>JAWNLI010000349.1:2837500-4256250 GCA_035042405.1 Drosophila demipolita | reverse complement strand
CCTGGTCGGTCGTCTGTCGACTGTCGTCTTTCGTAGCG
This sequence comes from Drosophila demipolita, assembly GCA_035042405.1. Classification (NCBI taxonomy): domain Eukaryota; kingdom Metazoa; phylum Arthropoda; class Insecta; order Diptera; family Drosophilidae; genus Drosophila; species Drosophila demipolita. The sequence goes on along the minus strand of JAWNLI010000349.1, from coordinate 4,256,212 downwards.
ATAATTTGTAGGCAAGCCTGGTCCTGCTTATCCCCAGGATTGTGTTCATGTTTGTTCTAGCAGCGTTTTGGCTTTGCTTTTGGCATGAATTATTAAAGTGAATTTTATTTATTTTTTTTTATAATTTATTTGCAACTAATGCGCTTTGGCTTTGGCGTAGATCGTCCTCGCATTTTTCTTCATATCAAACACATAAATATAAATGTCGCTTAAGCTATGGCACATGCACTCATCTATAATTTAGCTACTTTAGCGAGAAGTTCAAAGGGACACCGAAATAAACTTTAGTTCTACAACGTATTACGTTGTGTAGTTTGTCTGCTCGTTATTTATCAGTCTCTACGTATCCTTATATTTATATACATATTTTTACGCTGTAATTGTATGCTTTAATTGCCAGCTGTTAAAATGTTGTTGCAATCTCCTTGCTGCCCGCATAAGCCACAAATTGTGTCGCATTGCCAAAGCCAGTTTGCTGCATTATGACCCACTTGAAGTAAGTCCCTTTTCATTTAGTTGGGGTTTAGCTGACTTGGCCATGGTTTATGACCCTGCCCAGACTGAATACTACAGCCGTAAAAATACGCTTAACACCGCTGCCAAATCTAAAGTTCTCAAAAATACAATGTCAAACAACAAAATTTATTCAGTTTCTGAGTTTGTTGTTCTTTTTATTCAATTTTTTATTCGTGTTCTGTCCATTCATTATTTCAGTCTCAGTGCTTTTTATTAATGGAAATTCGCTGTTATTTTTGTTTTTACTGCAAACATTTTGTCAAGCTCTGTTGGCTGAAGTTCTTTTTACTGTAAAAATTCCTTAAGGACATCAAAAATTAAAAAGCACATCAAATTGTTTAAAAGCCATTTATTGTCGTAATCGTTTAATATCTAATATCCTCAAAAACGTTTAAACAAAAATTGTAGTCAATCCCAATATGTAAATTTAATATGTAAATTTAACCGTTTAGTCTACTTGTTTTATACTCAAATGATTGCCATTTATTTTTTTTTATACTGAACACATTTCAATTCATATTTAATTTGAAATGCAAATTCAATTTCCATTAGCTTCAAATAAAGTGGCCTCATCTACAAATCAAGTAATCAAATTTGAGTTATCCAACTATATGAAATATCTGTGCTCACATCCCAATTACAAATCGATAGACGCATTTGATAATAACATCAAATACAATCAAATAGTAGCAATGTCCAGACCAACAGAAGCTATCGCAAAATGGCAATCAGCAACAAATCCATAAGCATGACAAAGCTATAAAAACTGGCGGCAACAGTATTACTTGGGGAAAACAAATAAATAAAGGACACAGAAAAGCTTAGAAAGTACTCTAAGCAGAGGCACAAATAACCAGACAAGTCAGTCAAGTAACCAGGCAACCAATCCAAAACACCAAACATTGACCAGCCTGCGGTCCAAAAGCACAAGCGTATTTCCACTGAAGTGGTTAGTCTTCTTCTTCTTCTTCGTCTTCTTCGACTTGGCCGCAAGTTAAAGTTAAAGTTTTGGTTTGTTGTTGTTACTGTGCATTTTGTTTGTTGTTGATTTTACTGGACTCGGCGGCAGTTCATTGTCTTTATTACGATCGTTAAGGGTCGCGGCTTGTACAGCTGCAAAGTTGTGAATTGTTTTGCTGAAAAGCCAAAATGGCAGCCAATGATGTAATGAGCCAGCAAAGAGGAGCCGGTCACACAGCAGATCCGACCACTTGCGGACGGGTTTCAAAAGTTTTTTGGCTCACAGAAAGTTCGTGAAAACACATAAAATGCGCAACTTGTGCTGTTTGAATTTTTAGAAAATGTACTCCAGTATTTAAGTTAAACGTGAATCGCAATTTGACGGCCATTATGAATATACATAATGGACTGAAATACTTCCATTCACCATATCAATTATACACACAGAATTGTAAAAGGTTCTACTCACATTTGCATAGGGGCCCATCGCACTGTTGTGTCCAAAAACATACATATAATTTCGTCTATTCACATCCGCATGGAACATGCCCGTTTGCAACAGGGGTCCAACGACGCTGGCATCGGAGAGGATGTCTAGGACAACATCGCAATGCTCCAAATTAGTGGCCTTAATCGGATTGTTGTACATGTCCTGGTATCTTTGTGTTTGTGTTTGTGCGTGTGTAAAATGAAAAAAAAAATAGCAAAAAAAAACAAAAAGTAAAACAAGTGCAACCCGACGTATTTGTAATGCGCATTGTTAACAACATTTTCTAAAACTGGCGCTGCACTTCAGCGCTTAATTACGCAGTTTGTTTTCCACGAAAAATTTAAATTCGAAATTTGTTTTTGCAATCTACGCTAAAAGGTAGTGCTTGCATAAAAAGCGTACACAATATAATTACAAAAGAGTCCTTAAATGGTAAAGTATATTTAAAAATATATACAACATTTTGCAATAGAAAAGTATTTGAAGAAAGTCCATACAATCTGGTCACTGTTTATTAATGATGGTATGACAAATTCCTTAAAAGTATTATTCCATAGCTGCACACCCTTCTTTACTTTTAAAAGTAGCTATTTTTATCAGTTACAAAAGGAAAGTCTTAAGTAAATTTTATATTTTGTCACAATTTCATTTGCTTGATTATGGCACTTCTCAGACTCTCATCAAATTTTGCAGCGCAGCGTGAAATTATTATAGCCCCAGCGGGACACAAGCATCAAACACGTAACTAAGGACACAAAAAAAAAAAAACAAAAAAAAAAACAAAACTTCAACTTGACTTCAGGGGGTGCGCTGAATGGTTTCCTTTGCACATGTCAAGGACCACACTTGGATTTTTGCAAGCAAACTGCCTCAGCCATGTACGCTGCTACCAAGCACCAACCTCCTCTGACTCAGGCTCTGGCTGTCAGGCGGGCTTTGCAACGTCTTCTTTTGCTGCTGCTGCTTCAACTTGGCGTGGCCTAATGTACAAACAAATAGAGCCGTATTTTCCGCAATTTCGCTCAGGTTTGCTCTTTGCCTTTTTGGGGCTATCTGTGTAGCATGTTATGCATTTTATTGTCGGCTACTTAAGTTATGCGCTTTGACCTCGATACAGACAACATCCCAGCGCCGACAGCACAGACAACCGCTGCGTTTTCCTCCAGGGGACCAACTGTGGATTGTGAGGTGTGGGGTGGCAGCACCATGAATGTATTGCCTCAGGTAAGAGTATCTTTGTTGTTATTGTTGTTGTTGTTGTTCTCTTTTCCTCTCACTTTTGTACCCGTTTGCTGTTGATTTTTCGTTTGCGAGCTGCAATTCCTACGTCAGGACAAGCCAACATATAGTGCTAGCTGTCTCTTAGAGAAACTTGCTTGTGGACTGCTTGTCTTTCTTGTATTTGCTGTTTTATTTTTCTTGTTGTTGTTGCGATTTTCATATGGTATAGTACGCGATATATTTATTTGCGCTTTCTATTATGTAATCTCACACACTTGAACAAACGCTTAGAGCATGTTTTCTGTTTTCTGTTTGTTGTTATCATTGCTAGCAGGATGTTGCGTCTGTTCATGTGAGTGTAATAAATAAAGTGAACATGTCAAGTCAATGTTTATTTAAGACGCGCTCAAACAGCGTTTCGCAAAAAAATTTATTTTAAATTATTATATAGAAAGTAGCGAGGATAAGTGGAAACGAGCTATACTGATAAGTGGAGAATAATATTTGGGTCATATTTATGGCAGCGCTCGAGTCTTCGTTCAAATCAGCTTTAAAATTGTTATTGAAGAATTTTTGGTCAAAATTTTGGATAAATTCATACTTTTTGTATTTGTGTTTGGCTAATTTTTAAAAACGAATTTTAATGTAGATTGAATTTGGAATTTACGCTTAAGGAATAGAATATATTTTTTTTCTGCAAAGCACTGACAGTAATTTAGAATGTACATTGTTCATTCGCTGAGTTAGTTAAATATTTAAAACAGAGCACACCCAAAAAATGTTTTAATTAAATATTAAGAAAGTCACATTGTGCTTCCGCTCAATTGTTTGTCCGCAAAAACGCTTCAATAGAAACGCCCCGCTGAAAAAGCAAATTGCATAACTAACCAAAGCAAATGTGTAATTAAAAGTTTTGCGGCTAAAAAAAAGCCAGAGTTCACAGCCGAAATTTGGTGCGAACAAATGCAGCTAAACTGTGAGAAACTGTGAGATTGTTTAATTTAATATATTTGGTTTCGTAATGCGTGCAACATTGTTAAGTATATACGCACCACAAAGCGCGCCACAAAGAAGGCAAAAACAAACATAACGCAAACTCTCAACCCAAAAACTAACCGCAAAACACTTGAAAACCAAAACGCAAAACGCCTTCACCAAGAATATGCGCAACAAACATTAAAGAGCAAGCTATGCCAAGTAAAGGAGTGGGAGATGGCACAAAGGAAACGTATACCATCATTTGGTCTGTGTTCCACGCCCACCAAAAATGAGGACGAACACGGACAAAACAGACGGACACCTTGACTACTGGGAACCGACGAGCAGAGTTTGCTGAGGCTATTCAGGAGCCAAACATAAGTTTGAGCAGTGTCTGGCGCAGATGGCCTGTAAACAACAATATTACTACTTAATGCTTGGCAACCTTTAATGTTTCAGTTTTGAAACATAAATCAGATTAATTAAAATTCTCTGTACCATAGACTATAGACTGAAACAGTCTTTGAATATAAGCCGTGCACACAAATTCCACAGATGTGAAGATTAAATTCACTTGATCTTAAAAAGATAAAATGAATATCATTTATTTATTTGTAGTCGTGCAATAATCAAAAAATCAATCAAAAGTCGATGTCAATTAGTCTACTAAAATCATTTAGTCATCAGAAAGTCTACTAAAATCATCTAAATAGATAAAATAAAATATTTATTGGTTCAACAATGAGCTTTTTTTTTTTTTAAAAAAATATCTAAAAAAATATCATATGCTTAAACTTTTTGTTATACATTTAAAAAAAATTAATTCCAAACCAAATAGAAAATTTAATAGTAATTTTTATTTATGTTTTTTGTTTTCAAGTAAGTTTATTAATGTGAGAAAATTTTTTAAAAATATAAAAAACTTAAAAATTAATCTAACTTTTTTTTAAAAATAGGACAGAACTTTTTGCTGCACTAAATTGAATTAAAATAAAGAATTTCATGTGTGGTTCACGCAGTGCATCGACAAAAAAGTTGTCATTCTCTGGGAATTTTTAGTGGCTGAGCAATGCTCACATTTAATTTCCGAAGAGCGTCACACTTTAAATATTTCCGCACTTGAGAAGACATTTCGAGGGTTCAAAGGTGAGTGTGTGCCGGAGTGTGTATCAGTGCATTGGTGTGCGTCTATGTGTGTGCTTATGTTTGTGTAAGTAGGTGAGACTGTGGACTTTTTGGCTGGCTGGCAGCTGCCATTTGTAGTGTCCTACATTTTGATAGTCATTGGCAGAGTCGTAATGAATTTTACTGAAGGGTTTTGCTAATGAAGTTGTGCAAATAAAATGCAATTTCATTTTAAATTGCATTAAATGTGAATATGCTGCCGGATACGAGAGGAGCACATTCTCCTTCGGCATGGAAGGTGTTAGTAGTTGGCGTCCGATTACGCCCCACTGATCCTAAGTGAAAGTTGTTCGCATTCAGTTTAACTCCTAATTGTTGTAAGACCGAAATGGATAAAAGTTTGCAGGTCGCTGCAAATGGTTAAAAAGTCAATTTTGCTAATAGTATATGCTAGTTTTAGGTCAACTCCGATGAAACAAATAATAGAGAAACTTTACAAAACAGTTTTTTATTCAATTTTAAAACTTTTATTAAATAAGCGATAAAATTGCATTAAATTTAACCACTATATAATACAATATATTTTTTAAATGCAAATCTAATTAGTTAATAAAAAGTTCACAATATATTGAAAACTTTTTCTTAAATACTGCTTGAATATAGCTAAAGTATTTCCATTTTCTCAAACCCTTAGTTAGATTTCCAATTCCGATTTCATAATCCCAAAACAAGCTCAGCAACAAATATGCAGCCTAAATTAGCATAAATAAACAAATGTCGAAACAGAAGCAGTGCGAAGCCCAAAATCAAATCCATTTAATCGTCCTAAGGCAGCACACACACCCAAACAGAGAGAGTGAAAGAGAGAGAGAGTGAGTGGGAGAGAGATGCCTACTGATATGGGAGCACTTCAAACGTTTGCTTAAATAACTAGCTTACCCAAAAGGAACACTATCTGGCAGAGAAACACTTTCAGGCGTTAATGTTTATGTGTGGTTTGGGGTTAAATGGGAGTCGGTGCTCGGGGTTCGTGGACCCCACTTAACACGACTCGCATGAGCCGTTGCCCCATTAAGCGATGCCATGCGGTGCCTTGCAGCCCTCTGTGGCACAGTTTTAGCTAAATAGTGAAAACAAACCGCTGGGATGAATGCGAAACTAAAAGAGCTACAATAGAGATACCATTTTTTTTCGATGAATGTTTTTGGTTTTTGCTATTTTTATTTGGGCGAGACTTTTCTGATCCTTAACAGCGCACATTCAAACAAATTGTATTTTGAATTGGTTTAATATTTCTAATGCACTAATAATACTCTGTTGCTATGTCACATGTTATATAAATGTGCATTTATTTATTGTTCTGAGTCCTGTTGCATTTCTGCTAGCCTGCCCCCAACAAAATATATTCCGCTTACATCAGACGAGCACCGCGAGTGTTCTCGAAATTGCCTTGCCACATGTTGTGGCCGCTTTGCTGTTTACATAGGCCACAAAATATGGACAAACTATTATGGGAAACCATTGTACAGTTGGTCGAAATAATGGTGAGGCTGTGTATGCCAGAGGTCGTGTGTCGGGTGTCGGGTTAGAGTGTGAAAGATTTTCAGAGGATTTATTTTGCCTCGGTGGCAATAAGCATGATTTTATTACACTTCAGCACTTACACATTGCAACAGAATTAAGTAATGAAATTTAGAACAATGGGAAATATATCAATAAAATTTTAAATTTGAATCTATTACTTGTGCTTAATTTTACTAGAAACATTTAAAAATTCTTGGCTCATGATAAACATCCTTTAATTATTAAAAAGCAACACTTTTACCTAGCCATAAAAACTAAACGGATTGTTTATGGATTTGACTACAAAATTTTAAATTTTTATCATCTCTTTATTACCATTACTGTCTTTATTTTTTTTTTTTAAATTTTTGATAGATTTTTCTTTTGATATTATAAAAAGAAAAAAAATTAATAATACATAATTTACTTTAAAAGAAATCAGCCACCCATTTGAATTAACTTTCCCTCAAATTACCTAAAGAGGCATATAAATATGTTTTAGGCATATAAATGTATTTTAGGCATATACCCCTCAAATCACATAAATTACCTAAGCATATAAAAGTTTATTTAGTACTACTACCTTGCTCACCAGTGTAATATAAAAATTCACATTTAAGCTTCACGCAATTTCGCCGCACTATTTCGCAGCTACTTGCATATGTGTCTGTATTCGCGCCTTGAGGTTAACCCACAATCCACAATCCATGGACTGTGATTTCGCACTTCATGAATAAAATTTCGACATTAAAATGTTTGCCATTCACGGATTTATAGAGCCAGTAAACATTAATATATTACTTGAAAATATGCTGCTCTCAACGCCTTATTCAGGGAAACAATAATAATAATATAAATAAGATTTACATATGCATATGCATATTACATGCAGCTGAGTGGCCTTTTCGAGGGGGCTGTGGCTGGGTTGCAACAACAACAACAACAACAGATTGAGTTTGAGCACATACACACAAGAGGCGTGTGGCAAATAGCACGCATGTAATTTATGATGTTTCAGCGAGCAAACAACACGTTCCACAGCAACAGCGTCAACATCAGCAGCAGAGACGCAACAACTGCCGAAAAACTTTTTGCAACATACAACATACATACTATATACGTACTTGCACCAGTTCCACAGAGCTCAATTCCACCAAGAAACACTTATGCATATGCGAATAAAAGCTGAAAGTTGAGCACACACTAGCCAACTTTTCTACCTCATAAGAATTTGCTTAGGTAAGTAACAAAGTTGGAAAACGAAGTATAAAAAAAGTATTATTTTTAACATGATGGCAAACCTTTTATAATGCGATTTAAACTTAAATATTACTTTTGATAAATTAAATTTGGACGACTAAATTGGTCTAAAATTAAATAAATGTAAATGCAGTTAAATTTAAGCTGCATTTATCCTTTCATGCTAGCAACAAATTCAATATTTGAAGCAAAAAGTTGAAATAAAAGAAACTATGTTTTACACTTTTTAAATATGTGTTTTATATGAGATTACACAGATGAATGTAAAATTTTTTTATTTTGAATTTGTATTTCGATTAAAATACTGCAAATAATTTTGAAATCGCATTTAACACTTGGCGGTAATTTCGATAGCACAAAATACTTTTAACAAAAAGGAGAAATATAAAATAGCCTCTCAATTGTTTATTTTTGCAATCTGTTGGTTTGACAGAGGGACTAAAAATGACATGGGCGCCAGTTGTTGACAAACAATGTGCATATTTAGTAAACGCATTAAAGCCTAAACGCAGAAAAAAGGCAATGACAGACAATGGCGCCCAAACGCTTATGACCCTTTGTATTGGCCACCACTTTATCCGATCTGCTGCAGGCCAGACTGTGCTGTGCACATAATGTATGCAACTTCCGGTGTCAGCCTGAGGACTATAAATTAAGCGGCATACTGAATCTCAGTTCGTGCGTTGTTATCATAACCCCAGGGCTGGAACATCAGCAATAACCACGACAGCAGGAACAGCGCCGAGACACAGGCAACAGCTGCGCACGGATTCTCTGCATATTTTTATAAATAATAGTATTAAAATAAATAAGTTTATGCTCTTAAACGTCTGTTGGCTAGAAACGCCTGCGGCATTTGCCGCCGTCGATCCCGTGACCCTACATTCTGGATCCTGCAACCCACGACCACGACCAACAGGAAAAGCCTTATCTGCGTGTCTGGCCACGCCTGCTTGGCAACACTGTGGCTTTGCGGCTTTAGCCATAGCTGTCTGATAATTAAAGAGCTGGGCGTGGCCGTTGCGCTTTATAAATTGGCAGAATTATTATCACAATAGAGCTGTCAGCGACACTTTGAGATGGGTTTTTTTTTTGCATCTATTCTCTGCTTGGCTGTCTGCAACTCGGCTTTAATATTAGATGCTCATTATTTTTCCAGCTACGCAACAGTTTATAAAACCGCATTGGACACTGATGAATTGTTTGTGGGATAATGAAAAAAAATTGACAGAATCTTGCAAGACCTACGCATTAAATCCTACTGCTTTTGTAATATTATTAAAATGTTTATTTACATACCAATTATATTTAACAGCAACCAACAAAAAAAAATAAACAAATGAAACAGAATATGTTTTGTAATTTAATTTTTGTTGGTTTTTTTTTAAATAATTTTTATTGTTTAATTAACTACTACTCAATTAAAACAAACGTGACAAATATTAAAAAAGATAATATTGGTCAACTTTGAACAGACAAGCCATTTTGTTCAGATTGAAATTAAATGACAATTTCAAATTGCAACAATTGGCGCAGTACGAAAATAATTGGTTTTAATATATGAATATAAATTTAAAACTGAAAAAAGCTTTAATGGAAAAAAAGTATGAATAAATCTATGAGAGCCCCTTGTAGCGAGCCCCTTCTTCAATATGTAAGTGGTTAATAAATTTAAACTTTTTTCTAAGGTAAATGGCGCCAATTCTTTGCAACTTTTTTCTTTGCACTGAGTGGGCTGCAACTTTGTGCATAACTTCTAATAATTTCGCTTTGAAGCACCACTTAAATAGGGGATAGCAGTCTTTTGTTCATCCTGGTTTAGTTTTATTTAATTTTGGTATATGCTCTGCTATGAAGAAGCGAAGATTTGAGAGCATTTTCCGCCACTTTAACTAGCGTTTAAGCTGAGCCAAGTGGTGCAAGTTTTTCGGCAGCATTTTAACTTTTAGGCTCTGCGCCACTTTCAACACTTTGGTTTATGATAGTTTTTTGGACCTACGTTACTTGGCCGACATCGTCAACGACCTCGGCGTTTAGGCTAGTGGATTGTGGATTGTGGGTGTGGGCTGTGGAGGAGTTGACCCTCTTAGCATGCTCTGAACATGTTTTGCTGCTGCAGTTTATGGCTGCGCAGATACAGTTCCAGATACTGGCTGGAGCTTGAGCACATAGTCTCGATGTTGGGCAACCGAGCTGAACAGAAAGGGGTCAATATTAGCTGCTCTACTACCAACATGAAAAATCGCACAGGATCAACAATGACAAAGGGGCACAGGGGTTCTGTAACTGGCCCACGCCCAAGTTCCAAGCCGCATGCTAATGAGTTGCAAGGCAATAGCCTTAAATTGTTTCGGCCTGCCACATTACGCTCAAATTGGGCTTATGGTCGGTAGCAGGTGCACCTGGTCATGTGGGTGTTGGAATGGGTGTAACTATGTCCTAATTGCAGGCATGTTTGATTTACGCTAGCCGTAAAATTGTCCATTTCGGTATTACTAAACGTTCTGTCTCCTTCCTGAGCTGCTATTTCGGCAAGACTTAAACGTAAAACGACACACATTGGCTATGCCAGCCCAGATTAATGGCTCATTGAAATGGTTTAAGAGGTTCAAACCATTTATTTAGTGCTTCACATTCTGGAAGTGAATCTTCCGTATCTTTTTAGGTTTCCAATGAAATACATTATGTCTTAAGTAGTAGCAAAACATGCTGTACGCATATATCAAGAAATATATATATATATAATTTATATATATAAAATTTAAGCTAATCGGAAATGTCGTTAAGATGCTTAAGGAATTGTGTGGAATATTAAAGTAGCCGTCTCACTAAATATATTTGTTATATTTACAACGGCACTTGAGCTGTCCCAGTACCTGAAAAATGTTACTAGATAATTTGTAGTAATAAGATTGGTTTTTTGTGTGGCCTTTACAAACTAACAAAGATGAATTTCAACTATTTTTTTTTGTTGCTTTATTAAACTTTAAGTAAAGAAATTCTGTAGTCATATTAAAGACCTAATATCGTAAAATTTTCGTTTCCTTCCTTATAAACTTTCTTTTGTTTAACTTTCTTCGGCTCCTCCCGCTGCATTTCTTGTTTTTTAAAATATATCTTTTATTCCATCCAATATATTGTGGCTTTCAGCTGAATTTACTGTCGGCAATCGCTTACAATAACTCAATCGATGCATTGAATATCCTCTTAAAGTATTGTTTTCTGAATGGCCCCGCAAGAAACCTTATGTCAATTCCGCCATTTGCACCTCATCCCCCGCAAAAAGGAATGCATTTGAACCGTGTCGTGGGAGCACAGACAAGTGCAAGTTTTTCAGGCTGCGGAGGATTCGGAATATTGTTGAAACCAGCCGAAGCCCCTAGGCGAAGGGATCTGGCAAATCGCTACGTTGATGCTCTACCAAATTGTCCAGCTGTCCATCTATCCATCTATCCGGGTGTCCAGTCTGGGTGTCAGTCACTACGTCATGTTGAGCTACAAAGCAAAAAGGGTCGATGCGTTGCCCGCTGCTATTTATACTCAGCCATTTAATTCAATGACGAACAACAAGAATATTGCCACTGGGAATGCACTGCAACAGCTGTTGAACTGAAGTTCATGTTTTTTTTCTTTAATGCGTGTTTGTGTACCAGGAAAGCCTCGAAAGCAGCGTCATACAAAACAATTTCCCTGGAGAGTTTCCATGTTCAGTTATTCGCATGTGAAAAAGCGCATCTGTTGTTGATTGTGCGAACTTCCTTTCAATAGTTTGTTTGTCGTTGTTTCTTCGTTTTGTTGCTGTTTTTGTTGTGGTTGTTGTTGTTGTTGTTGTAGCTATGTGGGTGTTATTGCTGTTATCCGCTTCTTGCAACTGCCCTGTCGCTTAGAGCATTTTTCAACAACATCTTTCACACCCTTTAAAGAACTCCATTTTTTACTTAACTATTTCAATTTTTAAAATTCTAGAGTCAGTATTTCTAAATGCATTTACAAACTTTAGTTTAGACATTTTTGTAAAATATTTTATAATATATATATTTTTTGTTTTTTAATTTTCCAGATTTAAGACCATCTACAATTCGGCTGCCGAGCAAAGTTTTTGAAATATTTTTGCAGCTAGACTATTGCCATTTCGTTTAAAGCGTTTGCCGTGTGTCTTTAGAAACAATTGCGCTCTTTTGTGCAAATATCTTTATATATGGAATATAGTGCCATTCTGACCAAACTCAGAAGCATCTCTAAGGAATCCAATTCTACCAAACAAATACACACACACTCAAGAAATGCAGCTGAAACGATGTCACTGCAGAGGCGGACTAGGTCGAATTTTGTGCATTGTGCTAAATATTTATCGCAAGGCACAAGCAGGACTCACAAAAAAAAACACACTCACACACACACAAATAAAACTTGACTGCCAGCCTTGAGGACTGTTGGCTTCTGGCTGCTGACAATGAGATAGTCACTGGCATTGTTTTGCACCGAAATGAAATGAACGGTATAATGAATGTGTGCCCAGGGGGGCCGAGGGGACTTAGACAGCTCGGAGTAATAACTAACTAACTCTTGGCATAATTGTGTCTGGTCCGAGCTGAGTTCGGCCTCTCCAGCGGTGCCTGTTTCATTGTCATTTATTATTATTTATGAGTGAATAGAAACATTTTTCTGTATTTCATGTTTGACACTAATTAGACACAAATTATGATAGCACTGAATATAATAAAAAAAGAATTGTGATATATGTGGTTTGCTAGGGATAAATTTAGCTTATTTACCAAAGCTGATTAGGACAGAAATTGTATATTTTAAGGTTGAGCAAAAGAGTATTATAAATGAGTATTTAAGCTTATAAATCTGTGAAATTTTATAATTTATTAAAAAATATAATAAATGCTTAATGTTCGGCTTATGTTAAATGTATTTTGTGACTAAATTACCTATTTGAAGCGAGCTGTATATCACATACAATCCAATTTTTTACTTTATGTTCCAATTTAAAAACTAGACGACAACCCGAATAAATTTCAATTTAAAGCAATGCTAATGCGAGCCGTCAGTGATATGAAATTGCGAAGGCGCTTTTGTGGGCCCTGGTGTCGCTAATCCTTGCCACTTACAGCAAACAAATTGCCACATAAACAATTCTAATTGAGATGAACGATATGAATATCTGTGGGTGTGCGAGTGTGAGTGTGTACACTTTGCAAAGTGTTAAGTGCAGGCAAGTTGTAACTTTGGCCAGCCAATAGCCAATAGCAACTCACATCTGCAGGGATGTCGGCTTGTATTTCACGATATCATAAAATATAGCATAAATTTCACTTACTTTTTTAGCGTGGCAGCCAATGCCAAATCGGGGCGTACATCAAAGCGACTCTGCATATAGAAGTGCAATAAATTATCGCGTTCATTTTCACGTAATCCTTCCTCGAGTGCTAATGCGGCCAATGTATGATAGGATTCTGACTCCGTGATGCCGAATAATAAATCATAACTGCAAGAGACAGCAAACAGCAGAGTATGAGCGGGCGGGGAGAGTGAAAGGTTTGACTTGGTCGGCTTGGTGGCTATAGAGTTATAGCCGGTCGTAGATGTGCCAGTTGTTAGGCTTGCTTTACGATAAAAGTAATTTTGTACATTGCAAGAAATTTGTTAAAAAAAACGTATATAGACAAAATGCATAACATTAAATTAAAGGCAAAACTTTTGAATTAAGTTGAATAACTTTAAACCAATTTCATATTCAGGCGCAATTAAGAATTAGTTCGTAATAAATAGTAAATATTATTTAAAGAAATTAGTGTTATATCTACAAATAAAACGTTTAGTAAATGCTTGATATGTATTATTATATATATTTTTTTTTAATTTCATAATGATTTTAATGACATATAAAAATGCATCAAGTATTTTTAAGCGACAACATGCACTTCTAGTGAAACCCATAATTTTCGCCATGTGCATCATTCGCTTACTGCATACAACCCAATGAAATCGCCATAAACGGCAGTTAAAAGCACAGGAATAAAACGAAGTCCTGCGGCGCGGCGCTACTTGTTACGCTGCCTGATAAATGGTAAACTCCGTGCGGCAATGAGAAATTCCTTGGGCAGTCCAATGCTAATGCCCTGAGAGAGAGAGAGGGAATGGGGGTGGCATCATGCAAGTACATATCTTGTGTCCTGTTGCGCTCCTGATTGCCTTTGTATATAACAAAGGGGATGGCAAAATTATTAGTGCCTGGGCAAGTTTGGCGTTCTGTCGATAAAAGTAAATGCGAAACTTGTTAAATGGAAGCGTGCAGCTTGCCCGATAATTGTTTTTGCCTTTTTTGTGACTTTGATTTAAAGCCATTTCCTTAAAGTGATAAGAACTGAAACTTGAAACCATCGAAGTCATTGCTCTTAACTGAAATCGAGCGAGGTATGCTTCCATTTACTTTGGCCAAGTTTACAGGTCAGTTTTCCTTCTGGGTTAGTCGTGGGAGGTCAGCTTCCCAACATTTTTCACTTTCCCATACCTACAACGTAAAATTAATGGCTTCTTCTTTCAGCTATTATTATTCTAGGTTTTGCATTCAACATCTTGTCGACGTCTAAAACACGTTCGACTTGCCAAAGGATAACAATTAAAATGCAATTAATCACGCATTTTATTTGATTATGCCCAGCTATGTTTACGGCATCCCAGCAGCAAATGTACACCTTCTAAAAATGGGAAAGTGGTGAGAGGCACAAATTCAGATAACAAAAGACTTGATGAAGGGCAGGAAAATGTTGGAATGAACCCTTTTGTTAAGGCCTGAGTTATTACTTGTTGCCTGATTGATTGATGTGGATACAACACAAACTCAAATACTCAAACACAGCTCGATAGAATCGCAAATTCTTCATGGGATTAAAATATAAGTCTGCTGAATATCCAAAATCAATATCGTCTGCAAGAAAAATGCTTGGCGTTCAATTTTATTAAAATTTAAATAAACTCCTTTTGTGCATTGCGCCAAGATTTTCTTTTCAAAATTTTCCATTTTTATGAACTTCATTTGATGTATGAAATATATTTATTAAAATATAAATATAAATATTGTTATATTTTTAGCTGCATATTTATTATATAGAATATGTTGGCTTCTAATACTTTGTAAATATTGTGAACTCTCTGCAAGCCAACATATTTATTTTATTTTCTTTGTCTGCAAGTTTCTTTATATATTCAATATAGATATTAATTTTAGAGTTTCACATTGTTTGAAGTGCTGCCCACAACAGCGACGCATTAAACATGCCCAAAAAGTGGATGTTGAGGTGCAATTTAACTGATGGTACTTTGGACGATTTCATTGGCTGCTCAACTCGCTTAAAATGTATACTTAGATTTTACGAACTATTTAATATCACCTGAGGGCAAGCTGCCACATGCCGCATGCCGAAATGCCAAACATCTAATCAAGTAACTCACAATAAACAAATAGTCCTTTGGTTATTTGGCAGGTTTTTTTTTCGTTACGAAGCAAATATCAAAAGTAAAACAAGAATAAGCGATATATATATATATATATATATAGAGAGAGAGAGAGAGAGAGAGAGGGAGAGGAGGAGAGTGCAGAGGACTGTGACAGCAATTGGTTAACAAACCGACTGAAATGCTCCGTATAATGCCCCATGACCTTGTATGGTTGATTTGGTATTACGTGTCCATCGACAATTGGACCCAATGATGTTGAAAATGGCTGGAGCGATGTTGGTATGTGCAAGATATCCTGGTAGCTGCAAAGAGTAATAGAAAACATCAAAAAATGGCGTAAAAAGGTTATATAACTGGATGAATGAGTCACTGAGTGCAAGTGAGTATGAGTGAGTGGGTGAGTGAGTGTGTCAGTGAGTGTCTGACAGCGGCTACTTTTCACTTTGATTTGAAATTTCTAATAAATTTTATGTGTGATTTGTTGCTGGACACGCACAGAGCAACCACTGCCCCAAATCACCACATAACCCACTCCTGAACACACTTTGCTAACACGTGAACCACATAAAGATACAACCCAACAGATACACATATGGTCGTTCCGGCTGCTACTAAAAAGCAGATGTTGCTCTACAAAATTTTCAAAATTTAATAACTTTAATGTATCTACAAAATATAACACTAAAAGAAAAATCCAATAAAATAAATAATAAATATTAAAAGTTAATTTTACTCGTTATAAGATTAATTATAAATTAGTCAGAAATACCAATAAATTCATATTTAACCCAGCTGTATTTATTAATTAAAGTTAAGTAAAGTTAAAGTCAAGTTTTCTGAAATTCAAGAAATTCAATTCAAAAAACAATATTTCTTTATAAATTAAAATAATACATTTTATTTTGCATTCCAATCTGCGCAGCAACAACACAATAGGCTCTATACTTCCATATTCCAACTGAATCTATATGTTATATGTTGTATATTATATATATATATATAAAAATATATATATATTATGTACTAGCTGCCTTAAATTGAATTCGGTTTTTCTTTTTGCTGCAGTTGCAGTTGAAGTGGCATTGATACAAAATTTGTTTGCGGAATTGTACGATTGGGTCCAATTTCTGTTGAAGTTTGCATAAAAATGCAAAAAACTATTGCTGTACTCAGTGTTATGTGAAGTACATTGCAATTGGTACACATTAGGAAAATATCGACCGAATATTCAATTGCCAGGCAGCAATTTTATCTCTCAAATGCAGACGTAGTGCAAGGAAAAATGTTTGAATATGTTCAACTGGGCAATATTGGAATTTTACTAGGCATAAAGTTAAGAAATATAATTGGAATTTCGATGCCAAAATTTGTGAAATCACATTTGAAGTTGTATTGTCAATTGTAGCTTCTCTATGGAGTTGAAGCACGCAAATGTGTGTAGTAAGGGAGAATGGTGAGTCCATAATATCCGTGATATGCAGTTTGTTAAACTTAAACTTAAATTGAATCAGCAAAATGTGATATAAAGAGAAATTCCGGTCAGAAGCATTTTACTAGTGGAGAAGTAAGTGATTTAATTAGCACATGTTATTCCACATTAAACTGGGAAAATACAGTAAATGCTGCATTGTCCTAATGCCCCAAAGAAAAATAAACCAACCACCCACTGGGGCAAGCCAATGGCAACCACAAACACTTTAAGATGCCATCAGCCACAGGAGTCCTTTGATGACGGTGATGTTGTCAATTGCAGGACATGATATGTCACCGTTTGCTGTTATACGCGAAGTTGCTTTTGGGCGGCGCCACTATCGACACATTACCAAGTTTATTGCGTTTACTGCTATTGTTTGTGTCTTCCACACGGCCACACAAATTGCGGTTCGCTCTTAAAGCCAAAACGCAACGACTCGAGAAATTGTTGTTGTTGCT
Organism: Drosophila demipolita; assembly: GCA_035042405.1. Lineage (NCBI taxonomy): Eukaryota > Metazoa > Arthropoda > Insecta > Diptera > Drosophilidae > Drosophila > Drosophila demipolita. Next base: position 4,238,700 of record JAWNLI010000349.1, on the reverse strand, counting down.
CTTCGTTTTGGAGTTGCCACTGAGTTGCAGCAAAGTTTCGGAATGTGTCTTGTGTATATGATTTATGTTTTTCATATATTGTAAAAATCTCAGCCTTAGCTTAGCTACTGACGGCTCTTATTAGCTGCTCTGGCGCAAAACTGTCACAAGTTGAACTGCATTTAACTTGTTAGATAAAGTTGGCTTAGCTATATATATATATATATATATATATATATATGTATATGGGAAAGCACACATTTGCGTGCATTCAAATAGGGACGCGCATATAATTTGTCACAACACATAGATATTTATTTTCTTAACAATTTGTGTCTCAATACTGTGAGAATGTAAATGAATTTATTATTTTAAAATGAAAACTTATGTTTACTTTGAATTTTAATATATATAAAAAGTAATTAAAATTGATAGCTTGATTCCAAGGTTTGCAAAACATTTTAAATAAAATGTGTGCCATTGCTTTTACGTTTATATTTTTAAAATAATAATATTAATTTCTTATTTCATACTTTTAGTAAAGTTAAAAAATGACAATCCAGAATTCCTAAATTCCTATTTTGATGGCCCCACTGTAAAATAAAACTTAATGCATTTTGTGTCAGTTTTGTTCAGGCAACTCGCATACAATGCACAAATTTGTCAGGCCAACTTAGTGGCACACACACACTTCACACACACTCTTGTTTGAAGATGAATGTGTGTGTGTGTGATATTTACGAAGATTGATGACTCTGCCTGTGCCTGTGCGCTGCATTCAGTTACTTAAACAACTGTAACTAGTTTGTTTATTGTTTTCGTTGTTGCTGTTGTTGTTGCTTTGTATACAGGCAGAAGCCCAACATTTATTTAGCCCAAAATCTACCTCTATTTCCATTTGAGTATTTATCGGAGTTGTTAATGCTTTTTATTTAATGCATTTCTGATATGCTTGGCTATTTGGTTTGTCAGTTAATTTCTTAGCTATTTACTAAATTTAATTTTTGATTATTTCTGCCCTTAATTAATCTCTCCAACATTTTTCTTTTATCAATTTTATTCATTGTTAAGCATACTAAAGCATACTAAATTTAATTGTTCGTTGTTTTACTAAATTAAGCACAGTAAACAAAAAGTGGTTGATATTATGCAATTATTTAATTTAATACAAAAACACACAATACATATTTTAATTTTCGCTGTTATTTGTAAATGTGCTTTGAGTAATGCAATTAGCATATATTATTCATTTTTATATTGCATTCAGCTGAACGGAAAATTATCACTGGACTAACTACAATGTAAATGCGCTTGTAAATTAATAATTACACAGAAAATTAAATGCAAAATGCTCACTTCAAGGCAAACTGCATTTCTCATTGTAATACTCAATAATTAAATCATGTATTTTCCAAGCTGCAGCCTATGCAAATAAATATCACAGCTTGTGTTTTTCGTACAAATACAATAAACATTGGAAATGAGCAAATCATTTGAATAACTACAACAAAATCCATACGGAGCAGAGTCTAATTAAATATTAAATGTGTGTGAGTCCAAAAGACAAAGGTTGCTAAAAACACAAACACAAACACAAACAGCAGGCCAAGTGCAAATGTGGCCAAAAATGTTTGCACATCTCGCTCATTTTATCTGTTTGAGTTTTGTGTGCAAGTCTTGTACGGTGTGGCTGAAATTTGCACAGTAATTCATACATAATTCATTGCTTTCATTTAACACTGGCACATGGACTTCGCCCATTCACTTCGTTACTCCTTTATACTGTCACACACAGACATTCATATACCCCAAAGCATTCATTCATTAACACATTTCCCAAAGTGCCATTTAAGGATCTCACAGCTGTGACATGCATCCCAAACTTGAATTTCTTGTGGGTCTATTCAAATATAGAGTCATAATAACAATATTGTTTTTACAACTATTTATTATCCTTATAAATAAATTATAAATTATTTTTTTCTGTTTACTTCGACAAAAATCAAGAATGATATTTTAAGAGAGGGTATTCGATGTTTTAATATGTCTTTAATGCTGATTCATCGCATTTCTCTCATTGGACATAAAGTGCACTTGCTCTGGAAAAGAGTATAGAGCCCCAACAGTTTGCAAACTTGTTCTGTTAATTTGAAGGAGGCAAAATAAAGAAACTTAAGAGTACACACACACACACAACAGAAAAACACACACAGATAAACACTCACAGCACACTTGAACACACACATCAAGTAGCGAGTGTTTGTCTGGTGACAGCGGCTGTGTTTGTTTGTGTGTGGGTGTGTGTGTGTGTGTGAGTGTGTGTGTGTGTGAAGTAGTGTGCAAGTGTGCAAGTGCTTGGCATAATTAACATAATTACTATTATTGTCCCGTTGTTGATTTTGTTTTACATACATTATTTTCCATCATGCGCTTTTATTTCGCTTTGTATGCAAATTGTTTTTAGTTACTCGATTTTATTTAGGTTTGTTTTTTTTTCCCAGATTATTATTAAATGTAAATTGCTACGAATAAAAAAGATATGTCTATCCGTGTGTGTACTTCGCTAATATGCAATTAAAATAACAGTTTTTCTATTGTTTTGAACTGAGAAATATTAGCATAAATATTTAAGCAAATATTTCCTGAATGTGTGTATATTTAATATTTAAATAACTACATTTTTTTTATAACTTCTTCTATTTAAATGTAAATTTTGTATTTTCCAATATTTTTATAATAATCAATTAAATATTTAAAGAAATATTTTTAACAATGTATTGCAGAAAGTTTATAGAATTCGTTTTAATTGAAGGCTTCAATTATTTTCCTAAAGATTTAGCTTAAGGAATGAATAATTAATAATGATTATATAATTATTTATCGTAAGTTGAAACAGCACAAGCCCCACACACTACTCTAAATTATAGAACCATTGCAAAAGGTACGCCAAAATATGCAAATAAAGCTAAAAATTTATTGAACCTGACACTTAATGGACAGCTAAGTGGATGACCCCTGACCTCAGCGCCGCACTGTAACCAAAAAACGATTCAAAAACGTGATTAATTGAAGGGCAATTAGTTACGAGAGCCCCGCTTGAACAAAATAAACGACTTGCTTATTAGTCGCGTGTTTTATGAGTCGACGTCACGAATGGACACAGAGGATTACAAACTCTAAACTCGATGCGAAACAATAAAACCCACGCGCAAATCTCAACCCACGCATGATTAGTTATGGTCAGCCATAGGAGGGCGTGCGGGGGGACAAGGACGATGGCTTTACGGCTCATTGAGAGCTCACCGCGACAAAGTCGTAAATTTATCGAATCATTAAGTAACAGAGAAAGGACACGCGCTTCAGTTGAATGAAGGAATGTGTTTTGGAAGATGCCAGCGTAAATTAAATTAACGCAACCAACAGCCAAATCGACCAGAGGATAATGGGCAGGAACACTAAAAGGGATTAGCACGCATTGTGGTGCGATTAAAATGTTCTCTGAGATTGAGGGAACATAGAGGGAGAGAGAGAGAGGGAAGAGAGGAGGAGAAAGACAGTCACCACTCGCACCATCACTCGCATCACTTAATAATTCATTAAATTGATTAACTCACCGACGCTGGCGCAGGCAATCGAGCAGAGCATCCTCATCCTTGTGGTCACTTAATGGACAGCCGAGAGCCTGGGATATTTGCATGGTCAATTGCAGCGATTGATTGCTGGCGGCCCAATCTGACATCGCCGACCCAGACATGAGTATGGCGCGATGAAATAGACCTGAAATTTACAACATTTTACAAAATATACACAATCCGAAGCGCACTATCCGAGAGTGACCGACTAGGAGATACCCTGAACTAGGTTGAGTAGGTTTAGTGTTACTTTAGATGTGAGTTCAATAATATAAAATTAATTCTTTAATAAGACCTGCTCCTATTTTCGTGTTGCCAGGAAACATTAACATGACATTAAAAATCATGAATTTGGCCCTAAGAACTATTTCCTTTGCCATCTTGAAGATATGGACTTATGTATAATATTTTTATCTGCTTATACCAGGCAAACAAACTTATTTATATTGGTAGAATTTGTCCTTTAACTTCCAAAAGAAAAGAAATAAATGATTAACTTTACTTAACTTAAGTGGAAGATCTTGGTGAGTAGTCGGTAGAACGGACGGAACAAATTATCTCCTTCTGCTTCCATATAAAGTGAATGAGTAGAGAGACACTCACCTGATGCCACCGGTGAGACCATTAGATAATTGACACAGGCAGCACCCGTGCTGTGCCCCATCAGAGTGACACGCGTATTGTCTCCTCCAAAGGAGCCAATGTTCTCCTTGATCCAATGCAGCGCCGCTATCTGATCGAGCAGCGCATAGTTGGCAATATTATGTGCATTGATGCCCGGTCGCATAAACCCTGAGGCATGTTGTGCAATTAGCAGATTGTCCATTAGTGTTAAGCCCCATTACACTCACCCAGCACGCCCAGGCGGTAGTTGACGGTAACCACAATGACCTCGCCATAGCTGGCCAGCACAGAGCCATCGTAGGCATTGCCACTGTTCCACTCAAAAGATTCGCCATGCAAATAAACAAGCACCGCATGCAGCTTGGACGCAGTGAGAGGCTCTACATGGAGTAGACAAATTGAGTTTCAGTTTCGGTAAGCGCATCATTAACTTACCCTCATGTGGAACGTAAAGATTCAAATACAGGCAATCCTCACTCTCGGTCTTCAGGTATGGCATCAGTCGCAGCAAATGCTTGTAACGGGCACGGGAAATACTCTTGCTGCTTGGCCCTAGCATATCCGGCAGTTTCTGTGGACAAACCGGCGGCAAATGACGCGCTATCTTCAAGCCTTGCCACGGCAGTGGTGCACCTGTGAAACCGCGAGAGTTAAAAAGCGGAAGGCGAAAAATTAGTAAAAACGACAAAAAACTGTAATAAATTACTGTTGACCAGCTCTGAACTACAGATGGTTAAAGGAAATGGTTAAAGTAACTGAAATATGAGGTGATATAAAAAGCATAGAATATTAAATAATTTGATTTTAAATTACGTACTTAAAATAATAAAAAATAAATTACCTTTTTATTATTATGTGAAACTGAATTGTGTAGGTAAAGTGTGCAATCAAATCAATTCTGATTAATTATTTATTTATTTTAAAATTAATAAATATATGACCATTTATTGATTTAAGATCTTTTACGATTTCAGTAAACTATTTTAGTTTACATGTTGTAGTTGCCTCATTTTTATTTTATTTAACAGGCAATAAGATCGATTTTGATCGCACAGCTTGAAGAGGATGAGGGGAATAGTAGTGAGTAAAGATTTAAATATAGTATCGACTGCTAAAATGTATACATACATTTGCTATTTCAACATTTTATCGCAAACTACCCACATTATAACCAAAGATTACACGCTTGGTGGTTTTCCCCGATTTCCCCGATTTCTTTTCCGCTCTTCAGCTGTGTTTTTCACTGTGTGGCCACAGGAAAAAAAAATGTTCGATTGGTTTGTGTGCCACATGGGGAGCAGAAAGTCAATTTCGTATTTATGTAACACGGTCAACCGGCACTCGGATGCACCATAAACAAGTAGACAGCCCCAAACACACTCAAACTCGCACCCACACACACACACACACACACACACACACACGTGCACAGTCTCATGCACAGGACACTTCCTGCATCTGAGTGTCGCTACAGAAAGGACACTCGGGACACTGTGGCCAAGTTGACTGCTGTTAGGATTTGGCATTTCAGTTAACGTCGCATTGCAAGCGAATGCGAGACTTATTTAGGGCAATGGAACCACGATTTGGTCAACTTAGTTTCGATTCCGTTGCATTGTCACAGCATAGCACATTGCCACAACTTTCCCCACAACACTCTTCATTCGACATACACCCATCGGATGCCTCACCAAAATACTTCATTTTGGCTACAGTGACAATTTTCGCCCGATATTGGAATCCCTTTATGCAAATCTTAGTTAGATGGCCAAGAGCGAAATTACTGGTTAAGATGGCTTTTCGACATGATTGGAACGTCAAGAGTACGAAATCGTCGGATTAAACCAAATGTTCATTAATTTAAAATTATAATAATTCTACCAATAGAACTAGAAAGTAGCCAAGAATTTCGCAAAAGCTAAGAAAGATGTTAAGCGTATCGCATTTCTTATTACTTGTTATTAAATAGGTAATCAGCATGGAATCCTACAATGTGTAAAGGCATTAAACTGTTTAGTTTAAGTCTATTATTTTCATTAAAATTATGATCCTTGAACCAAAAACTACTTGCACAGACATTGTAATTTTTACAGCAAATTATTTCCAATCAATTTAATGTACATGGATTTCTTAAAGTGCCTTTGTCTGTGCGCCCAAAAATATGCAACATTTACACTTTGACAAAGGCAAACAAATTTGATTCTCTTTCCGAATGGTTCATGTTATGGCGCTCATAAAACAAAGAAATGCCAAAAATCAGTACGCATATGGGCAGAAAACATATTTGGCAGGCACTGTAAATACGCGAATGGCATCACACAAATGGGCATCCGTCGGTGGCTTTGTTTGCATTTTGTTATTAATAAATTTCACAGCAATAAAAGCAATGAACCCGGCGATCCCCAAACTCCGAAAGCGGCGACAAAGATAAATACAAGAATACAAAACACAAAATCATTTTCAATCTGTTGACGAAAACTTTTGTATTTGTTAGACCGACGCACAAGCACAAACTGGTAGATGTGTGTGTGTGTGGCTGTGTGTGTGGCTGTGTGTGTGTGTGTGTGAAAGCGGGGAGAGTGTGCGTTTCTGTATCTACTCAACATACATTACGCATACGTAAACGAATTTAATATTTGCATTGGCTTTGTATTTGCTTGGCCAAATTCGACAGGGCTTGTTGCAGCAATGCGTTGACTTAAACAACGGTAACAATAACAAGTGGAGCAACACTTCCGATGGCAAATATGGCGTCAGTGGTGCATTCAGCGACAGCGCCTGTCCGCTGGCTTCCGTTATTGTTGCACTTGCCGGTTGGATAGAGTGCACCCCACTCAAGTGTTCAATAGACGCAACGCCATGGCAAACACTCAAAACACACAGGACACACACAAATACACACACATATATTTACAAATATGTATGTATATGTATATGTATGTATATATATACAAGGGCAGACACAAATACAAAGATATTTCGTGACAAGAAATTTTGCCTCGGCCCGGGGCATTGGCGTTCTGGCAACAAATGTTGCCATAGGCAACCGAAGCCATGCGATGTGATTTAATTCGAGTATGCTAAATAATTGATTATCCTTGCTTTGGCCCGTGTCCTGCCAAAGTGTAGCCGCACTGAAATATTCGCAGACTTGCAGCTTTATTTGGTTTTCATGTCTTAGCAGCCCATTCAATAGCCGGAAATTACTTGTTCAATTCTCGAAGGTTCCGAATTTTGGTTTTGATATTTTGTCGACAAGCGCATAATTGGCAAACATTTCAATTTTGTGTGGGCAATAATAATAAGCGTTTTCTTGAAGTTTCCAAACATTGTGCAAACTTAATTAAGCACTGCAGTACGAGTACTGACAACTAGCCAAATAAATATGCCATAAATACCAAAAATATGTCAGCATATTTGCAATGGAAATATGCACAGAAATATTCCAGCTAGCCAACAATTCGCATAGAATAATAACACACACAGAGTCATCCCTCCAGCTGAGTGAGGCAATTGTGGCAATTGGGCGCAACGGATACATTGTGAGTGTCAGGTTTTGGGAAAGCGTTTTGCCAGGTGCGGCTCAAAGATAATTGCTTAAATTGCAGGCCAAATTTTGAGACGGCTTGCAGGCAGCTTAGACATGGTCAGAATGTGTTACCGGAATGTGCTGTGTAATTTTGGTTTTGAAAATCGTTCGTTTGCTGGTGTCAGTGCTGCAAAGTGGCAAATTGCCATCCTATTTGTGGTATGCAGCAGTGTTGGCAAAAACAATCATAAATTCATACTTTAAAATGTTTAAAATTAGTTTTACCATATTGATGCAAGTACAGAAAGATTCAAATTTTATAAATTGAGATTGGAAAATTTAAGGAATCAAATTATTTAAAATTAAAAGAAAACGTACAAAATATTTCATTAATACCTCAGCTATTTGTCATAGAAACTTTAAAAATATTTGAGTTGATTTTATTTAATCAATCAAAGACTTTAAATACCTTAAATAGCGGAATGTAGACATTATTCAGATTGTATTTTTGTGCATATCAAATTAATTTTTATTTGATTTTTTAAAAGTAATTGGTAGAAATGTAATTAAAAAAGTCATTTATACCTTATATACAGATGATTAAGTTTATTTTGCGTAAAAATAGCTTAATACTCAGCACAACTAGTGGAAACTGTTACTCACCTGGTGGCATAAAGCGTCTGCTGCCAATGGGCGCCTCGGCGTACGGCAGACCCAGATACTGATCGACGTCACGCAGACCGCTGGTCACCTGAAAGCGACGTGTTATGCCCACCAGACGGCCCTGTTTAATTTGCAGCTCCTTCGTGTACTGCAGCTTGTCGGGCACCACATGCCGTCGCTCCGGATGATGAGTGCTTGTTCCACTGCTGTTGGTGGTATTTTCAGTAGTGGCTGTTGTTGCCACACCGGTTTCAGGCATTTCACTGGCAATGAGTGTTGCCATGTGCTCCTTTAAGCTCAGCTCCAAACTTTTTGCCTTGCTTGCCTGCCTGAAAACCAGCTGAACTATTGATTTACCCGTCACTGAAGTGGTTCCGGCTACTTGTGTTGTTGTTGTTTTTGTTGTTGTTGTTGTTGTTATGTCCCCAATAACCTGGAGAGCCTCAGTACTTGTTTGCTTTGCGGTAGAATGGAATATCATTGCATTTTCCAGCTCATTTCCGCTGTGTGCGTTACGATTGCGGCTGTCGGACGGCTCAATTGATTTTTGTTTGAGTGGTGCAGCGGATGCGGCCACAGTTGGTATGCCCCAAGAGGCCAGCCCGTGGCAGCAATCAGCGCCTAATTGCTTCTCATTGCCGCCAACTGTCAACAAAAATAACCAAAAGGAGCCCAAACGAAACTTCATGGCGCCTGTTTTCAGTATTTGCTGTCCCGGTTGTTGGTTCTTCGTCTGCTTAATTTTCGATTAAAATTTTAATTTTAGTCAAGTGCAAGTTTCACATTACGTTTCCTTTGTGTACTTGTCTGTTGTGACGATTTTTTGTTTTTTGTTTTTAATTGCGTTTTTTGCCCTGCCCAAATCGCCACATTTCCAGTATTTTTTTTACATGGATTTTCCAGCTTTCTCTGAATAGTTCTTTTAGTGTATTTACTTGAAATTCTTAGCATGCTTCCGGCTGCTCTACACCGAGTTCTGTTTACTGTGTGCCGTCTCCTGCATTCCAGCTGCAAGAAAACTTTTATTTAGTTTCCTTGTGTACAAAAAGAAGGAAACACGTTGTGTGAAATCCAAAGTAATAAATAATTTCTTGTATCACTTTTTTGGCCAGTTGTGCTTATATATTTTTATTTTATATTTGCTATTGTTATATTTTTCATTGCAAATATTTATTTTGGCCGCATTGGCGTGTCGAATTTTTGTTAGTCAAAGACATTAGAAATTAAACAGTTTGCAGCTAAATATTTGTTTTAGATTTGTGGTGTTGATTATTCTTTGTTTCAATTTAAAAAATTCATTTTATTTTCTTATACTTTGTTTGTATATATTTTATTAGTTTTATGCCATATTTAATAATATAAAATGTCTATATTTTAGCTCAAAGAAAAGTAATTTAAATGAATTTCTCGAAAACTTGATGTACAAATCATTCAATTCCGTTTTTCCACTTCACATTGACAAGGTTCTTCGTCAAAGTTCTTTTCATTTTCCCAATTTGAAAATTGATGTTTGAGATTTTGGACAGCAGACAATTATGTTGCAAGTCGTGTGTTGTGTGTCATTGTAGTAGCTTTCATGCAGGCTACTTTGGAACATAGACTTTAAGGATTATCAATTCAATTGACTACAATGATTTTCTATATAGACGCCAGACAGTGAATGAATGATATAAGAGCACCCATTAAAACGTTATTGAATACAGTAAAAAACTAGATTTATAACAAATGCTCATCATTCAAATTCGGACACATGCCATATGAAATTGAAATGCTTTTCAAAATTTAAGTGTCTGATTCACAACACTTTGAATAAACAAACAAAAGATATAGGAAATTTCTCAAGACGATTAATCATAAAATTACGAATAAAAAATCAATTAGCTTCTTATTCGATTGCTACATAGCCTTGTATATCTATGCGTTTTATTTGTTGACACTAATTTCGTACATACAAAAGCAAAACCAATGCAAATATCTAAAAACGGAAAGAAAAAAAAGCCATTTAAATAATTTTTACGAGCAGAAGAACTCAACTCACAGGAACATGCGTCCAACATGTGTGGGATAGCTAGTAATGTGTGTGAGTGTGTGAAATTGGAATATCTATAAAAATAAACTGAATGCTTTGAGGGTCTAAAAGCATTTGTTCTCAACAACGAATTTAAAGAAGTAACCAAAAGCAAGATAAAATAAAGCAAAACATTTTAAAAATAATATTCAGCTAAGAAAAGTGATGAAAAACTGCAGCAAAACAAACTACATTTTTTGGTCAAACTTCTAATTTAGTTAAATTTAATTTAAGTTAAAATAGCTGTTTTACATTTCAGCATTGATGTACTGAATATGCTGAGTGCCAAATGAGTCCAACCAAATAAGTAATAAAATCTTGAATTTCTGTTTGTAGTAATTTATGGCATTCCATGTTATTTTTAGCAGAGTCCCACACAAATGTCAAGGTGCGTTAGTTGCGCACAATAATTTGGAGTTTGGAGAACAGTTTTGACTCGTTGTTAAAGTTTTGTCAGCCACTTTAGCAGCCGCGGTAATAGTTTCTTGTTAAAAGTCTCATAAATCTATTCACTTGAGTAGGGGCTAATTTAGTGCCTGATGTTTGTTTTCGTCTTTTGTTGGCACATATGTGCTGGGTATTTATAGAGTAGATAGGATCAATGAAATGGAAAATAATTGCTATTTGTGTGCTACACACCAAATAAATTGATATCAGCTGTTAGCCAGAGAGTGTACACGGAATTGATGATTTAATTCACTTTCACTTAGTGAACACAAAGTGCACTTCGCTTAAAATAAGCCAAATAAATAATAAATAGATGCACACAATGCAAATTTAAATAAAATGCGCAACATTTAAAATAAACTGCGAAAGCTTAAAAATAAAATCCTAAAAGCGGAACGAGCAAATATTTTTGGTATTCGGTTAGTTCTCGTTTCCCATAAAAAAAATGTACAAAAACAATGAGAAACACAAACTGAAACTGCAGTCGAGCTAACCTGGCAGAAACTGTCAAGAACTGACAGCTGGTGAGCTGAAAGACAAAGGAGCTCTTCGCATTGCAATTGGAATTTAAATTAAGTAAAGTGATTTGATTTGGATTACGTTGTCGCCGCTGCCGGTCCAAGATCTTCACACGGTTGGAGCAGGCGAGGACAATTTGGAAAATGCTTTGTACTTAAAGAAAACTGTTGAAAGATGACTTTAGGTAAATGGCTGCACTTAGAGCTGCATGTTTCGAATATAACAATTTTCAGGACTAATGTTGGGCTATTAATATATACTATATGTACAATTATCTTACTTTACAGGAATGCCATGAACTTCATTAAAACACGAGTCGTGAATAAACAAGCTGAGCAACTGACATCCTTCAGAAAATGCTGACCAATTTTGATTCTGATTGCCACAGTATGCTGCACATATGAGTATAATTGACATGAAGTTGCATTCATGAATAAATGCAAAAGTATATAAAAATGGACCAAGAAAAATAATATTCCAGCGAACACCGAAAACGAACATAAAAAAGTATTGGGAAATTTTTGATTTGCAGCTTATTTTATGTGCATGCTGTCGGAATGTCATAAATCATATGGTACTCGTAAGAGGAGCGACAAGCGGAGAAATTTCTTTCGGATTTGAAATGCAAATTGTGGCAAAGGTCCACAGCAGCAGCTACACCATGAAATAGGGTGAAGCGAGCGGTGAAAATTTGCATAATTAGCATAGACATGACAACGCATTGAAAGCTGTCACATTTGACACGCAGCTCAACGGGACGCGGCGAAAAGTTGGAAATATGAAACACAAAATACAAGAAGAGCTACAGAAATAATAACAACAAATTATCTGCTACTAATTTTAGCGGCTAAGCAAAAAATGCCACAGGGGATGTGGGGCACGGGGATCAGAAATTATAAATTCAAAATAAAATCGCAACGAAACGAAACGTATTTGTGCGAAATAAGTTCAACAAACCCCGAAGCTACAACAAGATGCGCCCCAAAAATTATTCGAATCATGCGATTTATTTTTGGGGCAGCATGCTGCCGGAGCCCCGGCCTCCCCTCATATTCGAAAAGAGTGGGCGACCCGGCAAAAATTGCATAAATTTGGCCCATTATCATGCAAATGAAGTGAAGTATTTATATTTTAGTTTTAAATACCCCGACTCTACTCGGACAACAATTTAAATATCAAATTGTTTACACTACTGCAAAAGAATTGAGTGTGTATTTACTTGTGTGTCTGTGAAGGTATTTCGAGAGTGAGATTTTTCGACCATAATTGATTGCAGCGCCAACCTAAATATTGACTTCTAATTATACACACAGGCAAAAAGAAATAATTTTTGTTGACAAAAACTTTTAAGTGTCACCAAAAATATGCTTATTTCAATTTAAGGATTGTATTGCAATTTGCTATTGAAATGTGTCATTGAAAACCAACTTTTGGATATAACATTCTGCTTTTATGTCAAAAACTGCTTAAGAAAAATAAGATACTTTATTTTTAAACAAACACAAAAATCAAAGTGAAAGCAATTAAATGAAAACAAAATTTCTTGACATTATTAATTTTATTTTTTTTTGTTTTTAAAACTCATTAGTTGCGCCTCGGTATTTCGCCGCTTGATGTCAGTTTGTTCATGCAAAGCATTGGGTTTTTTATGGACTTTAAAAGTTAAAGAATGTTTGTATTTTTGCAACACTATGATACAAATTAAGTGGAAACATTCTGTTCATTTACGTTAAACTGATATAATTAAACATATAGTCACATTGATTTCGCAAAATGACCTTTAACCTTTTTTCCTTTTGATTAATTGCCAGCACAAAATGAAATTATTCATGAATTAATGCGAAACGCAATTTAAGTGCTGTTGTTTCAGTCTGAATTAAGTAAAGGATACAAATTTAAATAAATATTTGCAATGCTCACAGATTTTTATCTCGTTTTTATTTACGCAATAATTAAACTCATTATAGATTTCTGACAATTTGCATTTACCAATTTTCACAGTGGCTTTTCGCTTGATTTGCTTATTATGATTTCAGGGCACTTTGATCTGAACGTTGAATATTTTGACAAGCTCTTTGAACGCTTGCCTTTTGGCAACGATTAAATATTTGTATTTTTCACATAAATAAATTAATATTTTTAGATTCACAAATTGGTTGCATAAATAAACTTCCGTTTTGCCGTTCCATATTTCATGTAGACAATTTCACATAGTGCATTTTATTTTTTATTTTCTTTTTGTATTCTGGTCGATATTTCAGATTTGGGGTCTGACCCTTTTGCACTTGGCGCGCGCGTTTGTTTTTGTCCCCCTTTTCAACTTGACGTTTATTTTTAGACCATAAAAGATGTATATCGTAGATACTTTATTTGGCGTAAGTATTTCCCAAGATGCTGCCCCAACGACCGTCTCACAACAAACACATTTGCCACACAAGCTGCACGATCGACGTTCAGGCGACAACTGTTTGTGTATTTTTCAGCTAGGTTCGCATTTGTCGTCTGTGGCAGATCATTCTCTTTGGGGCTCTCTTAGTATCTCTCCTGCTATATATACCTAATAGTATATTTTTGGACATTGTTGCTTATGCAAATCGGCAAAGAGAGCAATTCGAATATGTATATATAGTATTCTACTTTAAATTTATTATTATTTGCTCTTTTTCTGCAAATTTCTTTTAAAATTCTCTCCTGTTCCATAAATTAAAAGATTTTTGTAAATATTTTTATACGTGTACAAAAATGTATAATATGTTGCAATACATACCATATACTACCTTCTAACAATATGTATGTAATTTCACTGTAGAATTCTTATAGGAATAAAAATATTCAGATAAATTACAAAAACATTTCCATCTACCACTTTATCTTCATTTATTTCCAATGTGCTTCCAAAAATTCCATTGCAACTTTTCCATTCACTACTTTTTATCTCCCTTCTGTGAGAAAATAATCGCCAAAGCAGTTTAATCACTCATTCGATTCCCCAGCCATATATCCATTAAGCCCCTTGGGAAAGAGTCATTGTCAAGTTCCTTATCGGACACTTCCTGCCGCAAATCTCTCACTGAGTCTAAGTGCACCGACTCGATGTGTGCGGTGCAATATGTGTGAATCATCTGACTTAAAGTCTTAAATCAGCTTGGCTCTTGGCCAAAAATTTACTTAACACCCAAGATCCAACAGCTCTAGGTAAACTTTATCTTTTTTTGTTAGCCAATTTTGCATCTCTGGGAGAAGTCGATGCTAAGTGACTTGTTTGACTTCTTCATTGTGTTGGGCTAACAGTTCAACACCATTTGGGCATGGGCAAAAACGTTCAAAGGTGATTGCCAACATCCAAACAAACCTTTCCACCCTCTTACACTTCACTCTTTCCAGTGTGTGTGTGTGTGTGTGTGTGTGGGTCGCATGTCAGTCACGCTCTTCTGGGATGCTCATGCGTCACTTAGAAGGAGTGAAAAAAAAATCAGGCCCTGTTTGGCCTTGGACCTTTGGTTGACTTGCCACTAGTTTAGCTTTTATATATTTTCACTTTTATAAATTGATTCGCTTCTGCCCAGCGTCCGACTTGATAATTTACGACCAACAAAGTGCTGCAATAAATTTTGCTTTAATTGCAGGTTAATTAAAATTGAAGACTCTTGCAAAAAACACTCAGCGTTTAAAAATAATCAATGCGCCTATTCAAACAAGTCGAAATACTACAGAATACTTTATATATATATATATCTATATGAAATATCTATACTTAGTGCACATACCTCGGCAAATTAAGCTTTTTAATTAGGCAAATTCTAGCAGACAATCAAATTCGTTTAATCAATGCAAATATATTGAGTTTATTCACAAATTTCAACGTATTTGGCACTTTGAATATCAGATAAACACTCTAAAGTTTAATAGTTTAATCAAACTACGCTAATTTTGATAACACATTGCAACAGTTTCGTCTGACGATGTGTGAGTAAGAGGAAATTAAAGTAAAATTTGTTTTTGCTATTTCAATTTAATTGTAACTAACAAAATATAAATTAATTTTGATTGTCCTTAAAATATATAAGTAAATTTTGATTGGTTTTAAAAGCCATTGATTTAAATAAAATTCATGTGCTTAAGTCCCCCACAAAAAACAAAACAAAATATTTAGCAACTATTTAAATTTAGTTATTTTTGGCTATTATAGTTCCAGACTGAGCTGCAATTATTTCAAAATATATTTATCTAATTGGAAGAGCTCAATTCAATTATTGCCATGTCAGAAATTGTGTTATATTTCCTGTAAGCTCGTACGGATATTGATTTATGAGACAATACATTTAACAATATATATATTTATACAAATTTGAATAATTTTCAAACAAATTTAATACAATTTTGTTAGCATTTAACTTTATCAATTGGCCAATGCAGGCAACGGTGTTGACAATGAAACGCTAAACAGTATTTGCATCGATATACAAATTTAAATTCGAATTATAATGTTAAAGGCAAAATTTATTTGAATTTGTGATGTCGATGCCACATCAGCAATCGATTTTAATTGGCTTTATTTTAAAATGTTGTGAAGCTTATAACAAGAATCCAGAACAAATTCACATAAGCCAATTCTAACCTTTTTTATACCCTTAACACTTTGTGGGTAAAAAGTGTTTTATGACATTGTGAAAATGTATGGAAAAGGCAGAAGAAAACAAATGTAGCCATGTAGCTTGATATAGTCCATCCGTCTATTCAATAGGCGGGTCTCAGAAACTATAGTCAATATAGAATATCGATACATTCCGATTTCCAAACTCAATTTTTAAGGCAGAGGCTACTGATTCATACGCAACTTTTTTGAAATTGAAATTTTGCAATAAAACTATTGTATATTTAACAGCTGGGTTCAGGGTATATCGTAGTCGAGCTCACTTGACTATAGCATTCTTCCATGCATTTTTTTTCTTTTTGAAGCTGGTTGACATATTTCATATCGAATATTTGGGGTCTCATTTAATAAAGAGATCTGACATTTTTATGACCCTTTCAATTTTGCGCTTCACTAATTCCATGCCAAGCAATTTGCTCAGCAGGCAACCATCATCAGGCTGGGAGCCCCGGGGATTACAATTTGCACCACAGTTACGACCTAATTAACTTCGATTCTTGCACTGCAGGCATTTACATAATTGCATTTCGTAGAGCATAATTTTAAAATGCAACACCCAAGCTAACCAAGGAGATGATAGAAAAGGAGAAGGAGAACAAATTCCAGCGTAATGCTGGAAATCAAGTTAAAAGTGAAAATTCCAAAGAATGAGATAGAAATTACGCAGCAAAGCAAAGTATAAAGATAGCAAAAAAAAAAAAAAATTTTAATTGTGTTTTGCTCTGCTCAGCTTCTGACTGGACATATGGCATTAGTAGCACTTTGAACATAAAAAAGCGAGTCCAAGGCTTCCACACGCTCCCAGGCGGCAACCAACTCTAATTAAGCCAGACAATGACCAACTTTCAAAATGAAAGCCAAAAGAAAATGCAAAAAGATTAAACCCAAATTGGGAAAAATTAGTAGGGATGATGAAAAAAAAATAATAAAATCTCATCACCAACCACAAAAATATCATAGGAAATGCAAGCGAATTATTTCATTGAAGAGAGCTGCACACAAATGCAAGCTAATTTGCTGGTAATTAAGTCAGAACTTAGACTTGTCTTTAAAAATGCCCTCAAGCTGTCCAATAAAACGTGCATTTTGGCCAAGTCCTGCAGAACCAGTCCGGCTTCTCTTTGCAGTTTAAGTGTTTGTACAAAGCTGGCCGCAAAGTAAAGTGCAAACAAATTAGCCGTAAAAATAGCCAAGAAAAATGCGTTCAGCTCAACTCAAGTGGTTTATGTTTTGTCCAATTTGACTTTTACTTTGGCGATGAATAACCTATATTATATTTGTTTGGTATTCACTTAAGTAAGTACGCAAAACTTTGAAAAGTTATTTGCAAAGCAGTTGCTCAAGAAAACTGAAAATGTTATTCATAAATCTGAAAATGGTCAAGAAACGCAATATTTAAATTAGAAAATATTAAATTAAGCTAAACGAAATAATAAATTAATTTAGTCATCAAAAAATGTAGTATTTTCTTATAGGTTTTATGAACATTTAAAGTGGATGCTCACAATTAGAGTAATCAATTAAACAGATTTCTCTCCAAACCTGGATTAATATTGGATTAATTATTTTTAAGCACTAAATGATTATCATAGACTGTGGCTAACCGCAGCTGTAGTTAATTTTATAGAGTAGAGCACAACTTAAATACAACATTTAAATTTAAATCATGTAAATCATCTTCACAGCAGGTCGACCGATTCTATACAATCTATACAAACATTGCAGGATGTTGGCAAATAATACTCACAGCTGAGAGTGAATGCAAAGCGAAAAGTAAATGACATTCATTTACACTTGTCGCCCTCTCGAGATGCCGATGTTACAAAAAAATAAACCTATTTACTATATATATATATATATATATATATATATATGTACTTGTAAAATAAACAAAATTTGCGCAGAAAGCAAACTAAGTGACGACTAAATCAAAATGAGTTTAAAGTGTGAATGGGGAACTCTTGACAAAGTTTTGGCACAGAACCGCTTCAAATGGTCGGCCGAGTGTCCTACAAAACTTGCCTTGGCTGACAAAAAAAAAGGGGATAAAGAAGATGAAAAAACAGAGGATTGTCCACTTCTATTAAAGGAGAACGCTGCAAGCATTTTAAGTGTTGTTAATGCTGCTGCGGTTCAGCTCGAAAGTTTTTGTGCCACACACAGCGCAAATGAAACAACTTTTCACAATTTTTTAGTACACGTGGCTAGTGGCTCCACTGGTCCCACAGTGGCGTACCATCCTGGCACCAGCACCAGCACCACTCAAGCCTCTCTTTAACAGTTTTATGCATTTACACCCTGTCATAAAAAATAAATCTCATAACAAGCCCATGCAAAAAGCAACAGAAAAACTTGCATTACATTTTGCACACGCACCACTGCGCTGGTGTTGTTATCCAGTTTGCTTGGATCTTAGCCATATATAAAGATAGATCAAAAAACGATGTCCAACTGAAAGGTCACCTGCTAACGAAGTTAATGTCTGCAATACTTTTTTCACTGGTTTTTTTTTTTTTTACTGGTGTCGCACGAAACGTGTAAAATATTTCGTTCTTAATTTAATAGGTATTTATTTTTACTATATATATACTATGTAAAGCGGCAATCTTCTTTTATCATAATATCCTTTTTCAGAACTAATTGATTTTATGATTGAATATTGAAGCCATCTGCATCGATGAAAAATCTTTAGTGGTTGAGCACTTTACATTTGCATTTAATTAACCATTTTGTTTTTCATTCTCTTTACTAACGGAATATGATAATTTTCCTTGTGTTCATTTCGCAGATTCCATAATTATAACTTCAGAAGCTGAAGCAGATAGTTGCTGAAATAAAATGTTAAAAGTTACCATAAAGGGACATCAAAGATAGACGCATCTGTTCCATATTAAATATGTCATATCCTGTTTCCTGCGCACACACACATATAAACTGAGACTTGGTGCAGCTTATCAGCGACAGGCTTCACTGCATCACAGGGGAAATGGACACAGATTCCAAGCCCATTATCTCTGCCCCTGTCCTTTTTGTTGAGACGCACAGCTTGGAATTACACATGCAATGCTTGGAGTTGCTGCAAGGCAGCAGCCACAGAGCTAAAGAAGTTGCCTCTGGTGCAGCGGAACAGCACGGATTCATTTACTTAGCACTTTAATGAACCGACAATGACTGCACATCATACCCTAATTCCTGAATTGGCAATTTCCTTTAAAATAAAATAGGTTAAATATGAACAAAATTAAAGATAATTATAGTTTGATATGTATGTGCAATGATTGTTATACATTTTTAACTAGTAGTTTATTAGGTATCTCAAAATTAATTATAATATAATTATAAAGAGATTACAAAAATTAGAGAATAGCTTAATCAAAAACTTTTACTTTCACATCTATGGAGAAATAATTTAGAATTGTGCTAAAAAATATTTTTTAAATTTAAACTAAACATACTTTTTAAAAAATTATTACAAAAAATGAAATTTAGGTGTCACTTAAAAAATGTAAAATAAATTACATAAAATTCATTTTCTTCCTCATTAAATTTTGAAGTGTATTGGAACTAGCGACTACCCAAAATTAATTTGTTTATTTCACTGTCCATTGCTGCTGTTTTTGCTGTTCCTCTTTTTTTTAGCATCAGACCATTGTTTCTTAATTGTTGTTTTTGCTTTCGACTCTTTTGTGTTTTTGTGTTTTGTTGAAGGTGTGCACTTGCTGCCAGTGATTGTTGACGTGGCTGGCAAACGCACACTTAAGTGCACTTGAGCGTTTTTAATTAAAAGGCAATTTTTCAAGAGACGTCAGCGGCAGAAGTGTTCACCGGGGAAGCATTCTGTGGGCAATGAGGCAATGAGCCAGTTACAAAATATCCCACTATCTCTCTCCGTCTCTTTTTTTTCACTGCTGGTAATAAAATATTTTGAGCTGTTGAATAAAATATGAGCTGCTTGCACAAGGTTTGTGGTATTAATAAATTGGCAAATCATTTCCATAAGCTGCCTCATTTGGCAGCATTTTGAATACAAAATCAATGCAGGAAATGCAATCAAAGACGGTGCATCTTTCATGATACCAAGTGGTATGCAGAGTGCTTCAGCCGGTTTCTCCAATCAGAATCGCTTTAACATGCCCCAAAGCTGCTGAGCGTATTTGTTGTTTCAATGCAACATAATCAACGTCATCATCGTCAGGCAAGCAGCAAGAGGCAACCAAGTTGTAGTTGTCGTTGTCTTTGCATCTGTCACAGCCCCCCAATTCGAAGTTATTTATACTGTGACCCGTTGATGAGGAAGAATATGGTGATGATGATGATGATGCTGATGATGACGACGATAATGATGACAACAAGTGCACAACCCTTTAGTCATGTCGCCGACTTTGCTTTACGGAGTACTCGCTTCTTGTATTCTTGCCTTCAGCCCGAGGGCAGCTACGTGACGTAGCACGACTGAGCTGGCTGACTAAGGGGCATGCCACATTTGCCACGCGTGCCAACAAAATATAAACAAAGTACTCAACGTACCCGCAGATGAGCCGCGACTTGTTGTCAAACAGTGCTCGAAAAGGGAGAAATTTAACAAAACATATTAACAAATGAAACAATTTTGACTTCATTGCCAGGAGGGGGTTCTCGCAATGATGATAATAAATATTTTGGTACGTACATATCTGGCTATGAGGAGAACAAATATTAACAGGAATTCAGTTTCGAAGGCATTCCTATTGTGTATATAAGTGTTCTGGAATTTGCAAGCAATAATCAGTAATAACAAATTTCTACCGTCAGTAAATAACTTTATCAAACCACACCAAGGAAGGGATTCCAGTAGGCAGAATAAATCAGAAATGTTAAATATTTGAATATTTGTTAAATATTGTATCGTTTAAATAAAATATATAACTGACTTTTGTAAGTTAAACAACTTTTTACATATGTGTTTTAATTAGTGGCAGAATGTCAATCAAAATAATCTTGCTAACTTGTGTAAGCAAAATAATAATAAAAAAACGTTATTAATTCCACTAAAAATTTGTTCTAATAAATTACTTTTATTACAGTAGACTAATCAAGTGATGGAAAGGAAAATGAAATCAAATAACTACATTATATTTAGATGTAGAATTTAATGATATTTAATAATATACGTTACAAGGCTATAATACCGAAGGCATAGAAATAAATAAATTAATTTAAGCTATATTTCTGTAAAAATTATATAAATAAAACTAAAACTAAATAAATTTATTTTGTAATGCATCTTGCATACTGAGACCACAACAGGTCTAAAACCAATTACAAAATAATAATTTTCGAAATTGCCCATTCACCACTACAATTTTATCGAAATCAATAAATTCATGAGTCACACAAATTATGTTTGTATCGCCATGAGTGATGTAAATAATTACATTTCCTCTAAGCTTATGAAATGTCTAAAATACTTCAAGTATCAATTACAAAACTATGCAATCTGCCTCGACTCACAAACGACAAATTAACAATAACTAATTGGAGGCTAAAGACAAGTAAAAGCTGTCAACATCAACCCCAAGTAACCACTCCAAAATATGCATAAACTACATATAACTATGTATATACATATATGTTATATCTATATATATATTAAAAGCAAAATTGTAGCAGCAATAAACCCAAGAGGCAAGTGCAAAGTCTCTGTTGGCGGAGACCCCAAGAGGAGGACATTTCTCGCCAACCACATATCGCCCAATATGGAAATAACGTATATAATATATTCATACATATTTTGGTATAATTAGCAGCCAAGCTGCAGGCGCCATTATGCAATCAAATATTTGACAAAGTTCTAATACACTTGCTAAATAATTAAATAGCTAATACACCGAAAACAAATTAAGTGGAAAAACATTAAAAACTAAATTATAATATTAAAAATATGTTTTATTTTCAAATGGCAAACAGTTATTTTATGAGAACATTTTACTTATTTTTATATGCCTATTGATTTTGCATTCAGAGTGAGATATTTATTTTGAATGTGAATATATTTATTGAATATATTATATAATATATTTATTTATTTTTAATATCAAAATATTCTTGATCAGTAATCTCCTCTTTACTGAAATATCTTGAAATATCGACCTAAGTAATTAAAGCCAGCCGAAAAACGTGGATTACACTAAAAATATGTGTCGAAGCTAAGAAAAAATCCTAAGCAAAATATATTAGTTCACCTTCAAAGTATGTTTTATTTCAACTAACATGCTCGTTCTAATATGCCATTTTTCCTTACTGAGCACTCTCAGTGCTCTGCGAATATGTCTCAACATATATATAGATATATATATATATATATCTGAGTCAATGCAGACATAGATACAGGCTGTGTTTTGGCTGGCAAATAGATTTGCCGACACGTTCCCAAACTGAAATAGACATGTACTGCGCAAATGTGCAAAGTCATTAAAGAGTGAAGGATATTTTGATGGCTGTAAGGATGCGGTGAGGTGGAACATAAAGGAGTATTGCTCGAGGTGGCAATTAGAAAATGATTTAGCGCAATTTGCTAGTGATTAAAAATGGCATTGGAAGAAATACAGAGAATGGTATAGAGTTGTCAGCTGAAGAGATACAGTAAACACTCGCTCAATTGTAAGGGCAGACAATGCAAATTAAACAATAAATAAATTTGTTGCCTACTTTGCAAGTGAGTTGTATGTTGTGAAAGCGAGGACTGCCGCCTCCTCCTTCCATCCCCCGTCCCACTACACAAGTGGCAGCCACTGATGCGCAACTGAGTGGCAAGACAGTTTGCATACTGTTAGTTGCTCTGCCTTTTTACTGTTACTGTTTTCTCCCTCCAAGTAGATATATATATATGTGTGTCAGAGTTCTCTATCTTTGTGTCTGTGCACCATTTTGTCGAGTGACAGCCATTGGCGACGTCATCGCACCAGTTGTAGTTGCCTAATGGCTGCTTTGCGGCTTAACTGCTCCCTGCTCCAGCACCAGGGACAGACATAAGGACAGCAAAGGAGGAGAGTTGACAGCGAGGAGTGTCGACAACCTTGAGGTATTTAAGAGCTAATGTAAGTTTGCTACGGATATATTTTATGCAGGCACCGCACCGCACCGACTTCGAAATGTTGGTCAATGTTGGCGAAGTTGGAGTTGCCTCAGCGACTTTTACTTGCAGCTGTGTGGTTTGCTTGTCGAATGCTTCAAGTAATCTATCTAAATGGATAATATATGAGCTGAAGTTGTGGAACGCCTCCATGAGAACCATCTTATAGCCGTCCTGTATCCACAATTGTCATCGAGCCGACGTAGCTTTCCTCGGAAATAATTTATGAGGCGTTGTTCATCTTTGATATGCTGAAAGAAGAAATTATGATTAATATTTCAAGGTATTTTTTTGCGCAACGTGTAAAACATTGAGTAAGGAATAGCGAGTGAGTTATTAATTTTTAATGTCAATCTATTCATCATTGCTAATCAATTTGTTTTATTTATTTCTAATGTTAAAATATTTTTTATTCCGTAATCGCTTCTGTTCATTTCAAATAATGTCATATGTTCTAGTTCTCCAATTATTAGCTCAAATTGCTTAAAGTAAAATTTGATATTTAGTTTTAATAGATTTTTATTAGCGTTAGGTTATTTTATAGTAGATTGCTGTCATACTTAGAGTTTTTCAGTTGTGATGTCGCCAGAGCACGGAAAATGCACCACATCCTGTGGGTGGCATCAGTGCAGACGCACCGCATCCACTTTGCATACCACTTCCCAATCCATGTTTGCACATGCATTGCCGAAAAATTCATGCAGAATGAGCCAAATTCAAATTCAGCAACAATCAACTGGAAATTTATGGCTTGTTTTGCGTTTGCGGCAACCAATTGATTCGTTAATAAATTTTCATACCGTTCTGGTGGCCACCTTTTGTGGCACAAGCGCATTATTTATTGCTGCAGCAAAAATCAAATTAAGTTGCCGGGTTGCTACAATAAGTTACGAGGAGCTGCCTCAGATCTAAATCAATCACCTAACTATTTTCTATCACAATTTATTAAAAGTTTTTCGAAATTTTCAATTGTGCATGACTATGCCAAATACATAAATACCTCATTCAATTTTAACACAAACATTTCGCACGTAAAACATTTGTTTTTCATTTATTATTTGTGACTCAACCATACCATTATTCCGCACGGATTGCTTTTGTTGTCAAATATATTTTTTATGAAATTATTTGGCATTTGTTAAAAAAAAAATCAATGTGTTAACAGAGAAAGCGGTCAAAAAAATATTTACCAACCGGCTTAGTCTGGCTGACGTATGCCCTTTGTGTTTTTGGATTTTTTTGAATGTAATTTCCATAAACATATCATTGTAGTATTTATTTTTAAAATTCGAATTAGACTCTTTTTTAATTGAATTTAATAGTTGCTGAAGAGCTTTCAAATGTTGTTCGAAATATTTGTTTTGTATTTAATACGAAAAATTGAATTTTATAAAAGCTAAATGTGGGATTTGTATAATTTGAATAACAAAATACGCTAATCCGGTGTTAATATTCATATTTATCACGTCTATCGTAAAAATTGCATTATTTGGTTCGAATTGCAAGTAAATATGGTTTTTTTTCATAGTTCGATGAATTATTTCTGCAAAATTGCTGAATCGAGTATTTTATTTGGGGGCAATGCGATTGCAATTTCTAGCAAATTTTGCATTTATTAAAAATTGCAAATAAGTACGCAGCAGTGTGGACTAAAAATAACAAAATCGAAAGACATCGAAAGGGTGCAGAAAATTAGAGAACAAACCACATACATCCATAAAATACACTAACAACATTTGAGTATAAAAAAGAAGAAAGAAAATTTTGAAGAATCGATAAATGAAAAGAAAAACTTTACTCAAAAGGATGACAGATTATGCTAATGATACAAAAAAGGCGCTTACATTGCCAAAATGTATGTCTTAGTGCTGGTGCCACATGCGGGGGTAAGAAATATAAGTGAAAAAAAATAATAAAAAAATTAATAAAAGCGCCTAGAATTTGTTTACCTTTTCGCGGCGACAAAATTAAATCAAAACACGCAACATTTGCTTAGTTCAAACACCCCGGGCAACTCCCCAAGTAATTCTGTAATGACCTTAGACCGACGAGAGTTGCCAGTCAGCCGTATATACTCTGCCGCCCAGCCCACTCCACTCCACTCCACTCGTTGCGCTGTGCCCCAATCAGCCTGCCTCCTCATTGCGGGATTTTATGCTAAATTTAAAGCATGTTGCCGCTGAGATTAGAATAAAGAAGCGGCGCGTGTTACGACTGCCAGTTCGACATGTTCGCTGTTGTTGCGACTAGGGTCTGCACCCCTGCAACACACACACACACATATATATATATATATATAGTATATATGTGACATCTACAGGCCAACATCTGGTGAGGCATATCACACGCATGTGCGCTTTAATTAGCTTCTGGGCTATGCCGGGGATTGTGGGGGACAAACAACTGCTGTTACTTGCACATGTCAAATGCATTTCGTGTGCTAGTAATGTGCCAAATGCACACACACACACTTGATGTGTGTGTGAGTGTGTTTACTCAATAGTGCCAACCAATTTGTTTCTGTTGTGTTCTTGTTTAGATTCTGGCGTTTCAAATTGTCAAAATGCTTACCCAAGTGTTGATTATTTGAAATTACTCATGACTGCAACTACCAAATGCCGTTCGAAAGCCCGCAACCAAACCAAACCACCAATCAAACACATATGCCAAGTTCAAAATCGCACAGACATCCGCTGAGCCAAATAAACAGCAATTTTGATAGCCACAAAATGCTGCATGAAAATGCCAGCTTAACTTTCAAATCGAATTATTGGCAATTTCTTTCAAAAAAGTATCTCAATAACTTTTCCACTTATATACATATATTTTAAAAGATTTAGAAAATAAAATAAAATAATACAATTAAAATAAAAAACTTGTCTTCACTTTGAAAAGACTTCTAATTCGTAAATGCAATATTTTCAAAAATAAACACAATCATTTAAAAAAAAAACATGTAGAACGGATAACAACTTTTATAAATTATTTTATTAAATATAAAATAATTTTTTATACATATTTTTTATATTTTATAAAATAATTTTTCATATGCAAAAAATATTTTTTATGGCAACCTCTTCTATATGCTTAAATAGTAAATTGTTATTGTGGTCAAACACATTTTGATAAGCTTAAAATTATTAATATTAAAATATTGAATAAAATATTAATATTAGGACATGCCGATGATGGAACAACCCAAGTGCAGGGACAATATAGGTAACATTGGGAACAGACGGCTTCCTCTATAAAGAACATGAACTTATAATGATTAGCAGCGACTATCTGACATCCCATTCTTGTGGACCAAAAACAAACGTAGGCCGTTAAATTATCTGCAAATTAAGATGAGTAAGAATAATTAAAATAAGTAAAATAAAATTTGTTAATAATTCAATAAATACCGCTAATACGATATGGATCTGGTACGCATGCAGAAAATTCATTTGCTTCACTTGTATCGTTGGAAACTGTAATATTTGTATTTAGTTCCAGGTGAGAATTGTATCCAGTTTCATTAATAACACACTCGGGCAAATAACAATTTATACAATATCCTTTTTCGTTAGATTCAGTGTTATTGGCCAACATCCGGCAATTCACATGTGTTCTAAAAACAATGGCAATGAATAATAATGAAACTATTCCAAAAATGTTCATTGCTAACGTAAATTGATTTGATACAAATGGATCAGCTTGCTAAGTGATATAAAATGCCTAAATATATATGTAAAGCATTCATTTGGAATTCTGAGTTCTACTCACAATAATTAAATTTGCAAAGTAGCACTGTAAACTGTAATTCTCACATCTGTATCATCAAATGCTGCTTTATGTCTCAAATCAGATTCAAAGTCAGCACAATGCCTGATGCCTGATGCCTGACACAATGATGAAGGAGTCTGGTTCAAATTAAATTTTTGTTCTCCCAACAAGTGCTTTTGTTTGTTGCTGTAAGTTCAGTTTCAATTGTGGCACAGCCCCTGACTCAGGGGGAGGGTGAAACCGCAACAGACACAAACGGTAAGCACATACATAGTTCACATACATTTGAGGTACCTCATAGCATAGCTTGGGGTAGGTCTGAAAATGTATTTGATTGGTTTTTGGATGCAGCCCAATCCTCAAGACTAAAGCATTAATCAAAATATTTTTGGTATATGGCAAGTCGTGTGTGTTGCGCCTAGTTTTCGAATTGATGCCAGATAAAATGAATTTTAGATAAGTCCAATCTAAACACTCTACGTTTACTGTTGCGCGCCTAAAAAAACTAAAACTTGCAATTTTAATTCTCCTTTTTGGCAATCGGCAAGCGATTTAGCCACATCAAATAATCTAACTAATACACAGATACACACACAAATTAACACACACACACTGGCACAATTTTTATGGCACTGCGTCCTTGAATGCAGACAGAATAGACGGGGGTAAAATAAAACCATTATCTCGGCCAGGCTCATTGTTAAGCAGCCAAATTCAGAAACAGAATCTGAAGCCGATTCCGAATCAGAATCCGGATCAGAGCTCACAGCCGGATCCAAGTTGCCGCTGTTGCAGATTTGGCTCTCTTTGCCCACAGCCCACAGCCCACAGCGTAGGTTAAATTGTCCGTAAAGGATTTATTTGCTAGAAATTATGATTTATAAGTGCAGCAGCCAGTTGCACTTGCAACTAAAACACTCACACGTCGTTTATATCGTTGTCTCTATCTCTCCATTTCTCCATCTCTCCATCTCCATCTATTTCCCGCTTCTGTGAATGCCCTTAGGCCACTTTCTTTTATTGTTTCTGGTCGTTGACCTCGATTCTGCAGTGGGTCACAGTTTGGGTTCAAATTCAGTGCTTTTTTCCCCCTCCAAGATAACTGAATTGAATTGAATTACGTTACGCTGTTAACTGCAGGTGAATATGAGCTTCATTCAAAACCGAAACCGACACGGAAAACTAAAAACTAAGCAAAAACTTGCCATCGTTAAATAGCAGGCAAAGAGTTTCTGCAACATTCCCAAGGAACAATTGCCAAATCCTGTGAAACCTTTTAACGGAAATTTATGGTGCTATTCATTGCAAACAGACGCATTGGAAAACAGATAAAAATTGTGAAACTGCTACTTTTTTACACCAGAGCATCGTAAATAATATTCCATTCATTAAATTTGCTGGTAGTTTTGATTAAGTTATTTGAATTTGAATAATTTGCTCTTGGATTTTAGGTTAACGTTTTATCATATGAAATTTGTTTACTTCAAAACTCCACCTGTTGTTAAATACTTGTACTAATATCGAATCCAAAGCTTACTTCATCAGGAAGGTTCTGGAATATAATAACTATCCTTTTATCCATTGTGGAGTTCATTTCTGTAATAGCTTTAAAAAAAACTATAAGACTTCAATTGATATAATTTTTGGAATTTGAAAATCCTTTGCTTTCAGCATGAAATGAAATAAACTTGGTTTAAGTATTTGGTATATGTTTTCAGGTGAAAGTTTATTAAAAACTTTACAAAGCCCTGAAGGCATTACGATTGTGTCCGTGATAAAAACAAATTTCCCAATATTTCCAAGTTTTTTGAAATGAATCTAATTCTTTCAAATACTTAAACCAATTGTATATTCCCAAGAGCTTAAGAAAGTTTAAAATTTTGGCTTAGATATTCGATATTTAGGAATTGCTCCGAGCAATAATAAAGTAAGTCAAAAGTTTCGTATTTGAAATGAGATAATTGAATGCTCGGGTAAAATTTCAATCTATAATAGAGACGTTGCAGGAACACTAAGTAAATAACAATATTCAAAATTAATTTTACCAAACAAAATAAAATAACCGTTTACTTTAAATTTATTCGTTTAATATAAAATATGTATTTTTTCTCAATAAAGAATATTTCAATTTCAGATTTGGTAAAAAAGCTTGACGAAACAGTACTTTACTAAAGAAAACGAGTTTTATTTTGACTTTATAATCAATTTAGACTACTGTGCGTATCAATTTCGAACACACATTGAAAAGGGGCAGGTAGGAAATAGGTTTCCCCATTGGAAAAATGGCATTTCTCCTGCTGAATAATAGTGGGAACTACTCTCTAGCACTGCTCCTCTCAAACTGCCCAAATCGATTGTCATGCGCGCTCTGCGCTCTCGGCAAATGCAATAGATTAGTTCGCGCAACGACCGTTTGGCGCTGCTGTGCATAATATTCGCAATTCGAAGCTTCGGGTGAAGCACGAAATGCCCGAAACGAAGCATTGAAATTGAGGCAGCGTCCGTTTTCGGTTGCCTGAAGTGGCGAATTTTCGTGCCAGTTCACGTTCGATTTTTGTGTTGGTTGGTAACAACAAGCGGGCCGCACGAAGGCGCAGCGCAGCGCAAACGGAAACGGATAGTCGTGTCGCCAATTTTCACAATATTTTCACAACGGGCGCTTTTCTCTCTCCCTGTGTGCGTGTGTGTACGTGTTTGTGTGTGCTTGTGTGTGCATAGATTGGGCCACGGCATTTGCAGTTGTTGCTTTAAACGCGCAACGAGACCAAAAAACAACGCCCCAAAAATAGCCAAATTTGACCACAGAAAGCGGCAAACAAAACAAAACGGAAATCAACATCAGGCGCAGCCAAGCTTCAGTGTTTTTGGCTTTAAAAAAGAGTGCTGTTTTCTGTGTGTGTCCGTGTGTGTGTGTATGTGAGCGTATGTGTGTGTATGTATGTGTTTTGTGTACAGCATACGCCACAGGCGCCAATCAGTCGCAACTCAGCAGAAACGTTGCCTACTTTTTTGTATACAATTTATAGAAAAGAAGAGCAAAAAAATTATTATAATAAATAAGCAAAGCAAATACAAAAAGAGATAAATATATATATATGTAATATATTTATATAAAAATATATAAATAAATGCCAAAAATTAAGTGATGTGCTTGGCAGTGTCAAAATAACTTAAATAAATTAGAAGCCCAACCAGCTATAAAAACAGTGCTGCTCAGCAGGATTCGGCCAGAATTTGGAACTTGGACACGTCTATGAAACGGTAATTGAGTCATTAATCATTTATAATTAAATTGTGAAGCAAGCATTTTGTTGGACACGCCATTTAACTTGAAAAGAACTTTCCAAAATCGGATTCCCTCGGTCAGAATAATGGCCCACTTGTCTGTCTTGCGGCAACTCAAACTTGGTCCCGAACTGATTGATTGGCTAAGCTGCAGCTTCACCTGGCACGGCGGCAAGTCAAGTATTTTTGGCACACTTTGGCTATCTGACAGGTTGCCCTAGGTTGCTGCCAATACATTTGGCCAAATTGGAAATTTTCGAGAAGCCATTGTTATTGTCTGTCATGTTTTTGGGCCAATTGTGCCTTTTGCCTCGAGCATTGTTGACAGCAACAACAGCAACAAGAGGCACAATTAGCACACAAGTCGCTCTTTGACCCGATCAGACTATGAACTATGTCAATCTTTATTTTCTCAAGTGTTTTTTGCTTGTGCATTTTTCTTATTTGTTGTATTATTTGGGGCAGATTTAAAAGAGTATTCTCTGATATACAGACGAAAAGTTTAAGCTGAATAAAAAATTCATAAATGGCTAACAAAATGCACATAAAAATATTTACGCGAAAGTTTGCAAGAAAAACAAACAAACTTTAAGGAAATGTTTAATTTGTTTTTACTGTAATTGGAATCTTTGAACTTGCGCAAAGTTTTTCCATTTTAAACGCGCGACTTCCAATTGGCAATTTAAAGTGAATATTTGGAGCGAATAATTTATTTTAATGGTACATTTTTCACACATTCATTTCACTATTCTTTTAAGAACAATTTTTTGTGTTAATATTAATATAAAATGCTCACGTTTTAATATAAGTAATAATAAATTTGATTTACACTTGCAAAAGTAATAAGGTTTTAGTTGCAATTATAAATTATTATATAATTTTGTATGAAATTGGACTTGCACAGGAAATAAAATTCAAATTAAAATCTTAACGAAGTCTTTTTAGATCAGCATTTAATCAAAGAAAAATATACGATTTTACTTCCCACAAAAATATGAAAAATAAATAACTAAAAATTCATGTTAAGTTTCATTTTAATTTCTTTGAGTAAATCAATATATTATTTTTGACAGTAACTCACAAAAGAAAAGAATTATTCTTATTTGTACAGATTTAAAAATCTTTTCATATAATATTATTTTTTGCATCATCAACAATTGTTTTTATAGTTCTGATCAGAAAACTCATGTGCTGAAATTTGTTAGCCAATTCCACCGCAGGAATCATTCAGCAGTGCCTCATCTGCTGAATCATTTGACCGAACGTAATCGACTTTTACTTAAATATTTATTATTATGCGAAAATAAAGCGAAGACATTAGCAGGCCAAGGAAACAACAAGGAGACAAGGCGGCAACTGGGCGGCAGGATGTGTACCCCTTGGGCGATGACCATTGTAATTATTTGTTGGGGCGGAAGTGTTCAGTTCTTGTGCCGCCAGCTGATTAGTCGCTGTGATTAATAATGCTTAATTGCAAGGCATTTGCGTGGCCGAAGAAAACCTAAGACTGGAGTCCCGCAGCGGTGCTGTGGCAAACCGGCTATTCGTGGGAGGGAGTGAGGTAAGAGGGGAGCTCGGATCCTGTGCATTTGATTGATTACAACATTTTGTCGCACTAATGCCGAGCGCAACAAGGGGCAGCGCCACTAAGCCTCTTGATAAGTTTTGCGTATACTTAACTTAACACTAAAGATTAGTAGCGATTACTGAACGCACAAGAGAGAGCGAGAGAGAGAGAGAGAGAGAAAAAGAGAGAGAGAAGAGAGAAAGCCATAGAGAACGGAATCGTGAATGGGATTGGGATGGGCGGGTTAGGAAACTGAGCTGAGATTAGCACTCGGCGAGTTACTATACCCCACTTGAAGGCTAATCAACAATTAATGAGCAATTAATATGCAATTTAGGGGCGTAACTTTGGCCATTGTGTGTGTAGGTGTGTGTGTGTGTGCGCGGGTAATCAAGCGTGCCACAAATACATAAATTAATACGCTCTCTCAGCTGCAGTTTGACGGGCTGTGTGTGAATTTGTCACGCACCACATAAACGCCTTGTGTGCAAAAGAAGAGGTAAATGATATGAAAATCGATAATTTGATCAAGTCTATAAATTAAAAATAAACAAAAATAATTGCAAAAATTATGCAAAGTTTTAATTATTATATAGCCATTGAATTAATTTAACCTAATTGATTTATTACAACACAAACACTGTAAATAATGATTGAGTTAATTTTCTCTTTTAATTATATGCAATCAATTCAGATTACATGTGACGAATTTTTAAATTCACAATCAAATAAATTAATTCACACTTGCATGCATTTGTGGTGGGTGTTTACTAATTTATACTGATTTTCTAATAAATTATATTCGTTTGATTTTGGTCATTCCTTTTTATTGGACCATTTTGTATCTATTTCGTATATTTTAATTTTAGGAAAATTTTATATATTACTTTTAGTATAAATTATTACCTATTGTATTTCTTCAGTCGACTGACTTTAGGATAATAAATAAATATTCGTTGAATATAATTTGTATTTATACAAAATTAAATGTGATTCACCTTAATAAATAATTTTGATTATTTTATTATATGCATAATAAATATTGAAATGCATATTTTTGAGCTTTGGTCCGCTTATTACCAAATTAAAAGAACATTTGCAAATGTTGTTTTTCATCAGCGATAAGAACTTAAGTTATGATTTAGATGTGGTTTGGCATTATTTTAATACACTGCCTGAAATGGAAGATTAAGAAGGCAAAGCACGTGCCACAAAGCCCTAAATAATGGCAATCATAAATCACGGCAATTGGCCTTGTCAAAAGGCGAATATAATGGCTTATGCTAAAGCCACACGCAATATTTGTGCTTTGAAGTATTATATACGTTTACATTAACGATAAAAACGGGAACAACAAGTGTGGTATGGTAAAGTTAGGCAAAATGTATGGAAAGTTTTCTTTGTTAACCAATTTTTCGCTATTAAAACTATATTCAAAAGTTGTGCAATTAAGCAGCTGAATCGAGGAAAGTTTACCTGAATATCTAAAGAAATGGTAGCAAAGAAAATTGTATAAGCAAAACAGAAAAGTACTGATTTGTTAATTTTTCAATACAAAAGAATGTAAAATATAAAACTTTAAATTATTGATTATAAAAAGTAAATAAATAATACTCAATATTTATAAATATGTAAAAGTGAGCTTAATAAAAAAATATTTGTTAGCTTGCCTCAACACACAATTAATACTCACAATTTGCACACACATTGAAAAGCATCCTTTACCCAAAATACCAAGCTTAAAATGTGCATAATTCAATGAAAGATATTTCCCATTTGTGGCACGCATCTGCAACTGCAACTGACGCCCTTTTGCAGGCTGTGCATTAATTCGATTGTTTTGTATGCTGCTTTTGTTATTTTTTATGTTTTTTTTATGTTTGCTTTAACGTATGGGGCAATTAGCAAAGTTTTCTGACTGCTTCCATAAAAAGTGCAAAAAACTTGCCATATATGTTGGGTGGTTGGGGGCGCTTTTGTTTGGGGGTGGTTGAGTGTGTAAAATACATGCTGCTTGTGCCATGTAATTGAATATTAATCATACGCCAGCCAGGAGCAATAACTCATAGGATACGTTGGTCCCGGCAGGTAACGAGACTCGTTTCAATGCCGTAAAGCACTGAAGCAACACAAAAAACAAAATAAAAAAATTAAAATGTGAATTGCTGCTCAATACTTGCATGTGTGTATAGATTGCCTGCAGCATTTATGTATGCAACAGAAAACGCTTAAAAACAACCAGCAAAAACGGCACAAATGACAACTGCTCATGTCTCAGTGCGTGTTGGACTGGCACAAACACGGAAAGGGCTATAAATAAATTTGGCCATATTTCAGCACATGAACAATAATTAAATTCGTTTATGTTGCGTTTGGGAACTGCTAACCATTCGCCTCCCGATTTGCCATTCATTTCATTCTTTATACAAGTCGTTTAAATATCTTATTTTTTTTTATTGTTGCTTTTGCTCTGTTGACATTTATAATGGAAATAAATGCTGATGCTGCAGTTGAAACACCCCGTCATGTATATTTTTTCCGCTGCCCAATTAATTGTTTTGCTGCAGCCCAAAAAATATTTTGCAGTTAAGCCAAAAGTTATTACACCACACAAGAGCCCAGATTGTCAAGTTTATTGCGACTTTTTTGTTTGTGACGCTTTCACAATATCGGAAATTAATTAAGGTCCCATTTGTGTCCTGCTCTGATTTGCTAATAAATATAATAAAATATAAATATATAGATATATATATAATAATAAATATACAAAAATATTTCTATATTATTTTACGGCAAACTAAATTGCTATGCTTTGGCATATGTATTAAAAAAATACATTTATATCGTTGAACATATTTTTTTGACTTAATCCACACAAAATATGCTTTTAATGCGCTTAGCTAAAATTAATTAAAATTTTCACTAAAAAAATGTAATATATGTGTGATATACAATGTGAACATTTCGTTATAAACCGACACATTTTACTTAATTAACTAATGCTCTTTAAATGACTTGCTAGAAAAGTTGTTCGGAAAAGTTGAAGTCGAGTGCTGTCTGCGTTGGACTAAATTTGAATATTTGTATATTAACTCGTCACAAAGTCGCTTGGAACCGCAATGCCCTCAAAGGTGCTGCAAACACTTTAAGACATTTCCAAAATTAAAATTCTCAAAACAGCAAAGTTGAGCAGGGGTAAAACGAGGTTTTGTTTTGGTTGTCGCAAAAAATAAAAAAATAAACAAATGTTTGGCGAGCAGAGCGCGTTATCCTTGTTGCTCAACGCGGGGACAAGTTTTGCACGGTTAAAGGTCTTTTGAGTGCCAAAGGATTTGACATCCTTGTGTTTGCTTGTATGTGTGTATACCTGCCTGTGTGTGTGTGTGTGTGTGCGTGAGTGTTTGTGTACTTAAAATCAGCAAAAAAGGAAGTGAAATCAACTGCTACGCTTTATGCAATTGTTATAGAAGTCTGTGACATGTGTTTTTAAATGCAAAGCAAATATAGAATTTAAAGGAAATTTGTTCTTCATATTCAAATGTATATTTTATGTTAATGCTGAACACATTTATCATTTATTTGAGATAAGAAGTTAACTAATTATAATGAATGAACAACCATTAATATTATGCAACTCAAACACATTAAAAATGCGGGTATATCTGAAATGTTGTTTTTAATTGTAATTAATTTGCGTATCTTGTAGTTATTATTTGGCAACTGTTTGACTCCTTTCACTGTTCAATTGCATTAAATTACGGCTCACAAGCAGCCGTTGCTCTGGGAATTTCAGTTCTGGTTATTTATACTTATTTGTGTAACATGTTTTATATTGCGTATACGTTGTCAATTCAACCTACCAAAGCTGGGCATTGATATTTTATGATCCCTCGGTGACTTACGCCTGCCTGTCGAACACTTTCTGGCTTTATTGTCGTTTAGCGTCCTGAGCAACACGAAAAGTTGTCTGTGGAATTTAAAAATTGTTCACTCGTGGCACACGATGCGTATGCGTAATGCGCAATGTGGTATGAATGACGCGTTTGCATTTAAATCAATATGTGCTGCTTATAACATTTAAAAAGAAAAAACAACAAGAAAAAGGGAAAATAATTGTCAGAAGCGACGCCCGGTCGAATTAATAATTGCATTTAACAATAAAACATTTATCATGTGTTTGCGCGGCTTGTTTTTAATTTAATCAAACAAGCTGCACACAAGGCAGATGCGTGAGGAGAATGGCCCATTTAATGGCAGCCACAATAAAATTTATGACCGTATGTCCATGTAGTCCCCGCCGATCCTTGCAGTAGGCCAAAGGCAGTGACGCTCAATTATAAGGCATTCAATTCGCTCTTAATTTGCTCCACTGATTTCAGCTGCCAAATTCATACCATTAATCAGTCTCGGAAAGTGCTCATGGAGAAAAACAATTTGCTTGAAATTTATATTGTGGTTAAAATAATAAAATTTAACACGGGCAAAACAACAAGCATACCATAAATTTAATATTAAATAAATTTTGAATCGAAATAATAAAATATAAATATAATACAATAAAAATACAAAATAATAAAGCACAATAATTTGCTGAGAATGCATTCTGTTACGCGAATTAAACTTATTTTAATCCTATGTAAAATGAACCCAAATTTTAAATAGAAAAGCTTAACAATTACCAGACGAATTTCCGCATAACTACCTCACAAATCCAGCGGAATCTGTTTTGGGCACAGATTCCCAAAGAGATGGAAAATCACGCCTTTCACACATCTCATTGCCTATTCAGCGGCGACCTTTCCCAGTCCACATACATATTACATTTAATTTATTTAAAGCTCGCATTTTCACACTCTGACGCCGTCGACAATAAAGGGAAACCCGCATAACAAAGAAAAACAAGTAAAATAATATAAAAAAGTAAAATCACTGACGCTGTAAAAAAGAGGCAACATCGGAATACGGATATGGTTACGGTTTTGTTTGGTGATCCGTTCTCACTCTCTATTTATGCATGTGTTTGTATGTGTGTATATTGTTGGGGTTTTTGCATAAATATTCCGCATACGCCGTGTTGAAGCTGACGCCAAAAGCAGCTTTCGATTCTGTGACCACCCGGACCGCTTTCAAGGTTGTCCCATCTATTCAAGAGTCTGTTGAACAATTTCTTTCCCCCTCCCTATAATTTTTTTTTTTAATAATTATGGAAATTTGTATGCAACAATGCAACAATGCGAGTATTCGTACACAGTGAAAATCATTGCCACACACATGAAATCTCTGCTCTGCACTGTTTCATTTCCTATAACCCCCATCCTCCCGCACTCTTTCTCATCCGCATCCTCATCCAATGCCTCGTTTTCTGTTTGCATTCGCATTGTTTGGCATTACACAAATGGATATTAATAGTTGGGCACAGTTCTGGCAATTTTTCACTGAATATACAGTGTGCCTGAATGATGACGATGATGCACTCATTGTTGCCAACTGTGTATCTTTTTGTTTTTTTCAATTAATAATGTGGCAGCAATTTCAAGGTTGTCGCACAGACAATAGCGAAGCGCACCACTCGAATATGCATAGCGAATGAATAAATGAATCCATGATTGAAAGCACAAATGAATGCCGCATATCATGCTCCAATAGCTGCCGGAAGGACTCAGGCTTAAAGTAGCTATTTGCCTACCATAGGATGCCGGGGTGTAAAGCATTAATTGCTATTTGGCATATCTGCAACATGGCCATATTTCTTTGCTGTCAACGCCATTGTCTTATAATAAAGCAGAGGGCCAGAGGGCTGGCCAGTGGCTTGGACCAACCTTAATATTGGCAGTCCAACATAATAAATATAAATCAAGTGTTTCTATTGTGTTCCGTTGTGCTATGGCTATTGAGCAGTGCAGAGGAGCATACTCTAGCTATGTCCTCCATCTTTGCCATTTATCTTGAGGAATCGCCGTGCTTTCAGTGCCTCTTGGCTGCCACACATGCATATCATCAGTCGTCATCGCTTTTATTGTTGTTGCCACAATGTGATATAGCTCAAGTGGCAGGCGAAAGCGAAAGTGCGTCAAGCCTGTAACTTGGCTGGGCCCATAAATAAGCCACACTGTTTGCTACAAGAAAGCCATCCAATTCAGCCTTGACGCGCCATTTGGTGGGCGCCATGGGCGTGGCTGCACGTCTTCTACTTCCTGATTTTAGTCACAGTCATTGAGTTTTGCATGTCCTATCAACTGTTGGCGGCTCACATAAAAAATAACGAATATTTGAGAAGTTATTTATGAGTTCTGTGAATTATTACTGAATATATTTATTGTTATTCGAGTAAAATACTTACATAAAAAAAATTAGACACATTAAAAGTTCATTTTATATATTTTAATATATAATATATTTTATATAATAATAATAAAAATAATTATATATATAAATATAATAATAATAATATAACGTTATATATATATATATTATAAATTGCAATTTATGGTATATAATATACATATATGTGCTTCAACATGTATGATGTAACAATATAATCTTGCAACACGTGCTTGTTGCAAATACCCTTGATCATTTGATATATTTGACTGAGTACTTCATCAGCGGCACCCAAGCTGACAGCCGGCTGATGTTCATTGTCAAAAACGCATCAGTAGTCAAAGGAGAGGGATGTGGATTGAGTGAGTTGGTGAGGGGTGGGGAGGGGGATGCAGCATGCTGTGCTAATTTGTTTTTGCACTTGCTGTTGTCCTTTTGTTTTTGTGTCACGGTCAGCAGGCAAAAAGCAAAGGACACGAGAGTGAAAGAGCCACAGAATGCAGACGGCATGTCAATCAAGCTAACGCGATGGCCAAAAAGAAACAGTCTAAAAAAAAGGCGCAAAAGACAGCCCGTAAATAGGAAGAGGCGCAAAAAATACACTGTGCCACTGAATGTCTTCATTTGGCAGTGACACACACACACACACACACACACACATAGAAAAAGAGGGAGCAGCGTTCGAAGCATGATGGGGGTTGAGGGGAAGGAAGGAATTGTCAGCCCCCCAGTGAAATTGTGCTATGAAAACAAAATTAATGTCAGTTTGCAACCCACACGCGCTCCCTCCTTCCCCCCTTTGACAGGCAGGCAGGCAGCGTGTAACATCTTTCTTTCATCAAAGCGAATTTAGTTTTTTATGTTCTTTTTTATTTCATTTTTTTGCTTGACCTTGTTAATGACAAACAATATGCATAGTTTTTGCCGCTGCCGCTGCTGTTTCATCTGCCATTTTGTCTCACAAAATGGCCGAGCCGAGGGGCACGACACACATTCACAACATCAGTCGGCACTCAGCAGACGGCCCAGAATGTTGCTGCCCCACAGACCGATTCCTCGCCTCTCCCCCTTCACACTGTCTCTCATTTAATGGTGAGCAATAAAAAACGAAGCCGCTGCTGCACAGACGGTGGCAACTCTGGCAACAGCAGCTACATAAATAGGAAAACATTATAAACAAAATACGTCCGAATGCGAGTCCAAGTCCGAGATGAGCCTATGGCTGCACGGGTTGTCGATGGGGGGGATGGGGGTTGGGTTGGGGTGGATCGTTATAACCCCATTGCCTAGTTTGCGCCCAAAAAGGGAAATGTCAACAAGCGGAAGAAAGAGGAGGAGAAACCGTTGGTTGGGTGCCTTTGCTACTTGCTTTATTTTTTTTCATTTTATGGCACACATTATGCAAAAATTGCGTTGCGAGTTTTTATTGGCGTAACAAAAATGTTTTTAATACGCAATGGTGTGGAACCGTCGTGATAAGCTTGAATTATATATGTATATAAGTCCCTCTCTTTTACACTCGGACAGTCGCTATCACACCCCCGTCTGCCCCTCTCCCACTCTCTTGCTCTAGGCTTGTTGTTGTTGTTGTTATGTACACCACTTGGCGTTGGCAAATTTTTCGTTAAATGTAGGTCAGTCGGAGGCTGTTGATTGAGCTCTGCTCGGCCACTGACCACTCTTAGAAAGAAATAACGCTGCTGCTGTCCGGGTGGAAAATGGACAGAGAAAAACACGTAAAAATTGTAAACATTCTTAAGCATCTTGTGTGTTTAGCTGTCTAAGCTGGCCTGTCTCTTGTCTGTGCCCAGCACGTGTTATACTTCAAGTTTGTTGTTTTTGTTTGTAAACGAAATCGAAAAATAAAGTTGCCAAAACGTGTGGAAAAACTAGACTGATTTTCTTGAGGAGTTTAATGGGTAAAAATACTATTCAGTAATCAATAGATTTGTGCTTTTAATTATCAATACTATTCTAACACCCAATTCAACTAGAACTATGTGGGAAATATTTGGCAAATATCTGACATTCTGCACGAACTTGTCAAGCATATTAATATTCCTTAACTAACTGGAGAATCGAGGCTTTAATAGTATTACGTGCAAGAACACTTCGGTAAATGGCAAAAACTCTTATGAGTTTCGAATAGTTGTCATAAACATTTGTTCACCTGGCTTTTGTGTGGCGTGCAAGGAGGATAAACTGCGAGGAGGACACCACTGCAGCCAATTCGAAACTGCAATCTCTGCACACTTGGACACAACACACATACACTGGAAGCCCATCTGGGCAAACAATGGACGCAATTAAATGCTGCATAGAACGTTTGCTATTCCGGTTCTCGTTTGGTGCGTTCTGCCTTTATCGTAATTTCATTGTATTCAATTACATTTTGTGCAACAATAAAATCCTTGAACTCTTGCCGCTGCTGCTGCTGATGCTGCCACTGCCTCTACTACTCGGCGGGCTCTGCAGGCAGCACTTTAGTTGACCCACTTGAGAAATTGCGAAGGGGCCCAGCACTTGAAAATGAGTCTCCAAGGAGCGCGAGTGGCGTCACGAGTCCTTGTTTGCCGCCGCAACTTGTGTGTCCTTCTTCTTGGCCATTTTATAATAATTGCAAGCGAAACCATCGAAAAAAATATATAAACATGTATATAAGTCGACCCCTAACAACAATATTTCAAGCCAACACAATTTCTGGCTTTTATATTTTTGAACTGCGGGTGGCAATTTGATAAACGTGGGCGTGCCCCTGAGGGGCGTGTTTACGCCACATAGTAATTATGTAAGTGGTAAATTGAATGGGACTGAGAGTTTTTGCGTCTACTCGAATTGGGTGCCGCATTTCTTCTCGGGTTCTATTATTTCATCTGTGTGTGTGGGACAAGGGTAAAATTTATAAATTCTTTTTGAGCCTGAAAAAATGTGCGTTGTTATTATCAAAATATTTTTGATATCTAAGTAATTAAACTAAACTAAAGGGCATAAAAATATATCTTAAATATTTTATATTTTTATTTAAAACATTTTAAGGTTACTTCAAAAAATGTATGATGTTGAGGGCATTTTTTCAGTGCAATACTCTTTTGTATATTTTAATTATATAGTTTTCAAATAATCAAATCTTCCAACAAAATGAAATATCAGTTACAGAAAATAATAAATATTAAGCTCTTAAGCATAGATTAAATAAGATTGATGTATTTGGAACTAAGAAGAAAATTATATAAGGTCATCTGGAATTTCAACGTGGGTTGAGTGGAGAGTTGGGCAACACCATGCCTCCAAGACCAGCGCAGCTTCATTAATTCAGGATGTGTTCGGGACTGATAGTGTGGTCAGCGCGTGCAGGCATTTGCTGATAACAAACAAAAAGGGCGAGAGTGTGCCTGCCCCCAAATGCGTGCTTGGGTGTTACCAAGTGCCTGGGACAACACTAGGAAAGACCAAACTCGGAACGGACCCGCCGGATAGAACAAAGCAGACCGCACCGCACAGCAGGCGGTTGAGGGTTAGCACATGTAAAATGCCAAAAATTTTGAAAAGGAGCCAATGGCGATTGAAATCAGCTTGAAAAATGAAAGCGAGCAAAAGCAAGCGATGAGCCAAAGCCAAATAACAGCCCACACACACAGACACACACACACACAAACACACACACAGACACACACACATAGTTTGGGGCGTTTACTTTATACGTTAGTTTTGCTAAAGCCCGAAGAATTTTACAGCATTAATTTTGACATGGGAAAAAACGTGGCAATTGCTCTGGGGGCAACGGGAAACAGGTAATAAAGTACAGTAAAAAGAAAACAGTAAAAACAAGTAGAGACGTTAGAGGACCGCCAATGAATAGATCGTAAGCCATAACAAATGCTGAGCCATGCGTCACTCATACATGTGGTGCACAGGTGTGGAGGTGTTGCAAACGCCTGCCGTGCGTCAAATCACGTGTGTGTGTGTGTGTGTGTGTACTCGAAATGAATGTCCTCTAGCCAAATTGACAAGATGTGAATGGGAGTGCGAGTGCTGCAGGAAAATTCAATAAAGACAAATTGATTGCTCTGAAGGATTTACGTTGTCTAAAAAGGTAAACAGCAGCCACAGGAGCCACAGGAGCCACAGGACATGACGGCGTGTTTTTATCCGCAGCTTTATGCTAAGTGGCAGCCCAAAGATTGTCAGCGTGAGGGCAACAAATAACTAGGAGCACGGCCACAATCTGACACGTAGCACAGATCGATAGCTGATGTCCTCCTGGAAGTCAAATGCGCAGAATCTGACAATCTTCTTTGCTGCCAGAAATAATGCCAATTCATTATTTCGCTGTTCCAACGACAACTATATAAGTGTAGTGGGCTCATCCTCATCCGAATTTCTGACGTCCTACAAACTTTACTCACGACAAATTCCATTTTTTGGGTCAAAATCTACTTTTGAATTCTTGTGTGGATTTATGGTTTAGCCCCGCACTCGGAACACCTTTTGGGCCTTGGATTGTGGTCAGCTTGTTGACTTTGGCTCGCGCATAAAACACATTAAAATCCTTTTTATGGCCCACATAAAAGTCAATTTCGTTCCGATTCCTTGGGCCAGAGTGCGCCTCTTGACCTAAAAGGTGCCCAAATTATTTCAGCAGCTACATAAAATAATCATGTTGAACCTTTTTTTTCGATTTCGTTATTTTAATGGCAAAAATGGTTATTTCGGTTCGTTTTGTGTTTAAAATGTAACATTTAATGAAGAGCGAATAAAACTGTTTGATTTCTCACGAAGCGCAGATGGATGGAAAATAATTGTATAATTGACTTTTGAATTCAGTGATTTAATTAATTAAGAGACTCCGATTTGGCTCAATTACAATGAACTTAATTAAAATGACATTCAAAAAGTGTATCTTTTATGGCATATTTGTACTGTTGAACTTAAAAG
The DNA here is from genome assembly GCA_035042405.1 of Drosophila demipolita. NCBI lineage: Eukaryota > Metazoa > Arthropoda > Insecta > Diptera > Drosophilidae > Drosophila > Drosophila demipolita. The sequence continues at coordinate 4,195,601 of JAWNLI010000349.1, read as the reverse complement.
ACACAGATTACAAGAGACAACTGTTTTAAAAATAATATAATTATATTATTTCTAACCTGATTCCGGATGTGCGTTAGCAATTGAAAAATGCAAATAAATCGAGTACATGGTTTACATAATCTCCAAGTCGTTATTCCATTTTACCAATATTTTTTTGTTTTGCTGGGAGCTCAACGCCTAAAAGTGTCTGTCCTATTTTCGACATTTGCTGTGTGGCGATAAGTATGCTAAGAGCTTTTGCCTGGTATCCCAGTGTCCTTGGCACGCGTCCAAATCCTACAAAGCATTGCCAGGCCACACAATTAGAAATCTCCGCGACACTTTAACCCAAAAATAAACCCAATTCACAAGTTTACACACACAGACACGTACAAAATGACAGCCGATAGCAACCACATAAAAATCCAGGCAAACATTATTTAAATTTACCCAAAAATATGCCAAAAAGAAAAAATCAGAAATAAAAGATATAAAGCTAAAAAAAGGCGCAAAAGCAAAAAACAACAATCAAATAAATGGCAATTTAATATACTCAAAATGCCATTTTATTCGTATTGCGTTTTGTGCAGTTGTTGTTATTGTTTCATTTGATACTTCTATTATTCTTGTTGTTGTTTCAGATGTTATTCGGCTTAAATTGTTATTGAAACAACATAAATTGCTGCTCGACGTGTGTTCGCCATTACTTATTTGAATGGGGAACTGCAAACACAGAAATACCGAAACAAAGCCTACAAAACAACAAAACACACAAAGACATAAAAAAAACAATTGCTGTGGATTTGGTAGATCATACGAAAAGGGGTCGTCTTGAATAACACAAAATTAAATAAAATGAAATTCAAATGCGCAAAAATTTGTTGCCACATTCTCGCTACGCATGTTTATGTGTGTGTAAATCCGTGAATATACTTCGACGTATTTGGTAATACTCTGTTTCCAAAGTAAAATGCGCATATTGGAATTATGTCAAAATAATTTATACATGACTCAATCAGTGATAAGAGATATTTAACAAGAATTGTAAATATTGTTGCCCACCAAAAATAGCTAAAAATATATTTTTCAGAGTAGCAAGTCAAGTCACAAACATTTATTTTCAAATTATTTTTTACAATACAAATTGTCACCTGGAATTAGAGTATTGTTCAGTCCATAAATTTCAATCGCAAACTGCTGTTTTTGGATATTTACTTTGCGGTCGTGCGAAATGTTATTGTTAAGCCAAGCTCAAAAGAAATAAAAATTCGAATTCGCAAATGCGATAACAGCCAACATGCTGATTACAGGCCAAGTTTTTGGTACAGAATATTTATGTTACCCCCAATGACACTGAGGCAATTTGCCCTATTTAATATTGGTCAGTCGTAAATTGGAGCAATCAATGCTGTTGTACAACAACATAAGGCAAAAACATGACATTCACAGATACTTCCCTTCCCTTGCCACGCACGCAATCAATTAGCATCAATTAGGAGGCGCAATGAAGCGCCACAGCTGCGGGCTGCAGCAACTGGATGACCCGCACCTTTTGACTGTTGCACATAAACAGAGATGCATACACACATTGACTCACACACACACACATATCGCACAATACACACAAACACACACACAATTCAACACCTGCAAGCGTTGCAAATAAGTTGCATTTCCGTTACTTCAAAGTTACTGCAAACTTGTCAGCTGCGCGCCGGCCTGCGTGTTACCAAAGTTTATGTGGCTGTCAAGTGGTAATGCAAATGATGTCTAATTAACTGCGAATTAGCAAACGTTGCTACTGCTGCAGCTGCAGCTGCCGCTGCCGCAATTGAAGTTTCTGTTGGAGTTGCTCCAGCGTTGTCTCAACTTTTAGCACACTTTATGAGTTGAGTCAAACTAATTAGTTCCAACTTGGAAATGCTGCTGATGATTGCCATCAAGCTATATTTACTTAAATGAATCAGCATTTACTGAAAACGAATTAAAGCTTATAGTTTAATTGACAAGACAATCTTTCGGATTTCACATTCTTTGAAATTACGCTAAACGGATTGAAGAAAACAGAGCAGAAACGAATGGAACAAAATTCAAGTATCTTAATTACTTAGAACATTTTAAATGATTTATTGAATGAACAAATAGTTAAGCAAAGTTCACGTGAATAATGCAAATAAATTGCGCAAAGGCTGTAATTATTCAAATAAAAAAAGGAATTATTGACAAGCTCAATTATACTTTCCCACCCATAAATCTATACAAAATATTAGAAGATACAAAAAATTCGTTGCTAGTTTTCTGTTACACTCTGCGACGAAGTTTGACTACCCGTAACAAAAATATTAAAGCAGCTGCTGCCAAAAACCAATATAACTCAATATGAGCTAAGCCTCAACAGGCATAAAGTCATAAAAAAACAACAATAACTAACAACAACTATATACAAATGGATATATGGATATATATATATATATATATGTGTATATTGGGCAGCGCGCCTGAAATGCGACATGCGTGCAGGAAGCGGGCCATGGCCAAAAATATATACACACACTCGCACACTCAGAGAGGCAATAGAAACACACATCGATATCGACATAAAATACTTGCGCTTCAATGTGAACAATAATTTTGGAAATTTATTGCACAACTTGTGCATATCGCAATGAAATTTTACGCACTACTTGCTACTTTCTGCAACCGGAAACTTTCGCAGTAAGCCCCCCCCCCCCTCATTTGGATTACAGCAAAAGTAAGGGGGGGGGGGCCGAAAACAGTGGGTCACATTTTATGTTACAACTGGTTTGGCGAATCCCAACGGCACTAAGCCGCAGCAAAGTTATGTCCTTTTTGTGTGCTTAAGGACACACCTCCTGACCCAAGGCATAAACCGATGGCGACCCTCTTTTACGAGCATACCCACTAATTTAATTTATATGTCTCATTTTGTTTAGGAAGTCACATTTAATTTTACGAAATTAATAAATGATAAACGCCCCCTTTAATTAAAGCACAGTTTGCCAATAAACGTGTTTGTCTTTGGCTCATAAATATGTATCAGATTAGCTCAGATGAATGCGTACACATACGTCTTATATGTGGTGGCCGGATAAAGAAAGTAATACAAATTAAATTCTAAAATAAAATAAAATAAATAGTATAATTTGCTGAATGACTAAACATACGTTTATCTGTTACAAAGATTTGTTTAATTTTGACAATTTGTTTGTTTGTTTTCATAAATTTGAACTCTCAAACGCCAGATTGCCGTCAAGATTTTTATGGTTTGAAGATACGCAAAATATAACAAAAACAAAAACAAAAACATTTCATGTGTTTATGTTATGAGAGCTTAATGAAGCCGCAGGCATTTAAAGATGCCAGCCGCATAAAGTCACACGCCCACCGCTGCTTACAAGGCGGCCCAGCAGTGGCAGTGGCAGCTGTCATGTTTATTGGCCAATTTAAGACACAGCCTGCCTCACACTTTTAGCCAATTCACACACAAAATGATATGGGGCTCTTTGAGATGTGGTGCGTTTTATGTGCTGCGATGAATTCTGGCGGCGCTGGCATTGGCTTAATGACCTAACCACCAAACGAGAGAGAGAGAGAGGGAGATGTATAGATACAGTTATTACCACGCCCACAAAGTGCAACTATTTTGGGCAAACGCGGAGGTTGTGTTCTGGCAGTTAAAACAGTGACAAGAGCCGCTTAAGTGTGTTTGAGTTCGGTTTCAGTTTTCTGCTTTTGTGTCTGGCCGACAGCACATTAATTATACGACTCGTTGACCGCGCTTTAAGTGCTGGAAAATGTACAAAAGTTTGGCATGCTAACTTTTTGTGCCTTCTGCATAGCATTGAAACTGTTCGAATTTGAAGTTGAAATTGGGTTAAAAGATGGCAGCTCATTTGACTATAAAATTTAATTCATATTTCGTACTTCTTCTATTTACAGGTATGTGTATGCAACAATTGATGAGCAGGTACTTTTGGCAGAGGTAATTTGATTGCTCCTATTAAATTTAATTAATTCAACTCATCAGAAACCAAACCGCAACATTTCTTAGCTGCACAGCTATTGCCAATTGCAAATTAGTCTATCCGACTGAAGCCACATTTCATGCACAAATACAAAATTACAAAGGAAATTTCTGCCAAGGATTTTCGCATTACATAATTTAAGATTAGAAACCACAACTGCTGCTGCTTTTAGCCGGCCTGATGCGGTTTGCTTCGGCCTTTTGTTTATCTCTGCAATTTCTACGCATTTGCCACTTATTAAGTGCACACTTTGCCAATACCATGACAAAAAGACTCTGAATTCAGCCTCAAATTTGCCAGTGCTGCTGGGCTCAAATTTGAGTACGCAACTCAGATTAAAAGCAAATCCATTGAGATTATTTTGGCACTCATGCAACTTACAATTCCTAGAAATATTTTGTATAGCCTGAAGAAGATTAATAGCAATAGTGTCTATAATTGCATAACAAGGCTAATTATTTAAAAAATAATCTTTTTGAATTATTAACTACTAAGTTCACAATAAATAGTTATTTTTTGCAGAATTTATATGCATTTTTGAGCTCAAATAAATAAACTTTTCCAATAGTAATTTTTATACTGCTTATAAATTTTATTATGATTTGACTTGTAAGTCATTTATGACAAAATTTTATTTGTAAAACTATAAATATTTGTTAAATATTAGGCAATCAATAACTTGACACACCAAACTCAGAATTCAAATAAATGTATATTACTAAGCTTGTAGCGTATCAACAAATAGAAGTAGAATTTGCTCTTATCATGTACACTACACTCGCATGCTCACACACACACACACACACCCTACAGCCAGGGACAATGGTATACATATGTGAATATTTATGTAAAGACATACATATATATATGTATGTGGTACTTGTGTAGCTGACTAAATATTTGTTTTACTTAGTGGCACGAAAGAAAGCTTTTTGCACTTGGGACCGCATAGACACTTGGTTATTCCATTACATAGATACGTTATATCATTTATTATTATTGAATAATTAAATGAGTGAAGTATGTCAGGCAATGGAATGAATGGAATGTATGTGTACACATATGTATTCCTATACATATTAATTCGTGTGTGCTGAAGCAGCTAAATTTATAATGCATTGCGGTCTGGCTGCTGTTGGTATTTCAGTTGCGGCTAATGACGCCGACCGTATACGTTGTGCCCCGCCCATGTTCACACATGCCACATACCTGAACTTGCAGCTGGCTGTGTAACTACTAACCGCTTGGGCATTGTTTATGCAACTCTTGGCCCGGACCTGGTCACAGTTAGCTTTGGAAAGATTCGTTTCCATTAGAGTGCAGCTTTTTCGACACTAACCAAACACTGGTCACAGGTCCTTCCACATATCCATTGTAATAATTCATACCTGGATATGTTCTTAAGTATTTATGAGATCAAACGCACACACACACACATACATACACTTATCCCTCTTAACGTATTTGAATATTAAAGATGTATATAAATTTGCTGAGCCTCTATTGTTTTGTGAGAAACTGTGTTTTACCACCGCCTTTGTTATCGGAATTTTGTGTGTATTCAGCTGCCTTTATTTATTTTCATTTAATTTCTATATATTTCTCATTGTTGCACCTAATCAGCATCATTTTAAGCTTAGCTGCGGTCATTATTGACTTGCAGTAAGTTCAATTTATGCAATTAAGCATACATTTAATTCCCCTTTATTTTACTAACTGGCTTTAATAAAACTTTATGCAACTCCGATTGACTGCCATCAATGTGACATAATAGGTCGAAAAGCGGCTTATAAACTTTTACTTGGGACCATTTTGAAAGGCAGCAAAGAAAAATCCACTATGAAACAGAATTCTTAAGCAGAAAAGACTTGCGGAGAGATGCTATTAATTAACTAAAGAAATTGGGTTACTTTTAATATTGTGAAACAAAATGGGTGAAATTATTTGAATTATTTAAAAAAAAAACCTATTTTTGCATTGCAGAAATACACAAATGTACAACAAAATAATAGCTTAAAGAAAGCTAGTTAAAAATAAAATTAAAAATTCGGGAACAAGCTGGGCACCTGGTCCAGTGTCTCACTCAAAGCACATGTACATATTTCGTAGAATCTTTTTTGTTTATCTGGGTACTCTGGGGATGCATATATAATAAGCAGCTGCAATTCAAATTTTCAGAGGCACGCCCAAAAAGTGTTAAATATTTATGGACTAATGCATACATGTATATATATGAGCATGCGGATGTGGGCAGATGTGACAAGTATTATAATTTGAATGCTGATTCAAATGCACAGCGAGAAGAGCTTCAGTTAGTTGATTAAATGACTAAGTGGGCTCAAGAAATTCAGTGTGTTGAAGCTGCGGCAGTAATTCCACCTTCGTGCCTCAGCTTGTGGTCAGGTAGTATCTGCTGAGAATTGTTGTCGTTTCTTGTTGTTCTTGTTGCTGTTGTATTTGTGGTGCGTGCTACTCATGCAAATGGTATAAGGATTCTATCATGAGGCGTGCCGTTGCCTTAATTATGCTGCAAACTTACCCCACAGCTGAGTCCTGACCCTCCCGCTGCTACAGATCCTGCGACCATTATGTGAAGCGTCATTTATAAACGTATGCTTGGAGCACAATTAGCAAAAGTTGCAGCAGGTATTTTATGCACAAGTTGGCAGCGTTAACGACAATAGCAATAATCCCCTCAATAACTTACCCATCTCCGACATTCTCTATCGCTTCTTATCTTTAACTCACTCTCACTCACTCACTCTCTCTCTCTGTCTCTCTCTCTCTCACGCCCTGCTGTTTGGCACATAATGAAACTTGATTTAGCTGACAGCAAAGAGTCACGTACAATGGAGCGTATTAGTAATCTTGTGCCACATTTGTTAGCAAGCACTTGAGAAGGTCTCATCAGCTCGAGAAGAAATAAAAATAAATACATTCCTGAGAAAATAAGAAAGAATATGTGAAAATACTGCGCACCCATATGAGTTAATGGAATGGATAAAAAAATAATGTTGATGGTCAACGGTTTAGGTGGCATGTGCCACAAAAATATATTAACAAGAAAATTAAGAAAATATTTGTATACATATAAATTGTAGTTTTATTCATTTAATATAATTAAGTTATATACTTGTTTCCTATCTTAGTAACAACACAATAATATTTAGTTAATTCGGCTTCTAAAAGCAGAGAAAGAAGCAAAGTATTTGTTAAAAAATGGCTTTTTCGCAGACCTGAAAGTGAAACAAAAAAACTATATATAAAAAATTGTATTTTCAAACTATCTCAAAAATATATTTCCTATAAAACACTATTTCGGTATTTAAGCGAAAGACCATATAAATTAACTTTTAATTAAAGCGAACTTAACCCAAATTAAATTCTATTCAATTTAAAATAAGACTTTTACTACATTTATTTTTTTTTTTTATAAACCTACTAATTATATTGGTTTGTTAATGCTGGTCATATAATCGTCAACCTAGCAGACCGCAGAGCTTATAATCGAGTAAGCAGTCCTTTTCATCCTAGATGGAGTTTCCCGCTTAAGAGTGTTTCTCCCGGTGACGGCTCTGTCACATGAACTAAATCCGCATGGGTGCAGAAGTGCCTGAAGCTTGTTGTTGTTGCTGTTGCTGTTGTCTGGCGTAATTGCTACACGGTTTTCGAGCTAATAGAATTAGAGCATAAACTGGTTTATTGTCTGAAACGCATATAGGAACTCATAACAAAGCGTTTTTATGACAGCTCAGCAGATTGGGCGTCATGAAAAGCGACGCTTTTGCGAGGGTTCGCTATTAAATGGCACAATTATTTTGCATACGTGAGTGCGTGTGTGTGTATATGTGTGGGCGTTTGGGAGTGTGTGGCTATGCGCTGACCACATCACATTACAGACAGAAGACACAAAATTATGGCCTTGGTTGAGGCACTGCAGGTGCTGCTCAGTTTACTGCAAAATTTTGCGGAAATATCTGCTTTTATGTTTTTTTTCACCTCTTGTTGAAAATCAGTTTAACAGCCGCATTTTCCTGACAAGGACAGTCAAAAAAAAAATCTTTTATTTTATCTATTTATAAATAAACATTTTATGACTTTTGTCGCATAAGCTTAAAAAAAAGGTCCAGCGTAATGCTGAGTTAATAATGTTTTAAATAATATCTTTAGCAGGATATATAATTAAATATTGTATTTTAAAATTTGGTAAATTTATATGGAACTGTTTGCTCTTATATTAACGTTATGGCCTTTTATAGCATCTTAAAAATATAACTACAAATCTTTTCGATTGATATAAAATTCACATTCCATAGAAAGAGGCATAGAGGCATAGGCTAATTACATAAAAATTGGTGTATTGCTGTGGACTACAAAATTGCTCAACAACTCATTTTATATATAAAATAAACATGAGTTTTTATACTACACACAGATGCTATATTGAGCACAATAAAAGTCTTTAAAAAAAATGCAACACAATTTTGTTTCATCCTGTTAAATTCACAAAATTATCTTTGCTGACACACATATAATAGTAGCAACAGCATATTTGAACAATAAGAATGTCTGAGTTGTGATTCTTTTGAGAGCACTTTTTTTATGTAATCCCCGTCGATGGCGTTGCGAAAATTAAGCAAAAGCAGACTTGGCAACATAAAAACCAGTCGAAAATGCGAGCAAAACGACTCGCAACACTAATAAACGGAAAAATTCAGGCTGAAAAAAGTAAGAGCAAGAGGAAAGGAGGGGAAAAAAGAATAAATGTTGCTGTGCCTACCTAGTAACAGCCTGGCATGTCTGTCGCCCCGAGGAATTAAACGGTCGACAATGACAGCAATGGAGGGAGGAGCAGGGCAGGGTAGGGGGAGAGAACAGAAGGAGGCATATAATTATCGGGCAAACTACAAACAATATAAAGAAAATGTGAGCACAAAAAAAAGATTTTTTCCTCGACCACGTTGCAGGCAGCTTAACTTTAAGATTAAGACAAGTTAACACTTGTTAAAAAATATATATTTTACACAGCAACTAAAATAAAGCTTAAAAGGTATTAAAATTGTGCATTTTTGGCTTTGTGTAAACGGTTTTTTTGCAAATTGTTGTCAAATTGGGAGCTTAAATTGTGGCAATTCTCAATCTACACCAAAACATACCAGTTGAGTTTTTAAAGTTTAGCTTAGAAAGCTTAAAAATAACTAAAATAACATTACGGTTTTCAATACATTTTGCGCAATATTACATTTCACTCTGCAACAGAGTTGAGTAGATATGTGAAGCCAGACAAACACATTAAAATAAAAAAATAAAAAGTGGTCAACAAGCAATGAACAAACAAAGATTAATTAAATCAATTGGCTGATGGTTTGCTTTTAATTTAACCGCAGGAATCAATCATACTTAACAGCGACTCTTGTTAAGCACAGTGTAGTCCTTATACAGAGTCAAACACAACTGGAATTGGAGCGTAAAAAATCACTGAAAATCGCGCGCCTTTTGCTTGTTAGCCAGCAGCAGGAGCAGCAGCAGGAGCAGCAGCAGCAGCAGCAGATGTTGCCATTGTTGGATAAGGCTCGAGACAAAGTCAACGCATTTCAGCCCACAGCTGAGCCACGTTTTGGTGGTGTAGATGATGGTGGTGGCTGCACTAACAAGATTCGACATTTGAACGAGAGTAATCCATCAGCGGATGGGCTGGAGTATCGAAATGGATTAAGCAGAAATGTGTGTTTTTTTAGCATCACTTTTATATCGACAAACGCAGTTTCTTGCTGACTTTGCATACCCTGTATTCAGTATTCAAAGTGACAAGTGACAACAAGCTTAAGACATAAATGATATGTGAATTATTTAAGACTTGAATGCAATGCAAAATTACAAGTCTAACATCCTCTTTCGAAATTTAATGCCTCTCTTTCTATTTTAATTTATTACAGAGCATCAAACAGTCTAGTGCCTTCAGGCAATAAAATTTCCGCTGATTTTTTTAATCGCATTTAATGTATGGCATTTGCGTTTGCTGCGCGGATGCGGGGATTTCATTTTACACAATGGAATGAAAGTTCAATAATTTGATTTGACAGGCTCTGGCCAAGAGGCAGCAGTCAGCAGGCAGCAGCAGGCAGTTGGCAGCCAGGCAATTTGTGGGCGTGGTGCTTACCAAGATTTACACAGAACCAAAAGCCGGAGCATATTTTATACAAAACATGACGTTGACTGCACAATTGATGTGTAATTTATTCTACTGTGAATAATTCTTTTTTCAGCTCTGCATTCAATGCTGAGATAATCGATAAACAATGCTGAGAAAACCGAGAAACTACACTGTGTGCATTTCGAAATGACAGGCTCGATTAAAAGATCTGTCACAATTTGCCAGATCTTTTTTATTTGATCAGTTGTAGTCAATAAGCGAAGTGAGTCCAAAAATTAGAATCTCTGTGAACTTTGTCAAATCTGAACTTCATTTAAAGCAGATGCGACCTCCTTTAAAACTATGTTAAAGAAAATTACAAATACTCTGTTAGTATGCCTAAGCGGTAATTCTTCGTTGATAATTTTATTGTAAAAACATGTTGCTTAAATTCACCTACAGTATTTAAAATAAAATTTTAAGCTCTGAACACACACTAAGAGAATACGTTAAAGTGGAATGATTAAACCTAACCTAAAATGTGATTATTTTTTCCCCATGGCTGTTATGTGGACACAAATGTTGCAGTCAAATGAGGTTGATGGTTTTTGTTTTGGTTAGCGATGGCGATAAACCCTATAAACAACGTACTCAGCTAGCTCAAATGTAATCTGTAAGCCTCCGGAAACACGCACAAGAGACAGACACACATCAATCTCACAGTTATCCTGGCCAGACCACACAATGAAACCACCTTTTACTGAGTGGTGGTGGTGGTGGTGGTGGTGGCGGTGGTGCCGATGGTGCTGTTTGACTCTGATGCTTCTCTTCCAATTAAACACATTTTAATGAGTCCTCGTGTTTACTGGCTGTGCTGGCCATATTATGCCACGCCCATTGGCTCAATTGTGGGTTCTATAGCCACCCATAATTTGCTTTTGTTTTGCTTTCCAGTTTTTTTTTTAATTTTGCATTGTTGTAGTTTTTGCAGCTGCCCTTGTTGTAATGCGGTTTTTGTGGACTTTTCGGTTTTGTTTGTTTTGTGGGCGATAAGTGGTTGTAGCTGTTACCATTGTTGCCGAACATACACAAATAAATATAGACCTAATATAAACAGCCCAGCAAACTAAAATCAACTCTCGAATTGGAAGTTAAATGGACTGAAATAATGGCTCAATTCAAAGCCACATTGACAAATTAAAAGGTAGAAAACCAAGCAAAACCTACTCACATTTGGGTTGAAAAATGAACATATGAGAAGATTTCAACTCGTTGCATATATATTTCGATACGGGCATTTTAAATAAGTTATTAGAATAATCTTAAAGTGTATTTTGGGAGAGCTGTTTTAAGATGGTCGCTGCCAAAAAGAAAAAGATGCGTTGAAAAATACAAATAGCTTAATGGCTTTTTATTGAACCAACAATAATTAAAAACCAAAGGATAAATATCGATTGTTCAAACGAAAATTTTAAAATGACTTAGCATTTTCCTTTAAGCTTTTATTGCTTATATAGGTAAATTATTTTCCAGTAAAAACGATGTAAATTAAAGATAATATGATATATTTTCTTTTTGAGTTTGCTTAGTATTAAATTCAAAGAAAAGTTAAAATACTCGTGAAATTTCGATGGTCCCATTGATATTAGGTTAACTCTTCGGAACTCGGTATTTGGCTTATATTCTTTCCAAGCACTGCCTGTCCTATCGAGTGTCGTCTCAAATTCAGGCATTTCAATATAACAGAGCACAGAGCAAGCCGGAGGGCAAAGAGAAACAATGGTAAAGAGAAAAGGGGTAGGAAAACCGGATTTCTAGGCTGAGCTATGCAAATGTTTTGGGGGTATATAGGGGACACATTCAAACGAGTGTAAGTATGTGTTTGTGTTTAGGTGTGTGTGTGTGTGCGGGTGTGTGTGTGTGTGTGTTCCTTTCAAACATGCTGCACGAACTGGCTGCCGTTGACTTTTTGCCTGTTTTTGACTTTATCTTGATACAAGTGCTGCAATTTGTAGCTCACTTTTCTGCAGACTGGCAACTCGAGTACGGAATAACGCGCTGCTGGTTCGGTTTCGTATTCGTATTGACGCTTGAGTCAGGGTTTGAGGCTCGGATAACTAGAATTGGCACATTCACAGCGCTTTGTTGCTGGCGCAATCACCAAAGTTAGCAGCGATTTTGCTCCCTTTTGTTGTACTTCTTCATGTGTTCCTGGCGCGCATTTAATAGTTGCAAATTGGTTCTCACACCAGGCAATTGGACTAGGGTAGCAGCTTGATTTGTTAAAGACGGCATGACTTAGTAACGGCAATTGCACACACAATAAGCCGACGGCTTCGACTGGCTATTATCCTGCCAGGATTCGCTTTGTGGCATATTTGTGCCTTCGATTGGGATCTAATAAGTATCAGATATAGTTATGTAGTCTTGATAAGCCCCTTTATAAATATGTTATAAATTTCTCTTTAAGCATTGAAAAAAGGAAGTATTTAATTGATGTAGATGCAGACAATATTTACTTAAAACGAGATAACACCACATAAATAAAAAAATTCATAAAAAATAATATGGTATAGGATTTTAAGATTCTTTAAAAAATATTTCTTAAATTAACATGTACGAACTTACTCATACATACAAAAATGCGAGACAACCACTGAAAAGTTGAAAACTGCGTTACTTATACGCCAGGTAAGCCGCTTTTTTTGTTTTTTGTGGATGGTGGGTAAATTGTTTGTTGGCTGGGAAACTAATTAAAATATGCACAACTTGCCAAAATACTTATAAGGAACACATTTACACGGACACTCGTGTGTGTGTATATGTGCATGTGTGGGTGTGTTCAAGGGTTTGTTTGTTATCCTGCCAAAAAGAAGAGCTGCCAGGTAAACGCAGTTCATGCAGTTTTCGCAATTTTCCACTCAACAGTATTGTGCGCTGCGCCGCACCCTTCCCCGCCTCCCGCCCTGACTCATGCGGTAAAAGGCGTATGTATGACTGGATAATAGTAAAGTGCTTCGAGCATTACTTTAAGAACAAAGCTGTTTTATTTATGCGCTTATTTTACACAGACACACATCCCAAACAATCCAGCTGTGTTGCCTTAGCAAAAATATAATTTATTTACCCATCTTTGTCTGCTTTTTGCAGGTGGGTGCAACATTTCGAGCTGTTATAGATACTCCTCCTTACTCTCATACCTTTCTTGTGGCCCAAATAAAACTGCTGTCCGATTAATGGCACTGCTTTTCCTTTGCATATGAATTACACTCATGAATTTGCACAATAATAAATCGTTTTAGTAGACAACCGATTTCATAGTTACTATTTCAAAAATATATGGCACTAATGGAGAATAGCACGAAGTATATTTAAATTACACAAGCATAATGATATTAATCTGATCACATTCAACAATTTTTTTTGTTTTTTAGGATAATTTTTATTTTTAAATACTGTAATTGAATAGTTAAAGTTACTACACTTGAAATGTAGACTACATTGGAGCCACATAAAATTTTCATTTTTCCAGCCCCTAAAATTCTACAGCAATTTTAGACGAAATCTTGAAAGATAGATTTCTAGGAACCTTCTTGATAGGTCGGTATTTCTGTTTTTGTTAGATTATATTATTTCGCAAACTGTAAAGTTCTCCATTTTTCTAGTAAATCTACGGATTTTCTTATTTTTTAAGACAATATTTAAATTTGAAGACGCTAATATTTATTTCAAAAGTATTTCAGCATATACAAAAAGAATTTACCAGATTTGCTTCTGATCAGCACTTTTAATTAGAAACTCTGAAAGACGAAAGTCGAGCACAGTTTTTGTGAAAGTTTTGAACTAATTTTCTTGTTTGGATGCGCACTCACGTTCGTGCCTGGCAAAGAAATACAAAAGGCAAATGGCAAAGTGCAAATAAAATAATAGAAAGCGCCAAAACTTGTACAACAAATTAGCGTTCAACTTTTTGCTCGGCTGCAGCACAACAATTAAAAAGATTTGTTTTTTGTTCTTAACTAACAAGAATATTTTGCGCATTTGTGTTAGGATGTTTTACAAGCTATGCTCGGAAAATTGAATATGCTTATATATTGTTTAGGCTTATTTGCGTGTGTTAAGTCTAAAATGTGAAATACTTAAATTTTAAACGCAACTTCCAAATGCCAGTAATTTAATTGAATGCGGCAATTGAGTTCCAGCGGCGTTGGCTGTTGGCCAGTTGGCCAGTAATTAAAGTCAAACCAACAGTAACAAAGAGAACAAGGATGCAAATGGATGAAGAGGGGGAAAGCTGCTCAAATTAAGCCAAAACATTTGAGCCGTCTCTTGTCTATGTGTTGTGCCTGCTGTCAAACCAGCAGGCCACTTGACGCCTAATGACCAACTTAATGGAGGAGGACCGTTAAGGGGTGGGGTCCACACCCACACACCCCACAACCCACACCATCCGGCATTTGAATGGCGCGCGCCCGCCTTAATGTCCAGAACATTTCGCAGTGAAATGGCCTAAACAAAAGGCGGGTGCCTGCCGATTACCTTTTCGGGGCCGTTAATTAAGTTTCGAGAAGACGCCCGCCCTCGCAAAATGTTATGGCCAAGTTTTCTATTACCGAACCGAGCATACGTGCCATAATGAGACACGTAGGCGTATGAGTAACGCACAAATTACCTACTCAAGTACTCAATGCCGTGACAAGGTGAATTTCGTGCAACAAAAATTGGGGCATATGCGTAACGGACGCGAGTGAAACTTGAGCCAAACTGAGCCCCGTCTTCAAATTTAAGCTTATGTAATTTTTACTTGCGTTCAATTTTCAGATAATAAGAGTGAGCACAAATATCAACACTGCAAAAAAAATATGTTACAAAATTTAACACTTCGGTAAATTTAATTATTCTTTTCTTGCTTTTAGCATTTATATTTGTATGTGTTATAAACTATACATGAATTATTCATAAAGTTATAAAAAACTTCATTAATAAATTCGAAGTTTTATTTTTTTGTGTACCCTCAATTAATAAACATATTTAGTTTTTTTTCCTTTTTTCCTTTGTTGTACACAACTTTCATAGCACTAAAACTTTCTACACACGAAAAACAGTGAAATCGAAAATTGTTTACGAAGCCAAACGCTTAGCCAAATGTCTTCCGTGCCAGTTCTCCAATTCCGCACAGCTCACCTCCGCAGGGAGGAAATACTTCGCATGTGTGCGATTTGTGTGTTGTTGTTGTTGCTGCTGTTGTTGTTGTTGTTGTTGTTGTGAACCGAAACAGGTGCAACGCTTGTTTGGCCATAAAAAGCAACGACAAGTGCAAATGCTACAGAAACAGCAGCAGCAATCCCATTTACCCCTCAGCTATCCCCTGCCCCCAAAAACCTGTGCTACTCTCTCAGCTCAGCTCTCAGCATTCCCATTGGCAGTCGCAGCTGCCGTTGCTGGTATTTACATGCAGACAATATGAAGCAGCCAGTATATGTTTATAACATCCGCAAATTGTTGAAGATAACAATTATTGTGCATTGAGAGCAAAGGCAAACAGCAGAGGTTGTTCAGCTGCCATGGAAGCGAATCGAGTCATGTTGGCTGCTTGCTAGACTTGTGGCATAGTCGGAAATGGCAGTTTACGGAAACACACACACACACACACATACACAATCACAGAGACAGACACATAGCAACACATTCACAAACGTTTAGAGGGGAAAGTCAAGTCCAAATAGCACAGAGATGTGCCATTAGATACCAGCTTTAGTTTTGCGGTTAAACACTTGAAAATGTTATAAATTCTACAGTCTTGTCATGAAAACATATCTTTGGACCATTAACAGTGCTTTTGGACTTTAGAATTTCACTATAGCAGCCTGGCTAGGTGGACTCAGGTGACGCTCATTATGGCAATCAGCTAGGTGTCTTGGTTTTGGTTATTCAAGGAAACAAATTGAAAAATAACCAAATTCATAAGCTTATTTAAGATAGCATATGTGAATTAATTATATTTTAAATGGCAACAAATATTCATTAAAATTTATATAAATATACAAGCAAATAATAATATGTATTATAAACAATTGTTCGTTCCCTGCTAAATTGGCCAATAAAAACGTATAACCATAATTTAGATGTGCCATAAACAACTGACAATCCTATTTCTTTATAGATATGACCAACTATTTAGCTAGCCTTGCCTTAGGACCTACATAACTCTATTAAGCCTTGACCCTTTATGGGCACTTTGCCTTTGTTCTGCCATTTTGTAAGTCTTCATTTACTTTGCATATTTATAAGGCAAAAAAACAAACAAAAAATAACAAATACAAAATCCTTACAAAAAGACACAGACAAAAAGCAAAGTAGCATCGAGACATTTGTATTAGCCAAGCGAGCAGAAACAAAGCCAAAAACGTAAATTGTGCGCTCAAAAGGGCAGCCAGAATACACTTAAGCTTAGAAACACACACATACACACACACACCCACACACAGCGGTACACTAACAGATAAAGGGATTGGTGTGCTGGGAAACGCTGTCATATCTCAGCTACGCCCTCATTGAGTAAACATTGAGTCAACACTTCCGCTACGATAACATCAACATGGCGCCAACATTATGGAGAAGCGAAAAGCGATGGCCAAAATAGATAAAGCAGCTAAGATAAGAATATGACAGACATAGCAAGAGAGATGTAGAGAGAGAGAGAGAGAGAGAGAGAGAGAGAGAGAGAGAGAGTGAGAAAGATAATGAGAGAAATAAACCAAATGCTTAGCTTTTGGCTAGCAATTTTTACCCAATAAATTATTTTATCTACCAAGACAAAACAGCCACGAGACACCCGCAGCAGGCAGACGTTGAATGCCACGTGGCATAAAACCAAATTAGAGTCACATCAGGACAGAAAATGTCGCCGCGACGGCTGCTTATGAAATTGTCATTAAAATGCTCGGCAAATGATATTAGTTTCCCCTAACCTTCCCCCCCCCCCCCACCCACACACACACAATCAAGCCCTCAATGCAAAATCTGAAGCCACTAAAAGCAAAAACTAAAATACAACAAAGCCAGCACAAAAGAAAATTAATTAAGCGCCAATGCTCAAGCTGCGTGTGTGTGTGTGTGCTTGTGTGTGTGTTTGTGTGTGTGTGTGTGTCTGTTTGTGTATGGGGGTGTGTGGATATACGACTCGGAAATTGGTATTCATTCGAAATTGTCATAGCATTTGTTGGATTTTCTCATATTATATAACTTTGCACCGCAGTTAGATTTGAATTTATTATTTTTATATTTTATACTTATTTATACACTATAAAAATAGTTGAATGAAAATTCGATTAATTCAAAATATGGCATCTTTCATCATAAGCTATTTAAATTTGGAACCATAATAGAAAACTTTTCAAGAGTGTTAACTGTTCGGCCCCAAATAAAAATCGGCAATTTACTTTATTATTGTGTTCTTGGGTGTTGGAAATGTATCTAGGATGGAATCCATATTATCTCGTCTACTGCGTTACTGGCTCTGTTTCCCTTCTGTCCCCTCCAGTTGCCTAATATCTAATGCTGTAATGTTGCTTTATTATCATTATATAAGCATTCGAATGTGACAGCCGGAGGCAAATGATATTGTACGATTCATATGGGGCTCGGCTCGGCTCGGCTCGACTAATGAATGAATTCAATTTGTGCGCTGCCTAAAATTGCTAAAAAGCACAAAGAAAAAATTGGCGTATGTAGGGGGGGAGTGTTGAGTGAGGGGATCAACTCAATATGGGAACTTTTGTTGGTGTTGGCCAAAATATTTGCCAATATTAAGCGATAATTTATTTCAGCATTTGCTTTTAAAATTTGTTTGCCGCGAGCGCACAATTTATAACAGACAGACCAGCCCCAAAACACACACTCACACGTACACACACAGATATACACACATACACATAAATTCTTCCTCGTATGCAACACACATGTAAAATAAGAGGAAAATTAATTTTCGTTACATTCGCTTTGGCACAATCACAGGCTCAATTGTGCGCGAAATTTATTGCTTAGCTAATGTTTTGCCCAGGGATAAAATGTGTGCGCTTCCTGCAGAAATCTTGAATAAATTATGCCTTGATATAAGACTCTGATTGAATTTGAAATGCATTTTTGGCCCAAAGTGTGCATGCAGATGGCGCATTTTAGGCAACACTAATGAGTGCCAATTAAACTCACTTGCCAAAGAAATTGATGCATTGCAGATGGCTGTGCCCCAAAATTGATTGTTAGTGCACTTAAAATTAATCAACTTTGAAGTTAAGCTGAAAAGGCATCAAATATTTAATGTACTAATTTTAGTAATTAAGTATTGAAGTTAAATGGAATTTTGAACTTCACTTTGAGTAGTAGAAAGTTGAGCTCAGTTCAGCAACTTTGAGAATGTTTATATATATATATATATATAAACATGTGAATTGCGATAAGAACGACGAGCTCATTCACAAGCCGAAGAATGTGCTTAGATAAGATGATCCGAATATATTGTGAGAGCTCTTTGCCAAGTGAAGACGAAAGAAATAATAGTTTGGAAGCTGTTTCTTAAGAGACACATTATTGTGAATGGTTAAATTCAGGTTAAAGCAATAAATTAACTAACCAAAAACGTATTAAAAATTGTTTCTACAAAATCGAATCACTTGCGTTCTAAGGAACTGATAAGCTGCTAATGTATTTTATATAAAATTTTAATACATATAGTTGTAGATAACATTTATAAATAAAATTACTATTGACGGCTACAAAAAAATGTTTGTCCATATTATATATTCCGCTACTCACCAGTTTCAGTATTCAGTTTTTAATTAAAAAAATATTTATGTACATATTATTTTAAACGCTGTAATTTCCACCATTATGCTGAACTTTAATTTTATGGGTGAAAAATTGAGCCAAGCCTCCGCCTATCAGATCTGCTTTTCCTTTTCCTGATGAGCGCCAAGCTTTGTTGTAACTGGCGATGCTTGGCTGCTGTTCTGGTACGCCATTGTTTGGCCGTTGACTACTTAAAAATGAGAAGATGGCAGCGGGCTGAATGCTGAATGCAGCAATCCGCAATCCGCAATCCGCAAGCTGCAGATGCCACAAAGAGCAGAGCTCTGCCTTTTAATATACTCGTGTGTATATAAATAAAAACGCAGCCCGCAAGCGACTGACGACTTTAAGCAGAAAAACAAAAAACGAACCCTGAGAAATAAGAAACGCAAAAAAATGAGGAATAATTATAAGCCATTGTTGGCAGGCAGCGTAATAAAATGGTAAGAGCAACAGCGACGGCTCAGACGGGGGCTCAGAATCAACCCAGCAGCTGAAGTCAAGTATTAAACTCCATAAAACGCAGAATTCTGAATACAGAATGCTTAAGTAATTTTATCAAGCATCTGTGACATGCAAAGTGCATTTAAACTAGTTATAAAGTCGCATTATTTGCCATCAAATTCAATGCTCGATGCAAAAGTTTTCTTCTTTATTTTTCCTCCCTGGCTGTTTTCCTCTTGCAGTTTTCTTTACGCATTTTTCACAAATTTTTACATAAATCTGCATGAAAAATGACTCGCTTCAGAGCGGAAGGAGCTTTGTTACCCACATTTACTGCTGCTGCTGCTGCTTCTGGCGCTGTTTCTGTTATCAAGCATTTCTTGACTCGGAAAACTATAGTTTTTCAGCTATGCTTGCATTTTGCTATTTATAAGCATTTAAGTGTTGTGCACAGCGGAGTTGTAGTATCAAAATTATGCATTTATTTTTGTGACTTTCGCATGGCAAAGGAAAAGCATTTTAAATGACCAGCAAACGAAGCACAAAAATATGAATTTCTTTTGTGATCCATATGGTTTGTCTGCTTTGTGCAACTGAGAATGAGCCAAAATTTATCTTTTGATCTGATTTAAGTTTCTCTGTGCCTTAAAAGTCTTGAGTCAGCTGACTCCTGATATTTCAAATGCTCTTACTTGCCGTACACTGTCAGATTGGCCAGCACACAAAGTAATTTGGTCTGAAACATTTTTATTTTCATTTTCCTTACGTTGCCAAGAGCAAAACCATTTTTCCATTTAACGCACATTGCCCGCATTCAAAGGTACAACAAATAAAACTTCTAATTAATCATCCGGGCAAGTAAATATTTATAAGCACACATATTTAATGCCTCTCATTTGATTTACAGATATTGAATTCTTCCGATTGGAAATATGGAAAAATTATAATGCATATGGAGCGGCATCTCTGGTCCATCCTGCTTAGCACTTATCAGTAAACATTAATATCTATGCGCAAATATGTCTTGTGGAGTGTCCATATTTTCTCCTGATGAATGCGCATTTTGCTCGGTTGAATTTTTGCTTGTGTTATGCCGCAGGCAAAGTTGCCTTTTTTTGGTATGATGCACATGTTTTGCTACGCTTATAGCTTTTGCATTTTCATTGTGGTTGCAGCATTTCCAGTGTACTAAGCTGTAAATGGGGGCGTGGTACATTGTAGCAACATGCCACACAATTCATGAGCGCCTGTGCTTGTCTGTGTGGCAAAACAAAAATGAATTATGGTCATGGAACGCATTCATTATTGTGTTGCATGCCGCAAGTTATTGTCAAAAACGAACATTCTGGAACACTACCATTTTTAGTTCTTTCCTCACAAATCTCCGGCATTTCCAACTCTAATGTTACAGTATTCGTAATCAAGGATAAACAGAATTCCACTTTGAACTTTATCTCAGTACACGTTGCAGTAGATCTTTCAACCCCTCACCTTCTAATTGGCGTCCCAAACCCCTCTGCACTTTTCCTAATTTAGTTGTGCTACTTAAGCAGTTTAATGCCACGTTGGCTTCAGCCGGCCTCTAAAGACAAATTAATGACCCTAGGTCCGAAGACCGGCACATTTCTCTGCCTCTTTAAATGCGTTTTCTGTCCTGTCCGGGCCTGGTCCTGTCTGGGTCGTGGCGCCTCAATTTATGGGGCAAAGGCTTCGGCCAAGCGCGGAAATTGCGAAGCCATTGCGAGACCCATCGCTAAGTCGCTGCCACAATTACATGTATTTGTTGGTGATGTTTTTGTTGTTGTTGTCGTTGTTGCTGCAATGCTTGGCCGACTTTCATCTTTGTCGCGTTCAGCGTTCTTATCTCCATTTGATTTTTAATTAAAGCCCAAGTTAAATGTATTTTGCAAAATGGAATTCCGTCTCTACGCACTTAAATTAGGCGCACAAACGAATGCTGAATTCAATTATCTTTTTGACCCCTACCCGCACACAAATTACATGCCCCTAAAAACAACGACAAACAAATTGATAAACTCATTTTCAATGCGAATACAAATGCGAATTTGAGTGCGATTGAGTGTTTGGCTTCTGAAATTCATACTTCTTACCTTATTTGCAAGTTGTTTGCAAACTTGAACTTTTGAACAACTTTTTTGTAATATTTTAAGTTGGTTCGAAAGCACAGAAATAAATATTAAGTCAAATCAAGATTTACTGTAATTTTTACTGATTTAACATTTATTTCTCAAGTTAAAACTGATTTTTTTTGGAGAACATGCAAATTATAAAACACAAAAAACTATACATAAGAGAAAGGTTTTCTTTTCAACTTATTTATTTTAAGAAATCTTATATTTCATACTATACAATTGTTTTATTTGTATAATTTTTTTTTCATTCCGAAAATATCTGAGCTCTTAAATATTAACTTTAACTATATTAAAGACTCCTACTTTCTAAAAATCGAAATTTAAGTATACAGGTTTACTTATGGTAAGGCACGTCAGCAACTTGAAAACAACCGCAAAAGTGTCGTCGTAACTCATTTATAATAACCAAATAAGCTCACACCAAAGGCGTGCAACAGTGCGTATGATTTACAATGTTTGTATGCTGTATCTAACCAGTGTGGCAGACAGATACAATCTGATGTAATCTACCCCCAGCTGAGCCACGTACTTGATGATATTTGTTGTTGTTATTGTTCCTTTCACTCTTATTGTGGTTGTAGTTGTTGTTGTTGTTGCCGTTGCCAAGGGAAAGTACTTGATGGCAGTCTGAAGTGGCCCGGCATTTATTTACTTATACGACTACGCATTTAAATGCCAAGCTGTTTGCCCCGCAGCAATGAAAATTCATCCGTATTTGCATAAATAAATTAAAAAGCAACTTGCGCATTGAGCCCAAGCTACAAATTAACTGGTGGGCGTTCGTTAAGTAAGAAAACAGCTCAATTTCCAACACAGAAAACGCTTTCAATTCAACTAGTGAAAACTCTGCACAGGGTCACCCAGCTAATGATGTGCATAATAATTTGCTTATACTTGAGTGCGCCGTATAATTGAAAAGTTTGCTCTTCGTCTTACCAAGATTCTGTCTAAGTGGCTTGTCAGCATTCGTAAGCCTCTAAAACGAACAACCTGAAGAAGTCGTGAAGGGTGATGAAATTTTTTGATTTCTTAATTTATGAATTAAAGTGAACTTTTAGTACTATAGAAACAATGAAATCATTATTTTGATTGCTGACTTTTTATTACCTATAAAATAAGTTGTTTATTTTGAATTGTTTATAATTGTATTATATTTATATATTTTACTTGAGCTCATAAATAAAGCTTTAGTAACAAAAAACAGTGTAAAGTTTTTGATACAACTTAAGTGCATATAAAATTAATTAAAAAAGAAAGGGCTAATTGTGAAGAACTCATTAAGATATCCATAAGTCATCTGAATTTTTTGTGCACAGTCGGCTACTTAAAATGCATTTAAATGACGCGTGCTTTTGTGTGCGCCACTTAATTAATCATAGCTTAAGTATCTTATAAACCAACACCTAAACGACCCACACTTTTTGCCTTTTCTGTGTTTTTTGCAGCTATGCGGCGGCAGCTGCTTGAGAAGCCGAAGGCGGCTGAGATGAGCACGTGAAAGCCTTGAAAAAATGTCCGCTTGCATGACAATTGTAGCGTGCAGGCATTCAGACAACGCAGCAGACAGCGCAGTTGAGCGCAGCGTACGTGAAGTGTATGCTAACAATTTGAGGCAGCAGCAGAAGCAGAAGCACCAGCAGCAGCAGCAGCAGCAGCAAACGTGGCAAGGAGACTAACCCACATGCAGCACAGAGCACCAAGCTTAGCACCTGCAGCGAGGCGCAGACAGCATAAGCAACAGCAAAAGCAGCAGCAAAAGCAGCAACAGCAAGGACAGAGCAACGTACGGAATAACTAAGTGAGTTCCTAAAAATATACCAAAAATGTTCTAGTCAAAAATAACAGACAGGCCAAGACACGTCTTGCTCTAAGGGACATCAACTGCACTTGCCAAGGCATCAGCTTAAAAAAAAGAAGAAATAAGCCAAGAAATGTGGCATGCGAAATGTTGCGGGAAAAGTGTCATAAAAAACTTGTTTCTGAAATGTGCAGAGGTTAGTAATAAATAATCCCTTTTCACCATTGCCAATCTCAGAGTAAAGAATAAAGCATAATTTTTTCATGATTACTTTGGAAAACATTAAAATATCGATTACCTTCAATGCAAAAGTCGAAAACAGATAGCAACGCTTATGGCTCACCTTCTTGCCACATTCTAACAAGCAGCTAAAGCTGCATTCAGGGCTGGGCGACTACCTGAAGGGTCTGGCATATGCAAAATGCCACCTCTACGTTATTGTGAAAGACAACAACAACAACAACAAGGGCAAGGACACTGCATCAAGTGCAAACAAGGTCCTGAAGTCCACACATAAAAATAAAACTAGATGTGGAAAGCGAATGTAAAATGAAAAATACAAAGAGCAAAAAAGAGAAAAGACAACGCCGCCAGCAAGTTGGCTGATTGGGGCTTGGGCAAAGAGCTACTTTTGCGAGGACATCCAAATGGCACTGCATAGTTTTTGGTGACGCAGTTGGCGGAGAAAGGGTCACACCCAGCATGCTCCAGGCGCACACTTTGCGGAGGACAATGAAGTGCAGACAAGAGGGAAAATGCTTCCTAGATTTTGCATAATTTATATTATAAATGCAATATTAAATATTATATGGAAAATATATTAGGGGTGTTGCAAGAATTAAATGGGTGAGGCTTAGATCTTGGAATGACATTTTAAATAGCAGTCGCTGAGTTAATAAAATTGTTCAACAAATTCTATACATTCTAAGAGAAAAGTTTTTAAATATTAAAAAAATATTGTAAAATAAATAAATAAAAAAAAACCATAACATATGGAGAAATATACATTTAATCCAAAATATAACAAATTTTATGTGTGCATCTCTGTTCTTTTCAGTAAGCTTCCGTTGCTATAGCAAAATAGGAAAGGAAAAAACTGCATAAAAAATAAAAATAATATATAAACTAAGAGCTCGCCGCAAACAGTGTTGTCGCGGTCAATTATACGACAACAGCAACAGACGGCTGGAACAGCAGCAACACTGCAACAACGCTATTTTGACCAATATTAATAATGGTAATGTTGCTGTACTTGGAGCAACCACTGCCACCAGCAGAAGCAGCAACAACAACTACAACAACTGCAACAGTCTCGAGAGCAAAGAGAAAACCATCTGAATTCGGAACTCAATCGCTGATTTTGCTGTTGTTGCTGTGTTGTGCGAGTGGCAATGGCGCTGGCATCAGCTACAGCAGTTTGTCGGGCAATCTGAGTGCCACACAGCGCGTGGCCACAAGTAACAGCGGCGGACTGGTATTGATCGGCTCCAGCACCGCCACAGGCAGTAGCAGCATCAGCACCAGCAGCAGTGCCAGCAGTGGCAGCAACAGTGCCAGCAGCAGCAGTGGCAGTGGCAGCAGCTCTGTGAACCCAGCCACAGCTAGTGCAGTACCCTCATTGTCGCTTACTTCATCATCTTCAGCTGTTGCATCATCATCATCGACATCCTATGCCACTTCAACTAGCAGCAGCAGTAGCAGCAGCGGCAGCGGCAGCGGCAGTTCATCATCAGCGACGTCAAGCAGTAGCCGCAGCAGTCGTCTAACTTCTGGCAGCAACAACAACAGCAACAACAACAACAACAACATCAATCATGATCAATTACCAGCACAGCTCTCATCGCGCATCATCCACACACGCAATGGGGCCATTTCTGGCGTAATTGTCCAATTAGATGGGCGCCATTTGGATCCAGTTGAGGCGTATCGTGGCATACCTTATGCCTCTCCACCTGTCGGCAATTTGCGTTTCATGCCGCCCGTCTCCGCAGCCATGTGGTCGGGCGTTAAAAAGGCGGACAGGTAAGTCAAAATCGCAATCGCTCCAGTTTCTTCAATTTAAATGCGGCAGTGTTGTCAATCCCGCCTTTTTACCTACTATATCAGGCTTA
The DNA here is from genome assembly GCA_035042405.1 of Drosophila demipolita. NCBI lineage: Eukaryota > Metazoa > Arthropoda > Insecta > Diptera > Drosophilidae > Drosophila > Drosophila demipolita. The sequence goes on along the minus strand of JAWNLI010000349.1, from coordinate 4,170,090 downwards.
ATTAAAACATTTTTTTTGTACGTTAATGAATAGTATTTAGCCTTGGCAATATTAAAAGCGTTTACTAATAAAAAAAAATATAGAAGAATGAGAAAGATACGACTGCGCCTAATATATATTAAAAGAAAATGCCACACAAAATTAAAAGTCCTTATTTTTTAGCTGGAAAACCATATTTTTTCGTAAAAACTTGGCATCTCTGTTAGTTGGTAGACCAAGGCAAACCCGCCTTTAGAGAGAGTTGTTCGCATGGGTTTTAAAGGGCCGGAAGTTCGTATGTGTAGAGTGCAGTACAGTTTACGACCTGACATTGCTGTTACTCATACGACCGGTGAGCCAACAAAAAAAGTGTATATGAACCTAGCTAACCGAAACATGGGCTTTGTGGGATATGTAAAACTGCGCAATAAGTGTAACATGTCCTTAGGGCATCCTTAGTCTTGTAGCTTTCATTTTAAAGACTGGTATTGAAACTGACAAACAAGAGAAGCGAGATAAAAATACATATTCCATATTTACTAATTCTAAAATGGCTAATGGGCGTGGGTCAACTTCTCTACTTTAGTCCGCAACAAGTTCAAAATAAAGTTATATATATTTTATAAGAAGTTACGCCAATTCCATCCTTTGTAAGTCCTAAGTACCACTTAAATGTGGTAAAAGAAGAACCTCTTATGAAAATAGCAAGCAGTTTAGTATTTCATGAGACTAGCCGGTTTGAGTCAGCCGACGCGGAATTTAACTCCAATGCAAATTGCGCTGTCAATTTAAATGCATTAAATCATTCCTTAGTTACTTGAGCCATGCTGTCACACAGAAGAGTGTAGAGGGGAATTTGAGAGGGGAAGTATATAAAATTATCAAAATGCCATAGCTCAAGGGCCGGCAGCCACTTGAGATGGTCGAGCGCAGCCGTTGCCCGGCAATTGTCACCTCAATTAACTTGGCTCATTATTGTGGAGTGCGCAGGCGAAGGCAGAATACTAATAAAAATAATCATCAGACTCTCTCACTCACACACACACACACATACACATACATACACACACACACACACACACACACACAATTGTACCAATAATAATAATGCGCAAAAGAAAAAACGAGGAAAGGCAAAGGTCAGCAGAGTTGCTGGGGCTTCCGCTTGAAATGCTACACAAATTAAATATTTACACTGCCGCCAGCTAGCAGCTGCGACACTCGAACAGCAACAACAACAACAACAACAACAACAACAAAAGCAACAGCAACAACAAGCCGAACATCTAATTTACAAACTCTCCCAAGTGGCAAATCATTATTCAAAAAGATTCCCGCAACACCGTTGTCCTGCAGCCGCATTGTTTGCTTCGTAAAAGGGTCCTTCAAAAGTTTTCACTTTTTCGGATCATTTTTTATTTGTTACCCTAACAAAGGGTTTTTTTTAAGCTGCAAGGAAACTTTTTCAACCTTATAAAGTACATAAATTAATACCTTAAAATTGATTAGATGATTTTTGCAAATGAAACCACTCAACTTTGGTCCATTTTCATTATTAATGTTTCAGGAAATTTTAAAGTCTTCTTACAATTATTTTATCTCTTTTTTAATTTTTTGTCACCTGTTATATTCAGTTCCAATTTATATATATTCTAATATGACATCTATCTTTCTCTTATATAGAGTATTTAGAATTCAGTGGCTCTCTTTTTCTTAACCTTTGATCGCTTACTAATGACATATCCCACTAAAAAAAGTAGGCCGAAAATCAGCGCCTTGCAAATAAATACAATATTTCAAGTTTTATTAAAGAAAATCTGATGAATGACATTGACCCAAACGAGCTGTGTGGGCTGTTTCCTGTGTGGCACCTGCTTCTGTTCTTGAGTCACGAAATTTTAGGCTGACATCATCACAATTTTTCGCCAATCTGACTGTCTCTCTCTCTCTCTATCATTCTCTCTGCCATTCTCTGTCGCTCTCTCACACACACTCTCTCTGTCCGCCTGTCAGGTTATTTGTCGTCATCTTTTACTGTGGAACTGCGTCTTTATTTGTCAAGCCGCTTTGCTGTGGGCCTGTTGACAGACTGGCAGGCCAATAAACTCCTTGAGTAATGCTCCGAAGATTTTTCAGCACGTCAGCGTAATAAAGCTGTTTGGACCATCAGACAGACAGACAGACAAGTGAACAGACACTTGGAGCCAAGGTACAAATGCTCATTAGCAGGATTTGCAGTCAAATGCGAAAATGGATACGTTTGGGGCATCTTGTGGCGCAAAGCTCTTCAATTTCTATTGACGGTACTTTAAAGCTTATTAGCTTTTGGTTGAGAAGTTATAGCTGATATTAATAGTGAAACATTTATCCGATAGAAATACTCAATATTTATTCGATGTAGATGATGCCTATACAAAAGTTGATTACGAATAAGAGCAAATATCTTGAGATCAAGTGATAGAAATTAATCAAATCAGCGAATTAATCAAATTAATCAAATCCTATTCATATGAAAGTTACATTTCATTTTTTTTTGTTTATAATTATAAATATAACATATAATATACAATATATATTATCGCCTTAACAAACAACTGATGTATATATTATGAACAATATTGTCCCTTTAAATCGTATTGTTCATATTGTTGACTGGCAAACAAATTCTTTGGCTGATCATAATTCCCATTTTTTGGAGCGACTATTAGAATCACATCTTATCGCTCAGCAAACAAGCGCGTAAATTTGAATTTTGAAAGCAAGTAAACAATCTCTTAGTTCTCAATGCGGGGTCAGCAAAACAAAAACATGCCACGCATATAAATCACGGGGCAAGAAACAAACACGCCACATAGCAGGACGCAGGACACAACCTGGAATGATGGGCATGGTCCCGCATAATCTGCATGTGGCTTGTGGGCAGGTGGCAAAAGATTATTATTTTTAGCCGGAGGGGTACCACGCACTACAGATGAACGTTTCTGCGTTTGCAATCGGTAAACTAAACAGAATCCGGACAGAAATCAGCGACAGGCAGGCAGACAGGCAGGACTTAGAAGAGCACTCGGAGCAGTTGCCTTTGCTGTGCTCAAATACATCAAACAGAAGCATAATCTCAGCCGAGCGGAAAAATGCATGTGCCACGAAGCGGGAGCGTAGCAGACAAGGTAAGGTATTTACATAGATAGCGGAGATGGGTGATGGAACCGGGGGCATATACCGAAAATGATATGCGACATTGCGGCCACGTCAAGCAAAATAGATTAATTTTGCCAGTGGGCATCGGACCAGAAGTCTAGTCATCGTTGCTGTTGTTGTTTTTGATGTTGTTGTTGTTGTTGTTGTCTACGGCTGGCTGCCAGTTACCTGTTCACAAATTAGATTGGCAGCCCAGCCGCAGCATTCCTCTTCCCACAGCCCCACTTCGCTTCGTTCGCCCTTGTGTCCTTGCCGCTCAACACGCATAAAGCTGTGCCGCCGCAGTCAAATTAAATAAAATCCAATTTAAAATGAATTTTCGCAATTTCATTTACAGCGCAACAACAAGCCAAAAGCCAAGTGTGCCGCCGTGGGCAACAGCAATTTATGCAACAGCACCACCACCAATCTGGTGGTGGTGATGGTGGTGCTGCTGCTGCCGCTTATCCACTCTGCCCACACACTTAGCGGTGACTCGCGCCACACTTGAGTATCAAATTGGAATTAACGTTTTAATGATGGGCCACAAATTTATTTTCTATATATATTTTAATTTTCATTTAAAATCTCTGCCTAGGATACTCTATATCATGCATTGTGTAACACTCTGACCCCATAAAATGTATATTCCTGATTAGCATTTTTCGCTACTACTACATCCGACTCGGGCTGAAAATGTTGTCTGTAAGGGTCTGTAAGGGCATTGAAACTTCGTACTGATGGAAATAACTTTTACTTCTTGGTATTTGTGTTTCGTGTGCTCTCGCACGCATTTCACCAAGGCCACTAATTTTCTTCAAGTAGCATCCATTAATGCGCTTTTATTAGAAAAATCGCTAGCCTGAGTTTTCAGCGAGCAGCTTATTCTTCATATTTTTATTTATTATTAAATCGTTCAAGCATCATGCAAAAAACTCTCGCACTTTTTGTGCATATATTTTGTACATTTGTTGCCTCGGTCTTAAGCCAACAGGCAGCAACCAGGCGGCAGGATTCAGCCTGTCGCTGCTAATCCGCTTGTATTTCATAATCCTTGTGCTGAAAGCAAAAACTTCACGACGTCCTAAGTGGAAAGTGGTTGGAAAATTTATTTTAAACACCAACAGCATCTATTGGGGTTAAGGTAAACACGCTTTGCTGCATTACGGGGTGGGGTGGGAAAAGGGAGTGGCACTTGGTTGACTCTGCTTTTGGCAGTAACACGCGTGGTTTGTCAAAGCATCCTTTATGGCTATAGCTCTCGGTGGTTTCACCTGACGTCTTGTTTATTTTTGTATTTGCAGGAGTAAACTTCGTAAATGCCAAACTGCATCAATTTGTAACTAAGAGCTTAAATTTTAAAAAGGAAAACATATCATATTGCAAAAGTTGAAAAAGTACGCTTAAAATTCAATTCTATGATTAATACTTGGGTAAATTAAATGCACTGATTAATTTTACTTTGTCCAAATAGGATGCAAGCAAAGGGGAAACTACTCACCTGACTCACAGTCAAACCCGTTGTTGCCAGTTCACATCCAGGGCATATATCGATTGTAGTGAAAATCTGGAAGCGCTAGCCACGCCCATTTTCTTGATTCATGGCTGTCATGACCCCGCCCACTTTATTAGCTTAATTCCCATCACTCGTGGCCATTGCCAGCTTATCAGCACAGGTCCAAGCGCTCTCTCTCTCGACAAGGAAGCCGGCGGACGTGGCCAGGGAGAACACACAAAAGTCCCATAAACAAGATCGCTGCCACTTGAAAACTGAGCACATTTCAGCGCTGCTGCGGGCGGGGTTCTGGGGTATAAAGGGGAGTAAACGCATTAAAAATTCAAAATGTGGCTTTTACGAGCTGTAGCTGACGCTGAGAGCTGTACACTGACGGGGTGAGAGGGGGCGTGTCACCTGATGTTGAACGTCAGCTATGTGTTGGGAGGAGAGAGGAGAAGCATAACATCGACTAGCACTTTCAGCGTGGCGTCATTCAAACTTTTCACTTTCATTATTTTTAATATATATATTTTTTATTTTCTGTCCGGATTTCTTTTTTTGCTCGCAACCTTTGCTGGCCATTAAGCGAACAACGCAAAATGATGCCGAAAATTAAACTTTTATTACCTGCCTTATTGTTTTACCATAAAATTAATGATTATTACGGCAATCGCAACTCTGCCACCACAAGCGTCCATTAAAATGACCGGGTCAAAGGCGGTTAGGCAGGGTCACTGGTTTGCCCCTTCCAGAGGCGTTTCAAATATAATAAAAAATTAAATATACTCCAGTTGAACAAACGCAACGCTTGTAGCAAAAACACAACCAGGAAGAAGAGACATTGTACCAAATTAAATAAAATAATTTCCCATTACGCAAAATCATTAAAGTTAATGTCTTTCGATGGGTTTGGGTTCACACAAGTCCAACAGATACGTAGAAATAATATATATATCTTGGAAAGAACAGAATATATTAATGTTTATATTGATTTTTTCTTTATGACAATTTGATGTGGCCCAAAAGATGCGCCACTTGATGAGTTGCTGATTTATTGGGTTGTCAACATAAAACCGAATACAGTTTAGTCAAATATTAATTGGCTATATGGGGTGACAGAGCAGGATAAAGTAATTAAGCCTGTGAGTGTGCTTATAAGCTCAAAAAATATTTAAGCCTACAGTTCTGCTCAGTTTCTTGATAAATATAAATAAAATAAAATGTGTTTCAAGCTCTCTAAGAAATTTTTTAAATTTGTAGAAAATTGGTCTTAAGCCAATTGCTTTACTCTGGTCAAATATAGCCACTTGAAAATATGCACAATTTTTGCATACAGCAATTTCAAATGTGCAATTCCTTTTGTAAATTGGAAGCAATCATATAGCTAGACTCTAGGCTTGTTTTTTGGTTTGAGTCCTGGGGCTACTTATGCGATGTCTGTCACATGGTAGATTAAAAACAAATAATACTACCAAATGGAAGCGATTTCAAGGAAAACAGCCACAGCAAAGTTGGTGGAGAAGGCATAAACGAGCACAAGGCCAATATGGCAAATGGCAAATGGCAATCACAATAACAAAACATAATCGTTGATTTTGACATTTGCATGACATGACCAAAAGCAGAATCGATTGTGGCAGAAAAGTGCAATAAATGTGAATGGAGGGAAGGGGGCAGAGTGTGTGAGTGGCAAAATCGAAAACCAATTTAGCTGACTGCAATATTGGCTTTGGCTAAAATAGCTCAAAATAAATTTGAGCGCTAAGCTTTCTAGGCAACAAAAATCAAAAAGTTATTTTAGCCCAAAGACAAAAGTGTAACTCGACGGCAGAGATTGCACAAATTAATCTGTTTATAACGACTGACAAAGGCCTAGTATAAAAATAAGCAGCAATTTTCAGAACCTCTTTAGACAAACCCAAAAAAAATAAACAAAAAACACATTATAATTGTGCTCTTGTTAAGACTAAAAAATACCCAGTACTCAGTTCGCCGTTAGGGTAAAATCCACGCTGTATATAAATCTCCTTTTACACAAAACCAAAAATATTGTTTATCCTATAAAATTGGGATGAAATTTTACAACTTTAAATTAATTCGATGTGTTTAGTTTTTTATTTTCTTTAAGAAATTGCTCAAGATTGGTGCAGAGTCGGATAACTTATAGAGAATAAATAAAAAATAACTCCTTTGACCTTGCAGTATGATACACTTTATTGCATTGAGTACAGGGTATAAATAAACTGTCAGATGAAAAACTTTTGCGTTTAACCAACAAATTTGTCTCAAATGTGCTTCATTTTTTATTTTTGCAGATTCAGTCCGGTTTGTCCGCAGCGACTGCCGGACATTTACAATGAGACAGCGGCGCTGGAGCGCATGCCCAAGGGTCGTCTGGAGTATCTGAAGCGATTGCTGCCTTATCTGCAAAATCAATCAGAGGATTGTCTCTATCTAAATATTTATGTGCCCATACAAGGTGAGTGCGAGTGGCAAGCCCCAAAAGGCCCAGCTAAGTATGCCACACATATATGTATGTATTTTTTGTATCTGCAACTGCGCCTAAAACGAGGAAAAATTACGCAAATGCCCGGTTATAGGAATTCTTCTCAACCCACCGAATATTATGCGCTGCCATGGCATTTTTCAGTCTTGTTTATTTAGCACTTTGAAAGACATTTGAATAAATTGGCAAGCGGTAAGCAACTAAAATGGTTTGGGTTAACTTGTTTCAATTTTTCTGAGCTTTGCCACGGAACAGACTGCCTTCTTCTAATCCCAATGGCCACCGGCGAACAAGTCAGAAAAGGGTCAGTTTTGCCCAAACATTTCAGAATTCCATCTTTTCTTTCTTGATTTTTTTTTTTTTTTTGTGTACGCACATTTTGAGTAAGTGTGTTTGGTTTAGTGGCCAATCCCCTATCTCTTTCGGGCAAATGGACAAATGTTTCGACATTTTTCAAACGCGAAAGAATTTGCAAAGCTGTTGGGCATGAAAACTAAGAACCAACACAAAGTGGCCAAATATATGGAAAAACACATAGACGATTGTCGCCTACTCTGTCTGCGTGGAAAATTAAAAAAAAATGTTTGCGTCTGCCTACTGATTATTTTCTTATTTACACAACAGTGGATTCTCTTACGCTGTTTAGGAGACATATTTCTGAAATATTCTTTATATAAAATAATTCTTTTTAAAAGACGATGTGATAAATATTTGCACAAAATATATGAAAATAAGATATAAAATATATATTATTTTTTAATTTATGTTTTAGTTAATGCTAATTTTATTAAAATAAATAGATGTATTCTTATGAAATTAAATTGAATTATACATTACAATTTTGGTAAAATCCAGCCGCTGATTGCTATTTTTAATTTTAATATAATATTAAAGAGATCAATGTTTGTTCTATAAAATTAATGTTGTTTGGGATTCTAGCATTTTTATCTTTCTTGCAGCGTGTCAAGTGCGGGCAAGTTATAAGCAAAAGCAATTTGGGAAACAAACAGAAATTATAACTGGGAAGTTGTTATCTAAATGTCCGGGGTTTTGCGATTGCAATTACTGATTTGTGAAATGCCTGTTAATTACATTTAGTTGAGAACGCAATAGGAAAGACGGCAAAGTAAATATAACAAGAAGTTGGCTGAAATACCAGTCGCGCCGAATATAAAGTTAAAATAACTAATTGGGGAATTCCGGCGGATTCAATCGTCTAATTGTCTAACAACTCGTGAAAATATATATTTAATACGCATATCTGTGGCAACAACAACTGTATTCGTGTGCTGACAGACATCAGCCACAGTGCTTCAGGCAGTCCGTCAGACTGTGCGTCAGACAGTGCGTCAGACAGTGTGTCAGACAGTGCGTCAGACAGTCCGTCAGTCAATCAACTGACTGTCTCCTTGACTTTGATGCCTGACAGCTCTTGCAACTGACTACAAAATAAATTAAAGTCTTGCTCCTTACCTACGCCTAAAGTTGGCTTATAAAATTAGTGAAGAACAATAAAAATGATTGCATTAATCAATTATTTAGGTTCTTAGAATTATTTGTCACTGCCACAACTCTTACATAACTGTTTTAAACAGCGACTATTAGCTAAGCATACAAACTCTAAGAGTGCATTCAAGTTTGCCCTACATTTCAATACAAAATTGTTGTTAAATATTTATTTATTTGAGTTAATTTACTTGCTTGTGTTTACTTAAAACAAATGATCACCTCAGCTGAACATTTGCAAAGTGCATTGGTTTGTTGAAATTCATAGATATGTGGCAAAATATATATCTTTGATTGCATACTGAATGTTAACCAATTATCAAAATAAAACGAAAACAAGTTTTTGAAATGTTCTAGTCGCTATTAAGAATATAAACGTCCAATTAAATGACTTTACGGCAGGGCAAAAGAAAAACAAACATAACAAAAAAATGTTGCAATTGACAATAGATAAAGAATATGTCGACGGAAGATTTGAGCTGAGCATGAAAAATGTATAAAATACTATATACATATCCACCTGAAAATCGTTGAAGCATGGCAGAAATTTACATTTGTCGGTAATTTGTCTTCGACGGCAGACGTTTAAATGCCAAACAGGAACTGTCTAAGCCCTTTGTATATTGGATGGCCCCAGCCTTGAAGTGTTGTCTCGAGCTGAATTGCAAGAATTTATGTGAAATTATGATAAATTGCTCAATGACTGTCAGGAGTTGCGAGGCAAGCGAAAGGTGCAAATATCATTTACCTTTTTCGCTTTTTTCTGTTTTGGTTTTTCTTTTTAATGTGCATTTAAAAATCACCTAATTGAGCCCTTGGCGCTGTATCTGCCAACTCAGCAGGAAAATTAAATGTGTGCACGGACAATTAAACTATCGGAGGCTTTTAAAAGTCCGCTTACAAAAACTGCACATTTAAAAACTTTTTTTAATACATTTCGAAATAAATAAAACTGACAATATATATAATAACATATCCATTATTTAATATTTGTAATACAAAAATACTATAATTTTGTGCTAAAGCTGTTAAACATATTTATGGAAAACATAAATTTGTTGTTTGTGTAAGAAAATACCTCAAGCTATTCAAAAGAGCATCAAAGGGTCAGTTTCAATGCCAAGGGGCCATTCTTCAGTCTCTTTTATCTGCTGCCAAGATTATAAATCTTAAAACGGCAACCAATTTATAAATTTTGACATTTTAAGGCCAATACACACACGAAATCGAATACATTTAATGAGCCTGAGTGGGAGTTACCTTTAGCTGGCACAATATAAATCATTATTTATTTGGCTGCCATGTTAAAATGAATCGCCAGATAAATTTACAAAAAAGAAAGAAAAAAATAAGTAATGGAAAAACAAAAACAAAAAAAAAAACATTCAAAACAATCTAAACATTTAATGTCAAAATGAATGAAACTTTTTCAGAATAATTTCAAACAAAACTGAAGGTATGCTTCAATACCTCACAAACCCACATGTAGAAAAGGACTCACGTGGCAAGTTCACAATAAATCTCTTTTGCCTTTATGTAGCATACTTTTCTGGGCGGAGAGCTTAGCACGAGACGTCCAGGCTGCTGTTCGGGGAATGTTGCATGCAGCTAGTTTAATCTACTTGGACATGACAATAAAATTTATATCATCTTTCCCCTCTGCGTCCAGCTTAGTGAAGTCCTTTCACGCCTCTGTGGCTTTTATTTGCCTTTTGCCTGCGCTTTCTCATCTCATTTTATATTATTTCATTCGCTAGCCTTTTTTATGGACTTGTTGTTTGGCATTTCTTTTAAACCTTGCGCTCGGTCGCGCTACCGTCTCAGAAACCAACAAGGGAAAAAAATGAATTTAAATAAATAAAGCATAATAATAATAAAAAGAAGAAAATGCCACATTAAGCATGATTTGCCGCTTTACAAACCCAAAAATTTGACTGGGCGGCCAATAAGGGGCGCCTACGAGAGTCCTTCAGGGCTCAGCCTGAGGTGGATAACCAACCACTAGCCCTCTCCCTTCTACCTCTTGTTGATGGCTTTGTGCATTTCATGTTCAGATTTCAAGTTTATCATCTGTTTGCATTTCACTCAGCTATTGCGCTTAGCTGATTCTTGGACCAGTCGGCAATGGGAGAGCGCCAAAAATAAATGAGCTGCCATTGTGAAAAGATTAATGTAATGTCATCATTTCTAATCTGCAGCATTTTCATGTGATTAACATCTGTTGGCATCACTTAATTGCGTATTATTCTAAGGCATTTCAGCCATTAGCCCGCTCCTTTGAGATTTATGCGGCCATGACTTACTTACGTGACCTTGTCCGCCCAGCAAATGCAGTATTTCGACCCACAAGTACGTCCAGCAATATAAATATATATATATATATAAATATATATCAAGCAATAATGCAATTTTCTTCTCACACTCTATTTGACATATAAATCAATAAGCCAATCAAGCGCTCGCAATCAGTAAAGTTTTCGACGCATGTCCATATAGAACATACAAAAATACATCATACGCACTGTTGGCCCGCAAGTCGCAAACGCATTAAATTGGTATATGCCAACAACACGAGCCAAACATATCTTTTTTATATACCTTAAGATGTTGAACACAATTGTACGTATTTATTGGCATTTTGTTATCAACAACCAGCTCATTGAAACGGCTACTTAAGTTTTGTAAACCGTTAAAGCTCCTTCAAACTAGTTAGTGGCTTGTGGAAAGTTTTCAACAAGTATTAACTGCAAAATTCTAATCTGTGGTTTAGTTCAGCAGGTTTCTGAAAAGAGAAAAAAACTGTGTATTTGGTATTCTTGTTCAATGTTAGTCAATTCGACATATACAAATAAGATATTGAATTGAAAATCATTTCCTGAAAGCGTTAAACATTTTACAGAATTATTTAAATTCCCCGCTGCAATATATATGCGGGTAAAAGTAATAAATATGCAAGTGCCATATTTTATTGCTTAGTTTATGTGATTCTATAAAAGCACATATCGTCAAAATGGTCTAAAATCCCAAAGCATACATGTGTCAAATCGCAATAGCGCACAATTTGAATGAAATTCGTATTCGTTTGTGTGCGTGTGTGTGTGTGTGTGTGTGCTGTAAGAGACGACACGCAATACAAACACATGACACGGACGGAAACGGAAATCAATGTGCAGTCTGCGTGTTGCATTCGGAAATGAAAATGTTGGCCAAAAAACATCCATAAAAAAAAAACAAGTTTTTAAAATATAAAAATGTAAATTGTCTAAAAGAAACAGTAAATGTTGCACGAAAAAAAAACATAAAAAGAATCGGAATTAAACTTTTCACTTTGCTTGCAAGCAAAACTTTGAAGTCAGATATTTTTAGAAGGACCAAGATTGCAGCAACTGGACGTGGACGGGGAATGGTGCAGGGCGAGGGTGGGGATCTGTAGTCCTGTACTTTTACTGCTGTCTGAGTTCATGCTCATTTGCTTCGGTGCAGACAATTGGAAAAAACGGCAAAGAAGAAAAAATGTTAAATTACATTTATTACATTTTCGCTTTCCCTCAAACTTTATCGAAAGTAAACTTTTGCCAGATTAATGCAAAAGTAGCGAATACAGTAAAATAAAACACTTTAAGTATTACCAGCATTTGTCGAACAGCCGAAAATAAATGTTAAACCAATTGACTATGAATATTTATTTTCATCAATTTGAAATATAGGTTTATGAATACTAATTGCTAATTAAGTACTAAAGCTATCCAAAATAAAGTATTAAATATATTTTTAGCTAAAAACTCCAGCAGAATTCATAAAGAGAAATCTTTTAAAATCTAAGCTAATTAAATAAGCAATTTAAATGCAAACTAAATGCGAATCCCAAAAATTCAACTTATTTAATAAACCCCTAAGCCACGTGGTCGCTGCAGGACGGGGATGATGTTGCTTGTGGTGAGAATTGTATAAGTAGATGTTGCCTGAAGGACGACGACCAGATTCGAAAACTCTCCCTAAAAATTAAGGGAGAGTAAAGCAGTAAAATTAAAAATGATTAAAAATTGTAATTGCTTAGGTTTTTTGCCTACCTCTTTAATAAATATGTATATTATATATGTATAACTATATTCAAGCTATATTTCATGGTCAAACCAGTATTTTTTCTTCCAACTCTAAGAAAAGGATTGATTTAGTTTTATACATTGTAATTGAGTCGCTTATTTTTTATGTAATGTTTCTCTGATTTAAAACTAAAATATTACTAGGCTCTTGCTTAACCGAAAGGAATTAACAGATACAATTTGTAAACATAATAAATTTTATTGAATAGACTTTTGTCGTGTTTCATCTACTTCATTCTGCGTAATTCGGATAAATCCATTTTTAGCATCCTTTTGTGCTCCTATTGACCACTTCATGCGTTACTGATTGTGTTTGCTATTTGGGATTGCATATGCCTAGCAACGACAATAATAACACAAACAACAAACAACAACATCTACAACATTCTATAAAACTACTGGCAAATGCTGATGGAAACCCATAAATATTGTGTGCAAAAAAAGGGGAAAATTTTGTGTCAAGTTTGTGTAACAAACGAAGCACTTGCACACATATTGACTTTAACAGTAAGGATTTATATTGATGTGTAGCTGTATGTTTGTAGCTGTATGTGTGTTGTATAAGCCTGATATCAATAAACACATTTATTTTGCAAGCCGACAACGACCGTTATAGCGAAACTTCCTCCAATCGATTTGAAGCTGTGTATGATTTGAATTCATCAAATTCCTCTGCCTCTTTTCTCTCTTTTTTTGCGCAACGCAATAAAAAAATGATACTTCTGACTTAAGTTTCTTAATTTTAAAATAAATATATTATAATTTATTCGAGTTCAAATACTTACATTTGTTTTTATTTACCCATAAAATGTCAAAGCTCATATTTGATGGGTAATTCAATAATAATAAAAAAAAAAAATAGGCAGCTACTTTTTATTTAGCTTCAAAAGTTTGAGTTTTTATGTAAATTTGAATATTCAATATTTGCACAGAAAATTGGTTTTTAAAGCGAATGTTTTTCTTTTCAAGTGCGGCCTATTGAAAATGCCCTATTTTTCTTTTCACTTCCAACCCTCAAGACGGACACATTTTGTGACTTACGTCTTATGGACCACACACGTAAAAACACACACACACACACAGACACATGTGCAAAGGCAATGGCATGTCATAAAATATGCATCAAAAATTTGTCACACTCCAGCAAAATGGTCGAAAAGTTCACCTTCTCAATGACCACTTAACCCAGAAAAGTGTATTCCGCACACACACGGAGACATCCACAAGTGAGCTCACTGAAAGGACGAAAGCATTGAATTTAAATTGCGCATTAAATAAGAACCACTAGCCATGTCCTTCATCCAACGATGACGCAGCTGTGCGGGTTTTCCAAGAAATTGATAAGTCAAAGTTCATAATTGGACGTGCCGAAAGGGGTCCACAACATTATTGACATTCTTTACAACTCAATTTAACAGCTGAAATTTATTTTGCAGCATACTCAAAAGTTGGCCACCTGCAGATACCCTCCAATTCCGCCCAGTAAGCCGCAATTAAGTGACGAAAATAGAAATTTGTGAAATTTGAAATGGCGAATGTGGCAAAGCCGCAACAAATACTTACCGAAAATGGCCAATAGCACAGCCACTTTTCCATGGCATGCACTTAGACCACTATCCGGCCAATAATAAACCGGCTGAGAGTCCCTGCCAGAGTCTGCCACTCTTTTCCGCCCGTGTCTGGGTGCACTTAGCATGCCTCAGTCTAATCATGGGGCGTTACTGACTGCTACTTTGCATGCCACGTGTGCATTAGGCATACGCCCGGTAGCACGAAAATTCAAAGGCATGTTTACTCAAAAAGAAAACACAAACAGAAAAAATGGCAAAAAAAAGTGAGCAGTTAAAAAGTTATATTTTAAGCAATAGCCTAAGGCATTGCAAGAATTCCTAACAATTTATTGTGTGGAACTCAATGCATAAAAATTTGCGGCAACACGCAGTTTTGTTCTAAGATGCCTAATCTTGTGCTGAAACCATATCAGAAATATTTCTTTAATTTAAGCTAAATGTTTATTTAATATGTAATAAATACCTAATGTTGAAATTCCTTCCAATTCGGGAGGTTTTCCTATATAATAATTTATTTGAAACAAAATCTAAGTAGCACCTTTATTTCATAAATAAACATAAATTGTAAGTTATTTACTGTTGTTACTCCCCAGAAATATATGCAGAATATTAATATGTTTATTTTTCGCCTTTAAATCTAGTTCGTGCTTCAGTATGTTTGCTGTATTCAATAACTGACAAACATAACTATTTTCATATGAACGAACAGCAACTCACACACGTTTGCACACCATTAACCTGAAGTGAGTTGGACACACACACACATACACACACACACCAACACATCCACACACGTTTATTGAAAGGACAAACCGTGTCATTTATTACCTTCCGTATACTCGACTGCCAAACTGCCAAGGAGCTGGATACAATATTTCATTATAAATTACACACGACTTACGTCAATTTGTTTTGGTGGCCGGCAAAAGTGAGTTGGGCAGCAGCAACAAAAAATAAATAAAAACACACAAAACAGAAAACGAAAGCAGACAGGAATCTCATAAGTAAGCTATAACAAGCACCCACGCACACGCCGAGACATAGTGAGAGAGAGAGAGGGAGCGGGGGGAAAGGGAGTTTATTAGACAGTGGCAACAAAAACGGAAGTGGCCATAATTCACTAAAGAAGCCATAACAAAAATGCCCAAATAGTGCGCATAACATCAAGTCAAACAAAAACCGTTAGAAAGAAGAAAGAAAAATGATTGGCAAGGGGGGGTAGGTGGTAAATTTATCAATCAAACTAGAGAGAAAAAAATGAAACACTTTCGAATAGTTGTAACAATAGATAAGAACAACAACAAATAGTCTCTTAACTTGACATCCATTAATATTTGACAATTTCCTCTTTCGGCAAATTGATGATGGGCCACGTGTATTATGATCTGATTTTGCCCATTTGCGTATACGTCAGGTTAGTTATTGATGAGTTCGGCATGTGCTAGCCATCTATAATATTACAGCTAACAAAACCCAGCGCCGACCGACCCTCGCCGGATATTATTAAAGTGCTGCTTTAAACAACAAAGAAATTGATCGACTTAGACATAACAAGTATGGTTAAGAATAAGAACTTACAATCTACATATATATATATATAAATATTACGTAGTAGTTGTAAGACATACAAAGTCTGGTTAAGTTGATCAAGAACGTACAATTATAAATATAAATATTATGATGTCATTTGACTTTATAAACTTTTCTGCTGAACAAATAATTCTCTTCTACATTAATGTAACACTTTTTCATTATCCGCTGATTGCTCATTTTTTAAAGCTTACTGAGTAGTATATGAAAAAAAGAATATGACGCATGCAACATGTTGGCCATGCACATTGTAAGAGCATTTATCGCAACTGTAACGAATGCAGTGCGGCAGAAAAATACGGAATTGTGCTCAAAATGTAACTGGAACGCAATTATGTGGCACATTTTGTAGCACACAAACTGCCAGCCAGCACTGATGGATGATGTGGGGTTGATCGGCTTGCACTGGAAAAATCCAGAAAAAGAACTGGGAAGAGCCATTAAGAGTTGGCAAGGTGCTAAACCACTTTAGTTACTTCGATTGCGGTCGGGAGAGGCACAGTGCGGAGTGGAGACTGGCAATGGCAGCCAAGTAACGAATTTCTACTTATACCCATTTTTTCTCGCTGCAATTTTCTTAAGCAGTTTTACGCCTGAACGCTGACATAATGCTGTTAACCGATAATACGTTGAAATTGAAAAGTGCAGCCCCGGCCACAGCCGGCAACGGTAACGGCAACGGCAACGGCAGAGGACAGCCGTGGCAGCAAGGATGGGGAAGCGGGAGACCTTACTGCTGCCGCACAAAATCTCTTACGACAAATTGCATATTTCAATTTGCAACAACATTGTAGCAGCAACTGGGTTTCCATTTCTGATCCAGACATTCTTTTTATTTTTATTTTTATTTTTTTGTTATTTTTCCCATCTTTTACGCTCCGACCATTGATTTTCCTTTTTTCATTTTGGCCTGCTTTGCACCAGTTAAAGGGTTTTAGAGTCAGGTGTCTTACTCATATTGGGTTGCTTATAAAGGCATCCATACACACATACACACACACACACACCCACACCCACTCCCGTTCTTATGTAAGTGTATGCAAAATGGTAGCGAGCAGCTTTGCCTTGCGGTAAGTTAAGCCAAAGTTAAGCTGATGCATGGGTTAAACTGTAAAATGTATTAAGATTAAGTGGCAGTCAGTGCCAGCTGCCTCTCCGTAGTATCAGTATTTTACACCCCACTAAACCTCCCCCCCCCCTACACAAACTCCCACACACTGTTCCACTTCTACTGCGCTGCCCCTTTTTTTATTTTTCCTGTGTTTCAAGCGCATTCATTATGTATACTCAGCGGAAGTTAGCCAGTTGATTATATTGTTAACAAACGTTTTTAACTTTCAAGGAAACCATGTTGAAAGGTGTATTTATTTTATAAATGAGCTGTTGTTTCTGCTGCAAGTGATATAATCTCGGAAAAGCACAGAATATAATTAATTTATTATTCTTGTTAAGGAAAAGAGCTCATTCGTATCTATCAGTTAGTAAATTATTGGTGTCTTAACTCAAGTTGAAGACAGTAGTCAATAAGTTCATAATTTCACAAAAAATTAATAATAGTTGATGATTCTTTAAGTCTCTGACAATAATTTCGAATAATTGTATCCAAATAGTCAGTTTTCCTTTTATCATATTTCATTACTTTCATATATCTTATTACAAATTCACCTCCATTTTTATTTGAATTTTGTTACAAAGCAAATTGGAAAGATTTTTCATCCACCTTTCTAAGCAATTCAAAAACATTGACATTTGTGGAACAATTACCATTCAACGCATCGTTTGCAGCACAGTCAGCGTTAAATGAGCGCACAGAATACTAAAAAATAAATAAGTAATACATAGATATGTGATATATATGCATACAAAGGGCTGGGGTACAGGCAGAAGGTGCAAATTTACAGACTTTATGATTTTTGCCAATTTGAGCCAAGGGCGAAAAACACAAATTTCATAGAGCGGAGGCCCCCTTAAAAATATACACAAGTGTGTTATGTGTGTGTGAGCAATATGTTGTGTACGTGTCTGTTAGTCATCATAATATTTTACATTTTTATGAAGTGCTAGACGACTCGACGTTGAGGGACTGCGCAATAAAAATCGTATTTTGTGGGTTATAAAAGTGCAAAGGAATCCGGCAAAAACAAGAAGAAGCAGACGAAGGTAAAAATAAAGGCAACCAGTTCCCATTTGCTGCCTCTTTTAATGTGCCGTTCTTGGGCACTGCTCTTTATTATTTTCTTACTTTTTTAATGGTATATCGGCATTTAAATGTGGGTGGGTTGTGGGTCGTAAACTTTTTTGTGTGCCTAACTTAATGCAACAATATTTATATTTTATTTTGTCTTAAACTTGCTTGCGCTCTGTCTCACTCACATATATTTCTCATTTACTTAGTTGTTATCAGTGTGTGTGCGAAAGGTGTGTGTGTGTGTGTGTGTAAGTGCTGGGTAAATGTAAATTGGGTTTGGCGGTTAAAGTACTTTGTAATTTATGGCCTGCAATGTGCGTAAGGAGTCACGTGATAACTTCATACACTCTCCCACTCCCTTTTGACTTTCTCAAACTCTCTCTCTCTTTCTCTCTAAAGTTCTCTACCTCTCTATTTTGCTGAAACCCATTCATTATTTTTTATGGATATGCGTGTGTGTGCTGCGTGTTTATTTATGACTGTTTAGTCTCATTTTGCATGACGAAATCATAATTTTTGGCTCGCGACTTTCAACTCTCAACTGTGGCGCCATTTTGACATTTTGTTTGTTTCCTGTGGCTCTGATAACATATATGTTAAGTACAAGCCATATATTAAGCGTTGCGAATTTCGCATGCTCAACTTATTAACATTATCAGGCTTTGCATTTGTTATGCTGATTACTCGAGATTAGAAGGCTACGTCACAGCTTAACGTTTTAAAACTTGGTATTACTAACAAAAAAAAATTAAAATATTTTAGCGATGAGGCTTAACCTGCAAGTGGAAAGGAGGAAAACATAATAAATGTGCACAATTATATTCTGAGAATATATCTGTTAAGCTAGTTAACAATACTTAACATCAGCTCGAAAGTCGCGCTCACATTGATTTAACCCAAAGTTCGTCTGCAAAAGCAGTTTAAGCTTTACAAACTTTAGCAAATTCGTTGGAATCTTGCCCCTAAAATAAACGCAAGTTATATATGACATAGGCAAACTTTGGCATTAAATTTGTTCAAAAGTTGGAAGTTAACTGTAACTTTCAATGACTTTTTGCATTCAACAGTCCATTTACCTACCCAAACACTGTCACTGCCATTTATGCATATCTTCAGATGCTCACTTCTCCAGATAAGTGAAACAGCAAACATCGAACATTTGTTTGTGCTGCCTTTGACCTCAGTTAGTTCAACCAACTTGAGGGTATTTTATTTATTTTCAAGTATTCATGCCTCTCAGCAAATATTATTTAACAAAATTTAAAACATGTCAAATATTGGTTTTGATTTGAATTTAATATAAATATTACTTTTATCACATTTAAATGTCAGATAACTGCTCTTAAGTGTTTAAATTAATTATTTTTACACCGTTTCATTACTAAACCTTTTGCCCTGTCCAGATAGTTAGCTCATAATACATGCTTATTTTAATAAAGAGAAACTATACAGATTTCGTAACAAATTATGCGAAAATTTTTCTTAGACTTAGATCTGAGTCAACGCTTAAACCAACATGAATAATAAAAGCCTTGATTAAAGTCAAAAGTTAAAAAACCGTCCACATAAATATTTTAACAGCCCTTAAAACATATTTTTCGAAAAAATAGAACAATCTTATTCAAACCGATTAACATTTCATCTATAACAGAGAAAGTTTTACCGACCAACAATTTGGGAAAACATATTAGTATTAATCGCTTAAACACCTTCGTCCAATCAGCAAAATTTAAGCGAAATCTAAAAACAAGAAAAAGAAAAATACCAGCAAAAAGAAAAAATTCGCTGCAGGTTTTACACAACATAAAAACCGAAAGCTGGCGCCGAGCAAATCGAATGCCATTAAAAAGGCCAAAAACTTAAGCGCAAGTAATAAACAACATAACTGAAAATGCACTTTAGCGTATCCTCTATCCTGGCCAAATGCTGAAAATTCAATGCAAAAGTCAAAGAGTAATAAAAATTTTACCGTGTTCGTAACTGTGTCAGCAGAAAAAAACATCAAACTCGATTTCCAGCGCCCATTTTTCAAGCCAAAAGTCCACTGAACCTTAAATCGAAGACATAAAAAACAAAGCCCGCTGAAAACTTGCAATTTATTAAATCGATAAAAATACAAAACAAAAATTCTTTTTTTTCTGTAGTCAACAAATATGTTTTCCCAGCACCTAAAGTCAACCTGTGGCGCTTAAATAACATATGTTACCATATTGAAATATATCTACCATAGAGCCTGACTGTTCGAGAATTTTTTTCAGGAACGAAAAACTAGAATATGTATATAAAAAACATAATATATATTATAATCCATATAATATACCATATATAAAATGTATTAAAAATAAATAATATATCTAAACTATTTGTGATTTAGACAACATTAAGCTGAATACTTTAAAAAATTAAATCAATGTCTACATATATTCCTTTCACTGTAATTGTGCTTGGTGTAGTAAACACGACAGATCACTGTAGCTGAAATGTGGCACAAGCCCCCCCCCCCCACCCCTCTTTGACACTAAGTTTGCCTAGTAACAAAATGAGATTTCGCCAAAATACCATAAAAAGAAATGAGCTAGCATTCTCAAGCATTGAGGCAGCATCTCTTGGAAGCGCCAGCAGCACAATGCTCTGGGGTTTGAGTATTCCCCGCAAGAAATCAAGGACCGCAGCCAGACGATGTGACAAAGCAAAAGTTTAGGAAAGGCAAGACAATGACTAAAAATATCGATTTCACCTAGTTTTGGATTGCAGATTTTCTGGAAACTGTCATTGCCTGAGATACGTTTATGTTCGTTGGAATTTTTATATTATTTTTTCTTTTTGGTAGATTTTAGTAGGTGAGCATTGAAAGTAATGGAAAAAAAATTTAAAATTCCGAACTAACGAAAAAATTAAATTAGAAGAAAAGTTGTTCAGTAATTTTGTACAATCAATGTTAAAATTCTGAAGGAAAACTCATTTATTTATAATTTAATTCAACGAACTGAATTACCTAATTTTCGGATCATGAAAATACTCTTAATATTCATTCAATTCATGCCATAATCTCTATTTAGTAATAGAAGTGTTATTGATGAGCTTACAAATATTTCACATACAAATAGGTAAAGTGAATAGTAAAATATAGAAATTATTGTTGGTTGTATCTAAGAAAATTCAAATGAAAATATAAGCTCTAAATTGGTGTTATCTAAGCTTTATTTAAATGCTTTATTATTTTTCTATTTGTATTCGTATTAATTAAAGTTTTCAGCGAATTATTATCTCATAAATAAGACGAATTTTTGGCCTTTAGGCGATTATGAGTGTGCAGATTGTAGGCAGAAATATGATTAAATTTATGCGAGTCGGGCAGAACATGAGAGCTGTTGACTGCTGCTGCAAAGAGACATGCCCTAAGCGGCAGACAAAAAGGGGTGCCACTTGCCACTTACCGTGGAATGTCTACATTTTTGACACTCAGTATTCAGATATATCTTGCTACGAATAAGTGTTGCGTTGCGGTAAAAAGGGGTAAATATGCTGCAAGAACCAAAGGGGATGGCAGTCAGCATGTGAATTAAAACATGTTCAAGTTATTAACAAGCCCCGAAAGTCGCATTAGTTTTTGCCAGTTACAGCTTTTGTCTTCGTATTTGTTGTGCGCGCCCCGACAACCCCCCCTCTGCATGTTGCAGGTCGTACATAACATTTGTTTGTATTTATTCGCACAAAATATTTACATTTGCTAAAATTATGCGGCAAAAACATGGAGGACGCAGGGGGAAGGCCAGCAACTACATATTTAACAAGTTTTTAGGCAACATAGAAGACGGTTGTCTCTTCTTTATGGGCTTTGTTGGCGGGTGTTGGGTGGCGGGTGGCGGGGTCCTTGGGAGGTGGGGCGTGGCAAGTTTTTGTATGTCTGTTGACTTCTCGGTGCTGCCATAAAGTTTTCGGGTAAGTAGCACCCCCGGGTGAAGCGACATGTAAACAGTACACAGACGTCGCCATTTCTATCAAATCCGCCATGTTGAAATACCATGAAAAGTTTTTACTTGAGGTCTTTCAGTTAGGGTTTCTACTCCTTTTTTTCCTACAAGACAAGTTTTAAATGCTGTTTGCATGTCGCGCAGCCGTCAAACCTTTTGCCCCCGCAAATTACTGTAATTTCGCGCCTCATTTGCAAGTAGCAAAAAACTATTTATTTAAAAATATCTTTAAGGCTACACCAATTACAAGTTTTCAACAGAAAAGTAATTTTATTATTTTGCCTCCTTAAAAAATAAATTGTTAAATTTAATTTGAATTTAACTTCGCCGTTTTGTCAGAATTTATTACAATTAATTGTTTAACATTTTACAAATTGTTTATAAATAAAAGAGAAATTATTAATATCATTTTTTCCTAACGCTAAAAAAGGCGTTTTACAACTGCTATTTTATTGCATTTTTAGTTTGTTGAGTGCTAAGATTTGTATATAAGAAGAGCAAATCGATGTCAACGGGCAGAAGTCAAACTTTAAGATTTCTTAACATATAACTAATAAATAGTTCAATCAACTGATTGTACAACAAAAATCATCACCCAAAACTTATTTAATGCTTTTTGCCGCATTTTGAATATTTAATGTCAGTTAGAACAGAAGTTTTGGAACAAATTTCCAAACGTCAACCAAAGCTGTGCGCCTGTCATTAATGTGTTAAGTTTCTCAAAAGCGTCGTGATTTTATGACATTAACTGCAAGGTAACTGAACTGTGTAACTGTGTGCGTGGGTGTTGACTGGGGCTTAAACACAGTCATTAACGTTACACCTGACTAAAATCTGACTACTACTTCTGCTGCTGCTGCTGCTGCTGCAGCAAGTGAAACTCATTGAATTAGCGTGGATGGTGTGAATGTGACTTTGTGCGGCAATCAGACTTTAAATAGATATTGACATTGCTGAAGAGCAACGAATGAGAGCGATAGAGAGAGAGCAAATAGAAAAGAGAGCGCTATATATTGAGCACAGTTGATGTGGCAAGTTGGGCATGTGGCATTCATTGTCTGTGACTCGTGTCATGCCTGGCGCTATTTATAAATGTCAGTGACACAGTAACTTGCCACTGCCTTGGCCTGCCTATCCTCTAAGCGGAGTATGGCGCTCGCTTTGCCACTTCTAACAGTCTAACCAGACCACTCTGCCCCACACAACGCAACTCTTTTTCCGCTTTGCTAAGCAAGTTCTTTTGTTCCAGTATATATGGTATATTTATATAAAAAAAAAAAAAAAAACGGAAGAAAAGATTGGGCAAAAAAAATATATGCACGAAGAATTCATGGGTCATATTCCTTTTGTTATCTTTTTTGTTGTGGCTTTTGTTCAGTCTTGCCATGTGGCAAAGCTTTAGATGCTGCTGCTGCTGCTGACTCGAGCAGATACATGCACTCAGATACATGCGATATGGATATGTATCTAGCCTAAGATACTGCTGCTGCACTGGATATATCTGTGTGTATGTGTGTGTGTGTGTGAATCGGTGATGAATGCATTTTGAGTGGAATTTTGTATTTCTAGTTGAATTAAATTTGTAAAAGTGGAGCAGTGGAAAAGCTTGAATTGGCCTAGAAAACTGAACTTAAAGGCTTGATGTGCATGACGATACTTTTAGGTATTTTATTTAAATATTTAAGTATATATATTTCTGCATGTTTTACTTACTTTTTTACATGCATTTTTTATTCGAATCCAACCGAATTCTGTTTATGATTGACGTGTTTTCCTTCTTATTGTTTTGTTAATGCTAAGTTGCTTATATCTTTCTTAGCTCATCTCTTAACAACAGTTTATGGCATTAATACCTTCTCACATGTGCTACCATTACAGCAAAATAGATATCTGTCAAACTGTAAGCGGCATAAATCCCTACATTAACCCAAATCTACAAACTCATCCTTTTTACGCTTTTGACAAAATTGCCTGTATTGATTTTTTTGTGCCTGAAAGTGTGGAAAAGTGCTGAGCTCAGAAATGTTCTCAGGCGCTGGGGTTCTGTCTGCGTTGATATTTTGGGACCGACCTTCTCAAAAGAGTTGTATCCCAGTAATTTGCCTATTTTCGGCTTAGACGCTCATTTGTCTTTCGCTTTCGACAAACAAATCCGTTCCGAGAACCTGTTTACCTATTCTATAAGCCACTTGACAGAAACCATTTTTTTTCTTTTCGAAAACTTATCCTTAAGACATTCATGTCAATTTTGATTAATGGCCGATGGGCGTTGAATTGAACCCAAGCCTCTGCGACTGGGCATTTAAATGCAAATTATCGAGTTAAAAACTTGGCAAAAATCAATCGACGAAATTTAACTCGATAAAAGCCATAAAATGCAGCAACCATTACAAACAGTTATCTGCTCCGCTGGCAACCCCAATTATTATACAATTGTTCTCTCTCATTCTTATTTTGTTGGCCTAAAACAATTGAACTAAAATTATGAACTACTGCAATTTCAGTCAGCCGAATATTTGGTTTATTCTATTTTTTACTTTTTCTAATTACTTGGCAGTTGGTTCCCGGGATTCCACCAGCAGCGGTGGCAACTCTGCTGGCAGTGCCAGTGGCAGCAGCTCTTCGTCTTCGTCCTCAACAACCGCTGGCCCCACTAAGTATCCGGTGCTGGTGTTTGTGCATGGTGAATCGTACGAGTGGAACAGCGGCAATCCATATGACGGCTCCGTGCTGGCCAGCTATGGACAAATATTGGTGGTAACCATAAATTATCGCCTCGGAGTGCTAGGTAAGTGCTCGACCACTCAAACGCTAATACTAATTGATATGGTGCCTGCCACCAGCGACGACCAAGTGCAGCGCATCGATCCAAAAGTGTGCAACGTCCGATTGGCTCTTAAGCCACTGCAGCAACCGTTGCACTAACGCTCAACAGCAGCAATAACAGTGGCCGTGTGGCAGCAGCAATGGGGCAAATGCCCCATTTAATACTCCAACAAATTTTGTTAAAATGTAGTGGAAAAAATGATAAAAAGCACAGTGGAACTCATGCGACTTAAAATAAATGAAATATTTATTAGTCCTGCTATTAATAATATCTAATAAATAAATATAAATAACTTCTTTTTTATTTATATATTGTGCTGTAGAATTTGTTTTATTTGTGTATGTTATTTATGTAAATCTAATTTGTTTAAATTAAATTTTTTTGTTTTTTGGTTAAACGAAAATAACAAGTGCAAAAAGAACCCACAGTAAAAATTCAAATGCACTTCATATTAGTGTGACCCCAATTTTGAGCACTGCATACTCCCCACTTACCGGGCCATCATGTTGACCTTTGGCCACTGCTGCAGCTGCTGCGGAAACGGAAGTGCTGACATCACGATTTGCACGCGTGACTGTACACATTTCCACGAGTGTTGTGTACATGTGCCGGACATTTTAAATAGCTGCGAAAAACACGACTAGAGCAGCCGGGCTCGATTAAATTTTCATTTGCAGTCATTGGAAGCAAGTGCATCTAATCTAATGAATTATGGCCGCATCTATTTGCAGGCTTCCTAAATGCGAACACGGACCGCTATTCAAAACTGCCCGCTAATTACGGGCTGATGGACATAATTGCGGCGTTGCACTGGCTGAAGGAGAACATTGCGGCCTTTGGAGGAGATGCCAACAGCATAACACTTGCCGGCCATGGCACCGGTGCGGCTTGTGTGCATTTTCTTATTTCATCCATGGCCGTACCCGAAGGTAATTGAATATCTAAATCGAAATACCATTCAAATCCTTTATCGTATTTACACATCTTATATTAAAGGACTCCTCTTCAACCGGGCCATGCTGATGTCCGGCTCGGGGCTGGCCCCCTGGTCCTTGGTTAGCAATCCGGCCAAGTATGCTGCAATTGTAGCGCACCATGTCAATTGCGCCTCGGACTTGCCGCACGCCCATCTGATGAAGTGCCTGCGTGAGAAGACACTCGAACAGCTGCTGAGTGTGCCGATCCGACCGCCAGAGTTTGGCTTCGCCTTCGGGCCCAGCATCGATGGCGTTGTCATCGATGGCGGCGACTATGTGCCACCAGCACCCGGCTCCCCAGCCGCCCAGGCTCAGGCCCAAGCATCGACTGCCGCTGGCAACGGGCTGGGCGGTGAGGCTGGCATTGCTGCAGCTGGCGGCTGGGGAACGCCAGGTCAATTGGAGAATATCGGTAAGTGGACATTGAAGAGCTTTTCTATTCAACAAAGTAGAATATTATTGCTGATAAATTATCGACAAAAGTGAGTAATTAATTCACATAAAATTATTAATTACTGACATTGAAAGGAAAATAATAATATTTCCTTTTCAAGTTTGAAATGTGTATGTTTTACATTTAATTGAAATGATTGCTGATATGCATAGACGTAAGTGTATTTCATATTCGGCTTGTCGAATCTTAACCTAATTCTTTTTTAAAAATTCTTAATAAAATACATTAAAATCCAATGCGTTTCTGTCATTTCCATTCTGCCGAACCACTCGACGCTGCTGCTGCTGCTGATATTGCTGACGACGACGTGCACTTGTGAACTGCCATGTTTGTTGGCGCCATTAACACGCACACACACAACCACACACACACACACACACACTCTATGCTCACCTGTGCGGCACATACGCGTGTGTGTTGGCGTTTTTAATTAATGCAGTATTAATGAGAAAAACAGCCATTAACAAGTTGTCAAGGTAAGTTTTTCGCGGCTTACTTCGGCTCGATTCTACTTGCCCAACGTTGCTTAATTATTTTTCCTCTAACCACACACACACCCCCGAGCACTCCCACTACTTCAGGGGAGTTTGTCCAAAAGTATGCAATGTAATTAATTTAAAGTTTCGACTCTGCCGACTTTTGCGTGCAGTTCAAAGATTTTATCTCGCAGCGACGAACATTCAAAATGGCGTCAGTTTAGTTAGCGATAAGCTTTGAGCTTACAACACACAGTTTACCATACTGCACAACACACACACACACACACACACACACACAGCACACATTTACTATTAATTTATGCACATTAACCATGCAAAATGCGCGACTTTGTTTTGCAATACAATTACAAAATATTGGTTAGGGGGTGCAAGGGTGCCGCATGTTGGCTAGTTGGACACGTCGTATTGTTTTTTGGCACCGCTGCTTGATTTATGCACTTTGTGTTGGCCAATTTTGCATTGCTTATAAATATCATTAACAGCTAATTAGCTGCGATTTCATACTTAATGCACAAACGCTCATTTTAAAGCTACAAATCTAACATTTTATGCATGCGATTGAAACAGTAGAAAAAACACATTTTTATTAAACAACACAATTATTTTTATTTAAACTGAATAAATTAATAAAAGTCGTAAGAAATATATTTAATTTTTTACATTTTGTAAAATAATAATTAACCACCATATATTTTTTATTTAATTACAATTAAAGTAATGTTTATATTTGAACTGACATTTTTCTCAATTAATTAAACATAAACAATTTACATAAATTAATATTAAAATTATTACATGTCAGCAGCAATAATAAATAAGTTTTTCAACATAAATAAGAGGCACTTTTGTAGATAGAAAAGGGACAGAAGAATGACTATTATTTATTCTGTGAGGGGGAAGGAAATTATTAATAATATTTCAAATAATGAGTGAGAATGTAAAAAGTAACTTTCGAATAAGCTATTCGGTAAGAACAAATAATAGTTATAAATAATAAAAGGACGAAAAACACACATATTTAATGTGTTGAATTTGCAGTATGACATTAGTATATATATATATAGCTTTCTTAACATTTAAAAGCTCAATTTAAAAGAAATAACCCAAGCCTGAAAAATAACAACAAAAAAAGCAGCGCAAATTAAAAACGTTACCAATGCAAATTGGCAAAAATAAATTATGAAGTGCAACTCGGCAAATGTTGAAGTGCTGCACAAAGTTACTCAAAGATTTGCTTTTATTATTAGTGAAAACTAAACAACTTTTCTGAATAGCTGTTTTTAGAGTATTCATGTTTATGAAGAGTTTTTGCTTCGTTTGAAGAGAATTTTAATTTAAACATTTTTGTTGCAACTTTTAACCGACTAATTAGTTTTGCAAACTCTTTTGACAACATTTTCTTATAATTTCCACATCCACATTATACAACTCGCAACCAAATCGAAGTGGCTTTATTTTATGGGGGCAAGCAACCCCTTTTTGGCATATCCATAAGTTAAATGATACACGTTCTTACTCACTCAATGCTCATTTACAGATACGACCTGATGGCTGGCGTGACACGTGCGGAATCCTTTTTCAGCTTCAATTCCGGCGACGTACAATATGGCATCGAGGCGGATCGGCGCTCCAACATTTTAAAGGCCTACGTACGCAACACGTACACATTTCATTTGAACGAGATATTCGCCACGATTGTCAATGAATACACGGACTGGGAACGGCCGGTGCAGCATCCAATTAATATCCGGTGAGTAATTGCGTTTGCTCCACGTGAACCCGTTGTCACAACCCCTCCACCTCACCCCACCACCTCCGCACCGCACCTCTTCCCCAAAAAAGAAGAGCACTGAGCATCGTTTCGCCCTGCGGCTGTGATTGTAGCACTCCGCCAAATAAATATTTCCTTCTTAATTAAATGCGAGCTGCTACGTTCTTGCCTCCTTTTTGGACGGGGCTGGTAGCTTTTCAATTAAAGTGGCTTAAATTAATCTTGATTTCAATCTTATGCCAGGTGAAATGCAAATTTGTTGCCTTCCAACCTGCGTCAACTGTCATTCCCCATAAATAATGACCAAAGCTCAATTCAATGTTCAATTCAGTTTACTGTCCTGTGCCCAAATAAAAAAAATTACATATCATAATCATAATTTGCTTTTGATTTGCCTTTGAACTTATGACTATTTTTGTTTACACAAATATATAGCATTTGCATTTGCTATGCATTTTATATGTTTTCTGAATTTTTGATGGCTTCACGAGTTTATTCATTGAATGCATAATTTAATAAGCATACATTTTTGCCATTTTCTATAATACATACATAGACAAATATGACTTCCTTATATTGGGCCCACATAGTATATACATGATGTGTATCCTTTTTACACCACTGCCCACCAGAGCCATCCATAAGTTTGAGCTGATGTGCAAACGTGCGTCAAGTTGCCTGCAACCAAGCAGCAAACGGTTCACGCTTGATCTCTGGATGGGTGCTCAATGTGGTCTATGGATAGGGGTGTGGTTGGGGTGTGGTGTGGCTGTATTTCAAAGAGAGTCGTGCGCATATTTCAAATGGATTTTGTACAAAGTCAACGATAAATGCAATCAAAATAAATATTTATAAAAGTGGGATTGACTTTTCAATATGCGCATCGCGTGCCCAGATTAACGAGTTGAATTTTTGTTTGTCAAATCTAGTTTGAAAAGTATTTTCAAGACTGCGTCAAATATTTAAATCAACCATAAAAATGACTCTTGGAATTTAATAAATATTGCAAATTGCAGTTGCCATTAGATACAACACAGAAAATTTAAAATCTAATATGCATTTCCATATCCGTATACATTAAATAATTCGAATAAATCTCTTCTGCTATATAGAAACGTAGCATTTCCATAAAATATTTTCATATGTGGCAACCATTTTTATTTGTTTTAAATAAATAATATGTAAATAAAACCTATTCTCAATTCCACTCAGTGAATTTTAAGAGTCCCTCAACGGGGCAGCAACAATAAAATTTACTGACACTGACAAGCAAAAATATTTATATCTACATTAAATATACTTTTATGCTAGCACATAAAATAATATAAAGAGAGAAAAAGCAGGATGCAAAACTAGCTGCGTTGCAGCTGGCCAGATACATATGCAAATGTGGCAAATGGTTTTTATTCAAATTTTTCGTCAGTTCGTTTCGGGGGAGAGGTGGAAAACGACAAGCAGAAAAAACTTGAGAAAGTCAAAAATAGAACGAAAATGACAGCAAATCAAAGCCAAAGAATATTTTTTCTAAATAGGCTTAGCAAACGTTGAGGACACTTCAAGGCAGAGTAGCCTTGTGGCTGTCTGAATGGAGGGGGAATAGTTTTTTTATTGGCCCAGTTGAACAGGTAAACAGTCAGTAGTTTAGGCAAAAAGGTACTCAAAGTGGCTTGTTAGCTGCACACTTGAATTAAACACGATGAGGCAAACAGACGAATAAATTGTAATTTGAATTTAACACTTATCTCAATCGCAGTGATGAAACTCTGGAGGCTTTGAGTGATGCCCAGGTGGTGGCTCCAGCAGCTCAAACTGTCGACTTGCATTCTGCTGATCATCGCAACTCATATTTATATGTCTTTGATTATCAGACGCGTTTCGGTGATTATCCGCAGGTAAGTTAAAACACATAAATCTATTTTCAGCATTCAGCGCCTATTCAAACAATTAACCTCAACACACATCCTACACACAATTCGTGTTCATTTCTGCAGCGCCAGGGCTGCATTCATGGAGAGGATTTACCATATATCTTCGGTGCCCCACTCGTCGGCGGTTTGAATCATTTCACTCGGAACTATACGAAAACCGAAATCAGTCTATCGGAAGTTGTAATGTTTTACTGGTCCAACTTCGTGCGCACTGGGTAAGTGTTGATTGGGACTGCGGTCGCAACGACCTCAACTGTCTATATCGATTCTACAACAACTACTTTTCCACTACACACAATTTATACACACTCATTCAGCAATCCAAATGAGCCAATGGAAACCGATTATGGAACTCGACAGGAGCGTAGTCGCTACAAGACCATCGAATGGACGGCCTATGAGAGTGTGCACAAGAAATTCTTGAATTTCGGTAAGTAAATTGAGAAAGTTTCAAAGAATTAACTAATAAAATTTAAATGAAACTATTTTAAATTAAAGAAAACTTAAATACCAAATTAAAAATTCTTTTTTACAAATGTGTTTCGATTTGCTAATCCCTTCGATTCATAACATTTTAAAATGACGAGCTAAACTTAGATTAAAAAACCGATTATTACATAAAATTTAACTTATTGCGTTAGGCCCACTTATATGTAAAGATTTCGATTGATTATCATTTATATTTATTAGTTATTAGTTGTCCAAGTCGACAGGATTTAATATGGAAACACCTTTTATTTTGCATGTCTTCCACTCCAAACAGACACCAAGCCGAAATTGAAGAATCATTATCGAGCACATCGTCTCTCCTTCTGGCTGAATCTAATACCCGATCTGCACAAGCCCGGCGGCGATAATGTGCCCGCCTCGCATCATCAGCTGCACGACGACGACGAGCTGGACAACAACATTGCCAGCGATGCATCCGTGAAGCCGCTGAACCCATCCTACACATCGCGTGGTGCCAATGCGGCTGCCATGGGCAACTATACGATTTTCACGAACCAGGTCTTTTCGCTGCTGAATCTCAGTTCGCCCTCCTCATCGCTGCAGCGCAATGGCACCCGCTACGGCAACGGAAAGATCTATCCGGATGACATGCTCGATGCTGGTGGTGCAGCAAGTGCCTCGCAGGATAGCGATGGATTTGCTGCCTACTCCACAGCGCTGAGTGTAACGATTGCGATTGGCTGCTCCCTGCTGATACTCAATGTGCTGATCTTTGCTGGCGTCTACTATCAGCGGGATAAGACGCGGCTCAGCGAGCCGCGGACGCAAACAAAGCTCAAGCGACAGGAGAATGGGCAAATGCCGAACAATATATGCGGGGATCTGGAGACGCTGACGATACACGCGAAGAGCGATCCGGCCACTATATTGTCGCATCATCATGCCATGCAGCATCATCAGCTGCCGCCGCCCGAATTTGCCGATATACCGCATCGTGCACCGCCGCCCCCGAAGCACATGAAGTCTTCCATGCAGGATGTGGGACAGGGTGGGGGTGGGGGCGGTGGCATGTTGCCGCCGCCGCATGCGCTGCAGGTGCTGGGCAACCAGTGTGGCACACTGACCAAAAAGAGCTGCATGAAGCAAACACAGGCAGCCTCACAGGCGCAGCAGCAGCAACACTCGCCCGCACAGCAGCAACATGTGGTAACGCATCAGCAACATATGCAGAATCATCATAATCAAAGCATGACCACAGTGCTGACCACGTCAGGCGGCCTCATGCCAGTGCCCACGCCGCCCACAGTGCCAGTGATTGTGGCCACAACAACGCAGCAGCACTCACAGCAGCAGCAGCAGCAACAGCAACAACAGCAACAACAGTCACAGCAGCAACATCCACTAATGGATGAGTTGCGTGTGTGACATTAATTGACGGTGCGTTTCAAATGTGATCTATAAACTCGGATCACAAAAGCGCACAGTCCACAAACTGTTTCAAACTTAGTGTGTATGCGTGTGAGTGTGTGTGTGTGAGTGTGTGAGAGTGTGTGTTTGACTGTGGGTGTGCCTGCTGTTGCTTTACTTTTGCTGCCAGCTGTGAATGCTTAGCAACTTATGTAAAACGGTTCATTTCAACATGCATTTTATTGTAAATAAGAAAAAGTTAAAAAGTTAAGTTTCAATTTTGTCACTTCTGCAAAATAGTAATTTTTGTTTTTCCTTTTTCATGGCATTTTGCACAACTCATAATTGTCTTACTAGGACCAATTCCCAACTTATCCACAGCATAAAACTTTGATTTTTCTTTTATGGTTTTCTCAGAAATTTAAAAAAAAAAAAACACAACATTGAACAAAAAATTCAAAATGATATACAAATATATATGTACGTATAAAGAAAAACCAATATAAATGTTATTCTTCCAAAGACTGAATTCAAATTGTGTATGTGTGTAAATAATACAAATGCCTAGCTCTTAAAACCAAAAACAATATGTTATAAGCTGTACAACAATAACTAATCCAACATTAAATTTTACGATGAAAGTGCAGACAGAATACGCAAAGCCCAAAACTCCAACAAAAATAAAAGCAACCAATTTACTATGCGGTCTTTTTTTCAATTTTGTGCCATGCACAAACTATTGTTCTAGTTTATGTTCGGCTTATTAAAAAGAATACCTCTGAAAATCAGCTTTTAAGCCTTTTGTAGCCAACTTCAATAGTTACAACTTAAATCCCTAAAATCAGAACTGTTGGTAACAATTATAAAGGAGAACAAAAATAAAAAACGAGACGTTATTGCTAATTGTAAGCCTGCAGCTACTTTGTTATGTGACTAACTCAACTACATAAATATTTATATAGCTATTAATATTAAATGCATATACGACTACTAAATACAACAAAAAAAAAAGGCAAATAAATTCCACAATTACGCGCATTGCCAATGATGGACTTAGGAAATACCCTGTGCCCATATGTTAATTTAATTTGTTCATTTTGAATTTTCCCTTCTTTGACAACTTACTAGCAGAAGCGGAACATAAAGTAAATGTGTAAGCCCCTATTAAATAATGTAAAAATCTTAGCTCCTCAAGTTTCCACTCACCAGCCTGTTATTGAGAAGTTATTTCAATGTTAATTGCATTTGCACTGCCATTTATGCATGCTGATGGGTATAGGGTATAGGGTATAGGTGGAAAGAATTGCAATTGCAAATAGTTAAAAATTCAATTAGTCGGAAATATATAAGAGCGAAAAACATACCAAATAGAATGTTCAGTTTTTAATTTTAAGCACCCTATTAACTAGCAAATGTCGAAAATGTAATTAAAAATGAAAGTGAGTAGCGAAAAATGGCCATGGAGCGGTTCATTAAAATGAAACAGCGCGAAAATTACAACAATTAATTTTGCGTAAATGTGAAAAATAATTGTACATTATATAAAAACAGCAATAACAGCAGAAAAAAATGTATTTAACGGCCGTAATCACAAATAATACACTACATGAAATTAATATGTAAAACTCTATAGCTCTACTGCTTATGTGTATGCGTATATATAGTTAATTGTAACGATGTAAAACTAGCATAAATATAGAAAAACCAAAATACCAGAAAAATACCAATATATCTATATATATACATATATATATATATATATATATGTGCATATTTATAGTGTGCCGTATAATTGAGGAAGAGGGATGCATAACAAAAAAAAGGCAAAAAGATACATGTAATTAAAACATAAATTAATTCAAATTTATGCCATTAGAAATGTGTACGAATGAAAAAGTGCGAAAGATTTCAGCATTCAAGTCTCAAAAATAAACCAAATATAGAACAAATTAAACCATAACTAAAAAACTGTTAAAACCTGTTCAAGAAACAGTTGGAAAAAACGACATTTCAGTTGCAAAACAAAATTTGAGTACTAATAAAGTTATAAAAATGTCTAAAATAAACTTTTCTTTATTTGGGTACGTCTGAATTACATTACAAGGACAAAGCGAGCAAATTGCTGATAGCACAAGAAATACAAAGTATGCAAAAGAATCGTAAATAAATGGCTATAACGAGGACTTTAAGAGGCAGTTAAGGCACTGGGATCAATGCGATACGATGAATGTACATTTGCTTATATTAAACAAATATGGCTGCTCACACATCACACACACCCACACACACACACACACATGCACAGCTGTTAACCAAATATGCTGATAGTCGGGCAACTACATAAAAGAATTGAGAGCCTTATAATGCTGCCATTGATACATAAGAGCAGCAAACGATAGATAAAAGCTGCACACACACACACACACACACACACACACTCGGGATAAAAAATAACCATTGAAAATAGATTTATTATGCAAATTTGGTAAAGCATAAGTGAATCCCAGACGACACGCCTTATATACCCCTTAATCGATACATTGTTTAGGTCGGTTGGCATAAAACCCACATGGGAACATGTAGCAGGAATGACAACGTTGTCAATTTTACAGAGTATTCTTTAGTTTATCAAGTTTGCGATTTATAATTATAACTTGTTCTATAGCATGCACAGAGCACGGTTTAACTGCTTAATTTGTAAAATCAACAAAAAATAAGGCAAGGAAAGTTAAGAGTAGGGCGTGGCTTTTGGTCTACTCTAAATGTTTGCCTATGTCAAACAATGGGGGGCCAGCGGGGTGTGAGGCGTGTGGCGTTAGTAAAGCTTGCATAGTTCATACGCGTAATTGAATTAAAAACATTTCCGCTAAATTGCTGGCAGCATCGTTAGCTGCTTTCTAACCAGTTTTCTTCTTGGCTTAAGATTTTTGTGATTTTTATTAGCTGCGATTTGCAGCCAGCACAAATCCAATATAGAACACACACACATGCACACACACACTGGGCTGTGTGTAGAAAAAGGCACAGGCACTTGGCAATGAATTGCAAACTGGAAACTTGGCACATAATCCCTTTAAGTGCCGACAGTGAGGGCAGAGTGCAAGGATTTTGATTTCAACAAAAGTTGGTCTCTTTTTTTGTATTATTTTTTGCATGTGTTGTGTTTCGTTAATATTGCATAGCAGCAGCAGCAGGAGCAGCAGAACTGGGCGTGGCATGCTATGAGTGGGCGCTGAGCTGCCACATGCTGTGCTTAATTTATTAGCACAAGCTTGGAAATTAAATAATAAAAGCCTTGCAAAAGTGGCTCTGTGCGAATAGAAATTATCACTTTTAATGTTGCCAAAAAGGCCACGACTCGAAACTCGAACTTGCCGGGGCGTAATGGGCATAAAATAGTTTAGCTGGGCGTGGCGCCAAAGCAAGATTTCTCTCAGCGCTGGAAGTTGGTAATTTATGTTGCCAAATCTGTTGGAAATTGCTTTATACGCCAATAAAAGTATTTGCTAAACAAGCAACTTAATTTTAGGTAAGTGAGCGAACACACAACCCGCCTACCTCACCGTGTCAAGTAAATTATCGAATATAATCAGTTAATATGATTATAATATAATATATTATAATTATGTAGTATAATACACTAACCGTATAGTAAAATCAACGAGGGCCAACATGAATTGTTTAAATCAGTTATTCGATTTATAACATTATATAATTTTTTTGTTTTTAATTTGTATTGATTACTTGTATTTTACTGTATTTTTATGATGTGCTTTGTAATTAAAAATATGCACAAAACGGTTTTTTCATATGTTCCACATATATAAATCAATAATTTTAACAATACAGTCAAATTGTTTATTTACTTTTATAATTGAATGCCTTTAATTTCACGTAGTTAGTATTTTCTGTTATTACATACATGCTTTTATTCAATATGTCAGTGATACATTAGAGTATTTGATATTTCACATTCAAAAAGTTCTCACTACTTTCTTTGTTTTCGCCAAAAAAAAAAAAAAAAAAAAAAAAACGAAGGAATATCTCGCTAAACTCCATGAAAACGACTTCTGTCCAGTTGAAAACTTTTTAGTACATTTCATTTTATTGCACATCAGCGATAATCCAAACCAAAATTGAGTGCAGAGTTTTTCACAAGAAATCCATTTTCAGCACAGAAAAAAATAGTCTGAATCCCACACAAATTTTATGTAGCAAAAACGTTGAAATATTTTTAAAATCCGCACAAATTGCGCAACTTTTAGCTACGCCGTAAAGACTAGACGTATTAAAAAAGTTAAATAGAACTCGTTGAATAAAATTGTACGCAAAAAAATTGAACAAAAAGAACGTTCCACACATTATACCACTTTGAACAACAAACTTTATTCCCAGCAATTAGTTTGTTTTTCTTTTTTAGCTTACTTTAATATACATATATATGTGTATATCTATTTTTTTGATCCATTTGTTGCGAAAGCATTTTTCAACTTTTTAAATAATTCTGTACGTTTTTTCCACAGCCAGGTATACGATTCGATAGAAAATAAAAACTATTTGAGTTCGTGTTCTACGTTCTTTAGATGCCACACAAAAGTTATATTAGTTGTTGACCAAATTCTGTTCAAAATTAAAAACAAAAAAAAAAAAACTTTTGCTAATACGTTTGCCATATATATATATATATACAAAGCTAGCAGAAATTTTATATTGTGCCACACATCGAATCCACATCCATTCACCCACAAATCCAATTGGCCAAACTTTCCAACATGTATTGAAAAATATATGCACCAACCCTTAATTCATTTTTTATAATAATGTTTGAATTGAAAGATAATGCTACATTTATTTGTTAGGATACTCCGTAGAAAGTGCTAATAATCAACGATTTTTTATTGCCAGTGTTAGTCTGTGATTGGGAATATAATTAACAAAATAATTTTATTAGTTTTTTATGTGATAAGGCACGTTACAATTTAATTGGTTTTTCACCTTTTCCAATCGCTGCAAAATGATCATTTTATTTAGTCATGCACAAATGTTGATAGTATTCAGGATATTTCAGCTAAACAAGCAAATAAAGCAATCGTTAATTTAATGTATAATATTGACAGCAAATACAAGCAAACATATGCATTTGTAGAGTGTCCGTAAGCAGAGTATTGAGAAGCACAGAAATGCGAAATACAAATTAAATGAGAAGATGCTTAGAAATACGAGTGGATGTTGAAATGTGCGATTTTGGTTAGTCATTCATGTTATTTCCAGGCGAGCTGCATTCGATGGCCGTCAATGTCTTTGAGTGAACCGACAAGTGTCGCATGTTGTGATTTCCAATGTTAAACTACTTTTCATGTACTCCAATAACACAAATATACCCCCTCGAATCCAAACCTCCCCTGCACATCCAGTTGCGCACGAAGGCACATAGCAAAGCGAAACCAGGCCAAACCCAAAGATGAAGCTGAGGCAGCTCATCACAGTGCTCCCAAGCTTCGAACAACCGTTGAGCGTTGCAATTATTCATGCTTATGATGCGATGACGTTGTATATTAGCCAACCCGCTGTCCAATGTAGTTTGCCCCTCTTCATACATTCAAATGCTGCTCGTCCTTGTTGACTTTATAATCAAATGTTGCATCGATTGGCAGCGCCATCTATTTGCGTTTAGTAACCATATTGAAGGTTTTGCAATTGCAATCAGTGCTGAAACACCAAGCAAAATTTGTAGAGAACCAATCATTTGAAACTAAATGACTACTAAATTATATAAACTTAGTTAACGAATCGAAAAGGAATGGCTTGCCTAAATATGTTACACTTTTGATCAGTTCAAGTTTGCCCTGTCAGAAATTTAGAATATTCCTATTAATAATCAAACACAATGATACTTAATAATCATTATTGAAAATATTTCATTGCTTTAGCAAGAAACCAACGCCCAAATCACCACAAGTCACCCACAATGCCATCGAAATAAGTAATAAACACACACAATCATATATATAGATATATATGTACGGAAGATATATATGTTTGTGAGTGTTTGGGCAGCTTTCGATGAGGCACCGACTGTAATGGGGCGTTAATAGCATCTTAAGAGTATGTCGGACGGGCATTATCAGCATAAAACATGCAACTTAACCGACGACAAGAAACTTCAATTAGAGCAAAACATTTTAATCAGGTCAATAACTGTCTAAAGTGATTGGTAGAGTGACGCAAAGCTGGGAGTGGGATCAGTTAACAACGGATGTCTTAGTTTATCTAACCAAGTGCAGGCATGCTGCATACTAAAATAAAACTTGTTATGTGTATTCCAGGCCAAAAATAAAACATCTAACTTCAAGCGACCTTCTTGGTAATTATTGATAAAAAAAAGATTTTTTATTACCTTTTTTTAAAACTATTTTAGTTTATCCTCACTGACTTGATTTGCAAATATTCATTGCTTTAAAAACTATATTGAAATTATAACTGGTTTCAAAACTTAACACATGAATGAGAAGAATATATTTGTATGTTCGACTTTACGCAAGCCGTAAAAATTCAAAAACATCTCACTTAATGCTTAAGTATCCTTTTGTACTTTTAATGGAAAAAGTTTTCATGCGTAGCAAAAGCGGCTAATTTGATTCTCATTATCCGAAGTAGCGACTTAAATGGGCAATCCCAATCTTGCAGCAGGCCATATATTTTTTATATATTATAAATATATAGTATATATAGCCAAAGTAAGGTAATGCATATAATTGAATTTTCATACAACTAAAATGCCTACACAGAGCACGCCAAATGCCTTTGTTACTAGATAAAACACAAAAACAAAAAAAACAAACAAAAAAAAAAACGAACGCTGCGCTGCCAAATTAAAGTGAAATTGAAAAAGTTTTATGAGCTTTTCCTTCTTGTATGCAGCAAGCGGCATGCGGCATGCGGCAAGCGGAGGACATTGAAAGAAAAATATAACACAGCCGCCACCGACGCGTGAAGAAGACAAAGGCGTTGCCCAACGATTTGCAGTTGTCTCAATCCTTGTGCATTATGTTTTTGTTGGTGTTGCTGCTGTTATTTCTTTTGTTGTCCTCGCCGCCGCCACTAAATTGCCTTCCTGCGCCAGGATCTGCCCCATAACTTTGCGCAGGTTGCTTAGGTAACAGTTTTATGTAGTTATCCTGCCAAACGTCGCGCCACCTCAGCCACATCCTCCATAACTCCAGCAGCAGCACCATCAGCGCCTGTAATTGCATAATAATTGCAGCGACTGTGGCAGCGACCGAGACGGCGACAAAAACTGAATCGCCGAACGGCAGCATCACTCCCTAAACTAATTTTCCTATAGAATTACTTTGGATGAGTTTGGTAATTAATGGCAGCGACGCACAGCAGCAACTTTCTTTATGAATAACAAAACATCTGACAAGACAAGTAAATGAGGCAAATACCATTTAATAATACTTGCAACAATGAATTTAACTATGAACTTCGTTTGCATTTTGAAAAGTGATTTATTAAATATGATTTAATATTTATTTATAAATTTGCAACTAATTTATTTATTTTGAACTTTTATTTCTAAATGATCTCTTATGAATATATATTTTACTTACTACGACCACAAAAGCATCATACTTTTTATTAAAGTAATTATAATTTAAATGTAAAAAAAAAAACAAAAACAGAAAAATATTAAACTAAGAATATGAAAAATATGAGCATATTACAATGTAAAATGGATCAACATTTAGATGTTTAGGGATCGGCGTTGTTCTTGTGTGCAATTCAATGTCACATACGATTTCAATTTCAATTGCGTTTTTAATTAAATATGAATCTAGTTCATAAATTAAAGGAAGGAGATTTGTGTGACTTTAAGCTTCAAGTGTCAATCTTGTAGCAACAGGCAGAAACTGTTACAGTGACATTTAACCAGCTCATTTTGTAAATTTTTTTGTTTGTCTACTTGAGTCAAGCTGCAGCTAAAAGGCAAATAAAGCAATGTCGTGCAGTATTTGCTGGCAAAATACTTAAGGGACACGTAGGAGCTACAAGAAGGAGCGACTTCAGGCAAATAAACCGCAGCAAAGACGATAGACACAAGTGGCAGCTCGGCAAGGATGCTCAGGAGGCAGCCGTATCATTCGATAGTTTCAACTGCATAGTTGATCGCCATTTTCTCAGATTTGGCACAACAGCTGAGTGAGTAAGAGAGAGGGAGAAAGAGAGAGAGAGAGAGGTGGGAATAGAAGGGCAACATTTTAGTTGGAGCTTAGCTGAAACGAAACTGGGCCAAAAGGATGTATGCAAAAGGATTTGACACTTTTCGGACAGTTTGCCAGCTTGCCAGTTGCCATAAGAAATACAGATTTAAATATCGTCCCCAAAATGCAGTTGAGTTGTAGTTTTGGAGGCGTGGGCTGACTGGGCACACAGAAAGCAGATAAAAGCAAACAAAACTATCGCAATACATGCTCAATTTTGC
This sequence comes from Drosophila demipolita, assembly GCA_035042405.1. NCBI lineage: Eukaryota > Metazoa > Arthropoda > Insecta > Diptera > Drosophilidae > Drosophila > Drosophila demipolita. Next base: position 4,129,199 of record JAWNLI010000349.1, on the reverse strand, counting down.
GCCAACTCAAAAGGACCTTCGCAAGTTTGCCCCGCCTACACTGCGCTTCTTGTGAAAAACTTTAAATTCCAAATTCAACACAATTCTTATGCAATGCGAGCATGGAACAGAATTCCAAAGCCAAAAGAATTTACATTTACAAGAAGAATTGCGCAATTTTGCACAAATAATTCAGCTGCATATGACACAACGCAGACAAAAACATACAAAACAATATAGGGAAAAACTCGAAACTCGTATCTGACTTTAAAGAACTATACAGAAAGTTTTGAGAATTTTTAAAAGACAAAACTATAGTTCAAAGAAAATAAAATGTATTTCAGATCTGTACAATTACATTTGCAGTTATTCATATTTGCAAATGCTCTCGCTGTGCCTAAGCAGCAACATATATTTTTTATTATTAGTACTTTACTAAAAAATAAACACTTATCATAGTTCCCTCCATAGATAAGAGAGGTGAGGCCGGCTGGCATTTTGTGGATTATTTATCAATCAATGGCAGTGGGCAAAACAAACACCAATTTATAAAAAAAATAACTTAATTTAATATTAACGACGTGTTTGAAATATCAAATATTTGCACTACAAATGCAGTTCATTTTGTTTTATTTTATTAAGTTTTTATTTGTTGTGGGATTTTACAAAATGCTTTTATTATTTGTCATGTGATTATGAATATGGAATATTTACACACTGAACACATTGAATGAATGGGTAAATAGGGTAATTGGTTTAAGATTGTCTGAATGTGTGAATTTAAGTATGTACTTATGTATGTATGTAAATACATACTTATTTGTGTATATAGAAGTGATTCTGATTGGTCTTGTCAGTAATTAAATGCGCTACCTTATTTTTAACCGCTTAGCTTCTAAGCCATCTGTAATCAGAGCAATTACATTTGGGGGTGCAAAAGTTTTTGAAGGGAAATAAAATTAAACTAATGGTAACACATGGGTTTAGGGCATATTGTAGTCGAACTACCTTGACTAATGCTTTCCTACTTGTTTTAGCTTGGTTACAGTTGAATGAACAGTTTACAAAAGGTTATTTTGGAGAGGGGCTGAAGAGTCGTATGTATTTCAATGTTTATTCCTGCCGTTTTATTACAATTTGTTGTGTTTGTTTAATGTTAATATTAGACAATAAATTATAATGTGTGGGCGCTACTATAGACACCTTTTAAATACAGGTTGTTCAAAATGTTATAAATTTGTTGTATGTAAACAATCACTGCAATTATTTATTCATATAATGCGATTTCAGCATTGTATGTGCAATATTTACTTTATTTTTCTATGTACCTTATGGGAGAGGTGGTAAATGTGTGCAAATATATAAAAAATTAAAGCTTGTCATAATTTTTAATACATCAGCATTTTCACAACTTGTGTCAGACAAATTTGTAATTAATATGTAATAATGAAATACGCAATAACAATTAATATATTGCTCTTAATAATAGCAATATTTATTTCATATAGTATGTGAAAACCCCAGCAGAATGTATTAATGGCAATACAAAAATATTTTTAAAAAAATCGATTGTCAGGGAGGAGATGTGCTGAGCTTAGCTCAATGTGAATATTTCAATTAATATTTAAAATGTCAAGTTAATCATTGCAATATCAATTTATTTTCATTGCTCGAAATTGCAGCAATCGTAACCATATACCAGGCAAATGACTTCTGATATGTGCTTGTTATTTGGACAACCATTTATGCTGCATTGATGCGTTTCAGATGTCAATTGTTTTAATGGCATTCGATTTAAAAAAAAAATATTAAAAAAAACAGCAGCTGTTGAACTTTGTTTGGATCAGTAAAATTTACCAGAGATTCAACTGCCTGCAGTCTATTGGCTAACTTAAAGCTCGTTTAACAATATTAATACGCAGCATCAGACGAGGAGCAATTCGTTATTGCATAAATTTTAATGCATCGCTTGCAAAATATTTATATGCACATATTTACACAACGGCCCATTGCACACTTGACCGGTCGGCAAGGGGAGTCGCGCAGGGGGGATCCTTATAGGCTACGCTTGCCTGGGTCCAAAAGGCTGGCCCAATCCAAAAAGTGCACATTGTGTTATTAAATTCTGCTGCCATTTTTGTTCTCGATATGCTCTGAACGACTATCAAATGAGCTGTTTTAAGCCCAGTTTGGTTGCATTAAAAATAACAAAATCAAATTTATAGTAGTAAACAATGTTTATAATATAGTTAGTAGAAATTTATATGTTACCTTGATTTCGAACACATATTTTAACACATTACACCTAATGCCCTAAACAAAAATATTATAAATAATCATCATTCACAATAGCAAATATATTATTATAATAAAAGAATTTTTGTTTAGAATAGACCACTATAAACACACACATTGTGTTGCAGTGTAATACGGGCGGGAAAAAAGACAATTATTTAGTGACTCGTTTGTTTTACATATTTTAAGGTAATACCATTCAATGGTAATACTCACACGGTTCACACGATTCTCTCGAACTATTTGGTTTTGCCCAGTGGGGCTGGCTCGCGAACCGGACGGTATTCAGAGGGTCGCTCCATTATGGCCACTACTTGTGTGTATTTAGTTGTGCGGAAATGCAATGCACACAATTTGTTCGGCTTAAATTATTTATGGACATTGGTAAATAGGCTTCCACCAGGTTTCTGAATACATATGAGTGCATTCATATTATGTGAGGGCTCTAAATCTGTTCATAATAAAAATGATTATTTCTTTCGCTGTGTATAGCAGTTATTTGCCTTAATGACAATAAAACGAACTAAACATTGTTAATTTAGTGCAAAACAATTACAATCTTCCTTATGTGAGCCAATAATAATCAAACCCAAAAATGTTAACAACAAATTAAACAAAAACAAAATGTAAATTGTATACTTTGTGCTGTGTGTGTTTATGTCCTGCATATCCTGGCTAAGCAAAAATAAGCAAAGCATTTGCATAATTAGGCTATTATAATTTCAATTAAAATTTGAATCACTCTCCTCAATTTCCCTCCTCTCACTAACAGCTAAAATGTGCGTAGGCCAATGACCAACATAATAAAAAACGACATTCGTTGGGAAAAATCGCAACATGCTGTCGGCAACTCCAAATTAAGTCATATAAAAACAAACGTAACAAAAATAACTCAAAGTCTAACAACAACAAAATTCTGAGTCATTAAAATAAAGGAATTTAATATCATTAAGTGAAAGTATTACATACGATTTCCCACTCTAATAGAAATTCCTTCTTAATTAACTTCAAGTGTGAAATCACAAAATTGCAATATTATAGTTTTAAAGGGAAGGGGTATCCTAATATTATTGATCTGTGCGTGCTGCACAAAAAAACATATAGTTTAATTAGATTCAAAGAATAATATTAGATCTATTCGAAATTATTTGTTGCATGTGGTCCAATTGCAAGTTGTTTGTCACTTCACAAAATTTACATATTCCATGCCTGAAACTCAAAAGGGGGAAAACAACAAAAAATGGAAATGGTAGCCGTATATTCAAGCTGCCAGTAGTGTCAATGCAAATGCAAATGCAAATGCAATAAATTTGTGCAACAGCCACACAGCAAACAACAGTCGCACTTCAATTGCCAGCCAGGCTTGCCCCCTAACCCAATGCACCCCTCTCTCTCTGCCAGTGCCACATTCGTCCACTTTCCTTCCTGCTCTGCTGCTATGCATGCAGCCAAAACTGAGGCACATATTTAATGCCAATAAATTTGAATTAGCAAAACGTTGTCTGGGCTCCAAAATGTCTGTGCCCAGCGATATTTATGATCGCATACCAAGAAGCCATTGGAGAAGGCTAGATAACGCGGAACCGGAACCTGTCGCGCAGTGGGTGCGGTGCGGTGGGTGCCACAACCACAACGACACCAGGACTCATATATACATATACAACTTAATGAGAAAGACACTACGAGCAGGTGTCAAACATCTAAGCTTATTATGCTATTACAGCTAATTAGTGTTTTTGTCGTGTGGGGTTGGCTTCACTTTACAGACTACAGGGAATTGGTGCACGAAAAATTCCAGCAGAAGATGATTATTAAACGTCGAATGTTCCATTGGAAATTGAAACAACTTTAAATGGTACAACGGGGAATACGGCATTCTCAAATGACATCCATTTGAATAAACCGTTTTATTTATTATCCACTTAAAAAGAGAATCCCTAACTGACTTCGTCTCAGATCTCGTTATACTTATTTCAGCTAGTTGTCTGCACGAAACTTAAGAAAATGTAATCGGAGAAAATTACTGCAGCAATATTAAAACTGTCCACTCAAAAGTGTTTTTATCGATGTCCAATGACAACCGACTTGAATACCGAGTTTAACAAGGTAAATGTTTAAATAAAATGATGCAGCTGACGAGGAAAGCGTTGGACTCTAACAGCCAGCTGGAATTACAAGGATGAACCTAAGGGTTAACTTGACGCATTTCTCAACTGCGATTTGCAAAAGCTTCAGCTGAGTGTAATGAATATAAACTAAAAGAAATGTGACTGACACTGAGTGGGACAACATCAAATTTTAAATTACTGAGCGAGACTCTCACTAAATATGTGCTGCACATAGAGAAATTAGTCGATCTGAAACCGCCAGAGACTCATCAATATAAGTACCATTAGCGGACACATCTAATGACAGTATAAAATGTAAAATGAACTCACAGTTGAAATGAACAGGCAACAGTAGAGAAGCGGCGGGGGGGCAATGTGGTGTGGCAAGCAGGATAGTTTATCATTGTGCTGAACAAGCCTAGCGAAGGATGCCGATTCAGCGAGAACAACGAATGACCGTCAGCAGCAGCAGGCGGCACAAACAAAGAACCAACGATCTGCTCCTGCTGCTGCTGCTGCTGCTGCTCCTGGTGCTGGCCTAGCCTGACTGTATATCTGGTGATGCGGGGTTTTTGTCTGCTTCATTTATAACCACCAACGAGACGGAAAGGACCCCACCGACGACGCTCAAATGCAAGACCGCAAAACTGTTTTGGTTTTTCTCTTGCTTTGCCTGCATTGAAACTTCATACCCAACCCACAACCACCCGCACTACCCCCTCGCCCTTAACAACAACATCAACAACAACAACAACTCGACAGCTGTCATCATGAACAACGAGCAGGGAAAGCAGCCAAAAATTGCAGTTCACAAAAGTCCATAGAAAGCAAAAGTTTGTCAGTCAATTTTGTGTTTGACATTCTGGCACGTCCACAAGAGCCTTAGGACCTACCTACCACTGTACCCCGCTTCCCTCACCACACCCTCAGCTACATAGTTCACTCAGAAAATTCAACGCTAATTGTGGCAATAAGTGATGCATTAATTGCAAATTCTATTACACTCGAAACTAAGTAGAAAAATAGAGAAAACTTTGTGAAATTTTGCGATCAAATTAACTTTTCAGTTTCTGTCTGTGAATCCCAAGAATAAGTATCATTAAAACAGCTAAGCTTATAATAAGAATATAATTTAAATACAAAATAGTTAAAGGTTAATTATAATAAATAAAAATAACACAAATAATTTTTAAAATATTTTACGGTCTCTATTACATTTTCTTAATAAACCAATTCACGATTGAATTCAAATGTGTTATTTGTGTTTTGTAAACGACAATAAAATAAATGAGAGTACATTTTTAAAATTGTATAGTCTTAAGACTTGCAAAACTAAAATGTTTAATATTTTGTATACGACTGAAAGGAAATTCGGGTTTCTTTACATAGTGTTTTACCCATTTTGGTGGTTGCCACCCAGAATGAAGACGTCAGTCAGTGAAAACGAGGCATCGCAACAAAGCGTGAAATTTCAATTTGCCATATTAATAAAGAATGCAGCTGTGAAGCAGACAATACTCAAACAGACGCCCACTCTGAGAGCAAGCGTATAAACAAGGAAAGGCTCTCCATTTGCTCCGCCTGGTGCTGGCGCTGGTGGTGGTATCTCCTAGGAGCAGACTGCATGGCGGCCACAAGGCCACATTGGACTGCATTTCACAGCAGCCGCAAGGAACTTTCATAGTGCAGCAGTTAGGCAAGCGAGGTGTACGTAGTATTCCCAAATGCCACGCCCACAATTGAAACAACAAAGCAAGAAGTGGAGTGACTGGGTGTATGGGTTGATTTGTTGATGGGTTGATGGGTTGATGGGGTAGCTTCGTTGCGGCAGTAGCACTTCCGTTTCCGCTTGCTTGCGCTGATTGTTTTATATCCTGCCAGAGGACACGCTGCAGTTTGCCGAAATTCACAAACTTGTTTTGCGCTTTCTTGTCCAACCGCTGACTATTTGACTTGTCTAAGGAGGTTCGCCCCGGATTTCCCATTTGCCAGTCGTCCAGGATTTAAACATTGTTGTGGCATTTTAATGCGCTGCTTACCACAAGCCCCCCTTCCTTCGCTCTACATATTTAATCAAAGTGAATTGAAAGTGCCACAGACGACACTAGGCGTGTTCTGCCCCCATTTTACGACTACCAAAAGAACCAAATATTTGCAAGTGTTGCTGATGTGATAAACGCATCGTCATATCAATATTATCCGTATTATATTAAAAAATTTCCTCGTGATACTTGAAAAAAGCACTACGTAAATTTGAGTGTCGTTTTCAGGTGAGTATCTTGAAAATCGAATCCTCGAATTTGCCAGACAGATCAAAAAGCTTTTTACTTAATAATAAACTGACTCCATTAAATGTCAATTGGAAAGCAAAGGCGACTCCCTCAGCAGGTTAATTTATGTATATTTATTTTCTTTCTTTAAATTTATAAAAAAAAAAATGCTGCTCAGGTTTCTTTTTTTCAATTTATTTTCGCCTTTGTCTTGGCCAGGTTGGAAGTGGCAACCATTTTTTGATTATCCTACATTTTGTCCTTTCTTTTTTTACTTACTCATTTACTTTTTAGTCAAATTACTTTTTATGAAAGATGACAAAAGCAAAACTGCTCGCTCTGCGGCCCTTTTTAACAATAGCCAGTTTCAGTCCAACAGCGAAAATTAAAATAAAGAATTGTAATACAACTTGACCTTTTTGGTCTAGGCTAATAGGTTTCTAAGGATAGCTGCAATTTTTGAAGGGTCACTGTTTAATTATAAACGGGATACAATTTAATAATTGAGTAAATCACGAAAGAACACCTTTACAAAGAACAAACCAACAGAGACATGGTCAGAATATATATACATAAATAAATTTAAATATCTAAAGGGTCGCATAATTCCGCTAATAATTTTGTAACAAAATTGAAATACGCTCTGGACTGACTTGAGAAAATTTGCAAGTACTTCGACTTTGTATGAAAAGATTTCATAATTGATAAAATAAATTGAATTTTTCTATGGTTTAAATTTTGCAATTATTAATTACTGCTTATTTACAAAATGAATAGTTTGTTAATTTAAAGTTTTCGAATTCCTTTACCAAACAGGTACGCACATAATAAATGAACGAAATAACTGTACAATATATTAAAAACATTTCAAATTTCTGAAGAATGTTATGCACCCCTCTCACCCACTATACCCTCAAAAGGCACAAATAAATGTTCGGTTCATGTCTTTTGCTGCTTTCTCGAAAACTTAGTTCCTCGCACAAAATGCGAACGAACAAAAATTTGTCTGCAATTTCAGATTTCAAATAGTTTTGTTCGAAAGAAAATATGTATATTTGTATGAAAAACGAAGCAGAGCTGAAAGTCGTGTAAACAATTCCTTGTGGTGCAATCCAAAGAGAAATAAAATGAATACCAAAAACTTAAATTATGTTTATGAATTGCTCTTTGGTGGATGCTCAGCTGGACAAGTATAAGTTAGGCAACTTCGGCTACTTTCGTCTTAATCCCTTGACATTCAATTTGCTAAGTAGGTGGCGTGACAGTGTCAAATTTGAGGAGCGATGTGCTTAAAGAGAGATTAGATTACCGCCTGACATTGAAGGCAAGGAGAAACGTCGCTCTCCCCGTCGTTATATGTATATAATTTAATAAGCCTTTTGGGTAGCCAGTTTAAAGGCATGTAACCAATGTGAAGTTGCCGCTTGCAACCAGGCCTGACAGCAGCTTAAGCCTATAATTTACAAGGTTTCGGCTCACATTGACTTTGCCAGCCTAATTTACATTTCTTTGTGCCCGTCCAGTAGCTCAACTTTGCTCAACTCAAAAGATTTTTGCAACTGGAAATTAAAATGCGCGCAAGTGTAATTAAGTACTTGAGCAATAGGCCAAATCCTTTGGAGGATGGGGCGCTAAAAAGGGACGATGGCAAACATTAACCGAAAATGCTTATTGCCATTTCTCAGCTGCTCAGTCGACTGTAAATGGGTTAAACTCCGGGGGATTTATGACACTTTTTAATTAACAGCAGCCACACGCTGGCAGGAATACAAACACTTTTCACTATAAAAATATATATAATTTGATGGCTCATCAAAACTTCACTTGTTACTGAACAAAATGTTTGATATTTCATTAAATTTGCCAGCCAAAAGTTGCGCAATTTCCATCGACATTGTTTGAATATTTTCTTTTACATATTTCTGGTTATTGTTGGAATCCAGCAAAGTTTTATTCATTTGAGCCCACACTACACACAACACACACACATTTTGTGTTTTGATTGAAAATTGTATTAAAACTGAATGACGAGCGAGCTGGTAAAGTTGAACAAGTTAACAACCATCGACAATAAGCCGTAATTGATAAATGCAAAAAGTTCTACACCACAATCGAAAGCCAAAGTAAAAAATTTCAAACGGCATTATAAGCATGTGTGCAACACATTAGTTTATGTGTGTGTGGCAACGTGGCATGCTGACAATGTTGCCTTAAGGCGAGACGTAGGAATTAGCACATGCAAATTCGCGATTTGCAACATTTTTGAACAACAGGCTTCAAATTGTAGAAAATGTACAATCCACAAATAAACTTATTATGAGTTCAGAAGTATGATTAATATAATAAACGAAAATGTCAAAAATGCTAAATATGTAGTTGTGTGTGAAGTATCGAGAGTGTTTGAACTATTTATAATATTTTTCAGTTAAATTAAATAATTTAAGTTATGCGTGAATATATATTTATGCCCATTAAATTCGTATATATCCTGATTAAAATGCTGTATAAGCTGAGGTAGGAAATATCTCGTATTTGCATAAGCAAATAAAATTGTGAAGAAATATCTTCCAGTAGCAAAGCTCGTTAGGAATTTAAAACAATTCTTGGCTTACTCAATTTAAAGATAAACTTATATGTTGTTAGTAAGCACAGAGAACAAATATTCAATTCGTTTACTTTTTATAAATTCTGTCTTAAACAAGCGTTCAATCGTATAATTAATTTAATGAATTAATTGGGCAAGCCTAATGCCTTAGTTGCATTAAGAAAATGTTTCAAATCTTAAATATTATATTTTATTCGATTTTTGGTATCATTTTGTTCTTATAAGTAGAAAATACTTCGAATTCCTAATGAATTTCTAATTCAGAATTTTGAACAAATCTTGGATTTCAGACTTAGTAAAGAGCTTCCCTTTCGTAAAATGAGTCCCAGACGGCGAGTACTGGGGCCTCGGGCAGTGTCATCATTTGCAACTCCTCGCTGATGTTGTAACATTTGTGGTCTCCTTTCGCGGACATTTTTAGGGGCGTCCACTGGTCTGATTGTGTGGCAGGACAGTTGGGATCGCTGTTCGCAGCGAAGGCTGTCCACATGCCCACCATGCGTTCAATGGTGCGATATTCCAGCGAGGATTTTTTCAATTTCGTAGCAAGCACATTATAAAAGAGATAGGATAGCTCATCAGCGTGGCAGACACCACGCGTTTTGTTGCCACAAACTAGTTGGCGGTACTGATTGAAGTGCGGCGAATCAAAGTCAAAGCGATACAGATAGGTGGGTGAGCCAGGAGCATAGGCCAAGCGAGCCATGACCGTGCGATGGAGATCGTGCCAGACCTCACGATGCGAGAATATATTCAGTGCCTCGAACAGCTCCATGCACTGGCGTTGCTCGTCCTTAAAATAGACATGCTTCAAAAGCCGCACCATATGTTGCACTTGTTCCGGTGTGCTTATCTTCCTCACCTCGCGCGGTATTATATTATCGAAGTTGTTCATGACCCAGGGATCATTGCGAACCAACTGATAAGAGAACAGTCCCTCAAACGAATTGCCGCCTATGATGAGGGGAAGGTTATTTCCCCATGCGCTGGCCTGCATCTCCTTCAGCTTCCTGGGCACTACACAATGTTCGGTCTCATATGGTTCAACGGTAGCCCCAAAGGCAAAGAGATAGAAGTTTCTCAGCTCATCCAGCGTTACAATGTCCTGATCCATTGCAGCTATTTGACGTGCAGAAGCATTACTGAGAAATTGTAGAACATTGGCGTCCTCCTCGCTGCCTAGGTAGCCCATCTGATGTGCAAGACGATACCCCCAATTAAGATTCGGTAAATCCGTCCAAGCGGATAGCGCACATCCCGACTGCAGAATGGCCTTGTGGAAGAGTCCACGAGTTTGTTCTGTCGTCATCATAATGTGGGTTGAAGCGGCGCCAGCACTTTCGCCCATCAGTGTTATATTATTAGGGTCGCCATTGAAGTATGAAATATTCTTACTGATCCAGCGCAGCGCCAACACCTGATCTTTAAGACCTGCATTACCGGGCACATCCAACTTTGAATCTTTAAAACTGAGAAAACCTGTAAGAGGAAAGAACAAGAACAATTTTTATTTATTTAAAGTCAACTAAATTCAGTCGATACAAAGAAATACAAAAATTTATTCCATTAAATTAAAAATAAAATTTCAAATTTAGTTCAAATTACAATATAAATATTCTTCATATGCTTATAATTATATAGTATAAGTAACTTAACTACACTTATAACATATAGCATAACGAAATGAGTTAAGGATAGACTGTTAACAAAGTGTATATCGGCATAAATTAAATAGATCTTTATTATATCTATTTATATCAGTTAATAATCGTACTTATCAGGCTTTAGCAACGATTCGGTAAATACTAGAACATTAAAATCAAAAGAATTCAACATATAACTTAGAAAGTTTAATCCTAAGAACTGTAACATTCTCAAAAGCTAGAAAACGAAATAACTTAAGTTTGCTGATCCAACTTAAGAAGAAAAAATACCAAATGAATAATTAATATTTTTATTAATATGTTTTTAAAAAATATTATATTAAATTTGTGTACTCCTTTATAATAAAGTCTTTCGGCCAGAAATGCGCACAATATCATGTTACACAAATCTTTGCAAATCTGCTTACTTAAAAAAAAAATTTCTTTTAAACAGAAATAAATTTTGTATCCACAGTAGGCGTCTGTGAAGTATGAGTATAAAGTATAACAGAACCGAAGCCAGCAGACACAGTAGATTACTTCTGCTGAAGAGGCATAAAAAGTGTCTATTTTGCCCAATAAAATTCTGAATATCGGCATCGGCCTACTGGGAAACCCGCACATTTTATGTACACTACTTTATCACCCACCGAACAACAATTGATAACGGTCTTTGGGTCAGTCTGGCAGTTGCAGCTTTTTAAATGACACACAAACATCTTTAATATATATGCAGTGACCCGGCGCTGCACTGAAAGTTTTAGCGATGCACGAATGAACTACCAAAACAGACAAAACAAAAACAGCTTAAAAAACAACACGAACAAGCACTGTGACGAAAGCACTCGAAAATCAAGAGAGCGAGAGTAAAAAAGTGCGTGTAAAAACCGCTATAAATAAAACATTACACAGCGATCGAGCTGTGGAAAATATATGGATGCAAGTAGCTTTGTCTACTACTACTACACGCTCAACGAAACATTGAGAGCGAGAGTGAGAAAAAGAGCACAAAGCGCACGCAATATCAAAACAAAACACAGCTGTTATCCGCGGAACGTACAAATGTGTAAAAAAAAAAAAAAAAAAAAAAAAACAAAAACAAAAATCATTTTTACAAGGCAAGCTTAGAAACACAAGAGAAATATATTAATCATTTGTAATACTCCAGATATTATGAGCTAATCAGAAAATTACTGACAAAAACACAAAAACTTACAGCACTTTTAGAATCATGAACAAAAAGGCAAGCTTAGAAAACACAATCATTTGAAATACTCCAGATATTATGAATTAATATCACGAACTCGGCTAACGATATGCTCAGTAATGGAACCATAGGGGTTTAACTCACCAAGCGCTCCGAGTCTGTAGTTGAAGGTCACCAGCACCACCGGCTCTTTCATAAAGTAATCCGGACTGTAGATGTCGCGAGAGGCTTCACCTTTCTGGAATCCACCACCATAGATCCACACAATGACGGGCAGCGGTTTCTTCGAATGCACCCGCTGTGCATACACATTCAGATATAGGCAATCCTCGGAGCCCTCAACTATACCCAGCACCATGTTGCGTTGCATCGGCTTATCTCTATTTCTGGTACAATCGCGTACCCCTAACCACTTCTCCGGCGGTTGTGGTGCGCGGAATCGAAGCTCACCCACTGGTGGCTTGGCATAGGGTATGCCTTCGAAAGCATAGTAGTACTCTTCATCGTAGACAGTCCTTCGCTTCAGACCCTCCAGTTGACCATACTTCGTCTTCACAATATTGGTGTCATTGGTGGCTAATCGATACTGTTGTATCTTGTGCCAAACGAGTCTGTTGTTTATGGGAGACAGACAACAGGTTAAAAGTTGTGCCGCGATAAGCCAAATGATACAGCCAATTTTGTAGTTAAAAGTCTACAAGGTCCGAAGGTACGAAGTGCACTTCACCCGCTTTTTTGATAACCTCTGTCTCTACTCACTTGACGCCCATTTGCATTAGTTTTAGAAATCCGACCTGCACATCCATATTGATTGCTTTCTATTTTTTCTACGCCTTGTCAAAACAGTTTTATTTTATACCTTGTTTGTGTTATGCTGCTCGAAAAATATATATTAATTTCGGAGCTTGCTGTTCTTAATCCAATTCTGTTGACCGACGGAATGCGACTAATAATATTATTCACCGGTGCCGGATCATTTCAATGCCTAAAAAAAATGTCAAAATGGGGTTATCGGTATATAATTTTACAACTTACTGTGGCAGAGAGAGAGAGAGAGAGAAGAAGAAAGAGTGTAAGAGAGAGAGAGACAGAGATCACTCGTATTTTCATTTCTAAATAAAGTTCCTATATTATTTTTAATTTTTTCTATACATTTCGCTATCATTAAAAAACTGAAAAAAAGCAAACATTTATGTTCAAACATTTTATTTTGGCATACAAAAGAAATTTCCCAAATGTGATTAACTTAGATTGCTATACTTCTCTAATAAATTTATGAATAAGAAGACGGAAATAAAACACAATTTGTCATACATTATAATTGCGTAAAACTCCGAGTGTGGTTTCTGCTTGATATAACATTTGTACCCCATCTGATTTGTATATATATTTATAAGACAGCAAATCTCGTAACCGAATTGAAATAACGTCACTGACTGGTTTAACTTTTCATTAATAGCTCTCAGCTGTCTCAACAGTTCTTAGTATATATGCATAATTGTGTTTAGTTTTGTACGTTATAATAAGATGAAACTTGCTAGTTTCGAAATTGAACTAAAATTACAATTTTAAAATTACAATCAATTCACAATATTCAGTGTAACCAGTCCTTAGGTCGACAAAAATGACCTAAAAGCCTTTTTATCGATTGCCGAAATTAGAAAATTTGCACTTGGTGATCGATTTGAAAATATTTTGGAATACATTTAAGTGCAGTGAATATAATATTTTAATTTTAATTTATAAAATTGTAACCCTTGTTGTAAGAGATTTTCGGTGTTATATTATTATTGAGCTCTATACATTTAAAATTCTCCATATTATTATCGTAGTTTTCTCCTATTTTTTTCACCAACTATCGTAAAATATCTTGCCGTGTAGCTGTTTAAACAATTCACAAAGCTTCTTATCTGAGTACAAACCACTAAAAGTGTTCATAATAAGAGCTTTTTTGCAGCTTTTATATATAGAAGTAATCGTGCGCCAAACTTGTCGCTGATCCAAATACTTCGCTTTAGTGTCGAAAGCTCTGGAATTATGATTTTTTTGTTGTAGACTTGATATATGTTTTCAAAGCCTAACAATTCGTAAATGCATGTGTGAACTTTATGGACCTCCCGAGTTTTTTTACATGTTTTTATTTTTTTGTTTTAAATATGCGCTTATCTACATGTTCAATACTATTGCTAAGTGTATATAAATGAGCAATTCAACTAGATAGGGCTGCACAGATAATGATAAATAATTGCTCAGTTATGTATACCTGCAAGTATAGTTACATATATTTATATTTGTATTTTATTATATTAAAATAAACATAATAAATAAATAAATAATAATATTTGAAGACTTCAAAATAAATGTGTTGCCGCAGCCCTGGTAAGAAATGTAAATATTAGTTCACTTCAAGTCGTCGTACACGACAATGAAGCAATGGAAACAGTGCAAAAAAAAGTTGCACTTAGGTTGCTTTGATGACTATTTCGACATTGTAAAAGCAACTTTTGTAGTCAGACGAAAACAAAGCAACTACTTCAAAATTAACTGTGTTATATTTTTAATTGTGTTATAATATCTCGTTTTGCACTCTTTTCATTTGTTTTGTGTTTTGTGCCGCTATCACTGTTTTTTTTTTTAGATAAAAAAGAAACAACAAAAGCGTAGTTGTAACGAAAAAATAAATGTCGAGTTCGTTTATTAAACAGCTGAACATGGAGAAGTGAGTAGCTGCGTTTATTGACTGCTCAACAGCGAGATTTTCTATCGATTATTTAATTTACAGCACTGTGAATACGACAAGTGGCCCCATTGTGGGCAAACGGTGTACAAGCATTTACAATGACAATTACACCAGCTTTGAGGGCATTCCATATGCAACTCCTCCGCTCGGCGCACTGCGCTTCAAAGCGCCCGAACCGGTGCAGCCCTGGAAGTCGACGATGTCGTGCCGGGAAAAGAGTGAAAAACCATTACAACTCAATCAATACACAAAGCAAGTGGAGGGCACAGAGAACTGCCTCTACCTAAATGTCTACGTCAAGTCGGTGAGTAATTGGTGACCGACTTATTATATGCTAAATAATTCAGTTGCTATTTAGTTAAAATTAGTTCCATTCTTTATTCGATAATATGAAAAAGCAGCAGTTAATTTATTTATTAGATGTTTTTAGCAATTTTAAATAAATATTGCGCTCAAATATTAATAAATATATTTGTTACCTCCCAGTTCGAGACGGAAAGTCCGTTGCCGATGATTGTGTTCTTCTTTGGCGGCGGTTTTGAGAAGGGCGATGCCAGCAGGGATCAGCACAGTCCTGACTATTTAATGATGCGCGATGTGGTTGTGGTGACTGTGTCGTATCGTGTGGGAGCCCTGGGTTTTCTCAGCCTCGAAGATCCGGCTGTTGGTGTGCCGGGCAATGCGGGTCTTAAGGATCAACTAATGGCATTGAGATGGATTACACTAAATGCGGCAACATTTAATGCGGATGCGAAGAATGTCACGGCATTTGGGGAGAGTGCCGGCGCCTCATCAGTGCATTATCTAATGATGAATCCGTCTGCCAGTGGACTCTTTCAAAAGGCCATTTTGCAGTCGGGCAATGCTCTGTGCTC
Organism: Drosophila demipolita; assembly: GCA_035042405.1. Lineage (NCBI taxonomy): Eukaryota > Metazoa > Arthropoda > Insecta > Diptera > Drosophilidae > Drosophila > Drosophila demipolita. Next base: position 4,113,477 of record JAWNLI010000349.1, on the reverse strand, counting down.
CTTCGCGCAAAGCAGTGTGACCAACACAGCGAGACGTCTTGCAGAAAGTTTAGAAATGCCGAAAGTGGAGCAGGCCTCCGATGCAAAGATCTTGGAATTTCTACAAAAAGTTTCGTGCGAACAGCTGGTAAAACCGTATTTTTTGAATGAATCCGATAATCTGAATGATTGCTTATATCAATTTGGGCCCGTTGTCGAGCCGTATGCCACCGAGCATTGTGTAATACCCAAGCAGCCCAGCGAGATGCTGGCCGATGCTTGGGGCAACAACATACCGCTGATGATGAGTGGCACCTCCAACGAGGGTCTCGTGATGTACGCTCGGGTGCACTTCGCGCCTTTTCTGCTCACCAGACTCAAGACAGAACCAGAGCATCTACTGCCGTTAGACCTGAAGCAGTCGCTGCCCCACACCACAGCCCGGACTCTGGCTAAGCGTATACAATTATTGCATTTTCGGGACAGGTCCCTCGAGCTGGAGCCGGACAGCGTCGCCGCCTATTGCGAGGTGAGTTCCGATATTAATTTATCGACTATATATATAATTTATATATAATTGTAATATCTCTTCCCATTGTAGTACGCCAGTTACAAGGTCTTCTGGCATCCTATACTACGCACAGCCAACTCACGCCTCCAACATGCCACAGCACCGACCTACCTGTATCGGTTCGACTTTGATTCTGCCTCGTTCAACCACCAGAGATTAAAGTACTGCGGCGACAAGGTACGCGGAGTTTCGCATGTGGATGATCATTCGTATGTTTGGTATGGAGATTTCGCCTGGAAGCTGGACAAGCACACCGCAGAGTTCCAAACCATCGAACGCATGGTTGATATACTCACTGCATTCGCCAGCACTTCAGATCCCAATTGCGAGAGCGTTAAATCCAATTTGTCAAGAGGCAGCACTTGGGCGCCTTTATCTAAGAAAAATTTCAAATGCTTGAACATTTCGGAGGACATGAAGGTAATCGATTTACCCGAAATGACCAAGCTGCGAGTATGGGAAACTGTTTGCAAGGGGCAAGAATAAATGATCATTAATGACAAAATTGAAAAATAATCAAAGCCTTTAAATTAAAATTAATATAACATCAGTGTAAAATTAATTTTCAAAATTTGTAGCTGTTCTTGACTAAAAAGCACTTAAGTAAACGAAATAAATGCGGTATCAAAAGCAAACACTCAAAAAAATCAAAGTGAATTATCAGGCAATAGTATTATTGTCATATTTTCACATAAGCATAGCTATTAAAAATGATCCAGACTCATACGGGTTTCTTTTTATATTTTATATTGTATATATACGAACCGCTTAAACATCTCTAAATGTTTCTTATCTTTATTTATTTACATGTGGAGCAAGCACATTCCATGAGTTAAAACCACTAAAGACAATGTATTATCTACTTTGTGTCACAACTTTATCTTAATTTATTCATTTAACCACAAAGCGCCTATCGTTTGGTCCAACTTTAATGATAATATATCAAAGTGTATTTGTGTGCATTAAGGTAAGTTAAGGGTTTTCATGTAAACATTAAGCAATCGTGTTGAATTTACTGTAAGAAGAGAGAGAGGGAGAGATGCTGAGAAATTCCGTTTGCTCTCACAACACTTTGTAATTTCACCACGTTCTGAACTGCTTGGTGTGTTTGGCTTTCTTAAATTCGCGTGTGCCAAACAAAGAATGGAAGCAGATTAGTAATTAGATAACAATATATATATTTTCAGTTTCATAAAATAATAAAATGCAGCATATTATATGAGATAAAACCACTAAAGATAATGTACTGTATTTTCATTTAACAATACAGCTCTTATCAGTTCGTGAGACATAAATGTTAATGTATTCAATTGTATTTTAGGTTATTAAGGTAGGGAGGGCAAGGGTTTTGAGGTTAATATTTAGCAATCGTGTTGAATTTACGGTTAGCAGAGAGAGAGAGGGAGAGATAAAGAAAGAGTGGCTGGGGAATTTAGTACGCTCTCACAACATTTAAATCTTGCAGACCTTTTTGGTAATGTCACCACGATCGACATTTTTTGCTGCTATATAAAACGAAGTTTTGGCTACCTTAAATTATAATGAGCCAAACCGTGAATGGATGCAGACTAGTAAGTAAAATGCAATAAATATGTTAAAAAAAAAATATTAAAATATATGTAAAAACTTTGCAGCAGTGAAACGTCGCCAGTTGTGCAAACCACACACGGAGCAGTTCGTGGTGCGCTGCTCACAACGCTCTACGATGAGTTATATTATGGATTTGATGGCATCCCCTTCGCCCAGCCGCCACTCGGTGAGCTGCGCTTCAGGGCGCCGAAAGAGGCGCAACCCTGGACAGGTATCCGCGACTGCACAGAGCCAATGGACAAGTGCCTTCAAGTGGCAAGTTTAACTAAGCAAATCGAGGGCAGCGAGGATTGCCTTTACTTGAATGTTGCCGCGAAAACAGTAAGTTAAATTATTATATTATTATATAGATATATTGATAAATAGATATTTGGCTTAGCTGCGCAGTGAGAAGCCTTTGCCTGTGATGGTCTATGTGCATGGAGGTGCATTCAGGAGTGGGGATCCCACAAGGCGCCACTTGTCACCAGATTATCTGATGCGCGAACAGGTTGTCTACTTCAGCATTGGTTATCGACTGGGGCCATTCGGTTTGTATTAATCTTTTATTGGATTGATTCATCTTTGATTGACTGGCTAATTGTGTTCTTCTACGCGTAGGTTTTCTAAGCTTTGCGGATCCCAAGCTGGACATACCAGGCAACGCGGCCCTCAAGGACATAGTGATGGCCCTCAAATGGATAAGGGCGAATGCGAGCCGCTTCAATGGCGATGCAAATAACATAACAATTTTCGGTCAGAGTGCGGGCAGCTGCTGTATTCAAATGCTGATGATGAGTCCGCTGGCCGAGGGACTCTTTGACAAGGCCATACTGATGAGCATTTTCATGCCGGAGACGAATAGACAACCCGACATCGAGTATCTGCTGGCGAAGCATTTGGGCTATGCGGGAGCGAACATCGATGCTCATGTTTTTGAATACTTGAATGGAGTCGATGCCAAACTCTTAGCCATCTTAGATTTTCGTTCGTTCAACGAGCGCATGCAGTATTACGATTTCCCACCTTTTTTGCCCTGCGTAGAGCCCTATGCCACCCCGACTGCCGTGTTGTTGGCCGAGCCGCGTGTGCTGCACCGTAGCGCATGGAGTACCCGCATACCCATAATAATAGGTTGCAACAGCGGTGAAGGGTTATCCGCTCCATTAACAGGTGACATGAAAGGGGATCCTGAAAAGCTATCAATTCTGAAGAACCATCCGGAATACTCGCTGCCCTACTCGATGATGCGACGCTGTGATCCCATTTCGTGTCGCATTTTTGGACAGCAACTGGTGAAGAAGTTCTGCGGTGTGGATTGCTCCGAGCTGACTTTATCGCATTATCCTCAAATCGTTGAACTCTTTATGCACAACCTGTTGCACTATCAGCAGCGCTTGATTAGTGCCCGGCTCGCTTATAGCCAGGCTGAGAATTATCTGTATAGCTTCGACTTTGATTCGGAGGATTTTAATCTGTATCGGATACGCTATTTGGGCCCCGGTAGTAGGGGTGCCGTGCATGCCGATGAATTGTGCTATTTATTTAAGTTGCCGGCCACCTTCAAGCTGGACAAATCTCGAGCGGAATACAAAACCATCTGTCGCATGTCTGCTATGTTTGCCCACTTTGCACTTAACTCAAATCCGAATGCCCCACTCACTCAACCGCTGGTCAAATGGTTGCCTGTGGATGCAGCTTACCCTGCAATGTATCTGAATATCAATGAGGAATTGAAATTCATACCACAGTCTGAGCATTACAAATTGAAATTCTACGATGAATTATACAGAAATGCTCGATTAGAGCTAATTTAGTACTGAACTTAAAAGCCTTGAAAAGATTAGATTATCATATTTTCAAAACCATTTGTCTTCCTTGATTATCTATATATGCCATGGTTGATTTTTAATAATGCTAGTTTATATAATTCTGGTTATCTGAAGTCAAATATGCAGAAAAGCTGATAAAGAAATGTTTTTATAAAGTATATAAGAGACTAAACCGAAGATAACCAAACATAAAACACTGATAATAAAAATACAATAAAAGGGATAAATTGTTGAAAGTAGATTGTCAATTTGTACAGATTGAATGAAATGTTTCACAAATATGTTATACTACCACTCAGTGTATTTAGTAGATGAATTTCGCATATGAAAACGAATATGAAAGTAGGAAATTCAAACTATATAAAATGTTAGCGAAACAAAACTGTATCAAATTGATATTGAATACTTTTAAAGGGCATTAAGAAAAGACGCATATTTTTTTATGAACGTGTCACATTATCAAAGTGCGAAAAAACTTTTTCTGTTTTATATTTTTCGCATTTCAGTTCAGTTGACAAGTGGATCCCGAGCAGAGCGGACGGCCTGAAGACTTTTAAACATCATGTCGGAGAGGTGCTATTATATTAATCAGTCAACAAACCGATAAAAAAATTAATGACATAATTGTAATTAATATATTAGTTTAGAGATTTGTGAAATTTCGCTGCCGATCGGACAGATAAAGGGTGTCAAGCGTCGCACCCTGTACGATGAGGAATATTTCAGCTTCGAGCGTTTGCCATTTGGTAAGCCGCCGGTGGGCGAACTGCGCTTTAAGGCGCCCAAGCCGGCGGAACCGTGGACTGGGGTCTTGGACTGCACCCATTTTGGCGAGAAGCCCGTGCAGCGGTTCCCTGCAACGGGTGCCATCGATGGCACCGAGGACTGCCTCTACCTGAATGTGTATGCCAAAGAGGTGACTAACATATAGAATGAATTTGCTATATTGTTGATTTTGAATCTTTAATCATTTCAGCTGAAAACGGAAAATCCATTGCCAGTTATAGTTTATATATACGGTGGTGGATTTACCATCGGCGAAGCCACTCGAGAATTGTATGGACCCGACTATTTTATGGCCAAAGATGTGATTTTAGTTACGCTTAACTATCGAGTTGATTGTCTAGGTAAGAAATTAATGGCTTCTTCGTTTAAAATAAGGTTTATCTTTTAATAAACAATCAGCAATTTATACCAATTTCATATGTGAATAGGATATTAAGTTCCCTTTTTCTCTGTTTGTCCATATAGGTTTCCTTAGTCTTAAGGACCCAAGCTTGGAGGTGCCCGGCAATGCTGGTCTTAAGGATCAAGTTTTAGCCCTCAAATGGGTCAAGCAATATATTTCGTACTTTAATGGCGATGCTAACAACATAACTGTAGTTGGCGAGAGCGCTGGTGGCTGCTCAGTCCACTACATGATGTGCACGGAGCAGGCTCGGGGACTCTTCCACAAGGCCATTCCCATGTCGGGTACACTGCACAATTACTGGTCCAATACGATGCCACAGGATTTCGCCTTTCGTCTGGCCAAGGGTACTGGCTACAAGGGCAAGAATGTCGACAGACAGGTGCTGGAGCACTTGCGTGGTGTTCAACCATATGATCTGGTTAACCACGACCTTGTCACTGCTGAGCATCGGCGCAACGGACTCCTCTTTCCCTTTGGACCCACCGTGGAGCCGTATGTGATGGACGATTGTGTGGTGCCCAGGTCACAGCTGGAGATGGTGCGCGATGCGTGGAGCAATGAACTGCCTGTCATGTTGGGCGGCACCTCCTTCGAGGGGCTATTCATGTATCCGGTCGTAAAGGCTTACCGCAAATCATTGGATCACTTGTTGTTAGATCCGGTTCGCATGACGCCGCATGAGGTGCGTGTGCTTAATTCGGAGAAGCAGAATCTGGAGTACGGCCACAAGATGATCAAATTGTACTTTGGTCATGAGACTCCCAGCTCGGCGCATATTATGAATATGTTGGATGTACGTACTAAGACCTCTTCCAAAAATTTGAATTGCCAATTGATTTCCATATTTGTCTGACAATTCTTTGATTGTGAAGTTTTTAATTTTTATCTCCAATTTGATCTTCCTTGTTTTCTTTGTAGTACTATTCATACATGATCTTCTGGCATGGCTTCCATCGCACTCTTCAGTCTCGTTTAGCGTATGCCAAGGCGCCTACCTATTACTATCGCTTTGACTTTGATTCACCCGATTTTAACTTCTACCGCCAGAGATTTTGTGGCTCTGACATCAAGCATGGCGTCGCACATGCGGATGACTTATGTTATTTGTTCCGCAACTCGCAGTCTTGGAAGCTGGACAAGTCATCCGGCGAATATCGCACCATACAGCGCCTCGTGGACATTTGGACATCCTTTGCCGCCACCTCCAATCCCAACTGTGACGCAACAGCTCATCTGAACTGGAAACCCGCTAAGCAGGAACAACCCCAATCCGTGCTTAATATTAGCAGTGAGATCGAAATCATCGATCTGCCGGAGCACGTGAAACTTAAGACCTGGGATAGTCTGTATAAAAAGGAAAATTTATATTAAAGTTGTGTTTTCAAGAAACAGATTTTTTAGAGGAACGAAATATGTAAAAAAAAATTGTTTACTAGGCTTTGCAATATTTTAAATCGATTAATTGAAAAATAAGTGAGCTTATCTCCAATTTAGTTGAATGAAATACACTAATATGAATAACGACTTTTTATATTCTTGTTTTATTTATTAGAAACGCAGCTCGATTCTGGAAAGTAAATAATGATTTATAATGGAAATTTATTTCAGATTGCTCATTTCCGTCGACCAAGAAAGTTCACTTTACCATTGTGCGGAATTTGAGGTGATTGAATATATCGAAATTGATGATATAACATCTAAAAAAGATGAGAGCTCTTTGATTCGAGAGATATCTAGAATTTTTGCATATACATTTTATTCAAAATTACAAAAAAAAAACGTTTATATATATATATATACATATATAATACATACATTTTTTATTTGTCACGCACTCTGCTCAATTCGTAATTTGCAGTAGAATTTAGTTGTCGATATTTTATAGAGCAACCTCGTTAAACGTAATGATGACTGTTATTTTTGACAATGCATTCAACTGGAACTTTTAAATCATATATAAATAACTGGTGTAACCACTTAAAACAATGTCAGATTATCATAGAAGCTATCCCAGAGTCTCAGTTGCTTCAGTTCCGGCAGTTCGATTAACTCCAAGCGTTGGCCAATATTCAGGCACTTTGGGGTCGAGTTCGGTACCAGAGCTTCCCAGTGGGCAGATGCTAACTGTGAACCGTTTGGATTACTGTTAGCGGCAAATGCCGTCCACAAGCCAACGAGACGCTCGATGGTGCGATATTCTGGCGAGGATTGATCAAGTTTTCTGGCCGGAATGCAGTAGAACAAGTAGAAGATGTCGTCGGCATGGGAGACTCCTCGCACATGGCTGCCACACTGTAGAATGCGATAGTTATTAAAAGTGGGTGAGTCGAAGTCGAAGCGATAGAGATAAGTGGGCGTGGTCGGAGCATAGGCGAGTCGGGAAAGCACCGTGCGATGCATGCCATGCCAAAAGTGCTTAATTGAGATCAGCTGCAGGCACTCCTTGAACTCCATGCGGCCCCGGGTGGCATCATCGAAGGTCAGCAACTTGAGGCGTCTAATGTGCTCCTTGATCTGCGCCAGCGTGCATATGTCGCGTACCTCCCTGGGTATCAGAGACTCAAAGTCACTCAACAAATGAGCCTGATCTCGCATTACGTACTGATAAGCGAAGAGTCCTTCAAACGAGGTGCCGCCAATTATTGCCGGCAAGGCGTTGCCCCACGCCTCGGAGAGGGTTTCCTCTGGCGGTCGGGAGACGACACAGCTTTCGCTCACATATGGCTCCACAACTGGTCCAAACGGAAACTGAATGTAGTCACGTGTTTCCTCCTGGTTTTGCAGCGTTGCTTGGCAGCCGGCTATGTCTCTAGCAGAGGCTCGCTGGAGGAAGCGAAATACTTCCTTCTCATTGTCGGTGCCCGCATAGCCCAGCTTGGAGGCCAGCCGATGCGGCCAGTTCCGTTTGGGCTCATTAGCCCAGATGCATAGCGATGACCCCGACATGAGAATCACCTTGTGAAAGAGTCCTCGCGTCTGTTCGGTTGTCATCATTATCTGAGTTGAGGCTGCTCCCGCACTATTACCCATCAGGGTTATGTTATTTGGATCGCCGTTAAAGTGCGCAATATTGTCGTGCACCCAGCGCAGCGCCATCACCTGATCCTTGAGCCCAGCATTGCCGGGCACGTCCAAGTCTCGATCGGAGAGGCTGAGAAAACCTATAAAAATAGATTATTTAAGTTGCATACAAATTGTAGTTGTTGTCAATCAAGTTTAAATAAATTATGTAACCACTGTAACTGATTCTGACCCTGAAACCAGCTCTGACATATGCATATAATTTTTTTCAATATGAGCGAAACGAAATTTGTACAGTTGATCAAAAATATTGCAAGCTATGGATATGTTATTTAAATCGAATTTTATCGATATGTAGAGTATCCCAAAATTAATCGAATAAAGGATAGACATATATATATATATATATATATATATATGGGTTGCACATGCTTACTTTTGCCTATCACTTTCACTTGCACAACTTAATTTTACCCCTTTCCGATTAGGAATGGTTTCCTAAGTATAACGAGCAAAATACCTGTAAGATTGCTCTGAAAGCTAAGACATGTTTATAGACAGTAAGAATTAACATCTACTTTATAAAACACAAAGATAATATGAATGAAATTACGGTGTTTTAGCGACAAACAGTAATTGCTATCTAAATACTTATTGTTACTTTAGACACTTGACACTTATTGCATCCGAACACTCACCTAGCGCTCCCAGTCTATAGTTAAGGGTGACTAGGATGACATCTTTTTGCATTAGGTAGTCTGGACTGTATATGTCTCGAGTGGCCTCGCCTATTTGAAAGGCGCCGCCATAGATGAAAACTATGACCGGCAGCGGTTTCTCTGAGTTGAGGTTCTTTGCATACACATTCAGATAGAGGCAATCCTCGGAGCCCTCAACCATATGCAACACGAAATGCTGCTGCATGGGCTTGGCTCGTGGGTAAGTGCAATCCCTGATGCCCTCCCAGGAATCTGCTGGTTGCGGCGCCCGGAAACGTAGCTCCCCCAGTGGCGGCTTGGCATATGGTATGCCCTCGAAGGCAAAGTAGAGCTCCTCATCGTAGAGAGTCTTACGCTGCATTCCACGCACCCTTCCATTCACTGTTTTGATTACCGCTGTCACCTTGGTGCCCAGGTTGTATTGCACGATCTTGTGGCCGATAAGTCTATAATTGGATTAGTGATGAGATGTCAGATTGGCATAACAACTGTTTGTCTAATCAGTTGCTCGTATCTTATCGCTGGAATTTTGGTCAATAATCGACATTTACGTTGCTTCTGACAACACCTACTTGACGCCCAACTTTAGCAGATCCGCAACACCCACTTGCAGATTCATATCGAATGGGAATCACGTCCTTGTCCTAATTCAGCGAATGCGACGCTTTCACTTCCGTCCCTAGCGGTTGACAAGCTGTAACTGATCGTTGTACTAGTGCCGGGAAATCTGGCAGTACTCGCATAAGCACGCGCACTCTGCGCACAGTAGCAACTGCCTAAGCTGAACTCCCCATAAACAAATCTAAATAATTATAATATATAAAGAACTATTGCTGTTTTCGCTTAATATATCATACTATGAACTGAAGTTTATCTCATTCTTTTGATTATTCATAAGATTTTTTATTAATTCCAGTTTACGGTTCCATTTTATCCATTTAAAATGCTCACAGAAAGTAATCGCAAAAATTCCTATGTAATTTTGTGCCGAATTGATTATTTGTAATCAGCATTTTGGCATTTTTTTAACCAATTGCTACTGTACCACACAATCAGAGTCTCTGTTGATGTTTGAATCACGAACGACAAAATCGAGCGCTTATCTATATAGACGATGGATTTGTTGTGTAACTTTGTGTGTGTTTTGTTTTTTTTTTTTGATAGCTGTTCTTATTGAAAACCATATGGCAAGAGGAGCATAGCATGAAGACTTTATTGATAATACTGATTGTACCGCTCGGTGCAGAGAGCAGTAGAACTATGACTGGTTCTAGACAGCTGTTTGTGTTATGAGCGTTTAATGGTCCACAGAAACCCGTTGATATTGTTAATGTTGTTGTTGTGTTCTAGTGTTGCTCATTCTAATATTTAATTAGTTGTAAAGTGGATTTTTCATGAGCGCTCAAGTCGAAAGATCACAATTAACGCTATTTACTTAAACTTTCTATAAACTAATAAAAAGGTGTACTTAGTATCACAGTATTGTGAGTTTCTAAAATGTATATTTGAAATTATACCGTATTTTTTAGTTAAATGTGCGTTTAACATTTTAGTTCAATCATTTATAAATAAAAAACTATAATCATATTTAATGTCGTTTTATTTATTTATATTTTTTTTGTCATTGCCACACTGTGCAAGGGCGCAAGGGTGATGTAATGTGAATAAGCATTAAATTGCAACACTTACAACAGGGAATGCTGAACCTTTTTAGCTTGGAATATAAGTTAAATATTCGACAAAAAAAAATAATAGGAAAAAAGTTGGTTTTTGTAGTTTAAAACAATTTTTCACATTTTGTAATAATTGCAAACCCACTTCAAATTCAAATTCTGCATTTGCTTTGGGGTTAATGTGAATATTTGTCTTGACCAGAAAATGCTGTTGATCTGTTGACTGGAATTAAGTGCTAAGTTGGCTTTGACTAATTTTATTTAACATTAATAAAATGTTGAAATATCGCCGACTGTGCAGTAAAAATTGTCTGCAGTTGCTGGCCAACAAGTCGAACTACTCGCAAAGCCTGCAGACGAGAATCGTTGAGCTGCCGCTGGGCAAGGTGAAGGGGAAGCATCAGGTTGGCATCGCTGGCCATGATTATTACAGCTTTGAGGGAATACCCTTTGGCAAACCGCCCATTGGAGAGTTGCGCTTCCGGCCAACACAGCTGGCTGAGCCCTGGTGTGGCAAGGTGCTGGACTGTCTGAATGAGCGGGATCGACCTGTACAGGTTAACAATGACACTGGCCACATAATGGGCAGCGAGGATTGTCTGCACTTAAATGTGTACACCAAGCATGTGAGTATTCGATTCCTTAGTTGTCATCCCCACCATAACCACCAGTTTATCTGTCTGATTGTCGAAAAGTATTTTCATAAGTTTACCAAATTACATATATATATATATATGCTAAGTAGAGGGTATCGTTAAGTCGGATACCCTCGACTTCTATCAGCTCTAACTTTTACTGCGCAGTTTGATAAGCCAAAGCTGCCAGTCCTGGTTTATATTCATGGAGGTGGCTTTTGCACGGGCGGCGCTACCAGAATCAAATACGGACCCGACTATTTAATGCGCGAGGATTTTGTCTATGTGCAATTTAGCTATCGCCTGTGTGCCCTGGGTTTCCTTAGCTTGAGCTGTCCCGAGCTGGGCGTGCTTGGCAACGCGGGCTTGCATGATCAGCTGCTGGCATTGCGTTGGATACACAAATACGTATCCTATTTTAATGGAGATGCGGAGAATGTTACCCTGATGGGCACAAGTGCAGGTGCTGCCTCGGTGCATTTTATGATGTGCCTACCGGAGGCTTGTGGACTATTTCATCGAGCTATTATTATGGCCGGCTCCATGTTGAGTCCGTGGGTCCAGGTGCCGGATAGGAGTACATTATTTTGCCGCCTCGCTCGTCAGAAGGGCTACAACGGCACTTTGACTGAGGCTCCTATCCTGGAGTATCTACGCTCGCTACCCGCTGGGGAGGTGGTGCAGCACGATCTGTTTGGCGCAATGCAATATATCTTCGGGCACCTGTTTCCTTTTGTGCCCGGATTGGAGCACCACACCACAAGCAAATCAGACGAAGGGCTGCTGAACCGTCCGTTCCTGGAGCTAATGCGTAATGCCTGGTCGAAGCAGGTACCGTTGCTGATTGGTGCCAACTCGTTCGAGGGCTTGATCATGTATCCCTACTGCATTTTGAACAATGGCTTTATGATGGATCTGCTCAAGCTGGAGCCGGACTTGGTGCTACCATATGATTTGTATGAGCGACTCTCGAAGAAAGAACGCGAGGAGCGCACGTCGGAGTTGATTCGCTTTCATTTTGGACCGCGGAACATTGGTAAAAATGATGTGATGCAGGTTTTAGACGTAAGTAGAGCAAACCACTCAAAAGTATTAGCTTAAGAAGAAAATGCAAATTTTTTAAGCATAAGAAAAAAGTTAAATTACATTTTGCATCATATTTATTTTTGGAAAATATTTAAAACATTTTAATGATCGATATTAAAATAAGATTGTCTATTTGTTCTTACCAGCTTTTTGGACTATATATTTGCTGAATTTTTTCTTCAGCTCTTCAGCTATAAACTATTCTGGCATGGCATCCACCGTGTTGTACTCTCACGCCTGTCCTATGCCCAGGCTCCCACCTACGTCTATCGTTTTGACTTCGACTCACCCGATTACAACTTAATGCGCATCAAACTGTGCGGAAACGACATCAAGCAGGGAGTTTGCCATGCCGATGAGCTGGGCTACATATTTCCCAGGAGGGGCGCTCTAGCACGGCCCTTGAATGCTGATGAATGTAGGACCATAGGGTGCATGGTTGGAATCCTGACGACGTTTGCACGCACCGGGAATCCCAACTGTGCAGAAACTGTGGGTCATCAGTGGATGCCGGTGGATAAAAAGGATCCGTTTAAAGCCATGAATATTGGCCAGGAACTCGAATTTCAGTCTCTGTCCGAGAAGAATGGTCTCAAAGTGTGGAATAGACTTTACGATAATGACAATCGCTTTCTCTTTGAGGGATAAAACGTATGACGTAAATCTATAAAATAAAAATCTTCAATATGTAAACTTGAATATGAAAAGCATTTTTAAATATTAATAAAAAGAAAATCTGTTTGTAGAAAAATAAAAATTTCTTTGTTTTATAGATTTTATAAATATTGATACGTATTTTAATAGTTTCAAGAAAAGATTGAAAATATTGATCATGATTAAGTTTGATATTTTTACAGTATACTGTTTTATTCAAGTTGAATTAATATTTCATTCCTCCACTGTGCGCAGCTTTTTCGTGCTTTAAGCTTTGTGCTCAGAGCACTGGCCAAGCTTTTACGGCGACGCCTCGAGCAACGAAAAGCTCTTTAAAAACTTGTCAGCAAACAACAACCATGAGTTGGTTTTTGTTTACATTGCTTACGCGATCGAGCGCACCCGCCCCCACTCGGGTGGTGGCAGCCGAACACGCGACCCCGGCGTGAGCAGCCGGCATTTGGCTGTTCAAAATACTCCAACTTGTGTTTCGCTAGGCAGTTGTGGAAAAGTTGCTAAAATTATTCGAATCTCTTTCAGTTTATGGTTGGCTGTTGGTAAATCAATTGATTAATTATGCAGTCGCTTTAGGCGAGTCGATAAGTAGTTGTAGTAGTAGAAGTAGAACCATATCTAGCGAGCGCCCCCACTCGATATCTCCAGTTGTAGATGTGTATGTGTACATAAATAAATATATATATGACTATGTATGTATGCCGCACTTGAAATAAATCTTTTTGTTGTTGTTGGATTTTTGCTATTTTTCTTAACGCCGCTTTTTTGTTTTTGTGTGTTGTTGATATTTTATTGTGTTATTCTCGCTTTATTCTACAATGCTTACGAATCTATATGGTTTTTTTCTTTCTTCCACTTGTTTCGCTTGTTTTGTTCGCCAGACGCGTCGAAAACTGAACTCAATACGAATATCAAAACAGTTTTTAATTTCAGTTTCGGTTTAGCGCTGGCGCGTTAAAGTCTACAGATCGGTGAAAACGAAAGAATTTACGGATACTTTTCGCTCGTTTATGTTTGTTGTTGCCTGCTCTCAGAATGAACAAAAACGTCGGCTTTGTGGAGCGAGTTCGCTGGCGCTTAAAGTGAGTGTGCTTTTAATTCCCAATTTATCAATATGAATTTCTTTCAATATTAGTTGGATTATTTTGTAGTTTAAGTGTCATTCTTTATTGGTTAGTGTGTTCAGGTTATTAGTCATTTGGACGCATGACTTAACTTTTAAATGCTTTTTAATTAACAATTGTAACCAGCTATTTTTGTGAAACATGATGCCAAAACCTTGTTGAACAATAAAAGCAATTGGAAGTATTTTTATATCAGATTTACTTGCAAGTGACTAAGTAATGATTACTCAATTTAAAAAATACATATTTTATTTGTTCAACATAATTTATTTTTGGTAAATGACTAATTAAGTAAATATATATTTAAAGAAATTTAACGTAAATAAGAGCTGCCTATATATATAATTTGAACTTATCAGTCGCATATTACAATGACGTAGTTAAGAATTGAAATGTATATTGTATATTTAATATTTGCTGATCTATTTCTATAACGGAGAATATGTATAAGATCAAATAAATATCAGTTAAAAAATATTCAAGACTAATTGAAATCATAACAAACAATATATTAATTAATATAATATAACTTAATTTTTATTTAATTCAATTGATAAAATCATACTAATAATATTATAACGATAATTAACATATGAATAGACCATCAAACTTCAAACTTGAGATCATATTTCATATGATACACATTATATTATATCATATCATATACGCAAGGTACACACAAAAATTATAGATTTTGCCACTGTTTATCGTTAGACAATAAAGTTTTTATGTTAACCCTAAAAATGTCACACAATGCCTTAATTTATCAATAATATTTTCATGTGTGTGCTGCCTATTTATAGCTTAATCAGTTTAATGTGTAGTATTTTTCGCTATTTGCGACCTTTCATTAACGCATATTTTGCTATCATTGCATAGACCAATCTTCTGTTTGTTTTACTATTATTATTTTTTTTATCGAATATACTTAGAATTCAATGTGCATCATTTATGTAGTATATAATATTCTGATAGTTGCCAAAGTATGACAAAAGCATTGTATTTCAATGGGTATGGTCTGATATTGCATTGAAAATGATATTTTCAAGACTAATGGGAGATAGCCCAGCCCCAGAAAACTACATGACTTGCATGGTTTCGATTAACACTCCCATTATCCCACCATTATCACATTTATGCTATATAGTATCGTTATTCATAAGCTGCTTGTTGGCAATTAAAATAGTACATCGTCAATTTATAAATTAGCTTTTTTAGCACGATCTTAATTAAATAATTGTTTTTTTTTATAATTCAATTATGTACATTATATAATGATCAAATGCCATTTAAATTTGTGTCACAATTAATTGATAAATAAATAAGCATTGTATAGAATTACTCATTAAATTAAAGCGTTACAATTAACATTCATTTATATAAAGATATAATTAAAGAAATGGATATAGATACGAATAGATTCGTCTTATGTACTGTAATATACCTTGATCGCATGCAAGTAAATTAATAAAAAATAATAAAATAATGAAAATATATATATATATAATAAAATACATATATATCCGTATATATAGAGAGAGATAGCCTTTGTGACATTACTTTAACAATCATTTGCATGCAGATAGACATATTTAGTAAATAATAATCGCATTTCATTTGTTCGTGAACACAATTCACAGATAGCTGAGGGTCGTCCACGGGACAAAGTTCAACAATTCAGAGTGGACTCGCAATTGAGGGCTAATACTTGAACGACAGTTGAGTGCATTGTTGCGTGGCCGGCTAGCTTGTTAGTGGGTGTTCATTTATCACTGGCAGACGTGCCACTGCTGACCGTGGGGCATGCCACACGGCTAACTGTGAAGAACTGATGCTGTTGTATATTTATTGACCTGACATTATAGTAAACAGCAGCTGCCGCATCGCCAACATAATTTCAATTTAATGCTAATGAAAGCACGTAACTATGTTATAAAAGAATGTGATTGACTCAATGATATCCTGTAGCTTAGGTTAAACATATTCAACTGCATACTTTACATGGACTATTCAAGAAAATAGTATTATCCGAATAGAAGAATTTTATATTTAAATGGACATATATACTTAACACGATGTGACTGTTTCTGTTTGTTAAAATATGCCTCTTTGGGTATTTGGGGCTGATACAAATTACATATTAACTAGTTTGATATGGAGATTTTGTATGCTTATCCAGTCTACTATTATTTAATTTAATTTCCATTTTGTGCTTTACAGAACCATCGAGCATAAAGTCCAACAATATCGCCAGACCACAAACGAATCAGTCATTGCCGACACCGAATATGGCAGAGTGCGGGGCGTCCAGCGTCTCTCCATCTACGATGTGCCCTACATCAGCTTCGAGGGCATACCCTATGCTCAGCCACCCGTTGGGGAGTTGCGTTTTCGGGCACCACAAAGACCCACGCCCTGGGAGGGTATCCTGGATTGCGCGCAGGCCAAAGATAAGCCGGTGCAGGTGCAGTTTGTCTACGACAAGATGGAGGGCAGCGAGGATTGCCTCTACCTCAATGTCTATACGAATAATGTGAGCTAATAAAAATACATAAAATCTAGTTATCCAAATCAAAATACTCTAATAACGTTAATAACTTAAATACCAGGTGTGTCCAGCCGAGCCACGTCCTGTCATGGTCTGGATTCATGGCGGTGGTTTCATCATAGGCGAGGCCAATCGTGAGTTCTACGGCCCGGACTATTTCATCAAAGAGGATGTTGTGCTGGTGACCATACAATATCGCTTGGGTGCTCTAGGTAAGCACCATTGCAGCATATCTAAAGATTTTATGATATTTTTTACTTTATATTTACCATCGATCTGTTCAGGCTTTCTCAGTTTAAAAACACCCGGTTTGAATGTGCCCGGCAACGCTGGTCTCAAGGATCAGGTGATGGCACTCAAATGGATCAAGAACAATTGTGGTCGCTTTGGCGGTGATCCGGATTGCATTACGGTCTTTGGTCAGAGTGCGGGAGGTGCCTCCACGCACTACATGATGCTGACGGAGCAGACGCAGGGACTCTTTCACCGGGGCATCCTGCAGTCCGGCAGCGCCATTTCGCCCTGGGCCTTCAATGGGGATATTACGGAACGCGCGTACACCATTGCCAAGCTGTCGGGCTACAAGGGCGAGAACAATGAACCGGATGTACTGCAGTTTTTACAAACTGTGAAGGCCAGAGATCTGTTAAGGGTGGAGGAGAAAGTGCTCACGGCGGAGGACCATGCAAAGAAGGTGATGTTCGCCTTTGGGCCTGCCCTGGAGCCATATGCGACACCCGAATGTGTTATTCCAAAGCATCCACGTGAAATGATGAAGACCGCATGGGGTAACTCGATTCCTATGATGATAGGCTATACCTCATATGAGGGACTGCTATGGGTGCCAGGTAAGTGCCTTTAGCTGACTTGAAGTAATCCTAATGAAAACTGCGTCCTTGCAGAGATCAAACTGATGCCGCAGGTGGTGCAGCAACTGGATGCAGGCACTGTATTCGTGCCCCGTGAGCTTGCCGAAACCAACAATGAGAAGGTCGAAGATTGGGGCAAGAAGATACGCAATGCACATGTGACCAAGGAAAAGGCTACGCCGGATAATTATATGGATGTGAGTTGAGTAGCAAAGCGCTTAGATTTTTTACTGTAAAAGATAAAGAAGGGGTAAAAGATATTACAAATTTAGTTTAAAGTAGCTTTAGAGCAGAAGAAGAGTACTTGGAGTAATAGGATTTTTATACAGCTGGAAAGTTTTGACAATAAAAAACTTAGCTGAATTAGTTTAGTACAGAAGATTTTAGTAACTCGACAGACATAGAAACTCTGCTTGAATGATAGTTGATTGAAGTTAACAAAGTTTACATAAACAACGTAAATAGTAAAAGGATTTAAATTTATTTATTTTGAATTTTGGATGCAAAAATGGATGCCACTTAGTACCAAGAAATTAATACATATAAATTGGGGGTTCTGCACTGCGACCTATTAGATATATTGTGCCTGCTTTTGAGCTTATAGCTCCTCCAACTACCGCAGTTCCTTCACGAATGCCAGAGTCATTGATGGGTTTAAGGCTACTATGTCATAGACACTTATAAAATGCATCCCTAGGATGCTGCATCTTTTCCTGGATAGGACGATGCATTTTGTTAGGATGTGAGTTTAGGACTCCTCCTCAACTTCACAAAACCTACACTGATTGTTACTATCAATATCCAGTTTGAATAGGTGGCTTTTTCGTCTACAATGACCTGTCAGTAAGTAGACAAGTGTCGTAAGCCTATTCCTGATCCCCGAGTTGGTCATGCTTGGATTCTTCATGGACTACTTTTAAAGTTATTTTCTTCCCATTTATAGCATTTATTGCTGCTATGTCCATTCAGATAGTTCCGTTCCTAGGCCTGTTCCCTGATTGGTGAGTGAGAGATCCATCGGTATACCATTAAATGATGTGAACTTTGACATTTCGCTCGAATGTATATTCGTGGGCCATTTCATCCCTAGGTTGCAACAGGAGGAGAAGTTCATCTGAAAGAAATTGGGCATCTCTTTGGCTGAGGATGGTTTGCTCCAACTCCTTCGGCTGACATCCTTCAAAGCGTGGCTTTCTGTTGAGCCTAATGGTGTGCTTGAGTGGCGTGAGCTCCATTAAGGCTTCCAAGGCCATTGTAGGCCAGGTGCGCATGGCTCCTGCCATGCCTACGCAGGCCATTTTCTGCAATTTTTGCAGTTGCTTCTTCACGGTGGTCAATCGTGCTCTATCACCCCATAATATCACTCCATAGTTCAGCATAGGTGATAAGGTATAGCCATCTGATTATCTTTGGTGATGTACCCCATGACTTCATGAGCACTTCAGTATCGTATTTTGTACTTGGGTACCAAAATTTAACTTCCTGTTAAATTTAATGCTGAGGTATTTTACTCTCTTGCTTGTCTCTAACAGGCTTCCTAAAGGCCGCATTTGCCTCATCTTCTGTAACTTCTCTGTATCGTCTAGTAAAGCGAACTAAGGTTGGATCCAACCTCCATACACCAGTCACTCGTTATCCTTAACCCTAACTGAACTATGTCACAGAGTGTCTCCTTAAATTTGCCTCATGCTATTATAACAATGAAAAACCTCTGTTGGGAAGTCTGTTAAGTAGTTCTTCTACCAACATTAATAAAAAATAATTTATTTGTACAGCTGTAATAAATTAATAGTTCTACATTTATCAGTTCAGATTTTGGTTTGAAGTTGTTATAAATTTTAGAGATGATAAAGCTAATATGGTCAATATTTTGTAATATTTCTGTATGCTGTGTTAAGCTAAAAGAATTGTTTTTAAAAATATTTCAAAAGGTAGGTTTATAATTATAAGGTTTGATTTGTTCAAAGGTGGAAAAAGGAAAGAAAATTAAAAATGCTAAACATATTATTATTTTCCAATTTGAATTTAAAAAAAAAATGATGCTTTTAATAATAATTATAGTGTGCAATATCTGAATAATACTTAAGTTATATTTTCCTTTCTTTTAATATTTTTCTATCTCTCGCAGCTGTGCTCAATGGTCTACTTTACGTTCCCCGCTCTGAGAGTGGTTCGTTCTCGACACGCCCATGCGGCTGGTTCGCCAGTGTATTTCTATCGCTATGATTTCGACTCCTTGGAGCTGTTGAATCCGTATGTAATCATGCGCATGGGGCGAGGCGTGAGGGGCGTCAGTCATTCAGATGATCTGACCTGTCAGTTCACCAGTCTTCTGGCGCGTCGCGTTCCCAAGGATAGTCGCGATTATCGCAATATTGAGCGCGTTGTAGGCATTTGGACGCAGTTTGCGGCAAGCGGCAATCCTTACAGCTCCAAAATCCATGGCATGGATACGATCACCTGGGACCCAGTGCGCAAAAGCGACGAAAGCATCAAGTGCTTGAATATTAGCGATGAGCTGACATTTGTGGAGCTACCAGAATGGTCCAAAGTAAGGATCTGGGAGAGTCTTTTTGATGATAACAAGGAGCTGCTTTATTGAGTTTAAAACTTTAAATGATTTTCAATAACAAATTTGAGCATAACTCTAACTGTCAAATGAATCTTAATTTTTTTGTTATTATTCGGTGATTATCAATAAGAGTTTGTTTAAAAAACATGTATATACATTGTAAACCAATTAGGCTTTTTCAAATAGTTCAGAACTAAACAAAAATTATTTGTTTTATAAATATCTAAGTCGACTCTGAAAAAATATATAAAAAAAAATCTAATGACTGCCTCCCGTCGTTTAAGTCGCGAGCTGAGCGATATCCTGGCTGCGAAATCGAATATTTTTCGCAACATCGAGCCATCGGATGAGTCCTTGCTGCTGTGGACAGGCCTGTTGGTGCCGGAGAAGGCGCCCTACAACAAAGGTGCTTTTCAAATTGAAATAAGTTTCCCCGCTCAGTACCCCTTTATGCCACCAAAGATAGTCTTCAAGACACCCATCTATCATCCCAATGTCGATGAGAAGGGCGAGGTGTGCCTCTCAATTATTGCAGTAGACAACTGGAAGCCCACAACGCGCACTGAAAATGTTTTCCAGGCTCTAATTGACCTAGTTCATAATCCGCAGCCAGAGCATCCATTGCGTTCCGAATTGGCCGAAGAGTTTATCAAGGAGCACAAAACATTCCTTAAGAAGGCGGAATCTTTCACTAGAAAAAATGCCGAGAAACGTCCATAGTAGGGGTATGCCTGCAACCAAAATTTACATATTCGGAAGCCACGTTCTGTAATCACACCAAAATTGAATAAACTTATTATTTAAAATTAGTTTCACTTAGCCTAAGGTTAGGACGTGTTCCGCTTATCGAGTTATTTATAGGACAATCTGCCAAAAGCATAGCTTTTAAATTATTCACAGATGACGGATTGCAAATGGACTGTTTCCCGTTGTTCGTTGTGCGGCACGGAATTTCCTAATGGGCGTTACCAAAAATTTATTGACACACTTTGTTACCATTTGTGCGATAAGACTTATTTTCTTTGTTACATTGTTAATTAAATTAAAAGTTAATTATATAACTCGACTAAATTTATTCAGATTTTTTTTACCATGTTTCACAAGTTACACATTTAACTTCAAGGCATTTCTGATTAATCACTCAATTATCAATCATTACATGAGTAAACTCAACTAATATTATACATTTTTCACATATTTAATTAACGCATCAATTATCCGTTTGCACTCATAGCTAATTATGCTTGTTAATCAAATATTATCATTTCCATTTGATTAATTTTGTCGATTAGATATCAATCGGAATTTCTCGATTAGCTACAAAATATAAATCAAACCAAATAAAAAGGCAACAATTTAATCATGAGCAGTAAAATAGTTTAATTGTTATTAATTAATAAAATTGAGTGATTTGCCAAATAGTTTACAGTTATGAAATTTGTATAATATTATTGAATAGATTTTCATTTACCATTTCTTAATTATATTCCTAACTTAATTTTTACTTAATGTCAATGTTCTTGATGGATTTGCTAAATGGATTAGAACTTTAAATTTATGGCATGCGTTTTACGGTTTAATAACGGTAATTGCCTTTACTAATGATATCTTGTACAAATGTACTATAATATTATACGTAGCAATTGTATTACAATACGTATATAACATATAATTTAGTCATTACTCAAATAATTGCTCAATGGAAATTCTACAAAAGATAATCGGCTCTGTTAGCTTGTTTTTATGTAATATGAAGTTATTAACAATGTACGGTACAAATTAATTAGTTGATATAAAAATAGTTTCCGGCTAAAAATTGAAATATTTATATTTGTTCACCTTATAATTATATAACAATATTACACTTTACACATTTATTTGGTCCGAGAGCTAACAAATAAAACAGTGTTTTAATATAGAAATGAATTTTTAACGATAATTCAAATGTAAAAACAATAACCATACAAAACTAACATGTTTACCACTTTGCACTCAACATTTTTACAAGTTGTTGATCAACATGCCCAAACAACGAAACAACAAAAGTGACACACACACACGCCCTGTGTGTGACAATATAAGAGCTGCAATTTGCACAAAGGCGCAAAAAAATAATGTGCAAAATAAAACAACTCCAAACAGAAAGTCAAACACACAGCAAACAAAAAACAACAAAAAAGTAAAATAAAAAATACAAGCAAATTCTGTTGAAACTATTTTGTGTGCAAGCTCAAATGTGTGTTGTGTGTTGTGTGTGTGTGTGTGTGTGTGTGTGTGTGTGTGCACATGCTATAAACAATAAACAAAGGCAACAACAAAAACGATAACGTTTAAACAAAACAACGGCGCCCAGCACAGCCAGCAAGCGAACTCACTCGAGCAGACAATGCCATGGGCATTTGAGTGCGAAACACGGCTACACACACACAGAATATCACTCATACGCCAGTCAGGCCGGGAAAGAGTAAATGAGTGGAAGCCACATGTAAAAGTGTACAAGCGTGCATGCGTGTGTGTGTGTGTGTGTGTATGCCGTACGTACATACGTCCGAGCGCTGAGCGTCAAGCGACGAGGCGTCGTCCGTCGACCACTAAACTTAGCCGGCGCCTACTTCAAATGTTTCAGTAGACGCGCAACCCCTGAGTACAACGCAACTCAAGCCTAAGGCCCCAAAGCCAGCCTCAGAGCAAATTAAAAGCATCGAAACGCAGCGCTTTCAATTAAAAAGAATAACGCGAATGCAACGCGACTTCAATTGCCGGCAACAAGTGAAACTAGTTGAGTTGAGTGCGTCAAAGTCAGCAAAAGGTGTATAAATAATATATACACAATTTAAATCAATTTTTACGTCCCTGATAAAAAGGACAAAAGTGTACAAAAAAAAAAAAAAAATCAATCAAAACATTGCCGCGTGGGTGTCTCGATTTTTATATGCTCGCCACTTGAAACCATTTGGCCTTGTCGTGTTGATTTTTACTGTGATATTAAAGAACTTGTGAATTTTTGCTGCCCCTGTGAGTGGTCGTGTTTCCGCTTGTGTGTATATATAAAACTCAAGCCACAAGGAATAAAATTGGACCGTGTTTTGCGGTACTGCGAAACCGCAGCAACATGTCATTCGATATTGCCATTGCCGATCAGATGCGCATCGCATTAAAGTAAGTGGCGCCGATATTCTCGTAAAATTAAACAAAATATATTATTTACTATAACTGATCGCCCTAGACAGAAATATAAGCAAAAAAAATATAAAAAAAAATTATGGTAGTTATATTTATAGCTAATAACTTAGATTAAGTAAGTAAATTCACTTCACTAATAAGCTTATTAATAAAAAAATACTTTCATACAATTTAATAACATTTTTGTGTATTTTTTATTCTGGTTTTTTTTTAAAAAAATGTATAAAAGAAGTGTTTGTAATTAAATAAATTAACAAATTTACCATTAAACTGTCGTAAAATCTTAATTATATTTATATCTTATTAATACTTTTATTTTTAAATAAATTATAAAAATCGAATTTTGTTCATTTTTAAATTGCAACTATAATTGAAAATATTTAAAAGCTTAATAATAAATTTCTTTATAATAGTTTAGCTTACATTGTAGGTATTACTTGAAAATATTTAATTATAATTGCATAATATTTACATATTATTCTGGTGTACAAATTTGTATGTTATTTTTACCTTATTAAATTAGTCGTATCGGATTGAAATCTTGTTAAAATTAATTAATTAAGCAACACTTTATTTGTATGCACATACAAACAGATTTCTTTCATCGATTATTAATAATCAGAAACGTCTGAGACTTGATCTGTATGACACTTGCTATCAGTTTACAAGTAAAAAATTTGCTATCACAAAAATCCTACAGTAAGTTCAAATGCTGATTGACCAATGTGCCATCTGACTCATTAATATGAGAACTTCTTATCGCCGAGCTTGTAAAATGCAAAGTGAAAGGTTGGAATTCTACACAAGCCACGTCAAAGATTGAAAGAGGCTTATCAACAACAGATGTGGCCATCCTAGTATTAATCTCGAATCCGGTTCAACTATAGCTTGATGTCTTATAAACAGCTAAGCCATGCATCCGTGTTTTTTTCGCTTTCATCTCACCTCGTAGAACTGGGCAATTTTCGACAGCTTTTGATAAGACTCGAAGTATGTGTTGATCTCTTCTACTGCGAACCTTGTTCCCTGTGCCGTCGTCATACGGATTTCACATAATGTTTGCTTGGACACATGTACATTATCGTTATCAGCTATCAATTCGATAGTAATTTATAATTGATAGATCAATAAAATCAAATAAAATATAAATATCAAACAATGCTGATAAGATTTATTCGGCTTTATGAGGTGCTTTTGTGGGATAGTTTTTTCTACGTTTATTGACGGAATGTTTGCTATGAGTCAAACTTGTTTTATATCAACAGCATAAATCACGAGCTCACTTGAATTAGCACATGACTTTTGTTTTTTTATATGAGTCAATCTGAATTTGAATAATTGTGATATATTCTGAGTAACGGGTCAAAGTCAAGATTACTGTTTTTAAAACGGACAAACAACTCGTAAAGTCATAAAAGAAACAAAATCTGCAAATGTCAAGGCATCTATAAAATTGTTTTGTAATAAAAACTGTCAGCAGTGCTGAGTATGTCACAGAAAAACAAGTTGCTTAAGCAAACGAATACCAAAAACTGGTATTTTGCTGAGTTGCTTGCTCAGGCAAATTTTTTTCTGCAAGTGTATTGTGGGTGTAATGCAATTATGGGTGTATGCAATTTATTAAAATAATGAATACATATTATTAAATAAATGGTTTTGAAGGGACTAAAATTTAATGTACATATTTCTGCGCATTAAAACATTTTAATCACATTAACTTTTTAATTATAGAAAAATGTATTCGAAATGGCAATGAATTGATTATATATGAAACTGGTGTTTTATGTTTTACTTGGAAAAAAATTTAATTACTAATTTTTTTGTAGATTATTATTATTAATTGCTTTCATATTTTATGCTGACTTAAGGACTATTCTTGACCCAAATAAATAATACAACCGTATATTTATATAACTAATTTGCAATCCCCTTTTTGTGGTACAAATCATCGGCTAATTGTCTTCCATGAAAAAAAATCAATCAATAGTTGCTAACATTTTGTTTTATGCATCTTTGCATTTGCATCGTTGCACGTTTTTAATAAATGGCAAATATTTTGGCAATTATTGGCATTAAAAATAAAATACACTCGACAAAAGTGTCATTGCCCTGAAATATTGCTGATGCCGTTGTCAAAAAATGGATTGATTTTATTTTATTTTTTTTTTTTATGTTCACATTTTCGCTGAATCGAATCAACTAAAATGAGTATTTACCACAAGTCTTGTTTCTTGAAAATACTAAAATAATTCACCCCTGCAAAGAGCTCAAAGATTATATAACTTACAGGAAATAAAACTGCTTCCTCTGCTGATTATTCTTAATAAATGTTTATTCTAAGATATATATTCATCCAATTAACATATTGTAAATTATTTATTGTGTGGTCACATTTGAATGGAGAGTCATTGCGGCTCGAATGTGGCATACAAACCGAGATAAAAGTTTCCGATTGCCGAGACGGCTTTGGAATTGCGTCTTAGTGTGAATTGTTAAAATAATATGTTAATTTTTAACAACCTGTAAATGAGTGCATGAAGCGAAATGAATTTTTTTACTTTATACTATATCCGGGCATTTAAAAAAACACATTAATATGCAGTTCAGTTGGATAAACCAGTTCTTGAAAGAAACATGTATTATTCAACAATGTAGATTTTCTTCTTTTTTTTTTGTAGACGACACTGATCTTAAAGTTTTCGAATTGTAGAATAATTGCACTTAATTAGCGGGGGATGTATAAATGTTCTATAATTAACACAAAGTCTTTAAAAGAGATTCATCTAGAAATATGGAATTACCTCCAAGGTTGCACATGACGAATTAGACAAATAACTCCGGCAGCTAATTTATTACTACTCGTACTACGTCCTAAAATTTGCAACGATTTCCCGAGGTCTAATCAAATTTTCTTTTTATATATATAGATATGTAAAATCTATATTGAGGCACATGGGTCTGCAGTCGATCGACTCACGCATCGTTTATTTAGCACGTTTCTAATGAAATCGCACTTGAAATTTTAAATGGGGCATCGCTGATCTATCTCTATTGCTCCCTCTTTCCCTCTCTCCCCTCTCTCCCACTCTCCATCTCTTTATGGTTTTTATGATATGTATAACCTGCTCAACAGGAACATTATTCTCTGGTTTGCTTCCCTTTTGCGCTTCATCTTCAACGCTTTTATTTTGCTATGATTTGTTTTTATTTCTGCTTTTGCGATTTGCATATTTATTTATAAAACAAAACAAGCGAATAATTTTTGGAATTACATTTTTTGATTTATAATTTAATAAGTTAGATTTTAGTACAAAGTAATGTACAGATTCCATTTAAAAACTGACCTAACCCGATTTATTTAAAATAATCTGTGCATCCTCGCTATATTCTCTCGGTTACACTGTTAAGTATTTCTCATATATATATATATATATATATATATATATTTGTATATACATATATATATTTGTAGGTCATCCGCTGGTTAGTTATGCTTATCAATTTGTTGTTTATATTGTGTTTAGCGAAACGGCGGGCAAAAAGTAGCTAAAAGCCCGCCAGAAGTACCTGCAAATGTTTACAAATAAAAGTGGGAACATTTAGCCAAATACTCAAAGTGCCTCTAACTGTCTGACTACGCAATCAGTTAATAACTTGCCACTTTACTCTTCTTCTAGCTATGTCAAGTTCAAGACAAAACAACAGCGTCTTCGGAGCAAGGACAAAGTCATTGCGGAAACGGTCTATGGCAAGGTGAAGGGCGTCAAATGGAGCTCGATCTATGGCAACAAGTACTACAGCTTTGAGGGAATACCCTTTGCCAAGCCCCCGTTGGGCGAGTTGCGTTTCAAGGCGCCCGTCGAGCCCGATCCCTGGAACGACGTGAAGCGATGCACACGCGTGCGAGCAAAGCCTTGCCAGATGAATCTGGTGCTGAAGCATGTGCAGGGTAGCGAGGATTGCCTGTACCTAAACGTCTACACTCGAGAGGTAAGCTCAATCTGTCTAATATGTAATAACAAACAATTAGCTTAACTGGTTTTTTTTATCGTAAGCGCAGTTAAATGCTAATTTTTCATGGGCCAACTTAGTTACTTGTTTATACAAAAAGCCAGTTATTCCAAGAATTCGAATACTAATCATCATCGAACACTAAACTTCAGTTTTTTAGACACTTTGCCAGTTTCTTTCTTTATGCTTCGACAATTTTTTGTTATTTTTGTTCTCATGACAAATTGAAAGAAACAAAATTTGAATGAACCCTTTAATTTTGGAATATTTTTAATGCAAAACAAGTTACTATGCTACGATAAATTCATGTCAGTTAAATACAAAATAAAAAAAGGAATACCATTACTAATAATTGTATTTATATCATGTCGCAAATAGCTACATCCACAGAAGCCGCTGCCGGTTCTCGTTTGGATCTATGGCGGTGGCTTTCAAATGGGAGAAGCATCCCGTGATCTCTACAGTCCCGACTATTTTATGATGGAGCACGTGGTGCTGGTGACCATATCCTATCGGCTGGGCGTGCTCGGCTTTCTTACGCTCGACGATGAGGAGCTGGATGTGCCTGGGAATGCAGGTCTCAAGGATCAAGTGCTCGCCCTGCGCTGGGTCAAGAACAATTGTCACTTTTTTGGCGGTGATCCCGAAAACATAACGGTATTTGGCGAGAGTGCTGGTGGCGCCTCCACACACTACATGATGCTCACGGAACAGACAAGGAATCTCTTTCACAAAGCTGTGCTCATGTCAGGAAGTGCACTTTCGCCCTGGTCGATAACGCCAAAACACAACTGGGCCCATCGCTTGGCACAGGCGACGGGATTTACGGGTGGGCCGAATGATCGGGAGATACTTAACCATCTGCGTCAGAGCAAGGCGAGCAACATGTTGCGCATGGCGGAAGATATTATCACCATGGAGGAGCGTCATCAGCGCAAGGTGATGTTCAGCTTTGCGCCCACAGTTGAGCCGTACAACTCGAAGCATTGTGTGATACCCAAGCCACCGATTGAGATGATGCGCAACTGTTGGGGCAACGATATACCCATGGTGGTAGGGGGCAACTCCTTTGAGGGGCTACTCGTCTTTCCAGAGGTGCGCAAGTGGCCAGAACTGCTCTGCGAACTGGGCGACTGCGAGTATCTATCGCCCGAGGATGCCGGCCTGGATGCGGATCAGAGACGCGCCTTTGGCAAACAGCTGAAGGCCACCTATTTTGGCGATAAGCAACCCGGTCGGGACACTATACTCGAATACAGTGATGTAAGTATACACAGAAATTGAAGATCTGAACTAAACTTGTAGAAATTAATAATATTAATATTAATATATTAATAGTAAAAATGAATAGATTACTGAATACGTAATTATTATATTTTTTTCTTATTAGATTGATTAGGAACTAATAATATAAATATATAAGCAGAAGCTATAGTTATATAATCAAATATGAGTGAAATTAAATGACATAAATATATTAAGTGTCGAACTTTAAATTCAGTTATTGTAATATAAATCAAGATTGATATATGGATATCCCAAGTTTTGTGTACATAGTCAAGTTTACGAGTCTTTTCTGTAGCCCTGCTCTTACAAATACTTAATTATTGTTTTTTTTTATACATATATTTATTAGCAACTTATAAAAAACAAATATACAATCAGAAGCTGATAAATTACATAAATATATAAGGTGTTGAATTGAAGATATTTATTTTTAGTCATATAAGTTAAAATTGATAGATGGATAACCCAAATTTTGTGTAAACTATTCCAAGTTTTTTTTATAATATATTTACTAGCAACTAAGTTGCCAGTTAAGTTAATTAAATATGGAATGAAATTAAATGAAATAAATATGTTAACTATTGACTACTTGCCATGTGAGTCAACATTGATAGATAGCTAACCCAAATTTTGTGTGCCAAGATTACTAAATAGTTGTTTATTTCCGCAGCTCTGCTCCTACAAATACTTCTGGCACGGCATCCATCGAACACTGCTGTCGAGGAGACTGAATGCGGCGAATGCGTCCACTTTTCTGTACCGCTTCGATTTCGATTCGAAGCATTTCAACATAATGCGAATTATTACCTGTGGCCGCAAGGTGCGCGGCACGTGCCATGCGGATGATTTATCCTATTTGTTCTACAATGCAGCAGCCAAAAAGCTAAAGCATCGCACGGCTGAGTTTAAGACGATACGTCGACTGGTTTCCATGGTGGTGCAGTTTGCCACAAACGGTGATCCCAGCATGCCACTCACCGCGCACCAGGGAATTGGCAATACGGAGATGCAGCAGCAGCAGCAGCAGCAGCAGACACAAGCTCAAACAGAGGAACAGATCTGGCTGCCCATATCCGGGCAGGATGTGGTGTTCAAGTGTTTGAATATTTCACAAGATGTGCAGGTGATTGACTTGCCGGAGGCTGACAAGCTGCGGCTTTGGGACAGCATGTATGCCGACAAGCAACTTTTGTACTAGGCCAAAATATGTATAATTTCTAGCCCTCTGCTCCTGGACCTTTGCCATTTAATATTTACTGTAGCTTTAAGCCGTGGCCCTGAGTTGGCCCTAAATGCACAGCCCTCATGTAAATCTGTTTTCGCAGGCATCAAATGTTCATGTGTAAGCACAGATTTTTCCATAGCAAAGCTATTAAAAGTAAAGAAAAGCACACAAAAACACATAAAACACACAAATGAGCACACACACATGAGTGTGTGTAAATATAAGCACACAGAATTCGCTATTTATAAAATGGTTAGCTACTGGCAATATTATGTAAATTGAAGTCAATCAAATTTTAAATTAATAAGCCATATTTTTATAGCAAAATTCTTTTTTAATTCATATTTAACTAACGTATATAAATTAAAATGTAAGTTTATATTATCTACAATTGTTAGACGGCTTCTGTAAATTTTAATTATATCACATGAATATATATATAATCGTATATTTGATTGGGATTCCAGAATTCCATCGAATGCAGCATATTAACCACACAATCAATTGGAAAAACCAACAGTAAAATATGCAACGAATAATGATATTACAAATTCCAAAGATTCTCAGACAACTACAGGCACACACACCACAACACACACATCCCATACAAAAACACTCACCTGCAAGCTGTTTGTAAGCCAAAGCTTAAACACACCTGCCTTAAATTGTTGGCAATAATATTGGGAAGTTATAATGCCTTAACGAGATCTTTTATGATATTGTTGTTTGCCGAATTAAACTGATTTAAGGTAAAAAATAATATTAGATGTTTTCAGTATAAAAGCAAATCTTGCAATTTAAATCTAAACAGAATAAATACACACAGATTTTATTGAAAATATAAGGAGAAAAGGTCTAATTTAAAATTCCAACCAGATACATAAGTCTAAATGTTTATTTCCGGGTATACTGCAAGCGTTACAAGATTTCTGACAAATTTATGCTGGCCCATAAAATGATTAATTATTGGGTCGTATTTTGGCATGCAACAACATTTAATAATTTGTATGTTTCTATGTGGCAGCTTAAAATTGCGTATTGTCTGAGTTAAACACAGTTCACACGGCAGTACCGGCAAGCCACCCACACCCACCCACATAACCCTCCGCAACTTCCCTCCACCCTGCCGCTCTCCACATTAATTGTAATTAACAACCTGCACGTGCTACACATTTAGTAAGCTCGACGACCTTCAACAGCCTCCCAATTTCTCTCTGTGTGTTACACAATTTTCGTTCGTATTATTGTTGTTATATTTTAATTATAATTTACAGTTGCTTTGTTAATTGGTTGAAATTTATTTAAATGTCGCTGCTGGCATCGCCTCAGCGCGGTTTCTTTTGGCCTCTGATTGAATTCGTGGCTGAGTTTCACAGCTGCCTGGAAGTAGGCAACGGTACTTTCTCTGCTTTATGTTAATGGTGTTTTAATTGCGGATAATATGTGATTTCAGTTTGCTAATTAATGTTAGATAATTACTGTTACATATTTGGGGGCATATGGAATTTAATTATTGTTTTTAAATGTCTTTTTCTGTTTATTCAGTATGAACGTTTTGAATTTTAAGCGTAGTAAAACCTAATTAATTTCAATTTAATATTTTAATGTTAATTGGCTTATAAAAATAAAAATGCAAATAATTTTTGGAGCACATTTAATGTTGCTTTAGACTGCCTTGACTGAGGTTCAAGCTGTTTTAAACTATAAACTATTGGCAGCGCTCAAGAAACAATTTGAAGTATTTTTTTGTCTGCTCTGTAAAGTAGTCTGAAACCTCTTTCAGCCAAGTTAAGCAGTGGCACGTATTTCTTAAAGTCTGTCAAAAGCTGCTACATTTTTAAATTTGCTGAAATAGTTTTCTTCTTCGCCATACTTATAGTCACGTGTGTGCGTTAAGCGAAATCTGTGTGAAACCAATAGTTGTGGCACACACTCAAAAACCGAACTTCGCCAGCTCCTGGAACATTTTGCTGTGGCGCCGTTGCCTGGAGCTACAACACAGGATGGGAGAACGACGCATGTTGCTTATGTGCCATAATTGAGTCACGGAATGGCTGGGAAAAAAAACGTCACGCCAGAGATTGTTGAACTGTCTGAAAATTATGACTGTCGGGGTTTGCCATTGCTAACTCGACATGCTGGAGGCGTGGATGATGGGGGGCAGAAGGGCAAATGGCTGCTGCTGTTCTTTTGATTTGATTTTAAAAAATTCATGAGTCAAAACGCTGCACGCGCGGAAAGATTTTCCGGTTTCCCAACAATAAGCAAGTGACACGATGTTTGCTGTGTGACAGTTGGCATTTACTTGCCACCCTTTTTACTGTAACTGGACATGTGCTTTAATGTAGCACAGAGTGGGTGGAAGAAGGGTTTGACTTACAAAATACATTGTCCTCATATTTTTTATGAATATTAAACGAGATATTTGAAATGCATATGGTTTTGTACATTTTTATTTTGCTTATATAACCATTTTTATGCGGAAATATATGTTATTCAAATGCTTAAAGAGATTTTATAAAATTAAATACTGCATATACCCTTAAATATTTAATTTCCTTGTGTTAATTATCAGATCAGCTGGGTGAAAGTATTCAAATACATCATTCTGATGAGTTAATTTTTTTAAATTAAAATATGATGGATAGATTGAAATACGACGCGTTGTCATTCTTTTCTTCAGAATTTGACCCATACATTTTTTTTTCTTTGGCATAACAATTGTTGTTTTGTTTTCTGTTTAATATGCAAAGTTTCAAGTTCTCATACAAATATGAGCAAAGTTTCAGCTAATTTATATATGGTATATATATTGACGATATTCGGGAATACACAGTGTACGAAATTATATTTTAAATCCGTTATGCATTCTATCGAGGAATACTCAAATATAAGCTGTAAAAACAATGAATGTTAGCCTGAACTGAAATGTCTTTTACAGTTATCAAGAATATAAATATATATAAAACAAAAATATATATATATACATATTATATTGACTCGGATTTGTTTTCTTCAACATTTGTACAAATTTTGTATACCCTTTTTTCCTATTTGGAAATGGTTGGTAAAACAATTTTTGGATGTTTGGGTATTTAAATCATAGTACAAATAAATCTGATTCTAGCAGCGTGCTGCATAAATAGATGGCAACGATCAAATAACAAAAGCATACAAAAGCAAATAAATATTAAAAAAAAAAGCACACATAGAAAATGCTAAATTCCCGTCGTACAGCAACTTTTAGCTTAACTTCTATTAATCAAAATCACTTAGAAACCAACAATGTGCAAACTGAGCTAGAAATAGACAGAAATTTAAATTGATTTAAATAAATTACGGACAGAAAACGTGCAAAAAGCGCAGAGCACGAGATCATTCACAGAGAGCAACAGCCAGAACAAAAGACCGAGAGAGGAAGAGAGAGAGTAGATCGACTGATCAAGTTGAGTTTGCCTACTGCTCTTGAAAAGCTCAGAGAGCGACAGCTGCAAAGCCACATGACAACATAAGTCACGAGAGTTTATGTTGAAACGGTCCGGCTCTTTTTGCAGCTAGCATATGCCCAAGGTCATTTGTTTGTTCGTCTAGTTCATAGAGAGGCACAGTGAAAAACAAATGAAAGCGGAATTTCTCTGCAGATCATTATCTTGATTAAGTTTAATCAACATTGATTTAAGGCAGCGCGCGCAGAGCATATTGCGTGTGAACCATACTTCGAGCGATTTTGCGATTAGCTGTGCACCTCAGTTGCGTGCCTCAACTAAATAACTGTAACTGGCCATAAGTAGCTATAATTGCTTGGTAGTTCTAAGCAATCTCCACTGACCTATTTAAAAAAATAAAAATTAATACATACACGTGCATAAGCTCAGGTAAGGCAAAAGCTATCACGCGAGCTTTTAAGCGCTGCTGCCTGCAGCAACAGGAGCTCATTGCTTAGTCCTTCAGTCAGCTGTTCTCTTGCAGTGCACTCATTCCTTGTTTACAATGCGCGAAAAGATTTTGGCGCAAGCATAAAATAAAAGCGCAAAGGCATGCAATTCATTACGAGCAATAAATACACTACTATATTTACATATTAGAATATTGAAATGAAAAGCTCAGATTTTAAGATAAAATGTACGATTACCAGACATAGGAATACTTGCGAATTACCAAAAATAAAAATTTCTAATAATGACTGAAATTAACTCATTTATTATTGAGTCATTGGTTCGTAACCACTCAATTACCCGATAGCAGTTCCTCGCAAACCCAGTGATTCATTTTTCTACGTAATTTTGACATATATCTCATTAGTCATTTATTAATATGTTGTATGGTTTTATGTATATTTGAAGGCAGCATGACTTTTACTTCAAGCACACTCTCATACACTCTTAATAAAAAGAAATTACTGGTACGTACCGCAAGAAGAGTAAGCACGCGGTATATGCTCAGCCAGAGAGCTTTTGCGTGTGCCATTTGCTTAGAACTTTGGCGCGGTGCTTTTCATCGGTGTGCTTTCAAAACAGTTGACGAGCTGCCTTCATGCCAAACGGACGGAGCACGAATATTTACTGGAAGGCTGCTCTCTAACTGAATAAAGCAACAGCTTGCTAATAATAATACAACCAAACTAAATTATAAAATAGTTTATTTTAATTTAATTTCGCGACGCCTGACAACAACTGCAACTCTTCGTTTGTGTATTTTACTTGTGTTTGTGCCAGCAAAAGTTATGTGATAAGCATAAATTTCACTGTGTATGTGTGTGCTTTTTCACAGTGAAATTATCCTGCGTGTGTGCGGTGTGCGTGTGTGTACGTGTAAAACTGCGCAGGACGTTCCAGCGAAAGCTACTTATCAGTGGTGAAGCTGCTGCAGCAGTCTGTATTGTTATTCTTAATCAAGGTCACGCAAACAGCTGGCAGCAAAAAAAGGGACTCAAAATACTTATTGATAAAACTGTAAAAATAAATAACTAAACAAAATCAGCACTTATTAAAAAAAAAATCAAACCAAAACCCTTTTTATAATTTACTTATTGACGACCGAGAAACAATAAAATAAAAATAACTGCAAAATGTCTTCCTTGGCTGCTTTTGATCAAATTAAAATTGGACTCAAGTAAGCAAATAAAATTTCAAATAATTTAAAAATTCATATATATTTTTATTGTTATAGCTAAGTGTTTTGCATATATGATATTGAAAGTACTAATTGATTTGCACTGTGATTTACTAAGCAGCTGCACGAAGTGAATTCAAAATAATTTAGTTATATCATCAAGGCACATTTCGTTTTTAAGTATTTAAGTAGTGTCTATTGTACTTGACTGAAGCTGTTTAATTATGACTGCCTTTTCAGCCAATTGAATGACATCAGCGAATTGTGTCATCTATAAGAATCGGCACAGTTTTGCACGGATACAAAATAATTATACATTATTTACAGCGAAACAGGGGAACTCCAATAAATATATATATATTTTTTTAAAATATTTTTTGCTCTTATATTCGCTGAGTGTCGTGTTAATATTGATTGAAGATTTCCCAAACATTATGGCAGAAGTCACAGGCAGCATAATAAAAGATTAGTTTAAATATATCAGCTGACATGTTGTACTATAAATATATATATATACATATATATATGTGTGTACTTGCTCAGATAAGAAACACAAATATAGCTCGTCCAAATCCTAGTGATCAAATATTTATGTGCCACACAAGAATGCTTTGCTTACGCGCGTGTCCGCAATTTAAATTAATTGGTTTTTTTTTAACTAAGTGGCTGCCATTTGTCCTGTGGCCAGTACTCTGTACGTGTAAAGCAACAACAATGCTCAACAATATATGCGCACAACAGCTCCAATTTCCGGACAGCTCATGTCACAGCTACCTTCTGTCCAAATTGTGCTGACGTTGGCTCTTGTTATCCCTCCCCATTCTATTGATTGCCCTGAACTCTGTAATTTGTCGACAGAGAGCGCCCAGCGCCCAGCGCCCAGCGCCCAGCGCCTAGTGCCCAGCTGTCATTAGAGGCGCCCATTGTGAGCGGTACTTTGGTCTCTTTGTAAGCTTTTTCTTTATTAGTATTTTTTTAATTTTGTTGTCTACCTTTGCCGCCACTTAAACAACTCAAATAATTAGGTAGAGCGCCCGCAGCTGTTGCAAAAATAATAAAACTACAACAACAAAAAAGTTTTATGTAAATTTTCGCTACTGTAAATAGAAAAAAACATAAGCTGAGTCATACCACATTGTTTGACTGAATGTGAAAGAGATTGTGCCATGAGATCAGCAACAAAACTACCAAGAAACATATCAACAGGTTTGATTGGTTGAGTTCATATTTGGGGAAACAACACATTTTTAATCTGATGAGCAGTAAAACAAACTTAGAATGGACAACCCTTAAGTACAATCACGAACTGGAAATATTAATTAAATATTCCCCTACAATATATAAAATGTAAAACAGGCGATATATGTTTTTAAAACAAAGAATCATGCTAGTCATGTTTCATGTCTAATGAATTCTTTTTAGAGGTCAACTTTTTTATATGCCTCATATTTCCAAACTTCATTTAGTTATCAGTTATTTTTCTAGTGGAACTTAAACGAAATCTTTTTTATTTGCTATATATTTGTAAACTGATTATAAATAGCATATTGGCTAATCAGTATTGATTTTATAGCTGAATTAATTCCTCACACTTTACTTCCGATTCTGAAAAACTAAAAAAGGGAATTTCTGAGAATTTTTGGATAACAATAAAAGTGGTTTTTAAGGCGCCACCTGTCAAGATATATTCAAATTTTGTTTTATTGTTTCTTCAAATAAATTTCACACATATATAAATTTCATAGAAATATATTACTTTTTATTTGTATATTTTTTTTAGCACTCTGCTTTCGTGCAACACTCAAGAATCAAGATGCTGGTTTTATGTTACTGTTTAATTTGCATATTCATTGTTTCGCGTGATTTATGCAATTGCCCTCTCGCTCTTTATTTAAATTTATATTGCGCGTTCAATAAATTTATTAGAAAAATCAACTGTCGAACTTCAGCGGTCAACTTATTTGCATATCATTTGTGTATCATTACTTTGTGGCCATAATTTAATTTCTTTGTCAATTGAAATCATTTGAGATTCATATATATATGCAGTGTATATGGAAATATTTGCAGCATCGTCACTTGCACCCATTAACCTTCAGTTTTATTGAGTTGCTCACACGATTCTTGGCGCACGTTTGATGTTTGATCAAATTTGAACTCGCCAAAATATGCTCTGAATCGTAAAATGTCCCACTGTGCGTTATAGAACATTTCTGTAAACATGTCCGTTTTATTATTTCAAATTCGCTTTGTTATTTTTTTTCATCTATTTGGCAATTTTTTACATTCTTAACGCCGAATAAACAAATGTCCTAATATTTGCTCAGGGTGCCAAATATATATATATATATATAAATTTCTTTTTGTTCAGTCTTCTCGACATTGCTCATACGCCGCGTGTTGCTCTCAACAGCAACATTTTACGTACATTTGTCGCTGTCGCTCTTGTCGATCGCCCACATCACTGCGACTTACACACACTCACATAAGTAAACACATTTCTGTGTATGCTCGTCAATTTCATTTAATTTTGTCGTATCATCTATATATTCGTAAAGCTTTTATAGCGAGCGAAAAAAAGTAGCTTGAATGAATAAACCATAAATGAATTACCACAGCAAAAATTATATTATATATACGTATTTATTTTACTATATGTACGTACCAATAAATTAGCTTTTTATAATAAGATTGTAAATATGCCTCATTATTCATTGAGATATTATCTTTTGCTAAAACATATAAGGGTCTTATTAGCTGCGATTTTTCCAAGCTTATTATATATATAAAATTGCAACTTACGCAAATCTGGTACACGGAAAGAACAGTAAGATGTATTGATTAAGTGAGGCGTACTTTTTGTTTAATAAGCCCATATATATACATATATATATATATATATATATATATAAATAATTAATAATCATTAACAAAGCACAATTAATAAACACAAATGTAGAGATAGATTACAATGGTGATATATTTGATGATAATTTAGATTTTTTTTTTAATTATAGATTTTTAATATAAATAAAGAATAAATATACAAATGAAGAGATTTCTCCACTTATCTGCTTTAGAAAGTAGCCATTTATTCAAATATATTTTTGCATAGTAGACTATTTAACACATTCTACTCTGTAAAATATATAATTATATATATACTTAAGTAAATGTCATTCAACTTATAAGTGATTTAATTTAATATTTGCTCAACTCATTTTCAACTGCAGTTAGCTAGTGAAAATCGAAATATTTAAGCACTTTTGCTGTGCTAAGCACTCCTTGACCCAACTGTCTTTCTGACATCAGAGCTGGCTGTGCAAGTGCCTCTTACCTTGTGCTTTATCCTTGCGCCACTCGAGAGCTTTCTGGAGGGGGTGGTGCGTGGGGTAACCGCATTTCATTCATAAGCAGCGGTTAACAAAAAGCTCTTGGCGAGGCTTTCGCCTGGTTGCATTCCGTGTCAGTTTAGCCAAGGTCAACAGGCGCGCTGACAGATGCGATTATAAACATGGACATGAAAAGACTAAACAAATAATGTTTATAACTCTTTTTTCCTTCCCTTTTCCCTTCTTCTTCTTCTTCTGACTGACCAGTGATGTGCAGCTTAATGTGGAATTTATTTTTCTGTCTACTTATTTTTATATTATGATTATATTTTTTATGTGCTGGCTGTAATATAACTTTTAATACGTGAATGAGTTTGGCGTGTTTTGTGTTTAGACTACGTGCTGGATTCGCCTGTCTGCCGCACACTCGACTGATAACCAAACAAGTGGAAAGATTTGAGGTGTGGCATGACGACAGTGTCTGAGTACGAAAAATTACTGCAATCATTGCAACATAATCTTTTACACTTTGTTCTTATCACTTCGGGCCAAAATAAAGGGGCAGAGCAGGGAAAATCAGCGGGTCGCGCAAATGAGACGATGATGATGATTTCATTGTTGTAGTTGCAAATTGTATTAAGTCATTGTGTAGAACCAGCGGGCAAAAGTGCTAATGTTTCGTATTTACTTACTAAGAATGACATTAGTTGAGATCGCAACACACAAATGAGTTTACTACCAACAGTGAAATATTTTATACATTTGTTGACTACAGTAAAAAGTAGTTATTTTAACTTAATGTTCCTGAGAAGCTACTGGTTCACTGACGCGGATGAAGTAAAGCAATGGAATATTACTGGCAATTAGCCAGATTAAGAGTTCAAGTAGTAAATCTTGTTGTTTTTTTATTATATAGTGGAATTTTAATGTTGCACAAAACTAGAAGTTGTTTATTTTGAATGTGCCAAATCTTAAATTGAGTGCTTTATTTTGTAACAAAACTATAACCAGCAAAAATATTACCAAACCTACTTTGGAATGCATTGTTTCCACTCTCCGTGTAAATTATTTTTTGCGCTGATCTCCAGATGATAAGATAATGGCTATGCGTATAAATATATTAAGGGCATCCATATAGATGGCCAATGCATTATTGATGGGATCATAGCGAACGTATCCGTTTTCTGGATACTGCTCAGCTGCCTTCACGATGCGCTGTGTGTCGTAGAGCAAGAAACCGCTGAAGAGGATCAAGCCGCCGTACAGGGACAAGGAGGCCAAGCCGGCGCCCACAGCTGTCGTCGGTGGCAGCCACATCGAGGCCAGCGATGAGGCAAAAATTACGCCCAATCCAATTGCCAATGGGCCGCCAATATTCAGGAATTTGTCGCTGGGCGCACAAGCGGCCACCGTCGACAGGGCGCCCACAATGCCGGTCGTATAGAGCAGAGCACGCACAAGGATCGGCCCGCCTATGAAGCAAATGGGCGCAATGACAGCGCCCATCACACCACAATGCAACGCCCAGGCCAGCTGCTTGAGTCCCAGGCCCGGCTGATATTCTATGGACTGAGCCAGGACGCCCGAGCCCATAACTAGTCCCATTGTGACCAGGGTGGCTATCCAACCGCTGCGCATGATCAGCTGCAGTAGCTGCTCCGATTGGAATACAGATGTTGCCGAGGCAGCCGTAAGGGCACAGGAGGCACCAAAGTAGGCATAGGTGGCATGTATGCGATCCCTCACGTATTGCGGCCACATCACCCTATGATCATAGATACTGGGCTGATCGGCCAGACCCAAGCCATAATAGCAAAGCGCGACGAGGCCCATTAGAGCGGCTCCAGCTGCTGCTCCCTTGCCCATGGAGTAGGCATTCTCGCTGGGTGGCCCCATCAGCCGTTCCTTCAGGGTCGGTGACCTCGTGCGCTGCTCCCACTTGGTGCGATTGTTGTTCTGAGAATCTTCGGATAAGTTGCGTCTGTTATTCCAGCGCTTAGAAAACATATTGAATTGCTTTGGCACCACAGCCTGAGTCTGTATCGGATTGGGTCGACAGCGGGGCGACTGCAGCGTCGATCTACAGCATCCATGGGATTTGGTGAGCGGATTTCCGCAGAGTAGACGCGAGGAACGCGTTGGCAAGCATTGCGCTAAACGTGCCAAGAGCATTTTTAAGAGGAATTTGGAATAGTGATTTACACAATTTAAAAAATTTCAATTATTTTAATCGGACTAGCGATCAAACTGAGTTGTTATTTATTTGAGCTAACTAACTAACTAGATTGCAAATAGTTCGACTATACTTTGACTATATAGAAATGTTTTTGTCAAAATGATTTAAAATCTTTATAGAAAGCATGTAGTAAATATACAAACTAAAAAAATATATCAATATTTATTTTTCATTATAATTATTAATTATTATTTATATTATTATTGGTTTTTTTATTATAATTATTATGATTCTTATTCCTATTCTATCATCATTTAATGCGTTTCCCTCAGTGCTCTATAATATGAAATTATCAAGATTTTTTTACTACTTAGTTGAATTCTAATTTCATCTTGGGCTTGGGTATTTTTGTGTGTGTCTGTCAAACAATGCCAGATTGCAGAAATCGGAAATGTGCCAGTCACAAACAATATATGAGGTGTCCATTTCTGTGGTCCATGTTGATGCCTTTGGTTTATTTGTCAGTTTTGCCTCTGTTCTTTATTTGCTGCCTCTCATTATTTTTCTGCTGTCGTCTACACGAAATTGTTTATTTATCTTT
Source organism: Drosophila demipolita (assembly GCA_035042405.1). Classification (NCBI taxonomy): domain Eukaryota; kingdom Metazoa; phylum Arthropoda; class Insecta; order Diptera; family Drosophilidae; genus Drosophila; species Drosophila demipolita. Next base: position 4,072,491 of record JAWNLI010000349.1, on the reverse strand, counting down.
AGCTTCGGATTTCTTAAAAAGAATTTTCTATCGCACATATACATGCCCATATATATACATATACGTATGGATTTTTGTGAGAGCCAAGACAAACACATAAATCACTAAGGGAAATTAATTTAACGTATTTGAATGGAACGTTCACTTAAATACGCTAGACCAAGATGAACTCTCGGATTGTGTAAATATGGCTCTGCGATCGGCATTTAATTAGCTTCTCATAACAATTTGTTGAACTCACAAATTTACGAGGCAGTCGCTACAATTTGCACAAAGTGCCCCAATTGAACAATTTAGTTGTGTTCCTATTGGTGCCGCTTTGGGGCCTAACGCGAAATTTCTGTGCCACACGCAATGTCCACATTAGAAAATTCTGATTTCTGTTTTTTTTTTTACCATTTTTCTTCTTGACTTTTAATGACACGCGTTTTAGTTGATTGACCTTTCTTTTTATAGGAAGCTGCTGGGCATTTGCTCGTGCGTTGGCACTTCAGCAAAATAATTCTGTGGCAGAGTTCAGGGCCGATGTGGCGATAATCGCAAAAGCACAAACATTACCTTATATGACAGAACCAGCAACAATACCGAAGTAAACCGAATATAAACAGCTCGTGCGGCTATTAATAGGAATGAATATGACATATTTTTGCCGCTTCTGCTGACATATGTTTTTTACATATGGCAAACGCACCAAAAAACATGCCAAATTTTATATTTAATTGTATTTTATTTCTTTTGCATTTATTTTATTGTTTCATATTGACAAATATTTTAGATTTGCTTTAACATTAAAGCACGTAGCGTTTGTAGAGCGCACATAATTTATTTATTTAACAAGCAGTTTAACTCGAGTTATAATTTGACTTGAATATTACCCAAAAATATATATAAATGTAATAATCTATTATATATAAATGTAATAGAAATCTAATTCATAAATGAACTTTACCTATATGCGCCATTATGCGATGACCTTGAGACTTATAATTAGCAAAAGAGATACTTGCGAGACAAAACTATAAAAAAAATATAGTATAAATACTTTCAGACATTTTTCAATGATTTAAAACTTGTTGTGGTAGCAAACAAATATGGCAAACATATTTTTGTCGTGTTAAAGCTTAACAATATTATAATGCCGTTGTTTTCAATTATTTCCACTACTTTTTGCTAATATTGTATTCATATTTTCAAGGTCGAATTTTGTAGTTAAATCGTTCTGTTCTCTCTTTTCTTGCTGTTCTCTTATTAACAATTTTTAAATTATATTTTTATTTCAATATACTTTGAAGCCGATTGGAATTCATTAATTTTAATCTTACGAAGCAGTACATTTTCTTGTATGTTGCTACAACTTTTACAAATACAAATCAATAAAATGGGAAACGAAAAAAATATTCAACTTTTACACATTCGACTTGTGGAGTTTGACTTTTTGGGTGCGCTGATAAATGGCTAACACCTGGCTTACTACTAGTGGCTGATAAGGAATTGGCTTTATCAGTGTGTCTGTTTATTTTTGTATGCATTCTGTCGTACTGGGAAAGAGGATCCATTACTACAAAAATAGATAGCGGAAAACGAATTGTTTGTGGTGACTAAATTCGTGACAAAACATTTGAATGAACATTTGACTAAAATCCCTTAGGGCAAAATAGAAAATAATTTACTGATTGTTTTTAAGTATAATAAGAAACAAAAACAAATACTTACACTTGCTGCAATTTAACAATATAGTATTACAATTATTGTTTTTTAATTATCTTTTTAGAATGGTCGACTTCAAGGTCCAACAGCGCCGATATCGCACTAGCGAAAAGACTGTCGTCAGCACCACATATGGCCCCATAAAGGGGGTCAAACGCAAGTCCATCTATGGCCAACCGTATTTCAGTTTCGAGCGTATACCCTTTGCCATGCCGCCCATCGGGGAGCTGCGCTACAAGGCACCACAGCCCCCAGAGATTTGGACTGAGGTCAGAAGCTGCACATCTCAAGGCCCGAAGCCTCTGCAGAAGCATTTTGTATTTGACATGACGGATGGCTCCGAGGATTGCCTATATCTCAATGTCTACACAAAGAATGTGAGTAATAAAAATATATAATATAATAAATAGTTTAATAAAGTGTATCTATAAAATGAAACAAAAAAGAATATAAGCAAAAAAGAATGATATTAATTTTGAAAGCACATTTATTGTTGCATTAGTTGTCCACATTCTTTGAGAAACAAATTATTTTTGTGAATGAAAATTATATTTCCCAAAGTTGTGTTTTTTTAATGATCAATAATATGTGATATACCCGCTACATAAAAACATATAACATAAATTAAATTTTTATATTTTTTCCACTTAGTTATATCCCACCAAACCGATGCCAGTCATGGTCTGGATTTATGGAGGGGGCTTTCAGTTTGGCGAGGCCTCCCGGGAATGTTACAGTCCCGACTATTTGCTGCGCGAGGATGTCGTCGTTATATCTATAAACTATCGCCTGGGACCATTAGGTTAGTTTTTAAACCAAGTGTTCTATGGACTTGAAATTAATATGAATATATATTTTTGGTGCAGGCTTTTTGTGCATGGAAGATCCCACGCTTGATGTGCCCGGCAATGCTGGACTTAAGGATCAGGTGCTGGCATTGCGTTGGGTCAAAGCGAATTGTTCGCGTTTTGGCGGCGATTCAAGCAACATTACAATCTTCGGTGATAGTGCGGGCAGCGCCTCGGTGCACTATATGATGATCACAGAGCAGACACGCGGCCTCTTCCACAAGGCCATCTGCATGTCGGGTAACACGTTGTCTCCCTGGGCGGTGACCCCGCAGCGCAATTGGCCATATCGCCTGGCAGTTCAGGCGGGCTATTTGGGCGAGAACGTGGATCGGGATGTCTGGGAGTACCTAAAGAACACCAAGGGATCTGATATAATAAAAGCTAACGGCGAACTGTGCATCGATGAGGAGAAAAAGGAGCGCATCGGCTTCTCCTTTGGCCCCGTCATCGAACCCTATGTAACCAGCCACTGTGTGGTGCCCACCAAACCCATTGTCATGATGCGCAACGCCTGGTCTAACAGTATACCTCTCATTTTGGGCGGCGTCTCGAACGAGGGCCTGCTGCTCTACTCGGAGACCAAGTCGAATCCCAAGTGTCTCAACGATCTCGGCGATTGTCGCTTTGTTGTTCCCATCGAACTGAACATGGATCGGAATAGCGAACTCTGCAAGGACTACGGCGAGCAGCTGCGACAGAACTACTATGGCGACAAGACACCCAGTCTGGACACGCTCCACGAGTATCTCCAGGTGTGTGATTCACAGCATAATCAAAGCTGTTATCTAATTGCAAACAGACAACCAGACACATGACAAATAATTGTCAACTCATATGATTAGGAGTATTAAGTGGTTTTTTTTATTTTTAATCATTTGCTCTTGAAAGCAAGTTGTAGTTCAAAGTCTACTTAAATGTAAGTGTGCTTATAAAGAGTAGACAACTTTTGATTAAACTTTGCAATCATTTCAACAGTTTGAAAAATGTACTTACTAGGAGACTAGTTTGTAGAGATTAGGTTATTAAGTTGAGAAGAAGACCATAAAAAAGTACTTCTATAGAGTGCATGCCAACAGTGCTACCTAAGAGACTAATAGACTTACAAATAATAAAAAAATATAGAGAAAAGCATAAGAGAAGTACATCTTAAGAGACTACATTAAATAGATCTGCTTAACTAGAGACTAGCTTGTAAGTCTTACTGATAGTTAAAGACTAGCTAATAGAGAACAAGAGAAAAATATTTATCCATTCAATAGACTAGCTGATAGAGAGAAGTGACTGCGAGAAGTACTTAGTAAGAGACAGTATTAAATAGATCTGATTATTTGCTAGTAATTAGCTCACAATGATCAGGAACTATTCATTAGCTTATAAATATGCATTATGCAAGACAAGAGCGAAAAAGCATATTAAACTAACAGAGAGCAATTTGAGATATGTACCTTAGATACTATCTTATATTATTAGAAAAAACTGTGTAAATATCTGAATCACTTATAAAGATCAGGTTATTATCTATAAATACTAATTTATATAATTATGTCTAGTAAAGATACTAGCTTTTAGTGATCTGTTTATTAACTAGAGACTCGCTTAGTTTATATAGATGAATTACGAATATTTGTGCATTTAAAGTAATCTACAACTTGTGTTTTTCTTCTGGGTTTTTTCAGATGGTCTCGCACGAGTATTTCTGGTTCCCGATTTATCGCACAATATTGTCACGTTTGCAGTACGCGCCGAATGCGCCGACATATTTGTATCGCTTTGACTTTGACTCGAAGCACTTTAATCATCTGAGAATACTCAGCTGTGGCAAGAAGGTGCGCGGCACTTGCCACGGCGACGATCTTTCGTATCTGTTCTACAATTCGCTGGCCCGCAAACTGAAGATCCACACGAGGGAATACAAGTGCATTGAGCGATTGGTTGGCCTCTGGACACACTTTGCCACATATGGCAATCCCAATTTCGATCCCGACCAGTCCGAGCTGTGGCAGCCGGTGTCGTCCGCGGCGATCGACAAGCAACAGCTGAAGTGCCTTAATATATCCGATGAACTGAAGATTATCGATGTGCCCGAGCTGCGCAAGCTGATGGTCTGGGAGAGCTTCTTCCGTCGTGATGAGCTGCTGTGAAAAGAAGGAGCAACAAAGAGCAAAGAATCGAATGCTATTTGGTAGCATTATCATTAGCATTAGCAGTAGCTTTATGTTGAAAACAACAAAGCAACAAAGCGTAGCTTTAAAGGCTCAATAGAGCCATCATCTAAGTTGTTGTTAAGGATTAGTCCAACACTAAAATTCGATTTAAGCCTGTTCAAGTTTGATCCAAGTCCCTTTTACCTAATGGCCTTGCTGCGCTGCAGCGTTTGCAATGTGCCCGTATTCTACTTAGTATGTTTGAGGTTAGTTCTAGGGTCATACTGAAATGATATAAGTCGCAACTGAAGTACCTTTTGATAAACGCGTTACGGATCCATGCAGCAAAGGAATTTAATGTATGTAAAAGAAAACAAAAAAAAAAAACCAAAAAACAAAACAATGTTCCTAATGTGCTGTTTAAAAATAAAAAAAATATACATTTTAACTTCATATATGAAAAGGCTGTCAAGGCGCCCCTTATAACTATGATTTATTCTGATTGTATTGTATGGCGTTCAATTCTCTTCCGCGCACAATCCAAACACTCTCACCTAATATTATTCAATTGTGTATATTTCATTTTGAATAGACAACAAATAAATCCCACGCTTAGTTTTAATAAACGACATGTGTCGTATTTTTGGAATATGTGTAAGCGTTTTTTATAATAATCTATTTTATTTTTGAGACATATTTGTTTTTTACGTACAAGTCCAAGTTAAACATATTTTAGAAATATGATTCTTGTTCAAAACTAGTACTAGAAATGTAAAATTGTTTAATGCGTCTCTTAACAAAAAAAAAAAAAATAAAAAGGAAAAAACAATTAAAGAAACTTATACACCTTGAAATGTTGAATTATAATGTGCACAAAATGCTTAACTAAACTGATTCCACAAAAGAGCGAATCGTTCAACATCGCCTAATTCAAGCTTCAAAATATTGTGATGACACAAACAAAAAAAAAAATATATATATATTGTAACTAGAAAATCATATTTTAATAAAAGAAGCGAACAGAAAAAATCACAAATATTAACGGAAACAAATAAAAAAAAAATTCAAATATGTTTTAAATATATTGAAACGTTTAAAGATTTTCATTGCCTTCTTTTAAAGTAGTCAAGTTGTCATCGTTTAGAATAAAAATATTGACTGAGAAAACTTCGACTGTTGCCCACTCAAAAGACGGGAATCCATACAAACTACGATTAAGTGAACAAGTGAGTATTCCTAGTGTTAAACACTCTATAATCAGTGACGCAGCAACATCTTTCTCATTATTAACTCACGTAATTTACGCGTTTCTGAGATTAAGTGATAAGTCCAATAAAGAAAACAATGATTAGTTGAAGTGTTCGATATTGGCAAGTTGTTATTTTGTTTCTTTTTTTGGAGGTGTGACTATAAATTTAGGCGATAATTAAATATAAAATTATGAGAATAGTCCAATTTATAAGCAAATAATGGACAACTTGTATAGAATGTGATTCACAGAAGTATTACTTTAGCTTTCCTAGGCATGATTACGGGGAATCTAAGAGCAAAATTTTTTTTTTTAGAATTAGATTTGTTTTTAAATTTATCAAAATTTATGCATTGCTCATATTAAATACCAAGTTTAATCAAAGTTCTAGAGTCTTTTGAGCTCAACCTTGGATCTTGCTTAGTCATTTACTATATACTAATAAATGATATAATCACACGAATGCTAAGTTAAATGAGTCAAATATGTTTAAAAAGAGAGCTCTGTTTAAACTACTCAACATTTTAGAGCCTGGCATGAAAATGTGGAATGTTTCCAATGTTTCTGCTATCACTGTTTCGGTTAAAATACCACAGAAACTATGCCAAAAACTAGACTAAATTTTTAATATTTTTGCTGTTTTTGATGGTTTTAGTTCCTCTAGCGATATCACTCAATGCCAGAGAGTCTATATTTATGATGTGTATATTTCGATGTAATAAACTGTTGAGTTTATAACAAACCTGTTAATTAATGCTAATAACAAGAGCAAACTGGCTGAATGTCAGCGTCCGGCATTTGCATCGATTCAAGTCTGCCGAAACTGGTTTTAATCCACTGCCCGCCGCAGTTATTTTATTCTCTTAAAAAATGAAGTTCAAAATCAACTGTAACTGTAACTGTATTTCTTGTTTTAGTAGCTATTATTTGAGGTCTTTGCACTCGCTTTTATATAATTATATTTTGCTTTAGCTTTAATTACTTTTGGGTTGTCTAATTTTATGTTCCGCGTTGCGTTTAAGGTGGCTAGTTTTTTTTAATGTTTTTAATAAGTTTTGAATTTATTTCTTGGACAAGGTGAACATTTAATTTAAATTTAAATTTAAATTCTGGATAGTTGTTTATTTTATGTGCATAAGTGAGAATTACTTGGCACACTAAATGATTATTAAATACAAATGTTTTATTAAATATTTTGATTATTTAACAGAATGCGATAGCGTCGATCTACAGCATTAAGCTCGATTAACATTTAGGCTTATTTAAAAGAGCTTTTTCTCCACAGCGTTGCAATTTCGAGCCAAACAAACAAAAAGCTCTCAGCACAGTGATGTCCGAAATAACAGTGCCGCTCTGAACAACAGTTTCGCTCTGAGTGCGGCTCTCGCAGCTCTTTGGCGAGCAGGAAAGAAAGAACACGAACGAGAAAGAGAGCGAGAGAGTGCGCGTGTGAATTTGATGCGAGGTGCTTGACTGTTGAGAACAGCTTTCGTTTGCAGCAACTCCCTTCCTCTCTATCATTGTTTTCGATTGCGCCGCGATCGCTTCACTTCACTCAGTTGCTGACCCACTCTCGTGCAGAACGGTTCGTGTTCGCTTGCCAGCAAATAGGCCACAGTTTAACTGCGTGTTTTTTGATTAACTTTTACTTTCGCGGGCCCACAACTCAACCTAATCAAAACGTAAGGTTGCAAAATCCGTTGCAATCTGTCTTCACTAATTTGTGTATGCTTGGAGTGAACCCCTCATAAAATGGCTTTGCGTTTCATGGATATGTTAAAACTCACCTTTAAGTAAGTTTCCACATGAAGCATTTGTGTTGCAGCAAAGACTCGAATATTTCTTGTTGCTGCGATCGTTGGTCTCGCTTGCTCCTAGAGCCACAAATCCACAAGCACAGTATATATCCATTTGCTTATATACATGCGCATGTATTGGTGTATATCAAAATGTTGCTGGTGAAATTGTTGTGCAAGGTTTACAGCTGGCTTTTGCATAAACTTTTATCGACGCCTTTTGTTTTCATAATTTCGAGCTGCGCTGAGCTTTTTTATATATCTTTCTTTCCCTTTATTTGTTAGTTTTGTTTTTTGCTTTTAGTTACACGTTTTTGTTTATGTTTTTATTTTTCGGATATATTATTTTTCGTAGCTACATTACATTATTCAACGCGGCAATTGCTAAAACATTATTTAATAAATTTAGACCAATACCTGATTGAGAAGTTAAAACAAATGAATTTTGTTCACTTTGTTATATTATTGCAAGTCACTAATTAAGTTATTGAGAAAAATAGATATTATTATTTTTACAGTAAGCAATTGTTTTCAATACAATTTTATTGACGCTTATTAATTATGAACGTCAAATTAAGATAACACTTACGGAAATGTATTACTTTTTGTATTATTTATCTGATGAAAATCAAATATTTTGATATTATATATAGAATATTTAGACATGCGATTATCACATGCTGGGGATTCAGTTTACAGCCTTTTCATTTATATATTGGTTGACCTGTGACGAGCATACAAAATTCGCGTATTTTGCTTAATTACCTGCTTAAATAAAGACTATAATTAAAAATTTAACAGTTCTGTTTAGGCTCAGATCTAATAATCGAGCACTTTCAACTGGAGCATTCTCATTTTGGTTGTAAGCGAAGTTAAAGCTTAACTTCCATAAATTTTCATTAAATTTCCGTTCTTCCATTTAATATTCAAAACAAGTCTGTAGATTAGCAGCAGGTACACAGTTCAGTTGGTGTCAGGCGCATATATAAAAAAAATGTATTTAGTATTCTTTGTGCAAAGTAGGCATTACACAGCGAATTTTAGTAAATTCAGGTTTTTATTTGATTTAATTTGAGTGATAACAATTGCGATTTTGGTCATCCAATTTAACTTGTTTACTATATCGAAAAATATCGATTATAACTATATCGTTGTGTGGTTATATATTTTATTGTATACCACTGATAAACCTACAAAAAATATACATTTATACAGGTGCAGCTTATCAGTAATTTGATAAGCAGCTGCAGCTTGTAGATTTAAGTATTTGTAGATATGATGTTGGTAAAATTGGAATTAGCAAAATTTTCATCAATTCAGCATGACGAGAATGATAGAAAACTGGCACTAAGCGATTATTTTTTTGCATATAATGTTATTGAATTTAGTCAAAATACTTGACTTACGATATCGTATAAAATGGGTTAATTGAATTATTATTACCTCCAGCAAATATTTCTATTATTCTTTGTAACTTACACAAGGCACTTTGAAATTAAGTCAGATACTTATTATGGGCAATCTAATCATCATATAAATCACGCTGATGATATTGCGGATATGCATTCAAAGTAATCAATCTCTAACAATAGCGAGCTCAGCAACTACTAATAAAAAAAGGAGAAAATACATATATATAATATTAGACATGCGATTATATTATAGCTCTTCACATATTGTACTAACTATTAGAAGTCTCCATTAGATTAGATTTTGTTGCAGATTGTTCTAATCTGGGGACTTTACATAATTAGTATAATGTTATAAAATAATTTATTGCATGTATTATTATTATTACGATATTATATGTATTATTATATGTTCGTCGACACTAGACTTAAGTGGACAAAAAGCATATACGTGATTAAATATCAGATTAATTTGTCTGCTGGAAACCTATTGCGTGCTAATTGAAAATGTAAAAATTATATGTATTATGTATAAGGAGATAGAAAGGCTTTTCGGTCTCTTTCACACTTAATTACAGATTCGGAACTAGCCATATCTGATCATTTTATAGATTATAGATTTCAGGTGGAAATACACTTTCTCTCAAATAAGCAATTTGTATGCAATTTTGTTGTTACCGATGCTATTGTTGTTGCTTTTTGCTTTATCTGAACTATGTCAGTGCATTGTAAAATATGTCATTAATTTCTGTAGTTGCGCAATAACAAATCAAAACAAAAACAAAATGCAGTAAATGACATACAGTGTATAAACCACACACACAGGCACACTCACCCACCGGCCGGTAACTGAGCAATAAAAGTTAAATGCAAAAAATAAAATAAAAAAAAGCTTAATTTAAATTTAGTAAATAGAAAACTTGTCGTGCATATTAAATGGCCAGCGTTGAGGTTGGTCAAAAGGCGCTACTTTCAAAACGAGAACTGAGCACAAAAAATTCAAAACATATTCCGCAGTAACATTGAAAACACTCAGCAGCCTACCAAAAGTCAACGGCAATTTGCTAACGGCTTTGCTGATTATAGGCCAAAAACTAGAAGTGTGTGTTTCATGGGGTTGCCTATTTTACATTTATATTTGTCACCAAAGAAATATGTTAACTAGAAAAATTTTTGTTTATTTATGAAAAAGCAGATCCAAACAGAAATGATGAAATTGGAAACTTAAATTGATTTAAATCAAACTAATTACAAATATCTTACATTAAATATAACTGAGAAAAAAATATTGAAACCGAATTTATCTTCTGATCATCAACATCAAATGTTTTTATTTTATTAATATTATCTATTTACATATATACAAATTATTTCTTTATTAGTTCAATAAAACAAAATAAATAAAACTAATAAGAAAATAAAATAATTAATGAATTAACGCATAAGTAATTAAAGAATAGTTTAAAAATCTAAAAGTTGAGATACAATTTCAAAATTTGGACTGTTTTATATATTTATTTTTATTATTTGGGACATCTCCAGGAGACTTCAGTCACTGGCGAAAAACATCTTTATATATTTAGTTCAGCATTATTTTTATTTTAACAACTGTTTCAACTGAATTTTTTTGTCATAAGATAAGCTTGCGTTAATTAATATTTTATTGCTTACAAGATACATGATTCTGTTATTGTCTGATGCCCATTTATATATTTACCAATAATATATTCACTAAGTTAAAGTAACTTAACTGGTGACGAATATAATTATATAAGCCAGAGAACCCTTCTACAATTTACAAAAACATCAGCACAAACCTTGCATTTGCAGCTTAAATCTTAACTTATTTACCAATTCTCACCCTCTTTCTCCCTTTATCACTCTCTCTCTGTCTCTCTCTCTCTTTCGATTTTTTTTTATAGGGTGCTGAGTTTTAAGTACGAGCAGCGTCGTCTGACTACTGCCATTTTTTCGGTGGTTAAAACCAAGTTGGGCACTGTGCGGGGCGTGAAGAGGAACACAATTTGGGGCGACAGTTATTACAGCTTCGAGAAAATACCATTTGCGAAGCCGCCGCTGGGTGAGCTGCGTTTCAGGGCGCCCGAGCCAGTGGAGCCATGGGAACGCGAACTGGACTGCACTTCACCGGGCGAGAAGCCGATGCAGATACATCATTTCTTTCGCAAATTCACTGGTTCCGAGGATTGCTTGTACCTGAATGTCTATGCCAAGGACGTAAGTAAATAAAGTAAACCCAACTTTCAATAACTAATAATTTGATGTTATTTTGTGCAGCTGCAACCGGAGAAACTGCGTCCAGTTATGGTCTGGATTTATGGTGGTGGCTTTCAGGTGGGCGAAGCGTCACGTGATTTGTACAGTCCGGACTTTTTTATGTCCAAGGATGTGGTGCTTGTGTCCATTGCGTATCGTCTTGGCGCCTTGGGATTTCTCAGTCTGGATGATCCTGAGTTGAATGTGCCCGGCAATGCGGGCTTAAAGGATCAAATTCTGGGACTGCGTTGGGTGCAACAAAATATCGAAGCCTTCGGCGGTGATCCCAATAATGTTACACTCTTTGGCGAGAGCGCCGGCGGCGCATCCACTCATCTGCTTACATTGAGTCCCCAGACAGAGGGTTTGCTCCACAAGGCGATTGTGATGTCGGGTAGTGCACTGTGTCCATGGGCACAGCCACCGAAAAACAATTGGGCCTATCGCCTGGCAGAGAAGATGGGCTACACAGGCGCCAACAATGACAAGGAGATCTTTAAGTTCCTGAGCGAGTCCAAGGGTGGTGATATTGTCAAGGCCGTCTCGCTGGTGCTCAACAAGGAGGAGAAACACAAACGGCTGGTATTTGCCTTTGGACCCGTCGTCGAACCCTATAAGACACAGGACACGGTCATCGGCCAACCTCTCCATCAGCTCATGCAGCAGACCTGGAGCCGACGTGTGCCCATGCTTTTTGGTGGCACCAGCTTTGAGGGTCTGCTCTTCTATCCAGGTGAGTGGCTCTTCATATTTGTATTACAAAACAATTTTGATTTGAATCAAATTCCATTTTCTTTTGTGTCTATAAATATTAAACCAATTGAAGTGCAAATTCAATTTGAACAACAAATTGAATTTGATTTCATTAAAGGGTTTTTGGTGTTTTATTTAGTAAACCAAATATTATTTCAGGTGCATTTTAAACCAATAAAGAATGGGACTTGATTATTTTTATACAGACCAATGTATATATATTCTTGTATATTATTCAATTTTTTCCATTTGCAATTTTATATAATTCGCTATTCATTTTGTATCAGTTAATATTTTTTATATTATATTTTTATGTTTTTTGCCTGTTTTAAAATTGTTAACTACTTCCTCTTCCTTATTTTAGAGGTTACCCGCCGTCCTGCCACTCTGGATGAGGTGGGCAACTGCAGCAATTTGCTTCCCATCGATCTGGGTGATAATGTGGATCCCAAGCTGCTGGAAAATTACAGCTTGCAACTGAAGCGTGCCTACTTTGGCGATCAGCCCTGCAATGAGGCGAATAAGATGAAATTCCTTGAGCTTGAATCGTATCGGGAGTTCTGGCATCCCGTTTATCGGACTGTATTGTCCCGACTCCGCGAGAGCAGCGCTCCCACATATTTGTATCGTTTCGATCACGACTCGAAGCTGTGCAACGCCATTCGCATTGTGCTTTGTGGCAACGAGATGCGTGGCGTCTGTCATGGTGATGATCTCTGCTACATCTTTCACAGCATGCTGTCCAATCAGGCTGCGCCTGGTTCACCGGAGCGCAAAATCATCTCTGGCATGATTGACATATGGACGACCTTTGCGGCCAGCGGGGATCCCAACTGCGATAGCATCAAGACACTCAGATTTGCACCCCTGGAGAGTGAGAGTGAGAGTGTCCAGTGCCTCAATATAGGACAGGACTTTGAGCTGAAGACACTACCCGAGCTGGAAAAACTGCAGCTGTGGGACAGCTTCTATGCTCGTAGTAGACTTTAAGCTAGCCTAGATCCAAATTCACTTGGCTTTATAGCTTTGGCTAACACATTTTACTCCTTCATTGCATAAAAATATATATTGCTTATGTTTAATTTGTTTCGAGTATTTTGTATGGCTAAACTTATGATAAGATTTTTATTTATTGTTACAACAATTAATGCTTTAAGATGGGTTCATTGGCAATTAAATTCAAGTCAACATGTGTCAAACTAAATGCTATTAATAAATTTCAAGTCTTTTGTGTAACTTGTTCTACTTTCTGCGTTTGCTCCAATTTATTTGGTCAATAGTAAATATCCACTACAGATAAATAAACATCCAGCAACAGAACAAATTATACAAGAATGTTCAAATCACTTTATATACATATATAAAACTAAAGGGGCTTAAAATATGGAATTGGTTGGAATTATACGGACTTAATTAATCTTTGGCTGACCTTTCCTTAAGCGACTTTTTCTAATCCAAAAGTTGTAAATTTGCTTATATGCTCTGTTGGGTTCAAAACGATATGTTTTCCAAACACAATTTGCTTTTCGGTGGGTGATTGATGCGAATGGGTCTCAATTGGGGCCAATTTAAATTTGCCTACCCATTTTTTAATAATTTCCGGTTGCAGGGACAACTTTTCACTCAAGCTGACAGTTTAGTTTTTCGTCAACTGGTCGTCCTTCGAACCTTCGTCTGGCTGCCTGTCCTCCTATGCCTCTGTTTGACTTATTGTGTCTTCACACCTTCACATACACACGCACACGCACAAGCACATATATACATACATATATATACAAACCCTGTGGTTGTGTTTTTTTCACATTTATGTGTGTAAGCCGATGCTTGACAATCAAAGGGTACAACGGCAACAATTTCCGCAACGCGACCGCCAACAACGACCCCAGAGAGCGACTGAGAGCGGTGTGTGTGAGTGTGTGTGTCTGTGTGTGTGTGTGTGTGTGGGAGCGAGAAATAAAATTCCATTAAAATTTTTGCAAGTTTTTAATCTGTTTTTTTTTTTCGAATTTATTTTTTCTTTTTTATTTTTTTTTGTGGATGTGCCAAAATGTTTGTGTGGCAAATTCAAAGGGCTGCCTCACGTCGACCGTGGCTCTGGCGCGTGTCCTGTGCGACGTGAAAATTTCATTTGTCGACACGCCGAGCTGCAAGTTGAATCGGGTTCAGCATTTTTTTCTTTTTGGTTTTGCCGTTTTACATATTTATCTTATTTTTATATTTTTTTAAGTTTTAGTTTCAGGCTTTGGTTAGGACATGTGGTGAAGCTAAATGTTGGCCGTGTGCGCAGCGAGTAAAAATGGGCGTAAACTCAATAAATTAGAATTTTTTACGTTGCGTTAGGATTTCTTTATTATTTCTTTTTTTCCTTGTGTTTAACCAGTCGTTTGCTTGGTGCATTGGAAAAATTTTTTGATTCGGAGTGCAGAACTCTTTGATTAAATATTTTTCGCCGCTTCTTTTAATTTAAATGTCCATTGGCGTAAATAAATTAAAGGATCGTATTGTACAGAGTTTTCTTGACAATGAGTTAAGAGTTGCTTTTATTTAAAAAGTTAGAAAAATGTACATAATAATACCTCTAAGCATTTATCTATAAAAGTGATTCCACATATTTACAATTAATAATTTTTTTTGTGTGTTTCGGAATGAATTTAATATTATGTCATTAAAATTAACAAAGCTCATTAATTTGAAAGTAAAAGAAAAAAATATTTTATAAATAAAACAAACAAAATTATTAAACAAGCATATAATTTAATAGTTTTTTACTCCAACTAATTTAGCAGATGTATTTCCATTTTTTTTAACAAAAGGTTTGTCAATTAACAGACTTATACAATATTCTGCTGTTATATGAATACAAAAAAAAGTGTGTTTCTATGTAAACGCAGCCACGTTTTGGCAGCGGCAGTTAAAGTTTTTTTGCGACAGCCTAAAAGTATGCAACTTTTTTCGCTTATACTCTGCTGGCAGATGTCAACAATACCTGTGTGTAAATTTTAATATCTATATACATATATATATATATAAATATATATATATATATAAGCCACTTTTATCCGCACTGTTAGCACTTGCTAAAGTTCCAGTTGCGGTTACTTTTTTTTTGTCGGTTTAATGTCTGATCATATTTGTTTGTGGTTTTTCGCTGCGGTTACAAAACGCTTAACAAAAATACGCACACACACATACACACTCGAGCATAAACACAAACTGGCAGAACCACAATTATAATGGCCTCGCCAGCTTTGCCACTTATTGAAGTTCAACTTTTATCAAATTACAATTTGCTGGATTACGGGTATTTAGGGCTGAACAGTGAACGGCTTGGCGCACGGGCAATACAAATGGCATTAGCGGTTGTAATTGAATTTTAGCCATATAAGCAAAAACTCTGCCTATTTCATACCGCTTTTTGTCGTGTTTTTTATGCTTTTGCATAATTGAATTTACAGCACATTTAAATAGTTAAATAAATATGCGTAACAAATATGACCAGAAAACGGCTGCCTATTTCTATAAGTTTGTATTTGAATATTTCATTGTGAGATTAACTAATGGATAAATAAATATATATTACTATCTTAAATTGTATGTAGAAAGCGAATAAAGAGTGAAAAATCTATTTTAACAACTTTCGAAATACTTAACTCACCTTGGCTTAAGTGCACGTTTCTTCTTTTTGCCTGAAACATAAATTATTTACCTTGGCTAAGGCAGTAAACAGAGTGTTTCAACTGAAAATCACATCGAGGCAACTCAATTTGAGCGTAATTTTCGTGTTGGTGCCACTAACAACAGTAACAACAGCAATGTGCAACAGACTTTAATAACAAACCCAGCTTAAGTGCACATAAAATGAGTGGGAAAAATCACATCCTTGCGGGTCGCAGCTCGCACTTGCACTTGGCAAGGAATTATGCACTCCAAGGATACGACCCGCACTTTATGCACTCGCCAGTAAAGTTATTGAGTAATCAGCTTTAAAATTCTGAGCTGGCTGTTGCCTTGATTCTGCCTCGTTTTGTTTGTTTCTTGGCCACAGCGACCGGTGCACAACGGTGCAGCTTGCTGCTTGCTGCTTGCTGCATGCCCCAAAAAATGCACAAAATGTATGCCCAGGCACGTGGCAGCTGAAAATGATGGCGCGACATGCTTGCTTTATGCTTTTTGGGTGCCTCGATTTATGCTCTTCCCGCTGCCAGAGTGCCTTCCAGCTGAAGTGCTTGGAGTGCGTCCCCTTGCTCCTTGCAGCCAGCTGCTGTTGCTCTACTCTTCTCCCCCAACAGCTGCTTTGCATATAGCAACGTGACGTATTCTATTTGTGCTAATCATTTTTAACATGTCTGAGCAAAAAACTAATCAGCAGCAGCAGCCGTAAAAAACTGCATACTTTTTTTTTAGTGGCTATGTAATACACAACTTGAAATACACAATTGTAAATACACAACAATTTATATATAAAAATAAATTTCTATAAATTTCTGAAATTAAATATATTTCCACACTAGAATTGAATTTTCTTTATTTTTATAGCAGTTTTTTATTGGACATTTTGCGTATGCTTTTTGTCTGTACAAAAACATATGTTTACTCTGGTCATTATGCTCATAAGTTTACTACTTTTGCAGGGTATTTGCCAAAACTATTACTATTATTCATTTAGACGGTTTGACCGATAACAACATAAATAAGAACCAGACAATGAACAACGTGCTGTTTCTGTTTTTTTCCCATTTCCCATTATTTTATTCTTTTATTTTTACTTTTATGTTTTTCTTTTTTTTTTGTGTGCTGCCGTCAGACTCATTAAGCCGAGTAATGACACTTTAGCGCTGCAAGCACGTTCTAAGCGCCAGTAATAATTCATACCACTTAATGATTTGTGGTAGCCACCAAAAACATTCTACGGACCCCATCGAAGCCGCTGTCCAAAGTCGAAGTGCGAACATTATTTGTTCGCACATTTTTTTAGGTAGATGTGAGTCGTTTGCTTGTCCTAAAGCATCGGTCCCATATGTCTTATGACAACATTATTTAATTTTTTTTGTTCAAGGTAAACAAACAGGACGAAGGCGTAAATGGTTTGCTTTCTAGGCTAATTTCTATAAATATTTAAACAAGGCTTTTTATAAGTCTTAACTTATAAAGTTAATGTTTGTTTTTATATATATGTGACATATGTGATAAATATGTATGCTTTTCTTTAATTTGAACACATTTTGGAACACATTTGAATTTCTAATAAAATATTTTAGCCAAAAACAACTGAAATTCGCTTTTGGCAAGAACACAAAATGTGCCAATAATGTGCTTATAATCAGAAATGTATAATTTTTGTTTTGGATAAATTCTGCCAAAAAATTAACCTTAAACAGAAATTTTAATGTGCCAGCCAAAATACAAAACACACTTGCATTATGAACCGATAGTGCAAATATTTATATACATACACTTATGCGTGTGTGTGGTTGTGTGTAGGAGTGTGATGTGGTCAGTAAACACTATAAGCGGGCAAGGGCGTGGGCGTGGCCTTGGGGCAGTTGAAAATGCATGGGGAAAAAAGGAGTCGCAACCAGCAAACCGCAGCAACTAATAATAACCAGCAAAGCCACATTTAAAATAAAAAAAAGAAAAAATAGAAGCATGTTGTAGGTTGATGGGGGGCGGGAGAGAGGGCAGTGGGTAGGGGGAGGGGGAGGGCTCTGTGTTAAGTGTTACGTTGTGGCAGAGTTGGGAATGGAGCACGGCGTAAGTTGACTAAAGGCGTGGCGGTTAGCCAACAAAACAGCAAACATAATTGCAGCCACGAAATTTACAAATAGCTTTTAGTGTCAGCGCGGGATACATAACACATACTAATACTATAACACACACACACACACACACACATACACACACGCATTATGCACATGCTCTCAATGCATATCAGTAGTTGGTTCAGCGGTGCATGCTACATTTTCTGGTGGGCGGAAATGTCGTAAAACAGTAGACAGCAGACAGCAGACAGCAGACAGTAGAGAGCAGAGTGCTCCGCACACCAAGGACCAACCGCAGCAAAAGGACTCTGCTCTGGGATAATATGTTTGCCCCATTGCCTTGGACACTTTCGAGCGCATATCTAATTTGTCACGGAGCTGGAAACAGCTCGCTGCCAGCAAGAAAAACGTAGAAAACATGCTGCAGAAATAGTGAACTGAAATTCGGATGGGAAAGGGGGGGATGGAGCCGTGACCCGCCAACGAGTTAGTTTGTTCTTGGCCACTAATTAATGCAGTTTGTTTTGCCTGGCAGATCCTTTTGCCTTTCGCCTGCAGACTGGCAGAGCTGCCTGCCCACCATCCCGCCATCCCTTTGCCAAGCATCGACTGTCGAAAAATTAGACTGTATTCCTGCTGGCTGAAAATGAATTTAAACAGCAACATTTCAACTCATAATGCCGCAAGTTCTGCTTATTTGCAAGTCAATGCTTAAAAAAGATACTAGCCCACGGCGCGTATGCGTAATATGCACAGTTCTGATATGCTTAACATTTCGCAGTCAGTCAAACACAAATATGTTGCTACGCTGCTTTCTAATTAAGTTGAAGGCTAATCGGAAACTGTAATAAGTCAAAAACATTCATTTCGAAAGGAAACTTAACTTAATAAAATACAAATTTTATGATATGGTTGCAAAATATTGAGAGTAAAATGGCGTTAAGACAGAATTTTCACAAGCTACTTTGTTTCAATTAGAACAGAAGCTTAATATTTTTGAGCTGAGACAAATAAAATGCAAAAATATTCAAATTTAAAAGCATTCTGCATTTTCTCATAAGCTTAAATGTCGTTCAACTGAAAAGAAGCAAGAGTTTTGCTCATTTTTTTAATTTAATTTATTTATTTAAACTTATATTTATTTATACTTGGACATGGCAAAGCTGTTGTCACTTTACGACTTATGCCAACATTTCTACCTCATAATCTAATTAAAAGCCAAATTGCCAACAATTTAGATGAAACTAAATGACAAATGCTAACAAGCCAACAGACAACCGAAGGCATTTTTTGGTCGTGCCAAAACTTTTCCCATTACCAAAATGTTAGTGGGAAAACGAACAGACAAAAACCTGACCGCTCTCTTTAGCACACCCGAAAAAGTGCAAAAATGCAACAAGCAAACATTTAAACAAAAGTATAACAATGCTCAATTTTTTTTCGTTATACTACTTTTATTTGAAGTGCCAACTTTTGCAGGCAAACAAATGGTAAACAATAAAAGTGCAAGCAAAACATTTGCCATATGATAAAAGTTGAAGCACCCTCGCCATTCCGGAACAAACCCTTACAGCTACATACATACATATACATATATATATGTATATATATATATATATATGTATAAATGTGCAGCTTGAAATGGGCATAAAAAGCACTGACAAAATGCAATCAAATTAGCTAAATGTAGTGGCATTTCCGCTGCTTCCATTTGCACCTGCACATTACACATACGAAATGTGGGCTCCTTTTTTTTGTGGTGGTGGGGGGGGGGGGGGGTGGCATGCCACTATTTCAGACAGCTGCAATTTCCTCCTGCCATTGGCTGTTGCCGTTGCCAGTGCTGCAAATACCTAGGTAAAACTGGAGCTGAGAAAAGTGAAACCAAATCAAACTGACACACATACACACACACTCATACATACACACACACATATGGGTATTTAGACCTGCTGTGCTGCTTTTGCAGTGTGCAACTTTCTTTAATATTCTACTAATTTTCTGTCAACTACCAGTTGCAAATTGGCTCTGCAAATTTGTCTGTTCAGTCATTAAGCGGAATGCTGATTTCTAAATGAGAAAGCTGAGATATCCTAGCCATGAAAAAGAACATATTCTTCTATATCTTTTATCTTTTAGCTGACTCTCTTCTTTGTTTTGATAGAGAATATTTTATTTGTATTTTATTGTTTGCTTTCATATTTTATTCCATATACCTGAGAACAAATCAAACACTCCTTTTGTATTGTACAATTTTCTGTTTTTTTTTGCCTGCATTTTTAAGTTTTCTCTGCTAAATGATGTAACAGGAACATAACATGGCACTCTGTCAATAATATACGATATTTGTGGGATTACCGTGGCCATATTATTTAATTTAAAAAATTAATAGTTATAGTAAAATCTGTACATAACATTGTTATCGTATTGATCAATCAAGGAAATAAAGGAAATTGAGCAGACGTGTCTGTGAATGAAATATAATTTAGTAATGACTTGTACTTTATTAATCCACGTCATAATTAAGAAACGCTAGAAGCTAATTACATCGCAATTCCAGATTACTCAACCCGAAAGACTTTTAAATAAGCGCAGCATTTACGAAAATAGATGCCTTCAGGTCAGATGCAACAAATAAACCGGAAGAGAGTCTTCCGTTCGAGCTTTCGATTATCTGGTAAACACATTAAATTGTGTGCCAGACAATGGCGGCAGACACGGACACAAAAACGCATACAGGGACAGGTCCTAAGAAATGGTGGGGAACATAAGGGAGGGGGGAGAGAGAGGGGGAGAGAGAGATGGATGCAGGGACAGGCAAGGAATATCGCGTGCTAAGCGAAAAATATTTATTGGCTTGCTGCGGAGCGTTGGCAGCAGCTAAAATAGAAATCACTGCTAAGGAAATGCTCCAGAAATGCTAAAGAAATAAAGGAAATACAAAGTTGAGGTATCAGAAGAGGAAGCGCATATCGCGTTGTGCAAATGCAATGCCAACAACAAAATAAACAAGAACAACAATGCTAGAAACCCGTAAATAAAATGCAATAAAAATGTGCGCTGCCAGAGTGCAAACAGACCAAAAACTGCTACCAAATCACTGACAGCACAACAGTATTTATTGGCTATGTAGGTCTTTTGATAAGACCAGGTTTTTCATTACGAAAAAATTTGATATTTGCCAGAGAGTTATTTTAAATACATATTGTTTGCTGGCAGATATCAATTATAACAATTAATAATTTATTTGCATATCTCCTATAAATACTCTAATTAAACTAAAATTAGATTTCACTTTTTATACATTGAAATCACTTACTAATTAATGTATTTAATATTAAATGGTACACTTATCTGGGATTCACCGTGGAACCGTGTGCGATATGCAAATACAATATCTGAATATCAAATGGAAGACTACCTTTCATTCCCAGTTTTCGTCAGTTTCCCAGTCGGATGTGGACAAACCGCAACTACGTTTCAGCTTGACATGTCGGAGGGCAACTTTATTTTCGGTGCTTGTGAAAATTGGAAAATTGCAAAATCACGTAGCGTCAAGAAATAGAAAATCGCGTTTTGCATTTTGAAACGGTATTCGCTTTGTAGATTTAATCTAATGTGCGTTGGCTCCACTGGGCGATGTGGGTTATAAAGACTGCATTTTTATGACCAACCAAGGCGAAGCCTGTTTACCTGTTTACCTCTGTACCTGGTTAGCCTGAACTGCAGCTCATTTGGTAAGCAATAAAAGAAAAAGAAGAACTTGTTGCCAGACCTACAATGTGTGTGCTCAGACGCTCCTACTGGTTTTGCTTTATTGCTGGCCCTGCATAAGTCAGCGGTGAATTTACATTTTCTAAATCAAAATACTTTTCACATGGCCGCAGATAGCGAAGCAATCCATTCACCCAACCCACAATCTCCCGTGCGCCTTGCATGTGTCAACAAGCAGGGCAAACACGTTGGTAACACAACGTTAACACAACACCAACTTAACGGCAACCGTGTGGGCCGGGCTCACGCCTAAAAGTATGCAATGTTTGCTTAGGCGCCTCTGCAAACACTTCTCGGCTTTTAGCTTTGCCCGATTTCTTGCTGCTGTGGTTTTTATTCTGCTGCTGCTATTTTTTTTTTTTTTTTTTTTTGCTGTTCCTGTTGCTGTGGCTGTTGTGGGCGAAGCTGGAACAAAGTTTATTGCGAGCTCTTTTCTCGCTGTTATTTAAAAAACGAAACACAAATGTACGAGAAAGTTAATGGGCGTGTTGGAGGTGTAAGTTTTCACCAGCCTTGAGGCACCCAGCAGCCCAACTGCAAGCAATAACAGCATCTTGTTTATTGCACACATTTAAACTAAGATTTACCTCAGCTTTCACACAAAACTGATGCCGAAAAGTGACCAAAATGTCGTTTCGGTATATTTTCTTGATAATGGCTCCAATAAAGCAGGCCACATAATAGTTGTGCCCGATGCCCAGGCATATATTGCACCTTAAGGTTATATGTTAGTTTTAAGGAGAGTTACAAACGAGAAGTTAATTTTAAGTTAATTTATAACTGCTTTTATCTAACAACCCTATTTAAAAAAATTTAATTTGAATTGCTTTACTTTCAACATCATTACTTGTTCATCTATATGAACAAAAACCAACCGAATGAGTTGATAGTGATAATTAAATAGTTTCCAATGTGTAACAACAGCATAATAGCTTGTTATTCATATTATTAATTATAATTAATAAATCGATAAGCGAAATTCCCAACAAAACATGTACATTGCACTTTTTGAAAGTGTGTACAATATGATTCGAATTTAATGCGTTAATTTAGAGTCGCATTTAGTTTAGAATATTTATTAAATTTACTAATTCGTTGCGGTGTACGGCGAATCAAATTTAATTATCAATTGAAAATGTGTCTAGTAGTCTGCATTAGTGATTTGATTAGCATTTATCCACTATTTTGTGCCATTGAAAATTTAATTATTTGCTTGTTATTGGCAGGCAAGAATTGTTCACTGATCTAAATAAAGTTTCATTATTACACAACTACAACGCCCAAAATCGATAAACAATTGAAAATAGATGAAAATATAAAAGTAAACAACTAACAATTGTTATAGCCAGCAATAAAAATTGATTGTTATGGCTAACACTGGTTACTCGATTCTCGATTTACTAGAGATATCTGAATTAATTACAAAATTATATTACAAAAGAATAATTGATGCAGAAACATTGTTCAAATTTGTATTTGTATTTTGATTTTTACTAATACTTATTTAAAATAAATGCATTTTATGACAACTACAAAATCATATTTTTAAAATGTTTACTTTAAATGTAAATTTAAATTTATCTCGGCAGAATGCACCCAAGTTTTTTAGCCAACTGCTATGCAATTTGTACATTGTTCATTTTTACTCGTGCTTTTTATAAATCCAAGTCATAATTCCTTTATATTACTGGCCTTGGACTAGTGTGCCGGATCCCAAAAACACCCTCTGACATAATTTTCAGAAAAACGCAGCAGTTGGTAACATTTTAATTACACATTCAGTTGGCGCAGATTCGCTAAAAATTATGATAAGGACAAACAATAAAATGCTCCTTGCTATGCGTATTTTGGAAATTGTGTTTAACTTTAAGTGTTTTTCTTTTTTTAATAATTGTTAAAATTAGTTGTGATTTTATTACAAATAGGAAAATTTGAAAGTTTCGTTAAGAAACTTGTTGCCTGCCACGTAGTTGCTGTTAATGTTTGATGTTGCTTGCAGCGGTTGAAGTTGTGTTAATTTGTGGCCTTCTCAAGTTTTATGGCACCCAAAAGGCACATAAAATGCTGGACAAGTCCCGCTGCAAACATTAAAACTAGTTATGCATATTACACACAGCACATCCCACATACAAATAGCTTAAGTTCAACGGCAATTAACCTTTCTCGTGGCTAAAATTAAAATCCTATGTCTCAAATAACTCGGGTAACCCGGCGGATCGACATAAATTTTAAAGCACACATACGATTCCAAAGGGGTGCGGGTCGAACTTGACATGTATTTATAGCTGGTCGTAGACCTCACTTGGGCATATTCCTTATACGCTATGTTGGCTCCTTGGCTGCTTGGCTCCTTGGCTGCTCGATAGCGCGGCTTTGACTTTTTATATGTACACACACATGCAGACAGCTTCGAGTGCGTTTCGAGACTCGTGCCTTGACTGAAAGACAAAGCAAATGTCTGCCAGTGCAATCCTTGGGAATGCAGCCAAACACGAGATTTCCCCCGGCAATCCTCTCCTCTACAAGCTCAATGCTGTTTGGTCTTTTTGCTGGCTAGGCTAGGCTGCGGCAATTGGCTTTGCAGTTGCTGTTGCAGCTCGTAAATTGAATAAAAGTTCAAATGTTCGCAATTAATATAACGAAAAAGTTAACACCACATCTTTCTGTGTGTGTGTGTTAACATGCTGACTACTGCAGTACAGCCCTATTTGGTTCAACCAACTGTGGCACGGCGCACGAATGTACACGTGTGAGTAAGTTTGGCGGAGTTGGAGTTGGAAACTTGGCTTATAGAAATTACCTGGGGCAGCTTCAGAATAATTGATTATCGAACAGGAGATTACCTAATTAATTATAACTTAATTAAAAAGTTTTTAATATAAAATGAATTGAATAAAGTAATCACTTATTTCTAGCACTCACTTGTGTCCAATATTTAAATATTTATTCTGTTTCTTAGCTAAATTTAAATATATAACAGAATATTTAAGCAAAAACATTGTTTACACATTTATTCGTTTGCATACTTATTGGAGTACTGATTTGAAGACGCTTAGTATTAAGCCATATATATATATAATATAATATATTAATATTATACACTGCGACTTTTTAGATCTGTTGTGCCCTCTACTGATCCTACTGATCATCAACCCTTATTCTGACACTAATTTTTGTCGTGTTGAGGATTTCTATGACTCCTAAATTTTGCCATTTTTCCCAACCCACACAGTTCGATACGTTGTGCTTTAAGGATTCCCCTCTTAATTGCTAAAAATATGACAAATTCCGCTAAAGATTTTAATTAGTTTAGGTAGGTTTTATTTATATTACGAATGTGTTAAATATAAAGTTAGCTGAGTGATGCCTTAAATAATAATAGAATATTTGTAAACAATGGTTGCTTCAGCAGTTGCATTATAATGTCGTTTTGCTCCTTTTTTAATTCCTATTCTCAATTGGATTTATTTGTGCTTTTTTTTGTTTTGTATTTAATTATCTTCCACAAAAAGCGCACTTATACAGAAAGAGAGAGTGAAATGTAGAAACTTTCATTTAGATTCTCATACACACAATGTAGACAAGAACACAAAAAAGCAATCGCAACTTGGCATTTCATTTGCTCCAATGGCGTGTGGTGTGTGTGTGTGTGTGTGTGGTTGTGCGTATGCAACTGCTGGAATTTGCAGCTGCCTTTTAGCCTTTTGCCGAGATTGTGGCACACGCTAATTGCTTGAAACGTTTGAGCCCCACACATAAAAACTCGTTCTAGCCCGAACATATCACTATAAATCTATGAGTGCATTGGAGACCAGCTTTGGGGACCGGTTGCATTGAAGACGTGCTCCATTTCCCACAACACTTCCCTGGGAATCCTGGAACAATGCCTCGTTATTTTCATAAAGTTATTGCGCATTTGCTGCTCTGATTTTATATCTGTTGATGATGTTGTTGTTGTAATTTAATTGTTATCTGAATGTGCTGTTTTGCTGTTATTACAGCATTGTTTTCTGCGATTCTAATTCCGTAAGCTGCTTTAACTCCATTCCATTGAGATCCATTGTGTTTCCAATTTCCGATTTAGTAAATATTTAAGCAAATCCAAATTGAGTACTTTTGGAGTATACTTGCAGCATTATCAGGCTTACAAATTTTGGGTTCTCATTCTGAATTTACTTCTGTATGGATATATGGATGCCTACATAGGTTGCTTACACATTATGCATTGTATTTAAATCGAAATATTCCTTAATGCCTGTCTTGGAATTTAAATTTTCTTTTAGCTGTTCAGTAAGCAGCAGCAGAGCGAAGGGTTTTCTAATCATCTTATTAATTATTTTTATTCTTCGCTGTTCTTTTAAATGTAGAACAAAGCTTAACAATTGCCAGCTATTAAATAAATGGCCTAAAATTAATTTGTTAATTTTAAGCAATTGTAGATGGTTCTTTTCACTTAGTTTAAATCACATAAATGTTTCGCTCATTAGTCTATAATTTGCATAATATTTCTTTCTTTCTGGCACAAACTTTACAACATTTGTATATATGAGCGATAAAAGAAACGATTTTAATTCCCACTCGTCAACATATATGCGACTGGCTGTTATTGTTATTGCTGCTCTCAAATCGCACAAGGCAAAAGAAAATCTAATTTCTAACACACAAAAAAAAAGATTAAGCAAAAAAATGAATGAATGAAAACGCCCGAAAAAAAATAATCAACAAAAAACAAGGAGGCAAGTCAGGCAGATATGCCCCAAAAAGTATGCAATGCATGTGTGTGGCATAAATCAAAGCTAGACAATTTTGGCATGGGAAAACACGAGCTGCGAAACATGAGAGTTAAAAGAAATCTAAGAATAATATAATGCAAAAGTATCCGAGATTTAGCTACCCTATATGGGATGGGCAATTAAGATACGCGCTTTAATATCTACACATTATTATTTGTTCATAAATATTTGAGAACAGGCTTATGCAATTTACACATTTTATTATAATTTTTTGAGTTTGTTGTGACTAAGGCTCATATATTATCGTATATCGTATATCAACAGTAATAATACCCGTTTATAGCCAGGCTTGAAACAGGGTACAAAAACAAACAAAGCAGAGACCGAAAAGTCGCGACGAGACGGGAAGGAAATCAAAAGTAAGTGACAAGCAGACAGGCAGACAGACAGACAGGCAGACGCACATAAAACACATGTGCACCGCAAACAAACAGTATGGCTAAAGTTCAACGGGGAACGGGGCATCATATACGGAGAGGGAGAGGGAGAGGGTTGGGCCATCTGCGCCGTATGCCAGTGACAAGTTGCCCTTTGAATATTTACAGGGCTCCATGCCTCTCCTGACGAGCCTAAGTACTATAATTGTTTGTGCCGAAATGCTGTCAGTTGTTGCGGGCTGAAGGGGATAAATTGCCTTAGAAATTGGGATGAAAACCAGTCAGTGGCAGAGCCTTTGGCAAATACGAAGAAACGTTAAGATCTAAAATATATTATTAATTATATTACATTGCACTTGGATGTTTTCAAGAGGGGTATTTAAAATAATTATACAACAATATCTCATTGCAATAAAAATCTTTTTTTAGTCTTACTTTTTACATGTGAAAGAAAAAGTATTTGAAGCGAGAATATTTTAAGGGCATTTTTGAGTTTGATTTATTTTTGTTTTGTGATTCTTTTGGTATCATATATATCATGTATATATATATATACATATATATATATATAAGCAGCTCAGAGTTATTTAACCTCTGTTTTTGTAATCATTGCACTCTTATCAATCCCGCTGCATATTTTCCTGGCAGCTGAGTTGGCCAAACAAAGCACATGGGATACCAAATAAAAAGCATAACAATTATGGCTACTTTGTGACTAGACAAGATGCAGACAATGCCAGGAGCTGTCAGCCACATGTTCTGGCTGCTTGTCACAGCAGGCTTGCAGTTGCCTTTGTTTCCGCTGGGAGCACAGCAATATTTGACAGTGGTTATGCTTTATCAAATTATGCGCATTGCTCAATTGCTGGCCAAATCGAGCGGGCTTTAAGCAGAACATAGAGAATGTTGTGGGAGAATGGTGACTATAAAGCAAGATTCGCATATGCAATTCCTTCTTGGGGAAGATTCTATTTGTGCACTCACAAACGAATATAGAACAATGTATCTAACCAAAATTGCAAACATGTGCACATAAATTCAATAAATTTGATTGAACAATGCTCATCGAGCCACAATTGCAAAGCAATTGCAGTTTCCATTCCGTTCCTCAATACTAAACAATTATCAGCTGGCCATTTCTGCATATGACACTAGCTAAACAAACGGTGAGCAGGCCGAAATATATGTATAATATATAGAATATATTTGCCCCGACAGGAAAGGGCTTTTGGTGATGAATTTAAGCAAATTTAATAATTTCAAGTTTAATCATAAAGAACAATGTGCTTTGTGTGGCCAGAAACCACATAATAACCAAAAGGCAGACTGAGCAAGCATTTGCACGGACACACAAGGGACAGGATAAAGTATAATATTTATTAATGTGCAGGAAGGAAATGAAGCGAAGGCCAAAACCAAATTGAATGCATCAGCGAACCAGTTAATATTAAGTTGCCGCTTCGATGAGCACACAGAAAAAAAAACAACAACATCAACAACAGAAAGTGAAGAAAATATGATAAAATAAAAAAAACTATGCACAGATTTAGACTTAAGGTATTTCTGCTTTCTGTTATCTTTTTTTTTGTTTTGCTTTTTTTCTTTCCCTATGGTTGCGCAAACATCAAAAGCTTCATAAACGCGCATCGCAGCCCCAAAAAACTTATGACTCCCAGGGGAGGCACTTGAGTGACTACAACAATAGCAAAAAAAGGCAGGAACTATAGAAATGGCAGCAACTTAACTGGTTACCCAGTAGTAGGATCCGTGAAGCACCAAAACGAGAGAAAACAGGAAGAGCTCGAAAAACCGAAACTATTTCTTTGCGCAGCGTTCTGGAAAATTAAAAGCGCCCAACCAGTTGCCTATATACAAAGTATGTAGGAACCAGATCCAAGTAGTCTGAGAGTGTCTTAGTTCGAGTGGGTAGCAGCGCACGCTGATTATTAATAACTGAGCTGCAGCGAAAGAGTTATTAGACTAACACACTTAGTACACACACACACACACAGACAAAAAGGCAATTTGTATCTGTTTCTGCATAAGTAACTTTAACTGAATCTGGCTACTTGTCTGCGGCACAGATTTTCCCCAAGGGCCACTGAACTGTAGATAGCGAATAATGAAAAAAATCAGTATGTATATATATATATATATATATTTATGTGGACACATACATACTTAAACATTTTGATTGGTCTGTTCAGGCCCTAATCAGCTTTCGCATAATGCATACGCAGCCAATTGATTTATTTGTTGCTCTCTCAGTTTGTTTAGTCGTGCATTTTGTTTGTTTGTTTGCATGTTTTATATCTGTGACAGGCGCATAGACGTGCAATTTATAACATTTTCACATTTGCATAAATTACAGATCACTGTCAGCATGGAACAATTTTGA
This sequence comes from Drosophila demipolita, assembly GCA_035042405.1. Taxonomy (NCBI): domain Eukaryota; kingdom Metazoa; phylum Arthropoda; class Insecta; order Diptera; family Drosophilidae; genus Drosophila; species Drosophila demipolita. Next base: position 4,043,207 of record JAWNLI010000349.1, on the reverse strand, counting down.
TTGACAACGACTTGTGTGTTCGCAATATTTTCATATGCACTTTGATGTGTGTTATACGCAATTGGTTTAACTGCACATAATTCATCAGATATGTCAGTGCAACATTTCAATTTATACGGCCTAAAAATGCTAATAAAATGTACAAAAATACAACAATTTTGTATAACCTCTATTTATATTTGAAAACGTCTGTACTATCAAATTGGAATCTGGCTCTATATCATCATCCACACATTTTCGCAAACTTCGCGTGAATTGTTGTGCTTGGAAACCTGACTTAAATAAGCTCACAGACATAAAAGACAACAACGGTTATCGACTCATTTGTTGATGTAGTCATTGGAACAGCAGCTAATCGACTACAGAACAAACAATAACATACTAACAGGGCAATAAAGCAGTCAATGCAGGAGCGATCTGCTTTCAGCCTTCTGCACATTGATTAAAGTCAAAAGGAAGAAATTGTAATTATGAGGCGCTGGGTGAAATGAGTGAATATGGCTGAAATTCAGATAATCAACAGCTGGTTGGTGAAAGGGGGCGGGGTGGACGAGTGCATGGAGTAGTTAAGCCATGGTGAACATCATTTTTCAAACTGGCTTCAACATTTGCCGGATGTGGCCGTGCGGCAAACAGCGCGAAACCAAAACGCATTCAGGCAAACAATTGCAATTGTAATTGAGCTGAGAGTCGACATGGACCTATATAAGTAACTGTTTAAGTGTATGTGTGTGTGTGTGTGTGTGTGTGTGTGCTTGTGTGTGTGCGCGTGTACGTGTGCTGAGTCTGTTTGCATTGTTATTTCAACGTTGGTCGCTTAGTGGCAATAAAAAGAATGTGCATTCCACAGGGAAATTATGAAAGCGGATTTCTTTTGTTTAGAATCGTTTCTAGATTACATGCAGTAGGATGTGTGTGCTTGTGTGTGTGTTTGCGTGTATTTGAGTGTGCACAGCTTTATAGCCATTTCTGCTTATTGCTAATGCGACTGTTGCTGCAGCAAAGCATCCGCAACTGAAGCAGATATTCGTATCAGTGATTAAGGGAGCCAAAATCCACCATTCCATTTCCTTTTGATGTCGCTATATCTGTCTAATGTTGATTGCATTATAAAAAATTAATTCTCTTCCCCAAAAGCTGAGTTAAATGATATTATTCACATTTTTTAAATTATTTTTACAGCCAAATCAAAAAATAATTAGTTGAATAATCAAATGAGCTATAATATTTATACGTGTTTACGTATGTAAAAGACGACTTTAAAACTTAGTATTAGTATTAAAAAATATCATAATAACTCATTAATAAAATTTTTTATGCAAATCTTTAATCAGGACAAGTTGACAATTTTGCTTGAATAAGCTCATTTCGTCTTCTGCTAAAAGAATTATAGCCAAATCTTTTAGCGTTGGCTTTTATGAACTCGTTTCCCAAATAATGAACGATGACAAGTAGCTTGCCAATTGACGACCCTCAATGGCATCCAGTCTGCTCGTCATCAAAGTGTATGGATGCTCAAATGTGTATGAAAATCTTTCCACTTTCACCCTACTATCGGCTCCAAACCCCGACCAACCCTTAACCGAAGTTATCCGCAATGCATACTTGATCCCAGCTGAGTGCAGAGTGCCAAGTGCCGTATGAAAATCAAATTTTTTATGATTGAGAGCCAAGCAACATGAAAGTGACATAGTTTGTGTACACTGCACACATACATATACATATATATATATATATATATATATATGCATGCTGGACTGCTGTACAATAGCGTGGTATGTGCTGGAACGAATGAAAATTGGTTGATATTTTCCTATATTGTATCATTCAGGCAATATGGCCCGGAAAACTGTTTGCCTTGATGCCAATTCTCAGTGCAACTTGCTGATTTCATTTCCTTCTTAAGCGCCAGCGCGAAAATATAATTTGCATGCTGCAGACACAGCTGCACAAATAGATAAATTTACATTAGGCAAGCTGGCAGCATTTCTTTAAAAAAATAAAACATTTCTTAGGGTTGAAATGCGCAACGGTTCACCCAGAAGGGAAATCGAATTTTTATCAAATGTACAAATTTGTCCTATACTTTGACTTAAAGGACAATGCACTTTGTTGCCAGGTTGCCTGATTGCACCCAATTAATATGAGAAAACGCAAGGGGGCACACACACACACACACACACTGGATATCAAGAGACAACAATTAATTTGATGCACACTAGAGATTTGTGAGAATTCGCTGAAAAACAGAATAAATTATTTCAGTAATTAAATTACGTGAAGTTTACTGAAATTTTAAATATATTATTATATGTCAATTAATTAAAATTGTGCATATTGCAGCTTCGTTGTCGAATATTGACTTCAGATGGCGCTGTAGAAAAACAATGAAATTAAGATAAATATTTTCACGCGCGACATTTCAGCGCTAATGAAATTTTGCTTTCAGCTAAATTAGTGTCGGTCTGAACGAAAGGCAACAATAATGCAGCAACAACAACAACAATGACACAAAGTAAAATTAAATAATGCAAGCACTTTTAGCTTAATTAAACTTGAATAGCAACAAACTGGCAGAAAACGATGCAGCAGACTCTAAGCCAAAACAGTGAGAAGATCTGAGAAGTGCTGAAGTGAAGTTGGAGTTGGAGTCCGTTATAAGCAATGTGGACTGAACAGCTCCAAGGATGCCAGGATGCACAAAAAGTCCAAGGGTTGCCTGTTTGTGTTCGCTGTTGTTGTTATGTTTGTAATTGTAATTGTTATTACAATGGTTGTCCTTTTGCATTGTGTCTGCTGCCATTTGCTGTCCCCTGTCCCCTGTCCCCTGTCCCTTGTCCCTTCTGTCTCGCCATGCACTTTTCCACATAATTGTGTGCCTGTGGATTGCCCAGCCGACACTTGTTCCTATGCATTTCAAGCCAAAAAGTTGCTATCAGTAACTCGGTTATGTTCCACAAAACAATTTTGCTTATGCAGAAATTTTATTACGATCTAAAATATTTATCTAAACTTTTGAAATAATTAATGAATATGATCATGGATTATTTTCTGCTGTCAAAACTAAATATTAATTCTGTAAGAAACTCAATTGTGTTTATTTGAAGAAAATTATTTGCCAAATGGTATTAACACTCATTGTAAACAGCAACTTTCGCAGTTACGTAATGATATCCATAATTGCGCTTTAAGTAAAAAATCTTTTCAAAAACATAGAACTTCAGCAGAAATTGTATTTCGGAGCGTCGATTTTTGCTGTTGTTCTCTTCGGCTTCTGACGAAATGTGCAAGAGTAAACAAAAGTATTGCCAAGTTGCAATGGACAAATACAAATACAAGCAATGAGGTGCTTTGCCCAACAACCTCTGAGTGTTTAGTTGTGTGTGTGTGTGTGTGTGTGTGTTGTAAGTGCTATCTGAGTGCTACAACTAGTTGGTGCTGCATACCGGCTTGTCCTACCTAATATAATTGCCTTCGTTTTGCCTCGTCTTTTGCAAATGCTTGGCTTTTGTTGTGGGCGTTACAGCTGCAAGACTCTCGACAGAATGTGATTGTGTGTGCAACAAATGTAAGCAACGACATTGATGCTGTTTTGCCCAATGTTTCCTTTTCATTTTTCCTTATCCTTTTTATACTGTTTTTATGGCTAAAACACTTGCAGACATGTTTTCCCAGCCTGTTTACTGCATATACAAAAACAAATAGTAAATATATTTGTACAGGATATTGAAGTAAAACAATATTTTTGTGTGGCTTATTTCGGTTTTCGAAATTCTGGAAAAAGTCAACAGAATGATTTTTAGTCTATTAAAAACATACGTATTTTAAAGTCAGTGGAATATGCGGAGTTTGCGCCAAAAAAATACATTCTTTAGTTAGCTATATGAAATGTGCATATATTGATATTCGTAGTCTTAAGCATGTTGCATGCTACAATTGTTATGTGGCATTTTGTCGTTTTTGCCCTTACTTTTGCTGTACATGCAATTGCTAATTGCTTTAAATGCAGCCGGAAGTGGCTTTACTTAAGCCACTCGCAAACACAGACAGACAGACAGATACAGCAGCCGAGATTTGTAGTTCCACATCCAGCAATACTCGTAATGCACACTTGCTGCAAACAGATGCAATGTTGCATATTGGTTGGCTTTGTTTTTATTCTGTTTTCATTGTATTTATTTATTTAAAGCTATTAACTTGGCTTAGCCTTTGCTGCTGTTACTTTGAAACAAGCTGTGGATAAAGCTCTGCATGTTTGCATTGGCTTTTTCAATGCTGTTACATTACGTATACGTAATGTTTAACAAAAACCATTTTCTTATTTACATAAAAAAATATTTACATGATTCTGTTGACTTGCCAACGATACGGTTCGATGTTTAATTGAAATAAAAAACTTTATGAATGCTCTGAATGCAATTTCTATATTCTGGTCTTAAAATATGCATGTAATATGTTATAGCTGCAGCGATTGTTTGGCTATTCGGTTTTGACCTCGTCCCTTCGACGGTCTTGTCCTCACGTCTGTTTGTTATTGCCTCCTGACTCTTGTATTGTTTCTCCATGTATGTTGCATGCTGCATAAATAAGAGACAGGCACAAGCAATTATTTGCTTTGTACATGATTTTGTCAATATTTATGAGCGGCTGTACAAAATTGCGATAACAATATCAATATAAAATAATATAAAATTTAATTAAAATAGATACGCGTTAGGGAGATTGTTTTTCATTAACTGTATTAGTTTGTAAAAAAATCGTTTATTTTCTAATATACAAAATTAGTAGTTTGCGGATAGTAAAAGCACATCAGATATTAATTTAATTTGAATTTTTGAAAATCATTGTTACACAAGTATTTATATATTTTTTCACTTTCCAGAAATAAAGATAATGCAATTTCCTTATCTGACTGTGATTTAAATTCTGTATCGACTATTTAATAATATTGAGTTCACAGTGATCGATCTGAAACACAGAATATGCTAAATAAAATTGATTGTATTTTATGACTTAATTCAAGAGAACTCAAGCAAATGGAACCTGTATGTCTGAGGCCACATACTCGTACAAAATTGCTGCACTTTAAGAGTGCGGCTTAGGGGAGTGTTGAAGCTCTTCGGGTTACTTATGCGCTGACATTTTTATGGGTATCTTATGTGTAACGAGCGAGTGTGGCAAAGACAAAGCTAAGCTGTTTTTTATACTTTCGAAATCGATAAAAATGCAAATTAAACTGCGGGAATGTGTGGGAAGGGGCAGTTAAAAAAAAAAAACTAACATATGCGACTTCAGTAAGAAAGCCACGTTAAGCAAAGAGATTTAAATGCCGGAAAATGGTTTTTGTTATAGTATGTGGAATGACGGCACATAGAAATCTATAAATATGATAGTATACAGAACGTCAAACGGAAACAAGTTTTCAAGTCACTTGCATGATGAAGTACATGTCCTGACGCAAGGATGAAACAGGCGTCCAATGGGAAAGAAGTCGAGCGACAAATGAAAATTGCAAAAACGATCGGAAATGACCAATTTGAAATAAAAATGTATCCGAATGGGCGTGTTTTGGTGTGGCTGCACCCAAAGTTAAATGCAGGTTAAGCGAAAATGGGCAGATTGCAAATGTGTTGGTGGGTGTGTGTGTGTGTGTGTTTATGTGTGTACGGAAGTGAAGCGCTTGACATGCACAGACACGCACATCAGCACAGAACTGCAAAGCAAATGCAGTCGAAGGATGCGCCTGGCACTCAGTTCGTTGGTCCCAGGAAACAGACCAGCACAACGAAGATGATTTGCCGGCATGAGTTTGAGTTTGTCACATGTAAAAGTCATGTGCACGAATCGGACTAGGAAATATGGTTAGATCATAATCACATCAAGTGTCTTCCAAAACTTATTGCCAGCCAGCGCTGCTGACAGACAAATTAGAAATTTTTCATAAGTGTACAGGCCACATTTCAAATCTGGCTTGGCAGACTTCCATTCAAAGTACATTTTTTTTCCAGTTTTTATCGCTTCGGGGGAGTAGCAAGTGCATTGACCTCGATATGTGCCACGCACTCAAGCCGAGACACAGCTCATAACTCAAAGTTGTCAACTTAAGTCCGTACCTAAAAACAATAACACGCACACCCACAAAACTTTGCATAGTATATATATATATATATATATTTTTTTTTTTATAATAAATCAAGAGAATATTTTCTATTCTATTTTTCTGGGGTAGCAAATTCCCGTTTCAACAGGCTCCCTTAAACCTTTTTCATTCTCAACTGTTTGCAAAGTAATTCACCAGACATTTTATAAAAAGCTCAATTTAAATAAATAACTGTACAACTATATATGAATACAGGAAGAATAATTAAGATATATTGTGTGTGAAAATTAGAAAATGCTTTTTGCTATTTCTCTGACAATAGTAACTAAGAAGTAATTCAACTTTATATGCACTACAAGTGGGTGACTAAATTCGATAAAACTGAAATTAAATTTCCCACATTATATTACTTAATACAATCTTGGAAGGGTAAATTTAAGAAAAGTTTTACCTTCTTCACTATCTCTCCTTCTTGCTTTGCAATTGGTGTGGCTTCCTTTTGGAGAGTTCTTGCGAGTACTTTCCTTTTCCTGTGCGCAAACATTTTGGCTAAAATGTATAAAAGTGAAATTTTGGTTTTCCGCTTTTGGCCCGCTCAGCAGTTTCAGGTCAGTTCTTTGCTGACTCTGCTCAGAGTATAGCAACTTTTTTTCTTGTCGTTGTTGTCGCTGCTGCAGTTGTTGTTTCCGTTTAAATGTTGCTTAAAAAAGTGTCAACAACTGTGGCACGCAATTAGCAAAGCGCTTGAAAATATGGTAACAATTTGTTGGCGCTGGCCCTAATCAAATAAAAATCTTCCACATGCCATGAGAGTCATATGCCAAAAGAGCCAAATGCCAATTTAAAATTGCACACGCGCACACACACACACACACTCACGCAACTGCACAGGACTGCATATTGCGCATCCGCCCCGTTTTTCGAATGGAGCGACAGTTCGCCCACAGTTGCATATGTCCGCTTTTTCGTTACAGTTTTATTAAGTTTTTAATTAATGTATGAGCAGTTAAAACTTGTAAAAGTGCTGTCATGATAAACTAAAACAATATTTCTCACTTGGGAACCCAAACGCCCCACACACATGTCCGCTTACCAGTTACACGATGCCACCAGAGGGACGAAGACTGAAAGCTGTTTAAATAAATGAAGTTATGGGCAACTAGTATTTATATATATGTATATACATATGTAAAAGTGTTTAAGTGATTGGTTGTGCTATTAAAATATTTTCGCCTCATTATTCACTTAATTCACTTAACAACTTTAGAACTTTGGAAAACTCTAAAAACACATTATTTTATTACAATAATAGTTTCTTGGGCAGTTTTAATTATTTTCTTATTTACTTTTTTTGATAAAGACATTTCAATGGGTAGATTTGTAGATTTTGCATAAAATTTAAATTGAATATTTGTTGAAGAAAATCATGAGTGAACTTTGATAAGGCTAACTTTAATTTGATTTTAATTTGTTAGTTATTTGGTCCATCTGTCTAAGTAATTTTCGTATTTATAGCAAGAAAATAGTTATAGTCTTTGTGCTTGCATTTTGGAATTTCCAGTGTGGTACACTTCACTTTTATCTTATCTGAAAAATTGAATTTGTGGTTGGCACCCAATGATTGTGCTAAGTCGTTTGGCAAACAGACTACACCAAGTGGCACACAAGCACATACACATACACACACACATATCCAAATACACTCAGGCATACACATTTTTCAGTAGCCTTGTGGCCATATGGCAGCTTGCTCCTTTGCATTTGTATATATATATGTGTTCTTGTGTGTGTGTGTGATTATACTCTTGTAGCTCTAATCCTTTATACATTTTGGGCCCCAGACACAGCCTGACCCCATTCACAAAATTTAGAATGCCATCTATCAGCACTCACACACAAACTGGACGCACAGGACGCACTGGACTTGCAGGCGACATGGTCAAAACTTTGCACAATTAAAGTTTAAGTGTTGCACAAACTTGTACCATGTGGTTGAGAGCTTCAACAAAGATGATGATGATGGTGATAGTGATAATGATGACGATGGTGGCAACGCTCATGACAGGGACAATGCATTTTGTTATTATAGACTTTTGTAGCCGTGAGGCGCGCAAGTGTATTTGTCTTTGACCAAAAATTGGCACCTTTTTCAAAAAGTTCAGCCGCAATAACAAAGTGTAATTAAAAAGTTTGGTAACACTTGCACAAATATTGATATCGATTCTAAGCAGGTGCTGGGTAAAGCTTAAGATTACCGCAACAAAATGGCTCTCACTGGAATTACTTAACATAGACATCCAAATATTTTCATTTGCTGCGGTTGGTTTGCTTTTTGCTCCTGATTTGCCTGCAAGCTGCTAATTGCATTGCTCTTTTGCCATTGTTTTCGGGGCACTGTCAAATGCAGGCAACTCACTGCGCATTTATTGCAAAAGTATCAAAGAAAGAAAAGCCAGTAAAAGAGTTTGAGAAAAACACTCCGATAAAAACTGTCAATAAAAGCAATTTTGTGCATTAATTTCTTTTGCATTTCTTCTAGTCGTGGTTGGCAATGCAAAAATAATCAGGAAAACTAAACTGGTAAACTGACAGATACCCTGTAAATAAATCACTGATAGGTAGACATATATAAAAAATGTCTGTTGCTATTAAAATTGATTTTAAAAGGTTATTGCTCATAAGAGAATATTTTCAAGACCTTTGATATTCAGAGGTGTCTCATCTGTGTTTTTAAATGTTTGTTGCTTTAAAAATAATTTTTTAATGAAATAATTGTAATAGTGATTTTTCTTGCGTCAGTTGTTATCATTACACATATATATAGGGTAAAAGAAAGAAATATTAAGTATTTTTCAATATGTTAATTCCGCTTGAATGAACATTTTTGCTAGTTTACGAAAACAAAGTTGAACTCATTGAATATTTAAGAGGGTTTTGAGTAAGTTGAAGTAGTATTCAATGGCAATTTGTTAAATAATGAAATTAATGCAAACTGTGCTCTCAGCGAAACTGGATTTGAAGTGAGATTACAATTCAGTTGGTTACCAAAACTTACAGAAAACGTCCACATAAATTCTTCTTCTGGAGGTGTACATGAATAGTATACAATGATTAATTGGCATATTTATATAAAGTATGATTAATATTAATAATATCTGCCCACCGCGCACATGCCACTGTTAATTAAGTACAACAAATGCGATTAATGCCGATGATGTATAATAATTCGGCCTGTTATTGATTTCAGGTTAATCGCACATTAAAATTTACATAAACTGTTATTAATAAAGGAGATTAAACGGACGAAAATGCATTGTAAAATAAAAATAGTTACTACCCAATAATAACAATATTAATAAGCTGTCCGAGTGATGTGGGATTTAAATTATAAATTATATTTAACCAGTTCAACTTTTTTGTAAACTAAGAAGGGTATATTTAATTTCGTTGTATGTCAAAAGAATTGGATTAATATTGTGAAAAGAAAAACTATTTAATTGAATTATGTAAAAATATATTTGAAATAGTTTACAAATTAAAAATATATATATAAGTTTTTTAAAATGATTTAGCATAAAATTCGTCTGACAAAAATATATTAATTGCAAGATAATATAAGAATTTTGATACAATACTTTTATATAATCGATTTTTAATAAACAATCGCACTTACCCACATAAAATAGAGTAAAGACTGAGTATTATTAACAAACCCCAAAGTCATAAATATTTGTACGAGAACATAGTATGAATCACATTGCACATAAATTATATTTAATACGCCTTTCTTAACAAACAAGGGAAAAATATTTATTAATAAAAATGATATATGCGAAAAGGACCACAAAGTGGCTTAAGGTCATTAAAAAGACGAGCAAATGATGTGTGCAATATTAATGTATGCGATAATTACAACAATGCAATAATTTTATGGGCTGAATATGAAATACTTATGACAATACTAAATATATTATTATTAAAGATGATAATAATTGTGTACCAATTAATTTAGATTTATATTTTATGTTTTGTTGAAATATCATATCCTTAAATTCACCAAAACATTGACATTGTTTTTGTTAAACAAGCATGTTTATCGTGTATTTGCAGTTGAATGGAAGTAACATTTTGACATCGGCTTTTGATTCTCAGCATCAATTGAAAAACTATTTTAATATTAGTGATGAATTTCTCTGCTTTTTGTTGTGTTTGAAAAGGCAGCAAATGCCATATTGAGCTGTCGACTGAACAGCAAATTATTATTGATACTCAATGCATGAGAGCACACAGTGATACCCATAAAATTGTATTTTTTATACATATTTGAACAGATTTAAGTGTATATTCAGATATTTGGATAAAGAAAATGTAAACATTTAATGTTTTATAATTACATATGTGCAGATAACACAGAGACAAAGAGAAAGATATATTTTAGGTAAATATGCAGATACAAAAAAATATTCAGGACAGCATTAACCGCAGTTTGGGCAAAAGTACAGCACCCAAGCATCATGCGGCTTATGTGGTAGGGTGTCAGTTTACCTTTCTGCTGGTTACCCTAATCCAATGCAAACACCTGCCCCATAAACTTTAAGTCCGCAGCAACAGCAAAACAAAGTTTTGCGTAGCTTAAAACAAGCAACAATCCAACCTGAAATAAAATCATTCGAGTGTAACTGAAATTTGTGCTGGGCGTTTGTTTGAGTGTTTTGTGTGTGTAGCTTGACAAAAAATAAAACTTTTCGATTTGACCCAGGTATTTTGGTATTATTCTGTCATTTCCAGCGCTGGTCGCTGAATTTCTTGCTTTAAATGTAAATAAAAATATTAAATGAAAATTTTTTGATTATTATTTATGGCACTCACAATGTGACTGTTCGTGTAACAAGACAAATTTGGAGAGTATCTGTCTAACTATAAAATATTAAAAGTAACTGTAGCGCATTAAGCTGAACCGTAGTGCTATGCTGACAATTATCCGTATTATCATTAATTTATTAGAGCCAAAGCCATCGGCTGACAAGCGACACAAGGATACTGACACCTTGCTTAAAGTAAACAAAAATATATTACAATGCCATTTGGGGCTGCGGGACAAAAGTTCTGACAACAATCATCTCTGCTGTGTCGCACATTTAGCTGGTTATTGTTTTAACATTTTGCAGACCTTTTATCTTATCATTATTAACGTTCGTTTTATTGTGCCACTGTGTATGGGTGTGTGTGTGTGTGTGTGTATCTGTACTCCACTGTGGCAGCCACTCGTTGTTGCCATCATGCTTTGCAGGGTATTTTAAGAGCGCTTTTTATTATGTCATTATTGCCATTTACTTAGCTCTTGTCAGCACCCCCATCTTATTAAAACCGCCAACCATAGTCCTCACCCTGGTCGCCTCGCTAGCTTGCATTATTTTGATTATTTGGACTTCCTTTGTAAATGGGTGCTTCGAGCACATTACGCTATGACTCCGACTCCATCTGAGACTCGTTGATATTTTGATGGCACTTTCCATTTACAATTTCATTTTGTCTAAGGCCACTTTAATGTCCAACATCGTGTATTATTTGTTTTTCGTATTTTAGTATTTACATGTGATTTACATAGCTCTCAGATTATTTTAATGACACACAAAGTTTCATGTTGTTGGCTTTGCCAATTCTTATCTATTATTGATGTCAAAGTTATTTTTTTGTATTTATTTATGAGCTTATTAATTAAACATGAGATAAATTAAGTGAGCTGAGGCAATTTATTAGCCAAAATGAGATATTCTATGCATATAGAAGCGAATCCAAAGATAACTCACGTATAGGGTTGTGTAAAAGTAAGTAAAGCACATTTAATAACAAGTTAAGACTAAAAATTATATAATAGTATTTTATAATATACTGCATTCTGGGTAATTAGTTATAGAGTATCCGGAGTATTGCCTTAATTAACATATCGCTATTGTATAAGTATTGGTGTTAAGCGAAAGTTGAAGTGAATCGTTGATGCGTTGAATGCGAATTAAAATAATGAGCGAACTTCAGTAAACAAAAAAGCGAATGCATAAATTGATTACAGTATCAATTGCTGAACTCATGACTTTTAATTAAAATGCGCACACAATGAAAGAATCGACTTGAGCGGCGCAAAGTTGGCAATTTGGCTTTAAAAAAAATAACCGAGGAACTGCATGAGAATCAGGCAAAATCCGCGAAAAAGGCTTATATAGCTTGTGCTTGCGCACAAAAGTATTTGCGGGACGGTGCGAGGTTGGAAGGTTGGAAGCTGGTTAAAGTGGAAAAAGCAAACAGGACGCGGTGTTGGCAACAGGAAAAGTTAAAATGCGACTCTGGAAAATTATAAATCAATTTAACATTGGGCCGCAACGTTGGCTGGCCACACAAAAGTGCGAGTCGCATAAGTAAATGTGCGGACAAGTTTCCATTACGAGTGGCCCAACAGTGAATAACTGTATAAATTGCCAACTCAAACGGAAGCGCAATGACACCGGACGCCATTGACCGGCCCTAGACCGGGAATGGGTCCTGGCCTAGCCTGGCCTGGCCTGTCCGGGCCCGTACTATAGCTGGAACGCATGCGCGCCAGTGCGAGTCCCTTCATCATCCGGCTTGTCGCCGTCGCCACGGATGTACGCGCTTTAATCTGTGAGCCTGGGTATCAGCTACAGATACAGCTACTGCCACAGCTACTGCCACAGCTATAGACTCAGTTGCACTCGCCGCAGCTACAGTTTTGCTGGATTCGGATTGGGTTTGCTGGGGCGGCTTTATATTGTGGCAACATTTTAAGTCAAGCAGTAAAACAACTGTTTGTAATTGCAACCGCCACGGCAAGAGTCCCTGATAGTGTGGTCTGGGTTGTGGCTTACGCTGGAAGAGGGTCTGTGATTGTTGGTTGGGCGCTTGAGGGATCATAGTTGAATGCTTACTGGCAAAAGTGCTTGTTACCGGATGTTGTGCAATAAAAATGCAAAGTATACAAAAGTTTCTCTGCAACGCCATAGTTTAATGGCCGAAATGATACTGCTACTGCTGGCTGGGAGCATACTTTGGGATAAGGTTCGAATGGAAAACAGCTAAAATAATATATACGGTAAATATTAAGCGAAGGAAACGAATTAATGATTAAAGTACATTTTATAAAATCATTTAAATAAAATATTACGTGGGACCTTACTACAGAACAATAAATAACTATAAATCGGATATATTTGAAAAATAGTTCAAGGTGCTTTCAATTTGAGGAGCGATTGTTGCAGTCAACTTAAGAACTTAATGATACATATGTGAAAATCACCAATTAAATTACTTATTTAAATGTGATTATGCACATTATTTACGAGATTTGTGGTAAGGGGCATGTGGCAAAGCGATAAATGGAGCGACACAAAAGCGTGCGCTGCATTTTCAATGCGTGCAACGGGCATTATATATATTTGCAACGGCTGACATTGAGCGACGCTGGCGCTTATCGCATACACGTCGCAGCTGCAACTTGAATGGCGCCATGTTTGGCATAATGAGCGCCACTCATAGCCAACAATACGAGGCATGCGGCATGCGGCATGCAACTTGGGCAATGGCGTGCCAGGCTATGTGGTATGGCTGAAGCAGATGGAGATGTAGCTGAAAATCCTAAGTACGGAACGTCAAATAGCAAACAACGTCTTGCACCTGGAATGCATTAAATAAACATCATTATCGCTAAGACAAGTACAAACTATACACGCACACAAGCGCATACAAGCAAACCCAAACACTCGCACACACACTCACACACACACAGAACACACTGATAGAGGAGCGCTAAACAATGCAACTCTCCGAATTTACACTTTGCACACAAGCGAAACGCTTGTTTGGCAAGCAAAAGGATTTTGAGGTTGAATTGTGTAAGCATTGCAGGAAAATGTTAGATGAGTTTTCGGCTCCCTGCTAAACCCAAACATACTGACAGACCAGGACCAATTTTAAACGCTGATCACCAGCGAGAATATGTATTTAACGGTCTTAGCATTTCTTGGCTTTTAGTATTATAGCTTGAAATGCTATTAAGTCTTAATTGGATCATGAGTTATTTTAAAATGCGCATTGTATTCGCTGTGTTTTATAGTTATAAGTGTGCAGGAAATTCATCTATAATTTCCAGCCGTTATTTTCTATTTTAAAAAATATTAATTTATATATATTTTTTATATTTACTTACAACTTTTTTCTGTCTAAAAAAGTTTTGTCGATAATGTGCTGCTGACAAGAAAATATTTGACGAATTTTATTATCACTTGGATGTTTTTAAAAAATATATTAAAATTTTTTTCAGCTGTTTTTTTCCATTAAAAAACATTATATTTTTGTAAGGTTTTATTTTTGAAGCTTTATCTTGGTTGACAAAGTTATGTCGCTAATGTGCTGCTGGCAAAAAATAAAGTTTATTTACAAATATTTGGTCATTTTTATTTTCACACATTATGCGGTGTTTTTTTTTTTGTTATATTTTTTATACACACACACTCGCACACTCATATATTCGCACACACAAAGAGGAAACGCAGCATGGCCATTTATCATTTTCGCCCTATTGAAGTTTCAGTCTTGCGTCGACGACGACGACGACATAAAGTAGTGGCAGCAGCGGGAAGTAGCAGAGGGGGGCACGTAGCCCAAGGGGCGTGGCAGCCATAAGCATAAGGCGCGCTATCCAGCGAGGGGCGCAGACACAAAACAGCAGGGTTGCCAAAAATACCCGAAAAACGTCGTACAAAAAGAACGACGTCCAAGTAGTTCAAAAACTTTGGCCTAAAACCAAAATGAAGGCGAATGGAAAAAAAAGAAGCAAAATATCAAGAAAAGAAATGGTCGCTGGGGGCGTGGCGCATTAGCGCAAACACTGGCTGCCATTTGAGTGCGTGCGACATTATTTATGGTTTGTTATTTCAGCAAAGGAAAAAGTATGCAAGAAAATATGTTGCGACTCTTTCATAATTTTCCTCCACTTTCCTTTTACTTTACTTTTTTTGTTGTTGGCGTTTTTTGATTGCTGCTTGTGCAGTGGGCGCTTTTCAACGAAACGAAGGTTTTCACACACTTCAATGTTTGGTGCAAATGATGGACGGCTTTAAGAATGAAACATAGGTTAATAGGGGCGTAACGCCGCCCCAAATAATTAAAACTGCACACACAAACTAATAGCAAGAATGTGTTCTCTGCAAATTGAGCATGCATTAAAAGTACTCATTAAATATACTCATATTAAATTGACGCAACGCCTCAGCTTAATGACCATAGATCGAAATTAATGACAACGCCAAATGCTGTCCACTTTCCAATAGCCCGGCCAAGGAACACGGCCAACGGCCTTCAGCTTTCAGCTTTACGAGCGGCCGCAAATGGGAGCACCTGCTGCCAATGCCTTTAGTCGACTGAGCCAGAATTCACCGGCAAATTTCGATTGACGTTAATGACACCTGCGAGACAATTTCAATAACCAATATGTGCCGCTTTGGGGTCTGCGAATCGCCATCTACCTGCGGTGGCATTAAATAATCGATTATGGCTTCACTTTTATTGTTGTTTTCGAAACATATTATAAAAATATGACGCATTTACTTCACCTAGTTTTCTTAATTAACTATCATTTAAGTGTCTTAAAATGGAATACAATATTCAAGAAATGCAATAATACAATACACATTTTTTCTGCAAGCTCAAGCTAAACGAAAAAATAAATAGCTGCATGTGAGTTCTGCTGTATTTAATATAAATTATTCTATTAAAACAAACCTATGCGCTAAAAAAAAGGATTTGGATTAAACCAGGCCTGTTGGCATTAACAAATACAAACCTCATACTTCAGTTGAAAATTTGCATATTTAATTCGATTGATAAACACTTTCTTTGCTTTCCTTACCACTCTCCGTTTGGGCTGTTTTAAGTGGGCCTTCACGCTCTCTTGACTTTAAAAATTGGCTTTAATATTTACAAAAAGTGGCCTGATGGCCGCCATGCCGCGCCACGCATATAATATAAGAATGAGGTGTCAAAACAAAGAAAATTCTTCTTTTTTCTCGTTTCTTCTATCTATTTCTTGCTTTCTTGCTGACTCGACTGAATTCTTTGCCCCTATTTACAGTTAGTCGCCGGGGCTCTTGCAGCTGTTTACTTTGTTAATGGTCTTTTTCAGCTAAGCCTGTCAGTCGCACGCGTCGCAGTGCCGCCCCTCTTCGCACGGCTATTGAAATTTGCTCATTTTGATGACCTCCAAAGTGCGGCATTGAAAACTGAGGGCTTTTTGATTTGCCCCAGTCCTCTCCAGGAAGACTTTTTTTTTATTCCAAAAGCATATAATTTTTGTTCTTTGTCTGAGCGCCTGCTACGCCTAAAATAATTTATACAAAGCTCCCGTTGATTTCATTTGCTTTTATTACAATGCGATATTTAATGGCTAGGCGGAAAAGCGAACAGGAAGTTTCCATAGCCCCCCCCCCCCACCCCCTGCTCAAGTCCGATGCTTTGTTGATTTTGTTAAATACTTTTCATTTTTCTTTTCGCTGGGAAAGCGACTTACCCAGTAGGTCACTGTTTAAAAAGAACTTTTCCAAATATTTAAGCTTCCTAATGAGCAGTTGTAGTGTTGTTTGAAAATACACTTCGAAAGATTTTTTGATATCTGACGACTTCTTTCTATTCTGCATTATACATTTAAGAAATACGAATGAATCGGATAGTCATGAAGGTTCAGATTCAGAGTACATGTACCTTATGGGATTGAAAATGCCTTGAACAAAACACAAATTAAACAGAATTTTGATTTGCAAACTGTAAATTACTAGCTAAAAATTCATTTCCCTTTTGGCAATGAAATTTATAGTCTCTGCCCTTAATGCTGCGCTGAAAACACAATCTTAAATAATGTAAACCGTTCGTGTGTAATATTTGTCATTGATTTGCTCCAGCCCCGGCAACAGTTTGTCGAGCACTTATCACATCTGACACCAACCAACCGAATCCTTACCTACAGCTTAGGGTGTGGGTGGTGGCAGGAATACTATTTCAACAGTTGCTCAGATTCAACGCCTTAAAAATTTATTACATTTACGAGTATTTTTCCGGTTTTGCTCTCCGGAAATTGCCGAAACGTGTGGCCAGTGCGACGAATCCTTGAAATGTGCTTAAATAAATTTTTAATAATTTCTATGACGCTTCCAAAGTTAGTCCACAAGCCGAACGCCTCAAAACCCAAAAGTAACCAGACTTTGGCAAATTTACACGACTCGACCATAGATAAATGAATTATTTATTTTAATGCACCACAATTCAGCTGTGCTGCCAACTAAATTGCTAACTTGTTGTTGATGATAATTCCATCGGCAAGTTCATCTCTTAACGCATTTCTCAATGGTCATTTCCATTATTGAGAGACAAACTATTTTGTCATTCGTTGAGTTTGTTTGTCGCTCAGCAATCAAAGATGATGACCGTCTAATGCTCAGCATTTATTACTATTTATACTATATAATACATATTTTTTTATTTTTTTTAAGATAGATATAAGAATATAAGCATCTTTTCAAAATATCAATGGCAACGGCTGTAATTACAGTTTGTCAATTGCAATTCAAATCCATCAAGTGAAAGACGTGTTCGATGAAAGGAAATGTAATTCAATGGATTTGTGGCTTTCACTTTTCAATTAAATAAGAAAAACGATAAATGTGAAATCAAAAGAAAAAGCAAGCTATCGCTGCTACATGATATATATAAGTCAAGGTTTTGCTTTCAATTTCCATCATTACAGAGTCAGAGTCAGAGCAGAGCAGAGCAACTGTCAGTCATTTGTCGTGAGCATATGAGATGAAATCGTATGAAAATAAATTTAATGATATTATTTCAATATTTTCGCATCATATTTTGCCTTTAACCTTATACCTTTTTTTGTCATTGTGTGCGTAATGACATGCAATTATTTTCAGATCAAACCCCATTTGCCGTTGTTGTAACTGAATCGAGACATTAACGCCCAGCCAATGGGGGAAAACATCTATGGGGCCTGTCAGTTAATGGCCAGCCAGCAATATTGACGTTTCGTTGATTAAACAATCAATACTCCAATTGCATGCTCAATACCCAATACTTTTCCTTTTTTCTCCCGATGCAGACGATGGGTTTTCAGTCTATTTTTGTTTTCCTGTGCCCTGTTCGTAAAAATAAATTGAGTGATGTGCGGGTAACTTAAAGTTACGTAAGCAAGTCTATAAAAGGTGTAAATTGAAGAGATGTACCAACACATGTATTATAAGCACATCTTACTTGTTATTACCAACTCTTATTATTAATCTTAATTTGTTTACATCTTGCATTTGAAGGATATCTAATAGTCTCATGATCATTTTTGCAGACTACTTGGTTCTACTGCCTGCTTTTGTCTCTCAATAATTAAAGTGATACGTGGGTGGCCAAACAGTAGCAGTTCTGTTGCTCATCAGCATTATCATTACCATAACTATTTTCATTATCATCATCAACGCCAGCATGAAAATGAGCAGCAGGAGTTGCTGCTGCTGCTGCTGCTGCTGCAGCTGCATCCTTGCTTGCATGCAACATGCGCATATTAAAAATTATTTTTGCATACGCTCGCAAAATGAAAATGGGTGTGGCAGCAAAAATTCATTTTTCCAAATGAAAAAAAGTAGAGGCAAATTGGATTTTAAAGCGCAGAAAATCCAGCTAAACGGCTTGAGAAAGCATCAATTTAAAACATATACTGTCGCATATCAATGGAACACTCAGTGGATCATTTATTCTGCGAGGATTGCAAATAATGCAGTGAAAATTGTCTTCGACGGGCAGCAAATTGACATATCAGCTGTCAGGGATATTTTAATTTAATTGCTATCGGAAAAAACTGCTACTTGAGGATTTATTTACGGAAATGCGAAAAGCTTGATTACTTTTTTTCATATTCAATTCGTGTAATGAGAAACTCATCAAGTAGTAATCAATTTATTTCAAAAGCTAACAAAAAAAGTGAATGTGTCGTTTATCTCTTTATTTTTAATTCTTTTAGTTTTGTTGTACGCATTAATTTTTAGTAAATTCTAATAGTCGTTTGGTTGTTTTTCATGTTGAATTTTCATCATGAATTTTTTGATATAATAAGGCCACGTCTAGACACTTTTAATATACACTTATAAATACTTGCCCTTGGGCATATGTATATTCCTTCTCTTGCCCACTGCAGTCGGCGTGTTAAAGTTGGAAAACACTCATACGCCGCATTGCCAACATTAATCTTGCTTACACATACGCAAACAAACATTTTGGAAACTATGTGTGATGTGTGTGCGTGTGTATCTGTGTGTCGGTGTGTATATGTATACACATTAAAAGTTTTCCTAAGAGCTTATGCCACCATTTGTTAAAAGCGATTTTTAATGCAGCTTTAAAAACTTCGCTAAACACACACACACACACACACACTCCTATACACGCGATAAAGAGATGGAGGCAAATTGGCACCCCCAATGCCATCACTGACTTATCTAATGGCTTTGCATGCATTAAAAGTGAAAGTTTATTTTTTTATAATGAGCTCATATTATTTTTATACCCTTAGATTTAGTCGGGTAATATCGAATAAACAATACATAAGTAACTTACCTAAACTATTCGACACATTAGGTTAAATTATAAAAATTAATGACAAACGAATTATTCGCAATTAAAATATTTTTGCATATTAATGTTGAGAACAGATTAAATATATTAAAAATTATAATTGATAGACTATACTTTGTTTTTTTCTTTTAAATTAGTTCCCTGTTAGGTGAATTAAATAATTATTTAATATAAAACTTGTTATTTTGCTAGCTACCGCATTTTGACGATTTTAAGAGTATTAAAACTGACATCCTGCTTAGTGGTTATGGGAGAGTTATCAGGGAGGGGTGCGGTAGAAGACTGTTTCATTGGCTGGTTCATAATAAGCTAACCGGCATTTGAGCGGATTTTAATGATTTTTGTCACAGCGTGGCATTGGCGGTATCAAGTTCAGAAGTGAAGAGCGGATTAAAGAGCTTAATTTTCAATTGCAGGCACTAATCAATTAAACTGTTAAATTGCTCATTCGTCAGCATGTCTCACACAACGTACCGATTAGACATTTTAATTAAAAAACTATACGGAATGAAATGCCTTTGCATATCTGAAATTAAATCAAAAACTATCAGAATTTGCTCGTGTGTGTGGAAATTGTTTCTTTGTGATATGTGTTAAAATATAAATTGTATGCCTATTTTGTTTTTGGCAACACAAAAATCAAAAATGTTACATTGGAATATCAAACTCATTCAAAAAGTTATCAAGGTTTGAAATTAGTTTGGTGCAACATTTGACAATAAATAGACTATAAGTATACCCCTGGATACTCGCTGATCCAATAAATAATTTAATATAAACAATTTGATGACAATATTCAATGCGTGAAATATGAAATGCAATTACATTGATAAATGATATTTATATGTATATATTTATATCTATATTATATATAAATTGTTGTAACTTTTATTTAAGGAATATTATTCGAAATGCGTACTAAATGTATTAAAATTATCAGTCTTGGCTTTACACTTTTTTTTTATATGTATTTCATTTAATCCTTAACAACAACAACAATTTCATCGAAATTATTAAAGTATTTAAAAGTTTTATTTTGCTGATGCCAGTCACATATGCATTTTCAATGCCTCAAAAAAGAGTATACATTTTCATTTTTAATACTTATTATGTCAGATTAAATTTATGTTAATGTCAGTAGTTACCAAATAACTATTTGCTTCCAATATGAAAGCAACGGCAACCACGTTTTATCAGAGGACAGAAAGTCATGTATTAATACCAGATTTTGCACTGACTGCAGCTGCGCATTAATGTCAATCAGCTGTATAATTAACGCGGCTAACTGAACAGAATCGGCAACAACAATGACTCCAAGTGACAAACGTTCACCATAAATATGGCTAATCTGTTTGGCAATGATTTGATTAGAACAGAATCACTTGCCACTTGGATTTGCACCATACATAGGCAATGCAAATGCGACACATTTGAGGCAGCTCGAATGTCAGCAACATCATCAATAACAGCAACCACAATAACAATAACAATAACAATAACAATAGCAACATTGGTGTAAAATGCACCATGGCCAGGACAATAATTAGCACTTGATGGCTGAGTGAGTGTTCGCGAAGGGGGGTGTGAGCGGGCAACATGTGCAGGTACAAGAATTTTGTATATGTATCTGTGTGTATCTGCTCTAAACAGTAGCCAAAGAGGTTTTCAGTGTCGACCAGCGGCGCTAAAATATTTGTCCATGGCAATTAATTAAACGCGGTTGTGCGACAAATTCCTATGTCGCAAATGCACTACCCACAATCTTGGTTAGTTCAGCTATATGAAGAAGTTTGATGTGACTTGAATTACTAATGAAAGCCTAGCATTTTAATGACTGCATTAAAAAAAAACTATTATAATTATATATAATAAGGGGAACCAAAGTAATTTCGTAAAGAGTAGAACAATATTATATTTTATAGTAGTAGTGCTGGATATAATAATAATTATTAATATTCTTATGTAAATATCTCAACAGGCTCCGATGGATGTTAATTGTAAAGGCGAAAATGACTGGTATGAAATCTGGTTGTTAAAATTAAATTTATTGAGCAGCATTTTAAATCAATGCAGTACTGAATTATTTTTATTCACATATCCTTTTGCGGGAATTCCTCTTACACTATGAAATTAAATTACATGTAAAAAATGTAAATTACATGAAAAATATACTCAGAAAATGTTTAAATCATTTTAGTTGGAATTCTTTGTGATGATTTAAATTAAATTTATTATTGCTTTCTGGGCTTATCTAATTTAATTAATTTTCTACTTTTTAATGTGACGAGGAAAGGGAGTTAGTGTTGGCAGGGGACCGCGTGGCGGACGCGGCGTCGTCGACTGAAAATATGTGGCATATTGGCGAATGAGCTCGGCGGAAAAGCGTGATGAGGCGAATGCTTTACTAACGACGTTGTTGGGTCGTGCGTGCAACTGCTTCGATTGTGCCACACGTGAAACGCTGCGAGCAGTCGTTGCGACAAGTGGCCGCTTTGTAGTAGTAGTGGTAGTGGTGGTGCGGGTGGTGGTACTGCTGGTAGTGGCACTACTGCTGGTATCTGCCACATCATTGCTCACTGGTTCAGCGAATGGTGGCAGCAAATCCAAAGCTAATTCCGGCTTAGAGTCCGGCTTTTGGGCGAGGATGTCCGTTTTCTTGGTCGTGGCCTGCTGCTGCTGCAAGCTGGACTTTTTTGTGGGCTTTGTCGCCGGCGTTGGTGCTTTGGTCGTGGAGCTGGGCTCTTCTAACGGTGGCGGTAATAAATCATTGAATGGCAGCAATACGTCCTTAGGCGCCTCATGATTTATGTGTGCCACATCGGCAGCGCAGAGGCAAATCATTGCGGATGCAGCGATTAATAACTGTAAAATAGTTAGGAAATTATCTTTAGTCTCCGCGCATACGAGAAATTAATGATGACTTTTGAAGTGTCTTTAGTGTATATTTGCTTTGGCTTACATAATATAATTAACTATGCAGTCGCTTCTGCTTTTTGCCTGATTTTTATGGTAGCTCATTTGGATATAGTCTAGATTCGAGTTAACACTAGTGGGCAGTAAACATACCGTGCTGACCTCTAAACCAAAATACTGTGAAAGGGAAAAACTTTAACCTTGCTTTGTTTGATATTTTGATGTTTAGCAACATCCACCTCTAAGAACATAAACACCTCACATTTCTTGGCTGAGATGTAAAGGTTAGAACGGATTCTCATTGCTTTTTACAGACGATATGAACTATAAGAGATTATGCAAAAAATACAACATCAAACATAATTTATTTTAATTTATGTTGAATTTATAAGTAATTATTTTAAATATTCTTTAACCAAACAGTTTTGCATTGTTATAATTGTTTCATAGTTTATTTCTTGTTTTTGTTTTTTTAACGGCGAAACCATTATTTTTTTTTTATGAATTGACATCATATATCATGTTAATCGAGAACGTAATCGATAGCACACACTTTGGCAGTGGAGAATAAAAATAAATAAATCAGAAAGTTGAATGCCCCGTTTTTGGTTTCCTGCATAGTCTGCAAATATCTACAACAATTTTAAATTTGTATAATATTTAGATAAATTCGTTTTATTTCTTAAATGTTTTTCACATTATGCAAATGATGAACTATAGAATTAAAATATTATCGAGAAAAACTTGTATAATGGGTGCAAATCAGACGAATGAAGTGGGTGTTTTATTGACGTCATTACATAACACACTGAAACAAATATCAGCAACTACGAAGAGTTTTCAATTTTGTTTAATTTGTTGTAGATCAGTTGCACTTTTCCAATGCAGTAATCGGAACAGGACAGATTATAACAGTCTACCGATTACTGCTTCGAGCTTTAACTTATTAAAGTTACATTTTTATATATTTTATTTTATGTTTTATATTAAAATTACATTTTTATATATTTTATTTTATTTTTTCTTCGACACCATATATATATATATATGTAATTCTTTTTCGAGACTGTCACCTATGTTTTGTATTTCATAACACTAATTTAATTTCATAGCTTCACTGAAATGTTATTTAAGCGTTTAATTAAGCATTTCATTCTAATCACTTACAATACGAAGCGCCATTTTCCGTTAACTATTTTTCGAGTTGTCGCTCTGAACAAATAAATTCGACTAAAAGATGCGCTGCTTATGCGTAGCGTTTTTATATTGGGTCGCCGCATAAAAACTAAAAGCAAACTCTAAAAAAATATGAAGCACATTTTAAAAGCGAGAATATATACTCATATGACAGGCAGACGAATGTAAGATCTTATAACCGGATTAGGCCAAGCTTAGTAACGGGTTTCTCTGAAGCAGGCGCATCGTGTGCTGATGGAACTGCTCACCAATTGGGGACAGAAGCAACTTTTGCTTTTTAAAGTCTTGATGGATTTGAACTCGGGCAGTTCACGGTCGAATCTGATAGTTCTATCTGCATAAACGCTGGGCTTCAGTTACTGATAAGCTAAAGTTGAATTTTGATTTGATGTTATTGTTGCTTTTCTGGTTGTAATTAAATATATAGAACTGTAGCAGTCTCTATCTTGTTTTAAATTAGCAATTTGCTTCCTACTTGCTACCTGTTTTTAGTGGATACATATTTTTAAGTTGCAGTTAATTGATACACTAATTGATTTTCTCTCTCTCGAACATGTTGTCGCCACAAGCACTCATTCTACCTGGAGTTTATAAATTAAATCTTGGCGGAGTGAATGCCCTCATTTGCATATAAATTGAGTGGCCAACTAAATAGGGATCACTTCAATTCTCGTTGTACATCCCACTATATTCTGTCTATTTTTCCACTCTGTATTTTATCTTTGTCCATTATTAGCAAGCCATTCGAACTGATACATCTGCAAATTATGTAAATTATTTAGCACCGACTTTTAGCGCCAAAACTGTGTGTGAAGGCACATAAATTAAATAAACATATAAATTTACCAGAATTATTTGCTAATGTTAATCCGGATTTGATACAATTTGACTCCTAAGATTAATTGCCCGACAGCACATTGTTAAGATGAGTCTAATGCCATTTGTGATAAGATATTTTTTACTTGTCTAACCTTTTTATCAGAAATTAAAGCACTTGGATACATTCATTCTATGATTTCTACTCAATGTCTATTCATTTTCAAGGTGAATTTAAACTGTTATAATAAATTTTAAATAAACGCTTAACTAAAGCCATATATATATATATATATATATATATATATATATATATATATATATATATATCAATTATATTACACAAGAGAACGGAGAATTTATATGTTTGTGAATCAAAAATGTCTAAATAAAATAAGTATTTTATTGAAAATTAAGATTGATTAGGAATACAATTAATTAGTCGTTAATAATTTAACCTCTGTCAACAGTGATGAATTATAAAACAATTGAAAACGAGTTTTTTCTTAAATTCAAAAACTTCTTCATTAATAAATTACTGATCGAACTGCATTCAGATTTAACATTGAGTTTTTATATTTTGATATTTCCGCGATAAAAACCATATCCATTTCTCTCAATTATTTATATTTCATTAAAAGTTAACGTGCTTCAATATTATTTATGATGAAAACAACGTAACTGCCACTGTTGCAAGTATTAATGCTGTTTCTGTTGTTGTTGCTTTTTTCACCACCGTTATTGTTTTCGGTTGTGCCTTACATCCATTTCTGTTATTTATTTATATGCATTTATTTATATTTATGTGCGTATGCATGCAGGTGTGATTGTGGGTGCCACAGCTCTCATGTGGGCCAATTTGCGACGCGGATACTGGTTGTGGAATATTGGCCTAGGTCGTTCAGTGGGACACTCATGGTCCATGGATAAGCAGAACGACTGCCTGACTGTCTGTCTGACTTTCTTCTTTTACTGTCTGTATTTGTCTGCATTTGGATATGATAAATCAATCGAATTGTTTTCTAGCATGAAAATACATTTGTTCTACTATTGGATCTTAAATCGTTTGCCCTAAAGCCAAAATATAATTATATTTATTTCATAAGATATTTAAGCTCCTTTAAAATTAAGATAAGCATATAATTGAATGTGCTCTGAGGACAAAAATGCGTGTCAAAATGTGCCGCAAACAATGCATATGTGATTTCATTCAAAAACCCAGAGCTGAAAAATTTATGTTTATATACAAAATTGAATACATAAGCGGATCTTATTTTAGTTAAAAACTTTAAATATATTTTGTCTGATATTTAGGCCCAGTTGCATTGACAAGTTAACTGGCGAGAATCCTATGACACTATTTATATTTCACTACCGTTTGTCTCACTTAAGTTGTGTATCATTCTAAGAAACTGATTAAGTACTTGGCACTTGTTTATGTCGGGGTTCAAGGCAACAGCTGAAGGTGCACAGTGAACATGCCTCGGTTCCTGTTTGGGGCAACGTCTTCAGCGTTGTGCAACGCTTTACGTTGCAACCGGAGTTGCTTGTTGTTTTCGTCGGCTAGTTGTTGGCAGGTAAACAAGTTGAGGCAACACTTCCTTGTGCAATATGTTTTGACCAGGCGAGGTCGTTTTGCCTGACAATCTGTTTGCTCACCAACTGGCCGACGATGGAGTCTCAACTGTTGAAAAGAGGTGGCAACTCAAGCAAAGCGTAGTGGGGGGAGGGAAAGAATAAGAAGTTGTCGGTGCTTTTGTTTTGGCTGAGCCGTTTACAACTTCCTGGTCACGCTTTTGGCATTGCTTTGGCTTGGCCTGGCCTTGCCTTGCTCGTCGTTGACTTTTTGCCTGGGCCACTTGCCCAGAGCAGTTTGCCTGTTTGTTGTTCGCCGACACAAGTTTGTTTTCGTTTTCGGCCGTTGCCAACTCGAGTGCCCCATCCATCAGTTAAGCCCAACTCGAGCTCGAACTCCAGCTACCAGTTACCAGTTACCAGCTACAGCTACAGCTCTTGGCTGCCAGTTTCCTTGTAATTAGCACAAAAAAGCGTAACCCAAAATGTTGGCAACTTACATTTTTCGGTTCTCTGGGGCAAGTCGCGCCGGCAACCCGCTGGGCGAGTGCGAGTGCGACTGTGACTCAGAATGTTGCATGATTTGCGGACCAAACTCGAGCCACTCGCTGGGCGAACTCGAAAGTCATAAAGTGCAAAAATTGTTACACTCAGGCAGAAATGAATTATGAAAGTTGTTTGTAGTTTTTGTTGCACTGGCATCTAGAAAATAGTTGAGAAAAGCAGACGGACCCAAGACGAAGGGGCTGCGGGCAGCATCAACTGTGTAAGACATATTTTATACTTCTTCTATTTACGTTAATATCTTCTATTTTTTGCATTTTTGCACTCATTTAAAGTTTTGGGTTTTTCGAGTTACAAGAAACCTGAAACTTATATTTGCACCTTGAGGGGCACATAATTTAATTCAATTTGACTACAAAATATTGCCAACCTAATGAACAAACGTAATAGGGTTTTAAATGTGGCAACTTTATCAAAACATAAATAAAGTTAGTTAAAACTTCATGTTCACAACACATACACCTTAGAGCAATGTTTTCTTTTTACTCTTAATTCAAAGCCAGAAAACTATTATAAATGCAATTAAATCATAACTCTCTGGCAAGAGATCTGCAACTGAGGTTTGCACCATGTATATATTTATATATATTATTATATTATTCATCATTAAAATCTCTCAAATATAATTATCCGTTTCTGTGCACATGTTATTGAAATTTTTAATCTTTATTTTGTTAATTAATGTCACGTCCTGATGGCAGCAACTGATCCTACCAAGGGCTACGGAGCAGGTCCATTCTCAGCGCCTGTAACGTTGGCAAATTGCGAGCCAGTAAATTGAGTTAAGTTTTTGTGAACATGTAAACACAATTTTTAAAGCAATTGTGGGCAAGATAATAAGCTGCAAAAATTACACAGATGGCCGGGCTGGTGGGAGGTGGAAAATTAAAATGTCTGCCCTTTTCAATTTACGTTCATTTGTCAGCGATTGATTGGCCTTATGGGCTGACTAATTGGTCTGGGGTTAATTAAAACTCAACTCAACTCAAACTCAAATGCAAATTATTTCGAAGCGCACCCAAAACATTACGCACTGCGCCTAAAAGTCGACACCAGAAAACTTTGCACACACACACACACGCACACACACTGTAAAACAAACACACGTGGAAACTTGTGAACTTTTTGGTACTGGTGTACGGCATTTAGCGGAGAATTTCACTAGAGGGGTTTTGGGTTATTGCCAGCACAAAAACTTTAATTAGAAAGTTTTGTCACATGCTGAGTGCCAATGCCATCATGTTACCAAAATTTAGCTGCTCATATGGCAGATGTGTGGACGAGATACTCTCGGTAATACTCGGTAAAATGGCTGAAAACATGATAAAATCTGAAATTTTTGGGCTAACTCGCGCCGGTGCCAAGCCACAGAGACAATCTAAACTTTTCGAATCAATTTTAATTACCATAAATATAGCTAAACTTTAGCCCTGCCGTAGACGCTCTGATACGCAGACACTCTCTCTCTCTCTCTCCCCCTGTCACCATACAGTGAAATGGAGGACGCGTATTCGTCAATTCACTGCCGGTTGCTCGGGCTTCGAGGTCCTTCGGGGACCTAAGTTGTGTATCTTTCTGTGCACCTCAACAACATTCAACTTGTTTGCGTTATTTTGTTTACAAGAAGTTCGCTTTATGTGACGATATATAGCTATTTATTTTCATGGCAACAAGCGGGTGCTATTATTGACAAGTTGCAAGGAAGGTGGAGTTAAATATTGTTGAATATTTTATGTCTTTTTGAGAAATTGGCTAAAGTCACAAACAACTGTGCTGCATATGCTTCCACACTTTGTTGCCGCCTATCAGTGAACAAATTGAAAATTTCCGATATTTATATAAAAAAATATGTGATATTCCAATTTCAATTATTTTACTCTATTTTAATTAGTTTAAAATAATTTAATAGCTTGAAAATCATTTTTTCTCATATATTTTGCGTATTTACCAACTAAAATTACAGGTGTGGATATAGAGCTTCATAATTCTCGATGAAAATAAGAAATTCTTTCGATCAAATGTACGTACACAAGTCTCCTACATGAGTTTTATTGTTCTTCCAAAAACTTCTTATTGGTACCTTCCTGATATTCTTGAATCCCAATGCACAACTGAATTAATAGTTGGCATTTTCATTCTTGCAACAGTGGCACAGTGACAACACACACTTGAATTTATAGTGGTAGCCCAGCCACCAGATGACAGTAGAGCATCGACAGCTACAATGTTGCAACATATTTTTATGATGAATGCTTTAAGGGGCCCCCAGAAGCAGTGCGGGCCAAAGGTAACAAATTGTGGATTCTGCAATTGTTTTTGTCCAAAGATGCTGGCGAAAGTTCTGGCCAGCATTGCCGGAAACTGCTCTCAATTAATAAGCGAAATGTGTTATAATAATTTTTGATGGTATTGCTGAAGTCCTGTTGACGGTTGACTGTTTTATGGCCCTGGCTTATGGCTGGGTGATAAGGTGAGTGGTTGCGTGCTTGGATGGACTGCAGAAAACGTGCTGAATTTTAATTAGGTTCGTTTTAATAGGGTTTGCGGTTGTTTACTTAGTTGTTGCCCTTCTGCAAAATTTGTAACAGAAGTTTCTTTTAGTCGTGCCATTTAATTGAACTGGCAATTGAAATGTTTCTGGTTTGCGTAAATATATAATATATTTCGGTTATGCAATAGCAAAGTCTCAACGAGTAATTCGGCTGAAATCAATGTTATTGCTAGTAGTGGCTTATAATAAACAATTTAGTGAATGAATTTATCATAAATTTCAGGACATATGTATGTCATATAAGCTCAAGGGACCAAAGCGAGCCGAAGGCCCCAAACCCTAAGCTGAATTACACGCATGACTCATCAGAATTATCAATCATGTTCGAGTGCCGGCAACTTGGCAAACAACGGGAAACTGATATTCAGCCCGACGCTGTAAGATACACTGCACAGATACCAGATACCAGATACCAGATACAAGACACAATATAAAGGCGAGCTCATATTAAGTGCAATATAAGTGGAAATCAGCAAATATAATCTAAATAAGTGGTTGTTAAACAAAAAAAAATTTTGTTTCTTTTTTTTGGCAGTGAGAAGCAAAACACACAGATATGGTTAGTAAATTGAGAGTGACAGAGAGCGAATATTCGTTGACATTGCCTTATACAAATTGGTTTTGGTAATGCTGTCAACTATAATGGACTCTTGTGTGTCATATCGGAAATGGAAATGGAACTCAAGCAATCGTCATACACAAATTGAATAAAAATGTTAATGCCAGCACACAGTATTCACATTGCGTGTATAACAATTTGAATTAAAAACAAATGCGTTTCTCGTTTAATGACATACAGCACAAATATGAAGACTATGCGAATGCAAAAATAAATTCAGAAATAAACAACACTCGAAACGTGCCAAAGTTTAATTTGCACACCAACGCCGAAAATAGGCTTTAAGCGCTCAAAAGTAGCGCTTCAATAATGAGTTGGCCAAAATGAAGACCTGAAATGGGCAACGGATGACTGGCTGTCCTCGCTGCCATTGAGAGGCAAAATTTGCATTGCTTTTATTCGCTTATTTAACACAACATTTTCGACTATTTGGAGCAGTGCTTTGTTCTAGCAACGAGGAAATAGATTTTCCATGAACAATTGCGTTGTCATTTTGGAATAATTAGTAGAACATTGCCATAGCCACGTCATACATGGCGTATGAACAATCCTGTATGGTGCTTGTTTTTTGCTTAACCACAACTCCTGTCCACAACTCTTAGTTATTAATTAGTTGAGTAAACACTTCAATGGAATAATTGACACGCAGTTTGAGTAACCTTTAAACAGAAGCATTTGAAAATAAAGTGCAAATAAAGTTATTTTCCTTTAAACATTAATATTTCATGTGAAGTTGTTGGAAAAATGTTATGATAAATATTATTTTACTTTTGGTATTAATTCGATGGCAATATATTTCAAAAGTATTTTGAATTGAATGCACCACAAAGTATTTCATTTTAAATTGAATGTGTTTTTTAATATATACAATATTTATTATGTACAATTTAATAATATATATAAAATTCATTTAAAGACATTTTATCTGTTTTCTCTCAAATGCTAACTAACAAATATATTGCTAAATTTGTACACATATTTGTTTTCCTCCCCTTACATATCTTGATCAATTAATCATGCCTTGGATTAAAGCCGCATCCAATAATAGTATTTTCAACATAGCATAAATAATCGATTAGTTCTGAGCCGTTGATTAAATAATTCAATAGATTAATATGTAACTAATATCGGGGTTAAAGCCTAATGAGACGATTGAATGACACGCATTTCGCAGTGATTAATTACCAGTAAAATGTTTGTAGTGGATAATATTTAAGAGGTATTTTGGTTTGCAGAAATACGTAAGTTATTTGAGACTGAATATTTGTACAAATTTTCAATAATCACTTGGCTGACCACAAATAACAGATAGAAGCACCCAACATGTATTCATTGTGTCTTGTAAAGCGATTCCAATTTATACCAGATATTCGGCAATTTATTTGGGCGAAATTGATTTTCCAGTTGGCAACTGCCCGCTTTTTACTTTGAGTCGCCCCCATGCCCATTGTGTGAGATCTGCCCCGAACATCTAAAAAAAAAAAATATATATATATAGAATATAAAGGAAGCGCATTTGCAATGCGGCACACGTAAAATGCTGCAACAATTCAATCAGTTAGCGTAGAGGCGAAATCGTTAGCTACCAAATTGATGAAATTTGAATCGAGCACATTGTAAAAATTTCCACTGCAATGGGCAGAGACACAATGGGCGTGATCAGCTTAAAGCCCAGAGAAAAATATTTTAAATACCCAAAAACAACTGGGTCTCAGCTGAAAGGTGAAACCTTAACAGAAATAAAGTAAAAAAAAAAAAAAATATACGGCAAAGTTTTTTTTGCTCTTAAAAGTTTTTTCTTTTCTTAAATTTGAATGAATGCGCATGAATTTCTCATGTAATCAACATGGGGAATGGAATCGGGAGCTGCCGAAGAACTTTCTTCAGTTCACCCACACTGACACATGAGCACTTCATTAATGTGGAAGTGTGCAAAGGATGAAGACATCTCTCTCTCTCAATCTTCCTCTCCCCATCTTTGTCTCTCTCTCTCTCTCTCTCTCTTTCTCTCTGCGGATTGTTAATAAGCTCACTTGCAACCAACAATCCGCTTGGACAGCTGAACTCTACAGCGCTGGAACTTTGCGGCACTGCACGTACAAGCTGTGATTTCGATATTGGAATGGCAGGAAGTTTCAGGGGGGTAAAGGTGCCACACTTTTGTGGTTCGTTAGAGGAACACGCTGGCTAGGTGCTAAAAGTTCAATATGTCGAATCAACTTTCAGTGTTGACTTTAAAAAATGTACATACACATATAAAAAGTAAATTTCATTCCAGAAACGCAGGGAAATGCAGTGAAGTGAACGATAAAAGCGCCCCGAACTCTTGATTGCTGCACAATGTATTTGTGGACAGAAATTTGATTATATCCACGTTGTGGTTGCACTAGAAATTAATCAACACTGAAAGAATCTGTATAAAACCACGAAACCTACATTGCATGTAACCCAGGTCATCAAAAATGGCTGTGTTTAATTGAAAAAAACGCGTAAAAAAATGTATTTGAAAGCCTGTCGACAAATGACCAGCTGTATATAACGACTTAGCAATTTATGAAGCTAGTAAAAAATAACATGCATTTTTATTTATATCTTTCAATTTGTGTTTTGTTTGTTGTACCAGCCATTTGACAGCGGAAACCTTTGTCATTATGTGTAGCAACTGAAACATCAGCAGCGAAAGTAAAAATATAAAAAGGCAAATGTTTTACATATTTCTTATTTTGTTTTTAGTAAGAGAGCTCACTAATTTTCTTTTATGCGGTCACAAAACAGACAGCAGCACGAAAAAGCCCGACGAAGTAACAAAAAACAAAAAGAAAGAAAACACGACTCTAGAAGCGAAATGGTATAAACAAAACTATATTGTGGGTTTGAGTGGGTGAGTAGGTGAGTGGGTGAGTGTGTTGTAGTGGAAAAGAAAAAGATGGCTGCACTGACATGGAATCAGTGAGTGAAGAAAAAACGGCAGCAGAAGCAGCACTATAACAACAGGCAATACCAGCAAAACGAGAAACACAAACAAATGTCACTCAACAATTTTTATGAGTCTGACAAAAGTGAATTATACGAATGGACCCGGGACGCCGACTCTTTTTCTAACGCAATTTATCTATGTTAGCCAAGAGTCGGGTGCCTTCAAAAAAACAAAAAAAAAAACAAAATAAAAAAAATAAACACAGGGCCATACACCCCATTCAAAGAAGCCCCAAACATCAGCCTCAGAACCAGCCTAGACAAATGGAAAAGTGTTGAATTTTTACTGCACTTTGTCGCCGCTGTTTGGGTTTTGTTGTTGTTATTTTTTGTTATTTTTTGTTATTTTTTGTTATTGTTGTTATGCTTTGTGTGTTTGGCTGCATTTAATACTCGTTTGCTTTCGCCTTTTTTGCCATCTTCTTGTTTCGGCAAATGAATTACAATACTTATACTCACAAAGCCATTTCTGAATCCAGGACTCATAATTTTCAGTAGTTTGGTTTTTCTGCATTTGCTTGGCCGGGTAAGGTCAAGAAAGTTGGGATTGAGTGCTAAGTGGGAAATGTGGAGCTGTTTGCCTCTGAGGGTTGTCTACTTTTATTTATGCTTTTAATTTCCTTTGTTTTCATTGCATTGTTTTCTGATTTTTTTTTTTGTTGGCCTCGTTGACATGGCCAATATTTGAGAACTTTGTCAATGTCTGAATTTGGGGTTTGCTATTTCGGTTTATTGGATGGCGGTTTGAGTGAATTCCGTCAGCCAGATTTGTTTTTGGGCACACAAATAGCTGTATGACAAGGCCACATCCTCCCGTTTGCCTAGCGTTTGGCAATCAACTGGGCAATCCTGCAGCACTCTGACCTAGTTTGAGTATTTGAATTGGAGAACTAAAAGAAAAGGATAATCGGTTGGATATTGTATTATCAATTACATTAGTTTTTCCAATTTGCATAGAAAAGCTTATCTAATATAAAAATTGTGTTTTGTGTTCATCATTCCTTAACTTAGTCAAGCTCAACAAAATTCCAGTCACCAAAACAAAACAATGTTTAATGCAAAATGAAAAAAATCATATTGAATTTCGTTAGTAAAATGTAGCTTATTAAATAAAATGTTCAATTATTAAACTGACATAATTTCGATAAGCAATACTTTGTTTTTTTTGTTAAACGACAATATCTTTTTGATATATATATTTTTTAATTTAATTATAAACATTTTCAATATACTTTGGGAGAAATATTACCTTTAAAATTAATAGAAAGAAGTTATATTATTTATTAATAGAAAATTTAAATTCGTCTATTTCTTTTGAAACTTTCGTTTGTAACATTTGCTTGAACCACGTGTTTTCCATACCTTTGACTAATAGAATAGGTGACAGTAATGAGGCAAGTCATTTTGGTTCTTGATACTTTTAGCAGCAGCTACTAAAGTCGTTTTAGCTATGAAGCTAAATGACGTTGTACATGCAAATACACACACACTCACGCACACACACAAATAGTTAAAGGGGGTTTATTGATAATCAACTCACGTTTTCGCTGCTCGTTTCAAAATGTACTTTGTGACGCCATTTTGCAGTGATGCGAGCGACGCGGCGTCTGCTGCTGCAGGACATTTTATCAGCAGGCTTATCAAATTCATCGCCATCCTTTGACTTTTTGGGGGCACTCGAAAAACGGTTTTTATGTGTGCGACACTATTACATTTCCTTTTTAATAGTTATGTTTTTGTAGCTTTTTTGTATCTTTTTTTACTTTTTTTTCTTGTCGGTCGCTGATTAGAAATTGAAGCTGATCTCAAGTACAGTCTCAAGTTACTCAGTCAAGTCACGCATTGAATTGCCTTCTTGCTATTTATAAGCATTGTCTATATTATTTCAACTGCCCCACACCCCCTTCCCCCCTCAACCCACCACACTGGCAACTACCACGTTTTCCACAATCAGCCCAGTATTCCTTTGTCAGGCAGTTGTCTGTCAGCGACATGCGCACTCATTTGATTTACGTTTGTGCTTAAAGGAATCCACATGAAGTCTGTGGAGGCTGCTGACAACTTTATTACTGCTGCACTGAATCTGCGAAGAAGAAGAAGCTTAGCGATTTTCAGGACTCGGTTGGCACAATTTGAGCATTTGTTTTCACATACAAAGAAACGCCGCTGGATGTTTTGAGATCATCGCCTCGCATTTTTTGCTGAGCTTCAATTTATGAGACACCCCATTTTTTGATAACAATAAAATAAAAGTTAAATATATATGTATTCAAAATTATATATACATATTAACTTAAATAACAACCTTCGATACTACATATAGATTTTCATCAATTCAGCTATTCAAAATATTTGAGTAGTATTCAAATGTTGCAACAATGCTTTAGATTAATGACATTGCAGTGTTTTTAAGAGATGAAAGGAAACTTCGAACCATCTCTTATTCTTCATCATTTCATTTATAAGTAGGACACATCCCGTTAGACTTAAAAAAAAAGAATAACTGCTACGCATGCTAAATAAAATTCATATATCTGGCACTAGCTAGAAGACATATTTTGTCATTTGTTTTAGAGCAATTTTGTGTAAGTTCTCGTTAAATCTAATTTTCCGCAGATTTTGCCATATTCAGTGCTGGCCGCATTCAAGTGTGGTTAAGTTATCCGTGTTGCTCCAGTGGACACACAGGACAGGCCTGACCACGCACAAGTTTTCAGATCCTGTTTTATTTTTTTTAATGTTATGTACATGCACTTCTCTCTCGGCATCACTTTAGGCTTTATCCAATGTCCTGGCTGGCTTGCTTGGTTGCCATCTTTCTCTTCGATGTGTGCACTGTGAAATTCTGTGAAATTGGCCAACAATTTTAAGTGACAAAAATACACACACTTATTTATGGCCAGGACAGTGGCACAGCTGAGCTGAATTGTTGCCGAAACAGTTTTGTTGATTGGCAAAGGATTTGTATAAGTGGGCTTGGTTGGATTGCGTTACCGTGGCCAAATGCCCAGATAATTGCACTTAACAGTTGGCATATGACCATTTATTACATGCCACATGCTGCATGCCACATTTACTATTGCTTTATTTTAAACGCTTTTGGGGCTCTCTCTCTCTCTCTCTGTCTTTTCGCTCTGGCCGGGATTAGTAACACCATCGCCACAGCGTGCATGCCGCAGCAACCAAAGAGGCACGTAAATGCGCGTCATGGCGTCACTCCATCTAAGGCTCTCTCTCTTTCCCGCACATTGGTTCCGTTTCTAACTGTCTCGATGTCTACCATAAATCTTGCTAACCTGCATTGTCCTGTGGCCGTCGGCGTCGCAGCCTTTGAAATGCTAGTTCAACTTGCCCATAAGTGGCTTAAATGTTGAATTCCAAACACAATGCGAGCAAAAAAAAAAGAACCAAAAAGAAAAACAAGTACATTGCGCTGCCGCTCACAGGACGAGTCAGCTATTGTGCCAAGTGGCAAAGCATGTGCCTGGCCTCGCATCCCATCGTAGTGCTTCCGTCGCCAGTCGACATAGCCATCGCCATCGCCATCGCCATCGCCTGTGCCTGTGCCGTGTGCCATGAATGTCCTTATAAATTGTCTGCAATGTTAAATGTTGCATACGCCTCTGTCTCTCTCTCTCTCTCTCTCTCTCTCTCTCGCACAAACACTTTATCTATCTGCGTGGGTTGCCTGCACTTTTTTTCATTGCAGCTCCATAGAAATTTATGGCGTTGCCACACAACGAACACTCCGAACACTGGCTACTGGCAATGCAAACCGAGCATTGCAACCTCTCCTGCTCCTGATACCACTGCCACTAATCAGCACACGTTTTAGTTGGCGCTGCCAAGTAGCGGAAGCTCAAATTGTTAAAAGCAATAAAGCTAATAAGTGATGTGGCAAATGTGCAGCCCTATAGTCTATCTCACTCTCGCACACTCTAGCACTCTCCCACCCACCCCTCTAGTCATTTTCTGTACCATGTCTGTCTGCGTCTATATGTATTTGTGGCCATGTATGGGTGCTTCTCCAATTATAGTTCTTGTGCCACTCTCAGAAAACTGAAGCCTATCAGAGGTGGGCACATGAAAAATGCAAATTACACTGAAACAAAATATCAAAAACATAAAAAGCTTTATATATTCTAGAGTCTGAACTACAACTTGGCACACTTTAGTCTAATATGTGATTCATGATGTGATAACAAATTATATTAAATTATATAGATCAACAATAGGCAAGCACATTTGTAATAAAACTAATGAAAATTGACACTTTATTAAAATATATTGATGTTTTCAAAAAAAAATTACTTCTTTTAAAATTTATGCTAAGTTTGTTTCTGCTTTTAGATTTTACATTAATTTGTTGGTATACTGAAACATTATTAGACAATAGCAAGAGGAGTCATCACTAAGTTCACCAACCGGCAAAGTGACCATTTGGTTAGTTTAAAAAGCAGTTGGCAGATCATTTAAAGTGCTTATTTAGTGATTATAGAAATTGCCGACAAAATTCTTCGCCCCCCGGGGCAGGCTTACACTTTTATATTTAACAATTAAATTGTATGCGTGCGGCATGTGGAATGGGTTTCATACCTGTGGAAATCAGCAATTAGCGTCAGACCAGATGCTCCTCTGTAACCTTTCCAGCCGGTTACGGGATGCTAACGGCGAGTAGATGCACAGTGGGCAGTAGGCAATTGAGCAACACAAACGACAACCACCGCAGGCCCACCCATCAGTGGGACAGGCACGCATTTCCGCCAGCGCCAACTGCTTCCGGTGGCACTTTACTCTTGGAGTTGGCTATTGGAGTGCGGCTTCTGTTTGTATGGCCATTGTTGACTTCTCTCTCCTACAGTTGCCACATCTGCAACCCTTTCCCGCACGCTCGACCTGCGTCATGTAATTTTATGACTAATTAGTCAGCTACTACGTCAAGTTGGCAACTACATAAAGCTTAAGAATGTCGGCAGGAGCAGGATGACAGAGGAGCATTTCTGTACTGTGTTCTGAATACGTCATTCGTTTAGTTAAAGTATATGGCTACTGTGGGCGTTTCTTGATCATGGGGGTGACCATTTATTTGCTTTGCTGCGCTTTTAATTGCTGCAAGCAGCAAATTTTCTGCTGTTGCATTTTTATGGTATGCGTTGCGTTGTCAACAATAACAACAACAAAAATAACAACAGCAACAACAAACAATTGCCTTCCAGTATGTCTACAAAGTTGAATTGCAGATTGTTAGTTGCCTTCTGCCAGTTGGCTTTGTTTGGTCTTTTGTAGCTGCCCCCTTCTTTTACCGCCTGTGTCCCTTCTAGTCCTCATCTCGTCTGACAGCCTTTATCTTATTTGGCTTTGTGTAATTTAGCTGCATAAAACAGAATGTTGCAATTTGAAGACATTTCTCAACTCGCTTCAACAACTACATTAAGTGCAATTTGCGGTAAATTGTGATAGCTTTAAGTTAACTTATTGCGGCAAAATCTAGTTTTTATCTGCACAGCTTTGATGAATGATGAATCCAAAATCCAATTGAAAAATTTCTTACTAAGAATTTTATTTATTTATTTTTTAACTAAAACTAAAACTTTAATCAAATTAAAATTATTTAAATAAAAAATAAAGTAAAAGAAGTAATTAATTAGGATGTATCGGGTACAAATTTGTATTTCTAGGTGAGATTTTTACACTATTTGTGTAATATGAAATGTAAAATGAATATCAATAATCATTTTCAAATATTCATTACTTTTCTTCTTCACACAAAAAAACAAATGCGTTACAACTGTTTTACTTGATTTCATCTTTCTATTGTAATATGCAAATCAAGATTAGCCAAACTCTTAACTTGGCTCTAATTAATAATAGTCAAGTCGTGAATAGCAACGAAAAAATATGTTAAATTTATGACTGACAAACAGAGGACAAATGATTTCCGCTGCCAAATTATCCACTTCCGTTGCTTGTACATCCAGATAGGTCCAAAAACCGCCCTCGTCTCACTTCCCCATCCACAATTGTCGAGCCAACTACGAACAAAGTTAGCCGACACCTGCAGCAGTGCCAGCCCCAAACACACACACACACACACACACCCACACCACACAGCGCCTGTGGGCGAAAATGGGGTGAACGGAAGAAAGCACCCAAGTTGTGCCTGGGTGAAGTTAAGAGCGGATTTTAAAAATACATACGAATTTAAATGACAAGCAACTAATGGAAATTGTTAACAATTTTCAATGGCAGCTGACAAGTAATTTCGCAGCGACGGCAGCGACCACTGCGACCTGGAGCACCAACCTTTGCATCAGTGCTCAGCTAACAGCACAACAAATGGCTTCATTTATTTGCGTCTTTTGTGTACCGTTAGCGCTTCTTGCCACCAAACACCGCCAGCCAGCTTTAGAGTAGCAGCTGAAGAAATCCTGATTTACGTTATGCACACCTCAACCACCTTCTTCTCTCGCCTGGCGTCAAGTGTGAAAAGTTTGCCTTGCCATGAAAAGTTCTCATTGAAAAGATGTCACTTTTCAAATACCCTTTTATTATATTTTTAAAATAGAAATATTTCAAACGTTTTCAATACAGTTTCGGTTATTTCTTTTTTTTTTTTGAAGTATTGATTCTAGTAAGAAAAAATCATCTTTTTCTAATTTTTTAAAATGGAATACCCTTGTATAAAGTAGTAAAATGTTTTCAGTACGAGAGTACAAGAAACAAATGTTTATATAAGAGAAATTTGAAAGTTTTGGGTTGCAGATTTTCTTATTGCTTTTGCAGCACTTGCAGTGATTGAATGTCCAACAGGCATTGATGCTTCCTCTTTTTTGTGAACTATTTTTACTTTAGAAAACTTTTATTTTGGGTGCATGTTTTAAAAGAAATCCCACACTTAAAATTTGTTCAAAAATGACCAAACTAGTGACATCCCAAAGTTCCCAAAGCTGCATTGCGCCACAGAATAAAATAAAAATCAATCTCTCAGAAATGTTCTAATTATTCTTTTCAAAATACTCCAGTAAAATTGTTAGCCTCATACCGCATGATACAAATAGCTACATTCTATCACGATGATAAAAAACCATTGTATCAATAAACAAAAAAAAAGTAGTGTATTTTATTTTACTTGTACTGTACTGACCAAAAAAAATTGTAGGAAATAATTTTATGCACGTTTTCAATTAATACATCCTATTCCAAAATAAATTGCAAATGCAAAAATAAGATAATAAAAAAAATTATAAATCTAATATACAATTACAATAAAATTTAAATAATATATTTATTAATTTTTGACATTGGTTTTTAAATTTAGCTGACATTCTTTTGATTGAAATGCAATAGAGTATTAATTTATAAACAACATTTTTTTTTTAAATTTTGTATTTCTGATTAATTTTAATTTTGATTTAGCTTATCTGTAATTCGATAATTAAGCTAATTGATTTTATTACACTTAAGTTAGGAAACAAATCTTTTAATTTTTTCTGAGTACAATGATAGTTTCACCCAAAGTTATCTGATACGATTGCATATTACTTTCGGTAAAGTTTTGTAAGCAAATCGTTCGCACTTTTTTCGGAAATATGAATCAATTTCCATTTCGGCATTGCCAAGGGTGTACTGCATATATACATATTTGGCATATAATTATTGCAATTCATCCGTTCGTACTTTGGACTGAATGCACCCGAATAGTAGTAATTAGGGAATTGGGATAACTTAAAAAGCAGTTGCCCACAGTCAGGCAATGGATCAATAATTGCTTCCAGACACCGGGAATACATATCTATATTCGATTAGCTCGAATGCGCTGATAAGCTATGGAAACACATCGACTGGGTGCAAATACCTGCTGCAGAGGATTGATTGTTGCTCGTTGTTGTTACACAGCTTAACCCAATTTGCTTGACCATCGCACCTGGGCAGCACTTGACTTATAGCTCGGAGCACATTTGATGATTGCTCTGCTGCCTACCACTAATGGGTCTGTGACGCAGTCGATGATGTTATTGGTATTACTACTATAAGCACAAATACTGGGATCATTTATGATCGTACTACGTTTGCAAATCCTCAGGCATTGTGGCCATGGATGGTGCCTTCCACTGACCATTGGCGCATGTATCACATAGTCGCCCTTGGAAAAGCAGTTCTGAGTAGAGGTCAGGCGGTGGTTCTGAGTTGCAGTGCAGTTCATATCACACTGCAGTCCAATTCTGTAGTTTGTGACTTGGATTTAGTCGTTTAATCGATTTAGGTGTTACATGTTCAATTTGTCAACGTTCAATGTGCCATTACTCATTTGAGGTTATGTGATGGCACTTCTTGCATATGGCATCCAGCTCATCGGAACCGTCCTGACAATCGACAACGTGATTGCAGGCCACCAATTTGCAAATGCCTTTTCCTCATAGGAATCCTACGCCGTATTTATGACATTCATTTGATTTATCGCTCTCAGGCGAAAATTCTTTCAGTTCTTTGCATTGAAATTACGGAAATTTATTTTTACTGCAGAGAATAGTAATTAATAATTAATCAAGCATTATTCAAGCATTAGATCTGATTCACCTACCGGCAGTCAACAATAATATTC
This sequence comes from Drosophila demipolita, assembly GCA_035042405.1. Classification (NCBI taxonomy): domain Eukaryota; kingdom Metazoa; phylum Arthropoda; class Insecta; order Diptera; family Drosophilidae; genus Drosophila; species Drosophila demipolita. The sequence goes on along the minus strand of JAWNLI010000349.1, from coordinate 4,001,608 downwards.
TTATAGACAGATTTTCGATTTGTCAAACATTCGATATATCGATTATCAGTGTGTCATCAGTGTTTTGCTATACACTCCATATTATTTGATTACACAACTGTCTCATCACTGACATGTCGCTCGCTCGTCCGAGTGCACTGCAAATTCCCATTCAAATTACCAACCAGAAAGTAATTTTGTTGCTATGCATCTGCTTAAATTATTAACTTTAATTTGCTTTACAATATTATGTTGACTGTTCACAATATAGCAACACAAAGAAACTGAAACAAAAAATCACATATATCGAATGCCAGGTGGAAAGTATCACATATTTGTCAACCATTCATTTTCAAATGAACTTAAAGAAAAATGAAAGCTTTATGCTTACTTTAAGAACAATAATTTAAAAACATTTTCCAGCAATGCGATTAAATCAGCGTGAAAATTAATCGCTTAAGTCGTCGACAAAGTCAGTAGAAGTCGCCTTGTCATTTGAATTTTAAAAATAACTGGCTAATCAAGAATAAGCCCTAAGAAATTGTGTCAGGGTAGAAATATTATTTTAATTTTGGTAAACTTACGTTAAAAAATGGGAACAGAGTTGATGTTGACAAAAGTGTAATCTTCTGCGTATATCCTTTGTATATCATAGCTTTATATATATATTTACCCAACAACAAGCAAACATTTATGATTGATTTTTACTGATTTAACATTTAAATTTACTTGAAATTCAATTTTTGTAAATGTCTAACACTAAAATCCTTTTAAATAAATGTATATCTCAAGAATATGAACAAGCTAATATTCCATTTCTACTCGAACCTTTGGCAACGAACTTACCCTTTAATGGGATTTTGTGTTTTCGTTTTGCAATCCATTCGACTGCAAAGAGACGGCTTTGATTTGCATTCAAAATTAGAATCTAGTTTTTTAATCAAATGGCTGGCATCAAGAGCGTGTTGAAACATTGAAATGTAAAAACAATTTTCTAACAAAGACGGAAAATGCTCTGCAGAAATAAAATAACAAAATCGCAAACCCTTAAAAACAAATTGGACATGTAAAAAAATGATGGTGGGCGAGATCGACTCTGGTATACTCTATTAAATGGAAGAGTATATCTTTATAAAGTGACTTTTTTAGATTTGCGTTGATATGCATATAACGGAGGGGGTTCTCATTAAAATTAACTCTGTAGGGCTTACGAGAACTAAAGTTCATTTAAAATCAACTTTTTCGAAAATTACCACAATAAATTCAAAATGATATAAATAAATTATGTTTAGTCTTGGGCAATTTATTTATGGATTGAACGACGAAAGATGAAAAATAAAAATAAATAAATAAAAAAATTTTAGCGAAACATTCAATTTTAAATTTTGAACTAAAGTTTATAAGTTCTCTCTTGATAAAGTTAGGCGTAGACACATATGTCGCCTGCATTTTATCTTTTCAACGTTTAATGCCCCATATTACCTATATCCTATAACCTATAACCCATAACCTATAACCTATAACTTATAACCTATCAGACATACGTACTGCCTTCATCAAAATCTTATATACGTACCTAGATCCATAACGATTTATTTAGAGCAGATACTCATCATGAAAATAAATCCCATATGGGGTTGGAAACTTACCCTTCAATGCATTGAGAACATAATTAAACTACCCTCTAATAGAGTTTATTATTTTTGGATTGACACACAAGATTTTGGCATCCTTTAAAAGTTTTGTCACAAAAGTCAAAGGAGAATTGAAAACTGCACCATTTTAAGTCAGCTCACAAATTAAATTCCAAATAATTCTTCAGGATACGCCAAAGTACTTTGTGTAAATGAAATGGTTTAATTGCATTGAACCTAGATAAAACCATTACTATTCGAATGTGTAGTTTAAAAGTGATTTAGATGACAAGTTTAAAGGATTGAGCTGCGAGCTAGGAGTTGCCCGTGTTGTATTAAAAATTAAAATGCTTGCAGCAAGAAATGGCAGCATTTGATGTTTGCCACATTGGATAAAGGGCGTATTGGAATGGGAATAGAGTGCGTAGAACAAAGAGCGCAAAAGTGACAATGGAATTGTTTGTAAATTGACAAACAAAATGCGCTTTTGTGATTCAGCAACGACATGCGACTTTTCGCATGGCTAAAGGGGTGCATTCGATATATGGATTGACATGAAATGACACACACACAAACACCCACACACACACATAGACTGACAAATGGGCACAAATTGCACTGGCATTTGTCGTTGCTAACATTTTCTGTATTAAGTGTTGTTGCCAAGTTGTTGTTGTTATTTCTGTCGCAACTATTCCAACAGCAACAATAACAAAAAAGATAACAAATCTACAATGTGGGATTACAACAATAATTAAATTCGATTGATTTGCGTCCGCATTCACTCATCGAAGTATGTGTGAAACAAAGCAATATTTTTAATAAAAAAAAAACGACATATTTTATTCGAATATATGGGGAAACATTTGTGCGAAAAATATCCATATTAAAAATACAAACATTAATTGATGCGTTAAATATCATTTTATTTGTACAAGATAATGTATTAGTAACATTATCTAAGAACTAACCCAGAAATAATTTATAATGATGAATTTCCTATGTTAATTTAATATGATATCAGAAACAGACAGTAGGAAGCTAGGTACTCGATAAAATCGCATATCTCCCAAAATTTAAAAGGAAATTAACTAGCTGGTGGCTTCTTTAAAGGAAACTGCTGTTAGTATACGTCGATAAATATATATATAAAATATATATAACTATAAACCTCTTCTAATATTTTTTTCAGCTACGCCCACTTTTACCCCCAAAATTCACAAAAGGCAATATCTACCGCAATTTGAAAAACAAACTTGGAGGGTAGATTAAAAGGAACCTACTTCAAAGAGCGTATTTCTGTTTCTTAGCACCACCAACCATATTCGTTGACACCTGTTATTAGATCGTAAAACTTATTGGTTAAAAAAGTTCACTTATGCTTTTACAGCTATAATGAATTATTATAGTACCACAAGCACCCACAACTTCCAGCATGATCATATATCTAAAAAATCGATGCTTTCAGCACTTAGCCATTGGCAGATGACCCAGCGGAACTCAAAACACAATCTTTAACTAACAAAGTAAAGAAAAAAAGTCGGTAAAACTTTTAGCATAAGTCTTCGTCGGTCTAGGGACACTGCCGGGGTGCAGTGGAGCCGAAAGAGGGTAGCGGTTTTAGCTGGCTCTTATCCAATTAAGTCATAACTCAATATGTGCTGAGAGATATGCACTTGGTCATTTCTTAGGCAATGGCAAAAATGTAGCTAAAATGTAATAACTTTGGAACTGCAGCTTTCTTCCGTCTTATTTTTCGGTAGCATCCACATAATTTCACACCCCACAAGTGGCACGCCCAGAAACCAGGGCCACATCCATGTTGCTGCAGCCACCAGCCAGCCGCACGATATTATGTAATTTGCAGCGTAAAGCTCTGAGGTGGTTGGTACACTCAGAAAATAAAGTAGAACTTTAAAAATTAAACTAAGACAAACATCGCACTTAAAATCCCAACTGCCAAAACTTACTTTGCATTATTACAATCAGAATTTGGTCTCATATTTCTTGGCTTAAACAATTTTTTTTATTTGTATTTTATTTCTAAGTGTTTTCGAAATTTTACTTTATGCTGAGCAACAGCTATTCGGCTGCTGGCATTGGGTTTTATGGCACCAGCGAGACGCTGCCACAACTCATTTGGCGTTGACCAGGACTATGTTGTTGCAATCCCTCTCTTTGTTCTGCCCTCCCTTCTGCCCATCTATTGTGAGTGGCTGGTTGCTGCCTCAACTGTATCCATCTGCAGTTGAACGCGCGCATAAATTATTCATTTATAATGTGCAGCAGCAGCTCTCTCTCTGTGTTGAATCTGCACTGCCGATGGCTGGGAATCGTTAAGGGGGAAGGGGGGGTAGGGTTTCTGTCTGTGTGTGCACTTTTGGCACAGGATATGACACTGACACTCAGCGCTCGTTGCTCGTCCTGCGTCAACAACTTCCTAGAGGCAACTGGCCTGGGATCGTGGGTCTTGGTCTTGGCCTGTGTCTGGGTCGGGGTCGGGGTCCGGGTAGATGGCTGCGCTCTTGGCGTTTACTTTTGGTGTGTAATTTCCTTTTGGAGTTTGCGGCTGCAAAATGAAGACACACAGAGATGACAAAAAATCCTAAGGAATGAGCAGCAGTCGGGGAGTATATTGCAAATGACGATTGCATCTGAACTGGACAACCTCCTCTTACGTGCAACCCCTTCTTGGTTAACCGCTGCTTTTTGGGGAGAGCAAGGTTTGCAGCAATTGCAAAGTTTAAAGTTTGCCTCAGATCTGCAGCTGTGTGCGCAAAGTTTCATGTGTGAAATGAAAAAAATATTTGTAGTTTCATATGCAGGGTGAGTGTGTGTCGTTTACAGGACGAGCCAGACCAAGCATCTCAGCCAGCCAAGCAGCACAACCATTGACAAAATGGAAAGTTGTTGACTTAGTTTCCGCTTCTTTGTGTTGTGCCAGAGTGTTGCACATTGCTGCTACATGAGGAATGGTACCTCTCCCTCATTCTATCTCTCTCTCTCTCCCTCTCTCTCTCTGTCTCTCTCTGTCACTGTCACTGCATGTGAGCACTTTTAATTATGTGCTCAAATTCAAGTAATACTCCAACTTTATACTGGCTCAGAGCAAAGTCTATTCTTCAATTCTAAAATTAAAATCCACTAAATGCAAACTAAGGAAATTAAATAAAATAATTATAATATGTGATACCTAAACTTTACTTTATTATAATTTCCTTTTCTAAGTCTAATAAAATAATAGTTAAAATAAATAACAAATGAACGGATTCAGGGATGATGATAATGGTAGTAAAACATTTTGAGCAGTTGAATCCCATTTGAGATTTCTATTGGAAACTTAAAAAAAGCTGATTACTATTGAAGCATGTGAAGCGTGCAACACACCAACATGCAACATAAATTAATTAAACTGCAGTAAATAATTAGGCATTTGGGAACCAGAAGATATTGTTTGAAATGCCAGAAAAAAATATGATTTTAAATTTGTTTCTTGAGTGATTTGCTTAACATATAATTTTACAATTGATAAGTGTATTTTATTTGAAAACAGGGAACAACAGTCGGGCTAGTCAACATGTGGCAGTGTGGCAGTGTGGCAATGTGGATATTACACTCAATAGCCGTTGCTGCCAACCGCAGCAGAGTTGTTGTTTATATTGAGTTTTTTTTGGGCAACGTTGCTGTAATTTATTAAGCTTACCATGAAACTGACTGCACCTTGCCGCAAAATTGTCAACAGGCGTGCCACACTCACACACACACACGCACACACCCATCCATGAGCAGACATGCATAAATAGCCGCATATAAAGAGCGCTCGGCACGCACGTGCTGCACAAAACGGAAACGGAAACGGCAGTGCGGTCGTCTGTTTAGTGTGTGTGTGTGTGTGGGTGAATATATATGTATATGTGTGTGCGAGTGGGAGTGGGAGGGCTTGTGTCGTAGCTGTCTGCTTGCATTGGTCTCCATAAGGGCTTTGACAAATATTTCATATGTGTTTGTGTGCTTTACCGGATGCAAAAGTTTGTTGCTGCAAATAAAAAGGATTCCGAAATTAGCAAGTAAAATATGCACGTAAATTTCAGGCGAACGTGTGTGTGTGTGTATGTGTGTGACTGTGTGTGTTTGTGTGGGTGCACAACATTAACGGAAAAGAGCTCTAACAATATGTGGCATATTTAATTTAGGAGACAACATCAACTATATATAATTTAATATAATTTTGTTGGTTCTAAAATAGCATTTTAAAAACATTAATGTCAGTGCAATCGATTGCCGTAATTAAATCCATTGAACAGCTCCCAATTTAGGGTTTTCTGATGGCACTCATCTCACTCTGGTCCAGCTTCAAATCAGAGTCATAATCAATCGAGGCACTTGTTTGGCAGATGGGACAACTGCAGATGACAGGAAGCTGCCTAATTAAAATAGCAAAAAGTCAACAAAAACAGCGAAAAGACAACAACAACAACAACAACAATGACAACAACGTCATTGGCCATGTACGTGGAACAACAGGCAATTGTCATGCAAATTTATGCGTCGAATGGACAAAAACAAACGAAAGCGCCCAGAGAACGCATCCACGACAAACCCCACAAGCCTCAACCCAAAGCCAGACCCCAAAACCAAACCAAGAGCCCAAAAACTAAGCGTTCAAATTATGCAGAGCACATGCAGACACGCCACTGATACAGTTACAGCTGCACATCGATGGAACAGAAACAATTTCAGATACAGCTGACTATTGTGTGTTGGGTTCGTGACACGACTCAACATACGATTAAATTGATAATTCAGATAATATTATCTAAAAAACAAAATAAAAAAAAAAAACTGGGCTGGTGTAAAATAAGTGCTTATCAGCCAATCATCATTAACTTCCATTCATAAGCATATAAAAGACGACAAAATTATAAGTTTTTTGTGTGTATTCTTTATTAAAGGTTGTATTATTTTTTCTCTTATATTAATGTTATAACATATTACATATATATTTGTATATGATTGAAGACATAATACAATAAATACTATTTAAGATTGGTTCGTGAGCGACACCCATCCATCTCTAGTTGATAGTTATTTTGTGTTGTGTTGGGCCAATGATAAATTTGTTAGCCACTGTGCACTTGGCCAAATTGCAAATAAATTTTAATTTGATTAACGATTGTGTCGGGCTCATTTTTGGACCCACAATTGATTGGTCTATACAGCATATACGACCAGTTTCGAAAAGGCGGCCACGGAATTAATTTGTATCTCTGGTGACAGAGGCTTAATTGCAGTTAGCGTTACGATTCATTAACTTGGCAATGTGTATGTAGCATTTGTGGCTGTTCTTGGTTGGTAAGTATGTTATTGCAATTGAATCGCGGCGGATTCGCTTTCAATTCAGTTAACAGGTCAGCAGCAGCAGTGTTTGTCTGTTGTCCCTTATTATCCTTCTCACGTACGAGGACTAACGCGTTGCACTCTTGTTTACTTCTTGTTGTTGCCGTTGTAGTCTCGTCTCTCCTTCTGCTGTACACACAATTTGCTTGAGTGCCTCAGTTCCTCAAAGGTAAATGCACACACACATGCACAGGACTGGACTGGTAAACCATCGGCTGCGTTGACAATCAGCTTCACTCCTAAACTGAGTGGCTTCCATGTCTAACAAAGATTGAATTGGTTTGCATGTTAATTCCGTTGTTGGAGCATTTGATTTTCAGGCGCGGTAATGGGTTCCCTAGATAATTTGATAATTGCAAAGCGATAAGCGCTGCGAGTGATGTCATCTGCATATATATTATTAATGTAGCCTCAGCAACTGTTATATTATGTTACACTTCATAATATGAGATATAATATATATATATATATATATATATATTGGACTCATAAAGTGTAAGAAAAATCGACAAGTAATTCTTAGAACCAAATCTCGAGCAACTAGATTCTTGAAGGATAGCCGTAAAATGAAAAATAAATATTTAATAGTTAGTTATTTTAGTTTATTTATAGTCAAATACATACATATATATATTTATATATGTGTCTCAACTTTTAGCTGTAAAGCAATTCGTAAGTGCTTCAGTTGCTCATTTGATCCGACTTCGCCTGATTAGCGAAATTGGATTATTTTGCAGTGTCTCCAGCGCAGAATTAAGGTATAGAGTGGCTTTAAAATTTTGTTTTAGAGTATAGTAGTTGCCCCAATCTGTGTGAATGACACGTAATTGATTATCTGACCAGTTAATTATTTGCAAAGGCTCCAAATGGCGTTCCACGCTACTCCATTGCGCAAAAAACTCAGTATTCTTTAACATTTCCGCTTAACCGGGAACAAATTGAACTATTATATTATTTTCGTAGCAACTAGTGTTTAAAAAAATGTCAACTTCTCTAGAATTTCAAATCGAACATTGACAAATTTTAAATGGTTGCAGCGTAAAAATATATAATAAAATAAATAAATAATAAAATAGCATATATACACACAAATTAGAAAAAAATCTATTCTTATTTGCATATATTTCATTTATTTTATTAGCAACAAGAGTCTCATCCATTTCATGGAATCAAACGGTTGTTTTTAAAATGTACAAAAAATACAATTTTTTTACAGAAATAATATGTATATTAAATTCTAAATATTTGCCTGCTGAAGTACCCTCTTTATCCATTTTGATTCATATAAAATCGGTGAATTTTGCCATGGTGCACTTCAGTGAAACCTTGGCTCTGTCATAAGTTTTCAACAAGGGAAATACAAACCGACTGTTAACTGGTTCTGTTGTACCCTAAGTGGGCATGTCGTCAAGCAGCAGCATCCACCGCATGAAGAGGACTTCAATCTATCCTCCAACTCACACACAACCACGTCGCCTCTTATATTGTGTCAGACGATGTTGGTTTTGTTGTTACTGTTGTTGTTTGTATTCGTGTATCGTTGGACATTTATCAAATGTCCCATGTTGCTGCTGATGCCACCAGCACCTTCCGTTCATAGTTGGCCGACACTTGACATACTCCATGGCTGCAGTTTTAAATAGCCTGTTCAGATGGCGATTCATAAATTTAACAGAAGCAACCATCGCATTGATCATGTGCTGCATGTCTGCCAATGTCTACTGATTGCTCATATGCATTTGAGGCACAAAAATATGTCTACACATAGCTTAAAACCGTAGATTCTGTGTCAACTGATTTAATGTTCGCTTGTAATAATAATACTCCTCCTTAACATTGGCTTAGAAGAAGGAATTAATAATAAATTACTTGTAAGCCAAAAACAGCTAATAGGCACAAATAGATAACATTAAAAAAACAAGTTTTATTAAAAAAAAAGTTCGAATATTTGCAAAGTAATTTATAAATTACTTTTAAAGATTTATAACATTTTTATTTCAATATCTGTTTTACTTACCTGTACCAATTAACATATTCGAAATGCTCGTGAAAACTTAATATTTCACTTAAGCACAAGCAATTGATAATTTAACTCTAAAATAACCAAATTATTAAAAAAATCAAAATAATTCCGCAATACCTACCGAAATGAATGTTTTTTTAATTGTTATATTATGTTAAATTTTATTTATAATTAAAATACGGCAAAACTGCAAAATTCCGCGTTTTGAACATTTTCAGTAAGTTAATTTTTAATTTGTTTTATTTCATGCAGGCCTTTTTATTATATTTACGAATTCAGAGCAGTGAATAATTGTTATAACACGTTTTAAGAAATTTATAATTTTCTTTTTTAAAACCAATATATTACCTTAACTAACTGATTTACTTATATATTTAAATGTAGCGAAATCACAGCGAAAAACGGAAGCTGATGTTAAAAGATGCGACAGAAAAAACTAAAAACACGCACACAGATTTTGCGGTCAAAAGAAACCGAGTGGCAAAAGTAAGAGCAAGTGCCCAGCGAAGGCAACAAGAACCATAATTTCCTAAAGGACTTAATTATTTTATAATAAGCACATAACACAAGCGAACTACAAGCCCCAAAGGCTGCAGAGCCAGACAAGGAAAATGAAGGGATGCAGGAAAAATAAAAGGAAACCGCTCAAATGCAGCGCAAAAGTTACTAAAGTTTTTCCACTCAGCAATCGGACAGGATAGCACAGGATATAAAAAAGGAGAGTAAAGCAGATCAGGGCAGGGTGGGACTTAGGTACCCGGAGACAGCACAAATTGCGAAAATATTACAAATTGTTTTTATCTCGCTACCGTAAAATGCTCTTGTCTCTTTTATTTCTATGGCTTGCTTCAACTTTTTATTATTATGAGTTGGAATACATTTGGCAATTAACGTAAAGTCAGAAGACTCTGCTGCTATTTTTAGTTAAGTTAGTTAAAATATAGTAACTGTCAAAGTATAAAGACGAGACCACACATGAAAGCAAATAAATAGTTAAGATTAAATACAATGCTGGAGGCCACATTTATATATAAGCGAAATCGTTCAGTTTATATCATATTTGATAATAACAATAATAAATTACAAAATATGGTTAGTTAATTTAAAAATGTTTTCATGCAGTTCAAACCAATTCTTCGATCAATTTATAAAAAACGTCTTAAATAATTTTAATTTTATTTAATTTAATTTTAAGATAAGTATTTGATGTGATTTTCATGCATTATTGATATGCATTTAAGAAAGGTTATTATTTTTCATTACCTTAAATATTTATTAGAGGTTGCTTAACCTTGTTATAACTTAGAACATAAAACCGAATTGATATTTGCAGATGCCCAGAGTTCTCTGTAGCATCATTGTGGCACAACAGCATTTAGCTCAATCAAATTGGATGTGCAAGAAATGTCATTACGTATACGCACTGCTGGCCGTCGCAGACACGAAACAAACACTTCAACACTCCAAAAGCAATATAAATTCATTCAGCATCGGGCAAAACGATGGCCAAACTATGGGCATAACCAATAAACTACATATGCACAGCCCAAATGCAGACAGCCAACACTAACAGGGCATAAGTAAATGGCCAACAATTGATACTTTCGCCAGAGGAACAGACACACACAGGGAAGGCCATTGGAAACAAATTCTTCGAGTGTATATATAAGTGGGGCATAGGCACAAAACAGAGCAGCGAGCTAAATAGATAGTTAAATGCCTGCTTTTACACACACACCCACACACACACACACACACACACAGACACATACCAAATGGCATTGGTAGAGCTGTGGGGTAAAGATTGAAGGGAATCATCAAATTCATTTGAATTGCAAAACAAACACAGGCTGAGGCACAGAAATGAACTTAATCATGCTGTAAATTTACATAATTTGACGTGTGTACCAAAAACGACAACTGAATCTATCGAATGGAATACAATAGGATATAATAGGAGAGAAGAGAGCAACATTGATATATATATCATGTTCGTATATATATATATATTTCAATCAGCAAGACTATCCATTCGTTTACTCATCACAACACAAATCGATTTTACTAAATTATTATTTAAGGCTGACAACAAGTAAGCTACATAAATTATATTATAAATTTACAATGGAAACGTCTCAAGAATAGATAAACAATGCTTCATTTCATGTGGATTTCAACATTTTTTATGAATTTATGAATTTGACTACATGACTACTTACTTAACTACTACTACAAGAATTTAGTATAAAGTATAATGATTATAACATTGCAAAAAATGCAATTATTTGCCTTACCTACTTCTCTGGTGACTTCAGCACTCTACAATTTGTTATAATAATCACACACATATAATTGCAAAAGAATCATATTGCAATGCACAATATACAATTGTCGTGCAATCTGACCTGATAAAACCAAATGGTTATGGACACGATTATATGCACTACCAGCTGCAGACTGCGTCACGCATAACCTTTAATTAAATGGCCATAATATGTGAAATGCAGTGCGCATATTCCATATGCTTCTCCACTTGATAGGTTCGTTTAGTCGCGACTAACTGGAATTGGGGCTCATAATGCTGACAGCCATCGTACATATAAAACTAAAGACGACTCGCCTGCAAATGAGCCCTAATGTAATTTGACCACATTATACCTAACAGCCTTGGATTTTGCCCTTAGGTAATCAGGATGCGGTTGCTTACTACAAAATACACACAAGTTTAATGAAATGCTTCGAGAATATAAGCTTTGATTTTCTCAAGGAAATACTTTAATGCGTATAATAATATTATGTATTCTATATTTTACTTATTTGCTTAAGCTTTGATTTTCTCAAGTAAATACTTTAATACATATCATAATATTATGTACTCTACATTTTACATATTTGGTTTCACACAATCCAAGTTCAACGCCATCCCAAATATACACAAATTAAAGCAGTGTTGAATAAAATATAATTATATCTATCATAAATATATGTATACATTTATATTAGCTACAAATTTGAGAATGGTGCTTGTAATAATTTTGTTACACCAGAATAAAATACGAACATTGCTGATTTAATTGTCTTATAAAATAACTACGCAATGATTTGAAAATCATTTTTAAAGTTGCCTCCTCAGTTAACTTTTATAATTAATATGCCATATTTTGTTGCCAACTTAAAAGCTGGTCGGCTAATAGAAACTAACTGATATTTGACGCTGTTCGCTGAAGGGTGGTACTTGATAATTAAGTTTAAATTAAAAGTGCGCTTAACGCTGGAATTTTTAAGTAGTTGACCAGCTGCTGGGCACATTGCGAGTGTTTGCAGTTTAATGGAATTTTTAAGTTGTGCTTCAGTTTCTATGCTAACAAATTTTTTATTACAACAACAATATTAAGAATGCAAAAACATCAAGCAGTTACTTTAGCCTTGGGTTTTAGGCGTCCAAGCAGTAGTTCGAGTAGAAACACTGACGTGCTGGCCAACATGGCTAGGACCAGAAAAAAGAGAGCGGGTGCAAAGTGTTCGAGGTCCACCTCCACCTGGTCATCATTGAACAGCGAACAGTCTGACTTGGGCAACGTCCAAGCCTTCTCATTGTATCGCAACAGACCAACTTCGTTCAGGTGGAGCACAGCATGGTTGAGATGCTCACGCCAGGGTGAGCTCTTGGGCATTGCGGAGGCACTCAAATAGGGCGCATTGAACATAATCTCTTGCAGCTCACATAACTGTCTCTCGTCCAGCTGCTTCTGGAGCAGACGATACAAGCGATCGATGGCTGTGTGGAATGCAAAGCCGCCTTGTTTAATTCTCTCTACGCCTTCTTCTATAGATAGGATATGGCTCTGTCGATCTCGACAAATGCGCTGGTTGTAGACGTTCCGCACTAGCTGATGACTACTGTTGGTAAAAATCTCATAGTTATAGGGAAGGTCCTCCATGCCAATCTCCAAACTGCTAGCGTACAACGCTTGCAGATTGACAATGGTCCGCGGCGTATCTGATAACAGGGAACCCACAATGTAAGCACCATAGAACTGCATCAGCATGAAACTAAAGATGCAAGTGACGCTGATCAGAATCCGGGTGGATGAAAGCTGGAACTGATCCGTTGCCGGTCCCTGTTGCAGAAAAGTTTCCAGTATGGTGAACCACACAAAAGACGGCTCCTTTTCCACTGGCTTCTGCTGATGTTGTTGCGGTTGCAACTGCCACCGTTGCAGGTGCTGCTCCAGGCGTACGTGCAGCAGCAACAGCAATGCACTACTCACTACCAGTGCCAGGACGCACCACCACACCTGTGGGCTAAGTGGCTCAAAGAAAATGTTGCGTATGCTGTCGTGGCGAGGATGGCGAAACAAGAAGTGGATGCTGCCAACAGAGTAGAACATATATCGAAAGAGTCATCAAAATCAACATAAGCCTAGGGATATGAAGATTGCTCAACTATGGTTGTATATTATAAATTATAAATGTACTTTATTTATCGTTAAAATATATAAATAGTTAGGTGAAGACTTTCAGCATATTCTCCTATATATGTATAAGAAGATATATATGTACTTACAGTTGGGTGTGCAACACAGGGGTGTATTGTATGGCCTTCTGCCTTTCTGGCACAAATCTAAGTGGGCAAACCGCAAAGTGTGCGACGCCACTTGTAATTTGACCTATAACACCCGTCCAGCTGCCATTTGGCAATTGCTTTCCCCAAGTCGTCTCAAATCTCACATCCAAGCTGAAAGATACTCTTAAAGTGGGATCAAGCGAATCGGCAATTGTTATTACCTCATGTTATACAGTTGAGACATTAGCAGAAACAGCTGATAGGTTTTGCGCTGCATGGGATCCAGTTGCAGCATATCCCAATTGTTGCTCAGGTAGATCATAGCATCCATGCCCGCTGGCTTCTCAGTCAACTGTGGGTGGATAGACAAGTCTTAAGTTGACCGGAAATGTTGCGCATATGCCACAACTTGCCGCCGTGCTGCCTATCAGTGTGATGTTACCCAGGTTGCTGCGGCGCCTTAACCAGCTGCCGCTGTAGTTCGCCCAGAGCTGATAGCCACTGGACAAGCTCCAGCTCCCCTTGGGCTCCACGCTCAAAGGCGATTGCTTACCAAATCTGTAAACATCATAGAGCTGCCAGCTCATACTATTTTCAAATATATTAAAAACTATGCATTTTACTGAGATTCTAATTAATAGAATAACATTTAATTGTATTTTTAACATTTTTAATTACTTTTGGATATATATGAAATGTCGGTTTGCTACTCACTTCTCCAATTGTGGCTGTCGCATCGCCACTGTTATATCCGCATCAACGTCTATGTGATAAGCAGACAAATGCTGTCTAATGATGTGCTCGTCCGACCAATTTGCCAGTTTGGTGCCCAGCATGAGCCATGCTCGGCTACTGTTGAAATAGCCTCCTTCGGAGGCAGCCAAATAAACACAACGCTTAATGGGCTCGCTCTCAAGGACCTCAACCAACAGGCCAGTGCGTGGTGACTCATAGTAGAATAATTCTTGAAAATTTACACATTTTTGTGACGTGAAAAACTGCAACGTGTTGTTGGGGAACAATCTATTATAATTTTCAATTTTCCTGGTCCGATTATGTGCAGGCTGAAGGAGCAGTGCATGCTTCAAGTGTTGAGCGTGTAGAAAGTCCTCGAAAATGTGCAGCTCATTGGAATTTATGTTTTCAATTTGCGCGTCGCATAAAAATCTTGTCGAAATTATAAAAATCCATGGCAACATTTTCACTGCCATCTTTATCATTTTATATGGCTTACAAATTGGCCAACTTGCTGTTAGCCAGCTCTGAGATTGTTTGTGCCGTTAGTGCGTCTCCTGTCTCCTTTTATAAGGCACTCACGCCATGCAATAAATGCCTTCGCATGTATAATAATGATTAATAATTTATGCGATTTGCCATTTTATCCTGTGTCAGGCAGCAATTTGCGCAGCTGACACAAAAATTGTGCGTTAACTACAAATGCCAAGTGACAGGATAATTTTTTAAGCACAGAAATAATAACCGCAAATAAATATTTTAGCCATTAAGTACATGTTCTATTTTACAAATACTTCAATTAGATATTATTATAATAATTGGGGTACCTTCACTGCGCCCTATTAGATCAATTGTGTTCCATTCTAAGCTTGTAGCTCCTCCATTAACCCCAGCTCCTGAACAAATATTAGATCTTTTGTTAGGTTCAGCTCAAACCATGCAGATCTAAAATTCTTCATCTTTTCTGATTAAGGCGACAAACACTAATAAGATGTGCATTAAGGATGCCTCCTCCCTTGTACAAACCCTGCATAGTTCCCTACTATAAGTGACTAGTTTAATTACGTAAATAGACCCGTGAGTATTCCTAAATAATTGAGTTACCCAGTAATAATTGCTTAAATCGCTTATGATTATGGCCAACTAAAATATATCTGGCTTGTCGTAGTCTCTTTATTTCTGCCCAGCTCAGTTGTCCAATCTCACTTTATTCGTTTCTAAGTTGCAGTCGTATTGTGTGTTTTCTTTGCCACTAAACATGATTCATGGTTGGATATCCGAGGGAATGTGCTGAGTGATCCATTGTACCATAGGGTGCAGTTCATCGAATGTCGATCATTCCCCTTTTGCTACTCATGTATGCAGTGAAATTTTGCTTTAGAATATAATTAGCTAATATTTTATCACAATGATGCATCAGCCGCGGAGGTCATCTAAAAGGAGTTGCACGTCAGCTAAATATATAGTGATATACAGATTTTATAGTTCATAATGTTAACTTTAATTATATGAGTAAAATATTAGTGTATATGCTTCTAAAATCGGTGTATAACTTCACAGAAATATATAAGAAATAATTATTTCCGTTTCAATTTAAAATTTTGGGAAAACTAACTTTATTATTTTAAATTTACATTTCAATATAAAGGAGCTAGCAAGAAGAAAACCCACAAGAACACGAAGCATTAAACAGGACAAATCTGTGGCATTAGCGTGACAATATCCAACTGCAGCCAAGAAGCAGGGAGAAGCAACGACAAAAACGCGTGTTAACATCGAAAGAAACGAAAACCTTTCTGACTCACTAAAAGTCCCAAGCAGAGCGAGCGAGTGTGTGAGTTGGTGTGTGTGTAGTGTGTGTAAGACACAAAATATAGCAGGGCAAATTTGGTGAAAGTTGAAAGCAAATCCTAGAGCTTGCAACTTAATTTCATGGCATGCGGCTGCCGCGTTGCATGTAGCAACTTCATTCGGGCAATTTGCTTCACGACAGCTTGCCACGTGCCGCACAGAGCTATAGGATGGGTAGTAGGCAGTCCACAAAGATGCAGAGGTAGCTGTAGAACTCTTTAAAATAACCAACGAAACGCAAAAAAAAATTGCATTTAATTTGCAGACGATTTGCTGAAATCGTCTTTGTTTCTTATTCTGCTGGCTGTTGTTTTGGGGGTACAACGTGTATTTGGCTTAGTCGGTAATGAAGGAAACAATTGCTGCAAGTCCGCCATAGAAATGCAGAGAAAGAAGTAGTTCTTCCGTGGGGAGCTTCAACATTTTATCGCTGATTTTTGCATTGAATATGCCAGCTGCATTCGGAGCCAAGGCAAGGAAAACAGGAATTTTTATAGTGAATGCGAAGCATAAAATAAAATACGCAAAATTGCTCATACGCCATGTGAGCGAGAAAAAGGCAAGCGAAAAAAGCAAAAGCGACGTTTAAATATTTCAATTTAAATTTTGTTTGAATTCAGCTTTTTTTTGCATGTCTCTTTGTATTTATCTCAATGTGTTTTTTTTCGTCTGACATTTTGTCACATATGTCAGAAGCAACGTGAACAAATTCGGTAATAATAAAAAAAAATAAATACAAAATGGGCTGAAAACCGTTTTCAAATAATTGTTCATATGATAAATATCCGATGTTATTCAGTATATTTTACCAACCCTACCTCGTCGCTGCTGTTGCCCGCGGCACACTCATGTTTTCGCTATTTGGCAAGGCACGCGCACGTTTTGTTGACTGATTTGGTAAGCAACGGGCTTTCCGACTGTTCATAAATGTTAATTCCTAGCTGAAAAAAAAAAAAACCAAATTACCATGTGATCATTCGCGAGTCATCTGTGTATTATCCGTGTTCGGACAAGTATGAACGCAATTACGTAAAATTTAAATTGGTAATGCTAGTCACACTTGCTCATTTCATTTTTATTAACAATATACATTTGGAATTTATTTTTATTGATTTTATTTAATAGCAATGTGTCATTTTCTATTTACGCATTTATAAATTCAAATGTTTTGTTCGGTATTTTCAGAGCCCTTAAAAATTATAATTAAAATAAAACACAACAGTTGCCATGCATAAATTGTTAGCAATAATTTCCCGAAAGTTCAATTTCACCCAAGGCAGTTCAAAAAACATTATTTATCGCAAATGTTAAAGAACCTGGCATAATAACAACAATTTAATATTGAAAAATAAACTTTAATTAATTTCACAATAACGGACATCATTATAATAATATGCTTATTTTTCATATTTTTGTGCAATGCTTTCCCACACAATTATTTTGGCATTTCGAGTGCTAGAATTTTAATTGTATGTCAGCGTGCGAAAAGAAAAACGAAAACAACAATTAAAACGCAGACAAATCCCTTCCAGCTATAAACCAAAAATAAAATGATTTAAAACGACGGCAGACTAAGGCTTTCCTTTTCGCTACTGCGAATTATGCCGGGGAAAATTCAAATTGCTTTAATTAAGCATGGAAATATGAAAATCAACAAATGTTGCTAAGGTGCAAAACTAAACTTAAAGAAAATGAAACTAATAAAAAAAACGCCCAAGGAAATTTAATTTGAATTTTCGCAGCGGAGATTTCATGAAAATTTTCATCGAAATCACGTTTTACAATGTGTTAGTTCTGCATTTTCATAATTATTTAATGTTCGCGTGAACCAATTCTGCCGCTCGACAGCAAGGGAAACCAATTCTCTCGACAGTTGGGCTGCATTAAGTCAACTCATTATGAAATTACAGCTGGAACAAGGAAAAGACGATGGGAGTCGAGCAGCGCCAGAAAAATAAGTAGAAAATCGAGATGACGATGACGGGCAGCAAGAAAAGACGGCAAAGAAAACAAATTAAATTTAATCGATTTGTGAAAAGCTGCCAACCAGCACAGACGGCTGGTAACTAGGAAAACAACGGAAAAACTAGAACTTGGCCAAGTCGCATAGTAAATTAATTGAAGTGCTCGCGACGAGGTCCAGACAAACCAAAAGCCACCAACCGGCAAGCGGCAAGCAACACCAGCAATGGCGATGGCGATGGCAACTTGGCGTGAAGCTCTAAGCGCATTCTAAACAAATTAAAATTCAATTAAAAAGATGAAATGGCATTTCCAGGCACCAGATCTTTGCCGCTGTAACGCCCACAAATGACTGGCGAATGCGTTTATAATATCCTGCTTTACCCCAGACAACACTGTCCTATCTGACCGATATACACTGGTCCCAAAAATGCACAAAGTTGTATAATTTATTTTCTAATAAAAATTATATTCCATTACTATTCTTTATATGGAACATAGTATATTTAATTAATTGTGAAAATAAATATAGTATATGTGGCTATTCTTTAACTTGCGACTATTCAATAAACAAATTTTTAATACTTTTTAATGTGCAATGTTAAAAGGAGTTTACCGAATATTGATAGAGTTTGCCAGCACGCCAATGTCGATGTCGATGTCGATGTCGATGTGGATGATGATGCTGATGTTGATGGTGTTGGTGGTGCCGCTGTTTAATCTCAGCTAAAAGGCATCGCATTCAATTCATTTAGCGGCAAACACGTTATCGCAGCCGTCAAGCATCATCAGAGTCATCTTCGTCATTTGGCCATCCCGCTTGCAAGTGGCAACAAACAGATCCCCCGTTGTTAGGGTGTGTCATTACGCTTCACGCATCTTGAGACCTGAAGCATCGTTTCCAATTACGGGCACTGCCTCCAACATTTTGCCGCTTATGATTTTTGGACAGACGCTTGGACACCGACTCGGATCTTTGCCATTTCGCAGTGCCCTTGCTGTTCCTGCTGCTCTGGCTCACTTGCTGCTAGTCATGGTCATTGATGTTGCTTTCATTATGGACAGTGGTGCTCGTCCTTTGCTGGCCTCCAACTGCCATTTCGTTTTATGTCCCTCGACGCTTTTCTCAGCCCATTACAAATTATGCACTATGATTTTCCGCTGACTCTTTTACTTGTTTTTTATTATGCCATTTGAAAAGGGTATTTTAATTTTGTTCGACTTTTCGTTAACGCATTTTTGTCGTTATTATATATTTATATTTTCGCATAGTAGTTAAGCTTATTGAATTTAATTTGGATCTAAGCTTGAATAACTTTTCTTAATAAATAAATTTATTTCAAAAATACTATACTGGTGGAGTTCTTAGTCAACTTCTGACGTTTTTATTTTTGCTTAAAAGGGTTTTGAGTTCGTTTAATTCGCCTGAGGAAATCTTTTGCTGCTGCTCACTGCAATGCTATCTGGTCAGAATAAATGTCCTTTATATCAAAGGTTGTGTTGTGGCTGACTGAGTTTCGGATGTCGATGTTGAAGTTTATTCGCTGTTGAAGCGTGAAATTGTCTGAAGTTTCTAAGATTGCCTTCAGTGGCAGACTACGAACTTTAATTGGAGAGTACATCCAATATTTTTAATAGATATTATTTTCTCACTACTTATTTAATTTGCTAGACATTTCAGTGCTTGGCATACAAAATGGCAGCGCTGAATATCTTTTTTCTGCCACTTGCCACACTCAAATTGCCACTTGCTCAGTTGGGAACTTGAAGCATTGATCCGACAATCATCTTTGTCCAATTAAAGTTACTGCGCTACAGCACTTGGGGCAATTAAAGGGCAGGACAATCGTAGTGCCGGCACGGCGCGGCGCCTCCATATCTCGCCACAGCCAATAATAAGGCAGCTTCATTTAAAATGTAGCCCTTTTTGCTGGAGGCGGTGACCGCAACGCCTCCTCTTTCCACAACCTGTCCCTGGCTCAGCAATGCACTGATGAAAAAATATTTTCTTTCCGGCGTCGACAACGATGCTGACGACAGCAAGGCAAATAATTTTTACAAATTATACGCTCACATGCCAACTGCGCAGGCAACACAAATAATAGAAATCTGCGGAAAGTGGTTGACTTACAGATACCACATATTCATTTATAAAGTATCCTAAGCATGTTTTCCCCTTTATTATTTAAAAATAAATTAAGCAAAATTCAAAAGATATTTTATTTCTTATATTAAACATACATCGAAAAAAGGTTTTACTTTTAATTCATTTTAATTTTAGTATAAAGTAATCAGCAAATATTGTTGTGATATGTCACCGTCTTGTCACTCCAAAGTTAAGTATAATAAGTGCACAATATGACACCCTTAATAACTGTAGCGTATTAACGGGGTATGAAAGCGCAAAAATATATTGAAACGCAGAGAAAATCGAAGTAAAATTGTAGAAAATCAAGAAAGTTGCTATAAAGAATCATGATAGATTCAATGAGGAAAACCAATAACAACTCGCTAAGGAGGTGGCCAGCTTCGGTGAGTTGGTCAGGGGATATATACGATGATGGTATGGTTGTTGTACACGAACTGTTCCAATAATAAGTTCAAACAATGGCTAACAGCTAGCAGCTAGCAGTGCTGGGCATGTTTGTTTAATTTTTTGCTACCGCTGCGCCTTCATTTGGATCTGTTTGTTGTTTTTGTTGCTGCTCAACTGGCGCTGCAATTGTTTCAATCGGCCGCCAACTGTTCGTTTCCGCTTTTGTTTTTGCAGTCAGCTTTTCTTCTACTTGGCCAACAAACAGGCTTCAAATTGAACGGAAGCCTGGCACGAGTTATGCTCCAGCCATGCCCAACCAGGCTCCTTCCCACTTGCAATCTCCGGCCTCGTCGAAGGCATTGTTCCATGCCCATGGCTCAGGCCCGTTTCAGCATCTTTTGTTGTTCGGGGCAGCCGCCCTTTTGTCGCTGCGCTTCCGTTTTACGCTGTTCTTTTTTTCTTTTTTTTCTCGTTTTTCTCTTCCTTCTTCGCTTTTTTTTCCTTTCACCGGTCCCGGGACCGGTCTTCATAGTTGAGCCCAATTTTTCCTGTCCTGTGCCGTTTGATTTGCGCTGATTTTTTTTGTCGCTGTAGGTGTAAGTGTCCTTTAAAGGATTCAGTTGTCGTTGTTTTGCTTCTATCTTTTTTCATCAATTTGATTTTGTTAGTTTCCATTTCATTGAATTCTCACATATCCGCATCCTCAATTCAGCCATCCACCCATGCAGCTAGTCAGTTAGTTGCTCAAATTGTGCCATTAGGCGGCAAAGTCCTTCTTACCCATTTTGCAACGCCCCAACATTATCCTGGCCAGCCAACAAAAGGATTTCCACCCTTTGCAGCTCGGCAGCACCCCGCGGCCATAAAATAAGCAATTTGCATAGTTTAGTTAGTTGGACGCATCCGGCAACAGCGACACTTGGATATACTTATACAAATGCATATTTACATATATAAATGTGTGTACGTGTGTGTGTGTGTGTGTGCTCATAATTGATGACTATTGACAACAGCCACAAACACAACAACAACAACAACAAAAGAAATAGGCACCAAACTCTGTCCAATTTTAAATGATGTGCCTCCCTTTTGGGTGTGATGTGTGTGTGTGTGTGTGTTGTGCGCCGATTTTGTTTTGCATATTTACTGCACATCATTCAATACGACGGACATTGTAAAAATTTCAATTGATTGAAGTTGAAATTGAAGAGACTTCGGAAGAGCGCTGCTTTTTCGATTTTAAATGTACCGAATTAAAAGGGAAACTTAATTTTGAATTTAATAATGCTCACCGAAAGTTTTAAATTTTTTTGAAAAAATCTTGAGTTACCATTAGACATCAAAGATAGAAATAATGCTAATGGAATGTTAAAGATGTGAAGCTGTAATCAATATATTATGATAAATTGTTGCCGCTGCATCATTTCCACAATTTTGCTGTTGATTATAGTGTTTTCTTTTTTTGTCATAACCCCAGTGTAAGGTCAATTTCTAGCTTTTCTAAATTTTTCAGTTCCATTGCGTGTGTTTTCTAAGCGCAGTGTTGAAAGAAGTACTTGATAACTATTTGGGCGTTAACTGTGGCAGAAGCACACACAGATTTCAGCCCGCTAAGGTCATTGCGAGCGCACTGCCAACTAGTTTCATAATCACTTAACGGATTTTTAGTTTTGTGAAGGAGAGGTGGTGCAGGTGCGGTCGGTTCGAGCACTCGCCCACTCAATGGCCATTAAGTTCATCGAAGAATGTTCGAAGCGGCACAGCACTCGAAATGTGACGGCCTCGATGCTCAATGCTAGCACGATATTTGGTCTTTTGACCAGAGGGGGGCAGGGTGCGCAGAGAAAACCGCACACTTGGCTCAACAAGGTGACTTCTGCCACCTGACTCTAATGGGAGCTGGCTGTTGGCTGGTAGCTGTTAGCTGCTGGCTAGTGGCTAGTGGTCGTCGTCGTTGCCCCTTGAGATGCATCCGACCAAGAATTACGGAAACGTCGAAGTGTGCCACGCCCCACGCTACAAGTTCCACAGTCTAAGCTGAAAATTCAGCAAGTTAAGGAGAGTAAAGTTTCCAAAGCACTCGAGACAATTTTGCAACTTTCTTTTGGAAGTCGACAAGAGTCCAATCACAGTCAGAGGCTGAGGATGGGCTCATCGTCCTAACGACCATGGCTGACGAGTGTCCGCTTATTGATTTTTCAATATGGCAGCTGAATAATTGGCAGCGCGCGTTGTTCAAAATCAATGGAGCGCATTAAACAACACCTGGAAAAAAGGAGAATTTTTCAGACATTATCATTTGACGCTAACTGGCGATAAGCGTGGAGACGGGGATGCCACTCGATAATGGGCCACGTTACTGGCCAAATCGAAGAAATGAAGCTGCACTTATCGCAGACACTTTTGACAAGTGGCAGGTGGTAGATGGTTGGGTGCCACATAGTCCAAAGCTGCTTATATGTACGAGCATTAAGGCCGTGTCACCATCACCCTCACCCTCACCCGTCACCCCTCAGACGCGCTACAATGTAAAATGTCTTTTATTTTCGGAAGCAAAGTTTTATTCTGCAGCGCCTCGGCCAACTATGTCACTTGTTCGTGCTCTTCTCTCTTTTACTTTTACTTTTCCTTTTTTTTATTACAACAAATTGGATTTCCAAAAAAATCGCTCACCTTTCATTTCAGCCGGATTAATGGTGTCGAAGCGAGCAGCACACAATAAAAACACCGGGCGAGCATCTGACAGCGGGTGGTTCTGGGAAGTGTCTTTTTTATGGTAGTAGTGTCTGGTTGGGATTTGGGAAACACTTTTTGGTTGAGCTGCCAGCTTGGGCACTGGTAACACAATGAATAAATGAAGTGGTTAAGTAATTGAAATGCGATTAAGCGCACATATATTTTCATAGGTACTTACATATTTTTTCTGAGTTTTATGCGACAATCAATTAGTTGGAATTTACATATGTTACAAATGGAATAGGAACACTTCAAATTAGGTATTTGCATACCCAATGAGTGATTGCTTAAGTTAGTTCTTAATGGATAGTGAGTAAATAAAAAAATATTAAGGAAAATGGTCAAACGAATAAATATTTTGTGTAAAATTTAACAGAGAAGTTATCTTTTTATACAAAGTTCATAGAACATTTAACATTATATTTAACACCGATGCATTTGCATAGTTAACGACATGTCGACCAGTTTTTTACCATTCCAATCTCTAACTTCAAAAGCCACACGCCAGATGGGTTTAGGTAACCGAATGACACATTTTCTATTATTAAAGTCAGGTTTCTGAATAGATTTTCCAGTCAGTTCTCAGTGCATTTAATGGTTCCCACTCCATAAAACCAAACAAAGGAATTGTTGACAAATCGCAGTTGGCCAAGTGCACAAAGCAGTGAGAAAACAGAGCGCTGAATTTGATTCCATTCATTTTTCTCAAATTCAATAACATAATTGTTGCCATTTATGCTGCTTGCATTATTTACTCGCATTTCACTCTAGACACATATCTGATTTCGAAAGGCGGCGCAGGGAAGGCGGTGCAAAAGAAGTCTTCTCACTGTGAGGAGGCCATACAATGGGCAGCATTTTATGCTTTTTTCTGTATCATTGCAATCCATGTTAATGGCAGCAGACCACGGCGCCGAGTCATTGTTGTCACCATTATTTGCATATTCTGTGTAAAATTTACTTCCTTTCATTTATTCTAATGCAAACTCAAAAATACAGACTAAGACTCTCTTGCAAAAAGAAACTTTGGAAAAAAGCGAACATAAATATACCAGAGAGCAAGAAATAATATAAATTTTAGTGACGATTTTGTTTTTTAATGAACATACTCTTTAAGCAGATGCTTGATCTGAGATGGTTTGATTTGTACTTTTAGTCAACGAAGAGTCGTAAGGGAAATGGAACCCTTAACTGATGCATACAAATAGCAAAAGCTATGCTAATATCCTGAATTATGTACTTGCTTACAAGCAAACTGGCTTCTTGGGGGAAAGTCAGTTAACAGCCGTAACGCCCTCTTTCCCACCCGCCTTTAAGGCCACTTTTTTTCTTTGTGCAGTCGGCTTTTGTTTTATTTCTTTCTTATTTTTTCACACCCACTCACAATAAAGTTGGTTTCTTGCAAAGTGTAGTGAAATAGAAAAAGGCTAAAGCATTCAGCCGATGAGCATAAATAAGTCACACAAAACACCGAATTTGCCAATAACACCAAGCAGCGCAAAAGAGCTGAAAGGCCCGACACTGAAACCGATTTAGTTGCTTACATTTTTTTTTTGCTATTTGAATATTTTTGTTTTTGCTGCTCCAAAATCAGAGCATTAAAATAAAAGGTTGCATCAACTTCAGACAGATATTCTCTGTATAAATGTAACCACAATCGCCCAATCCTTAACAGGACATCCGCGGGCTGCAGCCCGAGCCAATTGCCAACATCAAAGTCTGGCCCTGTAAAAAGTTGTGCCTTTTGTTTTCTTTGTATATTCAGTTTTATATTACAGGTGATTGCATTTGATTTTTGTTTTTTTATTTTACGCTCCGTTTTTCTTCGTTTTGACTGTGTGTTTAGGAAATAACATTTGGTATGTTGGCATAAAAGGATTGCCAACTACGGACGGGTTGGGCTGATAAGTTGAACTTTTTAAACAAATATTTATTAAAAATATAACGGCTAATGGTTAACGCAGATCGCAGCCACAGAAATCGATAGTAAAATGACCGTGAAGTTTATTTTTATTTTAGCAATGGTTGTGAGAAGTTGGCACAAAATTCAATATAAATAACTGTTAATTAAAATACTCACTGGCTTTGAATTTATAAATATGGACAAGAAAAATGTGAGCTCTACTGGCATAAATATATGTTTTGCTTAAAACAATATTACTTTCCGAATTCCACTTAATGAAGTTATATTTGTTAGTGTAATAAACGGCAATATTCCAAATCGTAATACGATATTTTATTATATAATCTCAGCAACACGAGTTATCTGAGCGTTGAGCAGATTGTAATCATTAAATAGATTTACGGTGGCTACAAATTTAATTTAAGCTTAGAGTGAAAATACACTAGAGTTAACCTAAATCAGCAAATAGAAAACTAACCGATATAAAAATTGCTTGGACAAAGCGTCGCCAATTTATTTAATACCTTTGCTCGTTAAATTGACTTCGACCGGCTTTAGAATTATACAACTCAGATACATTTACCAAAATTGAGTACAACAAATACTTACTCCGACGTACCGAACAAGTTGCAGCTAAAAGATAAATTGGATTGCACAAGGTGCTGCAAGTCATTTCCTATACGCCCTGTTTAAAGCACGGGCAAAATTAGACTTGATCGATGGGAAAACCTTTGCCAAATGTCAATCCATAATTGGATAATGAAACGGAAATCTCTGAATAAAAATATTTAACGTTAGGTTCGTGGAGACAGGGAAAATAAGTCCAGAATCGATGTTCCCTCAACTGTCACATTACCCACACGCCAAAAGTCAATCAAATTGGAGCTTAAAGTCACACAACAGTTGCAATTTTCCATTTGGTGTTTGCGAATTGAACAGAATTTAAACAGTATTTTTGGGAATGCCATGAATTGCAAACCCTGGTCAAAGATGTCTTTAATACTAAATATTTTATGTGAAAATAACAGTCGCCAGACGTCAACACGAGCTTTTTGTAGATATATAAAAATCCCTGACCCTGCAGTCTGCAGAAGCAAAATGAATGCACAAAAGTAAATGTTGTTGACTGCAGCCCCAAGACGATCCGTTCGGGATGTGTTAGCCAAGAGTCACAGCAAGCAGAAATCTAGTAGCCAAAAGTATGTTAAACTAAAATATATATATAATAGTGCCTCTGTGTGGGTGTGTGTGTTGCATACATATGCATGTCTATGTGCCAAACCGGTCCAATAAAGTAAGATGAACACATCTGTAGCAGTTGCAGCTGCAAGTTCAGTCGTTAAAATTGACAGCCCCTTATAGGACAATTCCTCCCAACACAATACCCCCCTCCATTACTCCAGCCAATGGCCAGTTGTTGCTGCTCACCTGCATCGGTTTGTGACCTACACCAAGAGAGCTCATCTCGTGGTATGCCGTGCTTGTGTGCTCCGTTGTTTGTGGCTGCAGAAGCGGATGTCGCAGCTGGAGTTCCATAAATTGAGGCACTGATACATTTCGAGGCTCTCGCATGAGAGGGGAAATTGAGAGGAATTGTCTTCCCTGTATTTTGTTAAATATTGAGAAATATAGGGATATTGTGGTGAGTGGGGCAATAGAAATATTTTCGAATTTCGATAATAATAAAAGAATCTAAAACAGAAAAATTAAGAATTGATTTACGAAAAACTATTTTCAAACTATTATGGTAATCTCTTCGAAATGGGATTATTTTAATAAAAAAAACCATTTATAATACTTTGTACATTTAACTTTAAAATATATATTTAAAACTGACAATTGGACTAACTAAATAAAATTAAGGAGAGATATGGAGTTCGATTTAGGTAGCAAGTCATATTGCACGTCATGTAGCAAAGCTATTAATAAATTATTATTAATATAAAATAAATAAATAAATAATCCTTAATGTAATGTTAATGTGCATCCCTTTACGATTTCCACATGCTTCTCTTGATTATACAGTAGAAGACTTAAATAATTTGTCGAGCCATCAACTTTATAATACCCAATATCAGAAACCCTCTATTTGGTTTTGCATTGTTGTTGTCTAAAAATCGTGGGAATTTTTCTCAATTCAAAGAAAAACAGAACACACTCTTTCATGTAGCTCATTTTCGATTTTCACTGCGCATGTGCGACTTTTAGTTCGAATCTGAGAGGAAACAATATAAAAACGAACCATTTTGAAAACAACGGCCAAATGGCGTTTTATCAAGGCGCTCATTCCGCTTGAGAGAATGTGCGAGAGAGAGAACAGTGCAGAGAGAATATTTAGTTCTCTCGTAAAATCCGCGTTTTGCCATTTAACGAGACCTTAAACAAATGTAGCCCATGACTGCTGGCTGCTGAGAAGAAAAGCCCAAGAAGTCAGCCAAGGGGCATAGCTTCCTCAGTCATGATACATTTGATATTCTTGAGAGTGTGTGGAAATTAAAGTTGCTAAGTATAGCCGGGCAGCAACAGTGCAAACCCATATGCCCTTTTTGTAGATACACACATACACACACACACACACACACATATGCTTAGCTAAATACCTGGCGTAGAGGTTGCAAGTTAGGCACGTGCAGATGTGCAACGACAGAAAGTATGCAACGTTTAATATTCGTGGCTTCATGTCTGAGCCGCGCACTTTTTGAAACTTCAATGCACCTACTTCAACTGCCGCTGCTCGAACTCTGACAATCTAAGCAGTTTACTGTGTCAATATGTTGCGCAGCTCTTCAAACTCAAACCAACATCAGCAGCGGCGTGAATTGTGTCAGTTTCTCCCGACTCAAATCCCCAATCCACAACCTGCCGCATCCATAACTTATGCATGCAAATTTTCTCTTTTCTCCTCGTTGTTGACTTCGAAAAGGTAAAAGACAAAAGCGACAAAAAAAAAAGAAAAAAAAAAGAAGAAAAGAAAGAAGTGCAGGTGAAATTTGTGCAAAATGCGGTTATTGCAGCGATTATTTTAATGGCTCTTCTCAGTTACAGACACAGTTGAAACTTTATGTACTTATGAATAGCAACCTTTTCATTTTGCATTGCAGACATAGTTAACACCAAGTAAGATGGGCAAAAAGTTTAATACTTTCGCAACTCTTATGAAAAAAATTAAAATAACTGGCATAATATCTAAAGTTATAGATCATATGTTTCAACATACTTAGAGCAGAATGTAGTCGATTCGAATAGTCATCACATCATCGATATTTCGGGATTGGCTATCATATGCAATAAAAACAGCTCTAATCTACAATTAAACAAACCATGTTGAAAATACATTTTTTTTTTTAATTTAAACAACAATGCGTAAAAATATATATATTTAACTTAATGAATACATGTCTAATAAGGCGACGGGGAATATCAATTATTTATGCCAACCTCTGCGCAATTATTCGAGTGAAAGCTTATTTGCAACAAATAAATAAATAATTTACTCCACTGTCACAAACCAAAATTATTTCCACAAAATTAAGCAACGCGCGTATTGTGTACTTTTAGCGTTTATTCAGAATGCCAAATATTATTGTACACCCCGCAGACCGCAAATGTGACATCCAACTTCATAACTCACACAAAGTTCACTAGCAATTTACTTGAATATTTTCCGTTTTCTTTGCTTTCATTCATATTTTTATTTTAATTTTCGCTAAATTTTGCAACGACATTTGAGGCGACACAACAGTCGCACACAGCTGCAGTTACAGAAGCCACGCCCACACGGCCATCATCCATTAGAGAGGGGAGGACTGGAACAGAGGAACTTCAGGCTGCTTATATTTTTATTTTTTTTTGGGCAAAATTGCATTTATGAATAATTCAGTGAAGTGAAAAATTTTCGTTCCCTTTGCCATATTTTATTTTTTACTTTTTATTTTGTTTTGAGTAGTATTTTTTAAGAAAAGAAAAAACATGCAAAACTACAAGATGGAAATTATTTGTACTTTTATATGTGGCAACTTCCGTTGCGGGTGTCTGTCCAACATGTTTTATAATGTGTGGCGGTTATCAGCATTTTCGGTTAATATTTAATGTAAATGACAGGCGCGTCGGCCAACGTTGCGGTTGGTTGGCCCTGATGATGCTCAGAAAAAGAGCACCCAAAATTCCTCAACACCTCCCACCTCCGGACACCGGGACAGAGTGGCCAGCTATGCAAATGTGTTTGCCCGGAAACGTGAACTATTTATGTAGATCGAATATGCAGCGGACACTTGTAGTTGCCTTACAGAATTTATGCTGCTGTTTTTGGCCCACTCTGGGTACTTTGCAACATGCAATCGAAAAGCTAACCAAAGTGACGATGTTATAGAAATTATAATTGTAAAAATATGCAACATTTTGCCGAGCTTACAATAACTTTGCCACATTTGTCGCTTATCATTACTGTTACTAAATATGCAATTCCCTTGATCCTTGAATAGAAGGCTAAGATATAAATATTAGTTTCAAAAAAATTGTAACATGCTAACAATTAGTAATTCTGTTCAAACAATAGTCAAGTCATAGTATACATTTAAGTAATTATTTCTGTCAATTGAAACTACTGGGATTATTTGTTAGAATTTTTGCGCACTCATGTTTAATTTTATATAATGTGTTTTATAAGTTTAATTTATGCTTATGAGAAATCGTTCGACATGATGTACTGAAAGCGAGTCTGTTCCTTAGGTGTCAGCCTAAAGAAATTTCGGCTGGTATTGACCAATTCCTTTTCACTGTGATAGGGTGGCCATAATGTCGTAATACTCGCAATGCTGGAAGACATTGAATACACGAACAAAACTCAAAATGGCTTCATTTGACTTACCGCACAAAATAGGTAGCCTCCCGAGCCGTAGATTGATTATCGATTATTTCTTGGATTTCCCGGAGTAATTGTTGGTCGTAATTCTTGCGTGAATTGGAATAGCGTTCTTTGCAGACCATCTGACTGTATAATTATAAATTTGCATCATTAAATAAAGTCAAATTCAAAGCCAGTCTACTCACAAAGGTACTTTGAAATTTGTATAGCTAGGATATCGGCTTAAAGTTTGTGTATATTCACGTTCATATTTTTTAGGAATTAGTTCAAAATCATCGATTGTCCCTTCATATTGCGCATCCAAAAAGTTACGCTTAACAAAACTGGTATACCGGGGCCGAATATCAGTTGGTTTTATATCTATTTTAGCATATTGCGATTGCCGTGGTACTTCAGATGCCTTTCGCAGAGTACGTCGAAATCCAGATTGCCGAATACTTTCCTGCATGGTCAAGGAGAGAATATTTAATATTTTACTATAAAAACTAAAAGAAAAATAAATGTGTAACAACAGGTGGCAAGCACAACAGAAATCAGCATGAAACTAAAATAACTGACACCATCTAAGTAGCTTACTTAGTTTTTTTTAACTTTGATTATATTCATTGGAGTAGCTATAAATACCATCGGGAGTCCTTTGCCTGCGGTTACTCCAAATATTTCATGAATCTTAAGTAGCCCAGTATCAGAACACATTAATATGCGCGAATCATTCTTACATCTCATGTTAAAATCAATAAACTACAGTAAACCATAATGAAATTATCAACTATGTATCATACAGAAGCACACACATACACACTCACACACACACACACACACTCTTCCACAATAACTCGCGGGTTAATGCCCAGGGCTGGGCCCCCGTCTCACAGCATGTAGGTAGGCTCGACATTTTACGTAAAAATATGCAAAATATTTTAACCGAAAAACCTTTCAAAAGATTGCCTGAGAAAAAGCTCTTAATATATGTGAGTAAATTTGAGTTGTTTGTAAGTGTGTGTGTATGTGTGAGTGGGTGTACATATACATGGCGTGTGTGTAATTTTATTAAGCTGCCAGAAATTTGCCGCTTGTCGTGTGTGTTTACGCCCACTGGGCGTGACTTGGCCCAAAAAAAAAAAACAAGAGTCAGCTGATGCATAATCGTCAAGAAACCATTGAAAATTTATGAATTAAAAAGGACAGTATTAAGTGTTCACTTAAATATTTAAGAAAATGTAGTAAAAGTATTTTAGTAAATATATATATATATATATATTTTTGTATATATAATTTCTAATTCCTGAACTGAGCTGTGTGCCTTTAAGTATAGCATTATATCATAATTTAATTTGGCACCCAATTTAAAGTTCTCTATATTTCCTATTTAACTTTAGTAGGAGAAAGATGCTCTGTCTCCCTGGACCGCCCCCTGCTGCTAAGCGCAACAGAATTTATGGTTTTAATCTTTTGGCTTCACATTTTTTGCCTGCCAGCCAGAGAGAAATGCCTGCAACAGAGCACTCGCTATCTGAGCCAATGCCAAATACGAGAGTAACCCGGCCTACGACATGGGCTAGGCGCAAACTGTGAAGATTTTATGGCTCAAGGACTTGAGACTAGAACACTTCAAGGATATGACCGGCTGGCTGCAACGCTGCCGATTTGAGTTTTCATTATAAATGAGCAGCGCTGAGTCCTGCGACCGGAATGGAGGCGTTGAGCGAGGGGCGTAGCCAGTCCTATAGAATTCACTAGTTCAAAAAAAAAGAACAAATAATAAATATTGCGTAAAAAATACAAAAGTCAAGTGAGCTACCAGCAGATAAATCAAATTAAATGAAATGAAATAGTTAAGGATTTTGACTGCTGACAATGGAATCCCACTACAATATTTGGGCCACCAGTCCAAATCGAAGCCTTCACAATGAATAACAAATAAAACAGTTGGCTCACAGCAGAAGTCTGAGCAGAAGTCCTGCCCCGACGACAGCCGAAAATGAAAGCAACACCAGCAACAACAATTACAACAACAAACATCCCAAAAGCCGTTTCCCAGACATTGTTGTCATCTTGTCTATTTATTCCTGCCGTCCCAACGCACGCGTCTCCACGCAGGTCATTCAGTGTATGTTTGCCAAATCAGGCGTAAAGCGGCCGAGAATCAATGTCCTTGGCTATCGTAGGCATGCCGACTGTGTAAAAGGATAACAGTGACTGCTTCCTCAGCAATTTGAGCACAG
The DNA here is from genome assembly GCA_035042405.1 of Drosophila demipolita. Classification (NCBI taxonomy): domain Eukaryota; kingdom Metazoa; phylum Arthropoda; class Insecta; order Diptera; family Drosophilidae; genus Drosophila; species Drosophila demipolita. The sequence goes on along the minus strand of JAWNLI010000349.1, from coordinate 3,969,196 downwards.
TAGGCCACAATTTACCGCTGCTCCAATGGGGTCAATTCATGCGGCACCAGCTGAGTGTATTAAACACATCTGAATAACTATTAAAAGGATGTCCACAGATATGCGCAAAACCTTGGCAAGGCCATCAGCACGCTTATTATTTGTTAATATTCCTGTTTACATGCCCAAAGCGTCCAAGGGCGAATAAGACATATTTGAAAGTAAACAATTAATGCTAGTTTCATGGCCAAAATTGAAACAGAATTCAATTTCATTTTAGAGACTCAATTTAGTATATTGTATTTAATTCTTGTCTGGATTTAAAATTAAGAGAAATGAATAAGCAACAATTTTTATACTGAGCCCAATTTAGTTTAAGGGCAATTATCTCCGTCATTATTATTCTTTTTTAATGTGCATCACTAAATGTAAAGGGTATTTTTAATTGATGTTAGCTATGAAATTAATTAATGAAAGGTACATTTTTATATTGAATATGTTCATATGTATTTGATACTTTGGACAGACGATTGCAATGAATAGTATCAGGAATTGGCTTAAATATTGACTGGGGCAGTAGAACAGCGGACGGAACAAGATATTCAATATTGAACACGTGCACACTTTCGGGTGGCACTTGTGTGTAACCCAGTGGCAATCGACCATCACTTCATATCCTGTCGCTACACAAACACATGGCAACGTAGCCTGACACAGATAGTTGCTGTATTCCTCTCTTATGTAAGCAAAAAAAAAAAATACAAATGGCAAAGAAAAAAGCACTTCTCAAAATACACTGGCGAATATTAAGCAAAATTGCAATTTCATGTTACTGTTTGGCTGAGGAAAATTTTTGGCAGAGACGATTTTAACGGCAAACGAGACCACAACTGCCCATCAAGAGGACATGCCGCAAGGACCTGCCAAAGCACAGCTCTGAGACTACCGAAAATCAAATCAAATTGCACACTCAAGTTGCAGTTGCAAACGATTCGCCATCGCGAGAAATCAAAATCATGAACCACCCAAAAACAAAGCGGAAGAAAGAAAAATAAGCAGAAATATACGGCTAGATGCAGGTGCCGCCGGGCAAAAAAAAAAACAACACTAGAAAAATACGAGGAACGACGAAAAATACGGAAATAAAATCAAGTAAATTGAATGTGATGAGTTTAACGTGGGAATACGTGGCAACAGCCATAACAACAACAATAACAACGATAACAGCGATAAAAAAAAAAAAACAAAAACCAAAAGATGGCTATAAAAAACACTCGAGATCAACGGTAATTGCTGCTGACAAATCCACAGTTGCTAGCCAATACACAGGCTGCAGATACTCAGATACAAATACAGACATACAAATAGACATACAGATTTACAGACACGCACTGCCATAACAAAACCAAAATGCCAAGACTGACGACAGCAGCGATTTCCGATTTCCCCTCCAAAAAAAAAATATAACAAAATTGTAGCCGGACAGTTCGCAATTGTCGGAGACTGTCACATCCGCGTGCTCATTGGAAATCTATTTGCGGCTCCTGCTCCTGCTCCTGCTCCTGCCGACGACTGTCGACTTCCCGCAGCTGGTTGATGTTCCATTTTAGGCGCTTTAGCTGCCACTCACGACTGTCTAATGCCAAACGTACATCAGAATCAGCATTAGAGCTGGCAATGCTTTGGCGTTTTTGAGGCAATCCAGTTTCGGTTTTTCACTATGCATCGCATTGCATCCTAGCGCATTGCTCTGCTATTCCATTTGCCCAGGTTTTGGGTACTGTGTTAATGTCATGTTTTTCGCTTGCCTTCTAATTTGTTTACCTTTCCAATTGCTTTAGTCGAGCATTACACTAGCCAACATAATGAGTGAAACACTAACCTGCAATATTGCAAAAAATATATTATTGTTTTTTCTCAATTAATTTACGTGTTTCGACACTTAGTTACTTATGCTAAGAATATTTACTTAGATCTCACCTCTACTTATTTTATTCATTTAAATAAGCGAAAAGAGAGTTTCTTAAATAATTATATTTATATTACTTTACTATCATAGATTTTCTTAAAATCCAAAAAACTATCTATTGACTTTTCTTATTGTTTAAAATTTATGCTATTGTTTGCAAATATTTCAGCAAACTCTGAAAAACCTTGTTTCCTTTTATTTATATTTTAATTGATTCAAAACTTATACAATTATTTTGTAATCTTTCATTAGCTAACTTTTTCCATTAAATTCTGCTCTAGGTCAGTTTAAATAAATACATATTTTTCATTATATTCCAAACGATTTTCTTTACTACTTTGTAGTTGGTAATGATTTAAGAAATTAATTTTATTGGTTTTTTTTTGGGAACTGTGTTACTCAGTGCTCTTTGCTGGTTTGGCCGTAAATACACGAAACGTGCGTGAAATTTGGCAATAGATAACTGTACCCGCATCAGATGTGGTTCTTGGTGGCTAAAATTGCCGACTGCATAATTAGAAACATTGCGGTAATTTATGGTTTAAAGAGTGTGCCTTTTAAGTGCTGGCCGCGCGTACAGTTCACACAGATCACAGTTCGCAGTTCGCGGTTCGAAGTTCGGAGTTCAACGGCATAAGCATGTCCAGCGTCAGATGAGACGTGATTTCTGGCAGACTAACGGACAAATAGATCCAAAGCCAACAAATATGCCCGACCAAACAGACGTGACAGGACCCAGCATCGAAATGTGTGTGACTATTGCTTTATTAAGACCGCGTCTAATGGCATATTTAGCTGGCCCGCAAACGCACTTTTTGGTTACTTGCTCCCAGTTTCGCCTTGCCCAATGGCCCGAAATGACGATGGCGATTATTGTGACTATTTTATGGCAATTTGTCTGTGCTCTGTTTGCGTGGTTGTGTGTGTTGTGTGTGTGGTGTGGGTTTGGTTTGTTCTGTGTGGGCTGCAGTTCAACGACAAAAATACTCAAAGGTCAAGGACTTAAGCTTGTTGTTAGTCAAGAAATGCCTGAAGTTTATTAAACGCTGCGCCAAACAACAAACTAAAATCATGCAATAAATAAAACTTCGAATTTTATGTGTGTGATGATGAGATTTTAAAAACTTTATAGTAATATAATATCACAGTTGAAGGAGGGAAACTCTATCGCCTGAACAGCGCGCCATATTGAATTTGTTGCTGCAAATCGCCATTAATAGCGCCGGTTTCCTGGTGTGTGTGTGTGTGTATGTGTGTTGATGTCTTGGCATATACATTTCTAGAGAGTTTTATGCTCTCACAAAACGCTTCGCTGAGAATCTATAAATTACTCAGTCACAGCTCAAAGATTAAAAACGTGTTTTTTCAACATCAGATACCCTCGATAACAACAGATTCTTGGAAATCATTTTGATACACTTTTTAATTAAATGATATATTAAAGGCTAACGCATTTTAAAATCAAAAAACTAATCTTAATTTTATTTTTTATTTATTACATTTCACGCATCAATCACGCAATCAATTCAAGCAGCATTCAATAAATGTGCTGTATTTGCCACTTCAGCTGCTAGAAAAGTGTGTCACATACACACTTACACACACACACACACACACACATAGGTAGCCTAAAATGAAGCCTATTTAAGCTGAACAATTGCCACCACTCAGCAGTTGCAGTAACATCCCGCAACCCCCCTACCCACCCCTCTACCCTATACCCAGTCAACCATTTTGACCAGACTTGTGAAAGCCAAGCGGTTGCTTGTTGTTGCTGTTTACTTTTGTTGGTATTTGGGTTGTTGTTGTTGTTGTTGTTGTTTTAAATAAACATGCGAACTGCAGCGCGCGTTCGCGTTCACAGAAAATGCACAAAAGTGTTGCCCACAATCAGGGCGTGGCGGCGCCCACTAAAATCCAGAAAATCAGGTGAATGGGCACTTTAAGTCTTTGTTTCGACGAATTGAAATGAAACAGCAAACAAAGCACTGCTACAACAACAATGTGGCCAGGCTGCCGTTTTAATAGGATTGCAACAACAACAGAAACAAGAGGCATGAACAACGTTTGGCAACAACAACAACAACAACAACATTAACAACAACAACAACATCAGCAACATTTGAAAGCAACTGAAAGCGCAATGCGAAAAGTTAGTAAAGCGGAAGCTAACCACCGCTGTTGGTTGTTAGCCATTGTTGATGCTTTTGTTGTTGTTGTTGTTGGTGCTGGTGCTGGTGCAACCAGTTGTTAGTGTTGTTGTTGTACCGATTGTCTTTTTGGCTGCTTTCTGCCTACCGCCTCTGTCGTTGTTGTCATTTTTGTTCGTGGTGCTGTCAGAACAGAATGTTGTTTGGGTTTTATCATTTCCATAGTTGAATGTCCATGGAGCAAGCAGCGTCAACATTCAGATTTATTCAGCGAGGAGCGCAACAAAGACTAATTCACTAAAACACAAAAAAAATAATGTTTGAAATGACAGCAAACAACGGCTCAGAACTAAACTCAGCTCTAAGCAATTAGGATTATATATCTACATGATGTTAACCAATTTGTTAAAAAGTATACAAAACGCATTTCATATTTATAAATTGCCTCTGCACAAATAATAATCTAATTCTATAATATTGCAATAAATCTGACAATTATTTAATAATAACAACTAGCGATATAATTTCAATATCCATTTTAAACGTTTAGCGCTTAACACACTTGTTTAATAATTGTAGCTCAGAATTATATACTAATTTGCAGGATATTCAATAAAATCCAAAAACTAGCTTAAGATATAACAACATTTTAAATATTAATATTGCCAGACGTTACAAATTTAAATTCAATAGCAAATTACAAATCAATAAACTTTTTACTATTTAATTTAAATTTAAGTAAATAAACGACCATAACATCGAGCCAATTAAAGTTGAGAACAATTGCCATTTATTTATTTATAGAAACCAGTGAGTAAAATATGGCATTAATTTGCAAAGATATTTTATTTTATTTTTTATGTGTATGGTGTTGTATTAAACATGTTGTACCAAACAGGTTCGTTTAAATAACATACAGCATACGGCATACAGCATATAGCATATAAAATACATCATACAGCATACATCATACAGTATGAATTATACAGCATACAGCACACAGCATACATCATAAAGTATACATCATACAGCATACATCATACAGTATGAATCATACAGCATACATCATACAGCGTACAGCACACAGCATACAGCATAAAGTATACATCATACAGCTTACATCATACAGTATGAATCATACAACATACAGCATACATCACACAGCATACATCATACAGCATAAAGTATACATCATACAGCATACATCATACAGTATGAATCATACAGCGTACAGCACACAGCATACATCATACAGCATAAAGTATACATCATATAGCATACATCATACAGCATAAAGTATACATCATACAGCTTACATCTTACATTATGATTCATACAGCATACGTCATACAGCGTACAGCATAAAGTATACATCATACAGTATACATCATACAGTATGAATAATACAGCATACATCATACAGCGTACACCACACATCTTACAGAATACATCATACAGCATAAAGTATACATCATACAGCATACATCATACAGTATGAATCATAAAACATACATCATACAGCATAAAGTATACATCATACAGCATACACCATAAAGTATGAATCATACAGCTTACACCAAACAGTATACATCATACAGCGTACAGCACACAGCATACAGCATAAAGTATACATCATACAGTATACATCATACAGTATACATCATACATTATGAATCATACAGCATACATCATACAGCGTACAGCACACATCTTACAGAATACATCATACAGCATAAAGTATACATCATACAGCATACATCATACAGTATGAATCATACAACATACAGCATACATCATACAGCATAAAGTATACATAATACAGCATACATCATACAATATACAGCATACAGCTTACATCATCCAGCATACATCATACAATATACAGCGTACCATGCTGTATGCAGCATGGTCAATAGCGCAGCCTAATTGTATGCCATACAAAACAAATCCTACATCCTTCACATACATTCACTTTAGTCCTGTTGTGTCCTCATCTGTGCAATTGGATGGTACTGGGGAAGCGGATGTGTGGATTTGCTGGTATTTTGGAGCCGTGGACAGGCCTGAACTGCTGAACTGCCCCACAGTCGACAGTCAAAGTCAGGTCCTTTGTTACAATTAAGTGGTGCACAGCTGAAAGCTGAAAGCAGAACGCCGGAGCCAAAGGCAAACGCAGGGATAACAACACGAGTTGTCATCAACAGTCGCTCGAATTGCAGGATGTGCCCCCGGCAGCGGCGGCTGAAGCGAATACTGCTGCGCCTGATCATGGTTTACTGACACGTAATGACAGCTAAACATTCAACACTCGACAGCTACTGTTACACTTATCATTAAAGAGCGGGGGACCGCAGTGGTGGAGCGGTAATCATCCTGGTCCCGGTAATCATGAAAAAAGTCATCATTAAAATCACCGCTTGAGCCAATGACTTGTACGGGTCAGACTTGGATTCATTCTCTTGCTGTGACACGAATAGTAAATAACTAAGGTTTTTTGGTTCAGAGGTAATCCAGTGATATGACTTTTTCATACAGAGAACTTTTTTGAAAATAGACCAACAAATCCTTAGATTGATTGTGATAAAATTGCTTGACGGGCTATCAATTAAATCGTTTTTATTTGCGTCGTGTTCACGAGTCCTTAACGCGAACTCATCGCTAGTAGTCATCAACTGGAAATGCGTGACTTTTGGCCATTTAATGATGCTCCAACGGCATTGTCATTGTGCTCGTGCACAAATAAACAACCATAATCAGCACCACTGCCACTGTCAGGCAGTCCGTCAGACTGACAGATAGACAGACAGACAAGCAGGAAGGCAGGCAGGCAGGCAGACAGTTAGTCAGTCAGTCAGTCAGCCAGACACTTAGTTGGTCAGCTAGCCGGGATGTTGTTGCTGGCTCATTTGATGATGTGGCCTTTCAATGCCGTTTGTTATTAATGCGCTTGTTTGTTGCCTGCGCAACAATAACGCATTTAAAGAAAAACAACAGCAACAGCAATAACAGCAACATCATTACAATGGCAAGTAATATGACCGCTGACCCCGCCTAATGCCCCCACAGCGACTAACGACTGCCGATTAGGCATCAGGAGCAGCAGCAGCGGCAGCCATAGCAATGGCCACCAGCAGCGCAAGAGTCGCCGCAGCGGAAACGGAACTATAAGTGAATTTTAGTACTCTCCCCTTGCACTCCCCTCTGCCAATCCCTCACTAAGGAGCAGCCCATTTGTACAGCTGATAAGTTGTTGACAATTTCACTCGCCTGCTAACGCTGTTTGAGTTCATTGTTTTGCCTCCAACTTATCCGACTTGTCTAATTTGGTTTAGTATTTTGATTTTCCCAGCTCGCGTTGATTAATAATGCTCAAGTCAATTAAATATTTTATGTCATGTAAACAGAAATTAAGCCAAGCTAATATCATGTAATGATCTGGTAATATTATTTTTGGCTTTGCATCAGTTGCATTAATATATATGTATATATATTAGAACCAGACTTAATTATATACAAACTAACGAAAAAACATGGAAAGTGTTCCAAAAAAAATCAATTTTAACTGATAGTTATTTATTTTTTTATTAAATTTATTCCCCAATTTTATGAAAAAAATTTAAATTGTGCCATTAAACATTACGTATAGATAAATTGAAAATAAATACCATTTAAACACTTGACATGAACGCATCCTGTTCCGTTTGTCCCGCTTGTTAAACTTATGATTAATGCAATTTTCTGCTTTATTTGCATACAAACTTCTCTTTTGTTTAATTTTTTTTTAAGTAAATCGCATTAAAATAAATAAAATTAACAGTTGGGAAAACCAAACAAATCATAATAAAATATTTATCAAAAACTATGTAACTTCCGGTTCCTGAGAACAGTTAACGTATCACGGATACGACATCGGATACCGAGGGCAAAAGTTATTACGTCAATTGGAATAAAATAGTATTATCGAGTTGAGCTGAGCAACTGAAATGACCCCAAATGCAAAGAGAAACCCAACATAAACCTAGCTGATGCCAAGCAGTCAATAAAGTTCATGGTGGGCCATAAAATCGAATCGCCGCACTTAACGAATACTTGATTTTAAACTAAAGTTCCACGCTTGACTAATCTCACTTAAAAATACTCGCCCAAAACTTCGGTGGAAGTTGCGATACCATTCAAATTCTGCTCGAGCAAAAGTCCATTGACTTACCAACTGGCACTGTGCTCAGTTTGAGCTGCAGTTTCTACTTTATTTAAAGTTAAGCTGGTCAGTCATGTGCATGGAAGCGTTTAGGAGAGTGGAAAGTGGCAGAAGGAGATGGGGATGGAGATGGGGAAGGAAGTGCTGGGAAGGTGCAAGCATTTTATTTCTTAATTTTGTATTTTGTTTTTTTCTTCTAATAAAAATTTGATTTTGCTGGAAGCAGGCAAGCTTATCGACCCGCATCAACTCAGCTTTTACTTTTCACACACACACAAACAATTTTTGCATAGGGCATTGAAATGGTATTGGCATCGGGATAGAGATTGGGTCACGGCAGTTACTTGCAACATACCAACAACTGTCTATGTACAACGTTGCCGTTATTAGCCGCCCGTGTCAGGCAGTTTGTCGTAACATAATGAAATACATGGCTTACATGTTTCCACGAGTGGTGCAACCACCCCCTTAAATCCACTGTCCCCAACACTGAAGCCCTCTTCTTGTGCTGCCAGAGCATGTTGCATAAAATGCCATTTGAATATGTGTTTCGTTATATGCTCTACACACACACACAGACACACACACACACATATAGATGCATATTTGAATCTATTTATAGCCACAACAATACTTTGTGTTATTGCAGTTCTTCTTCTATAGTTGCAAGTTGCTTTGCGAATAAGTAATTGAAAAATACGCATATCTTACAGTTTACTTATTGACTTTTATTAGACAGTTCGAATAAAGCTGCGGAACTGAGCTTTGAATAGTTGAGGGATACTTTAATGGCTACAACAATGATTGCTTTGGAAATTTCATTAATTGATTTTTATTGATAATTAAATATGTCAACATCATTACCCCAAAGGTTATATATACAAATTGTATATTTTGAAGCCTGGTGTCGCGTAAATTCATTAAATCTTAATTGCGATAAATGCAAATTTATTTCTTTTTTTATGTGCGAATTGCCTTTATAAAAAAATATTTGTTTAATGCCAAACCTTTGCATTAAATGTGTGGTTAATTTCGTTATCCTTTTAGATCCTTAGCTTAACTTTGACAAGCATATTTCCTTCTCTGCTAACCGAGCCTCTTGTGTCCTGAGGTTTTATCAAGCGCTGGTCAAAAGAATTTGACGATCCCTATATTAATAAAAATACTATATATTCGATTTGTGCTTCCTATTCTTTAATATGGGTCTTGTATACGGACAATTAATAGGTTCAATCAAGCTAGGTTGAATCTTTTAAAATAAGCATATTAATTCTTCTGAGTTAATCAGCCAACTTCATTTTATAGTTCTGATCAGAAATGCAATGAATGTTCTGGCTCTTTTACTTCAAACTTGCAGTTCGAATTATGCTTTCCATAATCCATTTAGAATCTTATGCACAACATATAATATGCTTTTCCTATTAATAAGTTGTTCTTACAATAAAACTTTCGTGTTAAGTCATCTGTCAAGTAATACGGGGTGTTCGTTACAACACGTTATTTGCGGCGCCACTCGGTGGGCGGTCGGCGGTGGCAGGAGGTTTGCAGTTTGTCTTGGTCCGTGCGTTAACAAGCCCGTACTTGGTATCGATTGGTCACTTGAATGTGCTGCTCGTTAGAACTTCAACGTCCAAATAAGCAAATAAAATATTATTATATTTAAACTTAAAGTAATATGTTAAAGTTAAATTTGTTTAAGTTTTTTGAAAGCAAAACAAATTTTATAAAGGCGCATTTAGTTTTGAAGTTCTTTTTTAATATAATTGGTGTTTTATTTTTTTTAATTTCTTTCTTGCAAATAATTTATTTTTACTTAGAAGCCGAAAATTTTAAAGTCATAAACCACAGAAAAATGTTTACTTACATGCATATAAATAGTAATTTTAGAAAATCAAATCACAAAAAAATAAATACAAATAAAAAACCACACACAAAAAACGAAAACAATATAAATCGCAATGAGAGAGAAAAATAAAGCCGCAGCCGCAGTGCACTGAAGTCAAGCAAGGCAACAATTCGCTCTGATTGTGAATTATTGGAATTTTGAATAAAGAAAAAGAAAATTGAATTTTCTGCTGGTTATGTGCACAGACAGAGACTTCTATATACTTGTATGTATGTATGTGTGTATATATATGTCTGGATTATTATTGCCATTGCGTAAATAACAATCATTCCGGCTACGTTCACGGCCGCATCGGACTGCGATGCTCTGCACTGGCACTTTTATTAAAAAATTTCATGCGCCATAGCATTGCCTTTGTATGGTCAGAAGTAGATGTCGGGGCGGGGTATGGGAATTGGGCCCGCTGGTGAGCTGGCACCGGGCATAGCCGAAAAACTTTCTGGCCTCTAACTTTTAATTATAAATAATTTTCAACATTTTAAATATGTCGTTGGCACGCAAATCTGTGCGACATTGCGATAAATGTTAGAAAAAATTCAAAAGTACAGCAATAGAGAGATGTCTCGACTTAAGGATACTATTTTTAAATCCTCCTTATATAATTGACAATGATATAGGCAATCTAATTTTGAGTAATAAACAAACTAAATAAACTTTTTGACTTTGAGAAAAATGCAAGCGGACTTGCAATTAATTTAATATATTTGTTGTTGTTGACATGAAACTTTAATTTCTATTCACCTACAAGCTGATATTATTTACACTTAGCCACATGATATATAAATATATATATATAAATTGCATAGATCGAATATTATATTTGACTAAGCTAATTGGTGCACTTAAGGAACTTATTGATTACAGGGTATACAAACAAAGCAGTCAAATAGACTTGACTACTGTAAGTAGGGGGCTGAGGGGTCTAGCTCGAGGTCTACAGATACAACAGAGAGCTGTGTGATGATGTAGCTGCCTTTTGGCGACAACTGCCAAATGCAGCTTTTTATGGCTTCGAAGCTGCTTGAAATACTTTTTGTTCTCTTTCTATTTTTTGTTTTTTTTGTTTTTTATTGCTGGGTCACAAGGCATGTGCAACTGCGGTTAAAAGTGCGGAAATACATTGAAATGACAATAAAACTAAAAATTGCTGCTGCTCATTTTTTCGCTCTATTTTATTTTTTTGTGCCTGGCTCAATTTTAAAGTTTATGCCTTGGACAGCGACCATGTGCAGCAGCAGCAGCCCACAAATTGCAGCAACATCAAAATGTGCCAAATATTTATTACATATTTTTGAGGATTTTCTTTTTTGAGGAAACTTATTTTAAATGTGCTGCTAATAGCAGCTGGTACTTGCTTTTTGCTTTTAGCATAAAAAGATGATATTTTGCTATGTTTTAACATGACTTCAAATTATGTGACGGTAAATGTTATATATAATACCGGTTGAGTTACATTTTACATTACACTTTAGTAACATTATTTAAGTCATGACAATAAATATTAGTAGCAAATAAGTATAACAAATTGTACTGTTATAAAAATCAATCTTTTAGGCTCCTTATAAAATTAAAGTTAATTACGACTATCAGAAGAAAGTTTTGAATTTGCAAGTTAAAATTCATCATAGTTAATAATATTTGTTATTGAGATATGCGAAATTATAAAAACTTACTATATTAAAAGGGTTTGTCTCGGACCTAGCAAAAACTCACGTATGAGGTACAAAATCGAAGTCCAATTCAAAAACAATTTTCTGTTTTGGAACAAAAATCTGACACATTAGCAAAAACAAAACTCTTGGAAAATTCACAGTTGCCAGTTGTGACCAGTAGCTGGCAACCTGATACGCAAGACTTTGGTGGTCTACACATATCGAACATGGCTTTAACAGGCGTACTCCCTTGTGGTGTTTTCACTCATGTACAGCTATAATAGTCTGTGTGTGTGTGTGTGTGTTTGTGTGTGCTGCCTGCTGCAGCTGTTCTTTGGCCTGCGTTAACCACAGGAGTAGCAACAATGGAAGCAACTACAACAACTGCATCAGGTAGCTACTAACATCCAAGACATAACCACAAGGCAAACATGACTTTGCAATTAAGTTATTGTTGGCCACAAGGCACTTGCCCGCATCCCAGCTTGAAATCCAAGTGGCCAACTCACCACTTTCAGCCTCTTTCTGAGGACACAGTGCAGAAAAAAGGTATGATTTGATTTATTGCAACTGTCCGGTTGCATCTTAAATCATGGACCATGGGTAGCGCCATCCCCAGTGCCAGCTGCTTCCCTACTTGTTATTTAACCCCAAACTGTTGCTTACGCATTTATTCACTTGGCTTGGGTTATCTTGGCCCCGATCATTATGTGGCGATGCTTCAAGAAAGTGCTATTCAAATTAAAACAAATTGTTATGCAAATTTGTGTCCTTGCCTTGACCATTGTTCGGTCAAGCAGTGGCTTTGCCAACCAGCAACCAGCAACATAAACCATCTGGGCAAATATGGACCACTGCATAGTTTGGACATGCATATCTTGTCTTGAGAAGAGCTGCTGCTGCATCTTTATCGATCAGCAGATGACTGACGTTTAATCATGGTCTACGACTCAATTTTAATTTGTGATGTGCGGATCCCTTTCTCGTCCCTAGCTCCTCACTCTTGGTTATATCAGATTAATTGTTGTCCATCTTTTTCTTTTTACATTTTTGTTGGTATTACGTAAATCCAAAAAATGTTCACACATTTTTTGTTTGGCTGTCGAAACCACAAAATGCTGTTGCATTTTTCCAGTAAAAAAAAAAAACAAAAATGGGAACAGACAGCTTAAATTGTGGTTGTCACATTTCATACTCTTTTTTATTGGTCGTTTTTGTAGACAATTTTTCTGGTACACCATTGCAGTTGGCGTTTGTATTTTATTATTCTTCGTAGCTAAGAACACATTCTTGAGTCTTTCATGATTTTGGTTAGGTGAAAAAGCTCTTAAAAGATTACTGAAGGTTAATTTTCTTATAGAAAATAGCTATTTTCCTCCGAATGTGCTAGAATTGGTTTTTTGAAAGGTAACTCTGACAAAAGACAAATCTGATTGGTACCATTTTTATTGTTAAATGCCTAAACAATAATTATCTAATTTACAAAAATATGTGTTCGAGATTTTCTACCTTACCTAAGGAGCATTGTCCAATTATTGAATGCAATTTCAATCCATATACAAAAAGTAAATCAGAAATATTTTTATTAAAAATGTATACAATTTATTGTAGATTTTTATTTTCAAAATGGGTTTGTCGTTGCACAAAATTTAGTTATAAGTTTATTTTTATTTACTACTCGAATTGGTTTTTGTCGGAAGTTTTTACAATTTCAATTGCAGCACCCATGTTGCATGTGTTTGCACAAAACACAAAAACCCCAACAAAGCAAAAATAAAATAACAAAAGAAAACATCAAATAAAAATGTACAATTCGCCCAACGAAACTAGATTTTTCGATTTTCATTTTGCCATGAGTAGCAAATATTCCAGGCAAACCTATAAGCTACGTGTGAAAAGGGATTGAAGGGGGCGGTAGGCACGTTCATTTGATATATTCAGGTTTTTCAACTATAACTCAGCATTTATAGATTATATTTGATTATTTTTATGACAGGAAAAATCAAAAATTGAAATATATATTTGCACGGCATTTACATATTCATTCCGCTTGATTGCAGACGCAACAAAAATGCTAAATCCCTTCAGTTATTATTTAGAGAAAAAATATATTAAAGTGATGTTTAATAACCCGATATTTAGAAACATCAAGATTTACAATTTATCATAATATCACAAAAAATTTGTATAATAAGTACTAAATGGAAAAATATTTAGCCAGCTATTTCCATATATGACATTTTTTTAATTTTGTCATATTTGTATAAATATTTTCACATTCATCTGACCTCCATAAAGTGTTAGAGGTGTGCTTAAAAAAAGGCAGATAACGAAAATTATTGCAACTCAATAAAACATGTCAACAAACACAGGTAAGGAAAATTGTAATAAGGGCAATTGCAGAGAGAGAGAGAGAGAGACAAAAGAAGAGAGCGAGCGAGAAAAAGAGAGATAGAAAGAAGCTGAAACAATTGGAAATACATTTGTCAACAACCGCACGCAAAATGATGTAAGCCTGTTGCTGCCAGTGGACATTACATCGATAGGATTGTTTATGTGTGGGTGGGTGGCAGCTGTGGATTGTGGTCAGGCTGGGTGAGATAAGTTATTGTGTGCTGGTTTGCGGGCAGGCGTAACTTGTAAATGTGGTCAGCTGGTGGAGCACAGCAAAAGATTGCAATTGGTGTCACACCTGCTCAACAAATCTATTTTATGTTAATAATTGCATTTGCTGCCTTTGTATAAATAAACAAATGCTGGGCACACATAACTGTAATCATAAATTTATTTTTATTATTTTTTCTAGCATTATTAAGAGTAGCTTTCATTTGTTTTCATATTCAAAGTGAAAACTTTAAAGATAATTTCAATAGTTGAATGCAGTACATAGTTATTTTAATATTTTTCATAAATTGTTTCTATTTTTGGCTACTTGCCCCGCTGTAATAATAAATTCCACGCCTGAATAGCGATATTCTGATGTCAAACCTTGGAAAATACGAATACTTTGCCAAACAGCATCCAGACAGCAGACATGGCACATATATTATATTACATCGATGTGGTTCGCTGCTCAGCTGTACTACGATATACTATATTGCTCAAGTTTTTTCTATTACCAAAAACATAGCTTAAAGACTTTGGCCAACGAAAATTGGCTCAATTGAATTAAGTTGCCATTATTTATAACAATTTCAATCGGTTTGCAGTGTGTTGCTGCTCGACAAAATAGAATGAAATGCCATAAACAAATTGTAAGAAGGAAAGAAAATATTATTAGCAATCGAAGTATCATCGACAAAAACAAATAATCGTTAAATTTTATTGAGTTTTACATTTGTAAACATAATGTGGCCATAAACAGATACAATATATGTTCACATAACAAACACAAAAAGTTATTTGTATTTCTGAGGAGCCGTACGAGTGATGGAATGTGATTACATTCTGAAAGGAAAAATTGACATTTAACTATTTATTTTAATAATAAATATATTGTAAAAAAGACTCAAAAATCAATATAACATCATAATTTGTTCTTACGACAATTTTATTTGCTCAACAAATTATTGCTTTAAAAATAACTTATTCAATACATAATAATAATAAATCAATACTCTCTGAAATGATTTTAATTGTACAATTATATATATAAGCAGTTTGAATAAAATATTATTTTATGAACAATATTCTCAACATGGTAAATTCAATTTGTGAACAATTACCAAATGCTTAAGAGTTCTCTACCAAAATACTTAAGTCCTTCACCGAATTCGCTATTTGGTCACGTCAATTGTCATGTTCTGCACAAACTCACACACTTATGGACACGGACATGCACGTAGGGCGCTGTGGCATCCACATGTGAAGTAGGGTCGTGCATCAATTGGCCAAATGCCTGGTGTGTCCTGTTCCTGTTTTTGGTACTTCTAACTGTGTTTGTAGCGCTTGCATGTGACACGACTGGACTGAGTTATTACTTGGCAACAGATTCGGCCTTTGTCTTTGGCTGGCTGAAACAAACAAGTCAACGGTTTGTTATTGTTTATCTTACATGTAACGGGACATTATAGCTTTTTATGCCATTTACGTTTTATGTCATGTTGGCGTTAAGCAAAGTCGATCGTCCTCTCGTGAACATATGCCAACTGGCGGCTGCTCCTCCACTAGTTTATGACTGATGGCCACGATATATGTGTGTGTGTGTGTGTTGGATATGTGATATCCATGTATAAATAAATATATATAATCCATGTTGCTACCAAGTTTGTGCCTCATGTTACACACTGCCTGGCTTTAAGACATCAGCCAGACTTGTTTGTTTGGTTTCTTTTTTATGTGTCATTTGGATAGCTTTTTAATGTTATGTAACTGTCGTTGATGTATTGGCACGTTCCTGTTTTTAACGTCCAATAAAATGATCGTTTCAGATAAAGTCGTACAGCAAAACAATCATGTTTACGACACTTGAGTGTGGACTTTTAATAATATGTTAAGTTTTAGAAAACTCAATCGCAAATGGTCAAGTTTCTAGATTGTTTTTAACACAAAAATATTGCCTCTAGTCTGCTGACAACCTGTTTGGCCCACATCAAGTTATCTTTAGGTTTAACCATCTGTCCTCGAACGGTTTATATTGATCACGGTTAACAAACTTTTCCAGTGGGCCCTGACAAGTACATCACAAAATGAGCCAACGCTGTAGAATTACCATGGAAAATGCCTACAAATTTGCGCAAATTATTTTGCAATAATGATTTTGCTATAATTTTTGGATGCTTTAAAATAATAATTGTCCTTGTTTTTTATATTTGCGACATAAGAATTGATTATTTGCATATTTATTGTATGTTTCTGTTTATGTACATAAATAATTTGAAGTCCTTAAACATTAAGCAAAATATAAATAAAGTTTATCTACCACATTGACGGATCAGGTTGTAAGAGTCGGGTTTGAAGAAAAGACGCTGACGTAGAACACAATCTGACGATATTAAATTAATAATTATACTATCAATATATTTCTAATACTATTTACTGTTATAACAAAACCATCTTATTTGTTTAATAAACAAAATTGCTTCCAGCTCCATTGTGTCAGATTTAATGATTTTAAAGACTTAAGTGTATTCCCAATTTATTTTTTTGTCTTCTACTTTGACAAAGGCTCACGGATTTGTGTGATCCTTTTTGCTGTGTCAAAGTTCAAAAGCAACGCAAACGTAAAACTTTTTGTCCTCATCATATCATTTTTTGCGCATATATTTTTCATTCTACTAGCTACTACGCCCCTCTGACCACACATTACGCATACGCAGTGTCAGCCTAATTGAGAAGGGTAGTGAACTTCTCTGGCCAAAATATGTCAAATGTCGCACTGGAAAAAGTTGCAGTTGCTTAGTTGCTTCGGCCCATGTTTTTCTGTTGTGGTTAGTGACATAAAAATGCGGATATGCTGCCAGCAAATGCGTTGCGAATTCAAAGTTAGTTGATAGCAGTTTGCAGACCACCGAAAAGCATTTTTTAAATATTCCCCTGAATGCCATAGCATATCCCATTTTGAACCGGAGTAATTCAGTCTGCATTCAGGCACCGCTCGAGCCCTGCGCACTTGAGACAGCGGTTCAACTTGGCATTTGAGTAATGCGCAACATTATTATTTATGCGCTAATGAGAAATTCAGTTGCCGACTCAAACAGTAATGAATAAAAAAAAATATATCAGAGTCAGTAGAAAAAATGCTGTGTGCAACAGTTATGCCATAAGGGAAATCGAGACAAATACGCAATTTGGCATCTGCAGAAGAAAACTCATAGGTAAACAATATTTTTCAGTTCATTGAACGGAATAAGCTCGTTTCCGATAAGGAGAATCCAGGCTATTGCACGAGACGCCAAGAGACTCTCACATGAATACATTTTTGCTGGTGCAGCTTGTTGCTGTTAGAGATAGTTGGTGGGGGGGAGGGGGGCTCATACAGGCAGACATTGCGTGCTATATCTGGTCAGTCTCTTGGTCTGTCCAACATTGCATTTTGTGTGTTGTACATGGCACAACAACAAAAACAGCAGCCACAAAATCAACAGCAGCAATTTTAAAGCATTTTTTTGCCGCAATAAGCAGCCACAGAAATACAAACTTGGCTATCCACATTTGACTTCGTGATATACAATGGTTGTTCGTAGTTTGAAGAACACGCATATGTGTGTATCTGCACATAAATCAACAGGCCCACATCTTCACACACACACACACATATGCAATGAAAGTTTTTTCGGTTGCTCTTTGTTCAGCATCAGATTTCTGTACTTGCTATTTGACTGACAGCAATCAGTATAGCTTTTCTTAGATATATCTTCTTTTTTTTTAAATTTAGTTTAGAACAACTTTTTAGTCACGGACAGAAATTCATAACTGCATATTTTGTGCATTTGTTTTACCAAAGCAAACATTTGCTTATATATATTTATTCATTTATATTTATATATATATACATATATTTTGATACTAGGCCTAATAGATTAATATAACCATAAAGCTGGTAAGAGATACATCTATCTAGGCCAGCAATCGCTCAGTGGCATCCCTAATCTAAGCAATTTACGCTAGCTGTTTCATTGGCAGTTGGCTAAAACAAAAATAGTAAATCACACCTGGCACACCTGTGCGCAATCCACAATTCACTCACACACTCGCACACACAACCATGTTTGTCCTACTTACTTCGGCTTCTGCCCCTCTAAAATGCTCGCTTGCTACTCACATAAGCAAATCACGTGCAATTCTGTGAGCTCAGCTACCAAAAACCACTACAAATTAATGTGTATTTGTAAAATGAGCAAAATATTGTGACAAGCTATAGAAAGTGGGAAGGTATCCCGGAGCAGGCATAAGCGACTATGTCAGCTGATAAGCCAGCTAATATTAAGCTGCTTCGCATACTTAACGTGAACAGATGCAAAAATGTGTGGCAACTGGAAAGTGGAGAAGCAGCTGCATAAATTGAGGAAAATATGCGAGATTTGCGTGTGGTTGACAAGAAAATACTTGTCGCTCTATTTTGTTGCTGTTGATATTAATGCGACATGTGTGCTGTGCTCGTGTTGTCTAAATTTATAGGTTTAATAACAGTGTGGCAAAAAGATGGAAGTGTGTTGAAGCTTCACTCTGTGTCACTGTCAGCTCAGATTGCCACCCCAAAGAGACATAGAAATAAGAAACCGAATTGAAAAAAATAACTGCAAAAACTGCGACTAATATCTGATTTGCCTATCGAATATTTGATACACTTGCCAACTTATGCTGAACTAAATTAATAATATAAATACCAAAACAAATGGAATTAATAAGGTTGAATTTCAAAACGAACTCTGATGAAAATAACAAAATATTGAAAAGCATTACAATAACTTAAGTTACATTTTCTATTTTTATCGATATTTACATAGTAACGATTTATAAATATATTCGATGCTTGTATGCCGCAACCAATTGATTAGACGGGGGTTTACCAAAAACTAGAGCACCGGAAGCACATGCAATGTCAAAATGTCCAACTATTCAGCAGAGTAAGCAACATTTGAAATTCGACTAAAGTTCAACAAAAAAAAAAGGGGGGATGAATAAAACACACACAAACGAATACACATAGAAACTCTGTCACATACACAAAAGAAGACCTAAACACACGGAGAAAATGTTGCGTTGCACATGTGACAAGTTTTTGTTGCAAGCGACAAAAAGTGTTCTGCTTTCAGTTGAGTTCAGTTCAGTTGAGCTGCCCGCTAAGGTGAGTTGCCATTTTCACAGTTGCTATATCAAAGTGGACCTCAGCTAACCAGTGGGCAACATAAAAAAAAAAAAAAAAAAATTAAGGTAAATGCCATCGCTTGCCATCGCGAGGTCCTCGAATCGTCGCTGCCACACAAGCGCCGCGCAACAACTTTACAAATGCATTTCATCGTGGCTTTCATTTTGCTACTTGTTCTCCACGCCTGCACAACGCCCCAACTGTGCAGCATCGGTTTGGTTATAAATTTAGAACACCCCCCACCCTTTGCGGTTTTACTTTTTTCATCACATTTTTTTCCTGTTTTCGGGGGTGTGAACAGAGGTCCCAACCAAATCTTGAGCTAACATCCCGTTCAATTCTCACACGTGCCGCTTTGTCTCAGGGTTCTAATTTTTTTTTTTTTTTTTTTTTAGCTTTTTTGTTGCCCTTTTCTGATCCATATCCCTGGGTCAAACGTGCGCTCTCGGTTCAGTTAGGGTTTAAATGGCTAAGTGCTGCTGAAATTGTTTCCCTCTGCCATTGCTTACCTTTGGCCTAGAAATAGCATTTTCCTGCTCTGTGCTTTTGTATCTTTTGTCATGGCAGCGCCACCCACCCGCGGCACTCCCCGCTGTGCGTGTCTAAGGTTAAATTGCATGTGTTGGCCATGCGTTTGTCTAGCTGCCAACTGCTGATGGTTTCTGCTATTCGGTTTAACAGGAATGGTGTTAAGCTGGCATGTAGTTATAATACACGTTTTCGATTTTCGGTTTCGGTTAAATCAGATTATTATTTCCATAACAAAGCGATGTACTATCAAGCAAAGCTAATTGCCAAAGAAATAGAAAAATAAACTATCAAGAGCAGCAGTAGCAAATGAGAAGAGAGCATCCGGATAACATACAGAACAAATTAAAAAATAGAAAATAAAATAAATCGTAACAAGAAAGGCAAGCGAAAGATTACAACATATGCTGGCATATGCATTTATGTTTGCTTTTTTTATAAACTGTTCAAGGTTTCATCTCTGAGCCTGACACAACGTGAGGATTTTCATTCAGTTGCATAGCCTTCGCGCTTGGATGGCATTCGGTTTGAGTCCCACTTCAATTAATCTCTAGCTGCAAGCCATATTGAAAACCGCAACAATCGCCAAAAGCCAGACAAGCAACGGCGCAGCGGAACAATATAAAACGCTTCAATAGACCACGACCTGTAAATATAAGCGAATACGTTTCGGCCACAATCGATGCACCTTTGGCCCGCGTTTAGCTCGAAACAATGCACCGCAATAAGGCCCAAACCGTAGCGCGATACAAGGAATGCCAACCAAAAAAAAAAAGGTGACCACATTCTAACAAAAACAACAAATGCAATTGCGGTCCGGAAATGAAGAGCGATGTCTGCGACTAGCTGATGAAGCGAATGTGCCGCATTGTCAACTCGCATTTTTGAAACAAATGTGTGTAGGCTGGTGTTCGTGTGTGTGTATCTATCTCCAACATGGGACAACATCGCGCTTGTTGAAGTCCTACATATCAGCCAACACATACAGTTGCAGCCATTCAATATCCGGCGGGCGTTATGAATTCCATGGCTAATACACGCAATACACTAGAAAAATTTAAACCAAGCCCACAGCCAGAGTTAGAGGATCAAAGCTTTTGATGCAAATCATAACATATACGTTTAATGAAAACTTCGCAATGTTTTTGTTTGATACACCCAACGGTTAACTGTGAACAGCACTCGGCAGTAACCACTCGAAAGGCACTCAATAAATCCATAGGAACTCCCACTGGGATTTTGTGCTGCAAAGCTTTATCCTTGGTTTATCCTTGAGTAATATTAAATCAGGCTATATCTGCACATATATATCCCTCGTGGAGTCTTTTGAATGACAAATTTAACTAATTGTGTTTTCATTTCTCATTCCTTAAACCAATTAACGTTTTATTAAAATAAACAATTATTTGCCAATTAAGTTGACAACTGCGCTGACAATTTGACAAATTGATTTCCCTTTTAAAATGTCAAGCAAAACATTAAACGGATACACTAATTAGGTTTTGGGGTGCTGTCAGGGCCATGGTAATGGTGGCATACGGAACGGAACTAAAGCAGTTGCATCCTTCGACTTACAAGTGGCTTTGAAGCATGCTTATCCGGAAACGGGAAATTGTTCGTTAAAATCGTACCCAGATAGCAATGGCATTGGATTGGATCAATAGCACTCGTAAGCCAAGGAAGGGAAATATATATGAGGTATGCATAATAAAAAATAATAAAACCAAGTGGAGGACGATAAATTAATTTGAGTCGCTTAAAACATATAAATAACTGCAACTACAAAAACTAAACCACAACAATTAATGATTTTTATTATAATATATTATTTTTATAGCATAACAAAAATATCAGTTAATTTGTAGATAAATAATGAATTTATTATTCTAAGTTATTCTCTTTTAATTAATTATTTATTTATTTCTTCTTTTTGTTTCTGTTTTATTTTTTGGTTTGGTATTGGGAAACCCACTTTTGTCTATTTAAAAATGTCAACGACCGCAAATGCTATCCCACCTAAAGCAACTAACTAAAAAATATAAACATGTTAAATGTTACATTTAAAATGTTGTATGCATTGAGTGTAAAGCCAAACAAGGGTACAAGGGAAGTGCATACATATACATGGATAAATTTAAGTGTATGTAACTTTCGAATTTATGAATGCTTCGCTTGAGAAACAGTTAACAACTTTTAAAAACATGCAGCATTGATGGCTGCCTGAGGGTTGCAGTGCTCTAGTAGTCACCGAACTGAGCGAAACAAGTAAATCTGAAAAATTAAAACAAACTGTCAGACAGACGCTCTTACTCAGTGTTTTGGTTGTTGTTGTGGGTGTTGTTGTTGTCGTTGCTGACAGTGCCAGTAAGAGAAATAAAATATACAAAAAATCTACTCACAACAAGACAGACGCGGCGGATTCGTTGGCTTTTGCCACATACAATTGTACATAAAATATATACATATAAACATTTGTATATGTGTGGGAATATTTTTATTTATATGTAGCAAGTCATGTTGCTGCTGCTACTGACTGCTGGCATGTTGTACTTCCGAGATTTATAAGCATAAAGCCGCACACAACTACTACGGCATGTGAGTGCCATATTTATGCATTCATTGCATTGACATCGAAATGCCTAGCACTCCACGATATGAAGTTTTTACTATAAAATTGTATAACAATATGGAATAGAACATTAAGGTTTTACTATAAAACTAGCAGTTTTCGAGCAAATATCAATTTATAATCAAAATAAATTGATATTCTTAATAAAATGATTTTTTCCATCATATAATATTCAATACTTAATTACAGCTAAGTAAATAGTTTGCAGGTTTTCTGTCAGAGTAAAGTACAAATCGTGAAATCATTAATGTATAACTGTAAATACGCTATTCTACCTCATATTGTTTTCAGATATATTTCATATATTTTATAGTTGTACAAAAAAAAACTCAATTTTACTGATTGGCCACCCTTTTGAATATTGTATTTTGCAATAAAAAATCTATACAGATTGGTATGTATCTGATTTTATTTACTGTTGCGCATTATTTTTTCATATTCTCACACACACAATTAGGAGCTCATTAAAAATTTTCAACTGAAATATTTTGCCGGCAACTTCGCTCCAAATGTGTATATTTGTGTGTGTAGGTTGTGCTTTTGTCTGAGCATTTGTAGGTGTGCCCTTAACGTGCCCGGCTGCCGTGTGCGTATACAGTACAGGCCAAAAGTATGCCAGCACAGTCAAACCTTATGAGGTAAGGTAACTTTTGCTTAGCAATGTGCCAACAGCCCATCTCCGACCGTAGATGTATATATGCGAAGTTTGTATTTTAGTTTTGCCCACTTCTTGTGCAATTTAAACTGCAAAACTACATACGAATATATTTAATTAGTTCGCATACACACATTATGTTTTATTTAAATGTAGTAATGCCGCCCGTAGCAGTAACTTGGCTAAACAAGCCGAAAAAATGTCGCTATCTCCACCCCAACCCCATCCTATCTCGGCATATCCTGCTCATACTTGATTTTCAGAGAATGAATTTGAGCACAGGTACATACATCTAAACAGAACATCAACAAATAAAATACATAAGCACTAAAATCAAAAAAATCGCCAGATATATACATATGAAAACTGTTGTAAGATTGCATGAAAAAGTATTAATCACAGTAGTTCTGGAAAATATATCACTCCATTTCGGAGCAGTGCTCTTTCTGTATTTTCTAACTTTAGTCTAATTCCTGCGCTCAAACGAATCGTATCTAAATTTTCCAGAAAATAAAATATTCAAAATGTTTATTGGTCCGGTCCAAAAAGGTAAAAGAATTTTTATATATGTAAAAAATATAATAATTTGATATCTGTTGATTTTTTAAGAACATCTTCACAATATGATTCTGGGTTGTGGTTGGCCCTGTGGATCGTTGAGTGGACCTTGCTACGGAAGCTGCTGTGGAAGTGGGTGTTGCCATGGTGGGTGCGGTGGTCGCGGAGGCTGTTGCTAAACTTGGCTAATAACTTAAGACGCTTGGACCTGGACCAATGTACAGCAGATGCAGACTCGACATAAACGTAGTTCTGGTACTGCTTAACATGAATATTATTTCTAATAAAAATTAAGAAGTTATTTATAAAAGTGTTTTAATTTATTTAATTTTGTGTTTTATTTTTCCCTACTTTTGTGCATTTAAACATCTAAACTACATATAGATATATTTAATTAGTTGGCATAAACACATTGTTTTATTTAAATAGAGTAAGGCCTCCTGTCGCAGGTTGCCAATCTGTCGCTAGCTCCACCCCTCCGTATCCTTTTTCGGCGTATCCTTGCTCATACGTGATTTGCGCACGTGGCACATTAGTTGAGGTGCAAATTTAGCTGGCATATTTCATTTTGGCAATTCAAACGGAATAATCATATTTCTGCTCATATACAATTTAAACAGACTACGCACGATACTCCCTTTTTGACTGTTGGCATTTCTACATTTGATAACTTTTGGATCTAATTTTTTTTTTTTCGTGTTCTATCAAGATTGCGCTCCTCATCGCCGTCTGCATCATTACCACTTTTTATTGGCGTCTTCAATGGCTTCGTGTGTTTCCTGTATCAACACACAGCCAATCCGTGCTCCAACGATATATCAATGACGCACACACAGTATGTCAATATACACACATGTATGTATATGTATATATATATATATATATATATATGTATTCATTGCAAAAAATTAATGCTTACTTACATACATATTTACGCGTGTGTTGCTTGGCCACACATTTTCGCTTTCTCTTCGTTTCTCTCTCATTCTTTCCTCTCGCAAAGCACAGTTACTTTAGCACTTTGTCAGCTGACTTTTCTATAAAATACTTCTTACAACTATTGCTAAAGAGAGTTAAATACTTTTGCCAATACACTTTCTGATTTTAAGTGAATTTTAAGTGTATATAAATGATAATTTGTAAGAATTTAATAGATTCGATAATTACATTTGTATCATTCACTTATTTTATTTATTTAAGTATATCAAAGGGTTTGTGCAAGTCGGTATATTAAAGTTAGCTTTCATTGATTCTTATTTTTTGACATAGAACTCACAAACAGTCGTCGTCTTTAGTTGGTTGGCTTTTTGTCTGCGCTTCATTTGATTTCTTTGTGAAAATGATTCGTTTTTTTATAGAAGCTGTGAAAGGATTTACACCATTTGGCTTAAATAGTTATTTTAGCTTAGTTCGGTCAAATAACCACGCCCACTCACAAACTGCAAATGCTGATGTGGGGACCATTTGGTTGGGTGACTTAATTCATTTAGAGCATTATTTAAATTGCAACGCCAGCGTTTTCAAAGTCCACAAAAAGATGTCACACAACCCTTAAACTTTACATCATTTGTTTGTGTGAACTATTCGTTTTTCACTCGCTCTCACGCCCATCTTGGAAATGATTGCTTTTTGTCATAGTCCAGAGGTTAAACAGGGGATTTCAGCCAGACTAACGCTTAAAGTTTCAAATTCATTGACATATGGGAATTTTATGCATTTCAACATTTTAAGCTTTAGGGCAACTCTATCAAGCAGAGTTCATGTTTCGATATTCGATTAAACGAAATACACCTCTACAAATAAATACAACACTGAATATAAAAACTGTAAGACAGGCAGCTTACTGTTTGACATTTCAATATATTAAGCACTTTTCAATCGACAATTTAGCCAAGAATTACAATTTTTGTATTAATGGCCGACAGAATGGTGAACGACTGTTTGAATCAAATATCGAATTTAACGCTGAATGAGCATCGACAGTCAGCTTTATCAAGCTTCCTATCGGATACCGACAACTGGAGCACTGTGAGTTCGCCTACGTTTGGTTCTTACTCTTCAAGCACACAAGAGGCACCAGAGCTGAGATCAGTGATAGGCCAAAGCACCCAATGTGTCAGTCGGGTGACGCAGAACCGTAAGAGAAGCGTTAGCTTATCCGACGAGATGCCAAGAAAACGTGAAAAGTTGGCTTCAGAAATAGCAGAAGAACCTGCATTTTATCCTTTATGTAATTTAATTAAACTGGATATAGGCTATGAAGCTGACGATGAGCAAAAAAATAAATAAAAACCACTAATTTTATTATGTTCCAGATCAGCTCAGCTATTACACATGTATGTATTTTCCAATTATTGATATTTAAACCACGACTAATTTGGATTACATGAAACTAACCAGATCTATATGTACATATATTTTTCAGACAAAGAATTTGAGAACATGGAAACAATCCGAATGACAGAAAATAAAAGATGGCAAGAAACATTCAGTTAAGATCGAATACTAATAAACAAATATAAACAAGAATATAACTTAAATTGGCTGTAGACTGGCTCTTCTAAAGAATAACAAAAAAAATGGTTTTGGCACTGTTTAAGAAGGTATAAAATATTTAATATTTGTATTTTATTTTATAACATATATTTTTCCCCCATAAAAACATCTGGATTGTGGTTGATGATAAGATGCTTCCACCTGCTGTTCCACCACCTGTTCAGCAGATCCAGGGACTGTAAATAAACGAAATCTCCAATGCTCAAAATATAACCTTTCCTGGTTCTGCTAAACATGATTATATTCAGCTATAATAAACAGTTTGAAGTAACTTATAAAAATGTCTTCGTTTTACATAATCTTCAGTGCATTATATTCCTAATATTCAGAACCGATTTTATTATTTAAAAACACAAAAGTCAAAAGATAGAAAGACATAAAATATGAGATGAAAGCTTGCATGAAAAAGTATTAATCACAGTAGTTCTGGAAAATATATCACTCCATTTCGGAGCAGTGCTCTTTCTGTATTTTCTAACTTTAGTCTAATTCCTGCGCTCAAACGAATAATATCTAAATTTTCCAGAAAATAAAATATTCAAAATGTTTATTGGTCCGGTCCAAAAAGGTAAAATAATTTTTATATATGTAAAAAATAAAATAATTTCATATCTTGATTTTTTAAGAACATCTTCACAATATGATTCTGGGTTGTGGTTGGCCCTGTGGATCGTTGAGTGGACCTTGCTACGGAAGCTGCTGTGGAAGTGGGTGTTGCCATGGTGGGTGCGGTGGTCGCGGAGGCTGTTGCTAAGCTTGGCTAAAAACTTAAGACGCTTGGACCTGGACCAATGTACAGCAGATGCAGACTCGACATAAACCTAGTTCTGGTACTGCTTAACATGAATATATTTATTTCTAATAAAAATTAGGAAGTTATTTATAAAACTGTTTTAGTTATATTTAATTTTGTGTTTTTTTTTTTTTGCCAACATTTGTGCATTTAAACATCTAAACTACATATAGATATATTTAATTAGTTGACATACATACATTGTTTTATTTAACTAGAGTAATTCCTTGTGTCGCGGTAATTTGCATAAACAGGAAAGTTGCAAATCTGTCGGCACCAATTGTAATAATTAATATAAGAATTTCTCTTTTTACGTTGTTAGTTTTATTGTTAGTTTAGTTTTATCAAAATTATGGAGCTCTTTGAGTTTTTAGTTGCTGTGGTATTCCAAACAGCCGATTTGTAGCAGATACATCGGGTATTTTGACTCGTATAAATGTGTTGATTTAATGATAATTCTTAATTGCTTCACAGCACTGTCTAAGCTTAAAATATGACCAGTTAACTTAACAACTATAAATCATTTTTGCTTCTAGGCTTAAAAGACATATTTTTATAGTTGTTAACCGACCAGTTTCAGATTATTTATCTTGTCGTTTATAGTTTCGCATTTTAACCATATAGCCATATACCCTAAACCTCTTTTAATTGCCTGAACGTCACATTGTCCCATTAGGGGAAAAATCGACAAAGAAAAATTCGAAAGAAGTTTGGCTGCAGCTGCAATGAAGCTAATTAGGAAGTCGGACAAATGAAACTAATGTGTAATTTCCTGTTGTGCATGCCTTAAATGCCAATTTTGTACCTGGTGCATTCCTAACCCTTCTTAGAAGTACTTACTGTACGTACTGTATGTACTAGGTCGAGCTTATGTGAAATGCCAAGCAAAGAGAATGCGAACAAAGGTCAGAATAATGGTTACTATGGGATTCCATTCCAGAGAGTGAAGCACACCTGGGTTGAATTTATGCGCAACCTGATGCAATAATTGGGACAACTGAGAAATGAAAGGAACCACAAAAGCTGTGGCATTGAAATTAGTTGACGAGCGATTTTAATTAGCGTTACGGGCCAGAAGTGCGGCCCATGTGTGTTGCATGTAAGCAGTGGGCGTGGCCCGTTTTTGTTAACGTCAGCAATCGAGTTGATCAAAGTAAATTACTCCTACAACCCAAGTGGCTCATGCAATTATTAATGACTGTTGCAAGTGCTGCTGCAACACACAAAAAGGCAGCTACCCAGCTATAACGGTACACTGCGCCATTTCAATTCATTTCAGATCGCAGCGCTGTCTTTTTTGTATATCACGTATTAGATTGACGTGGCCAAATACCTGGGGAGTTGAATTTCATCATTCATTTTCTCCAGCGCAGCGGCGTCTGTCGAGCTATGTTTTCTGTGCCGGCAAAAGTGTTGCCATTTTTAGTTATGAGCAAGGGTGTGCACGATGAAAACATCATTGGCTTCTCCATACACACACTCACACATCCATGCACACACACACACACACACACACTCTGTTGCACACACACACATCAACATGATGACGCAGCTTTGGGAATAAGCAGCTGAGAATCTGAGTGGCAGGCAAATGAATTGTTTCCCTCTCATGTTAACTGAACTTGGTTCGCCTTCCACTGGCTCCAGTTGTTCCCATGACTCTCTGCCAGGCAAGTCAAAGCATTTTAAATGGGCACAGAACATCGATATGAATAAGATATATGAATATTCACATATGCTCATACAAATTTAATTGGACGAAAGCGAGCAGGCAGCCAATTGATATCATAATCCAAGCAGAGCCAAGGTTGCGTTACTCAGCTAGAATTTCACTTACAAGTCTGGATAGAAATAAGATAGTTTTTCAATCTTTCAGTGGTAAGATAATCAAGGAGCAAAAAGATAGGACAGGATAAAGACGTGATCAGAAATCTGAAGGATAAAGTTTTTGGACACCTTTATTCCTAAATATGTTCAACTTTTCCTTTGCATCATTTAATATTTTACTAAATTTTAATTTAATTTGCTTGTTAAATTAAGACTTGCAAATTTAAATAATTGTTTGAGACGTCTAAACCTTCAACTCATGCCAAACATCTCCTGGTAAGCCAGTTTCAACAGAGCATGTACCGCTATGATGCACAACATGCTCACATAGATTTTCCAATTGAAGATGCTCAGGGTGCAGCTCTCCTCATTTGTGGAAGGTAAAATTGGAGGATGCTGCTGGAACGGCTCTGGGTGAATACGCCACAATCCTGAGTTGCGCATCGTTGGCTCATCATCACTGGCCAACAAGTCAGCATCATCCTGCCGACCGTAGTTATAAGCATTCAGCTGAGGCAAACGGCAGCGCATCCGGTGGCGCCTCGCCGCCAGGCTGCTGTGGCAACTTACAAAGCGAAGCACATGGCTGCCGACCACTGACACCTTGCGCACCAGCATGTGTGGGCGTGGCCGAGCACGATCCACGAGCGGCAACAGTAATATCTCCTGCGCACCATCCCCGACCCTACTGTACTCCCTTTGAGTGCCTGGAGCGAGCCCAGGTGATACCAGATTGTGTACGATGCGCGGCGAAGTAGTCAGCAGCAAATTGGCCATAAAAGCACTGGCTATTGACTCGGTGCGAATTGCGGACATGATAATTTAAATGTTCAAAAATAAACAGAACCAAAATATTCGATTTAAATTTATTGAGATTTTTTCAAAAATTTGCTAAAGGTTGCTAAGTCAATTGTCAGCTATAGAAAACATATTTTTTCATAATAAATATTATTGACAGATTCCCATTTTTCTCTCAATCTTGCTAGATTTAAATATGTTGCAAGCATCACTGTGGCTCAGTTTGCTGCCCCAAAGGAGGCATTGTCCAGAATCGTGAAACCACGCAATGTGTCGCTGTTGTGCATTTATGCAAATCATTTGCCTCGCGAATGTGCTGCCGTTAGTATCTGTGCCACATGGCGCCAGCAACCAAAACAACTTCATGGCCAAGCGCAAAAAATGTGGCACACACTCGTGCTGCAAGTTAAACACGATGCAGCATACACAACGCACACCAACAGAAAGCACAGCGCACATACGAGAGTCGCGTTCATTTTGCGCCTTATCTGTGGCCGCAAGTGTTGCAAGTGCTGCCTGAAATTATGCTAATTTTTCGGCTTTTTATGCAGGCACAATTCTCCAGCTACTGTTGCCATTATTGCTGTTGTTGCTGTTGCTGTTGCTGCAGCTGCTATGGTGCAGCTTCTGCTGTTCCATGAAGGACATTGAAATTTATAAGCATTGGAAGATGGGGCATAATGGCTAACAGTTGAAGACACGCTGCTGATAACATGGCATTAATAACACCAGCCGCTTGGGTGCCCCTTTGATGATTGAGCATCATGCAACGCGTATTCGCTGACTAT
Source organism: Drosophila demipolita (assembly GCA_035042405.1). Taxonomy (NCBI): domain Eukaryota; kingdom Metazoa; phylum Arthropoda; class Insecta; order Diptera; family Drosophilidae; genus Drosophila; species Drosophila demipolita. The sequence goes on along the minus strand of JAWNLI010000349.1, from coordinate 3,938,400 downwards.
CTCTGCAGCAACCTACACGAGGCAACCAGCCTTATTTGTTGCTCATTTGGGGCCAAAATAAAGTGTCAAGTTGCTGCCCGTTACATTATCCTTTTAACCCTGATAAACTCTTGACCGCCTCGAACAATGCAGCCACCAGACAGCGCCAGCCTAAGTATTGTGATAATTCTTTTCTTTTCTATTTATTTTTTTTTTAAATTTCTATTGCATATTTAACGCTTTCGTCGGAGTGCTTTTGAAAATTTCAAAACTTCTGCTGGTCAACTCTCCAGCGGCTACTTAAAGTGCCGACAAGTGTTGCATTTATTTTCAGTGTTCCACACATTTTTGTTCCACTCTTTTACAGTATTCCTTTTTTGCTTTGCTTGCACAACATTTGTTGCAAACTGGCGTACGAAGCAGACTATAAATGTGTGGCAACATTGAGCAGTAGCTGTTCTTTGTCTGGAAAGAAAGATGGACGAAAATATTAAAATGGAAAACTTAAAGCAAATATTGTTTTGGATAGCATTTTATTTGCATGAAAATTGTGATAACAAATTTTAAATAAAACAAAAGCAACATTAATCTTAACCAAACATATATCTGCGAATTGCCTAACTAATTAAAAAAAATACTCCACATTTAATATTTATACATGTGGAAATTCATTCGCCTCTCAGGTTCCACACGACCTCTAATTAGAATATCGAAAATTCAATTAGAATTTGAATGTGCCGTCGAGCCACAAAAATACACACACAAAATTACACATCGATGAAGACTTTCATTGTTATATTTAGCAACTGAATCAGTCTATAGGCAAAGTTTGGGGCTAGCTTGCAATTGGCATTAGAGCTGGCCATTACTATCAAATGGGCTAAGGGCAAAAACTAATTCGGCCTTGTCAATGGGCAATGTTTAATGTTAACTGTAAGCATTTGCATGGCCAGAACTGTCGATTGTGGCGCTTTGCCTGATTTGCTGATTTTTTCTATAAGCACACACGCACACACAAACACACACAACCCCATACACACACCTTCAGAAAAAAAACTTTTGTTTTTGCATTACACAATGCAACAAAAGTGGCCTCAACTTTACTATGTGCCGAGTTGTTGTTGTTGTTGTTGTTGTAACGCCCCGGTCCAAGTTTGGTTAATGAATGGCAGGCTTAATTATTTGCCCAAGGGGGATTCGTGTGTCGGCCTGGGCAGGGGAGTGTGCTGGCGGCTGGCCACAATCAGCAGCCGCTGCGCCATTGTTATGTATATTTTTCACCCCTCGACTGAGGGCTGCTTTTAATAATTGTTTATATCAGTCCGATGCAACTTTTTTCCTTACCCAGCTCCGCTTAAATATTCCAAAGCGTGGCAAAGTTTCAATTGTATTTGCCGTCGTCATTGTTGTTGCTGTTGCATATTTTACTCATTGATATTGTGGTGGCAATCGTCTGTTGATTTTCCATTCCGTTCCGTTCTGTTTTTTTTTTTGTTTTTTGTTTTTCTTTCTTTACTTTTATAGGCTAATTCACAGTGCATATTTAATAGATTGCTTTTATTTTTGCTTTTTAGCATAAGTAACGCCTGACTTCATTTTATTTGCTATTTGATGCAGAAACCAATGGTAAAAATATTTGAAAATAGCTTAATTCTGAGTTAGTTCAAGTATATCATCGCCAAAATGTGCAAATGTCAAACTTGATTATTTAATATTATGGACAACAAGCGTACAAAACATGTGAGTAAAATCTTGTAGGATTGCTTAAAAATATAACTTTTTACTTTACATAACTGTAATGAATATTAACTAATTTCACATCATTGAATTTTAAACAGTTTACACTCTATAATTTGTTAGTTTGCTAAACTAACTGAAATCAGCATTGAATCCAAATTTAATTTTTCTTCTATCTACTCATAGCACAAAAATATTGAATTCATTACGAATGAGCTGCTGGAACACCATTTGGAATTATTTTCATGACACTTCATCAAGTTCACTCAGACAACAAATCGATACACCTGTGCGCTAAACAAACCTGACAGAGCATCCCCATCAAAAACACTTCACCCTGTGGATGCCCTTTGCAACTCCAGACAACCCAAGTCCCTTTACCTCGTCCTGCTGCCGCACCCAGTCCGCTGCCCCGTTCAAATTTCAGTGCGTTAACTTCTCCGTCTGCATCGCTTGCCATGCATTTTACGCATGAGAAAATATTTTTAGTTAAACGAAAAAAAGCGAAAAATGTGGAAGGAGAAATCGCAATGCAAAGTAAAATAAATCGAAACAAGGCGAACGAAGTAACAAACGATGCACCATGCCAACAACGTTGAAGAGCAGTGGGAGGAGTGGGAGCAGTGGGAGCAGTGGGGCAGCGAGGAGCTGTCTCAGAAGCAGCAGGATGAGCCAGGGCTACAGCCAGCATGGTCTGGTTGGACACTGCACTGGCGCTGCTCTTGTTTATGGCGCGATATGAATGAGTGACACGTGACTGGTAAACAACCCGGAACAGAAGCAGGCACAGAAGCACAGAACAACAGCAGTCGCTGGCAAAAAAATTATGAAATTTAGCGCAAGCCGCAAAACAGGTAAGTAAAAAAGCCACCGAAAGAAAAACAGACACTCACACACCCCAACACACCCCAACACACACACACAGAGACACAGACACAGGCACACAAAAACACAGTTATACGACAGCTATGCCATATCACACCTGCTGCACAAAAGCCGATAGCACCCAATCGGACTGGATGTCATGTAAAAGTTGCTGTTATTTGCATTAATATTTTACAGTAAAATATTATTTGTGTATATCATGTGAAGAAATGTGAAGACATTCACATGAAGAATGACAAAATAATTTGTACAACATCAACAATTTCATTAAGTTCAGGTAAAAACGTTTAAATTATCTCTATTTAAATTTCAGCTGCTTCTTATTTCAAACGAATTTCTGCGATTTGCTTGTGTTTCGGATTCGGTGTGGTCCGCTGGGGTTGGCTGGCAAATACATGTGACGACCAATGCGCTTAGCACTTTCATTTCGCTTGGCGCAAATTGCTTAACCGCAATGCATGAGGAGTGTGCGTACGGGTGTGTAAAACAGCACATCACATCAAACACACACACACACACACACACACACGAAACACCGAACAGAGATATGCACTCGCATATTGCTGCATTAGCAACGTCAGTTTTCCCGTTGTCTCTACCCCTATCTCTGTCTCCATCTCTCTCTCTCTCTCTCTGTCTCTGTCTAACACTTTACAACGGCAACTTTAGCAGGTGTCGTTAGCAGCTGTTGCTCACCGCCGTCGGCTTAACGCTTTACTGCGCTTTTTTCTTATGCTATCCATGTATTCTTCTTCTTCTTCGCAGCACATACCACAAACACACACACACACACACTCACACTGATTCACACACATGTATTACTCATTTACAGTTGCTAGGCAGGAGCCGTTGCGTTGACAGCAGCAAATTGGGAGACGGATGCTTCCAGCCTGGTTTTCCCTTCAACGGTAATGCAGATGCTTCAGCTGCACCAGCTGGCAAAATGGCAAGCCTGATGAGGATGGCATGCCACCTAATTAAATTTATACCAGAACATTCTAAGTTTACTAAGAGCCAAGGCCACAATAACTGCATCTGAATATAAATCACTTTGAATTTAATAAATATTTTCGCAAGAAAATTATAAATCGCTTATTATTCATTTTAATAAATTAGTATACATTGGAAATTAGAATAAATTAGAATAATTCCGAAAATTAGTTGCTTAATGCCCTCTATTTATTTTTGCCTATTATTTTACTTTAAATGTGTTCGTCTTTTATATTGTGGATTCTTAACAACATCTTTTAGCTGTAAGCTTTATACAATTTAATTTATTTTATTTGTATTCCAGCAGAAAGTTAAGCTTTCAATCCGCAACTGCTTAACTTAACTGAGTATGTTTTAATTTAAATTAGATAATTTTTGACAACTGGCAAATTATATGAAAAATAAATAAGCAATTATAAATTAAACAAAATAATAAATGAATATCCATAAGAAAACCTAAAGAGACAAGTGTAAAATTCTTTACTTAAAGTACGCCGCTTGTTGGCTTGTTCAGCATTTAGTTGCCAATTTACTCGCACTCGAGCACACCCACACACCACACACACTAAACACACCAAACACACACTCACACGCACTCTTGGCAAATCTTTTGTTGTCAGTTTTATTTGCTAGTATTGTACACAGTTGGTACAATTGAGTTCAAAATTGTTTGTGATTTGAGGTGTTTAACAATGTTTAGGGCTGGTAAAATTTATCACGCATACGCCACGGGGCTCCAGCAAGTTGATTAAACTGAAATTTTGTTCGTTTTCTGAGCACAGCCTGACTTTATAGCACCTGCAACTGTGGTCTATGACAATATGCTTTTGATAAATAGTTCAGTCTTTTGTTGCACCTACGGAAGCACGCACTCACTTACTCACCACAAATGCATTTACCCTTTAAAAACAAACACACTCTGACACACACACACACACGAAAACACTACTGTGTGCTATCCGTAGGCAGTTGATTGTAGTTTTACCTCTGATCTGAATGTCTGTCAATTTAAACGAAGTTGCATAACTGTTGGCTAGCTGCAGGGTAATTGCAGTTAATTGACACAAAATTATTATCCAAGTAAACACCGTGACTCTGGCCTAATAGTGTGTTGTTATATTCATGGAAATTAATGCTAAACCAAAATCCAAAGATAAATATAATTATGATTAATGGCAAAGTCTATTTGGCTCTGACTAACAATTACCAAAATAATACGCCATTGGCTGTTCAGCCCGTTAATCTTCGCTTAAAGCATAAGAAACTATTTAAGAGCTTAATCAAACGTATATTTTGCTCACAACATAATAAATTACTTACACTTTGCCACATAGCTCTGATTAGATGCATACACATCTCTTAGATGCAGTTGGAGTAAATTAATTATTAAATGAGTCTATAAATCTCTTTACATGATTTCGCATTTATTTATTAATGTATTTTGCCATTTATAGCTCAGCACAACCTGTATGCTTTAAATATGTCTAACATTGCCGTGTGTGTGACTAAAACTGAAATGAAATAAAACACATAAGAGACATAAAAGCTGAATTTAATATATTTTATATGTTAAGCTTTAAGTTTACGTGCCTTACGAATTTTCGTGGAAAGGTGACCAAAATCATTAATTTTCCCACACTTACCGAACAACCTGTCGTTAAGATAATTAGCGAAAAGTTCCATTTAATGTAAAAAGCTTTTATAAAATCATACACTCAATCAGATTATATATGTAAATACAAGTTTGTATTTATTGGTTATTAATATATTTATTTCTGTTATGGCTGTAAAAGAAAGGATAATAAAATAGGATAGATTAAAACTGCAAACTGATTGCAGAATTAATTTTAACCGGTGCATAACAACTTATCGCTGTTTATAAAATTAGAAACATTTACCTAGTCAAATTTTAAATCACTTGTTTTTTTTATAGTTTTATCAATAAATATAAATTGAAATACTCGCACATAATTCATCTTTCTTTGCAGCTATAAAATTAATTTGTGTGCTCTGCAAAATTCTGTTTCGAATTAATACTTAGTTTGTAGCGATTTCAATGCTATTCCATTTCTATATCTGCGCTCTCCATTTCTAGTTTAATTGTCATCCGTTTGTGTAAATGTGATTTAGCTGTTTGTCACCTTGATTATGGTTAAACTTTAGTTTCTCTATAACTCTTTGGACGCAAAGGCAATTTGATAAAAGTTTGTTTCACTTTTATAGCTTTTATTGACGTACGAATATTCCTTAATATTTTTATTTATCCTTAAAGTTTTTATGGTAAATTAAGCAAAGCTTTATTTTCATTTTTATGTCAAATATATGTCAAAATAAGCGGTAATCTCAGAAGTCTCAACACTCCCATTGAACTTTACGCAACAAAATTAAATACGATATAATCACAAATTTTAGATAACTTTTTTTTTTGTATTTTACGAAATGAGTGATCCACGCAATTGTTGCTTGATGAATCGCCTGCTCTATCATCTGAGTTAGATAAATGAGAAGCTGATCCGAAAGTAGATATCCATTATTCGATCTGAGTCGAACCTTAAGAAACCGGAGCACTGGTGACTGAATGCTTGTCTGGCCTGGATAAATATGTCCAAATGCATCCGGATTTGGAGAAATTGAAGCTATGTCAGCAGTTTATCAGTGCTTTAAAGAACTGACTCTCATATCCCAAAAATGTACACAAAAATTATTAAATTGTATTTAAGTTCAACAAGCCCAAAAAACACTTTTCGAAAGCAAACAAAACTGCTCAACAAAAGCTAGTTCAGATTTTCAATTTGCTTGGGAAAGTCGATTGTAGAATCGAGTTACAGAAGAATTGTTTTATAACTTAAGGATGATTTTATGTTTTGTACAATTTAACGAAGATGTTTACTTACTCGTTCTTATTTCACTTTTTCATAAGAGGCCCCAAGCCAAAGTAATTTCTAGCAAACCACAAGTAACTGTGAGCAGCGTGGAGCAGCGTAGAGAAGAAATGGCGAAAGATGAAGAAACAACTTTGGAACAAGTAGCGGCGTCACAGAAATTAAAATAAAGTGCCAAGAAAGTAAAAGGTAAGCAAGTGCTGGCCACATTCATGCTGGCCATCTTGAAGATGGTCAAAGCCAAAGCAGCAGAAACGGCAACTTCCGTTTTCTAACTTTTCTCCTTTTCACGGCAAACTGTTGCCAGTATGCGTGTGACCGTCCACACACCCGTGCCTCGCCTCCTCCTCTCCTCCACTAGTACCAGCCACTCTTTTAGCGCACTTTTAATAATTTTTTAACTCATTTTTCACTCGAGGAACACAACAACAACTGCTGCTAACGTTTCACCTTTTGGCGCTTGATTCACGCACTGGCTAAGAGGCGAGTGCAAAGTTTTGTAGCACAAAAGTGCCCGAAAAGTTTCGCTCTTTCATTTTCTAAGGATTCAGAGCCAAATCGGGTTAAGAGTCAAATTATGCAATTTGCGCTGGCTAACGCATAAAGCCATTTCAAACGCAGCTGCAAGAACAAAACTATCCAGCTAAAAATGCGCATTATTTATTATATTATTCACCTACAATCTAGTCAAAGGTTATTAGTGAGATTGGGAAGACAAGATCTGATGAATCTCGGCTAGCTTTTCACAAATCTACAAATATTAGGACAGAAATCGATAGTCCTCGGGATAGACCATCTCATAATACAAGTTTGGCAATTAATCAATGCTTTTTGTTTCATTTAAAATTTAAAGGAAAAACGAAATTCAAATTAATTTTATCATTATAAAATATATTTTAGCAACGGGTATTTTGTATCTTGTATTAAATTTAATCGCTTACTTTTAGTTAACAATTTTTTTTATTTATGCTTAATGTGATAATCTGATACTATTTCATATATTTCATTCATTCAAATACAACAGCCCATAAAAGCTGCAACTTAAACACTCAAATTGCCAATGATTTCTATAAGCTTAGCTTTAACTGTCGTTTTGGCGGGACAAACTTCAAAATGTTTATCGAGGATAAATCGCAGCTGTTCGCCAGTGCAGCTTGCCAGGCGCTTATCCTTGACCAACTGCTTGACTATGTCAAGGCTTTTAAGTTGCTCCTCATCTATTTTGGGCATTTTAGCTGCGCTTTCATCACTTGCACTCGACTTGGCGGCACGCTTTTTGGCCGGCTCAACTTCGGGTCCAAAGATAGTCTCGTAGAGCGGCAGAAATTTCTCAATGCGCTTGTCCTGCTCAGCAGGATTAGGCAGCTGACTGAGGCCTTCTTGGTCCGTTTTAATGTTCAAGGCCAGAGCGAGGAGATTGGATTGCAGCACCTCCAGATTGGGATCATTAATGAAATTGGGCTGATAGTCAACGGTCAGTCGCTTGATGACCTTCTGGAACAGTTCGACGCCTTCGTCCGAAGAGGTGTTCTTAATATTGTTCCACTCGCACATATCGATGTTGCGCATGTGCTTCGCCTCCGGCAAGTAGACAATCTTAAAGCCATCTCCCGAGAGCAGCGAGCGATAGTTTGTGTCATCCGGTTGGGCGGCTTCCACGGGCACCAGTGCCACATAGCGTGGCACAGACTTGCGCTTGCACATGAACAAGCAAATGGCGATCTTCTGGCGCTCCAAACACCGCTGCCACAGCGCACGAAACAGTCGCTTGGAGCCAATGATATTCTGATCATCCGGGTACATGAAATTGCACGGTTTGCTGTAGTGGATGTCGGGCAGAGCGGAGCGATGCTTGAAGCCCAGCAGCATCATGCCAGGCGGATGCAGATTCCGCACATGGTTCAGCTGCTCTGTGGTCACGCGCAGCACCTGATCGCCCACGCGACACTCGTGCCAGCCGCCGGTCGTCTTGATCTGATACTCGTGCGTTATTTCCTGCGTTTCCTCATCCTGTTTGCGGACCATTATCATTCGCTTCTTGCGCACAACGCTGTTGTCGCGCCGCAGGATGTGCACCTTGTTGGGGTAGGCGTGTCGCTGAAAATAGTTGTAATACTGCACGGATATGGCCAGATTCGGACCCAGTGACAGGTTAAAGTGGCCCAAACAGCGACGCAAAAAGTCCTGCCTCAGTTTTCGATCCTCAAGTATTTCACGCTGAAGCTGAGCATCGGGCACACGAAATGAATCTATATCAATGGCTGCAAATCAGATTTGTGATTAGTGGTTAGTGGAATTTATAAGCTTCAATTTGTTTTTCATTTAAGCTACTTAATTAATTATCACCTATTTCATGGCTTGGTCAAATTCTTAAAGCTTATCCTAGTTTTATTTTAATAATCCTACTTTCTTAAAGATACTGTCACTAATGTTGGCGATGTCCTTCAAAGATTGGGCAATGCCACAACTTCCTCAGCTCATAAAAATTGTTATTAAAAAAAAATTCAGTGGAAGTCGATAGTCACAAAATCTTTTTCAGAGATAGGCATATTACAATTTGTAGACCACGCCTACATCCTACATCCACAAACTTCGTCCGTTCTATATCTTCCAATAGATTGATAGGAAAAATTAAATAGCTGCACCCACTCCTCCCAAAACCGGTATACCTCATGGTATGATGATCATCATCATCGACGATCGATAAAGCAAAATAACACAGTTTGAAAGCTAAAGTTACCAAAACCCATTCACGTCCACAAAAAGGTTGAAGTTTATATAGCCTACAATTTAAGAGCTACAATTATCAAACTCGAAGGGAAGATTACAAGGAAACTCCTCAAAGATCTGGCTAAGAGTATTTTCTCAGATGATATTACTTATTGGTATCCGATTATTTCGTAGTCGGATACGCCCGAGCAATTCTCAAAGTTCAAAGTTGTTGGCAAATCCAAAAGCACATTCCACTACAACTCGAGTTTGATGCGAGCGAACATTTGCCTAGTTTACTGTGCGAAATCTTAAAACCTATTTGGCTACAACTTAACGCCAACTAGGAGAACAGATTTCACATGGATACATTTGCTACTTTCAACACGCAATCTGATGGCTGATCTCCTACCTCTGGACAGAGTTATGAATTCCTTGTAGAAAGGCTCGTAGTCAAAGTCATCGATCATGGGTATTACTTGAAACTCAAACTCTTTGCCCTCCAGATCGCTGGCCTTTTGCAGGGCCGCTTGGAACTCGCGACTGGACTGGGGATGCGGCTCCTCCACGTCCGTGATGTAGACGATCTTGGCATTGTTTAGCTTCTTGCCGCACTTATCCAGCAGCTCGATGCACAGGCGTATCATGTACGCGTAGCTGCCACGCCCATCTGGCTGCGCCAACCCGTATTCGGTGGAAAACAGCTCCTCGGCACTGGCCATAAACTCGAGGAAATGCTCCACAATCGCTTTCGTCAGCTGGCGCATCGGAAGAAAAACGGCGCAATTTGCCGGAACAACAATATTTTCCAGGCACTGTTTCTCCTGCGGCGGGGGACTGTGCTCCGTGTTAGCGAACACCAGACCCATCAGGTCCTTGCCATTGACGAGCATGCCGGATATGAAAGCACCTCGTATTAATTTCAATGCATCCATCAAAGCCTCATTCTGCAAATATGATTTTATTATTTTTCCTTTGTGTATTTTAATTTTACGCACTTTTAAATTGGCGTCCACAACAAAAAGTATCGCCTCGCGCCCATGGAAGTCACGCTTCATTGCTATCTCATCCTCGGAGTCGGTTAACTCCACATCCCGTTCGGGATCCCATGGGTCCATTTTTAACTATTTATTTATTCTTTAATTTTGTGCCCGAATTTCGCAATGAAAGCAATAAAATGACGCCGGGAACTGATTAGTGTGACCACATGTCGAAAATATAACAGTGCCTTTTGAGTCCAAATACTTAGTTCTAAAAAGTGCTAAGAGATGTCGCCACTTTCTTGCTTACGTCACCTGCCGCCATCAATGTTCATTAATATTGAAAATGTTAATTTTTGTGCTCCTCAGTAAATTAGACTTGAAGTTGGCTGCGCGTATACCAGAAAGCGTACTTGAAGTTGGCTGCGTGCCAGTTTATTAATGTTAACTACGCGGCAATTTCAAAATTCAACACGATTTCTGTGATAGAAAATCTGTTATTTATTTGCAGCCATTTCGTATGGCAATTCATACTTTATTTTTTAATTTAATTTACAGAAAATCAAACTTTATTTACTTATTAAAATGAATATAAGCACGTAAATTAGAAGAAATTGCGAAACATTCAAAATAGGCGCAGCCGATTTTTGTTTCTTTACCGTTTTGGACAAGAGAATCACCTGTGGTGGAGCTGCGGGCTGTGGTGGCTGTGGAGGGTGTGCATACACAATAACTCCTGTCTGCGGAGCTATACCATGAACAGGAACAGGAGCAGGAGCTGCAGCTGCAGCGGGAACTAATGTTGCTGCGGGAACTGGAACTGGGCCAGGACCATGAGCAGTATGTAACAGAATAGTTTGTGTGTGCGTTCCATTTGGCTGGGTGGTGTTGACTGCGTGTGTCTGGTTGACAGCACCCAGAACCTTATATGTGGCCACTGGAACCATTTGCGCAGGCACCACTACTGGAGGACTAGCTTGTACCTGTCCATTTGGACAGACGAGTTGCACAGTTTCCGTGAAAAGTTTGGAGTTGCCCACGACGGGTTCCCTGATCGTTTGCTGATAACAACCATTGGCATCCACAGTAACTGTATGCAACGGTTTTGCCTGGCAGCCAACATTTAGCAACGCGGCCAGGAACAAGACTTTCGCTGGGTGAATTTTAGACATTGTCAACTCGAGTGTTGGCTGGGTTCTGACCCAAAAATGAATTGAAATAAATAGGAATAAAATGATCTCATTGAGTGATTCAACTGTTCCCTGTCTAATTGCGGCTTCGTCGTTGTCAATATTTGCACAGTTGTTTCTTTTTTTTGTATTTCAAGTGCGACCGTCACAAAAATTTGTTACTACTTTTTTAACTTCAGGTTCCATGATCAAAATATTTTTCGCTGTGCGATACTTTGAATATTTTCTTAAAAATGAGTCGTATTATATTATTTGTTTGCTTAAAGTAGTTTTATAACTATTAACAGTACAATCTAATTAGCTTTAACTATTATTAAATTTCAAAGATTCTACGCTAAGATTCTAATAAAATGATTGAGAACAAGGTATGAGAGTACCTTAAAATACACATATAACATTATCTCATTTTATCTCTTTATATATATATTTGATTATATTAAATTTTGCCTTGGTCTCTATATTTTTAATTATTGTTTAGTTATAATAGCAAATCATTATGTCTTAATCTAAACCTTTGACTTCAAACTAATTAATAGTATAGTATTCGTGAAACGAAGAAACAATTATTTTAAGTAAACTTTGTGGTTAAAAAATAATAATTTTCTATTCTTATACAGAAGAAAAAAAATTTTTATTTTTGTTCCTCTTCGTTTGGAGAGTGTATTTATTAATGCTATAATTTATGTATATGCTATATTTAAGTCATCATTAATATCTAAAATTTTTATATTTTTAACTATTCTTAATAGATATATTTAATTTTTCTTTGAAATACTTACAAGTATTTTACTCAAGTTAATTTTTACAAGAAAGCAAGTGGAACAGAAACCATGTCAGGGACTCTGACATCTCTCTTGGCGTTTGACAAACTGAGGAGTCAATCCCACGCCAGGCCAGATCAACCAGAAGCAAGCCAGATATATATATATATATATATATATATATATATATATATGTATATATACATAAGAGGAAGAGCAGCTAGCAAAAGATATAAAGCAATGTCTCAGCCACATGCGGTCGCGGTCATATTTGGCCTATTATAAATGACTGACTGTGAACTGCCTGTCATGTTTTATCTTTATTTTCGTGCATTTCTGGACACATTTCACTGGGAGGAGCTCAGTAGGATGGGCTCGATGGGGAGGCTGCTGCCGGCGTGTCTGCACATTTTCCATTTGCCAATGTTGCTTTTCTTTTATTTTTCATTTTTTTTTTTTGTTTTTGGCCAGGCACAACATGATGATAATGGCGCTTGCAGGCCGACTGACGTTTCTAACAAAGTGAGTCGCATTAAGGATAATCGAGGCAACTAAAAGCAAAGCCAACAACAACAGCAACATCAGCAACATGAAACAAAGCAGAGACAGCAACGGAGACGAGTGCTGATGGGGCACGATTTGCGCGTCATTATCCTTGCAGGCAGCAGCGTATCTGCTGTATGTCTGCTTGAGTGTGTGTATGTGTGTGTGTGTGTGTGAGTGTCAGTGTCCTTTAGCCGCCAGGCCTGAATGTCCATCAAGTACGGCGACGCTGCAACGCCTTGCGCCTAGTTCGCCCGTTGTCCTTGCCGCATCCTGCGTCTGACATTTTCGTCGTCATCGTTTGGCGTTACACAAATGATTTATGGCCAGCTAGCCAAACTGAAGAGCAGCCCAAAATCCAAAACACACCCCTCCCAGCCCAGCCCCCACCCACTGGCAATGTGAAAATAGTAGCGCTGCAATTGACAATTGTCCAGGGCCAGAACTTTCAAAATGTGGCCAACAACAAAAACAACAACAACAACAACAAAAAGCTACTCGATAGCTAAGCAAATATTTATTAAGCAAATTAAAGGCGCGCTGGCAAATCCCTCGAAACAAATGACTTGAGATATTTTTGGAGAGGCTCAGCGAAACCTTCAAAATGATTCAGCACTTTCTCTACCCATTGGCCAGTCGAATTATGCGCTCTAACGCGTCGCCCCAATCCCAAACCTAATCTGAATCCCAATCCAAATTCTAATCCCAATCACCAAGTCGTCATTAGTCAATGCTTAAAGCCCACATTGCTGCCATGGCTATGAAACATTTGGCTCTTGTCAGTCGCCTGTTTGTTTGCTGGTTGTTAACATAAACTAAGTTGCGTGTCTTCTTTTGGCCACAAAATTATCGGAATTAAATGGAATGCCTCACGTGCCACTGCAATGTGGCATGGCAGCTGCTGCTACTGTCTTTTGCCGCCCGTCAGCTGCCATGTTGCCAAAAATACTCTATGGAAACTGAAAATGGAAAAAATTATATGAATTAATAAGGGCATCGCTTGTATGAAATGAGAGCGAGCGAGACAGCAACAGTTATATCGAGACTTTAACTCATTAAATAATTAAGTTTTGTTTTCAGTTTTTGGCAATTTTTTGGGATTGGGCTTCAAAAAAAAGCACTGTCTGCACTAACCGTGCATATGGCTATTATTTTCACATTTTCTCAGACATTGCCACACTTTATTGTTATTTTGAATAAGTAAATTGCTTATGACAGCCATACAATGTATTCAAAAGGAACTCAAATATTCTTTCAGGGGTGAAATTACTTCGATGTCCATTCGAAAAAAACACACAATATAACAAAAGATAAATCAGCAAGTGAAGCGAGTGCAAAATCAATCGAAGAAAATAACTTGTAAGGATAAAAATTTTCTATTTTATTTTAATACATTTTAAACATTTCTCTTTTTCAATTTATTTGATGAAATTTGTAAACTGTTACTTCTTATTTAGTTTTAATTTGTTGCTATGCTTGAATTCGAATTTTTTATTTATATTTTAATACATTTTAAACATTTTTCTTATTCTATCTATTTTATAAAAGTGTAGTAAACTTTAGAAAATATTATTTTTTATTTAGTTTTAATTTGTTGTTAATCTTAAATAAAACTTTTTTATTTTAATTTTAAATTCATTTGAAAATTCATATTCATATTCAATCTATTTTATGAAAGTTGTAGTAAGCTTTAAAAATATTACTTTTTATTTAGTCTTAATTTGTTGCTATGCTTGAATAAGAATGTAAATTAAATTCGAAATGCTTTTCTACCGATTCCTAGGACGTATGTGGATGCTAATGATGCATTCAGAGGCGCCTTTCTACTAGAAGTGAGCTAAAATTTTGAGCAGACAATTTGGTAAGCTGTCAGCGGCACTCACAACGAAGGGCGGGGGACAGGGACAGGGGCGTGGCTGAGCTGGCTGGAATAGAACACAGACAACGCAGGTTGAGCAAATGCGCAGCTAATGACTGTCTACAAACGGCAGCGAGCAAAGACATCAATCAAACTGAATTGAATCAACCCCGCAAGGCGAATCAGTCAAGATGAAAAAAAACGAAGTGGGGGTTAGAAGTGGGTTTGTTAGGCTGAAGCTTAAACAAATAAAGAAAACTTATAAACTCATTCAAATCATATTTAAAAATCATCGCGCAGCAGCAGCAACAGCTGGCCACAAGCCACAACTGTTTGCCCCATGCATGAATTATTTCTATGCAGCTTATCAAACGTGACCAAAATGGGGAAAAAGTTAATAAAAAGAAATAAAAAAAAAAACAAAATAAAAATAAGGGCCAAGGTGCCAGCTGGCTGACAAGGCGGCTGGACAACAGTTGGCGGCCATTCGAACACGTGTGCGAAGAAACTGCGATAACTGTCCGAGGATTCGGGACACTCTTTGGCTCCACTCTGAATCTGAAGTGAGTGTCGAATTATGAGTGCGCGCGCCTGCTGGAAAAACTAGGCCGGGACAGACATGTTGTTGCCCAGCTGAAAGGATATTATTATCTTTTGCCTGACCACAAGGCGTGTCAACGTGTATACGCGACGTTGGCCCCAGATGCACAATGGACACAGAAACAGACACATGTATCCTGACCATATATAAATCATTTAATAGAAAAAGTTTTTGGGCTGCTGCTGCTGCTGCTGCTGCTGCGGACAGCATAAGTTGACTTGCATCCACAAAATATATTTGGCAAGAGGCTTACACATTTTGTAGTAAAATATTCCAAGCGGCTTATTGACCTTGCATATAGGTAAACAACTACCCAACTACCACCCCACAAATGTGTTGCGGTCAATTTGAAGTCTAGATCTGGCAACGTCTTTGCTTATTTTTGTGGTCATCAGCATTCCTTCTTAGCTTAATGTTTAAAGTAAGCTAGCAATGACACCACCTTGCGTTTAATTTAAGCCAATAATGTCCTCAATTTTTGCAACTTTTTGTAATATATAGTCTTGATGTAAGAAAGATAAGTTAAATTCTTTCTTGAATAAAGCATGCTGTGAAGACTTTGAAATTTTACAGAATTATCAAGGACGAACATTATTCTCGTATATTCTAAACTGCCCACTTTGCGGAAATATTGAGCTTCTAATATGTTAAGAAGCTGCAAATCTAAAAATAATGTTGTTTATTATTTTAATCGGATTATTAAAATGCTCTTGAAGTTTAGAAAATCTTTCAACTTTATACAACGTTGAACTCATCTTATTATTATTGAGGAAATGTATATCTAAAACGTGGGTTTTGTATCTTTCTAATAAGCTTTCTTTTCTAACTTCCATATCAAATTTCTTAAAATTTAGAAATAATTTGTTCAATTTACAGTTTTTTTTTTATGTACTTATAAACAGATCTTTAACATTTATTTTTTTGTAAATTGTATTATTTTTAAAATTTGTTGATTAAATTTTCGCATATAAAAATATTAGAGGTAATTTATTCATTTTATTGTATTAAATTTGAAAAAATTTTAACGGATTTCAAAATAGAGTTTTCAAAATGTAGTAGTTTGCAATTCAACTTTTAGGAATTTTATATATATATTTGTGACAACCAATTCTGAAAAAAGACTTTCTGATTTTAGGAAATTGTTTTCGTATATTTAAAAGTCTTTCTAGTCAGTCAGTTGCGTTTTTAGAAATGTTAACAAATAAAGTTTCTAAGAACTTAGAGTTCCACAACTTGACAACTTTTTATCCATATTTTTGCTTGGAATTCCACATTAATTAAACGATTAAATGGCATTTACTGCGCACTGTCATTGGATTGCTGTTTGAAGAATATTTAACTTCTGGATGTGTGTGTCTTTTGTGTGTGTGTGTGTGTGTTCCGTGACTGCCTCGCCAGAAGATGTTGCGTTGCGTTGAGTTGCAAAGGTGACGTAATTATAAATGTACTGCGAGCACTTGGAAGCAAACAGCCCACAAAAGTGCAATGCAAAACAACGTCGAAAGCAACCCCTGCAGTTTAGCTTACCAAAGACGCCGAAAGCGTCGAAGGGGTGTTGACTGAAACTGAAGTTGCCAAAGTGCAGAAAGGGTTGACAATGCAAATGCCCAGGAGGGCACAGTGGGCGTCAACCAGACGCACATAGCGTGTGGTATTAATTGTAATATGTGTATTAGTGTTGGTGACTCGCTTCTGGCCAGTTGCGTTAAGTTAGCATCTTTTGGCGCGTTTTATCTTTAAATCTTGCAGCTAACAAGACGCTGCGACACATTAGCATAAAATCAGAGTTAAGATAAGTGAAATTTATGCATGGCGGCATAGAGTGTGTGTTGCCTTAGCTATGTAAAAGTATCTGGCAGATACTTAAGTATCTGTAAGCATCTAACAGGGTAATTAACAATTGCGCTAGTGTAAATCAGTTTTATCTTAAGCCTTTTTGAGAAATAACATACCCGCAGGTCCTGCGAAAGGACAGCGCTGCAAAAGCGGCCGCTTAAAATGCAATTTGTTTATTTTTCCATTTTGGTGTCCCGTTCAGATGCGCTTCCGCTTTTTGGGGCCAAACCTGAAGATGGCAACTTGTGTGTGTTTGGTCGGTCTGAAAGTGTCATTAGCATTGATTAATTTGTCGCACGATTTACATGGAAAAACAATCAATCAACGGTAACGTCGTCGCCGCTTCCATTGCCATTAGTCAATCTTGAGATGCAGCCCGCTGCTTGAACTTGATGTCAACCGGGGCCAGACGTCTTCCCAGCCAGACATTCCATTCTAGTCATTCAGCCATTCAGCCATTCATCCATCTCATTTCAGTCAACTTCAAGCGTTTCACACAATCGCAATCATCTAGCATGGTGCACATCATTAACGGTTCTTTGGGGTGTGGCATGGCTCCACCTACTCAGCTCCAAGCATCTTCCTAAGACTGGACAGTTGAGCTCATCCCAGGCAAATTGCTATTAACCTAAGCGTCACTGCTCCACTTGGCCAGTTTAGCTTTAATGAATTGTTTCCTTGCCATCGAAAGTTTTTGGCCTGAATGTAATTAAACTTGATGTTGTTGTCTAAGCCATGGTTGCTGAAAAGCGCACAGAGGCGGCAGAAAGAGGGTTACTTAATTAAAGCACACACGAAAAATACAAATTATTTTGCAAATAGAGATTAAATTAAAGAGTTTTTCTACAAACTGTAAATGGTTTTTGTTTACAGAAACCATGAATAATTGAAATAATCATCAACGTACACCTTTTTCTATTCTAATTATTCTATAGCCCCCCCTATGGACAGCTGCCCTTGAAAAGATAGATCATCTTTGTGGAGAGCTAAGGCATAATTAAGCTACATCAATGTCGTGTTAAGTGGCCAGCAAACTAATGATAGCCGCATTTACAACAAAGGCCAATTGTTGCAGTAAGCTGATGAAGATGGAGGAGATGGAGGAGAGGTGGCTGGCCCAAAAGGACAACCTAGTGCCCAGAGGACCGCAACACAAACACAAATAAAGGCTCGAGGACTTTAATTTTTATGCGTGAAAACACATAGCAACAATGCCCATGAAACACACAAAAAAAACACAAAAACAGAAAAACTGAAAAACCTCGATGAGGAGACAACGTGAGGCACACTTAAAATGCGAGACATTCATTTTTCTACAAGTGAATAAACATCAGCAAGTGGTCGGCGGGCAGAAGGAAGGACGAACATGGAAGGACTGTAGCTCGACCTTTTTGTGGAGGAAATTCAATTAGCCAACCCAATGATATTGGGCCATGTTGGTGGTGGAGGCGACGTTTGCTTAGGTAATGTTTCAATTAATTTATTTTTGGCTTTGTGTTTTTTGGGGGTTAGCCGCTAATGATGCGCCGCATATAGGGACTAGATGATGTATCTATTATATATACATACGTATATATATATATGTATGTGTGATAGGCATAAGAGATAAATATCTAACTGCTCACTCCCAGCCATAAACAAATCAAATCAATTGACCACAATTAATAACACCAATTTCGGCGACTGCATTTCATTATTTGTTATATATTTCAAAGATATTTATTTGATAAACGCCGACGTCGCCAGACGCCAGAAATCTCATCGCTTTAAGTGGCTCATTTTGTGTAGCTGTGATGGGGCCCCAAAAAGGGTTGGGGCCATTTAGCTGCAGGCAGGCAGGCAGGCAGGCAGGCAACACCAGTAAACCAAACGGGGGAAGGCAACACCAACACAAACAAAAAACAAAAGCCAAAAAAAAGGGCCGCTACCGGGTAACATATCAAAACGCCGCAAATGGGCAACTCAAGCAAATACAAAAACAACCAAAAAAAATAAAAAATTTGATATGAAATGAAAAAAGCGAGTGCCAAAAAAAGGCAAACATGCGATGTCGTCTAAAGGATTTGCCAACGCAGACTTCGCTGCAAAGACAAAGTATCTGAGCAAAAAAAAAAAGTATCTGAAAAGCTCCCGGGCACAGGCAGAGGCAAAAGATATGCTGAGGTCGCTTTGTCTGCAGCTGTGAGACTGTGTGTGTGAGTGTGTGCATGTTTGTGAATTTATGCTGCGATTTGAAAATAAGTGATAAAAAAAACAGCACAAATGAAAAGTGAAATAAATGCAAGCAGCAAGCGGCGGCTAAAGTCACAAAAATTACGTATTCGGTAGCAAAATAAATGCCATGATATCTATAAGGTTGACTAGTTTGTGGTAATTTGAGATATATCATATAAACTCTTAAATTAAGTCGTTCTATTATGCTTAACATAACATTTACAAATTTATATATATTTGGATTCCTAAATATGTAATTTAAATTTAAGTAATCCTCTGAGTGTACTTAAATGTGGTAAACCTATCTTACTCCACAGGTCGTGAGATTTAGCTTTATTTTCTTTAGTATATGTTTTCTCTCTCTCTCACTCTATTTATCTCTATCTCTTCACTCTGCCAATTACTAAGCTACTAACGCTCAACCATTTTTGGTCTGATTGGGGTGTTTTCTGCAATTTGGAAACTTGTTGAAATAAAAATTGAACTATTTTACATTACAGTAATTATTTTAGTATTTTATTTTATTTTTCTTATTTTTTTAATGTGAATTTAGTGTTCCCCCTTTATTTTTATACATGTACTAAAAACGTTTAAAACTTTGGCCTGCTTTTAGGTAACATTAAATTTACATATAAAATAACGTTTTTCGTTCATAATCAGTTTTACAGGGTATTCCTCTGCAGTGCGTAGCCGCACTCAGTTCACGTGAGTCACCTTATTGCCACACATATGAATCGCTCTGAATGCTCCTCATGTGTTTTCACATACTCCGACAAGTCACTTGCAGTTCGCACTACCACGCGTTAATCCTAAACGAGATTATGGAACGGTTGACTTAAAGCATCTGTTAAATTGGCTTAATCTGCACAAGTGTGTGAATGTCTGTCTACACTTGCTGTCTGTCTGTCCGTCTGTCTGTTTGTCTGACTGTTTGCCTTTGTAATATGTATCTCCCGCCGCCACTTTGTAACTGTTGTCATTTTTATTGCCCTGGGAATGTTTTTTGTCCACCATTGTGAAAGACGCACACGCCCCGCCAAAAAACTTTTTTTCTCTTTGCCTTCACTCGCATTTCTGCCTTTGCGTGTGTGTGTGTGTGTGATTTTGGATGCCCCTTCTCAGGCACAGCCTGGCTGGGTGTCCTTTGGACTCGGCTAAACAAAAGTTTTGTCGTTGATTTTATTGACCAATTTTTGGATGCGTAAGTTTGGTTTTATATTTTGGTTTCTTTTCTTTTTTTACTCCAGCTTATTGCGGGGAGTTTTTGCATGCCGCTTGCTGCTGGCTGCTTGCCCCTTGGCCATTGGCAGTTTATTTAAGTTCGTTTCTTTTGGCCTGTTTGGTTTTCATAAGTTTTTATGGCTTCATCTGTGGGATTTAAAGTTTTATTGTGATTTAAACACTTGTTAATCGTGTGTGCATATGTCATGTGAGTAAGATTTGCTTTTTTTATTGTTGTGTTGCTACTGGATTAAGTTGTCTTTATGACTGTCAATTTAATGCGCCGCATGACTTATGAAGTGGCAAGCAGTTTGATTGGGTACTTGAAAAGTACCATAAGAAATGGATTGAAATAAAATATGAGAGCTAAGTGGAATAATTTAGATTCATTTTAAATTATAGACATCCATGTATTTGCTCTTCTACCTATTTCTTATGCCAATTGAATTTGCTTTTGCGTCATTAGCCTTAGTTGTAGCCAAAGAGTTGGCTCAATTTGTGGCCACATTTAGCAAATCTATGCCAAAATTTACATGCAAGCCAAGGAGGAGCTGAGAATATCCGCAAATCCATCGTTTCATTGATAAATTGTCTACGCAATGGCAAACAAGAACAAATAATAGCCGCAGCAGCAATAAGAGGAGT
Source organism: Drosophila demipolita (assembly GCA_035042405.1). Taxonomy (NCBI): domain Eukaryota; kingdom Metazoa; phylum Arthropoda; class Insecta; order Diptera; family Drosophilidae; genus Drosophila; species Drosophila demipolita. The sequence continues at coordinate 3,917,369 of JAWNLI010000349.1, read as the reverse complement.
AACATTGATAGTTGGACAGGTAGCAAATGTCAGTTGCAAATACAAATAATCACTACACTTCAATCAGGCAGTAAGAGACAGATAGAGAGTGACAGAGACAGAGATAGAGGCAGGGGGAGAGCAGAGTCTGGCGTCGGGGCCACATCTGCCCGGGCACAAGTGGACAACCTGCGGAGCGATTGTAATCGAAATGCAACAAATTAAGGAGCCAGGAGACTGCGAGGACGGATGGCAGCAGTGGAAAGCCATGATCTCTCGTTCGTACCTTTTGCTTAAAATATTTATTTATGCAATTATTTTGCAAGTAGCTCAAAATAAATAAATGAAATGAAATAAAAGTTGCAGTCGGCGCATGGAACTGGAACTGGAACTGGGACTGCGGCAACGGCGACGGCGACGGCGACGGTGACTGGGATGTGGGTCTGTGTGCGGGGTTGTGGTTTGCCAAGTGCCTCCGCACGACTTCAATTGAGGACGGAGCGCAGTAAATTAAAATTTAAATTTATGCCATTTGCTGTTGTTTGCTGCGTATAGTCGAGCCCCAAAATACATTCGCAGGACGCAATTAGGCAACTGGTTGTGTGCAAAGGTGCAACACACCACCAACAACAACAACAACAGCAGCAACAAAAGTGATGCGTCATGTCATCATTTCTATTGTCACCCATTTGCTGTCATGTCAAAAACAACAAAAATTATTTATTTATTTATGACAGGTCTTGAGAGAGTGCAGCCCTAAGTGAAATATCACTTGAGGTCATCTTTTCGCGCTCAGCTGCCAAAACAGGTGTGCAACTTGGTAGCCCCCCCCCCCCCCTACTACCCTATGACGTGACCCAATTAGTTGTTGTTGCTGTGGCTGTGGCCGTTTTTAGTGCTGTTAACAATGTAGTTGAGGCATGAGTTTATGGCTCGTAAATGTCTGAACTGGCCAATTCCATCTGGCTGGCATTTAATTACACACACACTGCGTATATGTAATGTGTGTGCCTGTGTAATATTTGGTGGGCGTGGCTGCGTTGATATTTGCCGGTTGCATTATAGAGACTGAAAAGCCTACGGGTGTATGCGTCTCATTAGCCCAATAACTGTTAAGCTGTAAAACAACCAAAATCAGGCAATTGTGGCTTGGCTGGTGTTGTTGGCTAGGGGGCTGGGCAATAAATGGCAATCAGGCAGACAATCAATGGGGTTAAACTCGTTTTGCTTTATGATCTGAAAACAATTTACGCTTTTATTTGTTTTTGATGCGACCAAAGCCAAAGCAATCAACTGGTCAACTGGAGGGCTCAAATGGTAACAGAACTGCACAAACCAAAACCCAATGCAATAAGTGTACATCAACAGTTGCAATTGATGGATCACCAAAAAGCAACGGGGCAACACGGCAAAACTGCAACACCGCAGCACCAACATCCATCGCAACCAGCAACAAATGCCAAATGAGCTGTAGAAGCAGTTGCGTAAAGCGAAGATTGCGATAATGATCAGACAAAAGCGAAAAACGCGTTAAACTTTGCAACGTCGTCATCAGCGACTGCAACCAGCAACAAGCCACCAGCAACAAGCCACCAGCAACCAGCAACCAGCAACCAGCGAGCAGCAGCCAACGACCAGTAAACAACAACTCCTCACGACCAACACAGCGGCAAACAGCAGCAGCAACGACAGCAACAACAGCAACAACAGCAACGGCAACAGCAGCAGCAACAACAACAGCAACGGCAACAGCAACAGCAACTGACCCAACGACCGGACGTACTGCTTGCAGCCAAGTGCGATTGCAAATGCACGGAATTCACATTCGAGCCCTGTTACACTTGACCAAAAAAGCGAAGAATAAAAATTCAAATTATAAAATAATCTTAAAATTAAATAAAACATAATTGGTTAACTACATTTACGCGCTTTATGCGATTCACTTTATTGTTTCATATTACTAATACATAATACTAATTATATATAAATGTATTAATAAAAATGTATATATAATTAGTATTAATTATAATATTAAATGTGTTAATTATATAATTAAATGTATTAATAAAAATGTATTACATTTAATTAAGATTTGATAACAATAAAATTCATTGTTAAAAGTCATCTAGAATTCTAAGAATTAAGAACTTCTATCTTAATCTGACAGCCACATACACAAATGATATTTAGATATTTAGTGATGCTGATAAAGAACATATTAAGAATGTTATTTCTTTATAATATATATTCTTTAGTGCACTATAATATTCATGAAATAAAAAAATTAAACACATTTTTCTCACTTAGTAAAAAGTGTCTATAAATTATACCTCTTGAATTTTTGCAATGAAATTTAATTGTCTGAATAATAGTCTAAAATTGTTTTTAATTAAATCAATATTTCGTTATTTATTTTCAGTATCATTATATACATTTTTTTGCGGTGTAGAAGCCAAAAGGTTGACCATTAAAGCCGCTTGGCTTGCACTCGATCAGCTACCGTTGCTACCGCTGAAGCGACTGTTGTTGGTGGAGCTTCTGTTGTTGGTGCTGTTGATGGGTCTCTTGATGGTTTTGCTGATGGTCAGTCAGTCAGTCAGTCTGCCTGTCTGTCTGTCTGTATGTTTGTCTGTCTGCCTGCAAGTCTGACTGGCTCTTGTCTGATGAGTTTAGTGCCGCTTGCTGTACGATGATTTGTAATTTTTCGCCGTTTGCCAGTAGAGAATCGTAATAATCATAATAAAATGCAGCTATACACATTTTAACACCAAAAACATGAGTGTGTCTGCCTCTACGAATTTATGTTCGGGGATTGGGGCTTGGCTTGTGGGGGCTATTGAAGAATTGCCGTTGTCATGCTAATTTCTGCACTCACTGTGCAGACTGGCTGGCTGGCTGTCCGCTTGGCTGTCTGCTTGGCTGTCGCATTAAACTTGGTAATTTGTGTCAAACATGGACGGTAGCTACTACTGTTTAAGTGACCTGGCTTCTGGGTGGTTTCGCCTCTTTGATCTCAACTTTGCTAATTAAGTTGAGCTGAACGTGATGAAAAGACTGTCTCTCGTGTCTGGCTCATGCTAATGGACTTGGCGTTTTGGCAGATCCTCTTGTAATGAGCGAACGCCAGTAGTTTTTACAGCTGGGATTACGTATGTCCCATTGTTGGAGTGACGGCTTTAAGTCGTATTGTTTTGCTGACAGAGTTTAATTAACACGTTATTGAAAAACATTATATCTTTGTGACTTCAATTGATACTTACAAAAAAAAAACTCAAATTCCACTCCGATTGCATTTTGGTATAAGAACAAAGACGCCAGTCGTAAATCAAACAACTGTGGAGTTGAAGTAATACTAACGTAGATAAATAAAATCAATGTGTAGAACAGAAGTATCAAATTATTATTACAAGAAGCAAACTCAATCGATGATATAACAATTATGAATGCTGTAATCGAATGATATCGACTATTATATTGGCAACTTTCCCTGTAAAATGTTTTGCACTCAGATAGGAGCAGGCAAAGTCATTTCGTATTGCAAGCAAAGACACAGAAGAGTAAAAAAGAGGGCAACACATATTTATTATTCACAAGCCCGAACTGACTCCTAATTGGCTGGCAAGAAACACGTGCATTTACATACATACATATGTAAGTGCACTCAATTCGTAGGTAACGGTGTTCTTCAGAATACATACGAAAACATATTTACGCTCGCATCGATTGTCATTTCATCTCTTTCTCACACATGCGCTCGCATATTTATGAATACAGCAAATGCTTGCGGATGCTAGGAAATTTTGTTATCCAATCCAATTTTTTATCCAATCTTGATGAAATTTGGGCAGTTGGTCAATAATAAGCATATGCAAATTATGTGTTAGACGATTCTGATTTTAACAGTGTGTCCGAAACCGAAATGTATCGATAATCGAGAAACGGAGATCCGGATGTACGATAACTTTTAATCCAAATTTTAAGTTTTTAGCGAGTTTGTACAATCAGATGGAAATGGCTATATCGACTCGGTTGTAGATCCTGATCAAGAATATATTTACTTCATGGGATCGTAGATGCTTCCTTCTGCCTGTTACATACACTGGCACAAAACCTTTTACCTTTTACCAAAAATGTATAATTATATGCATCTGTATAAAGATACTGCTGACGTAATCCAATTTAACATAAATTGAGTCCATTTTATCTTCTGTAATACAAAAACATTAAAAAAATATCAATTAGATGCATCTTGCGTTATAAGGCATTAAATTTGGACTCTAAAATTATAGCCAGGCTAAAAATGTTTTCCCCTTACTTAGAGCTGCCCCTATAGATATCTCCAAAATAATGGCAATGACGTTGGCACTAAAGAATAAATGAATTTGCGATTATTTTGAGTGTCCACAAAATGTGGACTAATTAATGTGAAAAATGTATGCGGATGCGGCTCTATTGAGGTCCTTATCAACGTGGTGGCATCACTGGGTAATGATACTGTAATAATCGAGTGATGAGTGAATGTCCTGGCCAAGTGAAAGCAGCTGTTGGACTCTAATATAGAGTTTGAGTTTTGCGGCAGGGCAATTAAACTGTCATCAGTGCCAAAAAGTTGCAAGCACGAATCTTGTCTAAAATGTTTTGAAATTTGATTTTAATTGGGCAAAGACAAAGTGCCAAAATGTGGGCGTGTCCCCGCTCAGCAGCTGTCACACAAATGTGACATGGCTGTCAGCACAAAATGCCCCCCACTCAAAACCGCTGAAACTAATTTCCGTATTGTATTGGTGGTTGCTGATTGCGCCATTTTTGCCACTTAACGCATCATCACTTTGGCTAATTTGTGGCAAACAGTTTGACCTTGCTGCTGCAGCTGTAAATTTGCAACACAAATGCAAAGAGCAACGATTGCAATCAACGGGCGCCGCATCTCTATCACACCGCACTTACCATTACCATGCAACAGGCTGACTGAGAGTGTGCGGGTACAGAGAAGGCAAGGGAAGGGTAGGTAGACTGTGCTGTGATGGGGCAGTTGCAGCATCCGCCGCTACGTTTTACGCGCTCCAATGATTCGGATTGCAACCTGGCCGCAGCCTCGTTGCGCCAGATTAAACGTATGCAACTCTTAACCTTCGTTTATGTCTCTGCTCGCTGATTGACAATCATCAAGCGCTACGAAAACCTGAAACATGAAAATCGACAAGCATTGCCCCAAGTTTCGCTCGGTGGCAGGAACGATTACTGCTCCCATTGTTGTAACTAAATTTGTTTTGCGGTTCGCATTTGTTTGTTTATTTCTTTATTTGCTCTGCCAATTGTGCATTTAGCATTGGGAAGTGGTTAGGGCTTGAATGGAAAATCGAAAAGTTCCTGAGATTAGCACACAATGATTGTATGCAATTGAGGAGTCAGTTTCTTGAATGGTCCTAAGTGGCTTGATAACCTTGAAAGCCCATTTGGATCACAGCTAACCTAAGCGCATCTCAATTATAATTTAGCATATGCAAATGGCCCAGACAGATAAACACACATTGGCCGGGTCTTAAAAGTAACGCGACGACTAATCAGCGACTTGGTCCAAAACGAAATACCGTTAGATGCGTCAAAGAGTTAATAGTGATTGGGATAAAGATAATTTCACATGGGGTAAACGAACAATATATTCTCTGCAATCTATTTTAACAGACATTAAAGTGGTAGTTATAATTTATAGAATGCAGTTCAATAATACATAATGAAACTTTGGATTTTTTTAAATGATAAACCGATTAGTTAACTTATCAAAATTTCTTATATATGCAACTTATGAGCTTAAAACGGCTATCCGTAGCTGACATTAACTCTAAAACATAATACCCGTTTAGTAAGGGCATCAGGAAATTTGCATGAGCCACAGCCAAGACGCCGCAGGGCCAAAGGCCGGTAGCCCAATAATTTCCAATTATAATTCATAAAAAACGCAAAAATTAGAATATACCTCGCATATAGGAATCTCGGTTTGAACAAAGTTTTTGCCCGCAATTTGGCTACTGCCATTTTAAAATAGGCTTCAGCGAAAATTATGGTTTGGCACGAAAGGGCTGCCAAAATCAAAATCAAAATCAGAAAAAAATCAGAATGAAGGTTATCCATCGCGTTTTTGGTTAAGATACTAACTGTTCTTCGCTCCGACTTTTGCATAATCGGCATCAAATGTTTAGCTTTTTTTCACTGCTGCTTTGCCCAATTGCATTAAATTGTAATTAACCTTAATTGATTGAGCGATTATCATTCGTTTTGGCTATGCAAAATTTCACTTTCAATCATTGTTCCCGCAGTCATTTCCGATTGCGTTGCCCACAATTACACACACATGGCGCAAATAGATGTGTGCTTGTGTGTGTATGTGTGTGTGTGTTAGTTCCCTCGTCTATCATTACCATCAAAAAGCTATCATCATCATTACCAAACCCCAAACCAAACTGCTGACCAAACGAGAGAGCACGAGTCCCGCACTTTGCACGCGATTTAGTTGTTGCCTGTTTGTTACAGGTTGCTCTTGCTCTGGCTCGTTGTTGTTTTAAGTATAGTTGTTGTTGACGGGCTATTAGATAGATATACACGCATACAATAATCAAGCGGTGGAACAGATCTAGCAATCATAGTTGTTCAGAGGTGTTGCTTTGTTAAGTGCCACCTAATCATTAGCAACGAGCACCCTCCTAGCAAAAGCCAAGCATCTCATAGATACAATTATAAAAAAGATACAACAATATACACAGACTTCTATATATATTTAAGATTGTTATTTATAAAATTATGTGCTGTCATTAGGCATATCATAAAGATTCTCAGATATTTTTGTACTATTTGTATTACATTTTTCAACTGAAGGCTTTCAAGCGCTTGACATAAATTGACAAAGTTTACGAGTAAACGCAACATTAATCGCTCAATCAGTGAACTGAAAAAAAAAAACAAATAATAATACAGATAAAAATAAGAAGAAAAAAAATCGAATCGTATCAATAACTGAAAAATATAAATCAATATCAAAACAAATGGTCAACGGTCCATGTAAGCACTAAATCAATGTGTCAATATGGGTAACTGATACACTAGAGATCGAGCAATCCAGCAATCCAACAATCGAACTGCAGCGGAAATTGAATTATGCCCCCGATTGAAGCACTCGAGTTGGAACTCCAATAAGTATCTAAGCATGCATGAATGAGCGCCTGAATGACTGACTGACTGAATGGTCGCCCGAGTGACTGTGTGACTGAGTGACTGAGTGACAGACGGCGGACAAGTGCCGCTCAAATCAGGTGCTGCCACTTTCGTTCGGCTGCCAACGACGTCCGTTGCACCGCGTCTCAGGATTGTGTCTGCTGACTGTGAGAATCCGTTGGAAACTGACCAACCAATCTAACGTTCAATGTCTGAACCATTTCCTTTGCGAACGGGTTTCGACCGGCATTAGATACTGCAGCGATATGTTCGACAGTTTATGGACCACAATTAAAATTGCGCGTTTGTCGGCTGGCGACAACAGTAGCTCCAGGGGCGTAGCCACACACAACAAAAAGGGATCGATTTATAATATTTACAAAACTATCATTGGTAAAGTAACACCAATATAACTAAAAAAAATACAATTTTAATTTGTCATACAAGTATTTTGTAATTGATTAAACCCCCTTTGCAGACACCTTTTTCGTTTTCTTTGTAGCAATGGCATTAAATGAAAATTAGCTGCAATAACATGAAAATTCATAGCTTAATATGAGTCGCAGCTATACTTGCCACGGGCAGACCCAGTCATCAAAAGTCGGACAAAAACTTTACCACTTCGACTGTGATTTAGTATATGAGTGCAACCTCGAGTGGCAGTTAGAGTATGAGTATGAGTATCAGTATTAGTATTAGTATTAGTACGACGACTTACTCGGCGCCAAGTCAAGTGGTAAATTATTGAGTTTAACTTGTCGATTGACATGTGAAAATGCTTATAAAAGGACTGTGTGAAGCACTTAAATTTAATATTGCTCGCATTGTGCTAATAAATAAATTAATTGTTGATTTAATTGTTGCTGATTTTTTTAACAGGCAATATCTTATTATTTAACCAAACTATTATTGTTTGGTGTACTTTTTTATAATTTAAATATGTTTTCTCAGACTGTTCAATTAATTATCAACTGAAAAATACATGTGAATACATTTATTTGAAAATAAATTAAATAAGTTTGCTTTACATTACTACAATTAAATGGATAAAAATAACAAATTACTATTAATAATATCAATTAAAAATCCAATTCGATTCACAAGCTCAACTTGTGAACAAAACTCGATGAAAATGAAAGTGTCACACATTCGGGTACTGTATATAAATACGAGTATTTCTAGCTGAACCACTTTCGACAGGCAAATACCACTTTGAAAAAAAACAAACGCTTTAAAACGGAAGTAGGAAGTGTGGCAATTAGATGTCTATGATTGAGAGAGGTGAGGGGGCATTGGGGAAAACTCAGCGATGCAGCAACAACGTGCAACACAGCGTGAGGTGTTGAAATTATTGCTGTTTTGTTGCTGCCCACGACACCCCCTCAATTTCTGTTGAGCTGTTGATTTGTTCAATTTGGTGCGGTTCCAATTTACTTCCCTGCTTGAACTAAAGAGTTGCCAACCCTTTTAAAAATTAGAAGCAAATAGTGCGGAAAGTAAAAGCCGCCAAAATGACCCTCAAAATACACGTATTTTGGCCTTCACATGGGATGCCACACATTTTGCTTTATTTATTTTTGTGTGTGTTTTTTTCTGCTACTGGTTTTTTGGTTCACCATCAAAAATATTTGAAATATTTTGCTTTAGATTAGCGCAACTTTTGACTCAGCTAACGGTGCTTTGGAACGCAAAAGAAATCCATCAAAAGATCGTCAAAATTTTCAGTGACGTATTGCGTACAGAAACTGCTTTCAGTCTGCGACAGGAATGTGCAACGTCTACCAAAAAAAAAAGAAAGAAAAAAAAAAAAGAGGAGCCCTATCCCAGGTAGCTAAAAACTACCGGCAAACGAAATCCAATAAAACATCAACACGAGCAGAATTATAACAACTAAGTAAACGTCTGTCACTCGGACTCGATCTGGCCAGAATTTTGATCAGGCCAAAAAAGGAGGAGCTGCGCAGCAGCAAAGCTTGGGGCACGGCAGCTGATCAAAGGCCGTTGCTTGATTGAAGGCTGAGGACATTGACGATTGCAGTGCAAATGATAATTTATTAGATTGTGATCTTTAGGCACAACAGATGCGAAACAAAAAACTACAAAACAACAAAAAATACAAATAAAAATAAAACAGAAACTCGTGAGCGCTGAGAAACCCAGTTGGAATGTTTATTGAATTAATTTCGTTATTCGTCTGCATTTCTAATTAAACCGAATTAATCATGAGCTGCATGAACAGCATTCTACTAATTATGCGTAGACCAAACTGGGCTAGCAAACGATCTCGAGACGAGTCTATTGTTGCAACCCACTCTGGACGCCAGCTGCTGGACTCAGCTGGGCTCAGCGGCCGCAGCAGCAGTTTGGCGGCACTCACAAAAGCATTTTGCAGCCCCAATGCCCATGATGCCCATGATGATGATGCTCACGATTATGATCAAAACTGTTGGCTGGTCAACGGTTTGCACTCGACTCAAGTTCCACTTTGATGTTTTTGCGACACGCACGACACACATTTATTGTTAGCCTTTGCTGCAAGACTTTTGTTGCAGACGTTGCCCTTGAATGCCACCAAATGTCCAAATTGGCTTGGCGAAAATTCTTAGTGAAAGTGACAGAAAGAGTGAGAGCGGAGTAAAGATTGTGCAGCGAGATGGCCAGTTATATTATATACATATAGCTAATCACATAAACATTTTGCTCTTAGCCAGGAAACCAATTTTTCTAGCGGTCAAAATCTGATCAAATTAAAGGTAACATACAAAGCACCATCCATCATAATGTTAGATGTGGGCTTAGTAGCTACAAAGTGGCGCCTGGTATGGAACCCCAGGCAGAACTGCAGCTGTCTAACGAGCGCTCAGCTCGCTCCGAGAACCCGTCAAATGGGCCAAGGATTAAGACGCGTGTAGCGTTAGCCGCCGGCATAGCCACAGGCACAGACACAGTCGCAGCCGCAGCTTAATGACCGTAATGACCAACAGTAAGAGCATCAGCATCAGCAGCAGCAGCAGGAGCCGGAGCAGGAGCAGGAGCAGGAGCAACAACAACAAGGACAGGGACTTCGTTGGGGATACGGCTGATAATACGCTTGATACGGGCAAACACATGATGCTGCTGAAAAATTGTACAAATTACTTGAGTCCAGAGTCTGCCCACAAAATGAAATCATTTCGGACACAACTTCTGTTGTTTATATAGGATCATTGTGCAGGACCTCACCTCACCTCTCGTCGCAGGACGCTGGATGGAGGAGGGTTGCTTGCTTGCCAGCTCGCCAGCTTGCAACCCCGCACAGAAGGCAGCTTTTATTAATGATTCACAATTTTATGTAGCGCGTATTTATCACATTTGAGTGTGCCACACACACACACACACACACACACACGCACGCACACACTAGCTGGCTTAAGCGACGGCGACAGGTATTTTGTAAGTTGAAAACTTGACAGACTTGTTTGTGATCCTTTTTTTTGTTGTTGTACTTGTTATGACAAACGTGCAAAAGGACAAGCGACCGGCAAAAGGGGCAGGGAAAAGGGAAAGGGATTCCGGCCTGTTTTCGGGCGACATGTTTTGCAGTTTTCCGGTTGACCGCAACAAAAGACATGATGTCACGCTGCCTATGGCTATATGGCTGTGTGTCTGTGTGTTTGTGTGTGTGTGTGAGTGTGTGTCTTGTAACAGGCACTACAATGGCAGCGCGACAGGACAGCCTTTGTCAACACACATACACACACGCACACCCAAACACTCTGCTCGTGTCAATTGTAAGGTAGTCAAAAGGTCGGGCTTAAGTGACTTTATTAAGCGGTTTAAAAAGGGGCAGGTTAAACTCACACACATAAACACACTCACACACACCCGCACACACCCAGCTAGATAGGCATATGTGTGTGGCACTTGACAATCCTGCGGTTCCCCTGACAGCATTTGCTTGCCATAACTTTTTGGGACACTGCGGATTAGAACAGACTTAAATGCTACTTTAAATAATGTGGACTATTTGTTTACTCACATTTAAGACAACATGTATGAAATACCATAAAGATAGCTAGTTAAATTTGCTTTTAAGAAATAATACACATACTTTAAAAATAATAATAATACATTTAAAATTAATTAATATTCTTTTGAAGGCTTAGCTGCTTGGCATTTCAGCAGCTTATCACCAAGGATCTGCGTTGAGTAACTCCAAGGATTTCACACGTTCATTAAAATTAAACAAAAAATATTTCCATATGAGTGTGGAACCCACAGCTAGAATTTCATTTACTTTCCGCTGCTTTAAATCACACATATTTCTGCATATTCTTGTGCCGTATAATTTATGTGCCACATGTTACCTGACAAAAGTAACACTCATATAAGAAGTAAAAGCTGAAAAAACCTCAGTTTAAAACAATGCAAGGAAAACTTAAAAATGGTGGCCAGCACATGAAAATTCCAGGGCGCCCTTTTTGGTAAAGGGTTTCTCGCTGATTTATGAGATTACAGAAATGTGCTTGAAATGTGGTCTGAGAAAATTTCACCAAATTTCATTTAATGTGTAAGAGCTTAAAACACATTTTGTATTATAGCCAAAAAAAAAAACAGATAAGAGTAATTCATTTTAACTCTAATCTAAATGAGTAGAACAAAAATATGAAATCTTAAATTATTACCAGCTTTAAGGAAATCATTGAAGCAACTGCTTCAACGGGGGTAAGTCATATTTCTCAAATCTGTGCGCAGACAATAGAGCATCGAAATATCGATGATTCACGACTTTTCCGAGACACTTGACAAATGAATTAGCGCAATTCACTCGGAGCACATCAAAAGCCTCGATTGGGGAATGATGTTCCATACAATGTGTGCCTTTCAATGCAAAAGTCAAAGTGTCAGTCCAAAGTCGAAATAACAGTGTGCAGAATGACAAACTGACAAACAAACACACACACGCACACACACACACACACCAACAAACAACAATACAGACAAACAAACGCTTCCTGTTGAAACATTGCAAACTTCCGACTGCCAAAGGAACTGGCAAAAACATATGCCCCTGGTGTGGGTACATCCACAACTACAGCTATAAAGCCCAAGTCGAAACCCCATCCCAATCCAAATCCGACTTCGACTTCGAGCAGCGAGTGTAGTTGAAATATTTTTGGTGATTTATTTGCAGCGCGTAGTTTGTGGCATGTTTGCCGACAACAGCAGCAACAACAACAACAACAACAACAAAAACAACGACAGCACCAATAAACAAATTGCCGACGCATTTTGTCAGCCTTACGGCACAGGATTATGTTAAACAAGTCGAAATCATCCCATTGATATTGCCCGACTTGGAAATACCCAGGCTGGAAGAGAAAGCTTAAACTATTTGCATTATTCTTCAATATTTATATTACAACTAAAAAAAAAACTACTACTAAAAATGCGACTAACAGCTTAAGAATGTCACATTCCCTTGCACAGCTTTAATACACCCAGCTTTAAAAATATATTTAATGGCAACAGGGTATAAAATGAGTGGAGTTGGCTGCTTGTCTGGTTGCCTGGTTGTCAGGCTGAGTGGCGCACTTTGGGGTTCCATGGCACCGTCATGTGTTCCTCAGCAAACTTCTGCAACTGATTTAAATGTGCCGCCTTATAGCGCCACTTAATGTATCATTGAATTTAAATCAATTTCTACAAATAACTTAAAAAATTTTTGATGCATAGGCTCATAAAGGGGATTATTATTATTTTTTTTATTTTTTGAGTTTATAAAGAGTATTAAAGCATATTTTTTGACTAACTACTAACGTTCAAATAAAGCATGATTAATTTATTTATGTTGATATACCAATCCATTTAAGAACGAATGTTGATAAAGATGGATATGTGTTAGGAATTCTAAAGTGAGATTTTCAGAATATTATTTTATTTGATTAAATCAAGATTATCTCGTTTAAATATTCCTTAATTATTAAAAAAAAAAAATGGGATATGTGTGAAACGATTATTAATAATTGTAAAAAATTAGTAAGTTAAATTAAAAATTCAAATTCTAAAGTAAGATTTTTAGCATATTGTTTCATTTGATTAGGTCAGGATTATTTCGTTTAAATATTCTCTAATTCTTTACAAAATTAATATAAAAAAAGAGTTATGTGTGAAACGATTATTAATAATTGTACAAAATTAGTAAGTTAAATTTGAAGTAAACTTAAATAACTAAAGACCATCTGGTGTCTGTGTTAAGTTGCATTTAACTTTATCATCTGCGAAAGGGGGAGGTGAAGGGTGGAACAGTAGCGCCTGCAGTTAAATAAATCTCAGAAAAATGTCTTTAATCTTGGCGTCTTGTGTTGTCGTTCAGGTCGCCGCCGAACCATCGGTAGCCGGTGCAAATGCTGTTGTTGCAACTGTGGCTGGGAGCCATACATCATCGCTGTGTGTGCCACGCCCACTTATGAGAGTTTTGTCGCCTTAATTACTGGTCAGTTGTGCCTTCGCCAAGTCTGTCTATTTGTACAGCTATTGGCAAAAGCAGCAACATCTCGTGGTCCACCACGTCGCTTGATGAATGAATTAGCTGCGGCACAATGCATTATGCATTTGCCAAGGAGTGCACCCATAGAATGCATCCAACTCATAAGTCTGCGGACACAGCGGAAGCTGTAATGAGTTACTCAATTCACAAATGGCAATTAAACTGGCCCAACTCGAACCTTTTCCAACCGAGTTGCGACAGGGGAAAACCGTTTTCACACACTTTGACTTGATAAACCGCTAAAAATAATTTACGACTTTCTTAGGAATTTAAATTTTCAGCGCCAGCGCTACCTTAAGATACGACACATGCTCGCAAAAGAATCTCAAAGATACTTTTTAGCACAGCCAGCAAATTTATGCGCTATGTGGAGGTAGTACAACAACCTGTTTGTACACACACACACACACACACACCCACACGCAAATGTGTGTAGAGGTCTTTTTATTTCCGCTTAGATAAGTTTATTTCATAAACGACACTAAATTATATGCCAAGAATGTTTACTGGTCGTCTCTTCTGCTGTTGTTGTTGTTGTTATTGTAATGTTTGTTGTTGCTGTTGTTATTCCTGGTAGACATCTTGCTTATTGTTCTTTTGCTGCTGCTGTTGCTTCTGTCGCTGTTATTGTAATTTATGCAAAAAATACGATTACCAGAGCCCAGAGCCCTGCCAGCCCTACCAGCTCCTTGGGGCAGAACACTTACTCTCCCTCTCCCTCCCCCTCTCTCTCCCCATCTCTCTTCACCTCTTCTTTTCAGATCTAACTGGCGTATCTGCAACTAGCTCAACCTCAGTTTTCAGTATTCGGCACGTACGAATAGTTTTGATAAATGTTTAACTTGGTTAGCGCATGTTGGCTTTGCCTTGGCTTGGATGAGGAAGGCGGTGGGTTTGGCTACTCGGTGGAAGGGGCACTGAAAGATAATAAAACACACGTTTTCAGTTTGGACTTGTCATGGCGTTATTTACATTGTTATTTGCTTGTGTGTACTCTACAAAAAATTAATTAAGGTGAAACTTTATGAAATATATATCTCCATATATGCCAAAACAGATTTTAATATTCAAAATTGATCGAAACAGTCATAGATTGAAATTGGAATTTCATATTTCCAAGAAAATATATAAAATATTCATATCAGCTTTATTTTTAAGCTGAAGTGGCATTTTTCAATGTGTGGTTTAATTTAATTGAAAGCAGTCTAAGGGGCAAAAAATCATTTCCACGTAGACAAAGCTGACATCTTCGAGACTCAAAGACAACAATAAAGTTGGCACATGGAAAAAAGGACGCAGCCAGCTGCAATGTCAAAAATGCAATTTCCTAAATAAATCGCCACACAATGTAAGCACACCGCTCCCCCTCAAATTGCCAGCGCCTGCAACATTTTTGTGGGCGTTGCCCAAAACAGAATTCTGCTGCATGCCGCAATTGGGGGTACTTGCAGCGTCTGCAAAATCTGCATAGACGCCTACTTTTCCTGGAGGAGAACTTGGCTGCGCACAAAACACTGCGCCAACTCAAAGTCTGGCCACACCCCAAAAGTGCAACAAAAATATAGTTTTAGGGGTGAATTTAATAAACGAATTTAGATTCGTTGCAGCAACAGCTGCTGGCGCAGAAAAAATATATATTTTAATTTTTACTCATAATGCATTTCAGCATTGGGTAAATATTGAAGTTCACAAATATTGTCTTAGACACAAACTTAACTTTAACATAAATTTCTTTAAAAAAAAATCCAATTACTAAATGAAATATAAAATATTCATAATGAAAACACTTAAAGAGTTGAAGGACTTGGATTTTATTGGTCCTTAATCGAGGACAGCTTATGTAGTTATTAGTCTTTAAGTGACCTTTTTATAAATTTAAATAAAATAAAAAAAAGTGGTTTAGGTTTTAAGTAAATAATAAATAGTAAGAGTTTTTTTATTAAGAGTAAGCATTTTATATATGTAAAAAAAAAACATAATCTATAATCTTTCGTTTGTATACAATACAAGAACTCATAACTCAAAATAATCAATATGTTTATGTAATTTTGTCGAAGTTATTTATAATTATTATTTATATATTTTTTTTATTTATTTACTGACGCAAATGATGCTTTAATTGTTCGTTTAACATTAACAATATGCATTTTTAATCTGAAATGCGCTTCTTTAAACTTTAAATATCTATTAAGGGGAACAGCTCTAGGGAATCGCTACTGAAGCTTTGACGTTCCGCTGAATAGCTAATAAAGTACTGATGTCGATGGGGTTTATGGCCAAGTGCTCCTCTTACCTACCTTATAGCAGTAAATATGTATAATCAAGCCAAGAAGCGAACGCTTAGTGTCTGCATTTACGGCTATTAAAACCATAAACTGCGAGGGGAGCTCGGATTGTCTTTCTTTGAGCGAGACTCGGAGCCAGACTTTGAGACTGAGGAGTTGATCGTCAAGCACTTCATGGTTTTAATTATTGTTTACATTAAATGGTCATGAGTCTGTGCCGAGTGAGCCGAGTGAGCGCATTGGGCGTAATTCGCATTTAAGCCACAACCGTGTACTTAAACAGCGATTAAGCCCTGAATCGTCTGTGTGGTTGTGCGGGGGGGGGGGGGGGGCTCTTTGTAATTAGCCACCTCTCAGGGGTTATCATCTGTGAGAACCACTCTTACACATTTGTGGGGCAACAGGTCAACAAATATGGTACAACTTGATAAATTTGGGTACGTCCTGTGTGCGCCTTTAATTCATTTTTTTAAAGTTGTAGCAAATTTTTCAGTTTTAATTAAACACTTTCGAGTGGGTATAGTATATATATATATTTATATATAATTTGCCTCATCATTGGCCTGTGAAATTCTGCACACGTCACTTCCCATTGCGATGAATTTGCATTTTCACCAACTCATTTCAATATCCTTTCGCTTGTTTTCATTGAGTAAACGTTGGACATGGTGCAGGGTGCGGGGTGCGGGGTGCGGGGTGGCAGCCGGGGCGACAGGACGGGGGCACCGCAACAGACCTAGACCTAGACGACGACGGAAGTCATTTATTTAATATGCGCCAACATTATCCTTTATTATGGCGGTTTTTGCATATCTGTGTCTTATGAGCTGGCACGACATCCAATGGATGAGGTCGTGCCACTCCAGCTGGTAAGCCTGGTCATGGCTCGGAGTCTTTGGGGGTCTCCTCTGGGCTGGGGCTGGGGCAATGCCAACCTGATTTGAACTCTGCTGTCTGTGCTCAAAGTGTGTGTGTTGTGTTATTCGAATTCAATTTTGGTAATGGCGTTTGGCATTTTTGTTTTACTTGCTAAAATCAATTAAGTGCTTTAAATTGTTTGCATTGTTTTTAAACTTTAAAGTAATGCTGGAAATTTACGGTTAATATATTTCTTAAGTATTGAAATATTTAAGATATGACTTACACTTTACCACCATTTACTATTATGATAATAAAAACAAAACTTCTTCTCTCACAATTTAGTTTTCGTTTACCAATTTAAAAAAAAGACAATCATTTCTTCTCAAGAAATAAGTAGTCAGTTACCCCTTACCCCTGCCTAAACTTCTTGTCCAAACCTTACTCTTTTTGGCGCTCAATAAATATCTTAAATAGCAGGGTCAATATCTAAATCGTTTTATGACCAACATCATTGACAATTTCTCGCCCAAGGGGCGAAAACTTTTATTGTCTGGCAGAAAGTTTTTATTGGCAATTTCTTGGCTGTTCATTCAAACTTGAAGAGCTGCAACAGTTAAAGCTTATTCGATACTTTTTCTCGAATGTGTCTGTTAGCTAATTGTTTATCTTTATCTTTAATTTTTGTGTATTGTTTTGTTAAGATTAATGTCTCGCTTAATAAATCTCAGCATATTTTAATATCATATTGCTCCATTCCCATTTGAATTATACATCGATTTGTCGCGCTCTTTGCTGTCAGAGGGGTCCAACTAGAATTCCAGTAGTCAAGTCGACACACTTTAGCATATCAAGAAATTCCCTCGTATGTCTTCGTAGTGCTAACCACCCACCAAACCAACCCGCACCACCGCACACCCCCCTAAAAAGGGTCTGCAACTTGGCTTCCTTTTGGCAATTTTTCTTTTTTCTGCCATGGCAAATAAATCATTATTCGTCGCTGCGTTTATTTTGACTTTGACAGCACTAACACTTGAGTGTGAGTGGGTATGTGTGTGCGTGTGTGCGTGTGTGTGTGTGTGTGTGTGTGTGTGGGGCCATTATATCATTTTAATGTCTGTTGAGTTCTGATTTAAAACTATGGTTCTTTTTGTAGGTAGAGCTTAAATTGTTGTAAGAGTATTCCTCGTGGAGTTTTCATTTCTAAATTTATTCTCTCTCCCAGTTAGCCTCTTTCCTATTGTTTTTTGTTATCACCAACTCAAGCTACGTTTGGACCACATTTAATAAATATATTTTATAAATCATAAGCATTATTCAAGCAGCCCATCCTTTTACATTCACAACTTTTGCTGCCGGACAATGCTGGACATTTGCTAAATGACCACAACACTTAGGCAAAGATTTATAATAGCAAAGTTGTTGTTCACTTTTGACTGCACACACACACACACAGACACACACACACACACACAGAGTTTATTTGAAAGGGGATCTCGCAATGTGCACACTTCATTTAGCCTCGTGCCTTTTGGCCCAAACTGAACTCCAGGCCCGCCTAGCCGGGTTGCAAATTACAAGCGTTGATTAGTTTGCTTGGCCTAGCTAAAAAATAATGTCCACACCGAGACTCAGTATGGTCAAAAGCGTAAAAAACAGTAGAGGAGTTATTTGTAATAAATTTAAGTGTTACTGCCCCAAAGGCAAAAAGGTAACACCCCATGTTACAGTTACAGTTTCAGTTTCTAATTTACGACAAATGCACATGTTCGTCTTGAAGTTTTAGACCTGAACGTGGACAACTCCGCCCTCCGCACACCGCCCTCCACTTGCCTACCTACACCAAAAAACAAAACTTATTTGTCGATGGATTTTGTGGTTTTGCAATGTGGCCCTGATTTTCAATTTACTAAAATTTGCATTCCAAAGTGTTGCGTATAATTTTGTGTTGTGTTCAAAAGTTATGGAATTTTGTGCAACATGAAATATGACCAAGAAGGCGGATGACAAAAGTGGTTTATATACATTAAAAAAAAGGAAACGAAAAATAAATATACATTTGTAGCTAAAGTGATTCAACTGCAAATTAGCTGTCTGCTTAAAAAAAACATAATATTTAAGTCAAAAATAGTTAATTTTACATAAGACAAAATTAAAGCTTTTGTTTGAATTATTTTATTAATTGTTTTATTTTTTTAATTTATTATATTTACTTAACGAATTTAATCTAAATTAATAAATATATTAAAGTACAAGTGGAGAAATGTTTATTAGCGTATTTCTTTCGTTTTATGTTTTCTATATACCTTGAACTTACTTACTTATTATTATCACTTTTTATAATTAAAATATATTTTATTTATTAATATAATATAATATAATGCATAAATGTATAATTTATGCGCCTCTATATAAAAACTGAGGTATTTTATAATATTATGATATTTTATTATGACATATTTATTATATATATTTATTATGATATATTCTATTTTTATCTAATTTTCGTGACACGCCTAGAGTCAAACGACAAACACTCAACTCTAGCTAAATTCTCAACTGGAAGAAAACAAAACGTCACCAAAATATTTGCTAGTTATGCTTATCTAGTGCTGTGGCATCGTCTCCGCGACGTAAGGGAGGACTTGCCACCCCGTGTCGCGTCCTTGGCGCCCACAAGCGAACAGGCCATGTCAAATTATTTGTATATAATTCACATCCTTTTGCAGGTCCTGCCATGTGATTTATGTGCATCTCTTAGCCGCACACACAATGTGACCAAAAGCTGCTGTATAAATAAATATGCCAAGTCGCCAAGTCGGGAGACAGAGAAACATGAAACATGAGACATGAGACATGAGACATGAGACATGAGACACGAGACATTCCAGCTGAACAGAGCAAATTGTTCGCCTCAGCACTATTATCCTTTTCGCAGGCTGCTCCTCGTTTTAAGTAATTGCTGACTTTTGCCATTTCAGCACTGAGTTATTCGTTTTCGATACCGAAAATTTGATATTCCGACCACATGCTGTGTTTAAATTGTTATGCCGTCTTTTTTGGCACTATCCACTATCCACCATCCAAAACGGATATCGGAGGTGTGTTGCCATGTTCTCAGTTCTGTAATTGAAAATAGTTTTTGGCACAACTCAGACAGAGACGTGGACAGAGACATAGGCGTGTCCCAGATTGTACAACCTGATTAGATATCCAAAGTTAAAGATTGTGAGTATGCAGCAAGGAAATATAACTGAAATTTTTAAATTACAATATAATATTTATGTAATTTATAGACTTTACAGACCTCAGCAACAAATTTATTTTCTTCATTCCATTGAATAAATAAATTACTTGAAACATAGAGTCTACATAGCTTTTAAATAGCATCTACCCCAGATGAGCCTCTGCTCCTGTTTTTTTTTATATTGAATTTCAAATCAGAACTATTTGTCTTTCCCTCTTACAAGCCTTGAAACGTGGTAATGTCTATTCATGAAATTCTTTTCAAAATTATGTCATTAACATTGCAACTTGCGGCTGGACTGGTTCTGCTTCTGGTCTTGGCTACGGCTTTGGCTTAGCCTCTAGCTGAAGCTGGAGCTGAAGCTGGGACTGGGACTGAGGCACAGGCTCCCTTATAGAGCATCAAGCAAAGACCCCAGCCGGTTCTACAAATCGTAATTATGGCATATTTTAATTGCATTTCGAAATTGTTATTGGAATAGTATTGGCAATAAATGCTTGTAAATTGCTAGTTAAAATTATTTCATTAGATGCGGTGTTGTGCGATTTCTAAAGTGGAAATAAGTGGAAATATTTTTGGTTGTTATAAGTGTAATATCGAACAATATAATAAAAGAGTACATAATATTCGGAATAAATAAAAAATTTAAAACTTAACAAAGTCAAATGTAGGTACTAAAATAGGAATAGTTTTTTCTGAGTGATCTCAAATAGTTTAGCGAAAAAAAAATTTTTTTTTAAAAGTTTTGGACACGACAGTGCCGATTGAATTTGTTGAAATTGATCAGATATAACAGAGTTATAAGCTAATAAAGATGTATTTACAAATGAGCTTATATCTGAGTTTGCTTCAAGCACAAGTATCTAGGACAACGATCGCAGTTCGTCCTCAAGGATCAAGAGGATTCCATCAAAAAGTTTGACTCCCTGACTAAACTGGAAGGATTGACCAGCTGGAACATTCCGACAGTAATTGAATAGTACATCCCATATAACGTTTGTGGGCAATTTGTCAAACTACACCAACTTATTTCGTTGGTTCCAAAATATTTGTTACTTGGAGGTGCGCGAACTGACATTCGAGAATGCGGAGGAGATCACCAAGGAGGGTATACCCATTGTAATGGTCCTCCACAAAAGTGGCATATCGCAGCGCGGACGGCTTTCAGAAAAGTCCACGAAGAGCGAATAGATGAGCTGGATAGTAAATATCTGAATCGAACGGATGCTGATCTATCTTTTATATTCATTGACTCTTTAGTGATCATATTGGTGTTCCGCAACTACCAACATCTCCACATTCCTGGCAATTTTGAGCAGTTGCTCGCCGCGTTCCACAGAGGATGCTCAAGGCATAGCTACGAAACATCGCTATACGTTCATCTAAGATGAGTTGTGAAATTTAAACTGGGCAGACTAAAATAAATGAAATTATGTTTTAATTCTGCACTCTCATTTGGACTTTGCGGGATCTGTAATTCTACAGTCCCAAAACAAAATTAGATTCCAATTTTAAGCGACAAAAATGGTGTTTTTTTTTTTATTCAAAATAAAAAATTAATGTTATTATTTGTTCAAAATTTTTAAAATTATATAAAACATGCTTATATGTGATAGATTAGTAAAATATAAAAATAAAATAATAAACAAAAAAGCTATTGTAAGAATTCTATTGTGTGCAAATATGAAAACTCTCTGGAAAATAGAGGGTTTTTCTAAATTTAGAAAAATGTACCCTGGAATTAAAAAAAGAGCAACCAAAATATTTAAATAATATACTTTGGGAATATTAAACTGAGATACACTTGGCGGTAAAATAAAAGTGATTTTCTCAATACCGAAGAAGCGGTACAAATAAGTATTTATGTGAGTAGTACAACCCTAGACATTGTGGGATGTTGTCGCTTACTTGGGTATTCCCTGCCTGCTTATGGACGGCAGTGAACAAATCGATCAGCAGCCAATATGGACATGTTTTGCCATTAAGCAGCAACCCAAGAGGAGGCACGTGTCGAGCAAGTAGCTCCCGATTGCATTCCCGACGGTTCCAAGAACCACATCAAGCCAGCAGGCAGTAAAGCAATGCAAAATATTTAAATATGAAATGACTGGAAATGCTAATGAACTCATTAGTCAATCAAACACAGAGGATATGGAAGTGGAACTGGAACTGGAACTGGAAATATAGCTGGAACTGGTTCTAGCAGAATAGGAAAACAGCGCCACAGAAGAAAAGAAACTTTTACTCATAAATTGTCATAATTAATAATAATAAATTTATGGACTTCGAAGTTAGACTGCCTAATGGGGCACGGACATGCTGTGGCATCCACCAAGGTGCATCCAGTAGTTCTAATGAGCGTCAAGAGCGCGTGCCACAACACATGTGCCAAATGCGGCACCTTTTGCGTATCCAGCTCGCTGCAATTACCGGAGTTTTCCATAGTCGGCGGCTGCCTCGTTTTGGCGTTGGCAGCTGCCCCACCAAATAGGTGTTGAGCCACTACAAGCAGCAACGTCAACAGCAACACCAACACCGACCATGCCCACCATAAATAACTGTCAATAAACGTCAACGTTTTTGGGGTGCATTAACATAGAAGCAGCTAAGCCGATTCCGTTGACAGCTGCTGACGGATGCCCCAAGAAAGAGCACCAGCTGATGTATCTTTGTATCTGTATCTTTAACTGCACAGTAAAATAAATGTTAATTTTAATTCTCACAAATTTGAAAAAACTATAAAAACTGTTAATAGTTACAAGTTTTTGTTTATGTCCAATGTAAATATAATCGTAAAGAAAAATTCGGGTTTGGCATTTGGAAAAATTGTTGAAACTCAAATTATTTACAGTGTGCACAATTTAGCTGTATTTGTATCTTGTAGCTGTGACTGGGCATCCATCGCTGTCAGACCTGTCGTGGCTCAATTGATTTAATCGCCTTTTAATCGCCTACACCTCGACTGCATTGCTCCGTTGGCCAATTACCTGTCTGGACTTGGTCTCTTCAACGATTCCATCGACTCCATCGTTAGTTACAATTGGGCTTTGGCTCATCATCAGTTTCTGGCGCGGAAGTCGTCACGTGCGGAAGTTTTACTTCATCTTCAAGTACCTTCAAGACTTTCAAATCATTTTGTTTTTTTTTTATTTTATATTTTGTTCACATGCAAGTTTTGTATTAAAACTAATTTGGCTTCCGTTTAACATTTACACACTTTGATTTTCCGCTTGGTATTAACCCAAATATTATCTTCATGCAATTTTGTACTTTTACCTCGATATTAAAGTCAGATTCTCAAATGTAATTATACTAACTAGGTTAAGTTGCTTATACATTAGTTAATCTAATTTGTCTTAGTAACATTAATTTTTTTAATTTAAAGAATATGAGTTTTTTTTTGATAATTTGAAGAGATATTAGGTTTCAAGCTAAATATATAAGTAATTTGGAATAAATATAGATATTCTACAACATATATAAAAATTAATTTTTTTCTGCAACATAAATTTTGAGCAAAATAAAAAATTATTTTTATTGTTAAATTAGTTTTTTCTCATTAACAAGACATTTTAATTAGTTCCTATTGCTAATAAAAATATATTAAAATTAGAGAAATAAATATAATATTAATAATATATATTTATCTTCAACATAATAATAAAATCAATCGAGCTTTAGTCTTAACTAAAATAAAAATGGCTAGCATTAAAAACTAAAATCATATAAACATTTATAATCTTTCTTTTAAACTAAAGAACTTGAACAGTTAGATCTGGAACATCGACTCTTTAAAATCTCGCTCATTGCAAGCTTCAGCTTAACGCGCGATCAGAGATGGACGCACAAAACACATCCAATTAACAGTTACTGAGCAACAGTAAGAAGAAGGCGAAGAGAAACTGCGAGAGAGAGAGAAACAGAGACAAATAAGAATCACAAATACAATTGCAGTTGTAATTGCAATGGCAAAATGTGTGATATTTCAATTAAAAGCTAACGGCACAAGTCATTAAATGACACAAACAACATGTACACAACTCTGAACTGCATCTCTTTGTATGTGTGTGTTGTGCTCAACATATTCAAAGTTGTGCCAGAGACGCGACGGGCAATCAAAACGCGCTGATTCCAATTGCAAGACAAAAAAAAAACACAAACAGAACGTTTTTGTTTAATTAAATTAACAAAATACGCGACCGATAACGAAACACACAAAAACTCGAAATATTTTGCACGCCAACAACTAAAACAACAACAACACGTGTTCTGCATTGTCAACTAAGAGCAACTCGGAGAGAGCGCTCAATGCGTGGCTCGCTCTTAAGCTCGTTGCGCTCTCTCGCTTACACTATTTATGGGTAAACCGAGATGCGCCGTCGGTCTCTTTCGCACAGCTCCAATGACGTTGCTTTTTCAAGTCCATTTGTCTTGCTGCTCGCTCGCACGCCCAACGGCAGACAGTTTGCGGCGTTGCCATCTCGCTTGCGGACTGGTTTCAACCCGTTTCCACCAATCGCAAGCAAAAAGCGAAACGAACCTGTCTGCTCGCCATGTGCGCGCATAAAAAAAAGGCGGAGCTCAAAAGCACCCCTCCCCCGCTGCTCCATCCTTTCCAACTACTCATTTATATGTATTTTTATGTATATGTAAGTACGTAGGTGCTTCAGCCCTACGCCAGCATAAAGCTGCCTGCGCCATTTGCGGCACTGCCAGCTGCCAGCCAGGCTGTCTGTCAACCAATTTGGCGTCCATGACCAACCATGACGACTCAAGTTCCGACTCCGACTCCAACTCCAGCTCACAAGCCGCTTTTTGACATTTCGTTCGCATCGTGAATGGCGCCCGCCGCACAACAGCTGTTCTTGCTGCGGTTCCCGTTTCTGCTCCTGTTCCTGCTCCTTTTCCTTGGCTGCGCTGCGGTTTGGCTCTTGCCAATTTTTAAATCTACAACTTGCTGTAAAACGCATATCAAGAATTTCGCCTTGTGGTTTCGCATAAGCATTCTACGCATTAATTTAGTAAATGGATCTGTTTTGTGCATGTGTCGAGTTTTGTATTTTCTTGTTAGTTTTTCAAATCAAAATTAGGTCTGCTGCGTGTGAAATCTTAATATGGTTACATAGTTTTTCCATTCTTCATAAAAACAGAAAGATTCACTTGAATTGGTTTATTGCCTAACAATTCAAATATGTTTTTTTGTTAAATCCATGAAGTCTTTCACTTGTGGCCCAATTTAATTACTTTTCCAGTTTTTGAGGATTACGGAAAAAAAGAAGTGCAAAATAGTTAATATATTATTTTTAATATAATAATCTCTTTGAACTAGGATTGGGTTAACTGATTTAAAACATATCTCACAGCATAAATGATGATGATAAACTTAATTTAGATAAGCTTGTACTAATTTAGATAAAGGATTTCTTATAATTAATAGTTTTAGCTGGTGAATAATATAAAATATAAATATACAAAATAAAAATAATACAGGAATAATATAAAGTAATAGCGATATAAAATAAAATATATACATAATCTGTTGAATATATTAGTTGTTCTCTGAAACATAAATAAATAAATATATATATAAATAAATATATATATAAATAAATAAATATATATATAAATAAATAAATATATATATAAATAAATATATATATATATCGGGCTTAAGATCTCTACACTGTGTGTTTAATCAAATGTTAAAAGTGGCTTTCAGTATCATAATCTAACAAAAGAAATATGTTCAAAATATCATTTTGGGACTGATACATTCTGGAAGATTACCTAGCAATCAATAGACTGAGATCTACAACATCAACATTATGGAAGCAAGAGCTTTAAGACCAGGCGCAATCTTGGCTTTCCTGGAAATGATTGGATTGTACAAAGAACCTTACATCGCTTATGTATCTACCCATAATAATCAAGTAAAATACATTAAATTCAATGAAAGGTTCAGTCTAATTTTATGAATTTCTGATTTTAATATGAAATTAAATAATATAAATTACAAATTGTAGTACTAAACACAAATTAAACAACTGCCATCAATTAGCAAAGGGATTTATTTTGTTTTCAAAAAACGTATAATCATTAAAACAGTTAGATAAGCCAAAGTGCAATTAAGACAGAGTTGGTAATAATGTTGCCACTTAGTTTCCAATTTAATTTCCCTCGAGCTGCCTTGAAATTGCATTGATGACAATGCAAACAAGTCAAATGACAGCCGCATTTGGCGATAAGGTTAATTTGTATTGCAGCAAAACAAATGGAAATTTGACACGAAAATGGAAAATAAAGAACTGAAATGAAGAGAAAGCAAATAAAAAAAATATAAACTGATTGCAGATAACGGATTGTATGAAATAATCAAATTAGCTGATAAGCAAATGGGGTCTGGCATTCAGTTAATACAGTTTTTGGTTAATGTTTTGGGTTGAATGCCGTCGGGTTGCTTGGGCTTCATTCAGTAACTAAATAAAGCAATTTCCAAGTAATGCACAAATGGCAAATATTACAACATTGCCAACGATTCGGTTTCGCATTCCCCTCACGTAGGCAGATACAGTGGGGGAGAGAGCGAGAGAGGAGGAGAGGGAGAGGGAGGGCTGAACTAAAGTGGAGTGCAGCGTAATCCCCCAAGGTGGCAACGTTGCAGTTTCAGTTGCATTGATTAACTAACTAAGCAGACATTGCATAATGCCATGCACCTCGTCTCTTTTCGCATTTTTTTCCACATTATTTTATTATGTATTTTCTTTTTCGCTTTTTTTTGGTTTTTAATTTTATGCAGTCATTTTTTCCCAACGGCATTGTTGCAGTTGTCGAAAATCTTCTTCAATTCCGCCCCAATGGCAACAAGAACCTCAAGCAGCCATTAGCAGCAAAAAGCGAGAGAGAGAGAGAGAGATATATATAAAAAATGCTGCACGGCTGCAGCCGTTACAAAAAATGCCAATCCAAAGGCGAGCAGACAACAACAAGAACAACAACAAGAGCAGCGGAAAAACAGCAACGTCAAGTGCTCCAATAAAAATTCCGCCGCCTTTGGCACGCTGTACTGCTCGCACTACCGACTCCGCCAGCTCCCTGTTGTCTCGCTCGCACTTTTTTTATAAGAGCGCGCCTCTGTGCTTTTTGCATCGCCTGCTCTTGAGCTTTCGTTTGAGTGTTTTTATGTGCACTTGAAATGAATACATGCGATTATTGCCGCAATTCAACACAAAAAGAGAAGTAACGTTTTTATACCTTTTATGTATTGGATTTTGGTTTTTTGCTAACGGGGCTCTTGTAGTGTGTTGGCGGTGTTTTGTTGCAAAAATTATAATTTGAATATTACATGTATTAAAAACCCATTATTGTTGGCCGATCCGCATAAGTTGGTCAATGGGCTAATGTGCGCCCAACTCAGCGGATGTCTTTTCACGTTTCGTTTTTTTAAATCCCATTTTTATTTCTCTTTTGCCTCTTTTTTTGGCATTTATATTTTACGCCCACTCTTATTGAAGGCTAGCCCTGAAATTGATAGGTTTCACTAGAAGATAATTCAGATAAAGTCAAGTATTATTTAATATTCTGAATGTGCTTTACATAAACTATTATCAAAAAGAATTCGATAACTTTTGCTTGTTCATTTGGAAGTAAGTGAAATTGAAGGAAGTTAATCGAAAGTCAATACGGAAATTTTATGTTCCTCAGAAGTCGCGAAAGAACGACTTCGGTCAAATCCCAGATGAGGCCGCAACCCACCACAAAGACGACGATAGCACGGAGTGTGCTCAGTCCGAACCTACTGTTAGACGTAGTCTGACCATCACCCTCAGGCTCCTTGTTGACGTTCTTCGGTTTGGGTCTTTTCTCTTTTTCGTTGGCGCTGGTTGTTCTTTGGGTGGCAGATCTTCTTCATCTGGTGGCAGCTCATTTTTATATGGTGGCGGTGGCTCCATCTCGGGTGGTGGGACGTCCTCCTGCTGTGACGGACGAGCTTCCTCATTTGACAGACGAGTCTCCACCTCACTCGGGGGATAACCTTCCTCGTTGTCGCCCATGATCAGAATCCAAGGTCTGAAGATATGCTTTACAAACAATTTTCAATTGAAATTAGCCGAAAAAAATCATAGAATAAAAATGTTAAACATAAATTGTATTTAGCAAGTTCGCCTACTTTCAGTTCAGTAAAATATATAAAAATATACATAAAAAAAATCTCTCCCCTAAATAAGAATGTCAATTTTTGTAAATAATTTTTTTATATATTGGGAAATAAAAATTCAAAACTATCGAAATCAACAATCCTAAAAAATATGGCGATTATTTAATTTATTTTTTCTTTTTTAATATTTTGTATTAACATTTAAAGAAATTCTAAATGTAGAAATGTAAATTTTTGAAATTTAAAAATAATTATTAAAATTTACTGGTAACCAAACTGAAATTAAGAAATGCCAGCTTTATTTTAGAAATTAACTCTTTTTACTAAGGCTGACTAAGCATTGGCGATAAATCGCCTAAATAATATCTGATATCATGTACAAAATATCTGAAAGCTCAGAATTATAAGATCAATTGCAAAGCTTTTAATTCTAGCTGAAAAAGAACCTACGCATTGGCAGAATAGCATCGATTACAACGACATGCTCACTCATGCTCAAAAAAGAGAACACGGCAAACGCACTCAAGCTAAGCGCAAGCCTAAAACTAAATCAAAGCTGCTCAAGAGTGCGGCAACGTAGCTTAAAACCAAAGCAACACGAAAAACCACAAACAATTTTTTTCCCCAAAGCAGCAGCGGCGTGAGAGTAGCAGCCAGAGAGAGAGAGAGAGAGAGAAAGTGGTAGAGCAGGAGAGCGTACGATATAGCTTTTCTTGATTTCTTTGCTGGTTATTTGCTATGTTGCGCGCGCCAAAAAGGAGTAAAAAGCTGCGCATGCGTCGTCGTTGCTCTCCCCTCCACCGAAAAAAAAACGCACCGTCAGAGCGAGAGCACAGCAGCCGTCGGAGCCGAGAGAGCCAAACGAACTGTTCGTGCCTTTGTGTGTGAGCCCCACGAGTGACTCGTCGCTGCCGTCGTCGTCGTCGCAGTGGCTGCGATTTGGCGGCGAAGGCATTTGAATGTTTTTTTCGTCGTCGCACTCAGCATTCGAGTTCGGAATTCTTGCGAGCTGGCAGCAAACTTTTTTGCCTGCGCCCGCCTGCAAGCTACATTGTAGCTGCTCCACGCCGAGCGCCAAATTGAGCTGACTTGGCCACATACTACTAACCAGTAGCCACTATACTAGTATCCAGCATACATCATAAAGCATACAGCATACAGCATATTGTATTCCATATCCCGTATCCAGTCTGGAGAGCTCGCGCGCGAAGACTCTGGCTTTTTTTGCGCGTTACGCCAAGAATTTTGTTGCAGTCGCCAAGTGCAACGCATTTTCGTCATACCGCAGTTGCAGCTGCTTTCCTGCATTCACAATTAGCAAACGCGCTAAAAGTGCAACTACAACAACAACAGCCACAAACAAGTGCAACATATTGTTAAACACAACAACAACAACTACAGCTAAAGAAAGCCACTCAAAAAAATAAAAAAATAAATAAATATCGAGAGAGTTATGTGAATGAATGAATGAATCGCCGGTCAAGTCAAGTGAATGAAGATTGTGACGCCATTTTGATTCTCAACTCTTAATCGAAAAGTGTTCGTCAATTCTGCCAATTAAAAGAAAAAAAAAACAGCATCAATTTAAGTGTGATTAAAAGTGAATATAAAGTAAATAAAATATTGATTTAATTATAATAAGTACCAAAATTAAAGTATATTTGTTCGAAATTGAAATAATAAGCAATAGTTAATATTTGGAGAATATTTTTGATTTAAGCAATATTATTTTCAAGATAAAACAGTTGAAACAGTTTATTAGTATGCCAGTATTTAAAAGACATAACTGACAGTTATATGATACTGATACTGGTTGAGATACATCATCATTATCTAAATTGGTATATTTCATTAGAAAAAAAATCATTCTGAACGTATTTAGCTGTTAATAATCGCAATCTAAATTAGACTAAATTTACATTAATGGTTTTTTTTTGACATTTATGTCATTTTATGAAAAGAAGGAAATGATTAAAAAGATCTATTTAATATAAAAGTTAATGCTTAAATGCGATTAATGATCCTAGTTATGATAACGATACGCGAATATTTTAAAATACTTTTAGCCATTAAATACATATTAAAAATATAACAGATATCAAATATGCTGAAAGTAAAGTAAAAAAGATGAAAAGAATATTTAAAAAAAAGGCTTTAAAGAATCGTTGAATATATGTAGGAATAAATAGATCTGACAAAGGAAAAGTAATATTAAAATACTAGACAAAAAGTACTATGAATAATTTATGAACAGATACTTTAAAAAAAATTAATATACTAATTTATTTTTTATTTTTTTTAAAGTTCACTTATTAAGTACATTTAGCTGAATAAACTATATAAAAGAGAATATTTCTGATGCGGTCTTGAGGGGTCTTATAAATGAACATTTTTCTTAACCAGTAAACTAACTTTAGTATTTGACTCAAATATTCTAAAATATAGAAAGAAAACAACAATTGGATTACTACAAAAACAAAACGCCAACAAATTGACGAAAATCAAAGAAATCAAATAAGTGTTATTTAAAATACTAAAAGTGTAGAGTGTTGGATAAGGTGCGAGTTGATCAGCATAAATGATTATGCATGGTAGCTGGTACAAAGGAGCACAGCTGGCGCATCATCATCATCCACACACCGAGTACCACAATCAGTTCCGATCGTATCCCTCGTTCGTTGTGACGCCCTATCACGAGGGACATGCGGCCACGTCCTGTACGCCCTGTACGCCCACGCCCTGTACACCCTGTACGCCGTGCAGCAGCAACAGCAGCAGCCACGGACTTCAGCATGGCCAAAACACAGCCGAGGCGTCGCCAATAATTGTTGAGGGCACATTTGCTGCGGCCGCAGCTGCTGCAGCCGCTGCAGCTGCCGCCGCCGGTTGCATAAATCCGGCAAGTGGCACCGGAACCGCAACTGTAACTGGAACACGATCCGGTACAGGAACACTTCTAAGTCCAGCGATTAAAATTGAGCAGGTCTTCGGGGAGGCAAGTGGAACATCCACGCTAAACGCTGTTGTGGACGAATATGCCCTGAATCTGGACTGTCCAGTGGAGCATCAGTTTCGGGTAAGTTGTAATTTGTTCAGTACAGTAGCACTACTTGCCACTTTGCCACACTTGCAACGCTTGCCACCTCGAAAGGGGCGTGTCCCAATTCAATTTCCATAAAATCATCCAATATCACTTAAAAAAAACAAAAAAAAACGAACAGAAACCAAAAGAAAAAGAGCAAAAACTTACAGCGAGTAAAAAACATGATAACAAACACGCCCCCAAATTTATACACACATACTTACACACCCTCACAGTAAGAGAGAGATGGAAAGAGAGGTAGAAAGAGAGAGCGAGACAACAACCGCATGCTGTTTGTTGCCCACAAAGAGAACGGCAAACTTTTGAGCTGGTTTTTTTGCCGCTCTTGAGCGTTAAGCTTTCGCTTTGTTTTTATGGTTGACTCGCAAGGATATTTTTTTTTTGCTGTTGCGCTGGTTCGTGCACAGGATATGCCATAATTATGCAGCGAAAGTGTTGTTCCATTAAAGCTTTTCACAAAAAGCTTTCAATTCAAATTTACTACTTGAGTTGTGCTCAGGAGGCCGAAAAGTATATTGCAAATGGAATGCAACAGGTGCTAATCCTTTGAGAGCTTAATACAGGACACCAAATATCCTTAATGTTGCCATAAAGGCAAACAACTTGTGGAGCCTCTCTCAAACATTACCTTCTGAGAGCGAGGGGCAGGTCAGGGTATGACAAGCCTTGAAGATTTTATTTCAACTAAATTTGAATGGATAACTGAATTTAATTAAGAAAAATAAATACTGAAAATAAATTAAGCAGATATCTAAAGAAATTATCAAAGGCTTTTTGTTATTCTTTGAATTTGGCTATTTGTATACCTAATAAAATAGTCTTTTACATTTTGAATTTTGAATTGATTATAATTTTGTTTTGGATTTCTAAACAAAAAAAATTTTACTAAAACTAATTTTTTTTAACTTGGCGTTCTAATTGCAATGTTAACTTTTTTTGTTTGTTATTTCTAACTAGTTTCTACTTTATTCTAAAGAAATTGTTCTTCTTTAAAAATGGCTATGCAAATATAGTTATCATAAATTTGAATATTTATAATACTTTATGCATAAAAAAAACTGGTTTTCTTGCGGAGGTTATAGCCACATTTTAAAAGGCGCCAGAAATCAAACCTGTTATTAGGCATGCAATATTGCCAAATGAATTTACTTTCACTTTGTGGATCAATAATTAAAATATTTTTAATATGAAACAACTTTAAAAATAGTTATTTACGTTATACTAATTACGTTTCTCAAGTAGGTCATTGGCATAAGTTGAAATTGTGTTTTTGGGTTACATTTTATTCTAATAATTTGAATGTTTCGTTATAATATCTGAGAAGACTGCAATTTTCTCGTCATTTGCTGTACTTTATTCAATTTCAAATATGCTCAAATGAATTTCACTGTCAGTTTTTCTCAGCTGCAGCATGTGGCATGCAACTGTGCAGAATAGTAACATCTTAAAGGGATACGTTTGGGTTTAGGTGCAGCACTGGCAATGTAAGAAGCAGCGCCGGCAAATCCTTGGCTGTTATCAGCGATTCTAGCTGAAGGACCACTTGTATGTGTGTGTGGTTGTGTGTGTGAGTGCCGTAAAGGGAATATTCGCGTAGCAAGCAACAAACGAAATGCTCGCACATAAAAAAGCAACGCACATAAAAAAAAGCATATGCTACACGTCCCGTTTCAGGATACTTGTTTTCTGTTTTTGGTTTCCTCTTCTTTTCTTCCTTTAGAAGCGCAATGCGCGTATTGCATTTACGACGCAGACGTCGACGTCGACTGCGACGATGACGCTGGCAGCGCTGCCAGCTCCTTTTGCAGTTTGCTCAGTTGCTGGCCAAAAGTTTTCTTGTTCCATTTGTTGAGTTGTTTTTAAGGCGCTTAAAAACTAAAACATGGTCATAAAAAAAAAAATAAATAAACAAGTAAGCTTAACTGTTGTAGGGAAGCAGGAGTCAAGGAGGGGGAATGAAGGACAACAATCTTACATACAATTGAGCAATTATTGATGTACTTGAAAAACTCACATATTAAAGAATTACATGCCTAATATTACCAGTTAGAAAATTAAATTAAAAATTAAACTAATAATTTAGAAACAGTCAGTATAAAAAAAGCTAAGAAAAATGGAAAGCGAAGGCAGATTAAATATAATATGTATATACAAAATAATATTAATAAATAAATAACAAAAAAATATTATACTAATAAGATCAGACATACATTCTCATTCAGAAAAATCAGGAAAAATATAAAGAAAATGTTAGCAATAAAAAGAAAAGAAATAATTCCGAAGGACAGCAAAAAAAGCGCGCAATAAAAAAATAAACAAAAAAAAAAAGACAAGCAGAACAACAACATATAATAAACAAAATGAAGGCAAAGAAATTGGCGCTCATGAAATGTTAACGGCCAAGCGCTGTCGCTTGACGCCGACGCAGACAGTGACGCGGCGTCGCAGCTCGCAGCGCAGCTAGCTTGAATGCTGAATGTTTTTATCCTTTCTTCGATGTGTCGACGCTGCCGCGCTGCTGTTGCGGCTGCTGTTGTTGCTGTTGTTGCTGCTGTTGCTGTGTGTGTGTGTGTGCCAGGACATCACACGGTTTCGCTTTTCTTTTACAACTTTTTGTTATTATTTCGTTTTTTGCTCGTCGCCGCCTTTTCCAATGTATTTTCTTTCAGTCGCTGCTATTTTTTGCTTCATGTGAAGGCAAAAAAAAAAAATAACAATTTCTCTTGCATTTTTTTATGTTGCTGCTGCTGTGTGTTTGTGTGTGTGTGTGTGTTTTTGTATGTCCTGGCTCTGGACCTGGTCTGCTGATTCTACTTCTTGAGTTTTCTCTTCGCGCGCGCCATTTTTCCTGCTGCTGCTGGTGATGCTGCCTTCGTTGCTGCTGCTGCTGCTGCTACTTACAACAAACATGGCATAAGTCGCCCGGTTTTTATCCTGCTGCTTGCGTCGCGGTCGACGCCAGCATCGCAGTCCTCCTCGATTGTTGAATGTGCATGTGGCCTTTGGCGCGCTGCAACTGTCGTTGTCTTCAGTTCGCTTGCGTTTGGCCAAATCCATTGGTCGTCGGCGCGACGTGCCGCGTTCCGCGACGCGTTTACTCCTGCTAAAGTATTGCCACAACTGCAGCCTGCCACCAGGTGGCGCCACGTGACAATCAAACACGCACACACCCCAATTATAAACATCACCAAACAGCCACAAGTGCCACGCTCCGCAGCTGCAGCTGCAACTTGACTCTAAGTCAGACTCGGATTTGGACTCGTACTCGGACTGTGACTGACAGTGGCCAACACCAAGTCACCCTAAGATTCTCTTCCTGTTCACAATATTTGCATGGCTAATGTTTTAATAACATTATTATTAACAAAATTGTGTTGCTGTGTCAAATTTAAATCCGTTAAATCTTGAAGATCTTTTGAGGAACCCGATTTAGCTTTAAGAACTTGTTAGAGCATTGGGATATAAATAAAAGGGCATTCGTTGTATAGACACATTTAAATGACCAATAATTAAGTTCCGATTTTAATCAGCTTTTGATTTTGAAGAAAATGTATTTATTATCTACTCCTTAAAAATTATACTATTTGTAAAATAGTCTCTTTACGACTTTTACTGCTTTCCAATATAATTAACAAATTGAATGAGATGAAAGTGATAGATATAGATATATATATATATATATATATATATATATATATATATATATATGTTATATTAAATAATGTATTATCCTCTCAACTTTTGTGCGAATACTTTTCGTTATTCTCTGCACATAATAAAGATGTAGTTTTTTCTACTATTTTTTTTTTCTTTATTATAGATAGCTTAACACACGTTTTGTATTCAATTACAATAGTAATATTGCTTAAGAATTTTTTAACACACATATGCGCTCGCCAACACACACACATAATAAAATGGGAAAAGGAGAAAAAAAAACCAACTAAAAATCAGAAACATGAGCAAACCGTATAGAAGAAAATCAATCTGCCGTGGTGAAGCCCAGGCGAAAGAAATTCCCCATGACTCCCAGTCGGTGCATGCTAGACCAGCACCAGCCTCAGCCCAGGACCGAACCCTGGGCTTTGGCCCAGGCAACAGGACATCGCGCAAATTCAGCTATATTTTTTTATACGCTACGTTTTCTTGCAAGAAAATGCTGCAGTGCGCTGCAAATGTATGTCTTTATAACGGCAGCGTTCATAAAAAAGGAGCAAGAAGCAAAAATTATAAAATAAGAAAAAAGGAAAAAAGCGGAAAAAATAACTGAACAACAACAAGAGGAGCAGACTCTGAGATTGCTCTGACATTGCAGGGACGCAGGGGGCAGCAGAGCGCATCAAAAAATAAAAAATAATAAAAAACAAACATGGAAAAAGAAAAGAAAAATAAAAGCATTCACAACATACAAAACAGTTTTTACACACTCACTGTGTAT
This sequence comes from Drosophila demipolita, assembly GCA_035042405.1. NCBI lineage: Eukaryota > Metazoa > Arthropoda > Insecta > Diptera > Drosophilidae > Drosophila > Drosophila demipolita. The sequence continues at coordinate 3,881,566 of JAWNLI010000349.1, read as the reverse complement.
AGGTGAGTGTGTGTATATATATATATGTGTGTGTGTGTGTGTGTGTGTATGCTTGTGTATATTTCTTTGTATACATATTTGACTGCTTCGCGCGCGCTCGCAATTTCTTTTGCGGCAGCTTCAGCTTCAGCTGCTGCACTTTGAGTTTGAGTTGTTCAGTTGTTGCAAGCTATCCCACGCTCGCTGACTGCATGACAGAGACGGACGGGACTGAGGCAAGGACTCGACACAACAATCTCAGACTCACACACACGCACACACACACGCACACACACACGCGCACACACATGGCCCACATGGACAATTTGAGACAACAACGTTTAGTTGCAGCTGCAACGCGGCGTATGCGTAATATGCATTCAACTAACACCAAAACTTTCATCATAGTGTTGAGAAAAACCTACAAAACTGATATGGCTAACATGTAACATACAATTTATCAGATAAAGAGAAATATACACACACACAAGTGCGCTTCCGGTGGCGTATGCGTGATGTTGGAATTGCTGTCAAGCGCAAATTAATAATAATGAGACAGCGTGTGTTCTCATTAAAAAAGCGGCATCCTTGTTGCAACGAAAGTTCCTACAGAAAGTGCAAAAGTTAAGAAAATTATAAAAGTCCAAACGAAATTGAAAATATAATAATCGCAACAAAAAGTTCCTAACAACGTAGTGCAAATCATAATTGAAAAATAAAATATACAAAAAATATATATAAAAGTGTACAATTAAATGAAATTCAAATAAAGCTATGTCTATGGAAGCACATACCTTAATCAAATTAAAAATATATAAATGGAATATAAAAAAATATAATTATTATGTATATTATAAAATTAAAGATATCAACTTCCTAAGGTATGGCGATGTCACATAAAAAGAACACACATTTTATGATTTTATTTAATATTATAAGTTATCTTAAGTTGCTGTTTCTTTATTAAGTTGTTTGCTTAATTTTGTAAATTACTTATTCTATTTATTTTTACTTACAATTAAAAGTTGAACAAAACTACATATTTTTGCATAACATCTCTTTAAAAATAAATACATTTTATTCACGTTTTATCTTGCTTTTTATTTAAATTTAATACAGCGTTTTAAATATCGTCATACTATATTGAATTGTTTTTATAAAGCAATCATTCAACTAAATCATCTAAGATACTTTCAACTGCAACCACGACAATCTAACTTTAAAAAAATCGTTTAAACAACAAAATGCGGAAGTAAATGGAAAATAGACATCAACAAATCAACTGAAGCATCAAATAAATCATTCACAAATCCGCAACAAGCTGTAAACTAAACTAAGTGCACAACAAAATAGAAAAAAAAAATAAAAAAAAAAACAAAATGAAATGAATTAAAAATCAAAATAGAGAAAAAAAAACATGTGGAAAACGCCTCACCAATTTACGCGAAATAACTTTTTTCAAGGTCATTGCTGGCAGTTTCGTCTGGTGTAAATGAAATGATTTGTTGTTTTTTCTTGTACAAAACTGCATCTAAAAATACAAAATAGTGTTGGCAAAAACTCGTCGCGTCACAGCTTCAAATAAAGCATACAAACACTTTTTTATGCAGCCCCTTAAATAAAATAAAAGTTGCGCCAAAGAAGCAAAGAACACAACGTAAAAAATAACACAAACGGGGCACAACTCGACAGGAAAAGTTTTTGTATTTATTTGTTTTTTATGCCACTTGTTGTTTTTTTGTTTTGTGGCTGCGGGTCGGTCACAGTTTTGTGTGAATGTGCAAATCAAAATAAACGGTGCATGAGTTAGACAAATTGTCGGATAGTTGCCACCAAAAGCCAAAAACCGGGGAAAGTGAAATTGACTCCGAAAAAGTGTTGCCTACATTCGAGCATCATCATGCTTAAGGATCAGCGGCGACGTCGCGTCCATGAATTGGGCAGCTACATGGACGCCCTCAATAATGCCACGCCCACGCCAGCAACATTTCTTATGCCTGCAGAATTCTACAAGAGCCTCTTCGCCAGCGCCGTGCTTCAGCAGCAGCAACAGCAGCAGCAACAACAACAATGCGATGGCAGTCGATGGTATCCCCAGACTCCTTCCCCAACGCCACCCACTAGGGCAGCGGGCAGTGGCACGCCACCCCCTGTGGCACGCTCTCATTTGTCCAGCAACTTGTTGTTCTCCGCTGTGTGTGCGGCCGCCGTGGAGTCAGCGAAGCGCAGTCATCTAAAGGCAGAGCTGAGGCCGCACCACGCAGAAGAAAATGAGCAGCTCGTCCTTGAAAAAGTTGCAAAAGTGGAAAATGCGGAGCATGTTAGTATAAAATTTAGAGGAAAAGTTGGCAAACTACTTTACAAAAGTATTTTATAACTGAGTGTTAATGAAATAATAATCCTATTTTATAGTCTTAATTTACTTAGTTCACTAAATGTTTTTTAGAATTCAGACAAACTATACAAATTTTATACACGCCAATATTAAAGCGAGGAAAAACAATAAATGCTCAACTTTGATATGAATATATATGTATAATTATATTATTGTATTATTTCAAATATTTAGTAATTTATTATAAAATACTAAACAAGGTTATATATATCTATATAGGGGTGATTATCCGCTGTTGGTTATAACCTCTAAACCTACTACAAAATATATATTTTATTTATATTAATTCGAAGAAATTAAGCAGTAAAAATTATAACAACTAAAAATTGAGCAGTGCTTAATTTCAAGATTGTTTTAAATAAAATTTGTATTATTCCTACAACTGTTTCTTGTTTTATTTTATTTATTTACTTATGTTTTTTAACTGCAACCTTATAGTTTAGATAAAATATATAATTAAATATATTATAACTAGCACAAAACGGCAAAAATGCTTGCAAATATATATTATACAAAAGAGTCTTGACAGCTTTTATCTTTTTCGTTACCCATTATATATTTATCAGATTCTTGGTATAATTATTAATATAAAAGTATATCAAGGAATTTTTGAGTTGACAGCTCTTAATTTTCGTATACAATTTACTCTTCTTATCGCTAATCTATCAGACCCATAATTAGCTTTAAAATCCAATTAAAGTATTTCAACTGAAAGCAAACCTGACCCGTCTCAAACTTGGAATTCAACCCTTATGTGCAATTTAAAAAAAAGTAAGAAAAATATGTAAAATTTGACTTGTTTGTTTTCGCTAATTATGGGTAGCCCGAGAATTGGCTGTTGTTCTGTGGCGACAGCAACAAGAATGACTTGAAAAATCATCAAAAAATCATTTCATATTTCATTCTGAATGCAAAACCCTTTTCACCCAAAAACAAAACAACATTTTTTAATTTTGCAGAAACCCCAACAAAACAACATCAACGGCTACGGCTGGTCAACAAGCGAAATCGTCAACAGCAACAGCAACAGCAACAACAACAACAATCAGCACTCTTCACACCAAGCCGCCGAAACCGGACCCGGGTCAGGACTACTGCCGGGCTCAGCGCCAGCGACGCCGCCAACGCCGCCCGTGGACGCAAGCCAAGCGACAGCGGCCGGATCCGCAATTAATTTGAATCAACCCGCATCACAAACACGTCCCAGCTACAGCAATTCCATAAAATCACCACCGGAAACAGGCGCGCAGCCATTAACGGGTGCCGCTGCCACGTGCAAAACTCACGACAGTAGCAGCAACAACAGCAACAACAACAACAACAACCACAGCAACTGCAACAGCAACAACAATTCAACAGCTGCTGCTGTGGCCGCCGCCGCTGCTGCTGCCGCTGCTGCCAACATGCCGATCGGCAGCGTGCAGGGACAGAATCCCACCCAGGGCCTCGTCCACTGGATGAGCGCCGTGATGGCCGAGCACATGACCGGACAGACGCATCACGATCCCAGCGCCGCAGTTGGCATGCACTACATGTGGAATGGCAATGTCGATGTGAGTATCAATCAGCAAACTAATCCTCCAACCTCTGACCTCGGTAAGGCAGAATACCGTCTAAACTATTGACAATCTTAAGGATATATTTAAATATATCCATGATCAGTATTAATGTCCAAGCCAATATCGATGTGACTGTCGTTCAACGTATAACTCTAGTTCCTCTTTACCTCGCCATAAACCCTTCCTGGTACAGTCAACTGCAGCAATATATTAGAAAACTTATTTCATTCGTTTTTTTTTAGATTAATTACGTCAGTTTAGCAATCTTAAAGATGAGATTTCCAGTTTATAAAACATTATTATAACGATACACTTATTTCAGTCTTACTTTCCAAGATATCTGCACAGTGTCTGCAAATTAGTTATGATAGGAGATACGAAGAAGGAGATCCAAGTTCAAGTGGGTTGTTGGTGGCGTTTTAACCTAACAAAACCAAAGTCATATCTTAAATCAAGTGTGTTATTATTCAACGTTATTCTTCATTATAATTTTTATTATTTCATTATTTCATTTCATTCATTATAATCGAAAACCATTCAAATAAAAAGCAGCTTCCTTAATTTAATATTTAAATGTCTGCATGCCAAAGATTGCGCTCCATTTTTTTAAAATATTTTTTTCGTTTTTTGATATGGCAAAGTTTTGCAAAAGTTGTGCACTTATTTCTACAGTTGGCAGTCACCAAGTGGTGCCTACCAAGTCACTGGACTATATCGGTGTTAAATGTGGAAGTGCGCAGGGGATAGGAGAAGCGGATGACAGGAATGGAGGGTTCATAATTAACATGCACTAGAACTTGTCCAGCTAAGTGAATTAAACGAGCGAATCTAATGGAGTAGTAGAATTTGATCTGATAACGATGTCAGTTAACTTTCACTTGCGATTTATAACAATGTTAAGAACATTATTCATAGAAGACTTTGACTTGGGCGTCGTTTTAAAATATGTTAACCTGCAAGATTGTAAAATTGGCTGATATTGAAATGTGTTTATAAATTTAAGTAGAATCGTGCTTAAGAAATATTTAATATTTGAAAGCTATGCAACAAAACTGTAACTTGGAATATATTTTAGATGCAATTCTTAAATTCAGATATTTATACTTGATCATCTTCATTAACCGGCAATTTTTGAAATAAATTTTAACTTGGAGAAATTTTAAGCTTGAATTCAATCGATGGTTAAATGTACTCTGCCACTAAATTACAGCGACCTTATTTCTCCGCCAAACACAGCACAATCAACGCCAGGTTAACTTATTACCGCACTATTCCTACATCTACCATCTAGCTAAACAAACGCTTGGTAAGGCAAAAATCTACATCCAAAACCCATAACCACAGAACCATATATCCATGCACTAACCCTGGTTGAGCAGCCGCTACCAAACCCGCTGCACTTTCACTCAACGAACTTCAGCCGACAACTGACCAGACTCAAACCGTTTTTGTCTGTTGCCACGCGAACAGGAACGAGCACAGGATACATGCTCCCAATCCCCTCACCGCCTCGACCCCTTCTCTTAGCATTTCCTTCTTCCAGCTCCAGTCTAAGTCCGCCTCAGTAAGAACTCTAACCTCGTTCCTCGGCTACCTTTTGCACAGCAGACGCGACGATACAAAAAAAAAATAGATATCCTTTGAGCAGCATCATCCTTCTGCTTTTGCAGTCCTTTTTCCCCTTTCTGTTACTCCTTCCATGAATATCCTCGCTCTTCGCGTGGCACAAAGAATAAATTCGTACATTTTTTTGTTGTTGCATTTTTACTTTGCTGGTTTTTTTTTCATCCGTTTTTAAAAATGTAAACAAGTTTTTCTTTGCGTGTCGCGGCAAACTCTGTTTGTGTGTGTGTATTTTTGCTTTTTTACCTAGATTTCTTTGGTTTTTTTTATTTTTTTTAAACTTGTTTTCTTGAAGTGGGCTCTCGCTTTTCACTTTTTGGTACGTTGAAATTATTGTTTTGAATGGAGATTGATTGTTTCCAAGGACAATAGCGCGTGGAACCGTGCCACAAAAGTTTCCCTCCTCAAAATCACTCGATAGCAATTTTTTGGCCGCGGCGGAAAAACCATTTAAATTTCTTTGCACCGCGACTTCTTATTTTTTTTAAAGGATATCCGTACTTAATTAGTTTTTGAAAGTTCAACAATGGACGGGTGTCCGCTGCTTGAAATCAGCAATCGCTGTGGCAGCATCAAAAAGCTGGTTTTTTTTTTTGTTGACACTTGCATTAGTAAAATTAAGAGATGGCTGACGATAGAGAGATAGATGGAATGTTTTCTAATTAATTTTGAAAGCAGTTGCACTTAATTTTCTTAACTTAAAGTTGACTTGACGGGCTATTCAAACTTAGCAAATTCCACAGCACAGAATTTTTCAATTTCCCACTCTATGTAAATGAGAATATAATTTGGTGAAGATCACTGAAATTACTATTTCCCATAACTTAGTTGACTTAGTTAACTATTAATGAAGACAACATATTTTTTAATATATTTTAATTGGAAAATAAAGGAAACGAAAAACATATACTTAACAATATCAACATTACACTTATTGCATTTAATTCAGCAAAGTTTGCTCAATTATAGGTTACTTTAAGTTTCCAATTAAAAAGTCACTGAGGCTGTTGTTCCAATGTGCAGTCAGTAGTGAAGCGGAACAAAAAGCAGACCCTAAGCCACAGCACGCCCCACAACAAAGCATTGCAATTAATACTTATATACTTCAATTAGAAAAAAGTCAACGTGACGCTAAAATAAAAAGCAAAAAAGGAAGAAAATTACAACAAAAAAAATGTGGAAAAAAGTGAAAATTGAAAGGCTGAGCGAAGCAAATGCGCAACATGGATTGAGGCTAAAAACTGGACTGAAACTGACTAATGGTGCAGTTGTCAGGGCTGCTACAGTTCGAATTTTAAATTGTATTAGTTTGGGGACGGGACAGCAGCAGCAACAGCAGCGAGTTGGACCAAAAAACCGCGAGAACCGCTGGCTACTTCAATTTTTAAAGTAATTGCAATAAAGTTGAACAAGCAGCAGCAACAGCAATGGCCACGAATTTCTAACCTCAGGCCGGAGCCAAGGGAGTGCGGAGAAAGAGGGGGACAGTATGGTCAAACATTTAAACATGGGAACAATAAAAAAAAAGTTCTGTTTCCTAGCCGACTAAATGCGAAAAAAATCAATAGAAGCAGACAGCAGCAACATGAATAAAAAGATGAAGGCGAAAGAAGTTAAATAAAACCAAAATGTAAAATAAAAAAAACTTTTACAAAATATAAAAAAAAATGCCGCTACAAAATGTGAAGTTGAAGTCTGGAACGGCGAAAAGGTTGCTACAATGTGCAAAACGCGCTTTGCCAGGAGTTTGAGCCTAGAGTTCTGAACCTGCAATTGCAAAAAAATTCACGTTTTCCGCCTATTTTTTTTCTTATTTGCGCTAGACAACGAACTGCTCATAGAAACTGCACCACCCCAAAAAAACAAAAAAAAAAAAAAAATTATACCCCCCAGTGGTCAAAGCGCCCAGCGCGAAAGTGTGAGCGCTGCAGTCGGCGTCTCTGCCGCTATGAAGGGGTTAAAAAAAATGTTGTTTTGATTTTTTTCCACTAGCCCAGCAACATTTTTTTTGCCCCCCAGCTCAACACTCTTCCAAATGTTTTGGCGCTGGTCAGCCAGGGAGAGGGGGAAAGAGAGAGAGAGAGAGAGGCTGGGAGAGAGCAAGCTTAAGAGCGAGACAGCAATAGAGCGCCGCTGCTGCTGCGCTGTACCGATATTACATCTTTTTTTCCACTTTTCTTTTGGAATTTGCTATTTTTTTTCCAAATTTCGTTTTGTTTTATTTTGCTGCGTGCTGCTGCAAACCGAAAGCGACGGCTGGCCGGAAGTTGGCGTGGGCCATTCGACGCCTTCTTGTACTACTGCCAGTTGGTGTTGTGGTTGTTGTTGTTGTTGTTGTTGGCAGACTGCCTGGCTTGGCTGGCTGGTTGGCATGATGGTTAGAGAGAACTTCCGTTCATGTCCCTGGCCTGGCGCTGACTCTTACTTCTGGTCATCTTCATCAGCAGCTGCAAACGCAGCACACTCTCTGTGCGTTTGTGTGTGTGTCAATGTGCGTGTGGTTGGATGGGTGTGTGTGGGTAGCTGTGTTTGCATTTATTCTCTTTTTTATTTTTAGACTGCTTTTTCGTTTGTCCACCTACTAACTAGTCGGAGTTCATATACACACACACACACTCTCTCACACACACACGCACACCAAACTCTTGAAAACTGACGCAGAGCTGGGGTGTAGTGCAACTAAAAGCAACAGAAAACTAACGCTACGTGGATTACACACACGCATACACACATGCACATGCACATCAACACCCACACCGACACACACACACACATACCAACTTGCTGCTTCGTTTTCACACGCTGTGGCAACTCCCCTTGCACTATGCACAATTTTTTAGCCAACTTTTATTTTGTTTTTTTTTTTGTTATTTTTGGTGGCAGCAGCAGAAACCGCCTCACTTTTGCCGCTCGGCAACGCCGTCGCTTTGACACCTTCGATTGTCTGTAGCGCGGTTTTCTATTTCAATTGATACTCCCCTATATTTAAACCTATATATACATATATATTTTTTTTTTAGTTTTACCTTTATTATCACAGTACTTTTTTGTGGATCACCCTTTTTTCTATATGCCATTTTGACTTTAAATAGAGTTTTATCAAAATATGTGCGAATATTTAACATTGTTTTTAATAAAACAAATTTATATAGTTGAAATTAATTTTAATACAAGTTTTGTTTTAGTGCAGTTAGGATATTAATTGCCTAATAGGATGTAAATAAATGTATATGTGCTAGTTCATAATTACGCAAATCTCAGTCTAATATAAATAATATAACTATAATATATTAATAACAATAATAATAATAATATATTAATAATAATATTATAAAGTATTACAGGGTTAGCGAATTGCTTTCTTATTATATTTTAAAACTTATAATAAAAGTATTGGCAATTCTGACTACATTCTCTACTCTTTAATTCTCATAGAAATATACTTATTGCATTTGTTCTCATCTCATTTGTGCAGCATGCCAAGGATATTAGTGATTACAATCTTTGGCCACCGACGCCGCGCTCACATCAACATGCAAGCGAGCATCATCCGATGTCCCTGAAACAGGAGTACGAGGTAAGTGGTGCCGTGCCAGTGGCTGAAGTGCTGTTAAATGCACATAGATTGTGGGCATTAGTCTATGCCACATCCATAAAAAAGATACAAACACCATAAACAACAACAACAACAACAACAACGGGACAAACAAAACCAAAGTAAAACCAAAACATTTCTAAAAATCGCGAGCCTCAAATTTGTTGCTTTTTATTTAGCTCTCAACTTACCCTTTTGTTTTGTTTTTGTTACTGTTTGCAATATTGTATACAAATAACTGTATTTTCCATCCTTTTTTATTTGTTGCATTTTGTTTTGCTTTGCGTTGCGGCTTTTTTCTAAACGTATCGGAAATGTTTAGGAAAAACCAGCCGCTGCATTTATTTACACAGATTGTTTTTTTTATATGAGAACTTGGAATTTATTTCATTTTATTTGCAGTTTGTCCTAGGTCATGTCTGGCCCAGACAAAGAGGCAGATATGGCCGAGAGAGCAAGGCATAGTCTCGAAGCTTTTAACCTATATTCACATTTTACATGCAATCGAAAGCAGAAATCAGAGCTATATTTTTTCCATGTTTTTCATTTGCGTATTTTGTTTTATTTGGTTTGGTTTTCCTCTCGCTTAGATTTTATATATATAAATTTGCCGCGCTTGGATTTGATTTTTGCCATATTGATTTGTTTTCACGTGAATTTTGCTCTTTGACTGACTTTTTTTTATGTTAAATTTAAATAGCTTGGACAGCTCCATTCAAAACATTTACACTCGCCAAACATCATTTGGCTTATATATTAATATATATTTTTTTAATATTAAAAATGTATAATTTATTGCTGTTTTTTAAGAACTTTTTGTTATTGTTTCAATTTTAGAGCTTATGCGATATCATTAGCAATTTAAATATTTTGATGGTGCATTTGACTGGAAATTTATAGAATTGCATATTTTATGTGTTTTGTTCAATTGTTTAATTTTAAATTAACTTTATCAAACAGACAACAGAAAAAAATCAAATGTACCAATCTGGTTGAAGTTTTAAAACATAGCCCTAAATATCGTTAAAACCGAGCTTAAATAGTAAAGTTATTATCTTAGTGCATATTTAACAATCCTTTCATCACTTTATTTTTTTAGGCCAAAATGAACGATCACCACCATCACAATAATCTGCAAAAAGGTGAGTAGCGATACCAAATCGAACTGAATCGAACGTGGCTGTGTGTCCCGTATTGACCTGCCCCAAAGCTGTGGGATACCTGACCCAGGCAACAATGTAACCAAGTAACTGCGGTGGCTCAGTTCGGTGCTCCATTGGTTAATTAATTGCTCAGAAAAACAAGAAACGATAATCACGAATCTCGAGCAGATAGTAGAAGGTTTTTGTGGGGGCGCGCGCGATTTGCAGATTGTAATCTGGCATAAAAATGCATACGTTGCATATAAAAGTTAAATTGCAACACGCGTGCGGCATGATGTTGGCAGAGACAAAAGCGAGCGGACAATGTGGCCTGGCCAGGCCAGGCCAGGCCAGATACACCCCAGATACTCCCACGAAAAATTGACCTTTAACTGAAAGAACAGCAACATCAGCCACAACAACAACAACAATTGGCAACAAGCTGCTTACAACATGTTTACATAAATTCCTAAAATGCAAACAACATCTTTGTGTAGTAGCCCCACACAACAACGACAACAACGACAATAACAACAGTAACAACTACAAGTTACAACGGCGGCAACATTGACAGCAACACGCTCCAAAAGGGTTTGCGGTAAACGGGTTCGGTTTCGGGTTCAGGTTCGATATCAGTTTAACTCCGTTGGCGGCAATGATCTCGGCCCGATAATGTCAACGCTAGGCAATTGGCCAATAACATTGCTGCTGTTGATGTTGCTACTGCTGCTGCTGCTGCAACTGATGCTGATGCTGATGCTGATGCTGCGATAAGCATCTCGGCAACATTGCAGCCAACAATGTAGATGTAGATGTATCTATGCGATGCATTGGCTTTTACTTGTATGCCAGTTGGCTTTTACCTGTGCAAATTAACAATACGGACGGCTAAAACTATATTGGCCATGACTCAGTCTCCTGGCTAAAACTTGGACTGTCTGCAGCTATTTGCTAGTTGTCGTAGCTCATATTGTTACACTCAAAAAAAAGTTGATATGGTTGAAAAATATGCCTAAAGTAAATCAAATTGTATCTTAAATAAAATATATAAGAGAAATACTTAAAAAAATATATATAATATCAAATATAGAATTCCTTTAATATTACATTAGATAAAGTCAATTAATTTTTAAATTGTAATTTTCCGTTTGCGGGAACTATCTTTTTTGTAAATGTATCTTTATTTTACATTATCCATTTTACGGCCAAGTGCATCTCTTCAGCCTAGACAATTTTGCCGAGATGGCGACATTCGCCCTCCGGTAATTAACACTAACAATGTTTGTGCTGGCCAACTCACTTGAGGGGGAACCTTTGCTACCTTTGCAATTTGGTGGCAACAGTTGTCTGCAAATGTTTTAGTAGAAATGCTTTTGACATGCCAGCAGTTGGGGCGCCCCAATAGTGGCCCAGCCGATAATCCTCGACAGGCTGGCCTCGACTCGCCCGTTCAGCTCATCAGCGGATTCACACAATTTTTGCACGCAAATGCGCTGGGCACTCAATTATAGATAGATGGTGGTTAGGTGGTTAGGTGGCTTGATGGCTTAGATAGATGGCATCCAGATATAAAAAGTTATTTGAAAAAAATGTGAAACTATTTTCACATAAACTGTAACTCAGCTCGCGAGCGATTTCCCAGTGGCAATCAGAGCGGCCAAGTTTAATTAGAGAAGCCAGCGAGCTTTGTGTGGCTGTGGCGCAGGAGCAGGCAGTGGAGCATGTGAGGCAAGCAGGCCTGTCGGCAGGTGGCAGCTTGGCTGCGAACGTGATCTGAGCGTACGTCGGCAACTTCAACAGAGACAAGCGGCATGAGTCGACTCGACCAGACTCGACTTGACTCCACTCAACTTGACTTGCACAGCTAAAACTGATGGACAGCCGTGGCGCCATCTAATGTTGCCACGGCTGACACAATTCAACAGCAACTGAAGCAAACAACTCAATTGCAGGTCACTTTCTGGATGACAATCGTCTGGAGCATCATGCGGCAGTCGCCGGACAAGGTAAGTCCAAAAACCCCATCGTAAAACTTGCCTTTTAAGGTTCTGCAATACTTGTCAACAATTTTTCTAATACTCGTGTTTTTTTTTGGGCAGTGGAAGAATTCAAAAGTTGTAATAAAATGCTTGAGAAAACTCTTGAAGCGTTCGATTGGCACTAATATTTTGTTTTATGATAGAGATAACTAAATATTTCTTAGAGATTAAAAAAAACAGTTTTGTAAAAAGGTTTCCAATAATAATAGAGAGAAATCGTTGTTATTTTAAATTGTCTTCAAATAGTTGCGATTTATATTGGTGAATTCATTTAAGTTAACTAAACTTTAAACTTTTCTTAACAGGTAATCTTGGCCTTGGTGGCGCTACCAATGGCGCTGGCTCAGGTCCAGGTGGTGGCAACTCTGGCTTAGGTGGCAGCTCGCATCACAGCAATCATGTGTCAGCAGCGGCTGCTGCCGCTGTGCATCATCATAACAATGCCGTGGCAGCAGCATCGGCTGCCGCGTTACTTGTCGTGCCACAGCCCATCAATGCCAGTAAGATGGGCGGACCGGGGGTGGGCGGCAGCGGTGGACATGGGCCCGCAGGCGGCGGCAGTGGACGGAAGTATCAATGCAAAATGTGCCCGCAGGTGAGTTGTGGCCAGAATTCTATCTGCTCCCTCTTTTTTGCATTGCTTGCTATCGTTAAGTTAAGGCCAAAGGTTTAACAGTAAAATTGTTGTCCGTCCGCCGGTCCTTCGAATTGCAAATTGCTCGGCATTTAGCAAGGCAACCGTTGCAACTCGCAACTTTGCAGCGCGGGAGGCGACGGCATCGCAACGGCGTTTGTTTACAATTTTCCAGTTGATTTGCTTGCCACAAAGTTTCGAATTTCAGACAGTCAGCCGTTGTTTCCTCGCATGGCTCCTCCACTCCTCTCCTCTGCTCGTCTCTCCTCGGTCTCTAACCGTGTCCCTGTATCAAGTGCATTTTTTCCCACAATTCATTCAGCTTCAATTTTTGGCGGCCTACGCACTTGGCCAAAACTGGCCAGAACCGGCATTAATGACACACAAGCTTTGGCCAACAGATGCTGCAGCTGCTCATAAAATGTCAATTAGCATCGTCCTTAATATATATATATATATAGGCGTATACATGTGGAGGTGTGCGTTCGTGTGTGTGTGTGTGTTTAAGTCTGTTTGTATTCGCCTGCGTGTTAATTGCAGCTAATTGAGCTTATTGTTTTTAACGGTTTCGATTTTTATTCTTTTTATACTGACCTGCGGCAGGTAACAACTTCGGGTTTACGGGGCATGGAGAAAATGATATTCGTGGGACACATTAACGGGTGGGATTTGCTTTTTAAGATCATCTTGAAGAGAATAGTTTATACCAAATCAAAAACTGAACGCCCTTAATAAGAGTTAAAAAAATTTATTGATTAATTAAAAATCTTTGCACGGTTTTTAAAATGACTCGTTAGAAAGTGATAGAAAATCCTGGAATTTCAGCTTTAGCCAATGTGATTGAATTAAAGTAAATTGAACAACGCCCCAAAAAAAAATAACATTTAACATTGTAGAAATAATGGTAAAAAATTGTGTTATTATGTTATTGTTGTTTTAATTGTTGTTATGTATATTTTGTGGAGTACAGTAGCACAGTTGCCGCAGCAGCAGCAGCAGCAGCAACGAAAACGAAAATTTGTTGGCCATTGGACGAATGATAAGTCGGCCAGATACGCCACACCCATAACGCCTACAAATTGTGGCACAGAACTAACAGCTCTTGCAGCGTGTGCTGATGAGCGACACACACACATACAAGCACACGACTGATGATGTTGATGACGCTGCTGAAAATACAGCAACAATAGCAACAGCAACAACAACAACAACAGCAGCAACAACAACAACAACAAGTACAACAGCCAGCAGCGGAGAGGTGTTCATTTGTGCGAGGCAAAGTGAAATAGCAGCATGCCTAAAAGTATGCTGCAGAATTTTTTGTGGCTCCCGCTGCGTGCGAGTGAATTCACAGTTGCAGTGTGTGTGTATGTGTGTATGTGTGTGGGTGTGCATATATTGCGAGTGTGTGCACATTTTCGGTTTTTTCTTTTTTAAACTCACACACATACATTTGAATTTATAAGTGTGCGAGCTTGTGTGTGTGTGTGTAAGCTGCACTACTGAAAATTAGTGCGTTTCTACGCTCAAAAGCGTCTGCTGGGCTGCAGCTACGTTTTTAATTACCCACACTTGCCATTTTTTCGTTGCTGCTTTGTCAGTCTCCTTGGTGCTGTTATTATTGCTGTTGTTGTTGTTGCTGCCAATGCAGCTACAGCTTCAATTGGAATTACTTCACTTGGCACTCACATCTGCGTTGTAGCAGCAACAGCAGCAACATGAGCCACAATTTTTCTTTTTCTTTTTTTTTGCCTCCTTTGTAATGCCTTTGACTGGCCACATCTACGTATTCATATAGCATATACAGCAAAATTTCCACTAGTATGTGTGTGTGTGTGTGTAAGATACAGATGCAGTCAGCCTATCATGTTAGTGTGCGCTGGCCTTCTTTTTCCATATCAGCATTTCTTTTTGCTGTGCTTTCTCACTCTGTGATAGGAGGGGAAAATGTTATTTTTGCACTTTTATTTGTAAGCCAAAAATTATGTAAGGTAGCCGAAGTGTTGGGGGTGCGACAGGTTGTAGCTGTTGTACTTATGTGCCCCACACTTTATGGCGTTATTAAATTATTTTTAAAATATTTGTGAGCGCTGCGCTGAGTTAAATCAATGCACTCAATGCATTTATAATATTTTTACAATATGATTTTATTTATATTTATATATTTCATAGTAGATTAAAAATAAGTATGGTTTTATACATAAGCTTAAAAAATGCAATCTTCATAAAGAATCTTTTGCTTTCATTTACTCCACATTTATATTTTATTAGCATATAAATATTTCATATGAGTCACAAAAAAATAGGCGTAACCGAGCCCACTTAAAAAAAGAAAAATCTCTCAGCCTACATATATTCGAGGCAAAAAAGGAATTAAGTGAAATGCGCGCAAAAGCATGCAACATTTTTTTGCGACCACTTATTAGCGCACATGCAACATATGTATGTATATGTGGGTGTGTGTGCATATGTGTGTGTGCCATTATGTATGTTTGTGCAGCATACATTTTGTGCTGCCTCTGAAGCGCCTGTCCCCCAACACCACCCCCCGCCGCACGCGTAATGCCCTGTTATTATTTTTAACTGAAATTTTTTAGTTGAATTTGCAAGTTTTTTCTTTTAGCTTTACTTTTTTGCATTGACTCATCTTTCCTTAGCGGCCATGCTGTGCACTAACACAATTACACACGCACTGCAAAGCCACTGAAGCACTGGACATTTCCAGTCCATGCGCCACACAGAGAGGGGACTGGTGCGAGGGGGTACCTTCAAAAAGCTCACACTATCAATTAGTAAAATTACATGCGAAAAACGAGCGCAAAATGTTTTGCCACGTTAGAGAAAAAATACAAAAATTAAAGTAAAAGAAAATAAAAAACAATTTATCACACACACACATGCGCATATGTACATGCTGTTTGCAAGTGTGCGTGTGTGTGTGTGTGTGTGCCTGTTATTCCCCTCATTTAATTAGCAATAAAAATAGGCTAAAAAGTCTAAATAAAAAAGTAAAAACTGCAAGCGATTATGCATACATGCCGCACACACACACACACTCCCACACACAATAGCAAACGCACACGCAACACGCAACACCCAGCACACAAGCGCACACACATTGCAAGCGTGCCATTTGTCCGACAATTTTAACACGCGCCCCCAAGTAGGCAACGCTTTCTGTCAAGCTGCGCAGCTTACTCACTCACACACCGACATACGCACACACACACACACACACACAGGGATGCACACGCACGCCTAGCACTGGGTATTAAAATTTTATCCGATATAATGCATGAATTATGTAAACTATTTTTATATTTATTTTTATTGTTGTCGTTGATTTTTGTTATTTTATGGTTTATTTTTATGTTTTTTGCAACTTGCTGTCACAGTATTGGTGGCCCCTGCGTATCACCATTGCCCCTGCGTATACTTGAATGTGTATGTGTGTTAGTGTGCTCGTGTGGGCTTGTGTGTGTTTGTGTGTGCTGGTCAGAGGCCTTTGGCATTAGCATTTGGTTAATGTTAACGGGTGTCGCCCTCTATCGACCGAAAAAAGCATACCGCTCATCCATTGTCATTGTATTTTTAGTGCGGTTGGCAATACAAATAAAAAATCCATGCCTTTTGTCTCGCTTCCTCAGCTATTTGCATCTCTATCTGCTGCAGGCTGCAGCCTGTTTATTTTTAATTTTATTATATGTACTTTATTTTTCCAATGCATTGATGTGCTACACACTCTGTGTGTGTGTGTGCGTGTGTGTGTGTGTATTTGTCTATTTATGCACTCGTCCATGGCATTTAAGTGTTTTGTTTTGTTTTGCTTGTATTTGCATATTGCATAAAATCATACATTTTTTCACCCCAACACTCAGCAAATTGTTTTTAAGCCGTCATCTAGTGGCTTTTTTTTCATTATTAATTTCAATTTTTTATTGTATTTACGCTTTAGGCATTCTTTTTTATTTACTTGCAAATACATAAAGTACATGTTTTGCTTACTGCTTAAAATAATATAAATAATTAACGTTCACCAATAGTTTACAAATTATTAAAATTCGGAAAAAGCAGATTTTAATTTCATCTGCTGAGAGAACTATGGCTTTGAAAATGTGTTTAACTAATTATTTAAAACGTGTAAACTTTTCTCACTTCTCCTGTAGAATTAATCCTTTTTCAGTTATTCTAAGCACTAAAATTAAATAAATATCAAATTGTTAGTGGAATATATTTCAAAAATATCTTTTACAATTCAAGAATTTAAGAAAGCATTCTATTATTATTATTATTAAAATTGGGGTCTTCTGCACTGTGACATATTTGATCTATTGTGCCCCCTCCTGAGCTTATAGCTCCTCCATCAACACCAGTTCCTGCAAGAATGCCAGAATCTTTTATGGGTCGAGGGCTTGTTTGTCATTGACGTTCATAA
Organism: Drosophila demipolita; assembly: GCA_035042405.1. Lineage (NCBI taxonomy): Eukaryota > Metazoa > Arthropoda > Insecta > Diptera > Drosophilidae > Drosophila > Drosophila demipolita. Next base: position 3,864,165 of record JAWNLI010000349.1, on the reverse strand, counting down.
TATGCATTTCTAGGGTGCTGCATCTTTTCCTGTATAGGGCGATACATTCTGTTAGGAAGTGAGTTGAGGACTCCTCCTCTACTTCACAAAACCTACACTTATTGTTACCATAGATACCCATTTTGGATAGGTGACTTTTTAGTCGTCAATGTCCTGTCAGTAGACCGACAAGTATCCTTAGCCTATTCCTACCCATCCGCCTCTTCGTTCCCTACTATTTCCCTGTGTCCCGGGACCCATCTTAGGGTAAGCCTATAGTGAGCCCCGAGCCGGTCAAGCTTGGATCGTACTTCATGGACTACTTTTAATGTTAACTTCGTCCCATTTTGTAGCCTTTATTGCTGCTATACTATCGGATATGATAGATATATCCGCATTGCGAAAGTTGCGCTTTAGATTAAATTCCGCACATCTCCCTAAGGCACACACCTCAGCTTGAAATATACTGGTGTACATACCCAGAGATTCATGATAGGCTATCCGAGGATCCACCACTCCCTGGCCTGTTCCCTGATTGGTGAGTGATCCATCGGTATACCATTTGATGGTGTGCTGTTTCATAGGATGGATTTCATCTAGTGTTGTCCATTCCTTTTTGCTACTGGTTGGAACTTTAAATTTCACTCTAATATATATTCGGGTTTCATTTCATTTCATTTGCCTATGTTGTAACAGGAGGGGAAGTTCATCTGAAAGAATTTGGGCATCTTTATGGCTCCGGATGTGTCTGCTCCCAACTCCTTCTTCTGAAATCCTTATATGCGTAGCTTTCTGTTGGAGCCTTATGGTGTGGTGGAGGGGCGTGAGCTCCATTAGGGCTTCCAGGGCAAATGTAGGGCAGGTGCGCATTGCCCCTAAGAAAGCATTCTAAAAGAGGTATAATTCAGAGAGCTCCTCTAGAAAATTACCTTAACCCACATGAACCCTGACAAGCTGATAAATTTATGCTTATATAAACAAAAAGGCTACATTTTTTTAGAATTTGTATTGCAACATTTGCTCAGAAACAATCTCTGAGAACGACAGAGAATATATATATATATATATATATATATATATATATGTATACTTTATATAGTTAAAAAGCTTTCCTTCTGCCTGCCTTAATTAAAATGACAAATTACTGCTCATTTTACGTACCAAAATTGATCTACCCAAATTTTGAAGATGTTAAGCATGAGGTAAAATTTGGCTTTACTTGTAACTTATTTATTTATATATTTTTCTATTGCCAGGTGTGTGAAACACGTATAGGGTATAGCCAACTCGATGAGACGACGTTTAGAATCGAATTTTTTGCTCTGATGAGCATTTCTTTATTTTATACAAAAATCTTAAACCTAAATACATATGTTTATTTATATTAACGGAGTCGCTTGTAGGGCGATGTTCAATGTTCATAATTAAGCAACTTCATGTGATGTTTTCTTATTTTAATGCAGCCACTTGAAAGTGGACTGTATATGATATTTTGTCATTCAAAAATAGCTGAGCCTCGCAGCGTCTCATGTTCATACTTGAACACCGTGCTTACATATTCAATATTTTCAAATTTCTGTGAAGTTGACAAAATTGTTCTAAATACAAAAAATTTGTTCCGTGCATGCTTTAAGTCTGGCATATGTTTTTTGCAAGGCAAGTGTTTTAACGATAAACATTGAATCGAAGTACCAAGTAATTATTATTACCAATCATTCTGTCAACAAAATATATATATATATATATATATATATATATACATATATACATATATACATATAATACAATATATATAAAATATAATAATATAATTGCCTCAGCCAGAAAGATTTACCTGTAAAAAATAGAAAACGTTAAAGGAAAATAATTCTTATCAAAAAAAAAACTAACCATAGATCTGAAATATGTTTTCATGGATTGCCACTGTATGCTGGGTGAATAATTATTCTCACGCTTCCAATCGTCATCATTCAGCGAGCATGTTGGCTGCAGTGGCTCCACCTCAAGGAACTGGGCCCAGAAGCAGGGCGACTGAAGGAGCAGCACACGCAACACCTGCTGCCATAGCACAATATTGCTCAGACTGAGATCGACATCGTCGAAAAGCGTTGGCGCAAATATGACAGCAATATTGTTGATAGACATCTTCACGGCGGGACATTGTGCAATGCGCTGCCAGTGCAGCATGAGAAACGCCAGTGTATCACGATGTGCCTGTGGCAGCTGCACCATGGTATCATAAACTTGCTCCTCGGCGGCCAGCGCATCGGGTTGTTGTGCTGCCAGCACAAAGTCCTGCCTGTAGTACAACGGTATCAGTGGACGCTGCAGCGAGCGCAGAAACTCCTTCACACAGCAGCAAAGCGTGTGTGTATCCTTGTTGCCCAGATGCGGCAAAGTCTTGCCACGCAGCAGCTTGTGCCGCAGACGTTTCACCTTTTCTTTGGTGGAGGAGACGCGATAGAGACCCTCCTGCTCAAATCCACGCGCCTCAATCTCTGTCACACAGTGCACGATCAGGGCTGGCACCATTGGTGCCACATGTGGCACAAAATCTATCAAACAGCCGATCTTTCTACTCTCCATCGGCAGTGGTACGCAGTTCATAGTTAGCTGCCTGCAGCAGTCAATGTGGCAGCGCAGCGGACAGTTCCGACATTTTAAGCTTGCAACAGCAAATCGTATGCTGCAAATATCACAAAATGTTGCATAAATTCACTTACCAAATGAGATACATTTTAGTGAAAAATTAGTTGAATAAATTTTTATTTAATTTTTCAAAGATATAATTGCTGTAAGCAATTTGTCAATAGTAGTTACTTGGTTGAGGCTTATTTTCTGTGCCAGCTGGAACTGATTTACCATCAATCAATTGGAAATACTCAACGTTTAGTTTACGTATGAGAAACTGAGATCTTCGGAAGCTATAAATATTTTAATGGTATTTATAGGATCGAAGATGCCTTTTTTCTTTTTAGAAAATTATTTTAGTTAGTCAGCTGCTGTTGGTTGCAGCTTTATATCGTTAAGGCTGTTGTAAGCTATGACTTGCAACAGTTCGGCACATATTTTATTTACGGAAGTAACTCACCGTTTGTTGCACTGCACACAGTTACCCACGTTGGAGTAATAGGACTTCAGCTTGAAGTTGTGATGACGCAGGAGCGGATACGTGGGTAAATAAATAGACGAATAGCAATCGACGTCTTGCAGCAACCCATCCACGCTACCATTGGGATTCATGTGAATGCGCAGGTGATCATCCTGTAGTGAATCCATTGACTGCTCATCGTACATGCGAAAATGTCTGCTCAGGTCACTATATGAATTATATTCACGTCTCATTCTGTCCATCGACTGCACCGCTGGGCGTTGTGGCAGCAAGTAAATCACCCGCCTGACTAGCTCTCAACGACAACGTCTGTTTTTTCTTTCTGGTATCGCAAACTTCTGATACTTATCCACACATACTTGAACATTATTCACATAAATATACAGAAATGCACTTGTATATGGAATGGGCTGACGAAATCAGCTGTCAATGTTTATTGAGTCAGCTGCATGGCAAATGTTTTTCCAGCAAAGGTTTAATTCACAGAATGTTCGCTTGCAGCTTGTTGCACGACTGCAACAACTTGTCCGTCGTCTCAATAGTAGGCCAATTTGAAGCCGTGCACACAATATTTATTGGAATGTTTCAATTCCAAACATAAATAGCAATTCAAGCGTTCAACTGAAAGTAAATTTCTAATATACCTAATATCATCGTAAACAAATAAAAAAAGAATTTTAATTTATGTTATAAATCTCAAAAGGAAATAATAGAGATATGATTAGTTTCCACGATTAGTTATGTTAATAGACATAATCAAACAGTTGAGTTATTGGGCAATGACTCTCACACATTTCAAGTTATGAAAATATTTACTTTATTAATCTATATTTTATGCAGCCCTCTCACTTATTTTTAGATAACATTTGTTACAATAATAAAATATTCCAGTGTTTAGAAACACAGTGGTGTATCAATATACGCTTATATGATTATTTTAAATATCAAATGACAGTTGGTATAAAGATTACTTCATATAAGTAATTGAATCTTTTCTAAAGACAGTTGGTTTTCCATGAGGCTAAAACTAATGTTGGCGTACAGAAATGAATCATAAATATAGTTCCCTAATATAAATAAAATAGGATTATAGTATTCCAGTATAATGTATTTCTTTATATTTAATAACATTTGTTTTCTTATAGTTGTGGACAATTATATAAGTACTTTATTTCATATAAAAATTCCTTTATCTTAATCAATTTATTGCAAGCTCTATTCAAATTTGTATCACAGATTATATCACAGTCTATTTTGCAAAACTCCAAAATTACAGTTGAACAGTATAAAAAACAGAAATCTATTCTAATAAAAGTCAGTGTCTGAACATTAAATCCTTAGAGTTGACAACAAGATAATAATAAAAATGGAGTTTATAAAAATACGCTTTAAATACTTGTGCGACACTTTCCAGAATTCAATGTCACACAGCGGAGAGTGGTGTAAAAAATCTGATGGGAAAACAATTTGCGAAAGTATCAATGAATTCTAAGCGCGTTGAAAATGGCTCAATGACCGCTCTGAACGGATAAAAAATTCATAGAAAAACGTTTTGCGGCCAACAAAAAAAAAAAAACACGTCTAAAAAATTGAAAAAATTTAAAAAAAAAAGCTACGATAGATGTACATATCAAAAAGCGAAAATGTTAGACCTAAGCGCAGTTCAAATAAAAATGAAATTTTTTTTTTTCAATTTTGGTTGTTGGTGTTGCATACTTGCCGGCGCAGCGTTTTGCCATCAATTTTTAAACGAACAGCGGCCACAGCGTAGAGCAGAATATTCCCGTTGCTGTTGGAGGGAAGGAGGGAAGCGAAGGGTGCGATTGAGGCCCAGCAAACAGACAAAATTAACGAACGAGGCGGGCAAAGGGCAAAAGAATTTGATTTTTATATTTTGTTGCCGTTTTTTAGGCGTCAGTTGCAGACGCAGCAGCAGCAACAGCAGCAGCAGAAGCAGCGGCAGCACTCACACGTTAGTGTGTGTGTGCGAGTGATTGGATTGGATGGGGTGTCCGCCTAAGTGTACGTGTGTGACTGTGTGTGCCTATGTGTGTGTGTGTGTCTGATGGGCGTCGCATTGAATTCGTAGTTATTAATGCGTATTGAAATGCACATGTGCATATACGTGAATAAACCTACATAGCTCTATGTATTTGTATGTGCGTATGTGTGTGTGTGTGTGTGTATGAGTGAGTGGCCCAAGTGCGAGTGTGAGTGTGTTTGAGTGTATGCGTCTGTTTTGTTTGTATTCAAAGTCCACAAACGCCAGTCACGCATCGGCATAAGCCCATGCAAGTAACCATAGCAAATGTGCGGGCATTGCGCCCCAAAAAAAAACACATCACACAACACCCAAACCACTTTGTCAATATGTGTGTGTATGTTTTCGATTGTCCACTGTGTTCGAAAACAGCATCACAACAAAACAACTAAAAAAAAATCTGTATGACATGGAAAAAACAAAAATAAAACAAAAAAAAAGCGATGCAAAGCGAAATGCAAAAATAACGTATAAAAAGAACACACTCATACGGAATTAAAAAAAAGGAATAGAGGAAATGTTACATCAAGATCCACTGACAGTGTTGCCACGTGGTGTTAATTAATTTTTCACAAACACAAAAGATGCCACGGTTTTTTAAAAAGGAAAAGTATTGAAGCTCGTTTTTCGGCGCAACAAATGAGAATTGGGCGAAAAATATTTTTTTTCCAAATGTTAATAGTTGACAAATTAGACACGGCATATGTGAATTAAAACTGAATGCTAATACCTAATCAATACTATTCGTGTTTAATTAAAAAGAAACCTCTTCCATTATTTTCAACAAATAGGATTTACTTGATTTTTTGTTAAGATATCAAATTATTTTGTTAGTCTGTAGATGATCGTAAAAGTCGTCTTTGTATGGAATCTCTACTTTAATTAACGCAGATTAACATATTTGTTGTAATAATCTTTAATGTTAATAACTAACAATAACAACCAAAGAATTAGTACAATCTAAACCATTCATCCAAAACTGTTAGCGAAATATAACCCGAATTTAATACGCTTTGCACTTAGTAGCCTCAATTGTCTAACCCAATTCCTTAACACTAAAAACGTCAATTTATAATAAATACATTTTTCAATGGCAACTCTATGATTTTTTTTCCTGCGCTTTGCATCCCGTATTCGGAATACAACAAAAAATAAAAATAAAAAGCTAAAAACAAAATCTAAAAGCAAAGGCAAATACAACATGCAAAATACAAAAGCAATTTCAACAACACGGGGAGGGGACGATTGAAGTGGCAAAATAGCGCAAAAGCAAAGCAAAAACAAAGCAGACATGAAAAAATACTGTTTTGAGCGGGTCAGAAGTGTGGCGTGCGAGCGAGATGGCACGACGTAATAAAAAAAATTGTTTCCTGTGACAAGGCGGCCACAAAAATAAAAAAAACCTTTTTTCGAAGGGGAGGCTGCGTGGAAAAAATGCACAGCAAATGGAAATGGAAGCAATGCAAAAAAAATGAAAAAAATAGAAAAATGCGCAGAGAGAGGGGCAAGTAGTGTGGAGAAGAAGTCGAGGCAAGGTTGCAGCAGCCGCAGCAGCAGAAGCAGCGAAAAAAAAAACTTAGGAATAGCAGCAATGTCGACGACGACGTCGAAGAGCAGCAGACAAACGACGACTGCAGCGCAGCGGAATGAGTGCGCTTTGTGGCCTGTCTCTGTGTGTGTGTGCGTTTGTGATGGGGTGAGTGTGTGGGAGGTGTGTGTGTGTGTTTGTGTGTGAGCATGAGGCTTGCTGCTGGCAGTTAAGCCACGTGGTGGCTTAGGTCAGGGCGGAGGCTGCCTGAGGTGTGCCTGCCGACGCTGCGAAACATTTTTTTATTTTTCAGTTTCATTGCGCTTTCAAGCTTTTTTTAAGCAGTCTTTTTTTATTTTTGGTTTTGTCTTTGGCGTAATTCGACGCCAGACTGATAGAGTGCTTCAAGCGGCGGTTGACAACACTGCTGCTTTGAATTAGTGGGTCCAGCAGCGTACGTGAGAGGCATTCATAAAGTGCTGTCTACTTTTGGGCAGATAGCTAAAATTAAAATTTAATTGGATAGGAATTAATTAATTATAATTAATAATGTATAATTATTGGAACAATACATTCGTAGTTTACAATGCGTGCCCCTCGTGCCCCTCCATCAACAAAATGCCAAATACCAAAGTCAAACGTAAATTGCAAAGTCAAATTGTAAACAGCAAAAATAAAAATTTGAAAATAAAATAAAGTAAAACAGACAGCATCAAAGTCGAACAAAACAAATGGCGTAAAAAATTGTCAGACCATAGGATTAAGGGGGCGGTTGCGTTTGCTGCTCGTGCGGGGGCAAAGGCAGCTGACAGCAACATTTTTTGGGGGCGGCAAAGGCTAACTCGACGCTGACTGCGAAAAAATTCCATGCGTTTGCAATCCTATGTGTGGGTGTGTGTGTGTGTGTGTGTATGTGTTGCTGCTACTAAGGCTGTGTGCGTGGTCAAAATTCCCCTTTTTTAAATTTTTTACACACACAATTCTTTCGTTACTTTTTTTTCTCGTTTTGCGCGTTTTTTAGAGCCCATCGGTCGGCTCCAAACTTGCCCCATACCAAATTGAGTTTGGGTCAATGTTGACGGCGGCTGTTGCCTGCTGCTGTTGTTGTTGTTGCTATCGTTGTTTTGGCGCTGCTCTGTCAGGTGGCTGCGACGTTGGCAGCGCTGCTGCTGCGCAACGCGAGCCATTTGAATAGCGCCAGCAGCGACGCCGCCTATGCAACCAAAACATTTTTTTTCGCCTGCTGCTTTTTCCGCTGTGTGTATGCGTGTGTTTGTGAGTGTGTGCGTGGCATTTTTTTGCCCGTTTAGTGGGTTGTTGTTGTTGCTGCTACTGTTTTTTTTATTTTACTTTTTTTTTCGAAGTTGCTGCTGCCCGTTTGAGTGTGTGTGTGTGTGTGTGTTAGCCCTTTCCCCCATGCTATGTGTATGTGTGTGTTGCTGTTGTTGTTGTTGATGTTGTTGCCGCTGTGGCGGCCGGCGGCGGCCTTTACTAAAGCCTGACTGCCACCCACCCACACACACACACACACACACACAACTACATTTTGCAGCTGCTGCGTTTTGAAACGCCGCTGCTTTTGTGTTAGTGCGCGTTTTGTCTGTCTGGCAGCCACCTCGTGGCTGTCGATGCCGCCGCCGCCGTCGCCGCTGCTTTGCTTTGCTTTGCATCTCTCTTGTATATACGTGTGTGTGTTTGTGTGTGTGTGTGTGTGTGTGTGTGTGTGTACGACCCCCCGAAAAATATATTGTTTCAGATTTTTTCATCATCGCTTTAGTTGAGTTTTTACATTGGTGACGGATCGTGCTCTCGGCTCGCGGCACGCGTTTTGCTGCTGCTGCTCGACGAAAACGACGCTCGACGCTCGACACTCGACGGCTTTTGATGCTTTCGATGCTTTCGATGCTCGACGGGGGCTAAAGCGCGCGACTTTTCAGTTCAGCTGTGTGTTTTTCTGTGTGCGCAACATGTTCCTTGAGACGCCACCAATAAAAGTAACAACAGCAACAGCAACAACAAACATCTCAAATAGAAACACAGAAACACAACCACAACAAACAAATGTCCACCGTCTTCGGCTAGCGTCGTTCAGCAGTTGTAGTTGTAGTTGTTCGTCGCGAGAGGGCTAAGTAAAAGTCGCAATTTCTGAGAAAAACAACAACAATGCACCAAAAATGAAAATAAAAAAATGAAAGAAACTCGAATTGGAACTAGCACTTGACTCGGTTTCCGTTTCCGGTAAAGTGTGTGCGCGCTTTTAGACTTTTTTTCAGGCTGGTGACTTTCGATTCAATTGCGCGCTGTTTATTTATTGCCGCAACACACAAGACAAGTGTGTGTGCGTGTGTGTGTTTGTCCTTAAGATACGCAAACTTCTGATGCGCTGCTGCGTCTCTCGCCATCACGTGCTTTGCCGCTAAGAAGAAAGTGAAGCAGTCGAAGCAGCTGGCTTTGTTTTCCTTGACACAAACATACAAACATATATTTGTATGTATGTGTGTGTGTTGCTTGTGTGGCTGTGTGTGCGCATATAAATAATAAATGTGGGCGCTGCCAATGCTTGTGGATGTGTGTGCTTGTGTGTTGCCTATCAGCTGTTCTTTGTGTTCAATATCAAGGTAAACTTCCGCATTTAACTTGGTGCTTAAATCCAACAAACGACTTATTGCAAAATACTCCGCTGATTCAAAGATATTTTTCAATGTACATAGAAGATTTGACATTTTGACGGATTAGGCTTTTTAAATACTAAATCCATTTCAAAATTATGCCTTTTATGAATTTCCCGATAAGGTATTTTCTATTTCTGCGAATTTTAGTGATATATTATTTCGAGAAAGAAATTATTCTTTTAATGTTTCAAAGAGTACTACTCCAAAATTTTGTTGGACTCCGAAATTAATTTGATATCAGGCTCTTTTCAAAAGGTGTTTCGCATGAAAGATCAGTTCTCTTATCGCAGACGATTGAATAGTTTAAAGGTCGTGCTACTGATAGAAAGGTCAATAAACCCACGTATTTAACTCGTTGAGTTTGTGGCTCCAAATTTTGACCTACTCCTTGGAGGTACAATTGAGCATACAATTAAATATATCAGATCTTTTCTTTGGTTCATTTCAAATACAAAAATTCTTGATAACTACAGAGTTTCATTGAAGTCAGTATTTTTATGGAACTCACGTCAGTAATTTGAAATTGTGATTGTACTCATTAAATATAAATTTAATCAAAACGAAATTGTGCAATCCTTGAGAAAGTTTGAACATACTGATCCAAGCTGATATTAATATTCAAGCGCTTATGCCACGCTGAGAGCAAAGAGTTGACATAATCCCAGGCTCGATTACCCAGGCTCAGGCATGGCGCATCTTTTTCAAGCTGACTTGACACCAACTCGATCTGATGCTGCTTGCCTGTGTCATTGCAACTGTGAGTTTGGCAAAGTCATTCGAGCTTAAGCTAATTGGTCGGCACAAAACACCTAAATGTATATCTAAGCCACAGGCAGAGGCACGCATGATACTCAGTTAGTTCAGGATCAGGGTAAGGACAGGAAATTTAATATGCTGAGAAGATGCAGAGCAAGCGCCACACAAATCGCTGCACAACCCGTTAATGAGACGCAGCTGTGCGTTTGCAGCTGGACCACACCCCTACCGCCCACATACATACGCATACACATACACATACACATATGAGTGATTTTTTTGGAGCATGTTGGTCACAACTTAAAATTTACAAGCTTTCGATCAGTTAATCTGAAGCAATCGCGGCGTTCACAACGTATTCGAAATCGGGACTCGAAAATTGAGGGTGCAAACTTCTAATAATTTTATAAGCCGGATTAATATATATATTATTTTTAATTAAGATACGAAGCAAAAATTAATTGCATATTTGAAGAGATGTGAAATTAATTAATGATTAGTGCACACAAGCGTGATTCCACAAAAAAAGTAGCAGCAAATGTGAAATTAAATATCATTAAAATAGATAACAAAAAATTAAATAAAAAATATAAATAAATATGTGTGGATCCTATGACAGCAGGCCATACATTTTTCATCAACTGACAATAGAACAAATAAACAAGCAACAAAAAAAAAAATTAAAAGCGAAACTGGAAAATGTTTGTGAATTTGTGCAACTTAATAAAATGTGCTAAATAGTGGTGTGAAAAATGCATTAATCAGCCAACAATAATAACAAAAAATATGAATTATAAAAAAGGCGGGCCAACTTCATTTTCTTTTTTTCATTTTTACATATTTTTCAATTAATAATAACAAACTAGAGTTTGAGCGATGGGCGCAGGCCAAACCGCTAAATGTTAATTAGTTAAAAGCCCGAACTATGCATAAACCCGAACTTCAACCCACAAAACAAATATTCGCTCACACATACATGACTTTCCATACATATGCCCAAAGCATTCCCCAGTTTTTCAGATTTTTTGCATTTTTGTTTGATTCTTTGTTAATTTGGGTTTAGGACTGGGCTTACATAATGTGCATTGCATATAACGATGTACATATTAATATATGTATATATAATATGTAACTCACTCACATATAAGCTGTTTTTATATAACACCCTGGTTGCCATTAAAAAAGGAAGATCTCATTTTATATGCATGTCGTAATTTGTACGCAAATAATTATTTAGCTAACAAATAAAATAAAAAGAACTGAATATAAAATGGATAAAAATATATGCATATGTTTCTTTTACCCCTCTACAAAATAAATATACATTTTTCAATGCGATTCGAGAAAATTAATGCAATAAATAAATTCAAAACAGTTACACAAGGTTTCCTTTAAAAAAAATATGAAAATTAAATGTAAAGCTCAAAATATATAAATAAATAAAGTTGGGAATTTTCAAGCTCTTCTGCTTTGTTCTGTATATTAATTAATAGACAAATTGTAATCAAAGCAATAAAAAAAAAACACTACTTTCTATCAGAATACATAACAAGATTGTCTGTTCCCCATCGGCTTTTTGTAAGAAACTTGATATTCAAATCATTAAATGCTATTCAAATTAAAAAATTGATTCTGAGATTAATGTCAATGTACAATGTCAAAATAAGAAAAACTTAACTTTAGAAGAATAAAAATAGTTATAAAGTACCTCAAAAATACGTATTGTAATACCAGCTCGAAATGACAAATATATTTATTTAATAGCAGCTGCCTTTTACGATTGGAATTTCTAACCCACAAAAATTCCATTCAAGGTCAATGTCGTGAATGACAAACGAACTTGCAATTTCATCTAAGCGCCAAATAAACAACGTAACTCAATTTTGTATCAAAAATCAACATTCACATCCGCAGGAAAAAAATGTGAAAATATGCAACAATTGAATGAATTATTCACCGCGTTTAGAAATAGAAAAGCCCCCATTCAAAAACAAACTAAAAAAAGGGAGCAATGCAAATAAAAACAATGAGGACTTTCACCTGATAAATACGCAGGATGTCTGCAGCTTGTCTGTGCTGCAATGACTTGCCATGCTACACAAAAAAAATCAACAAAAAAAATCTATATAAAAAAACTTTCAACGCCCTATAAAAACATAGAATGTCAGCGAGAGTGGGAAACAGTGGATTGTTTTACGGAAAATTCTAATCAATGCGCTGAAAAACAACCAAAGAAACCTATGCATAGAAAATAGTCAAATTGAAAAAAAATCTCACTCGCTGGCACATGGGGAGGAAGCGTATAAAATCTGAAAAGTCAAATGCGTGCGGAAAAAATATTTTCGCGACGGAAAAAATTGTCAACGTCCAACGAAACGAAGCAATTCAAAAAAAAAAATAAAAAACACGCAGTAAAATTGCCGTTAGATTTAGGACAAACAAAATAATAAAGCCGACAAAAAATGCGAATAAACGGCGGGTGCAACGGCCCGAGATAAAAACGCTTTTGCGGTCTCGACTCGCAGATTTTGAAGCCCAACACCTATGAAATTGGTTAGAAGAAGTAGAAATTTAAACAAAAAATATATTCTGTGCAACAGGCAGAAGATGACATATCTGCAGCTATTAAATAAAACCATTCTTTTGCCAAACAGCTGAATTGGGGAACATAAATATTATAATAACATAATATTTTAGACTGTGTTTGACAGTAACCATCTGTCTTGAAAATTAAAATTTTTTCATACTAGTTTAAATTTTATTTTGCTCATGGCAAAAAGTATTAAAATAATTGAATTTTATATTTAAATTTTCAATTGCATACCCCTTAGAATTGCCAAAATAAAATTCTTTATTTGTAGCAAGAAAAAAATAGTCTTGTTTGTTAATTAATTACTCTTTTTCTTAATGTTATTAATTTATAACAGTTTTTATTTGAGTACATTTTGTAAGCCCGGGTTTCATGTCGAAAATTTTCTTTGCTTTATATTTATTTGCTTTAGCCATTTATAATTCAGTACAAAGTCAAACATATATATTCGAAATACCACTATTAATCATATAAATAAAATATAAATTAACATTGTGTTTTTTGTGTGAAATTGTGTATATTGTTGACAGATAAACAAATTGTGTTTTACGCACTTTTTATAGAACATTAAAAAAATAACTCAACTAAAGACGGCATAAAGTTAAATTTAACAACAATAAGTTAGTAACAATAAAAATTGAAATAATTACAAAAAATGGAGGGTCGTCTAATTGAGTATCGCCCGATTGGGGGTGGCCTCGATTACCATCACAATTCTCCGCTAATTGGTGAGATTCCGCCCGCTGGCGGAGACTACTCGCACGCCGTGCATCGCTCCATTGATCATCTGCGCAACAGTTTGAATGAGCGCGTGGCCCTTGGGCCGTTGAGTGTGTTTTCCAACACGCCGGATCTGCGCAGCTCGGTGCTCAGCTATAGCCAACATCCGCAACAGCAACCACAGGTGCCGCAGCAGCCACAACACCAACAGCAGCAGCAACATCAATATCACTTGAGTGGAGGCGGAGATGCACTGCATCAGCCTAAGCCACCGATTGAGAGCAGTTCCACATTGGCAATTGTCGATGGTGGCAGCAACAGTTCCAAGCACCAGGTTAATGAAGCTGTTGTGAGCAGCAGTAGCAGCAGCGCCAGTGGCTCCACAGCACCAACGGGCTCCACACGCGGCCGGAAGTCCCGCATCTATCCGAATCCCAATCAGCATATTGTGGTGACCAGCAACAGCGTTGATAACGGTGGCATACGCATGCAAAATGCAACACTCAATGAACGCAATCCTAATGCCAATCCAAGTTCGAATTCGAATCCGCTGCCAATTCCAAACCAAACTCCAGTTAGTGGCAGCGTCGCCAATGCCAATGGTATCTCATCTTCAACCAGTTCGCCACATCATATGACGCATGATGTGAAGGATACCAAGGTGATGGTTTAGGGGAGTGTACAGAGCAAAAAGTTCTCTGAAATTTGATGTCCATAATGTGGTCAATAATAAATAAAATTTTAACCCGTAAAGTTTCAAATCTTAATATTAGCCTTTTCTAATGCCATTAAATTAATACTACATTAACAGTTCTTAAAATTATTTTTATCAGCTAATCATATTGATGATAATATGATAATTTCAATATATTTTTGAAACTTTTGAAATGTATATTTTTAATCAATAAATATTCAATTTATATATGGGAGGAACGATACGAGTGCAATGCAAAACAAAGGAAATTTCTTAAAAAATAGCCATGAAAAACTTTCCTTAAATTGTTACTATTTCTAATGCAGATCTTCAGCTCGAAGGCGGATTTGCAGCTGCACACACAGATCCACATGCGCGAAGCGAAGCCCTACAAGTGCACTCAATGCTCCAAGGCGTTTGCCAACTCATCGTATCTGTCGCAGCACACCCGCATCCATTTGGGCATTAAGCCGTATCGCTGCGAGATTTGCCAGCGCAAGTTCACGCAGCTGTCGCACCTACAGCAGCACATACGCACGCACACCGGCGACAAGCCATACAAGTGCCGTCATCCTGGATGCCAGAAGGCCTTCTCCCAGCTCTCCAATCTGCAGTCGCATTCGCGCTGCCATCAAACGGACAAGCCGTTCAAGTGCAACTCCTGCTACAAGTGCTTCTCCGATGAGCCCTCGCTGCTGGAGCACATACCCAAGCACAAGGAATCGAAGCATCTGAAGACGCACATCTGCCAGTACTGCGGCAAGTCTTACACCCAGGAGACCTACCTTACCAAGCACATGCAGAAGCATGCGGAGCGCACCGACAAACGGCCACCGATTGCGCCAGGCAGTGCAGCTGCTGTTGCTGCTGCCGCCGCCGCTGCGGCTGCGGCTGGCGGTCAAAGCAACAATGCACCAGCAGCAACAGCAGCCAGCAACTCACAGCATCAGCGGAATAATTTGGTTTTGCCGCCCGTTTCAATAGCGCCAAGCGATAATAGCTATTGGCCAAAAGTAAGTCCCGATTCTGCAGCGGCGTCCAATGCCATGGAGGTCATGCATCAGCAACAGCAGCAGCAACAACAGCAGCAGCAACAACAACAGCAACAGCAGCAGCAACAACAGCAGCAGCAACAGCAACAACAGCAGCAGCAGCCACACCACCATCACACGCAATTGGGCGTGCCACCGCAGCAACATGGCCCGCCGCAACAGCAACAACAGCCGCAGCACCATCACCCACAGCAACACACAGCACAGCAACAGCAGCAGCAACAACCACCGCCTCAGCATGGCATGGAAGCCCACTACGCACAACCCACAGCGCCCAACAGCAATCAGAGCAATGGCCATCCGACGGAGCAACTGCAGCCGCATCATCGCATTATGCCCGAACCCGTACGAGAGGATATTGGTAAGTTTGCACCACCTGCAGTATTTGAAAACTTATTTAAACAAAGATTTGAGGAGTGGCTATACCACATTTGTTAACTTTACTTTAAAATTGAAATTTCTAACAAACAAGTTGAGAGTAAAAATTATAAATATTTGTTTAATTTAATATCAACTTTTCGTAAAATCTCCGCCCTTATGGTTAACTGAAAAATTCTAAGAATTACCGTCCGTTCTGAGAAAAAGAGTTTAAATGCCATCGTACGAAAATGAATGTTTGTAATTTTCTTATTATTATAATTCTTATAGTTTCTTTCTGGTCTGAAAAAAAGAAAAAGTGCCATTGTACAAATATGTATCTATATATATATATACATATATATATATATATATATATATAGATACATATATAAATTGCCAAACATATTAAATTTAGTTCTAAGGGTTAATTGCGTAAAACTGATTTATATCTTTGCAAGTATATATAAGCATCTTAAGTTAAGCTAATGAATTGTTTTCTTACAGTATCCACACCCAGCACAGTGGGGCCATATGATGCGGCCTCAATAGCGAAGAGCAGCAGCAACTCGGCTTTTACGCCGATCAACTCGATGCCTCCGCATTTGAATTCGCTGAGCCACCATCCGATGGCACAGCGCCCCTATCTCTATGATGCCATCAGTTTCCCCAATAAGAACGTCAACCAGAATAATGCCAATGCATTTCCCAATCAGCTGATCTCCCTACATCAGATCCGTAACTATGCGCATCAGCCGGCGGGACTGATGGCCGGCGAACATCTGCTCGGCGTTAGTGTTGGGCCCGGCAAGGACAAAGGATAGCTAACACCGTACTTTTAAGTTGGCCACGCCGTACCCCCCGTTCTTAAATTATTACCTACCTAAATGATATATATATATATGATAAACATATATGATATTGTGTTGACCGCCGATCTGTATGCAATACGAGCTGAGGTCCGTTTGTTAGTTTCTATAAGAAGTCGCGTATCCTGTACAGTATTAATTCGTAGTTAGTCCTAGTACGTACTCTCTGCTCGATTTAAGTTACGTATACACACACACATACATACACACACAAACACTTAACATATATATATATAAATATATATAATGCGTGAAGCACATCTGTAAATTGCCAATTATTCTAGTTTAACTACACCGTCCACTTAATTTGTATACTAAATTTCCGAATTGCAACTATTGATGGATCAATTGGATTGCATGGCAACTCTTTTGTATTCGCAGAATTTATAAAGGTTGGTGAGCTGGAGCTATTTAACAAGCATAAAGGCTTTTTTATGACACTAAAATCTGATAAAAAGATGGACTTACACTTTTTAGATATATATCAACAAGAACAATGACCGGTTCATTGGTCCTTAATTTTTTATGTTTAGCTTTCCAATAACTAAGTTGTCATTTAGGTATACTTTCATTCAACATTTTCGGCACTTTTTTAATTCAATTAGTATTGGCTATCTCTATTAGATTAATATTGGGTTCAAAAGATTTAGTTTTATCATGCTCCACTAGCCTGCTCCTGTCAGCCAGCAAATTTGTCGTCGCGTCAACTATAGAAAACTTTAACAAAAGCACCAAAAGCACACATTTCCAACGACCATTAATTTAAAACTGTTTGAATCCTCAGAGCTCTCGAATTGCATATGTATGTATATTTATCCGGCACGTTCTTAAGATTAAGTTTAATTCAATGCGCAAAACAGATCTCGCAGTAATATCTAAAATCAAACGACAGCTTTGAAATCAATGCTTGTGTAAACTATACTCTATAAAGTATAAAAGATATGTACATATACAACTACTAAAGTTAGAACTGGAAAAACATAAGTTATCCATTATGTATTTACGTGTATCGTATTCAATACAAAAATTTCTCAAAGAAATTTTTAAATGCAACAACAAAATAAATGCAGAAATACAGTTGATCATTAAAAATTGCGTGGGTTTACAAACTATGAATGAAACTATGCGATACATAAAAAAAAACCTATTTTGAATTAGGCGTAGGAATGAAAAAGATAATACTTAATTTGTAATGTTCAAACGGGAAATACTGTTGAAATAAATATTTTTGGTAAGACTGAAGTGATCAAAATTATAAAATCGAACAAAATTAAAAAAAAAAAATAATTATAATTTTTGCTAAAAATTACTTATAAGCTAAGTGAACTCCACTAATTGTGTCCTAAAATTCATAATAGAGGTCAGTAAATAATTAATAATTCAACAAGTAGGACCGCATTAATCGTATTATATGACGAATTCAAAAAAATAAAGCAAAAATATTTAAATTAAACATTAAAATAGATAGAGTGTAATTCCGCTAATCTCAATGTGAAAAGATATACAAAAGTAAAAACTAAAAGCGAAATACTAACATAAATTAAAATGGAAAACAAATTAATACTAAACTTAAGCATAGCAAATGGAAGCAGGCTACAAGGAACGTTTCGTCAAAGGTTTATGAAAAATCATATATGGTACTTTAAAAAATTATAAGTAAATACAAATAATTACATATATTATATACTTATGTAATTGCCAAGTAGTAGAGGTGTGTGTGTGTGTGTGTTTTAGTTAATGTAAATTTTTCATTTATTTTTAGCTCTTAAATCAAATCATAATAAAGTGAATTCAATGTTCAAAAGTGGATCTCTCTTTTTGCATATTTCTTTATAATTTCGACAAATATTAATATTATAATTCTTTGACTCACTGACCACAATATATGTTAGGACCAAGGTAAGAAATTCTGCTGCTGAAATATAATTTAAATAATATGTAAAAATAAGATTACAAAATTCAAGGATCGTTATGATATGACAGCAGTATTAAAAACACATTTTAAGAACATATTTTGATCTATAATCTATTTTTTTTTTTCAATTTTTTTGATAGTCTTGGATTTACAATATTTTAATGTGTTTGACAAAAAAAAGAGCTAGAAAATGTGATAAAACTGAATTTTTTATGATTCAATTTGCAACACTAATTATAATAAAAACATACTGTGAGATAACAAGTAAATATAAAGGAGGGAGTAAAACATCATCCATCATCACCACCGTCTATATTGTGAATTCAGAAATCATTGATACTGATAAAGGCGCAGCTCCCACAGCGAAACGAAATCTGGACACAAGCATAGCATCATTGCCATTTGGACAGTTTCTTCACTCATCTTCAGGCACTGGTCATCTGTATCGCATTTATATATTCATATATCTAAATATCTTATCGCTACCATCTGGGCAATCCCTACCAACATCGCACTTCAAATAACTGCTAAAAAAGGAGTGCAATTACTCAGTGGTTTGCTGAGACTGTGCAAAGAGCAGCAAATATTAATTTTGTTGCATATTTTATTATAATTTATAAGATATGATTAATTAAAGTATATTAAAAGTCATCCACATTAACATTCGTGGTAAATATATTATTTATATACCAACATATCTTTTTTTATTAGCAGCACCTTAGTAGGCTTTCGTTTTATGGCTTAATCAACATTCTTTTTTATATTTGTAATTAATTTGCTTGTTGAAAAGAAAAAAGATAATGTCTTACACTGTATGCAGAATGCTAATACTGACAAAATTAAAGCTGCTAGCATAAAAAGGAACATAAAAAAAACCAATACTAATTGTTTAAAGACTTTCTTTTAGACTGCTTGCTTAAAGCGATGTATAAAAACTGAAGATTTGTTTCCACATGTTGGGAATATAGCCATATATTTTAAAATGCGAGCTTAAGTTTCGGAAGTTGACCCATAAAGTTGTTAAGATAAGATGCGATCCGTAACCTAATTCAAATTATTTCTCTCCGTTGTACGCCGAAAGGCTTAGGTTATTTTTATTTCAATGTTTATCTGATTTGTGAGTGATGTCTAGATTTGTATAAAGTTGGGTTATTTTACGGTCGGACGGCATTTGCAGACTTATCCCTAAACTGACTGGTCGGAGATGCAACCGATGTGTAACAGCTTTTAATAAATAATTAATAAACATTGACATTGATCGGATGAGAAGCCTGGTTATCGTCAAAAACGTATTTTTATATTGATCTCATTAGCGTAGCAACTTGCCGTTTGCTGTTACACATACCTGAAAACCCTACCCTATTACTATTTATAAATTGTTAACCACAATGGGTATTTAATCTAAGTAAAAATGGATTGGTTTTATTTTATATAATATGTTTTTATTACTGAAATTAACCATTCAATGTTTCTTATCTTTTCTATTGCATATGTATATGTAGAATTATACATTTCACGGTTTATGTATGCATGTATATAGTTAATTAATATATAAATACATGTATATGTATATACATGTAAATACATATATATATAATCATTAATTTGCGCCGAGTATGTACCTTTATATACTTGTATGTACATATATGTATAAATATTTTTATGTATATGAAAATCTGCTTGTTTTTAATTATTGTATGCACTTTAGACGAATTGAAATTTGATTGTGGACACAAATTAAAATTTTTTATTTTTTTTTGTTAGTTTTCACTATATTTGTAGTTTGCATTTTGTGCTTGCGTATGATGTTGTTTTTGGTTTTTAGTTTCTTCTTAGCATTTTATATTTAAGTTGCTTTTCTGTCAACATTTTTATGTAATATACGTCTGATAAATATTCATTACATTTCAGATTTAGCATCTAAATAAATAGAGTGATTAATTGTTGGGTTTTTTGCATAAGCTTTGCTTAGTTATGATTGGAAATATTTTAGAAGTTCGCTTAGCAAGTGCAATTAGATTTTAATAATGCTTCTGGGTTCTGCTTTTATTTTGAGCTATGCACTTTATGCATCTCGAATCGTGAATCTCGTAACTCTACATTATATATTTAATTGTTAATTGTGGTTTCTACATACATATGTCTTTGGTTTTGTATTTATCTCCTATAAGTACTATTCTATTGTGTTGTTTAGTTCTTGGGTTTTGACTTGTTTCGTTCTTTTGTGTGTGATTTTGTAGCTTTTTGGTGCCTAAGCAATTTGCTGCGTGTTCTCTCAAGATTTTTTATTCGATTTATTTTGACTTGGTTTTTACTTTATTATTATAAGTAGGTTTCTATGCATAGAAAGTGATGAGCTGTTAGCGCTAATTTCACTTATGACACAATTTATTAGTTTTTGTAAAGCACTACTCAATTTTATTTTTGTTTGGTTGTTTATGTATTTTATTGGTGTTTTAAACTTAGCTTGATATAAATTATAAAAAACGAATGCATATACTGTAAAGCTTATTTAATATAATGGAAATACATATATATTAAACAAATATCAAATGTATTTATGGTGGGCAGAGTTATAATAAATGGACTACAAATAATTTGCATTTCAGGTAATACGTAATTTTATAGTAAAAAGAAAATTCTGTATAAGCTAAACAAGACATTTAATTGATATAATATAAAAGATAAATCTCTTTTTTAATACGTATGTTTACCTGTTTCAGCTTTAATTATAAATGTATGTCACATTTTTTAATGAAATATCTTACACTTATACGCAATGTTACATACTAAACATTTTCTAATACATTTAATTTAGATATTTTTTTTTTTGGTAAATATAACTTTTTGCTTTAGTTTTTCAATCTGATTTTGCTACACATCATACAAAAGAAAATTTGAGCATAATAAAAGATAATAAAAATGAAATTCCCAAGAATGTAATTTTATTGTTGTTTGAAATGAAGTTTCACTTGCATCCACAATTATATATAAAATGTTTTAATAATAATTTAATAACTTATGCATTTTCAACTCAAGCAAACTTAACAGAAATATTTGTTTGCCTTTATTGTTGTCGGGCTTGCGGCTCCAGCGCTGGGTCACTCCCCCAAATATTGATAAGGTTAATCCGCTTACTCATTCAGTTTGTGCCATTCAGCAATTTGGCGACGAGGCGAATTGCATACCTCATTCCAGTGATTCAATGCGGTGCTGCTCGAGTTGGGTCCACCCAGCTCCAAGCGTCCAATGACCTAAATAAACACAAGGAAAAATTTTGTTAATCACCTAATAATTGAAATTTAGAAATTAAGCAAACCTCATTCTTGGTAACGCGATCCCAGTCAAGTAGCATCAGCTCCAAAGATACGCCCTCCAAGGAAGCTCCAACACCCTGAAATAGAAATATATAAATATATATATAATATAAAGTTACACAAAAAATGTCAGTTAGATAAAAATTCAGACGAGAAAAAAAATATCCATTTGTTATTCTTCTAATTTCATAATTTCATAAGACTTTATTTTATGAAAAAATAAAAGAATTTAAATTATTTGGTTTATGTTTTTAAAACATATCCTTAGCTTACAAATAAAACGAAAATGCTAAGAACAATGTAATTTAATTGATGTAATGGGATAAAATATATATTTTAAGTTATAATTAAACATATTGTCATAAAATGAATGTCGTGATCTGAACATAAAAAATAAAATTATTAAGTATTATTTGGATTTTACTTACCTCGGCAGCGGGTATATCAAATGCGAAGCTCTCATTAAATACCGGACTCAGCGTGCGTTTCTTGACATGCGTCTTCTTCTTGGCAATGCGCTGGCCATTATACAGCAAATAGATCTTGACATAGGGATCAGCCAGTCCGGTAACATCCATTCGTGGCAAATTGCGCGCCTTTAACAAAACAACAGTCAATCGTCCAGCGGCCGGCTGCCAGCATAGTGAGATGAGCAGTTCGCCACGTCCTTGAGCGCGAATCTTGAGGCTGCGGGGCTGTATCTCCTTGCTGATCGAGAGCGCCTCCTTCGATATGTCACCAATCTCAATGGAAGTCAAGGGGCAGACAACCTCACCAATGACATCGTCACGCGAGTACCGGTCAAAGCTGAGTATTACAAAGTGCAAGCTCATATTCTGCAGATCATTTATATTTAAGCCATAGAAGGTAAAGTCCTCATCGTAAACGGGATTCCTGGTATTGCGCACCACGCGTGTCTTCACCTTGTGCTGCTTGTCCGGTAGTAGCTGTAGCTTCACGTACGGATCAGTGGCCGCCTGAGTGCGTCCATTCATGCCAGTGGGTATGTCGCCAGTGCCGCCAGCACCACCCTTGCAGGGCAGGCCACGGCAGCGAATTATCGATACCATTAGAGCATTCCTCTCAGACAGATACCGCAGCTTGAAGTAAATGGTGCCCAATTTGCCATATTGATCGCTTATGGTCAACTCCTTGCCATTCGAGAGCGTCTCGTCCAGTGTGATGGTCACATTGCCATTGGCAATGGTCTCCACCGGCGAGTTGTGTTGATTCTGGTGCTTGGCATTATCCACAACGTTTAGCTTATTGGAACTCTGATGATGGTGCTGCTGCTGTGCCATCTGCTGCGGCGGTGACTCATCATCCTCGGTATATTTCGTATTCTGTGGCGCTATCGGAGATGTTGGCTGATCCTGCATGGGCGAGAGCAAGCTCATCTGCTTGCCTCCAGTGGGCGATGGCGATTTCTTCAGATAATGTGGCGGTTGGCCACTAGGCGAACGAACAGCAGTCGGACGTCGAGTCGGTTGGAATGGGAATGATGAATCATGATGATTCCGCTTCTTGTTCCGTATACGCATCTGCTTCGCACAGATGCAGGCCACCGTCGAAAGTACTGCGGCCGCAGTGAGACCCAGTATGGCGGGCACAACTGCAGCAAAGGCAATTAATAATATTTTTTTAACAAAAACAGAAGAAAGATCATAATTATAATATTTCTATTAACTCTAAACTATAACGTTGTCTACTTAGTTTCTTCATAAAAATATAAAACGACAAATTTAATGAACTCCGTTAGTAATGGAATCGTTAAACAGACTTCACTCTCTAAAGGGTACAATTTAAATCAGAGGACAAAAGAAAGACTTTATAAAAGAATTTTAGAACGATAGATCTTTCATGGAAGTCAGATAATATTTTAATTGAAATAAAAGAGAATAGACAATATTACTATTACTGAAAAGAGTCTTAAATACATAACAATTCAATGGCACCCAAAGAGTCTACTGATTATTTTTTGTTAGATTCGCAAAACTACTTAAGATGAACAATCCAACTTTCTACCGTTATCCTAATTAATCAACATTAGTTTTAGAAACAATGTGTTACTCACATGTGTCCATCATGCTGACATCTGGCATATACTCGTCAGCCATAGTAATCGGTTGTGGCAAGTGCCGCTCTGCGCGTCGTCTGCTTTGAAGATTCACGTAGCTGTACAGATTAACAGTTAGATACATCGACAACACAAAGAAAATAAAGAAGTCAGAACAAAACGTTTTGTGAAGAAAATGCAAAAGAAAATATTGGGCATCGATTTTACCACAAATCTATGCTAGAGTTTTTGTCTACTTATTTGCCAGCTTCTGCTGCTGCTGCTTGGGCTTTTCACTTTTTTTGCACACTCTTGTTGTTATTTGTCATTACTGAAGCTATACACACACTCACACACACAGCTATAAAACCTGTACGCATACTTATATGTGTCTAGTTCGTATGATTCATCAACCCACCCTTAACACAGTGATTTTTTTCGGATTTTTTCCATGTTAATTAAGATATTTTTACTGTGCATTTACTTAAATACTAAAATCTATCTAAATAATAAATATTCACTACAACAAATTTGATGTTTAATTTTTAGCAGTGTTTATAAATTTCTTTTTCTTTGATTGCAGAAAAATGTTCTTATATTTTGCTGCTGGCTTCATTTTAAGTTCTATTCTCGTTTTAAAAACTGCTTGAAGGCATTTATAATTATGATATTCTTACTTTTATAACACTCACTCTGGTTTTTCTATATTTTAGAAAATTATTTCTCGATTTGTGCTGTTAAAATTGTACAACGCAGTTCCGCAGCACTTGCACTTTATTTAGTCTTTGAAGTGTCTTGAGCCAACTCGTTGTCCACCTACTAATCGTTAATCCTGCGCCGGCGCACTGAGCACATTCGACACGTTCTGTGTGGGCTGCTCAGCGAGTGTTTTTCTACTCGCTTATTTGCCTACCAGGCAATTCGTCTGCAAGCGGTGGTTGAAGAAGCCTTGTGACGTATGTCGGTTACAATGCATCTGTATCCTGCCGGCGGGTGTGAGATGGAAGTAGATGTGGAATGTGTCTAATTTTATATTTCAAATATATACACAGCAGATATCAATAAATCAAATTAATTTGTAGTAGATTATGGGTATTAACTAGAAGCATACGGCAATGATTGAACTGCTGTCTAACGTTTTTAATGAAAATATATATTCTTGTACATGTAAAAAATTAAGTTCCGAAATCAGATTAACTTATTAGCATATTTTCTTACCAAAAAAAAACAAACAAATAATAATTGAATTTTCACAGTTCAAACTAGAAAGTTCAACATCAGTAATATTTATGGACAAACAAAAATTTAAAATTGGCGGCACTCAAAACATCGGAGAGCGCCAATCGAGCTTTAAGCTCCAAACTGGAACCAGTGGCTCTATAACTAACTCAGCGGTGAGCAGAACGACAGCTTAAGCTTCGTGGTGGTATTGGGGGGAGTTTAAAAAGAGCCGCGCTTAACAACCAGACGCTGAGTCGACGACGGTCTGCGATTGCGCGCAGTTCGAAACAAGCTGCAGAGATCTTAGCCAGGCCTAAACTGTAATCTGGCCAGTGAGTTGCCCGTATAAGCAATACCAAGTACTGTGTGTGTGTGTGCAATCGTGTGTGCTAACAGAAAAATAAGGTAGAAAAAGTATATAAAAAATCCGAATAACATTTAAGAAATTGTTCCTGTAAAATTTTTGTGGACGTCTTCGACGAGTTGCGTAATTGACCAACAACGCATTACCAATAAGGAGCTGCATAATAATAAAAATAAAACTAAAAGCATATTTATTTAGTGACAACCAAAAGGAAACTGGCAGCAACTGGACACGGGCATAAAAGCGTAAGTAACTTACATTTTTTTAATGACAATAGTTTTGGCATTTGAGGAAGCGTCAATTTCAATACCAAAATTGAATTTCGCATCAAAGTAAGGCCCGATATTAATTTGTATTTGCACCATTTGCAGTTACATTCTAAAAAAAAGTTTTTTATTGTCTCAATTCTCGCGAAATATGTGTATACATGTCTCACGATTTTTGAGACATGTTTCTAATTTTAGTTCAAACGGTTTGCTCATTGTACTGGTTTTTCTTTTATTTATATAAGCACAAATCGTTTGATTTTTCTATGCTGGCAAATTTGCTGGCCGACATTAAAGAATACTCTCTCATTCTTGCATTTAGGTGTTGCGCTATAACAGTTAATAACGCGGTTATTACAGTAATAGGAAATTAGCCCGGTTTTTTTTACATTTTTTTTATTTTTTATTGTTGCCAACGGAAGTTTGAGGCATTGTAAGCAACGTCAAAGCTCTTTATTTAGTGTGAGTAAAATTTTACCTCAAGATCTGCAATCGATTTAAATGCATGTGAATATCCGCCTATAGCTTTTTGCACATAAGTAAAAAATTAAGTAATGCTGCACTAGTTAAGATTTTTGTGATTGATCATAGCCAGTACACATACTGGCTGTCTAGATAGTCTTCACACATTTATTAGGCAGATTTAGAATGTGGTACAAAATGTTGTTTATTTAAATTCTTGATTGAGATACGTACATGTTCGTACATGTTTGTTACATTCAATTTAATTATCTGTAACATTCAATTCCATTTCTCTAGGTAATCCATTTTTTTCTGTAGGTAACCGTAACACGTTCTATACATTAACCTACTCAGGTTATAACTTATACCACCAAATTTAGCATATTAATTAAAATTCTTACTCATCGGAATTCAAATAAAACAAAACTTCCAAAATTAAATAAAAAATAATAAATCTTTAAATATCAAACACATTTACGAATTTATGACTTTGTTTAACTCATTAAGCTAAAGTTCAAAAGCATTTACAAAACAAAAAAAAATAACTGCATATCAAGTTTCTTATATTTTATTGTGAAAAGGCGAACTTGAAGTGTAAAGAGTGTATCATGAAGTGATGATCAATCACAATTTTGTTATTGAGGGCAAACAGTGGTTAAAAACAATTGCCAATATCCATAGTTGATCTACGCTCATTATCGAGGGTATCTCGAACATGTGCCTGCTGCGGGCAATGGAAAGAAATGTTAAGATACATATTGAATAGGCGAGTGCTTTGACCGCCAGACACCCACGCTCGAGGTCCGCTTTCTTTTGTGCCGTCTTGAAAGATTTGGCATGTAGTTAAACCAAAAATGTATTTGCCAACGCACACGAGTCACAGTTGGAGCTGGAATTGGAGCTGGAGTCATGTTGAAATGTCAGCTAAAGACACAATTTGTACCTCGCCATGTTTTTGGGACCATGCTGTACGGCTACCTCCTATTGTTGCTTTTGTTGTCTTTGTTTTTACTATTTTTATAGGATTTTTGTTGGCTATTGTTGCTGCTCTTGAACAGAAACGATTGACTTTTTGCTGCTAGCTGTTTATTATCTGCCTTGTTTCTGGTACTGTTGTTGGCTCCCTTTTTTTTGGCTGGTACTCATTCATGCATTCATCTGTGATCTGTTTGCCTTTTACTTGGCTCCTTTTGTGCTGACGTTTTTGTTGGTGTTGTTTCATTTGGCTTTTGCCATTTAAGCGATCTTCGGTTTGAGCTGAATTTGCTTACAGTTCGTTATGATTTTATTTTAGTTCAGAAGTGGCACAGTGGCCACGATTAATACTAAAAAAAATATATACCAACTAGGTCACATATGGCGGGCAGATAACTCTTTTATCGACTTGCTGTTTGCATTTAAGAATGCTATAATATTTGTAGATTAGCATTTCATGCATATTTACTTTTTAGAAAGTTAAAAGGCTAAAGGCTTAATTTAAGTATTATATATATAATACCTTCACATTTAGAGAGGGTCTTTGACAATCAAAATTTTCCTCAGTTATTC
Organism: Drosophila demipolita; assembly: GCA_035042405.1. Classification (NCBI taxonomy): domain Eukaryota; kingdom Metazoa; phylum Arthropoda; class Insecta; order Diptera; family Drosophilidae; genus Drosophila; species Drosophila demipolita. The sequence continues at coordinate 3,836,646 of JAWNLI010000349.1, read as the reverse complement.
AAAATTCGTATTCATTTTATTATTTACTTCACCTAGTATTAAATCTTTTTTAATGAATGAATTATAGCTTCTCCGACTTTAAAGTAACTAAATAAAACTGGGGCCCCCGTATGTCGTTTATTTATGTTTTCTTATTTATTATCTTGCTTACGAAATTATTTTACTGCATGAAGATATGAAGATGCCTATAATTTATAATTTTCAATGTAAATTATAATAGCGGAGTTTAGAATTCTCCAAAGTCATCAAAATAACATGCTGTCTGATGATGCTTTTGGATTATTTAGAGAACAATTAAGTTTAAGTTTTACAACTTGAAACAATCATAATAGGCCGCATTTGCATGCGTGTTTAAGTTCATGTTATTAATGCTGGTTATCACGTTAAGTTGACTGGTGAACAAGTATGCTCAATCTGGAGCTGGCCTATTGGATGTCTGTATAAAATACGATATCTACCGACAAGCGTGAGAAATTTGTAATAAACATCAATTACAGCAGCAGCAATAGCAACAGCAACAACCACTCTATTAACAAATGCACTCATTTAGCAATGCACCTAAAAGTGTTGTTTAGTGTCTGGCTATTGGCAAAAATCCAAACTGCACCACAGTTGACAGGCAGCTCCTGAGCAACGTTGACGGGCTGCCCACTTTTGCATCCGCCTGGAGGCCAAAATAGCAACACGTTTCATTTACTTCTGCTGCTGTTGTTGTTGCTGCTATTTTTTGGCCAGTTTTAGCACGTAACCAACGATCAATCAAAGGCACAAAGCTCATCTCAGCGTTGCTTGAAATGATGCGCCAGCAATTGCAGAATTTCACTTTAAGCTTAATTGTGGTCGCATTGTTGTTGCCGTTAGTTGTTGGCAGTGCCAACGTAATTGGCAAGCTTCAGCCCAGCGGCCGTGCATTGGGCAGCCAAGGGTATTACATGGCGTTGCAGTTGTAATCGCAGTTGTTGCAACTGCAAGAAAATGCAACTGAATTTTTTTGGGGGAAAATGCAAATGCAGCGAAATGTTGCAAATATTCAATCACGTAGTTCGTGCAACATAGCAACAAATTTAAATAAATTATGTAAAACAGATCTTCACGTTTCGGGCTGGCTTTTTGAAGTGGAAGAAAATTGAAAGTGTTGTTTATGGCATTTCCGTTTCTGTTTATTGCAAAAGTCAATAAAAGCGAATTGTAAATTATGGGTCTGTGTTAACTGGAAATAATTATAAATTATCAAATATACAATTGAACAATGTACCCTGTACTTAATGCAAATCTTTGTATTGGATTTTGTTAGCCTTTTTATTATTCTTTTTGATAGATTTTTATCGATACTAAAATAAGTCTGTAACCATTACAAAACAGAGGCAGCTGTTTCAAACACATTTAGTTATACAAAATAGGAAAACCCCAAAGTGTATAGACTTATAAATTAGCACACAATAACACAAATAAAAAGTATTGACGTGTATGCAAATTAATAACATCCAATATAATATACGTGAAATAGCAAAAATATATAATATATTATATAACAAAAAATCTATGTTTATTTGTTTTATCACATAAACACAGTTTACAAATATTTTCTTTAATGTTACATGTGTGTCAACAATTATTTAACATATGTATTTTTTTTGCAAATACACTTACATATTATTAAATATATCAATGTAAAAAAATCCGAAAAATTAATCAAGCAAAGTGCATTTATTAAACACCAGCAATTACGTGATGGGCAATGACAGCATCAAAATAATCCAAAGCTATTAACAAATTCTCACATCAAAATGTTGGCACATTGTTGAAAGCGCGTTGACAATGCGAAATGCACAAAAGCAAAACACACAAAAGTAAACAACAAAATTAAAGAAAAAAAATAACAGCACTTTAGTAGCTGGTGTATTTATTGTTGTTAGTGCTTTTCTTAAGTTCGCTCAGGCCGCATGACGTATGAAAGTGAAAATAGGAAGTTAACTCATGGAACTGGCAGCGGCATCCGAGCTACAGAGGCAAAGAGAGGTACAGATACACCGCTACAGATACGATCTGTGAGATACATTGGCCAAGTTTATCTATGCATTGCGCGGCTGCTTCCTTTAAGTTGCGAATGCATTTGCATAGCTGCATCTGTTGTTTGTTGTTGTTTATGTTTTTAGCCGCCACACTATTTGGTTTCTTGGCCAATTTCTAATGGCCAACCACCGGCGTTGCAGCCACATAATAGCAGTTCAGTTATCAATATTATTGCAACAATTTCAATGATTTTATTACATTCACAGTGGCTGCTACCTTGCCGCGTCGTAGATATTGCAACTATTTTATATATTTTATAGATCAACTTTAGGCGCTTTCACACGAGAAACATAATTCAATTGATTTTATTTCGATATATTTTGACTGCGTGTATTTCTTTATAATTATTTTCTTTCTGTATAACTTATTTTCGAACACCTTGCCAGCTTGTCAATTTCTAGTGCCTGATCGTAAAATACTTTATGACCTGTTTTTCTGCAAATTTATTGGTTTACTTTTTCTATTTATTTTCGCTTTTTCTCTAATTAACAGTTTGTTTGTTTTGAAAAACCAGTTGTGCTAATAGTGTGGCCAAACTGAGTCATATTGGTGAAATTAATTATTATAAATTGCAGACCATTAAATTGGTTACGGTTCTTAGTCGCTGATTAAGATTAGACTTCATTATTATGCATTTTTGGTATTCTAAGATTGTAGTGTTGCGATAAACTGAAATTGTTATAGAATTTATGGTATTCAACAAAAGTCTGTTTAACTAAGACCCTGAAATCTATATTTTCTACAAGAGCCCTGTCCATAGGTCTCGCACAATATTATGCAATTCACACATAAAATCACACGCTTTAATCTAACTCCATTGTCACCGCACTCATAATATCCGTCAGTTTATTTTATTATTATTATAATAAATGCATAACTCCCACACTAAAAAAAACTCCCAAAAACATAGTCAGCAAGGGGCAAGTGAGCGACCGCATATGCCAGTTTGCCGTTGTATCTTTATTTAATAATTATCTTGTTCACACCAACGAAACGTTTCAATGAGCAAGAGTCCAACATGCCGAATAGACTTACTGACTGACTGCCTTACTGACTGGCACACTGACTGAAAGAAACCTTCAAAGGCAACAGCAATGCAGACAATGCCAGCCATATCAATAAAGATATCATATATACTCTAAGTGGGAAAACAATGAATGTATTCAGTTGCAAGAACTGATATGTGGCACTCGCATAATCGACAGGCGCATCGCATCAGTGCGCACAACAATAGACGCCTTGGTGATATATACATATAAATTAACTACAAATAAGTTGGGAGGGCCTCTGAAAACATGGCAGTTATAAGCGTAAGCCAAGGAAGTGTGAAGCATAAAGATTAAAATCTTTATAATCAATGCAAAAAAAACTTAATGAGTAACATATTGTTACTTATTTGTTTGCCACAAAATTTATCTCTTGATGGACTTTTAAATATGTCTTTAAACAAATCTTAAGCTACTTGAAGAGCATATACATAAGATCCCAATTAATCACAATTTAAGTAATTTTATATTCAGCCTAATATAAAGTCGTCAAAGTAAGTAAATTATGACAAACATTAGTAGTGCACAATACAACTCAAAAAAAAACAATCCTTTTTTGTATTGCTACACATTTAATTTGGACTAAATTGGAGATAAAAAGTTGTTCAGAGCAACTTTTAAGTGTATATATATTTTTATTTTTTATTTTTTTTATGGAAAACTATGTACGATTTCTGCACGCATTTTGAAGTTCGCCTGGTTATTTTCTGGGTAGTTGTTGTTGTTGTTGATGTTTGTTTGTTTTTAGTTTTTGGCTTGATGCAAAAACTTGTTGCGAGGTCAACTGCCTTGCCTCTCTTTTGGAATTTTGACGCTCTCGTACACTTTGAATTACTTTCGAGGCATCCTTCAACTTTGCTGTTGTCGACTTAAGTAAGTAACTCCAACTTCTAGGGAGACTGAGGCCAATACCGAATTCAGGTGGTAACGAAATCGTGTTTCAAATATCAAATGTGCACACCATCATTATAACAAATCGATCTCGCGATCTCGAACTGTAGCATTTGCTTGAACTTCTTGAATTCGTTCGGTTTCAGTCTTAGCTTCAGTTTCGTTTTTGATTCTGGTGGCTTTGATTTGGCGTTCACAAATTGCAATTTTATTGCCAAGTTTCAGCCAAGTTTCTCAGTCTAATTGAGGTCAAAAACGTTGTAGACATCTCCAAAAATTGAAAGAAAAACAAATTGTTTAAAGTCTTTTTCGTTCATTTTGGGCAGAAGACGCTGTAATTGCTTACCGAAATTGTTAAAAAAAAATCCGGTTAATGAATAGGCTATTTCCGCTAATGAAAAATTTATTTGGTTACATTAAGTTGAGAGAAAAAAATCAGAAGATTATAAATATAATTGATTGTCTATTTTCTGTTAAACGCAACTAATGAATACAGGGGAAAGAGCAAAGTTTAAAAAAAGATGGAATTTAAATATATTTATCTTTCCCAAGACTACTTGCTGTTACTCCACATGCTACATGAACACAATATTTAAATGTATGAATCATATAGTTATTATCCCTACCAACTCATTCTTAAACAACAAAATTCACTTTCAATTTCGCCCAATGGTTCAAAGATCAGCGCCCAAAATTCAACTGGACTAATAAATGGCATAATTATTACACAATTGTAGTTGCAAACAACGAGTACTCGTATTATTCAACAATTGACTTGCTTCTGTTTGAGGCACTGGCGGCATGAACTCAACGTAAAACGTTTTGAAATTTTCAGCAAAAAAAAACACGAACAGAAGAAATAAGATAAAAGACAGCAAGCACCTCATCTACTTTGGGCTAAGGTCATGTGAAACTATGTTTAAAATCAGCAACGAAACAGATAAGCAATGGGCCAAGCTCTCTTGGACCTCCGAAGATGATGAGCTATGACTTCTATCTGTCTTATGCCCAACTTGGCCTTTTGTTATTACCAATGCTGGTTCCAATGCTGGCTCAAGATACCCAAAATTGTTTGAGTTTCTGTTTCGTTTTATGGTTTTTTCGCGTGCACAGTCTACGCCTTTTTAGCGACGGCAGCTAAGGCATTGTTTTATTGAGTGCTCTGGCATCGTGGATTTTTGTAGAAAATTGCAGTTTCAGGGTCGAATCTAATTACAAAATATATAAAAATGTGATCATTAACAATAAATTGCCAATAAAAGTATCAATATTTAGTCACAATAACTCAAGTTCGTTGCCTAAGTCTTTTGTTTCATATAGTCTGCAAAAATTTGTTTTCTAATTATATTCGTTTTTAATGCCATTCACAGTGATTGAAACAACATGTCCACCAGCACATCAGCCTGTGATTGTTTGGTAGGCGTGCCCACCGGCCCAACACTTGCCTCCACATGCGGCGGAAGCGCATTTATGCTGTTTATGGGTCTACTCGAGGTATTCATACGATCCCAATGCGATCTGGAGGATCCCTGCGGACGGGCCAGCTCAAGGGTGAGCTCAGTTGCTGATAGTTGCTGAAATGTTACACTAACTTATTTATATAATTGTGCAGTTTCGTTCGGAGCCGGATTATGAGTACGATTTCATTGTCATTGGCGGCGGCTCAGCGGGCTCTGTGGTTGCCTCGCGTCTCTCCGAGGTGCCACAATGGAAAGTTTTGCTCGTTGAAGCCGGTAAGTAATAAACGATTTATTTTGACAGCTACTAAGCTAGCAGCAACATGTTGCCAGCCACATGTATATATACATACTGTCAATCTACTTTTTTGTTAGATGGGGGCGCTTTGGGCAATTAGACACGCGTTATATTGCATTTGTATTGAAGTAATTGAAGCTATACCGCAACAGCCACACACCAAATATAAGCCAAGACAACAACACTAATGAGCTACTTGAGCAACACTTAACAATAGCAACAACACGCAACACTAAAAAAACAATGTGGCAAAGAAGCAACCGCAACTGACTTGAGCATTATGTAAAGTAAACGAGCTTTCTCACATTTCCCCTCTCTCTCTCTGAAGCTGACTACACATTGCGTTTTACTCTAACAGTAATTTGCATAGATGCAAATTACTCTTGTATACATACACATACACATGTAGTTCAGTGCTTATAGGCTTTTATGACTCTTGGTCTTGGTGTCCAGCTGCAATGTTACTTATTAAACGCTTCACTGATTTTTTACACTTTACAATTGGCAATTGTTTGTATCATTTTCCATATATTTATTAATGCGCATAATAAAAGCGTGCGAGTGGAGCTCATTGGACATGCCGCTCGTGTTAAATGCAGGGCATTCACTTTGGTTAAAGGCCAATTGACGAGTACTTCGCCATTTAATGCTAAAGTGATGTTAAAAACATTTAACGGGTTATAAATTTAGTATACAATTATTATAGTCAGTAAGTGTCAAGTTCAGGTAAATAAATATATTTACATAATATGGCACGTATTTCGAATATATTTAAGGACATTTTATTTTTTATTAAAGAGAAGAGGAGAACAAAGTAGTTAATTAATATTTAACTGCATCTAGTTAAAATTAAATTCTTGGCATATATTTTAGATTAACTAGAGAAGTTAATCGGCAACAAGATGTAAAATCCACAGAGTGATAATGATGCAGTAGTCCATACGCTCTCATTTCTCGGAGCTAGTACTATTTGTCAAAATAATGAATCACAATTTCTCAGCCTTGAATAAGTCCATTGGCATTAGCTTATCAGCACTGGCACTGGATGAGATACTCTTGGGGTTAGTGTCGCTTCTAAGCCTGACTAAATATTTATTGTGATGCAAAAATTACTCACTAATTATATTAATTACTAAATTAGAAACACGAAAAATAGAAAGGTAAATAGAAGACAGATGTATTTCTAAATCAGTTGGTGTTAATGTTCTAACCAATCCTAAGGTATAATTACAAGTGAGCTTTTGTCGTAATTACTTAGTTGACAATACTAAATTATCGTGAGTGCATCTTAAGTGCTTGTGGTTGAGCGGCTCTTAGTGGATCTTGTGTCGATTAAACTTGGTTGCAATAACCTGGTTGACACTTTTTTAACACAAATTCTGACTAGATACAATAAAGATCGTCATTTTGTTTGTTGCTTAATTATTCATTTTCAATGTCAGCAATCTGCAAATGTTGTGTATCAGCAGGCGGATGTATTTCTCGCAGAGGTCAAATGTGTTTCTTAAGGTATTTGGATACAAATAGAGAGTTAAATATTTGATTGAATCATTTTCTTATATTTTTACTGTTATTAAATTAAATAAAATATTTAGAAAGTTAGTTAACATGAAACATGTGCACTTGCTTGAAATTCTTGTTTATTTATAGGTATTAACTAAGCAATGAATTTGTTTACAAGCAAAAATATTTAAATTCAATCAAGTATTGGGTGCTAATTGTTATTTTTTTTTATTATTATTTCGAGACGTAAGCAATAAACAAAAACTGGTGTTTCAATTGTGAAAGAATCTTGTTTTATTATATTTACGTCTTAGATATGCTGAATACTGTTATTTCAGACTGTGTATAACAAGTTATACGTTGAAGTAACTGATTGTTGAATTGGCCGCAATTTGTGACAATTGCAGTTTGTGTGCTTTTGGCATTATTCCAACTGACTAAATGACATGATAAAATAACTACTTGGACAGCCTAATATAAATTTAAAATATATTCAGTCCCACGGCTTAAATAGCAATCAATTGCCTTTTATTTAAATTGATTTAGTTAATTGATGAGCATTGAAATACCAAATGTCGTGGGCGCATCCAAAACAAAAATTCTAGACTGCTTATTCAAAAAAAAAAAAAATTTCTGATCACGTTTAGAAAATGTCAAGAAATGTCCAATCGTAATTTCAACGTTTTGTGAATGGGTTTTTAATCACCACATCTCGTTCTTATTGACGAGCTTGTGGTTTTGTGTATGCAATAATTAGTGGACTACTATTGTTGTACTGCTTTTGAATTCATTATTCAAAACAACAATACATCGATTAGCTATTTCGGGAATAGTTCCCAGATGTTGATTCTTAAAGGTCAAGCCTTTGACGTAATTGTATTTTTTGGAAAATATCAATTTTAGCAAGTTGAAAATATTGAGCTGATAGTATGTATTTGTGTGAAGCAACTTAAATAAATTTTCTACTTTTTTTTTGGTTATCCCTTTTATACTAATTTCACTACATTTTCTCCGCTATTATATTTTCTAGGTGGCGATGAGCCGGTGGGTGCTCAGATTCCATCCATGTTCCTCAATTTCATAGGCAGTGACATTGATTATCGCTATAATACAGAACCTGAACCCATGGCCTGTCTCTCCTCGACGGAGCAGCGCTGCTATTGGCCGCGTGGAAAAGTTCTGGGGGGCACTTCGGTGATGAATGGCATGATGTACATACGCGGCAATCGTGAGGACTACGATGCTTGGGCTGCAGAGGGCAATCCCGGCTGGTCTTACAACGATGTGCTGCCGTTCTTCAAGAAATCCGAAGATAATTTAGAGCTGGATGCTGTCGGCACGGATTATCATGCAAAGGGCGGTCTTTTGCCCGTGGGCAAGTTTCCATATAATCCACCATTGTCTTATGCCATACTCAAGGCTGGCGAGGAGATGGGCTACTCGGTGCAGGATCTCAATGGACAAAATGCTACGGGTTTCATGATTGCCCAGATGACCGCTCGTAATGGCATTCGTTACAGTTCAGCTAGGTCGTTTCTGCGTCCCGCCCGCATGCGCACCAACTTGCATATATTGCTAAATTCGACCGTTACAAAGGTGATGATTCATCCGCACACGAAGAACGTGCTAGGCGTTGAGGTCAGCGATCAGTTCGGCAGCATGCGCAAGATAATGGTCAAGAAGGAGGTGGTGCTCAGCGCTGGCGCAGTCAATTCACCACAGATTCTACTGCTGAGCGGTGTGGGTCCCAAGGATGATCTGAAACAGGTGAATGTGCGTCCTGTACACAATTTGCCCGGCGTCGGCAAGAACCTGCAGAACCACGTAGCTTTCTTTACTAACTTCATCATTGATGATGCGGACACGGCGCCGCTTAACTGGGCCACAGCCATGGAGTATTTGTTGTTCCGCGATGGCCTTATGTCGGGCACGGGCATTTCAGATGTGACTGCTAAGATCTCCTCTCGCTTTGCCCAGCGGCCGGATCTACCCGATCTGCAGTTGTATTTTGGCGGTTATTTGGCCAGTTGTGCTCGCACTGGGCAAGTGGGTGAACTGCTCTCAAACAACTCACGCTCCATACAAATGTTTCCGGCTGTGCTGAATCCCAGATCACGAGGTTATATCACACTGCGCTCATCTGATCCACTCGACCCGCCACGTATCTTTGCTAACTACCTGACCGACGAAAATGATGTCAAAACACTAGTGGACGGCATTAAGTTTGCCATCAGGTTATCGCAGATGTCTCCACTCAAACAGTACGGCATGCGCCTGGACAAAACAATCATCAAGGGCTGCGAAACTCATACCTTTGGCAGCGATGCCTACTGGGAGTGCGCAGTGCGTCAGAACACGGGGCCTGAAAATCATCAAGCGGGCAGCTGCAAAATGGGTCCGCAACAGGATCCTCTTGCTGTTGTCAATCACGAGCTGCGTGTCCATGGAATACGAGGATTGCGTGTGATGGATACGAGCATCATGCCCAAGGTGACATCGGGTAACACGCACGCGCCGGCGGTAATGATTGCTGAGAAGGGCGCCTACCTGCTGAAAAGAGCCTGGGGCGCCAAAGTCTGACGTGTGGATGCAACGTGGACGCTGCATAGAGTAATTTAATACGAAAACAATTCCATCAAAAATTACTGCAAAAAAAGCTACAAAATTAAGAACAAATTATCTATAAGGCCTCAAAACAAAATACAAAAACCATTCTACGTTTTATACAATTATTTACCCATTATCCTTTTGGCTATACTAATTTAACTATATCTATTGTGATCCTCACTCTAAGCACTGACCTCGTTGCGCGATTTACACTACAGTTCCCGACACATATTATTTTAACTTTACGCTAATTAAACTAATTTTCGTAAACACTTGAAAAAAAAATAATGCACAAAAAACTACACTCGTTGAATTTCTTAAATATTTCTTGACAATCATTAAAATATTATTAAATTTGTATTCTTTGAACGAGAATATTGCAATCTGATGTATTTATTATTCGATTAAATTGCAATAATTTAGTGTAAATGTTCTTTCTTATGCTGCAGTTGAGTCTTGCGCTTAACCAAAATATATGTTTCTAACAATTCTGACGGATTAGGATCTGCTGCCAGAACCGTGGACATTTCCATGTTATCAGTTGAGTTTTAAAATAAAGAAAAAACAAAGCAAAAAAGAAAATTTATGGTCCCCATATCTTATAATATAAATATTATTAGTTTTGATTTATTGTGAAGTGATTGTAAACAAAATTTTACCTCTTTTGACGAAAATTACCAAATCATTCTAATGTGTCACATTCATGCTTAAATTGAGTCTTTATTTCCATTGTGTCCAATAGTTTTTTGATATAAACCAATTTACTATCACGCTATATTGACATATAATATTCAGAAATACTAATGGCTTTACAAATAATGTAGCTGTATATTGCGTGCAGTGTAATTTTGTTTATTTAGTTTCAGCTACAGATCTCATATAAAATGAGTTCCGTATTTGGAGATACATACTAAAGTCTGTTTACCGTTGCTGAAATGTTTTCAAAGTTCGCAATATCTGTTGCTTTGTTAATCCTTCTGAGTCTTAGTCTCGGCATTCTCAATGCGTTTGGCGACCGTGCCAAGGATAATGGTGATATATTCATTATAAGCTACGATAGCTTCGATGGCGATGTGGATGACATATCCACCACTACCCAAGCACCTAGGGCAGAGGGCTACATAGATATGGATGAGATTGTGCATGTCTGCAATGCAAGTTTTATAACACCAATATGTGAGTCCTGTGTAGGATTAAGGGCTATCTAATAGATAATTGTATTTGTCGATAAACATACATTTTTATTCTCAGCTGTTTTGCAGCAGTTTAACACCACGGGCATACTTTTAGATGAAAGTGATATAACCAGCATGGTTTGTGACTATTGCAAATTCTATAAATATATTTCTAACCGTGTTTTCCTAGTGCTTCTTTCGGTGCTTCTTTGAAAAGACTGGCATCTTAGATAACTACAAGCTGAATGTGGACTTGGTACGCAAATATATGTGGCCAGCAACTGGTGATTCTATTGAGTACTGTGAAGAACAGGGCAGTGAGTCGAGAAACGAGTGAAAATAAATACATTTGGCTATTTTACAGTTATATCTTTTGCAGAGGATGAGGTGAATGCCTGTAAAAGAATCTATGCTATTACCCAATGCTGTATGATCCGAGCACTGACAGATGCCAGGAACAAGCCCATGGTTTAGATACAAAGAAAAATATAAATAACTACATAAGTTGTAGAAAATTACAAATAGTTTTTAATATGCACTAAATATATGTTAATAATGTTAATATATGCAACACCGAAAGCAACGCATCAGCTATTATTGCATTATATCAAGATTTTTGGGTAAGAGACTCTAGGGAACTGTCACTGCTACACACAGTATTGTTTAGTAAACGACTGAGCCGCTTGCCAATAGGTTTTTGATATTGATTGGTTTTTAACAGAAACTCCTTTGACTGGTGCTCGACGGCACCATTGTCCAGCTGGTATTTGCAAAGCGCGTGCAGCGGGCGCACCAGCAGCTTCCGCAGCTCTGGCTGGGATTCGAGAACTGCTAAACACTGCGCCGCCGTCTCCACTGTGCTCAAGCAGCCCTCCGTTGGCTGTGTACGTATAATATAATCGCTAATGCCCACTGCAATGAGCTTTACCTGACGCAAACGGTGCAGTGACGGACTGCTGGCATAGATGGCTTTTGCCTGCGGCCAGGTGCCGTCGATGAGTACCAACGTATAAGGTCCTGCACTATGATCGATCTCCTCCAAGGGTACCGAGTCTTTGCTTGGATACAGCAGTAGTGTCCGCGGCGAATCGAGCACACGCTGCAAGTCGGCTGAGTGGCGGGTGTTGGGGAAACGCTTGCCTTTGTAGACAACACATTTTCCCGGCTGCAGTCCCAGCTGCAGCATAAGTGCTGTGCGCAGCGACCGCTTTTCCTCGGCGGGATGTTGCAATATCACAATTTGCGAGGCAATCTCAATAGGAGGTTGGGGCAGCGCACAACACCAGCAAACAACTACGGGGCGTCTAAAACAAAACAGAAACCATACAATTTAATGGCAACCTATGCAGCGTGATTTACTTACTTGCACCGCTCGCATTTGTCGCGCATGTCTGGCGGATCAGCGCTGATGCCTATAAGGTCTTGCCACGTATCGTCCGGTGTTATTGTCATTATTGTCATAAACAAAACTTTAAAATTTTCTTATAAATAAGATAAACACACTCGGAATGCACAATTGCGTCAGGTGGCAACGCCAAGTGAACATGCTGCATGTGTTTCGAATAACGACCCCGTCTTTGCCAACAGCTGTTCATCGCAACACTAATTAATTTTTGTTGTTGTTTTTTAGCTAGGTTTGTTGGGCTCTGAGTATTGTGCGTTTTTTTAATTATTAATTAGAGAAAGTATAAAATGCACAGCATTGGATGGACGCTTATTGTGAAACGTGGCTGCTTCTGCAGCAAAGAAAGACTCAACATCAATGGCTCTCGCTACACAGTACGCGAGCGACTCGCACAAGGGTAAAGTAAAAAGGCAAAAAATAAATAAAATAAAATGAGAGATCGACTGTTAGCTATTCCTTCAAAAGTTAATATTAAAGATAGAGTGATTAACTGGTAGATATTCCGTTCCAACTTCTATGTTTGTAAATGGCTGTTTGTACTTTTAGTAATTGTTGCAGACGCTCAAGGTGGTTTCTTATCGTTATCATTTTAAATAGTTTGTAACTATTTGAACCTTGTCTCTAAATGTGTCTTAAGCTTACAGAAGGCGATGAGAATTACGATCTTTGTTGTAGTTCCTTTATAATTTTATGTCAGCTTTATAATTAATTGCAGTCGATCTGTTCTCCATCAGATATGGGGCATAATTATTTCCATTACACAGATATTACAATCTAATCTCTCACTATTTGTTCGTAGGGGTTTCAGTCTGATTGACCTGGCGGAGAATGCGGCAACGCGGCGCTGCTACGCGATAAAGCGCATCACTTGCCACAGTATTGAAGATCAGAATATCGCCCTGCGTGAAATCGAAAATTGTCGCAAAATAGATTCGGAGCATGTTATTCGCGTGGTGGACTATGAGCTGATTGGCCAGGCGGACATTGTGATAAATACGACGAGCAAGTTGTTTATTGTTCTGCCTTACTACAAGCATGGTTCGCTCTTGGATCACCTGCAGCTGCGCTCCCGCAAACAGGATCATATGCCTGAGGCGCAGATATTGCAAATATTTCTGGGCGTCTGTGAGGGTCTGCTAGCCATACATGAGGCGAAGCCTGTGCCCTTGGCGCATCGTGATTTGAAAACTGCCAACATATGCTTGTCTGACTCTTTCGAGCCGATCATTGTGGATCTGGGCTCGATGACGGAGGCACGCCTGCAAATCTGCGGCCAATCGGACGCACAGCGACTCCAAGATGAGGCCGAGGAACGCAGCTCAATTGTCTATCGGGCACCCGAATTGTTCACCGTCAAAACTTACTGTACCATAGACGAACGCACCGATATTTGGGTAAATAGAAATGGGGAAAAATATTTTCATATTCAACTTATTTTTTTTACTTTCTTTCATTACCCAGAGTCTCGGATGCGTACTTTATGGTATGTGCTACTTTAACAGTCCCTTCGATCCCATCTATGAACGTGGCGATAGCGTGGCTTTGGCCGTTCTGAGCGGCAATGTCAACATTCCAGAGGATTCAATTTATACAGAGGTCAATATTAAAGTCTAAATACGGTCAATATGATATTCAAACTATCCGATCTTAAGAGGATGTAATCAGCAGTTTAATTGAGTAACTAATAATTATCTACCGCCTTTTGCAGGATATGCACGACCTTATTAAGTATATGCTTCGCATCGACCCCATGGAACGGCCCTTCATATACAGCGTCATTGAGCAGACGCACGATCTTATACAGAAGTTAGAAGGTCGCGTGTAGCCTCAATTTGATGCCTCGATTCCAAATAAGTCCTAGTACACCTCTATACATAACTGTTTTTTGTCTACGTTTTATTGTAATATATATAAATGTGCACGAATTTTGTGAAACTAACACCTAAATAATGAGTCTAAATCTATAATTAGTGCTCGTCCCGCGTCAAACCGGGACAATTAATCCCCAAATCCTCGACGCTTTCGTAGTGTGTGCCACACCAATAGCAAAATGTATACGCAGTGCGCAGATAGCTTGTTAGCAGCTCCAGCTGCTCGCTGGAACTGTATTGCTCCTCCTGCGAGTCATCTCGCTGCTCCTCCTGCTCTTCATCGGTGTCTGCCTCTTCATTGTGCTCTACAGGCTTGGGAGGCCAGAAAAACTCAATTTCAGGCTCAGGAACACCGGCTGCCAAGTCCAGCGATTCGCACGTTTGCTGGCAACGTTTAATGTCGTAGTTTAGCTTACGTTCCTCAGCCTTTTGTGTGGCTCTTCTGCGATATGCCTCCGTGCTGATCTCTTCACGGGATTCTATGCCTGCCTTGCGTAGCATATGCTCTCTCCTCAGCTCTTGTCGCTTGGCAGCAAGCTCAGAAATGGCAGCCTCCCGGCCGAGCCCACCACGATCTTTTTTAATGCTTATTCCAATGGGTTCCAGGCGAGCATCTGCTTGTTTGCCCAGGCCACTGCCTGCCTTGTAACCCATTTTGGCCATTAGCTGAAAACCTTTGTTATCAGCAGCCAGTGGCTTATTGAGCGACTCCTGCAGGCGCGTGTTGTCTATGGAAATAGCATTAGCCGCTTCTCGTTGTCGTTTAATATTTTCCTCTTGCTTTGTTTGCAACTCGATTACTCGTTTCTTTGAGCGATTGTTAACCAAACTGGGACGCACTTCCTGCAGACTGTTGATAAGTTATATTTTAGTAAACGCAGCGCCTTGTAATATTACTTACCCCGTCAAAAATGTATCAGACATGTAATCATCGTCGGACATTGTAACAAATAATAATCAAGACGAAATATAAACAAACTAACACTGACACTGAACTGTAAAAGCAACAGAAGCGCTACGTTATCAATTGTGGCGGCAATCCGATATTCATTCTATCGATACTATTTTCATATCTTGCACTTCTATTGGCAGCCTGTCATGCCATGTGCTCGAACGCGTTAAAATTGCTAGCCCAAAATTTAGTTAAATACGTTCTTTAAATATATTAAATTAAATAAAATGGGCACGGTGAGTAATAAATAAAGCAATTTGAAATTTTTGACATCCAATTAACAATCGACACTTGCAGAAAAAAGTAAAAATCAGCTCGGTGAAGCGCGCCGCTCATTTGAAGTCGAAGAAAACGCCGCTGAGCAAACAGCAACAACAAAAGAACAAACAGAAACGGGAGCAATTGATCAATAAGCGGGATCAGGGCCAAAACATATTCTCACAAAAGGCGCATAAGCGTGACAACCTAGCGCAGCGCAAGAAACACAACAAACGCGAGTCCCTCGGGCTGCACGGAGGTTTGGATGCGGATGAGGAAGGAGACGATGAGGATAGAGGCGATCTGCTGCTGGACAATGTGGCAGATATGTTGGACGGCGATGACTTGGCGCTGCTGCAGGCAAACAAACGCAAGCGTAAAGCAAAAGCCGTTCCCATAGATGATCAGCAGCAGCAGTCGGTGGGTCTTGAAATGGCCTACGCGACGGCCAGCAAAAAAGAGAAGGCGACGCAAAAAATTAAAGTCAACCTGCTGCCAATTAAGTCTCGCGATGGTGAGATTATAACGCGTACAACAGAAGTCGACTATGTGCCCAAGCCAAAACAAAATGCGAAAGGAGAGGTGGATGAAGCGAAAGATGAGGATGAAGATGATGAGGCGGAGTCAGCAAGTGATGCTGATGTCTTTGAGGACAGCGATGATGATGTGGTCAATGATGAAGGCCCTAGAACCAAGCAGAAGTTCATAACCACCACAGATTTGCTAATTGCAAGGCAGCAGGAAATCGAACGCCAAAAATATCGCATTGGCATAATTTGTTCTGGTATCCTGGAGAAACCGGAGGACAAAATGCGTAACTTTAACGCACTCTACGAGCTAATGGACGAGATTAATTCAGCGACGGGTGTGGCCAATATTTTCGTCGTCCGCAAACTAGCCATTATTTCAGTCACCGAAATCTTTAAAGACATTTTGCCCGAATATCGTGTAGGTCAGGTGGATACAAAGATGCAAACGCTGCGGAAAGCCACCCTGGATCGAGTGACTTTTGAAAATGCGCTCCTGCAGCAGTTCAAGAAGTTTCTGCAGAAACTGGAAAACCTGACGGGACAGGTGAACAAACGTGGTGGCCAAAAGACGCCACAAGCCATAAAAATGGCCAGCGTGGCGGTGCAGTGCATGTGCGATCTGCTAGTCGCCCATCCGTACTTCAACTACGTTCAGAACATTGCTCAGCTTCTGGTCTACATGCTCAATTGCAACTATGGCAAGATGCGCGTCATTGTGAACCAATGTTTCCGTTCGCTCTTTAGCAACGATAAAAAGCTGGACATGACGCTGTTTATAGTGCGTCGCATCAATCATCTGATTAAGACGAACAAGAACAATGTCAATGTCGAGTGTATCACTTGCATGATGGGCTTGAAGATTAAGCATGTCAATCTGGATGCTGAGAAGGAGAACGAACTGAAGCAAAAGAAATTGGAATCGCATCGTCAGCGTCTGCTCAGTTTGTCGAAGAAGGAGCGCAAGCGTCGCAAGAAACTTACCGAGGTAAACAGGGAGCTGGAGGAGACACGGGCCGAGGAAAACAAACAGACCAAACACCACACGCTGACAGAAATTATTAAAATGGTTTTCACCATATACTTTCGTGTGCTGAAGAATGATCCCACATCGCGGGTGCTCAGTGCGATCCTTGAGGGTCTGGCGGAGTAAGTTTTTAGCTCTCAAGGCATTTCATCAGCCAATTCATTATTCTCGTTCGTAACAGATTCGCTCATGTCATCAATCTGGAGTTCTTTGCGGATCTTATTGATGTACTGAACCGCATACTGGAGGAGCAGGATTTGGGGTATCGCGAGCAGCTTCACTGCATTCAGACAATATTCGTTATCCTCTCCGGCCAGGGTGAAGTCTTGAACATAGATCCCATACGCTTCTATCAACACTTCTATCGCAACATGCTTGTTGTGCAAGCGGGCAAGAATCACGAGGATTTTACCATTATACTGCGCACACTTGATGAGGTTTTGGTCAAGCGGCGGCGCAACATGAGCCAGCAGCGTCTGATGGCATTTGTGAAGCGTCTCCTGACGGGCAGTCTGCATCTGCTGCACAATGGTACTCTGGCCATGCTAGGCACCATCAAGCAGACTTTCCAGTTGACCTCAGTGCTGGATGCGCTCCTTGACACGGATACCACAATTGGCTCCGGTCGCTATGACCCTGAACTGGATGATCCTGAGTTCTGCAATGCGGCGAGTACTTCACTCTATGAGCTCTCCCTACTGGCGCGCCATTATCATCCGACAGTGCGTCGCATGGCAGCGCATATAGCTAACGGAGTGCCTGCCTCGGGCGAGGGCGCACTTCCCACAAACATTGGCAAACTGTAAGCAACACAATTTTCCATTTAATACTTGTATCCAGCATATAATAGATTTTTTTAAACCGACAGCAATTCGCATGAGCTCTTTGCGCAGTTCGACAGCACTCAAATGGCTTTCAATCCCACGATACCCTTTCCCAAGCAAGGTGAACCCAAGCTAAAGCGGGGCAGGCAGATGTATTTACGATCAGATTTCAAGCAGCACTATGGCAAATTGCTAAAGAGTGCGGCAACAAAACGAAGCTTGTCAAATAAAATGCTGCAGTTAGATTTTCTTAGTGAACTAAGTAGGCACTAAAATAATCGAATTTTAATTATTTTTGTCATGTAACCATGTTGCGGAAAAAATATAAAAATTTCAATTCGAGAATTGGACTTCTAATAATTGTATATATTGAAACAAAAGAAAAACAACTGCCTTCTAATTATCACGAATTAGCGTATTTAATTCGTATATGTCACACAGACGCACAATATTTTCACTAAATTGTCGATTGACTTTCGTGTAACAGTTCTAATAAAAGCTAAATAGTAAATATAAAGACCCAAAAAAAAATAAGAACTTTTTAAACAAATGCAATTTATATATATTATAAGAAATGAATACATATGAATTTAAGTTTAACTATAAAATATGGTGTAAGGAGCTCCTAAGTGTGTGTGTGTTTGTATGTGTATGGATGTAATTACTAATTATGTAAAGTCTAGGGACATTTGATTTTATTGTCATATAACCGGGTACAGATGCTTGGATTCCTTAGATTCTATGCTTGAGTGCGTTGTTGGCGTTGCCCAACGCTGTTCGGCGGCAGATACTCTCGATTGCCAACTCCAACGACAGGCTGAGCGAAGTTACCAATAGCATTATCTGGCAAGATGCCCGATGCAGTGGCTGCCAAGCCCGCAGCGGCTGCAGCTGGAGCAATCCTATTCGTACCTGAAGTAACCACAGGGCCAGCGACGCCACTGGGTCGTATGATGGGGCTTTGGCCATAAAGAGACAGGCTTTGTGTCGGCGTCGGTGAGGGTGTGGCAAACGTGCCACGTTGAGCATTATAGCCTGTCAGTAGAGGTGCGCCAGTGGCACGCAGAGTGCTGCCGACGGCTGGAGACTGAGCAACTGCACCATATGCTGTACTCACAGGCTGAGTACCAGCACGATAGGCATTCACATTCGAAGTGGCGCTGGAGCTGCCGATGGTGTAATCATAGATGTAGGCATTATTCGCATATAGACTAGGTGCCGAAACACAGTCATACTGATTCCACCAAACACAGACGAGCGTCTCCTGGCTGAAGACTGTACCATTCGGACACAGGAAGGAATAAGTGCGATTCAGTGCGCATATGTGAAAGACCTGGCATTGAGCTTCAATGTCCGCATAGTACCCAGGAAGTGGCTGCTGAGCGCAATCGAAATTGGTACGCGGCACTTGCGCATAAATGGGATAATCCACGCCAGCAACGCCAGGTATGGCCGAATAGTCACCATCGGCGCCATCATTGTAATCATCAGAAGCAGTTGATGCACGTGCTCCCGCTGTATTGCCGTACTGTTGCTGCTGCGGTCCGTAGGGACCGCCACGAGCCGCACTCGATGCTCCCTGCAAGCCGGTGCCAGCTGGTCGTCTGGGCAGACTCGAGGTGCTGCTTAGAGCAGAGGCTGGAGCGCCAAATGCAGTCGTTGCCTGTCCACTTGGCGTATAGCCCACAGCTGGAGACGGAAACAGGCCAGAGCCGTAGGCTGTTGCAGGCGCCGGTGTCAGGGGCAGAGATGTTCCTGTGCCTGTGGGATAAGAGCCAGGTTGCAGACGAGCTGCAACAGCGCCACCGCCTCCTGTGGTGGCCAGCTCCGGACGCACATAGTTGTAACCACTTTGTGCCTGTACAGAGAGATTTCCATTTGAATTCGTTTCAATCAAAACGGATGTCCACTCACCTGAACCTGCACTTGGGCGAAACATCCGCTCCAGAGCAGCAGTAGAACTGCAAGAAGTGAATGATTCAACATTAAAGCTTTCTAAAAGTGCAAAATTCTTGATAAGATTTGGCGTTTGCTCCGAGATTCGAACCAGTCGACGCAACAAATTGAAAAGAACTGAGCCGCAGCTTCAGCACCGAGGCGGCCAAATGTCCATTTTAGGGCCAAGTACGTTGCCAGATGCGATTCTTGGCACTGATAGCAAATGCGAACGGCTCTACATTGCGATCTTTATTTATCAGTTTCCTACTCAGGTGTCTGGCACAGTGGAGCAAGTGGAGAGTATTGTAAGAATGTGCGCTGCTCACGATTGGTAATTTTTCAAAATTAAATTCAGTTAACATATGATTGGAATTGATTTAGGTTGAACTTTAATACCTTAAATTTAATCATTTTTAAGGACAAAAATGGTAAGTGTTTAATTAATTACCGAATAATTTCAATTAGTAACAAAATGCTTATTTCTCGTGGCACTGTGCAACAACAACGCAGTGCAACATCAATTGGCTGCCAAGAATTGCGATTGCTTGTTTGCTTTCGGCCAAAAACAAGACGCATGCCTCGTAAATATGCAAGGCAGCAAAAACTTAGACAGACAGACGCCCATAACAATAACAACAACAACAACAACAGTGGGCTCCAAAGGAAGTGCTAATAATGATGAGGCGGGTCGGTCACTGTTGAGTTACGCGCTGGGTCTCCCATATGCCAATCCGACCCTGAGCTACAGTCGCGTTTGGTTAACTCACCTGCCAATACGGTGGCGTAGCGTTGTACCAGCATGGCAAAGTGATCTCTGCTGTATTTGTATTTGTTATCCTTCAGCCTGTTTTGCCTGTGAACTGCACCACTCGTCAGAACAAACTAAAGTCCAATACCGATCGGCGAGAGGCATTTATAGATGATGTTCCGAGCTGGGAGTCGCGACTGCATCTTTACGATATTTATGTTTATGTGGCTCGACAGTTCGTCAGTTTGGTTTCGTGCTTGTGCTTTAGCAGATTTATGTGCGCTGTGCTGTGTCCCATTGTTGCCAGGTTATCAGATATGTTCGTATACGTAATATTTCGCTTTGTTACGTATAAGTTATTTAATTAAATATATTTTGCATTTCAAGTGCAATTCAATTGAATCTGATTCCGTTGCGCCCTTGAAGCATCGACAATAACGTTCGAATATTTGTATTTTTTTTTACACACAAAATGACAAAATTATTTAAATTTGTGTCCGATTACATGAGCGCTTTATGTGTTTTTGTTATTTTTGACCTTTCCTGGTTTGCCGACTAGCTGCATATACGAGTGGTTAGAACTTCAGACCCGACAGTCGAATTTGTTTTGAGATTTTCGATTATCCAAGTTGAGTTATTTAATGTGTACTCAATGCTTGCTGATTTATTGTAAATGGCTATTTTACTATGGTTTGATGGATATGGTTTATGCGCCTTCATAATGCGTAAGCCTTCTTGTTTTCTAATGTATTCTAAGCTAAGCTCAAATATGGGAATATTCTCAATTTTTCTTGGTTTTTTATGTATTCTAAGCTAACCTGAAATTCAAAATTACCAAAGACAAGGAAAATTATGGGACTTCCCTCAATTATAAACCAACTTTGTTGATGATTTCATGACATATTTAAAAAAGTGTTTATTGTGGATTTGATTTCATACTTTTTTCAATTCAAATCCTTATCTTGGATTATTGTGCACATCGTTAAAAAAATTGTATAATAAACGAAGCTTAAATTTAAAATGTATTATTAATAATCAGAAATTTACAAATATTGTATTCATAGTATTTTTTTTTATTTATTTTTTTTCTTTTTTTTCCTGAACTCTATTAGTATGAACGAATATTTAGCACATCTGCTAAAGTAATTAAAAAAGACGTTTTTGTTTTTATTTATATTTTATATGTACTTTATTAACGTTAAATAAATATTTACAAAAAAGAGCAAGACATAAAGACACACAAATGTATATGGGCATATAGTTTGTTCGTGGTTAATTTTCGGGTTTGTCGTGGAAAATACTCGTAATTTGTAGTTAAAACTAAAAGAAACTAATTTTATGCAACTCGTAAAATATCTAGAGCAGTTTGATAAACGAGTATTATTCAAGTATTTATCGAGTATTTTGTTTTCGAACTTTTTTATATTTACAAACTAAATGCGTAAATTGCATTAACACGAAGAAGCGAACTCCAAAAATTGGGCATAGAATATATATAATAAAGTCAAATTTTAGCTAAAATGCTCGGGTTCCAGTTGTGTGAGGGCACTAGGAAGGAGTGAGGAAGGAAGCGGGGAAGGTAGTAATAGAGTTGACTAAAAGTTAAGCATTTACTCGCATACACTTTCGCAGCGTCTGGCAAAACTCGTTGCCATAATAGGAATCGGCAACCGTCTATCGCCTGCTGCTAAACTTCGATGCCAGCGAATATAATGACTTGAGTAGCTCCAGCGCACGACGATCCGAGTTCACCACTGGCTGCTGCTGCTGCTGCTGCAGCTTTGCCGGCGTCGCTGCTGGCGTTGTCGCCGCCAAGTCTAAATCGTCCACGTCCTCGACACGAATCTCGAATTTCGTTGTCTCCTCATAGCTGCCAGGCGACGTTGTGCTGGTGGTGATGGCAGACAGCGGCAGCTCCGTGGTCGTATAGCCAGTCGGTGGCGTCGCTGTGGTTGTATAGTAATCCGCATTGCTATTGCGTCGGAATGTTGTCACGGGAACACGTGACGTTGTCGTTGCCAGTCGTTGTTTTTGCCTGGAAGGCAACTTGCTGTCGATGTCGATCAGCGCGTTTAGCAGATGCTTGCGGGAGCGTTCCAGCGCTTTGCCATTGTGATCATCGCAGGTTTGGATGAGCAGGAGCAGCAGACTCAACACCTGACGATCATGCTCCGCCTTGGCCATCACATTGCGCAGATGCAGCGCCTCCTGCTCATTGAGGCCGCCAAATAGCTTGTTGGCAATACGCTGCAGTCCGCTGCTGGAGGGCAGAGCATCGCGTGGAATGTCATAGCTACGGAATATATCATCCCATTCATAGCGCGCTGGTAACGAAGTCGTCGATCTGGGAGGAGATGTAGTTGTCGTTGTTGTGCGCTGCTCCTTCATCAAAGCATCGTTGATAGTCAGCGGGTCGAGGAAATCCGTTTGTGATTTGAGCGACCAAGGATGCTCAGTGGGCAGGTGTGTTATGATGAGCTTTTGGGGACGGGCCTCCTGCAGCAGATTGTTGCGTGGCTTGACGAAAGTTTGCGTTTCTTGCCGCTGCAGAAACTGATCACCCTCGCCGGAGTCGGCACTGGACGGCGACAGCTCCGCGGAGAGCTCTAACTCAGAATCCTGTGCCCGGCTCGTGCTTAGCTCATACATTTCTGTGGTGGTGGAGAAATCCGGAGCAGGCGTTGAATCAAACTTATGATTGATTTCAAGCGCAATACTTTGTGGAGTTGTTGCTTCCGGTGCTGGCTTTGTGGGTAAATAATACTTGGCGGTGCCTTCACTAAACAGCGAAGAATCCGTTGAGGACACTACCTTAAAATTTGGAGGCTCTGTGGGTCGGGCACGTGCCGCCAGTTCAGCCCTAAAGCTGTTGGGATTATCCAGATAGCTTGTCAATGCATTCGAGAAGATTTGCGCAATCTTCCGCGACTCGGGCTTCTCAGCCAAGACGCCTATTGTGGAGCCCGTGGTGCCAATCTGTGGAAATGGTTGATAATCTGTTGATTTGACCGGCGCCTGTGTCTCATTTAGCGGAACTAATCCAGCACTAAGGTTCGCCTGACCCTCAGCCTGCCCACGACCCTTAGCTGCCTTTAAGCCAAAGAGATTGCTGTACTTCTGCACCGTCTTGGCGCTGAGTAGACTCTGCTTGATGTCATCCGCTTGCTCACTGATGCTGGGTGGCGTCTCAGATGTGGTCAGTGTCGCTGCCGAATCGGAGGGCTTGGCCGTGGGTAAAATAGACTTTGGAGGCTTTACGGATAGCTTTGTGATGACGCCCGACTTATCTGCTTTAGAGAGTGAATTGCCAGATTCATTGGTCTCCTGGGCAAAGTATTTGGCCAGCGAGACAAGTGCATCTGGGCCAGATGACGGTGGTATCTCAAGTCCAGCACGTGCGTTTGTCGTTGATTGTCCATTCAGCTCCACATCCTCAAACTTATCTTTAAGCAAATTAATAGTCTTCAGCATATCCTGCACATTGCGATAAACGGACTCCTCCTTAACGGGATTGGGCGCAAACAGCAGTAAATCTTCACCAGCTGAAGCTGCACTAGATCTGGGCACAGCTGCACCAATTTTCGGCAGATATGTGGGTCCACTGCTAGACGGTGATGGAGTTGTCGGCAAATAATCGCGACTTTCACTGAACTTCTTCGATGGCTTCAGCTCTCCGGAACTGGCAATGTCGTAATGATGTCGCATCCCTATTATTAGGGGTTTGTATGTGCTCTCCAGCTCCAGTTTGGTGCTAGCTGTGGATTTTGCCATCTTGGGCGAAACTGAAGATTCAAGAAACACTCCTGATATTGAAGGACTGCCAAAACGTTTCGGATTGGGAGTGGTTGGAGCATGACCGCCCTTAATATAGTTTAGTTTGCCTTCGGTGGATTTGGACTTCGGTACGCTGGGCACAGTGGGTGTGTAGAACGGCGTGGTCTTGCTAGGCTCCAAGCGGCGTGCTGTGGAATAGCTGCTGGGTACATAATAGGGCGTTGTACTCTGCACGGAGCGTGTGGAGTGCGTGTCGAAGAACACGGGCTTGTCCTTGTGTTTGTCCTTGTTGTGCTCCTTGATGTGCTCTTTGCTATGCTCCTTGCTGTGCTCCTTGCTATGTGGCTGCTCCTCGCTGTCCAGCTCTTTGTAGCGCTGCTGACCACGATGTCCATTGCGTGCCCGTTCTCTGGACTCACCACGCAACTGGGTGCTGCGATCCTGCAAGCTGGGGCTGCTACGACTACGTGCTGGCTTCAATATGCTCAAGTCATCATTGCTATTGGGATTGGCATTGCCATTGCTGTTACTATTATTATTGCCGTTGCTGCCGGATCGTCGCTTGCCCGCGCCGCTAACAAATGATGAACTCTCCGCAGTGATCTGCGTTTCGTGTTCGTGATCATTGCTATTGTTATCAATGCTGGGCAGCACTTTGCGTTGCTTCTCTCCAGACACATCATCGAAGTCAACGCTCTCCAGCGAGGCGTGCAACTCCTCAGTGGAATCGATGCGTCGCTCGGACTTGTTGCTCGGGACTCGTGCACCAACTCGCGCCTGGCCAACAACGGACTTAACCTTGGGCTTGATATTCAGGCCCCCGCCGACAATGTTGAATCCTTGCACGGGCACCGATGGACGCACCCGATGAACACGCTGTTTGCTCAGAATCTCAGCGCTCTCGGCGTAGTAGCCCGATGAGCCAAGGCAGTTGACTTTGAACCACCAGTCGCAGGTGAGCTCACTCTGCTGGAAAATGGTGCCATTGGGACAGAGGAACGAGATCTTGCGACCCTCCTCGCATATGTGAAATACCTGCATAAATATAATTTAATTAATTAGATATACTTTTCTTATATAAACTCATCTGTCACCCACCTGACAATCCGTTTCCATGTCTGCAAAGTAGCCATTGCCATAGGAGCGACAACTGAATGTGGTCTTTGGAATGCGTGGATAGATGGGGAAGTCAATGCCCGGGCGACCGACTACGCCCTGGTAAACCTCATAGTCCACATCCTCGTCCGAGGCGCGCTTCTTCAGATGATGCTTGTGCTCGTTGCAGTTCTTGTGCGTCTCATAGCGTTCCTCCTCGAACTGCGTGGCACCCGTTTGTTTAGCCAGAACACGTGCCGGAGTTCGCTAAAGGTGGGTTAATTATGAGTAAGCATATAAGATGCAAGATTAATGTACTACTACCTTGATTTCTGCACTGGCTTGGCTCACATATGCCAGCAAGATAAGCGCTGCGGATAGAATTACGAAAATATATGTTATTATTAAATTGAAAAGGTACATTTTTTTCGGAGTTCAAAGTTTCATTGAGGAACAATGTTCTTAATGAATTTAATTTTTCTATTTGTCAAGATTAACCTAACGTTAATATGTTTGGTGTCCATCTAATAAGACAAATTTCCCATTCAACTCATTAATAATCTTGCTTATGTGTTGAAACTAATGATAAATTAGCTTTGGTATTAGAAAATATTAACTTCCCGAATGCTAAACTAGACAGACCTTGACTTTTATTTATCCATTGCCGAATTACCCAAAACTGTGACTGTCAATGTGACTGTCACTCTAACTGTGATAGTGATTGTGAAGCGAGTTACTGAACTCAGGCCGCCAAACGCAATAATTTAATATTTAAATCATAAAAACAATTATATTAATGAGGCAAGTAAGAAGAAGAGAGATGTTGCTGATGAACTACAATATAACTACCAGCAGGGTGGAAGACGACACCACAAGAAAACCAAAAAACAAATTGATAGCCGCAAGATTCAAGGTTCGATTGCTGCATAATCGTTGTGATTATATGAATCATTATTCAATTGTCCATGAATCGGTAACTGAAGACGCAATCGAGGGTATTGCCGCCTCACATAATTAAACAATTGACTGTAATTTCAGCACGTTGATTGAAACGCCCCAAAATAAAAATAAATAAAAATAACGCGATTCGCATGACCAGGTATTAAGTACTCGCCAGGTGGCCAAACAACGCCAAAGTGCATCAATAGCTCATGCGTCAAATGGGGGCCTGGGCACACTTGCAAAATATTTAAATATTTGCATTGTTCAATAGTTTAATTTAATGTTAAAGCTTTATTGTTGACTTTGAGATGCTTAGT
Source organism: Drosophila demipolita (assembly GCA_035042405.1). Lineage (NCBI taxonomy): Eukaryota > Metazoa > Arthropoda > Insecta > Diptera > Drosophilidae > Drosophila > Drosophila demipolita. Next base: position 3,809,918 of record JAWNLI010000349.1, on the reverse strand, counting down.
TAAGCAGCAATGTCTTCCATCTGACATTTCGGTCTGGGTCAGCGGCTAATGATTGTGTGAATATGGCATTTCCTAGAGGGATTTCCCAGGCATTCACCTGGTCGCTGCCTCATTAATTAGCAACAAGTTCGAGTCAAGACTCATATCTTTAACTCGGCTGGCTCATCACGTTTTTGTGTCGCACGCCACGCACGACAAACCTGCCCTAAGACAAAGACACTTTTACACGCACTCCGCTCATTTTGTGAGCCACATTTTTACTTTTCATTTTTTGTTTTAACGATTTTCTGCCTACGCACGCGCGAGTGAGTTGTGCATCATGCGTCACTCTCAGCCTGGCTTAAATATGCCGTTTGCGTTAATTGATTGTGGAAATCTCATTTGAAGCGCTGACAAGGTCAAGGATTGTTGCGAAATGTAGGCGGCACCTCTTACATTTGTTTACGTGTTTTACCAGCAAAGCTAAGACAATAATTGAATGGAGCAGTAAATCATTCAACATTTACATTTTCTTAATTTAAATACATTAATAAACAAATTTCGTTGACATCTACCCATCTATAAAACACCTCAACTGACGATTATTTTATTAGTGGGACAGCACTACATAACTGCTAAGCCACAGATTAATAACAAATACACGACTTTTTTAATACTTAAGCTGAATAAAGTGTAGAAAATGCTGTTCATAATAGATTTATGCCATTTATTTTAATTTGTAAAATATGAATTTTTGACTTACCACAGCACAGTAAATGTAGTTGCGCACGCTTCATTTTGTTCACTGAGTCGCCTAAAAATAAACCAAACAACAAAGATTACAATTTCTGTGCAGATGCGTTAGCAACGTTATGAATATTTATTGCCACAGCTCGTGAGTTGACCAAAAAAAAAAATGTAAATATATAAAATCAAACACGACACGGCATATTAGATAATAAAAATTATACGAACTCCTCAAAAAAAATAACAAAGGCAAAATCAGAAATATAAACAAATAATTGTGCGAGCGTATGCGCAGCATGGACACAAAGTCACTTGAGTTTGATTACATAACGAACATGATGAACACCATAGACAAGATATAGATAGATAGAAGATGATTACCTTAGATGAGATACAGAGAGTACACACGCTGTGCTACACGGCGTATGTATCATAAAATGCAATAAAGGCTTCTGTAAATGACAAGAACTGTGGGAGGCAACTACTTAATTAGTGAACACGTTACTTATTTAGTTTTGGCACATCTAGATGCAAACAAAGGCACCACAGGGCGTAAATGTGATAAAAATATAGTAGACACTGGGCGCAGGGCTGCAACAAATAAGAAAAAAAAAGTGGCACAGCTGTGCCATGCACATAGTAAGTCAGTTACTAAGTTAGTCAGTCAGTCAAATGCTGCAGACATTCACTTTGGCTTCGTTAACACTTCCGTCAGCTCAATTATGCAGCAGCTGTTGTTGTTGTTGTTGTTGTTGCAGACGCTGCTGCTGTTGTTGTTGTTGTTTGCTGCGTACTTTGCATAATTTCATATAATCGTTTTTAATTTGCACAACTGCAAACAACAATATCAAGTGGAGGCAAGCAACCGGCTTACCCAGTGACACTCTTTGCATTCAATTAAACAATTTTCAATGGTTTCGCTAATTTCACAGCTACATTAATCTTATATATATAGAGCTATTCAGTTTTTTTAACTAAAACATTCTTTACTTTTCAATAACAATGCAAAATTGAACAACAAAATATCGAAATACATTTTATGTGCACATAAATTTTAGTTAAACATTCAATAGAAACACATTGGGAAAAATGTTGGGGTGTGCAGTGGGTATAGTTTTTGCGAAAGCGTTTTTTATTCATTGTCTGGTAGATTCTGCATTGGCTGCTGAAATTGCTGTTTGTATTTAAATTAGTTGCTTGCCTTGGTTTTGGGTTCTTATTTGTATTCGTCGTTCTCACAACTAAATTAAATTTTTTTTCTTCATTTCATCAAATGCACAAATTACATAATCAAAGTAAACAAACAAATGGCATTAGAATTTAATAAAACGTTTTTAATTCCCAAATAAATAACTGTCTAACTCATTTAGTTAAAGTTCAAGTGTTTGTTGCATGCTTCTTTAATACATCTTATTTGATTGCTTCGATTAGTTTTTGGCCAAATGCACGTTTTTCAATTTGCAATTACTTGAAAAGAGTTTGTCATTGCCAAGGTTTTCTAAATGATAATTTATTTCGCCGTTATGTTGGTTAATTTGTAATTTTTTATATTTCCTGAGATTTTTTTTAATTTCACAATTTCAACAATTGAATAAAGCACACACATTTTCTTATACATAAAAAAATATTAGTTTTAATTGAGATTTATTTAATATCAAATCTTAACATTTATGTGCAGCTTTATGCCAGTTTTAAAGGTGTTCAATAAGATACATACATATATTATTAACTGGCACTTGCCTGCAAAATGTTTACACAATTCGAATGCGCTAGCGAAACAAGAAATTCAATTTAATCATCTTCAACTAAGACATTGGAAATGATAAATGACTGGCTGCCAGGGCATCCACAGTCGAACGAAAGTCAAAAGAAACGATAGAGAAATAAGTAAAAAGCAAAGCATCAAAAGACTACAATGGCAAATAAGGAAGTTGCAACTGCTGAGATGCTGTTGTTGCTGAATCATTATCAGTTTTCCCAAACAACAACAACACAACACGTGCAGCAAAAGCGCGAAGAAAAAATTGTCAACACGGCCAGAGCAACAGGTACTTGCAGCAACCATAAAAATAATAATAAATATACGCCGGCTTGGATCTTGCATTTAGTAGCTAGGCGAGGGCCGTGGCAATACAAAAATTTGTTCCGGCTTGAAGCACTCACATACTAGCTAACACACACACACACACAAGCAGATAAATAGCTGGCTTGTGATGTCCAGGACGCAATGCGGGTGTTCGTTGCATGCATCGTCCAATCTGGGTGTACAGAAATCGCTGCCAAATGTCTGTTAAATGTTTTGACCTTTTTGTCAAGTTGCCGCTTAACCTTTACGGTTGCTGCGCTGACATGAAGGAAGCATTCGGAATTTTTCTCTTTTTCTGTTGTCTGGCCAAGTGTTGAAATTGCAACAACAACAGAGCCATTGAAAATGAAAATGAAACTGAAACTGAGGCATACCTATGCATAGTCAAAATATTTGGCTTGCCTTTTGTCTTTGCCTATCTGTGCAACGTGTCGTAAACATGTTATTTGTAGTTTTGATTTATTTGTTTTGCCATTTTATCTCGTGCGCCGCTCCGCGCCGCGCCGCGCCGCTTGCTGTTCGCTCGAGCGAGCCTTTTGACAGTATCTTTGTGTGGCCCACTCGACTGCTAACTAAGCAAAACCAGACATTAGACGCTTGCTGCAGAGTGCTGATAATTGGATACCCTTGCAATTTAATAGTTAAATTACATATACACATAAATCAGATGCACATTATAATTATCAATATATTTAAAATCCACAAATAAATGTATAATTTAAATATATTTTTTTAATTAAGATATATTAGTATAGACTTTTATCATTATCTGAATAATTGGAAGATTTTGAAATCTATTAATCAGATATTGACATTAGTAGTCGTAGGCTTAGACAGAGTATTTCACGCTATATATAATTTTATTTAAAAATCATCTTGTTTTATTTTTTGTAATCTGTGTTCACATGCCAAGCAAATTTCACCTTTATCCCAAGTCATGAGAAATGTGCACCTACTGCATTCACGGTATTATGAAACGGCAGCGTTCAGGGAACTGCTGACAATTCCTGTTGTGAAAATTGCATAAAATCACCGCATCTTCAAAGTAATCACCAAAAAAAAAAAGAAAGACAATTTTAAAACTTGAAGTGGGAGCGTCGTATTGCAGATGGTCATTTTTGGCTATCGAAGTGAATGGTTATCAAGCCTATAAAATGTGAAAACAGCTGTTGGCTCAATAATTCGCATGTTCATTTCAAGCTTCGTTGCAGTTTAGCAAGTTCAAGTTCGTGTCTTTAGTCTTTTGTTTTAACACTTCTAAATACGCAACTTTATGCTAATTTTTTCAATTAATTATCAATCGCAACATTTTTTTGTTACTGTATATACAGTTAAAAACAATGCAAATTAAAATGTTAAACATAAGAAAGATTTTTTTCTTCAGTTTTTTCTATCGCGCTTTAAATTAAGTGTGTGAAGTGTGTGTGGTTATTATAAATGCATAACGTGCGCCAACAACTCAACTTTAGCTACGTTTCCCAGCCACACAAACAACCTTTTTGAAAGTCCCAAAACCATTATAATTATTTTGTTAATTTTGCTTTTGGAGACGAGTTCATAAATGATGCGTTGTTTTTCGTTTTTAAGAAGAGCTTAAAGCAACGCAATTCAAAGGTTATTTCATATAGCCAACATTTTTAGGAACCCATTGGAACCCACGAGCAATAGTGACATATTTTTTGATATTTTGTTGTCTTCTACCTAAACGTAAAGCTATTAAATCGTTTAGCTGGTAAATATTTGCACAATTTATAATTATAATAACGTTGAATAATGTAACGGAAGATGTTGTAAGGGCTGTGAATCGGGTTAAATTGTGGTTGTTGTTTTTTTTTAAAACGGCATAATTCCAAGCACAGTAAATCCAACGCAGAGATAACGAATGAATGATTAGGTCAACAACAAAAACTACATTTATATATGTCATCTGTGGTTTAGCTGATGCTAAACATGCAATTCATCATAATTTATATGTACCTTTCTAAAAAAAATCCAAACACTGTTCGCAAAGTTAAATTACTGCCTGGTCTTAAACGGGTTTAAATTTTAAAAATCGTAAAAAAAATTATTTAGTATGTTTTTAAAATTAAAACGAATTTTTTATATTTATGTAAATATTACCAAAAAATAACAAATAAATATTAATTTTTGGTTTATATGTACTTATAATTGTAAGACACTTGAATAATTACAAGGCAACAAACCACAAAGTCGGGTGGGAATACTTGTAGCAAAAACACATGTAAATTTTGCAATAACAAAACTTAATCTTTTTTTAGTATGCTGAGATGTAGCTAAAGGCCGTCAGATAGACAGCTAGACAGACAAATGGACAGGTGGACGGAGCCAGACGATGTACGCGATGCGGTCGTTGATGCGTTGACCTACGTGCCACAGATTTAGATGCTCAGACAGGCGCTCAGATGCTCAACTGAAGTAACTGTGGTGGTTATTGTTTTTGCTGTTCTGCTACTGCTGTTGGTGGTGCTGATGTTGTTTGTTGGCTTTGGGGCAACTTAACAGTTTTTGGACATTAATGTTTGCAGCCAAAAAATGTTAACAAAAAAATGCCTTAAGGGAGGCGGTGGCTACGATTGCATTTCATAGCCGCCAGAGTTCGACGTGCTAATAGATTTTGAGGTCATATGCAATTGTTTTTTGGGCTTTTTTTACAGCCATCGGCATTTTTTTTAAGCATATTCTACCTTTGATACGGTTTTGGTATGTTTTTGTGTTTTTCTACTTAGCTTTTTTTTGCACAAGAATTCTTGTGCATTTCCGCAGGGCAGTTTTTGCATGCTGCTCATTTGCAATTTGTGTGGCGGAGCAAAAAGTGGTTGCCAGTAGACAGTTCGACGCTTCGTGCCAGCGTGCCTGTCTGCATGTTTCACACTTGCCCCCTATCTAGGACCGCCCACAGCGCCGCCCACAGCGACGTCCACAACGCAACCCTTTACGAATCATACATAATACATACATAAGAGTTCGCAGTGGCAAATTGAAGCTCTGTTGTGATTTGTAAAGCATTTAACGCTTTTGATTTTTCCGCGTTTTGGGTCACGGCGTCGCAGCAACTGTTCATGCAACCGCTGCTATCCCCACGGGGGCATTTGGGCGCATGCCGAAGGGCGCTAACTGCCCGCCCCTTGCTGTGCTCTGGCTCGCTCCGCTGGCCAACAATCCACCCATTTAATGATGTTGTAAATTATATGTATTTTTTGCTCATCTTTATTACGTATGCCTCTTTAACTTTATTTTGTATGTTTGTGATTTTAATTATAACTTTAAGCTATTTTTTCCTAGCAATGTCTTAATAGTTGCGCCTGCTCGTTACTTAAATGCCTTACCTATTATTAGAAGTTTATGATCTGGAAGCCATTGAAATATGTTAATTTTCATAGCTTTAAAGAAAATTTTTAAGCAAATCTGCTTATGTGTTTGATAATTACAAAAAGACTTTGACAATAAAATATTTAAATGAAGCACACAATAAGAAGATATAAAAATAAATTGCATTATATCATTAAACAATGATTAACATACAGACAACAAACAATTTAAAAACAAGAATTTAAGCTAATGAGCCTAACCCATACAGCCTAACCCATACACTTAGGCAGCGAACCTGTTTTTTTATGGGCATTGTTAAAATTTGTCTTAAATCTTCCAATATTTACACAAAAAAAAATATTATAAAAGAACATAAAATTAATGCAGACACTTATACAAAAAAAAGTTGAATACTTCTGGCTAGTTAACAAAACACCATCAAAAAAAAAAAAAAAAAAAAAAAACAGCAACTGCTTTATTTTGTATTGATATGAGGTAATCGCCGGCAAGCGAAAACAACGATACTGCAATTTATGACAAACAAACAGAGGCGGCGCCAGCCACGCCGTCAACAATTGCAGCAGTCGAACAACACGAAAAATAACAAAACAGCAAAGACAACGACAACGACAACGACAACAACAGCAGCAACAATTAATAGGTAATTGCAGTTGTTCTGCCGCCAGATTGTCTAGCTAAGAGTTGCCACAATCCAAAATGAAACCGGTGGCAACTCTTGCAATGCATTTTTATTCCTTCTTTCTGTTTCTTTTCGTTTGATATCTGATTTATAAACCACCCACAAAATGTGGGTCAGTGTTTTATTCCCATCCATGCTGTAGATTTATGTCACTCGGTTAAATAACCAGATGCTGCTGCTGCCTCTGCTGCTGCTGTTTCTGCTGCTGCTTCTCCTGATTAATTATCAACAACAATGGCCAGCAATTTTCTTTGCTTTTGCGGCTTTTCTCTAATTTATACAACACTAACACACTTTTCCTCATCGTGATGGCCTTTTTATGATTACTCGCACCCATCTCTGTACACTTTCCGCTCTTTTATGTACACAGATACTGTTACAGATACATTGCTCATACGCCACCAACATCTCAACTGAAGCAGTGAATTAGTCGCTTATTGTTTGGAGTAATTGTTTCTTGTTGCCGCCGCTGTTGTTGTCTGACTTTTTATCTTTTTGTTTTGTTTTGTTTTCTTTTTTTTGGGGCTTTGCTTTGTAAACGAAAGTCAGTTTTGATATTAATTTTGTTATGATTTTATTGCACAGTGCTGTTTTGTTGTCTTTAGTATTGTTTGGGTCAATAGCGGAAAATGTAATGCAAGCGGAAATGGCATAAAAAATTAATGTCAATATTTGCTCCACTTAAAATATCAAAATTAGTGGTAATAAAGAAAATAAATAGTTATCCAACTAAGCCGAAACGATAGAAATGTTAAAATAACACACATATTACATAAACTGCTTATAATAATTTCGATCCCAAAAATTTGATTTCGTAATTAATTTATTTGTTTAATTATTGAAGTAAAAAATGAACATTACGATTTTTTCAATATATTGACTTTATAAGTTATAATATATTAATTGCATTACAATATAAAAGAAAAAATATGGAAATAATTTAAAAGCATAAGAAAATTATAAAATTATAATTTATTGGCTTTATTTTTGCACCTCTGCCAATTCTAAAAAATGAGTAGTAACAACAAAAGACTTAAGAAGCAAACTTTATGTGGCAGGCACGCCATCAAAGTAGTAGTTTGTTTTTTTTCTCTGTGCTTTTGTTTTTTGTACAGTTTTATGAATGATGGCACAGCCAACAAGTTGTCGAAAACATCAAAGTGCCTCGATTATGACTGTTAAGAGCTCTTCTCATTTCGTTGCCTTCGCGCTTTTAATTGTGTTTGAAGCACACAATCAAAACGACCTACGAGCATATCAAAAAATATATTAGATGCGGAATAATAGGTGCTTATATTTATAATTTTGTAGATGCTGAGGCGTTTCAAATTGGCTGAAAGCCGCCTTGTGGCAGTCCATGTTGCCCACTTAAGTAGTGGTCTAATGAACGTATCATTGGCAGATTCTTTTTGAGCACTCATAGAATCCCTGGCAATGACACTAGCCTGACAGCCTGAGAAAAATTATACGGAACTGAAAGTCAACCAAAATTTGATAAATATATTTATAGTATTGTCTTGTTTATAAACCCATGGGCCATAAATTCAAACAACAACTTAAATAGGTGTTTAGCACAATAGCCATCTACTATGGCCAGCACTTGATTATAATATTAACATAAATGTCATAATGAATCACCCTACTGAAAACCGGATCAGTTCTTAAGAATTGCCGCATTGTGTGATCCTTTGGTTAAGTGATGTCATGATCTCAATTAAATCCTATCGAAGCGTAAAAACAAGTTCTTCTCATAGCTGTTAACACGAACTGAAAAGATGATTTTGTTTTTACATTTTTTGAACAAACAAATCTGATATGTTTATATATTTGTGTATTGGAAAACTTGTTCGCTCGACATCTAAAGTATTAACGATATCTTAAGCAATAATTAACAAATAAACAATAAGTTAATTAAGTTTAAAACTTCTTTTTCTTTCTTTCTTTTCCTTTAGTCTAATGCAGGTTTTGAATCATATTTTATGGTAAAACCAAAACAATTTCTCTAAGTTTATTTTTATACTATTCGTCATGCGGGCTGAAGCTGAAGAGTATAGAGGATTGGCTCACATTAAGTTATTGTTGTGCATAAAATTTATATATAATATTAACAAAGATGATTTCATTTTAATAACTAATTCGAAGACTTTGCCAATAACTGAAGTTGGATGCTCTCCAAAGCAAATGCCATTCAATGGCAGCCCAAAGTGTACCCTGTCGGCGAATGGAGGTCAGCATTTTGCTCTGACATTTAGCCACATGCTGCTGACCATATATCAATTACTAAGATAACTGCCGCAGACAAAAGCGGACACCACTCGAATTGACGTACCGTCTACGCAATTTGTAACGCACATGTCTTGCTGAATGTAAAGTTTTAAATGCATACATATATTTTTCCTGCTATTGAAGAAGTTGGCATTTAGCTGTTAAATGCATACAATATCATCATATTTGAAATCGTGGTGTAATGCAACAGTTTACGCATTCTTTAAGCTGTGAGAAACTGCAATTTACAGTTGATTTGACTTAAAGTTCAATTTGGCAAGAAGCTAAAAATACTTCACACAAAAGTTCAAGTTCGTTGCCCAAACCTTTTGTTTTGCTGTCCAAAAAACAAAAAATAAATATAGTTGACAAACGATTTATTTATTACACTTGAAGCGTTGCTGATATTTGACGAAAATGACAAGCAACAACTCGCGCTGATGTTTTGTTTAACTTTGTTTTTGTGCCAAGCAAGTTCGTTGTCAAAGTCTTTTGTTTAACCGAGAGTGTGTTTTCATAACCTGTAACGAACCTTAGCGCCCAAGACAAAGCGAAGCATGTTGCGCACTTAAAGAATAACAGACAATAACAACAAAAACAAAACAATGCTGAAAAACAACTTGATGCCTAGAATGTGTTGAAATCTTGAGGCAGCATCAAAAACAGAAAACATGTGCATTATTTACACACTTCATTAATTACTAAAAATGGACACTAAAACGGCTAGCAGCAAACTTAATGTTAGAAGGGTCGGGGGGGGGGGGGGGGGGGGGTACAAGATACATTAGGTTACTTTTACTTACGCTAAAGCGGACTGGCGGCAACAGATGCGGCTCATTGGCTTTTCAGCGATGCGCACGCAGCGGCAGTTAACGCATCAACACTCGAATGGAGTACACGTAAAGCAACAACAAAATCAACAACATAGAAGACAACAACAAACTTGTAGTTGATACTGATTGCAAGGGAGAGAGTGTTGGGGGAGTGGACCCCACTGCTTTTGGGCATTGTTGCTTGAATGACTTTTAAATTTATTTGCCATTTCTTTGCTGGCAAACGTTAATGAGCAAAGCGGACCAAGCCAAAACCAAAGCAGCAACATTCGCATTTTGAACTTTTATCTGGCCATCTGCACCAAGAGCAACAACAATAAAAGCCACAACAACTGCAAGCAGGCAAAATTATATTGTATACAGCATTTGCTTACATTTTAAGCCAGCTTTGTGTTTTCTTTTTATTTTGTGTTCCCCCTAGTTTTATTTCTTTCTTCCAGCTCAACTTTAACCCTCTGCCACATAAAACAAAATAACTAAAACACCTTCGCTGGCTCCGACTGTATGTATGTGTGTGGGTGTGTGGGTGTGTGGCTGTGTGTATGCCTGTGTGTGTGATGTGATGTGAAAGATGTTAAGTCACACATTTGGCCTAAATTTGTCTTTTCCTAAGCAACGTCTGCGGCAACATTGCGCTTTTCTTTTGTTCATTTGCGCCACAAGGCTGGAAAAATCTGTAACAACTCTTTGACATTTAAGCCGCATTTCCTAATTCCTGCTCAAGTACTTTCTGTGTCTGCTGTCGCTTCAACTGTAATTTTGGGAGCTGCAATACGACATTATCTAACCAAGCATTGCAGCTGCCTTAAAATGCCCCAAGCATCTCATTCTGAGCCACTTCTGTTACTGCTGTGCATCCTTGAACTGCTGGTACTTTATCTTAGATGTTTTAATAACAATGCCTGAAACTCAGCTGTGGCGATTTCAGAAATGTTAATTTTTTTGCTGTGTAGCATTAAAAAAACCCAATATAGAATTCAAATACATAGCAAAAATCATTGAATAATTGAAATTTATGCCATTAATTTAAAGGCTGATTAAATTTTGTCTATCCAAAAATAATTAGTCATGCTATCAACTGGTTAATTCATTCGCAAATTAAAAGCATAAGCATTAAAAAATTAAAGTTTTAGTTAATTACAGTCAGTTAATTTAGATACCAAGAAGTTATTGACACTTAATTGTAATGACGTTGTATAATTATAAAGTCATTAAAATTTTATGTTTTGCATTTAATTCTGACTAACAAGTTTTTTAAAGGACATGTTGCAATATTTGACGACCTTCTGCCAAAAACTTAATAAGAAGAGCATTGAGAAACTGACAAACTGCAAGTAAAGCTTCATATATAACAGGTCCATTTAAATCTTCAACTAACCTGGGGAGAAAGTAGATTTTCAGTCTCCAAATCAGAGAATTATAAAATTCTCAACATAGATTAGAAAAACTGGGAATAATTAAATTAACTAAGCCGCTTGGCAATTTTAAGTGAGAGCAGAAATCTAAAATAAATTTTAATATTCTTCTGATATCAGAAAGATAAATGAAGACATGTTTATTATAATCACATGACATTAAAAAGAACTAGGCTAGTATTTGAAAGGCAGCTGTTGGTTATACAGTTATGAATAACTTCGAAGATACAACTGCAAAGATTTTAGACCTCTGAGCATTCACTTACCTTTATGCGGCAGCATCAGCAACAGCCTCAATGTCAAATTTTTTGTGGCAACAAAACTGTGGCAGCAACTTCTTCCTGTGCTCTCAATGTGGTTTTGATTTTGGTTTTGTGGGTGAAGTAATATGTTTTGCTTTGCTATTATAAAGTTTTCCGCTCTTTCGTTGTTTTCTTGTTGTATATTAATTATAATGTTGCATTTTCAGTATCGTTTTCTTTTTTGTGGTTTTTTCTTTTTTTGTATGACTCACTAAGGTTTTGTTTGTCTAAAACACAATTATCACGATTAAGTTGTCGTTAAGCTAAAGATAAAACAAAATCACTTTACAATTCAAATATCAAATCATCCAAATAGTTAATTATTTTAAAAAAACAATAAAAACTCTTAAAAATTTTTATGTTTAGATTTTCAAATAGGAAAATTATCTTTAAATTGACGTCGCTGATATTATATTTTTTTATATAAATATTAAAAGTGATTTTGTTAAATACTTGGCTTCTTTAAAAACTCAATTTAATTATTGTTCTCCGCAGTGTCTGGTATATATTTTATTTTTTAGCAATAAAGTAAATCCAGTAAGAGCACAAAATCCAAAGAAAAAGCACTTCGCTTGAAACAATTCACAGTCGATATGTAAAAGCACACAACAGTTTCGAGTTAAAATAAAAATGTTTAAATTATCTGAATTTAAGTACAAGCTGAGGAGACAGGCCGAACAGAAGACGTCTTCACCCGTGCGATATTCACATTTGAATGTTTCAATTGGCAAATGTGACGTTCAACTTTAGTAGTTGAGCGACTCCGACTCGGCCTCCGATGCCGACTCGGCTCACTCTTCTTCAGCGAAAACGCACAAAAGCGACTCCCAGCAAAGACACCCAAGAAAAGTAGTCGGCAAAGTCGCCGAAGCTACCGCAAATCTTTACTTTAGGCCACGAAGTAAACGAACATCTTCCTCGAAATCAACAACAACATTTTCAGCTAACAAAACAAAAGCAATAAGTAAACAAAAAAAAATAAAGAACAACAATAAAAACAAATGCAATTGACTTTGCGACCAGTCCAGCGATCAGCTGTTTAAAAATCAAGAGATTTGACGCTCTGGCCGCTAAAAGAGAGATAGAGAGAGAGGGAAAAAGAGAGGTATAGAGAAAATTTGAGAGAGAGCGCCGTAGACGAATATGTTAAGCATGCATTGCTGTTAACTATATACAAATATTTTAGTTAACTGTTAAACACATCAAATATACTAAAGCAGGTCTAGATTTTTTTACATTTTAAATTTTGTAATAAAATTGATAATGAATTTAAATACAAAAATTAAAGTATTGAATTACAATATATATGTATTTACATATTATTTTTTAAATAAAGTTCATATATTTTTACAGTTTATAATAAGATTATTGGCAAATAAGATTGGCATATATAATTAGACTAAAAGCAAAAAACAATAAAAAAAAGTCAAGATTTGCATCATATGAAGGCACTCAAGTGACGCACACAATTGATGATGGCAAAATGGAATCGCGCAGACATAGCATCATAAATGGACAATATTGAAGGGCTTTCGAGCAGCTGGTGAAGTGAGGGGTAAAAATCAAATATGAAATTATTGATTTGAAACGCTGTCATAGACGACTTTATGACTTAAGTTGGTTTCTGTTTATGGGCCAAAAGCTAGCGAGAGGGACAGAGAAAAAAGAGAATGGGAGAGCAGGCAGCTGAGGAGTTGACAGTGGACAGTTTTTTTATATGATTTGCTAGCTTCTTGAGGATGATGGGCGCAGTGATTTTGACTGCAACTCGCAGCCCTGACAAGCGCCTCCATTGCATAACTAAGTCTTTAAGTTGTAGTTTTATTTGGTGACTGCTGCTGATGCTGCTGCTGCTGCTGCTTCTTCTTCTTGTGTACAGCTACTTCTGCTTCCTTCTGCAACTTCATCTTTGTCTCCACCTTCGTCTCCGCCCCGTCCGACTACCAGAGATTCAGATGGCAACATTACACGGCGCATTCATTGCGCCTTCGATTATGATTTTGCCATAGGAAATGCTTAAATAATCGCAGTCACAAATATTCCCACGAGTTTAATTTTTCTTTATTTTTCTTTGGTACTATCTACTTCCAGCCATCACTAGCGTCTGGCTGTCTACTACATGAACGGATCAGCATTGAATTCTATTAAAAGCGCCGGTAATTGTCAGAAGCGGCGCTGGTAATCACCCCAAAGACTCAAATCGAAAGACTGCAGCAACGAACTTGCTGCGCATGTTAAACTTACCGTGATTTTAATAACAAGTCGGTTCAGCATTTCATTTTGGGTTTGGCTTCTTATTTATTAAATATTTTGTAAATTGGTTGCAAATGACATTGAACAATTTGTATGCCCTTCAAAAATTAATAGGGTGAGTGACCAAATGAAACATGCCTAAGATAAATTTTAATTTTTAGTTTTATAATCATTAAATTTGAAATGTAAAATTTATTTAACTATTTGAATAAAATGAAAATTTGGAACTTTTATTATTATTTATTGAATAAATTAGATTTGTGTACAGGGTATTTATTGACAAAGTTATTGACTTTTCCAATACAAATTTTCTTTGACTATAATTAATGGCTTTATTGATAGTGTCAAATATTTGCTAGCAGCAATAAAAATAATTCATGTTATTGATTTTGCGAATGTTTTAATCATAATTATGTTTATGCACGCGCTGAGCTGAGAACCTATTTTGTATTTTTCATTAAGAACTGCACATCGCTATTACAGCGAATATCACAATAAAAAAAAACAATAAATTGTACTGGGGTGTTCAAAATACTTAAATGCAATTTTAGAGTGTTTCCCTTTAGGACTATTTCTACTACCAACAATTCAATTACACAAATTCTTCTCCATTTTTTCTTAAGTATTTTTCATTTGGCCAATACAGTTCAAGGACCTCACAAAAATGCAATTCAGTAATGAAGACCTATGTTTATCCCGATAATAAGAAAATTATTTGGCAATTGCAGCCACAATTAATTCATTTTACTACTTACAGCACTTTAGGTGCATATCTTTTAAGGCGAGCCAGAGGCTAAGATAGTTGGATGCTTGAATGCATGCCAGCTTCTGCACATTGAGCAACAACCTTAAAAGGTCGTTTGCCATTTTGCAGCAAAGTGTCAAATCATCGCCATACCACTTAAGAAGCCATAACCTAACCTGTACTTAACCCAAAACTATCCATCAAAGTACATGGAACGAGGGCTTCTGTTTTGTTGGTTTTTTTATGTTTTTTTTTTGCTATTACAATTGAATACAAGGCAGTGATGCCTTTGTAAAATTGAAAAACCATTTAAGTCCCGTTAATTTTAACACCCATTTTCTATGGCAGCAGTTTAAAATTGCCCAACAGACGATCAAAAAAAAAAAAAAGAGGAGCAACACTGGCATCGTAAACAAAAGCGACTAACAGCCGAAATACGTAATACAAGCGATAATTATTACCTACAGGCAACGGAGATTCAGCAGACCCCAAGAGAGAATCACCCAAAAAAAAAAAAAAAAATAATAGTAGAAGCCAGATTGAAAAGCAACGAAGATTTGCATAGAAACGTGCGATTTTCAGTTGTCTGCTGGCGGCACACGGTGGCCTCCACTGAATATCTGGCAGATACCCCTTGCGTCCGCCACAGGCATGTTGCACCCACACATAACGACAGCCGCAGAAGTCGGCTTCGTTTGTCGCCCCTGCTGTCAACATGTTCAGACTTCAAGCACAGCATGAGAACAATAACAAAAAAAAAATAGAAAACAACGGATTTGTACTTTGTGTACCGTTGTTATCTTCAGCTACTACATTCTGCCTTCAATTACTCATCCATTCATACCGTCATTTCCCTAGCACAGTGGTTTTCTAGCTCAGCGCTAATTTGTTGAATTTAATGTAGAATTTTCAACAACATCTTGAGCTAATTGCAAATAACTGTAATTAATTAAATTATTTAATTTTAACGAACGAAAGGTCTTAAGTGTTGTTTCATTGTCAACTGTCCTACCTTTTGGTAATTATCTAACTTAAACTTTATTAATTATAGTTAATGCATTTGTGTGGGCACATTTTAAACAATCGTCCAGAATGGGCAATTCTGAAATTCCATTGTACATCCCAAAAATGTCGAAATTTAAGCTGTTTTTGCTTAGAAACCTAAAAATGTCAAGATCAAAGTTAAAGATATGGAAAAGGTTGATTAATGGTTTCTTAAAAGCGACATGCATTTTTTTACTTGACAAAAATTAAGAAAACAAACAAAATTAAAATAGGAGCAATGACAAATGAACATTGTTTCTCTAAAATATATTTTAGATTTTTTGTATTTCTGGCTGATAATTAAACAGAGCATCATTCAATTGGAATGTCATTGTGAATATTTCTAGAAATTTTAATTGAATACCATTAAACAAGTGAACGAAATGAACAACTTTTAATTGAAACTGGCAACTAATCTTAATTATAAAACAATCGTTTGCTAACGATGAAAGATCTATTTAGCAAATAAAATAAAATACCAGACTGGTTCCCATATTGATTATAAAACTCAGCGACCTAATATGTCATGTTGAGCCTTGTCAATGCCTACTCAATTCCAGACTAACAACAGCAACACAAATCTATCTTTTATTGAGCATTTTACAAAACTGCACATCAGACCTCAGGGTCTGAACTGCGACCCTGGACAGACTCTGGCCACGAATCACGATGCGGACGCCAATAAGAAAAAAAAAAAAACAGAAAAGAAAAGAAAGATGCCTGAAAAAAATACAACGAAGATTTATGCAAACAGGCTGTTACCACAGGGAATCTATCATTATCGAACGACATAAGTTTTGTGGGTTCACAGACAACGCTGAGCACTGCCAGGAACAACTACGATAATAATAACTTGTTCGCAGGAAAATCATTTATTGTGACACGATCGCCAATTGTGAATTGTGAGTTTATCAATGCAACAAATCTCAGAGTTGCCAACTTGTTTACTCTGGCCAATTGGCTCTGGCTACAATTTCGTCTTGTTGCCAGGTCGTTGGGTTTTCATTGCTTGTGCGAATTATGATCATCTTTTTGTTTAACAAGCTTGATGTTATTATTTTATGACCTGTTGGAAATGTGGAAAAAAATTCCACTTTCTTTCTTTTCGGCAAATAACTACTACTACTTTTATTATCTCTGATAAGACAGTGTCCGTAGCGCCGCTGCTTTTTTCAACTACCTCTCACTGTTTAAAATATATAGTGGTATAACTTTTATATTTACTTTTTTTTGTTTTTTTGTTTCAAACGTAAGTAAAAGTAGGATATATACTATATATAACATATTAGTTGGATAATACATTTTAGAGATGTACTTCTCAAAGATGCCTGCAACTGTTTGTTATTAACACAAATAACAATTTTCTGTTTTTGCATACATTTTCTGATTATATCTGTCAGTCATAAAAATAAGATAAACACAGTAGGCAAAACTTGTCAACCTGAATGAGAGAATATACATTTTTTTTTTCCATATTGTAAAAACAGAAACAGCAGAAATTATTATTTATGCTATAATAAAAATACGGAAACTAAAGACATATTTACGCATTTAAACAAACACAAAATTAATCAATATAAACAGTTTTCTCTATTCCCTGCCATATTATGCAATTTAGCAACAACTATTTACAATTTGAATAAGAATGTAATTAAATTATGCAAAATGTATTCTTGCTTTTTTTGTTATACAAATTATTAAATCGTTAAGAAATTCTTCAAAATTGTCACGTTCAGGTAGTACTTGTGAGTATATCATCCAAAAGGCGATAAATCTAATCTTAGTAATTCGCATAACATATTGCAAACATGTCGTGATATTGCTATAAAAACAAATGTGAACCACATTCAGAGCGTTCAGTAGATGCACGTCAATAGAACGGTTCATATTAATTATAACTAACCGAAAATGGTTTACGGTGTTAGTGAGACAAAGCTAAGCGTATTTAATGCGCGCTATAGATGGCAGGTCATAGCCACTATGACAGGTGGGTGCAGCGTGCTTTTGATAAGTGATCCAGGAGTAAAACAAAGTTATCGAAAATATAGTGCATCTAATGACCTTGACTCATGGCATTGGTGTTGGCTGGCTTGCGCCATCGTTGCCACGATTGTCCTCCGAGGAGACGATTCTTAACAAACCCATCACCGTCGATGAGGTCTCCTGGGTGGGAGGTTTGGTAGGCCTGGGTGCCTTGACGGGAAATATAATCTTTGGACTCCTCCTAGATCGCTTGGGCCGCAAACTGTGCATGTATCTTATGGCTATACCCAATATGGTAAATAGAGTTCGATTAAGTTGTTTCCATGCCAGAATTGTTTAGGATGTTTATATATTTTTATTCACAACACAGATCTTTTGGATCCTTATATATTTGGCTAAAGATGTGTCATATTTATATGCAGGTCGTTTTCTTGCCGGAGTTTCAGGTGGTGGCTGCTATGTGACATTACCTATATTCGTTGCTGAAATATGTGATAACAAGTAAGTAGGAGGTGGAATGAGTGGAGTTAAAGAAATCTATTATACACCCATATGGTTTACAAATTATATAATGTACAATTTATTTAAGGTATACACATTTAATCAGCTTTAATATTAATATATATATATATATATATATATATATATAGTCGGGCATATTATATTAAAATTTGATGCACATGTTTACTATTGCATCAATCATATTTCTTATCTTAACTTAAAACTTTGGAATTCAGTGAACAATATAACACATAATGCATGAACACCTATTACATTTTATCTTGTTTATAATTTAATATTACGTTATCTTCACTTATCCAGTATACGTGGCGCGTTGTCTTCCATGACTATGATGTATGTCAGCTGTGGCATGATTATAGGCTATATACTCACGTCGTATCTAAATTATTATCTGATGCCATGTGTTGCTATTATAGTGCCAATCATATATCTAATTGCCATCTGGGGCTTACCTGAGACGCCTCAATACTTGCTGCGAACGAGTCACGACACTCTTGCAGAGAAATCATATTATTTCTATAAGAATCTGGCTAATAACGATGTAGCTAAAAAGGAGTTTGACACATTTAAGCAAAAAGTGTTGAGTGGGGGTGTGAAACAGGATATTGGATGGAAAGATTTCTGTAAGTGCTAGCCTATCAAATATTCACATTTCTGAGTAAATTGAGGTTACGTTTGTATCTATCTTTGCAGTCAATATGCCCATGATAAAGGTCTTTGGTCTAAATATAACGCTGCTAGTTTGCAATCAGTTTTCGGGCAGTTTTGCTCTGTTTAACTACTCTTCGGTCATCTTTAACAACTTGGAGACCCAAATTGAAGTCAACACCTGCACCATCTTAATAGGTGTCATGCAGGTGGCGGGTATATTGTGTGCCGTTTGTTTGGTGGATCGGGTGGGGCGACGTGTCCTGCTGCTCACTTCCATGGCATGCATGGGTCTGGGAGAGCTGTCTATTGGTTTGCTCAAAGACCTATCCTCTAAGGAGTTTCTGGCTGGTACTAATTGGCTATCGCTGTTCCTCATGTGCTTTATATCATTTACTGCATCCCTGGGCGTTATACCGATTATCTTTTTTGTTGTGGTCGAACTGCTGCCTGCTAAGGTGAGTGAAAAACGGTACAATTAGCCAATCGAGTGATTGGCCGACAGCTAGGATTAAAAATGTTTATATATACCATATATACATATCTATATTATATAACTATAATATATATTAGTTTATAGTTTATGATTGCTGTTTTAAGCCTATACCTTAACTCAATTCGTTTGGTTAATTCTCACAGATACGCTCCCTTGGCACATCCATATCCATGGCCGTATTGAGCACCTTCATCTTCGTCTCACTCAAAATATATCCGCTTATGATCTTTGGCCCCGGTTTGGCAGCGACCATGTACATGTCGGCCGGCTTTTGCGGATTTGGTTTTATTATTTTGGGCTTATTTCTACCAGAGACCAATGGTAAAGAGCTAACGAACTAATTGTGGACGCGTGTGAAAATCAAAGATGATGGCATGACTTCAACATTGCCATCAATCCCAGCGACCACGCCAAAATGCCGCTTTTGTATCGGCAGCTCGTTGCATAAGTTGCTTTTGGTATTTGGATCACCAACATGTTAATGAGTATGTGCGAATACAAATACGGTTTCGAGTACTCGTCGCTTCTCAAAACATTGCCGAAAAAAGCAACACACTCCAATGTTTCCGCAAAAAATTAAATAAATAAAAAGGTGGGCATGTCATGGCTTATTCTGAAATATTGAACCTAATTCAATTTCTGTTTGTATTTGTTTGGTTTCTGTATCAATATTGTGTGTATAAGCTTTTGTTAATAATTTATAATTTTTTCGGAGAAAGTCTGAGCGCTCTGAACTTAAAAAAACAAACTTCTACTGCATATAGATGTATTTAATGGAAAAAATAACTCGCTAAAAAAAAGGTAAACAATAAAAAATATGACTTCAAAAAATGCTTGTGCAATATTTAATAGATAAACTGCAGTCTGCAATTTATTAAAATAAACTGCTTAAAATAAACTAGAGATAAATTCAGCAAGCAAACCTTCAAGCAGATGTTTTACGATTATGAAACGATAAATGCAAATTAATGAATTTTCATCTGCAAACAAACAAAGACACATAAATTTCGGGAAATTGTTTATTTAGTTTTGTATTAGACCAAATTCAGAGAGACAGAGAGATGTGTGCGATAAATGAACTTTATGACAGGATACGCAAATCTCGTCAGATCCCAGTAGATCATTAAAGATGATAAATGAACTCAGCTCCACACAAGACCAACAAAAGCCACTATTAACCCCACTTTAGTTAAGCGTTTCTGTTGTAGAAGTTTTCGGGAGTGCAATACAGTTAAGTGCAACGGCGTCTGCAACTGCAATTTCATAATTTTCACACGTTTTTCTAAGCGTCAGCTTTCAAATAGAAACCGCTTTAACAATTGCTGACGAGCGGAAATTAAACGTAACTCGGCGAATTTGTAACAATTTTTTGTTGGAGGCCTGTTGCACTTACGAGTACTTAAATGCAATTCAGCTAATTGCAGGCAACTGATTGGGTTGATAAGCGGTTGTATTGACCTAGTGCACACACAGACTCCCAAAGCTGATTATGTGCCGGAACCAACGAATCATCTTGATTGAAGAAGTGTTCAAATGTAGATTCACTTTGAAATATTTGTTTGGCTTAGAGGAAGTTGGGCTCTGTAGTTATCTAACCTTGAATAATGTAAAATTTCAAATTTGAATAAACTTTTAAGTTAATCGCAATCAAACCCATGATAAATCTCTATTTATAATCATTGCTGAATAATAGATTTTTATTAAATTTGCCAAAAATCTAAATACTAGAAACTTTCACTAAGATTACAAAGTTTGCGTCATAATTGAAATACCCTCCATAAAAAGCAGCATTGCATTGTTTTGTGTGGTCCAACGCAATTTCAATCGGATTCAAAAAAGTGCCAAACAATTGTGGCTAATGCGAACGATTTTTCATTGTTTGGAGTGTTTGATTTGTGGTTCCACAGATTCCAATTGTTTACCTCTTGATTGTTTAAAGAAAGTGTAGGAGCAGCCCATTGTCTGAGCCGGGCCTATGCTCCAGCTGACCATTAAAAGGCCATTTGCGATACAAAATGTCATACCTATGGAGTTTTGTGGCAACAGTGGCAATATCCGGACCGAACTCATATATTTATGCCCCTCACCCACTGATCCTCATTGATAAAGACTCAAGTTGCGAGAGGGAAATAATTTTTAAATGTAACACAATTGCCACCGAAAATTATTTCTCGATTTATTTATTGTGTCATTGCAAATATCGCATCCATTTATTACATATTATTATTTGTGCCGTTTGTGTCTCTTATTTTTTTGATGATGCGACGTTTTTATTGTGCGCTCTTCTTCTCTGGAAATTAATTTTTGTAATAGCAAAATATAATTTCGACTATTTATCTGCTCTAATTTCGTAGCGATACTTTTATGAATGGCCTTAGGGACAGAGTGTCGTAAATAGAAGCCGGAGCTTACGGAATTTAACATTACTTTTTTTGTATGTTATACAATGTTAAGAGTAGTGCTTTCAAAAAGATAAGTTATAGAAAGGATTGCATAATTGGTGTCGAAATAAAATACTCAATAATTGATATATTCTCATGAATTCGATATACTTAAGCAAATTTAATTATACTCATCTATAATATTCTATAGTATATGTTACTACACAATTTTTAGGATTACAATTAATTCCACAAATAAAAATTATAAAACAAAAAGGTTTTTATATTTTTAAACTAAAAATTGGACAGTATTATATGAATCAATATATTGACGAAACTTTATTTGTGTCAAGGAAGGGTTGATTGAACTCAGAAAAACCAAAGTAAAACACTTATAAACTAGTTTCATTATCATAAATACAATCACAGTAAAATATAAAATATTCAAATATGCAAAGCACCGCTTGGGTCGAGATACAAACCTGAGCGTTGGTGTGAAACTTCACTAAATGTAGACGCTTGAAATTTATGTTGAACATGAAAAACCTAGACGAACGGACAGCAGCTACCGTTAAGAAGAAAACAACTCAAAACTGGAAAGATGGTTTTGTGAATGCACAAATAAATTAACCATGATTAATTAAAAGGTCAAGCATTGAGAAGCAGCTGTTAAGTGCAGTTAAGAGAGGGAAGCTATAGAGACTTCATCAAGGCAGTATCTCAACTTTAAGCTGTACCTTGATTGGTAATTGTTGAATGAGTGTCGCGGATACGCTGCTAAAGCCATTTGTCTGGCATGCA
This sequence comes from Drosophila demipolita, assembly GCA_035042405.1. Classification (NCBI taxonomy): domain Eukaryota; kingdom Metazoa; phylum Arthropoda; class Insecta; order Diptera; family Drosophilidae; genus Drosophila; species Drosophila demipolita. The sequence continues at coordinate 3,787,388 of JAWNLI010000349.1, read as the reverse complement.
AAATGACCTTCAGTAATCTTTGAATAGACAGTCAGGATGGTACAGGTTTTGTTATCCATTTAAGCAACTGTGCATATAACTAATTGAAGTGCATACAAAACTGACTCCATTTAGCGCTGCGTATAATTAAAACTTTTTATTTTACTCACTATAACGAGCCAGAGAAAATATTTGTTTAAGAATAATCACCATATATTAAAAAAAAAAATACTATAATTTTATATAGCAATTTGAAGATAATCTTTACCATCTTTTTCATATATTATAGAACTAAGAACATAGTATCTCGCAGTTGGTTGCTTATAATTGCAATGGTCTGACTTGTTATTATATAATATTCGTCGCGGCTGCCTTATAAAGTGTCTGCCGATAATAATTTATATACTTATGTTGATGACTGGCATCAGCATCCAAAAGGTCGTTAAGGCACAAAACGTGGCCGAAAATAATTTCTTACAGAATGAACTCATGCCGCAAAATAAATTTATGTTAGAACATTAATTAATGGCAGACTATGCCGCACAAATTTCAACACATCGAGTTACGAAATATCTAAAAAAAAAAATAATAAAATTAGACATGATCAAAGAATGGCCAAGAAGAATGGTCAAGAAGAATGGTCTACAGGGCAAAAACATCATTTGGGTTGGTCGAACAGTTAATTAAGAAGCAATCAATAACTTCCATTTGATGGGCTCTTTCTATTTTCTATAATTCTTATTTACGGCGCAGATGACAGTATTTGTATGGGTATACAAAGAAAGAATATATAAAAGTTAATACGAAGTTAATCTCTTAGAGAGCAAACAACTGCGACTGACGTAAATATTCTTATGAGTTTATTTTAAGTTTGGCCATGAATTTGAGTTATGCAATCATGCAGAGTCCAAATGAATTCTGCAAATGATTAATTATGCTGATGATGTAAGAGATTGCCATTAAAGTTATTTATGGGCGAAAGTAGAAGAAGAAGACTCTGTGTAGGACTAGAAACTTTCTCAATAAAAAGTGAATTTTCCAATAATTTAATGAGTTGTAAAGAGCAGTACCTAAATAAAAAATAATAATATAATTTAATTCAATAAATAATGAAATAATTTCGATGCTCATATGTATTTAAGTTTTCCCAATAGGAAAAATTAAATAAGTAAATTAAAAATAGAAAAGACTACTTTTATTATAATTATCAGGAAGTATTACGTGTACTCCACTATATGTCTTTAAACCAACAACTAGTTACAGAAGCAAAAAAGTAATTTCAAACCAATACAAGCCCTTAGTAAAACACCAACTATTCACATTAAATCCAAGGCAGGAGTTTGTTTAAAGAAATGTAACTATTTGAACTGTTGCTTGCCTGGCCTGCTAATTTCGTTGTTGGCGTCTGTGGAGTCTAATTCCAGCACTCAACTGACAGACCAAAAAGCTGTCAGCTGCCACGTGGCAATTGAATTTGTACACGAAACTGGAGCTGGGAGATCCCGTTTTTGGACAATAAAATATCACATATCCATATATGTCTGACAAAGTTCTTGACTCAGTGCCTGAAGATAATGCGAATGACAATTGAATTGAGCTTCTCACCTGCACCCGCATGATTTTGATTTGAGCGTGTCTACAATTATGCTGACTGCATGTTTATTTTGGCCCCTTGTCTGGCAAGTTGTTATAATATTGGTTATAAAACAAACACAACTGACATTATTTGCACGAAAAACAGGATGGTTGTGGGACTGTGGCCGAGGTTGAAACTGCAACTGCGGCAGCTGTTGTCGCACGACTTTCTTCTTTAGCTTCTTTTTGTAGATGCAGATACAATAATAACAACAAACACAACAACAATGACAACAGCACATACAACAACAAAAAGCAATTCGACAGCGACAACATTTGCACAGACGCCTTTGTTGCGCTTTAACTTCCGGAAATCACGTTGCTGCTTCTGATAATGTTTCCAATTTTTTTTTATTTTATTTATTTTTTAAGAAACAGCAGAAAAATCAAAAAAAAAAGTTGCGCACGCGAGTAAAATTACAAAGTCAAACAACAATTTAAAGTTGTAAAATTTTTTCAATTATGCAAAAAAATTTGATGTTACCCAAAAAAAAAAATTGACTTATTTGTTGATGTGGCTGTCTGACAAGAGAATGTTAACAAGTTGTGATAAAAATAGGTAAGCAATAATATAGGTGATAAACTTATTTCTTACAAAAATTTATTTTTTAAGATAACAATTAACTGTGGGATTTTTTTTATATATTTGCGTCGTTATTAATTATGATATATTATAATAAGTAATTATTAATTACTATATTTATATTTTTTTTATTTAGCTTCTAATGGAACTTAAAAAATGATTAAGTTATTGATTGAAATATTGCTGCATATAGTTCCAAATTATCATCTAAACAGCTCACACCATTTGTAAAGACTCTTTTGACAATCAATAATTTGCCAGCTAATGCGAATATAATTAATGAGCGGCCGCAGCACAAATTGACGCCCAACTATTTCGCTGGCAGTCAACACTCCCAGAAACGGATAGGTAATGTCAGAGAAGCAAAATTACTTAGTGAAGTCACCCAATGAACTTAAGAGTTGCCTGCAATTGCCAGACATTCTTGATTCATACGGCAGCCAACTGGCCTTCTAAAGTGGCAATCAATTCTTCTTTTTTTTCTTAGTTTTAAAAAAGATACCCACGTGTTACGACGGTGTTGAAATGCGACAATGGTGATGATTCAACGGCAAGTCACTCGCTCGTTACTTTAACGGCATTTGACCCCCAAGCGGTCTTTAAGAGTTAGCCACGTTTCCTTTGCAGCCGCATCTATTCATTTCTTTGGTTATCAAAAAACCAGCAATAGCTAACATCTCTGGCTCCCAACTATATTTTTTCTATATGCCTTGAGTTTTCTGCACAAATCACTTGACCTTAAGCATTGTTGTAAATTATTTGTCGTTTCCCACACACACACACACAGACACGGACACACAACTTGTGCTCTTTTTTTAGAAGCTCAATGCTGTAAACTGTATTACGATCAGTTTTTAGGTTACTCGGGCTATGGGTCTCAGTTGGGCTCACTTTTGTGGATTGTTGTGCAACGATTCCCGTCTGTCATTGTTAATTCGCTTGTGTGCAGCTCTTGGGTTGGCGCTTATCAGCATTTTGGTTGCATCTGAAATAGCACTCTGGGTCCAACCACTATATGATATAACAATTGTGCAGCCGTGCAGTCGTAATTGAATGCGGCCAGCAATTGAAAAATAGTTAATACCAAATATTTAAGTACATAATTATTCTGACAGCAATTATTAATACAATTGATGAGCTTAACGAATATTTTTACAATTCAGGTCGTTATAAATTGAAAAATCAATCAAAATTACTCATTGAATAGCTTAAGTAAATTAAACTATATTTTTATCGATACCAATAAATTCCAAAAAATTATGTCTCTACATGCTGGTACCGTAATTAATTGTAAGCTTTAAAGGAGCACGTAGTATGAACTATAACAAATCAAAAAAATTATGGATATCATTAATAATATAATTATTTTCTGTTTAAAATTTACTAATTCAATGTGTTACATAAATCAACACAACTTATTTATTTTGCTTGTATCTATTTAATCAAGATTTACTATTCCTTATAGGCTAAAGAAATGGTGTTAAATAACAGGCATTATATAACCCCGTATGCTATAATCAAATTAAATTCGAATTACCCCCAAACATTCATCAAGTTGATACCCCTTCTTCCTAAGCCACCCAATACGACAGTCCCACATTTCAACATGTATAACACTTCCGGACTAATGAAGCACCAGACATGATAGCCCATTCGGCAACAACATCATTAACAGCCTCGCCGACAATAATAAGATATGTGAGGCTTCTATTTCATTGGAGGAGAGAAATGCAATGAAGATGTGTTGACGCTTAATAGTATTAAGTTAAGCGAAGGGAGAGAGTGGAGGTATAGTAAGAGGTGCTAAACGGGTAAAAGGTTTTTCACGCTTCTTCAGACAGGGAATCGCGTTTTGGACACCAGCAAGTTTGGCTGCCTAGCATTTTCCATTGAACGCCCATTTAAGTGTCCAATAATTCAATCACATCAAACGCCAGTCTAATGAGGCTCTAAAAAGCCGTTAAGGGCTTTCAATTACACCAATTGAGCTTGCAGATTGGTCAAATGTTGAGAAAGTTGGAAAATGTAAAAAACAGACATAGTAGGCGTTGATTATTCCAAAAAAAAACTTATGTGCTCTACTCACCTTGAAGATTTTTAAATCATTCTAGTTGCTCAGATCCATCACAAACAACCTTATATTCGAATTCAAAATTCAAAAAAAAAAAAAAACTATGTTTTATCTATAAAATCTTGGCTTACAAATTGAACAAAAATAAATTAAATTGTTTTTGTGAAAGAATTGAATACTTTGCAGCTGCTTCTAATTGTCTTTTCAATGGAATTGCTTAAAAAAGAAAACCGGCTCTTGCAGGAAATTCATTCTGGAATTTTCTGATATTTTTATCAATGGCTTTACTAATATTCGCTGCCTTATTCTCGGTGTTCAATGGATTAACGCTGCTTAACGCCAATGGACTGGGACACCCCCTAAGTCCCTGTCCATGGCCCCAGAATGGTGTCTCTTCTTAAACAAGGAGCCCCAGCAATCGCAGGCATTGATATTTATGGTTCGATACTCGGAGCAGTCGCAACAAAATCATTTTCTGGGTAACAATATCTACCTGCTTATTATTTTGCTAATCTTCTAAAATAATTTTGTTATGCTTAGATAATATTTCAATAGCCACATAACGACAAATGGTATATGTATCGCCTTGATTGTCAGTGGGCGTAAAGTATCTTCCTTATGGATAAAGACATAGTTCAATATAATTAACCAGAAGTCAAGGTAACATATCTATGATAAAAATCAAAATAGTTCATTTGATAAAAAAATTATTAATTACGCAGATTCACCACAATCAAGTTACAATAAAAACAAACTACAAAATATTCGCCAAACACTACAACCCGCAAACGTGTTACATGCAGTTCCCCTCCTATTATGTAAATAAATATAATTTAATTGTATATTGCAGTCTTTTTAAATATTATACACAATATGTACAATATGATAATACAATGTGCTCTTCAGTAATATGTCAAGCAAATAGAAATACCCAAGAACAATTTGAATGCGATTATTTGAATACCTTACCTGTTTGCGCTCAAGATGCAGGTGATCCTCCAAGTTATCGGAATATTATTTGAATATCACCGGGTATTTTCCTAAAGACTGTCAAACCTCAAATTGCTATGCCCACTTTATAGATTTTAAGAAAATATTCTTAGATATTTTTAATGCATACATGTTGATTAAAAAAAGGTATATCAATTTTAAAAATACCACACCATAAAAATAACATATTTTCATATGTGCCGACCGAGCTATTTAATTATATAAATTATTTTAAAAATTTACATTAAATTAATCATTATGTAAATTTCGACTAAATTAATTAAAATACTTTAAAATGCTCTTATATAAATTACTGTTGGTGCTTGAATAATTACCTGAATTAAAAAAATAAAAAGGAACTCTTTTTTTTCAACAACTCACGATTTTACAATCGCCGAAAATGTACAGACAACAATCGAATTATTCAAAGTCACAGAACTCTAAGAGGTACAAGCAGCAACTATTCACAAATCTCAGATGCTGGAAATTCTTCGTGTAAGCTTCCGAGATGATATGCATCTTAAGTACACAAAGCTGGAAATTTGTGGTAAACAGAAGTTGCGCATGCACATAATGAGTTAATTGAGGTATTGAAAGACGAGAGGCGTTGCACACACAAACCAACAACTACAGGAGTACTTCAATCTCCAATCCAAATAAAATGAAGTGTATAATGTTTGCATTATCACGCTTTACAGTTAGACAACAGCAAATAAATACACCAACAACAGCAATGCAATAACAATGCCAGGCAGCTGCTGACGCTGTTGAAGGGCAACGCTACGAGACAACTTCGTAGCTTCAGTTGTTTGCTGTTGTTGTTGTTTTAGTTGTTATAGCTCTTTTTGTTGCCTTGCATTTGACTTGGCCAAAATCGTGGGCGTTGCTGCAATCGACAATGGATTTCGGGGTCTTTGGGGGTCCTAAGGTCTTGTCTTTGCGGCTGTTGTTTCAATTTGCTGATAACTACCGCTGTATGTATAATTATTTGGCTTAAGCATAAAGACATAAAATTTGCATAGACCAGCAGCTGACGGCGAGAACTCGAGAAGCATACCTAACCAGCCTCAGCCATACCTTACCATAAAATTGCATAATTGCATCTAATAGATACTACTACTAGTCGACTAGTAGTTACCCTATACAGCTAAAATATTTACTTTCGGTGATTTGTTATTTGTGTTTGCTTTACGCTTAAGCTAACATTCAAATAGAATAACAATTTTTAATAAACATATAAATCTTATTGGCTTATATAATATAAATAATATTAGCATATATATTTATATGTTAATATTAAAATACTTTTTATGCATTGTTTACTTAAGAACATAAATCATTTGTTGTACATACCAAGTATTTATTTAACATTTGTTTTGCCATTGACAATAGGGGGTTTCTTTTGCTTTGTCTTTTATCATATAATTTAAATTAAAATAATCAGTGGTTATAGCGCTCACACAGTGGTAATTTTTATTTATAAGAGTGATTTCATAACATTCAACGCCGCCTTAGAACAAATTCGGCGGTCAGCTGAAGCTGACTTTTAATGGCATCCCAACACGAAATGGATCGTGCAACATGGAGCTTTGTCCGTCTCCTTTGGTAAATGTCTGTAATTCATTATCTATGATTTCGAATATTTATGAGGCTCACTTAATTAGGCAGATTTACCAACGTTATAACTATATTTATGCATGGCATTTTACAGTACTGATTGCCAAGTTCGTTGTCTGAGTCTTCTGTTGCTGCTGGGAAAGTTTTTAAGTCACACTTAGAACCAAAGCAAGTTTTTGATCAAATAAAACCGAATTATCGGAGAAAAAATTAAAACAGTTGTGTTCGTTTGCGTGTTTGACATTAACATTTAATTTTATGAATTTGTTGAGCTTTTGTTGGCATGCTTTTTTTTGGTGACACAGATTTATTTTTAGCAGTTATTTGTCAAGTTATGTTTTGTGAAAAAAGCCGGTTTAGATTTTTGTAGGATCCCAGAGTAAATGGAAGTGACAACAAAAGAAGTATAAGAATTTTTATTGTTAATACTTGCACAAAACAAAGTAGCGGCTTACAAATCACATCTTCACGCAAACGAAGCGATGAGAAAGTAGTCAATTGAATGCTTAATTAGGGTAACATATCCCCGAAAGAACTGTTATCCAATTGATGGCTTTGCTCCCATGCTGTGCCCGATAAATGAACTGCGACTATGCGCCCCGAAAACAAAAATTTGTACTGCATGGATTTACTTGAAAATTATATTAGTCTGACATGTATACCCAATTTATGACTCTTTCACTTTGGGCATTTGCCGTTTTTGGCAATTAAATAAAACATGCCGCAGTTGGTTTCTTGCAATAGATGCGGCTTACATAACCATATGTAAATTATTCCCACAAATGAAGAAGAAATATTGCACGAATACGACGCGACTATCGCATGCACAGGATGAACACACCTCAAAAAAAAGAAAATAAAAATCAGCTTGCCAAAAGGGAAGCTCAAGATGGTAGCTGCCTTGAGTTACCAACCTACCTACCTAACCATCTATCCATGCACACATGGGATTCACAGTGGCCCAGCCCAAGCAAAACACTGGACCGCAATTGCATCCATTGACAAGATAATTTCCTAGGAGGTGCATGCGCACAGTAAATCCATTCAGATACACTACAAAAGTTTACATTATGAAACTAGTTCATGATGTTGGTGACAAGTTATATAGGCTACTACATTTTCCATACATTTTTAAGGTGTTCTTATTTGATTTTAATTAGTTTTATTTTAGGGTATACTATTTGTAGATTTTAAGACGTAGTCTGCCAATCTTAAAATTGCAAAAAAAAATTTAATTTGTATATATATATATATACTCAAATATATTTAAATAAAATTACTCTGTACGAATATGAAAGAGTATGCAGGAACATTACGGAATCCAGCTTTGCATTTCCATTGTCCGTCTTCGTTTTACAAATTGTACAAAAAGGAATGAAGAAAAAATAGTTGGCCACGACTCAGCTAGCTGAAAAGCATAAAATTGGCTAGTTTTGCAGTTCGCGTTAAGTTGACTGACTACCAATTGTTTTAGCCACGAAACTTCGACTCCTTCACGAATAATTTCAAACGCAAACTGCCGCCAACACTCAAGAAGGTTCATAATTATCAAACCCAAACCGTTTGTTGTGGTCGGAGCAATGGGGCTTTGTGGGCTGTGGCTTCTGGAAATGTTGTAACCGTTTGGATGGTTGAAATGTAACCGCCGCTGCTGATTTTAGGCCAAGAGAGCAAGGCATTGGGTTAAATATGTCTTCTCTGTAGGCCGACAATCGCTACGCTTTCGCTATGGGTATTAACAAAGTTTCAATACTTATAGTTTGTAAACATTCGTTGGGTCATGTAAACACTTTGTGAACACACAAACCTCAGAAGCGATCTCTAATTGATCTTGTTCTCTTAGCCAACACTTCTGTTGTTGTATGCATATGATTTATTATGATATGCCTGTATTTTATAGTGATGATAAATATGTTTTGAATTGAATTACGTATATGTATTTAACAAATATTTGGGGCGAGCCATAACAAATTAGGTTTCCTACTAATTTCTATAAATGCCGTATGCCTCTTGCATGCAGGTCAATCAAAAAACTCCCTGCTGAAAGATGCCCTCAATTAATTGTATATATATACACTACTAGACACCCAATTAGAAACCAAAAAAAAATAAAAAATAATTTTAATTATACGTGAATATAATCAGTATTTAGAACTTATTTAAAATATACAAAAACTCACTCAATTTTCAGTATGACTATTTTATTTATTTTACAGTCCTATATTTTGAAATGTCATAACAACATACTATATATAATCACAATACATAATTGTGTTGTAGATTAAGAACTTTTCATAATGCTAACGCCACAATTTTATTAAAAAATTATAATTTATCTAATCAAATGCCCTTTAGTTTATATTTACACAACAAGCTAATATCAGCATTTACAACATAAATCAATCGAAGCAAACAATGTGTATTAAAGCATGTATGTTGAACTAAATTGTATTTTCATTGAGTGGACACAAAATTAATTCGAGTAACCGCAAAATCGCATCACCTAATTTTTACCACTTGTTGTGCCCAATTTCTCTGCTGTTACATCTGGAGATCGTGTCCCCCTCTCCTAAACAGCCAAAAAGGGTGAATGAAATGTAGATGACAGGTTAGATGAGGCTGTGGCACGCCGATTGTCTAAGCGGACTTACATAACCTAATTTATGTGCCTTATATGTGTTGGTCGCGTGTTTCCATCCTCGTCGTCTGCGATATTGGGTGGGTAGATAAAATAATATAACAGATCCACATACAACTGTGCACTAAAGTCGTGTGAAGTTGAAGCGTGCTCTTCTCAAAAGCTACACTCTGAATTTTGTTGTAGTTCGGCTATGCGGGATTGATGAGCGCAAGTTGTTGTTCATCATTTTGTTGGCAACACTTTGTTGTTTCGGCTAAATAAATATGTTAAGTTTTAATGACACTGTCTTCGAACACATTTTATTTTGTGTTTTTTTCTTACTATTCATAGAGGAAATGGCATTGTGTTGGTCAGAGGAAATGATTAATAGGCGGCTATTGCGCTATTTATAAATACTGAAAAACCACATATGTGTGTAGTTAGGTAATATTGCTTAAGTTAATATTTATATTTTATATGTCATTCATCCCATGGTATTAATTATATGAAATGATTAAGAAACTGTTGTGTTGCTCGTATTTCAAATTGCGTTAAAATTAGAAAAGTTATTATTTGTGTTAAATAACTTTAATAAACATATAACCTACTTCAAGGTTATACTCTCGTTAACATTACTATTTTAATATTAATTAAAATTTTTAATATTTACTGTCAAAAACTTATGAAATATTTTTAAAAAGTATTAGCATTTTGTCCACAGAATCTTTAACTCAAACCGAAGCATTAAACTAAAAGAATAAGCGCAGCTTGTGTAAAAAAAAGGCAAACAAATACACAAATCATAAATAAAAGAGAGACTCTCTCATCAACAATTATGTTGTGTGGCAACCGTCGCAGTGCAATTCTTCCTCCTACAATTGTAGTCGGTTGTCGGTGCTACTGAAAAACAAACCGGAGGGCGTCGCATCTGTTGAACACAGCACCAATACTAGTACCGGAAAAAGCCAAAGTTGAGGCGATGAAATCCCAGACAGCGACTGTTTGCAGCAATTTCGGATCAATTATGTGAAGTTAACTAGCGATTTCTGCAGACGATCGTCATAGCTTCAACGCTTCCATTTTTTTTATTTATAGCTCTGCAGAAGGTATTCCGATTTGGTAGAGAAGTTTGTGACGGCTTAGAGTATATATATATATTTCTGTTTCTCATTTTTCAAGCCTTTTTCATTTTGAGCGGAGAGAGATAGTTTGGATCACTATATGATTTGCCTCAAATAGGAACTTTCGGTTCCTGAATGAATTGTAAGTATGCTCTTAACATTTGAATGCAAAATCAATATATCATAATATCATTCAGCTAAAATGGCGTTTGGTTTTCAAATCTTATAAATTTATATAAAGTATGTAATATGCGGTGTTTTTTGATTTTGATTTTTTTGCAACCGATTTTCGAATGCAGCTCACGATTTATTAATTTTTTTGCTCGTTGCTATTTATTATGAGTAAATTCATTGCAATACTTTACAGACAGATCGCTATGTACTTTACAACTTTGGCCCACTGCACTCGGAAAATTATTACTTCGTATTTTGGATGGTATACCTAAAATGAAACTTAATATATTGTGTGCTATCCATCCCGATTTGCAAGATCATCCAAAAGTTTGTCAGTCTGCGCCTTTATCTGTTTGCGATTTGGCCAAGAACATTTTCGACGAGCGTAACATCTTGTCGCCTCATCTCCACTAAGTAGCCTTTCATCAGTTTCTAAGTTTTACAATTCAATATGTGCATTACAACATCAACTGGTTACAGGTAAAGGATTTAAATCAAATAAATGAAAATAAAATATATACAAAAATTTCACCGGTCCTTTAAACAATTTCAGTAACTAACGGATTAAGTGGATTTGTGCCATAACTTTTCCTGAGGCTTATAGCAAAAACCCTGAAATTTAAATAAAGCGCACCTAACAAAAGTTTGTTGACCAAGAAAATTTTCATTCATATGTTAATACAATAATTTTTGTCTCAGTGTAGGCTTTAACACTATGCTGTTTCTCGTCTTATGTTCGCTTTAATCTTAATGCTACCCGGATTAATTGCTAAGAACTTATGCATCTGCATCTTCACCAACTGTTGCTTCGTGTCCCTCAGCACCATAATTTTATGTGTTATATTTGAATGTTTTTAAAAATTCGATATGACATTTTTCCTTGCTTGTTAAAGTTTTTTATTTTTTCAGCTGCGAATAAAAATTATTAATGAACAGATTCCTTCTGAGTGAAGTAGTTAAGATCAACTCTCATGCATGTCGAATTCGAGAAGAAGCACTTTTAACAACGAATTTGGATAGGAACATGTTTGGATCACGATCAATGTGCCGTAAAATTTCAATAAGGTCCCAAAGCCTAATAATGTCATAGAAAAAAGAAAATAAAAATAAATAGTGTGTTTAAGAACAATAATAAATAAGAATAGAAAACGCGTTTTATGTGTATATCAACGTGAGTAAATAAAGCTTACCGAATTAGTACAAATGCATCTCCGCGATTTCTCCCTCAAATTTCTCGTCACTTTTCAATATTTTTTTGGGTATTCAATTCTAGACTACTATTGATGTAATAGAGAATATATAATAAGAATTCATGAGTTTTTATACTATTTGCATACTTAATTTCCTCCTCAGATAAATTGTTAGGGTTAGGTTTTTTCGGGTCATCCTGTCTTGATCTATAAGTCGAATAATTTTCCCCTTATCCATTTTGATAACCTAACTGCAAGTTAATATTTAAACTAAGTAAGCTGTTAATAAGTCTACTGAACAAACCGACGAAAAATCTCCCTCAACTGCAAGCTTAGTGTCCCCTCTTACCCATTCTCGATGTTTTTAAACACTATCCGAAGTATTAGCATGCTGGTAGTCTCACGCAAATAACGCTTTGGATCTGCCGATGGTGGGATCGCTTCACGGTGCTTGGCATCAATAAAACCGGCTTTCTTAGCAGTTCTGAATGAGGCCAATAATTGTTATTTCATCAAATTAGATTTAGAAGACTTATCCTCTAGATATCGATGCGGAGCGTTTATCTCCTTAAAATTTGTTTCAGCCGATTTCTCTATTTTTTCTGGCGATGTGGGCGAGACTATAAAATAGTTTAACAAACCGTAAGAGTATTTTACTAATAATCCACTGTACAATTTTGTTAGCTCTAACTTTAAAATTACCGGCGGACTTCAGCCAATACTGTGCTTTAAACGACGTCGACAACAAAATACAAACCAAATTTAGTACCAGAAAAGACCAAGTTTTGAAATATAAATTATCTAATTGTAGATACATTATTTTTCTTCCAGCTTGGCATGGTCCTCTACAACCCTAGAACTCTGAGCCTTAATCTGTTTGCGATCTGGTACATTTGCCATGATTTTCTGCGCCTGCAGTAGATCTTCACCAACTGTCGCTCCCTGTCTTTCCTCGTCATAAATGCCTGGGTTATAGTTGATTGAGTTTAAAAATTCCAAATGATACTTTTCCTTGTTGTTATCTATATCCGATCTCTCTATCGCTTTATATCGCTTCATCAGCTTGTAAACCTTACGCTTAAGCAAATTCATAATTTTTTCAGCTGTGAATAAAATGTTTTAATGAAAAAATTTCCCTACGAGTGATGTAGCTAAACTTAACTGTTTTCCTCGTAAAGCTCAGGTGGCACAGCAAACATATGATGCATGTCGAATTTGAGAAGAGGCAACTTCAAATACGAATTTGGATACTGAGAGCGGAACATTTTTGGATCGCGATCAATGTGTCGTAAAATTTCAACAAAATTCCATAGTCTGATGCTGTGATTGTAAAAAGAGAATAATAAATGTGTTGTCGAAAATAATAAAATGTATATAAATAAATATAAATGAATATGAACATGTAAATTAATAAATATGAAATGAAATAAACTTAACCGAATCAATACAAATGCATCTCCGCGATTCTTCATATGCTCCACAGTTTCTTGCTCGAATTCCTCGTCTCTTTTCAAGATTTTTTTTAGGTGTTTAATTCGTTCATTTCGACTGTTGGTCATTATATTGGTAAGTATATTGGAAACCATGTTTTTTTAAATAAAATTTTATACTTAATTTCCTCTTCAGATAAATTATTAACTAAAATTTCTTTCAGCAAAGATGCGTAATTCATTTTTTTCTCAAGCGATTCTCGATTCTGCCTTTCATGCACGATTTTTCGATCGAGTTGTAGATTATTTTCCACCTGACCCTTTACGCTGTAGACAAAGGTTAGAAAAATGATTATATAATATTTTCCGTTATGCACTTACCGTGGATAAATCTCCTTGGCCTGAGAGCATAATGTCAACAATTTAAGCTCCTTGATTGTCTTCTCGATGGTCTGAAGTTCCTTCTTTAACATAGACATGCTATGTGTCTCACGCACATATCGTTTTGGATCTGCTGATAATATCTCGTTAGTCTTAGGTTGTGGTACGCCGCCAATTGCTTTAGGAGATTTCAGCGAAGCCAAGATTCGTATCTTCTCCTGAACATTCTTTCGCGATTTAGTATCTAGCTGATGAAACTCGTGATTGAGCTTCCTGAACTTGGATATGGCCGGCATACCCAGATAGAGTATGTGCTTGATGAAGTTCGACTGATCCTCCATGTCACCGTCCAGAGAGCGCAGAATGGGTTCGTAAAATATTTCATCCTGCAATAAAACTTGTACCATTTTTCTATATGTAGTATTTATGGTTTTCATGGCCTTTAACCGCACGTTCGAGTTTTCAATTCGCTTAAGCAACTTGCGTGATTTGAGCTGCTCGTCTAGAACGAATTCATTCTCAAATCGAATTAGATTCTCGACCTCACCCCGGTCCAGCTGTTAATAGATCATCATTGTGAATATCAAAACATTAAGTGTTATATAAATTACCAATAACTCTCTATATGTATGCTTCAACTGACTCAAGCGCAATTCAAGGCGATCCCGCTCCTTACGCATTGTAAAAGTGCGCTGATTAATATTATCGACAACTTGATGTATGGGCATTTTCTGATAGAGACGCTGCATATCCCTATGCTTAATCAAAAAGTTGCGTATCTTGTGCGCATTATTTCCCTGCGATATATTTTTGAGCTTAATGCGCCCATCAGCGCATTGGTTTCTCAATCGCTTGCTCTCCACCAAAAGTTTCAACCGATTGGCCTTAGTCTCATGTCGCTTGTAGATTGCACGACGCCCTAAGAATCAACTTACACTTACTGGATATATACATAGAAATCGCACACTTACTCAGTAGTTCGGTCATCCCGCCAAACTGATCGCTTAGCGAGGCGGGCGTCCACTTTTCGTCAACGATAAGATGCTGGCTGGCAATGGCCATTCCAAAGAGTCCATGTTGTTTGATGGCTCGTGGTCGAACTGCTTTTGGCGCCAATGGATCTCTGATATTGGTCTTATCCCGACGGGGGCGAAATAATAGACTTTTTTCTTGCTTGAAACAAGGCATTATGAATGTGTATTTTAAATTAAATATTTATTGATTACAACAATTCTGTTCAGTGTACCTAACTGTAAGGTGTTATGTCTGTAGAATGAATGAATTTCTTATTTTCCATCATAGCATCAGTAGACAATCATAGCATGGTTTGCTACATTATAATTTTTATAACTGGAACCCACTTAAAACTGGGAAAGAATGCATCCCATTTTTAATAAGGATCAACAGACGAGTTGATATAGCAGTGCTCGCTTGTATAAAAACAATTTTCGATAGAAATTAAATCCACAATTAATTATGATTTATAATATACACTGTGCTATTTTTAATAAATTGAGCAAAACATATTTATTTAAAATATAAATGTGTATATATATGGACTACCTTTATCTCTTTACTGCCTGTGTTTACCTAAGAAATAAAATCACTTACAGTTCTGCATACATTTGGGTGTTCA
Organism: Drosophila demipolita; assembly: GCA_035042405.1. Taxonomy (NCBI): domain Eukaryota; kingdom Metazoa; phylum Arthropoda; class Insecta; order Diptera; family Drosophilidae; genus Drosophila; species Drosophila demipolita. The sequence continues at coordinate 3,771,961 of JAWNLI010000349.1, read as the reverse complement.
AAAGTTTTAATGCCAAATTTGACAATAAATTCAAAAAAATCGCAATAGCAATATCGAGAGCGACTACAGTACTCGTAACTATTTTTATAAGTAAAGGTTGCAAAAACAGATAATTCAAATAAATAAATTTTGATTTTAATTTAATTATATAATAAGAAAAACTATTTAAAAAAAATAATACCAAACGCAATATCGAATAAACATGCAGATCAATGAAGTTTTATTGATATACATTTTTTTAAGAATATAATTAAATAGTATATTAACATACACCAATAACGTTCTTATAAAGCTCATAAAACTAACTAATATTATTATTCTAAGAGTTTCAGATGATCATCAACAAGTTTAGCACTCTGAGCCTTAACCTGTTTTCTATCCAGAATATGGGCATCGACCTTTTCCTGGAATATTACCACCTCCATTTCTATTGAAGATTTCTTGGAAATGCGGTCTAATGCTGCCATTTTTAAGTATTCTTGATGATATTTTTCAATGCTACTCTTAATATCATTTTGCATATGAGCTTTGTAATGTTTCATAAGTTTGTAAACCTTCCGCTTAAGCAAATGCATAATTTTATCAACTGTGAGAAGCAATTAGGATACAATTTTTGGTAATAACGAACTCAACTCAACTGTTTTCCTCGTAAAACTCTGGTACAGCAGCGCGTACGTCAAGCATCTCGAATTTAAGAAGCGGCAACTTCAAATACGAACTCTGATATTTATATCGAAATACTCTTGGATTATGATCAACATGTCGAAGAATATCCACAAGATTCCAAAGACTGAAACTGCGTTAGAAAGTAAAACAAAAATTAAATTGATGAAACATTTTGACAACAACAACTATAGGTTTTGTAAGGCTTACCGCAACATTACATAAACATCGGCTCTGTTTTTAATATGGTCCATAGTATCTTGCTCAAACTGTTCATCCGAACTCAAAATTTTTTTTAAGTGCTTAATGCGCTCTAATCGGCTATTAAGAAATCAAGTTAAAATAATATTTAAACTTATATTTAATTAATAGATATACTTAATTTCCTCCTCAGAGAGATTACTTATTAAAATTCCCTGCATAACACTGGCACGCTGCATTTTTTTCATGAGCATGTTGTGATTCAGTCTGTCATTCTCGATTTGGCGATGCAGATGTTCATTGTTTTCAACCTGATTCTTGATGCTGCAGACAAACATTTCAATACAAATTATTTCTCAATTACTAAAATTGGCTTACCGCGGATAAATCTCCCTAGCTTGCGAACATAATGTTGTTAATCTTAAACTTTGAATGGTTTTTTCAATCGACTGTAACTCTGTCTTGAGTATAAGCATGCTTTCCGTTTCACGCACATAACGCTTGGGGTCTGCTGTTGCAATATGTTTGATCTTGATTTCTGGTGGGCCAACAGCAACAGGCTTCTTTAAAGAGCCTAAAATGGCTAGCTTGGCCTGAAGATTCTTTCGTGACCTTTCGTCCAATTTTTGAAACTCGTGATTGAGCTTCCTGAACTTGGATATGGCCGGCATACCCAGATAGAGTATGTGCTTGATGAAGTTCGCCTGATCCTCCATGTCACCGTCCAGGGAACGCAGAATTGGTTCGTAAAATATTTCATCCTGCATTAACACTTGCAACATTTTTTTATATGTAGTATTAATGGCTTTCATAGCCTTCAAACGTACATTCGAGTTGTCAATTTTTTTGAGCAAAATGTGAGATTTGAGCTCCTCGTCCAGCACAAACTCATTCTCATATCTTATGCGACATTCCACCTCAGAGTGATCTAACTAAATGTCCAATTTAGTGATAAACTATTTGCATACTTCCCTAAGACTACTCACCAGTAACTTCTTATATTTAGCCTTTATCTGCTCCAATCGACATTGCAGACGATCCCGCTCCTTACGCATTGTAAAAGTGCGCTGATTAATATTATCGACAACTTGATGTATGGGCATTTTCTGATAGAGACGCTGCATATCCCTACGCTTAATCAAAAAGTTGCGTATCTTGTGCGCATTATTCCCCTGCGATATCTTTTGGAGCTTGATTCGCCCATCGGTGCACAAAGATTTATATCGCTTACTCTCTGCACAGAGGCGACGGCGATTGGCCTGTGACTCATGCCGCTTGTAGATTACGCGACACGCTAAGGAGCACCTTATGGCACCTTATAGAATCATTAATATATACATTATTTACTTACCTAACAATTCGGTAAATTTGGAGAATTGTTCAGCCAGCGAGATGGGCGTCCACTTTTCGTCAACGACAAGATGCTGGCTCGCAATGGCCATTCCAAAGAGTCCATGTTGTTTGATGGCCTGTGGTCGAACTGCTTTGGGCGCCATCAGATCTCTGACATTGGTTTTGTCCCGCCGGGAACGAAATTCCAAGCTCTTCTCTTGCTTAAAGCACGGCATTATGAATATATGTATTTGTAGTTAAGGGTTTGTTTCGAGTGATATGTATGTATGTAAGTATTTTATTTAATTTATAGGGTTCATTTAGTTAATAAACAAAGGGTTGCTAGATTGAAGTATATATGTTTATATTTATAAGAATATCTGAAAACAAGTTATTCATTCAAAATAGTAAAGAAAAGCATATAATTGCATGTATATAATTCATGAAGAATATATATTTAAGAAACAACAAAACGAATTTATTTTACACATTTATTTTGCACTAACATTTCTTTTTGTGTTCATGATTCATTTTTTGCTGTAATATTTTTTTTGTCAAAACAAATTTTATGCAAATGTTTTAAATATTTGATTTTACTTCTGAGAATGTAAGTGTGCTTGTACTTATGTAATTTCTAAATATTACTTATTTAGACTGCATAAAATGATTTTTTCGAGTTAATATTTGGTGTACATATTTTTTCGCTGGGTAAGAATAAACTAATAGAAAAACATTTGATTAAAAGTAAAACTGTAACGCTCTTTTATTTCATAATTTATTTGATTAACTTTATTGCACTCGTTATATGTATCTACACAGAATGTATGTTTCTCTCAATGTGAAGAGAGAACTATCTTGATAGTTTTAAGTGTAAATATGTTATTTGCTTTTGGTAATGTTTTTTCATTTATAAGCTTATTTTGTACGGAAAACATCAACAAGTGGTCGCTTTTATCGTAAGTTCTTCGGTTGTGTCAATTTGAGATACGTACTTTTTTTTTGTGTTTATAAAGAACTTTTAATTCTGTTAATCCTCTTTTTATTTAGGCCTGGAGTATGGTTTTCTTTTCAAACAGCAGCGTAGAAATATTGTCATAAAATATTTTCTATAGTATTTATTTGATAAAGTATGTGTATAATTTTGCTAAATTTACATTGATTTGTTCGTCAGTTGTAGTTTTAGCTGGCATGAACATTTCACGCATGATTGTTGCATCAAATTCTGTTGCATTGATGTGTGTGAGTGTTGCCTACTCTTCGGCGTCCTGTTCTTTATAATAAGGAGTTGTCTACTTGTAGGCATAATGCAAAATTATTGAAAGATAAATTAGGTACAATTTTATATTCAAATAAACTAATCACATTATTTAAGAGACAATTTCGAAATACAACACAAATATAGGTAAGCTCATAAAATATTAGTTTTGTGTGGTACCGAAACCATTTCATAAGAAACGAATACAGTGCTTAAGTGAGAACAATAAATCATATACAAATTACATTCAATACTAATACAGCAATGAAAATAATTTTGCATCCTTAACTTTCAGTTTCACAAGTCGAAATGACAAATTTATATAAAACTCAAATTTGGTATTTTGTGTATTATATGCGACTTTTATTTAATCATCAGCATATTGCCGCCATTCATGTTATTTACACATTTTTAAAAAGAACTACAATTATAAATGAATGATTGTTTTAAATAATGCCACAAGCAGTTATACATACGTACGTACATTATAGTATGTAAAGTTGATTTCTATTTATTTTTATACAATAATAATAATAATAATGGATCTCATTTCAAAATTTAAATAATACTTAACATATAAAAAAGTAATTTGGGACCAAATTGAAACTAGCTTGGAATGTTTTACAAATACGAGAAACTTTTCACTTTCCATTTTCCATACTGCTGTCTCCTTGAAATCAACAAAGAATTATTAACAATTAACAAAACCGTATAGTAGCACATAAGAAAATAAGAAACATAGACTACGTATAACAATAATATTTTTAAAGACGGATTAAAATATTGCAAAATGTTAAGAGGCGCTAAGACATTTTCAATCAGATTTGCTCTCACTTAAGCATAAATATAATATTGTTTATAGCTTTATGGCGTCTATAAAGAAGTAATTTTTACTTTTCCATAAATATATATATATATAATTTTAGACAGTGTTCAATAATTTCAGTATTTAACAGATTCCATGCAAATTATTGTTTATCTAGTTTTAGGTGTTGTAGGTTTAGTGATTGGCGCAGGACACAACTACAGGTATTTAGCTTACCTACAACATGTAGGTATTTTACACATAGGCTACTTTTTTATTTTTCATTTGTTTCCTTTTCGCTAGGTATGGAAATGTTTTCATACAGTTATTTAATTGTTTGTATACATATAAATAGTCAAACTCATTATATATTTTATGGTATTAATATAAATATATGTATATGTATATAGCAATTTCATTTTATGTTAGCTTTTCTTTTTTTTCTTTTTGTATTTGCTCAAAATGCTCAACAATATAATAGAATATTTAGCATTTCATTTCACATGCAGCATAGTGTAAACATTTTTATATTTTAGTTTTCTTTTCATGAATCCTTTCTTTTATAATATCTGCAAATATATATTTATATATATTATATTACGTGTGTGTGTATTCGTAATGTTCCTTGTCTATGAGGTTATAGCGCTTTATGTGTGTGTCTGTGTTTGTTTAATGATGGCGCCTTATAACGCCCCAAATGGGTCAATTGGAACGTTTTTGTTGCTTCCATTCTGTGTCGCCTGCGTGGGTTGCATAATTCCAGTCGCTGCGCCCGCATTACTGTGCGGCGTGCCCATCATTGTCGGCTGCCCCCCAGTCAAAGGGGCTGCCTGTGCCAGCATATTCGGCTGCTGACTCATTGCCGGCATCCCCTACAAATATCAATATATATATTTAGTAATTGAAGAAGTGTATTGTGTAAGTCAAATTCAAATCATGCATTGGACGGAAGGTACTTAAACGGCTAAGACAGACGCCAAGGGCTACAAATTGGTTGATACACAGTAGGTTAGATTTGGGAAATATAATTATTGTTAGAAAGTAATTTGTTTAAGAGGAGGGCCGCGTGAGCTGCTACATATACATATATATGGTTTTCAGGCTGGGTTAGTGAGTTCTACAAACGAATAAAAATTTAAATTTTCAACGAAAACAATAACTTTATAACTCTACAGAAATAAAATATATGTTACTAAAAATTTAGAGCTGATAACCCAAAAACTTAGAAATGTGAATTTTAAAAACATTTTTTATACAATTCAAATTATTTTGCAAGTGTAAAATGGCAAGAAACACCTATATAGAGTAGAGGTAGAGGTAGTGGTCACCATAACCATAAAAGGGAGCACAGAAGAACAGTTCTCCTAGATCAGTGCATGGACAAAAGTCAGGCGTAAGTAGATTTGATAGTGATAGTGAAGTCGTAAATTAGGCATTGAAAAACAAATTTAAATAAGTGCAAATACAACCAAAAATGAAAATACATATTTGAAGAAAAATAAATTAAAAAATAAATCAAATGAAAGCAACTCATGAATTAATTAAATAATTATAAACACATTATTTTATATTTGATTATGTTGTTCAAAGTTTTTGTAGTACGTTGGGTTTCTTTGTTTTTTAATTTATTTTAATTTTTTTTTTCGTTTGTTTCCATCATTCTTACCTGTATATAATTTGGCATTACAGGATAACTAGCATGTATATACGGATGATTGATTGTGATTGGCGCAGGACTTACTGTCATGCCATGTGCCTAGGTATACATATATGCATATACATATATAGGGCGTATGTATTTTAATAAACAAATACATATATAAATATATATGAGTATATTTATATATATATATGTATACGTATCGCAAACATACAGACAAGACAGCATTATAACAGGCGCATCGTGAGTTTTTGTAAATTTTTGGTGGTGCAATTTTTTGTTTGATTATTTTTTTGATAAGTTTTGATATTGCGGTATGCGTTGGATAGTTGAAATATATAAAGCAACATAAAATAAAGAAAAGAAAGTGATAGTTTATATATACGTATATACTATATATATAAATATGTTTAAGTATATATTAATAACAAAATAATGAAGAAAAATAAAATCATAATGGGAAAATACTTAAGTACGAGTAAGAAAGAAGTGTTTTGCTTTTGCAAGTGAATAAACACGTATAATTTTTGTTTGCCTGCTTGTGTTGGGGAGCTGATTTCAAGTAGTTTTGTTTATTTTTTTGTTGTTTTTTTATCAGATCCTACACTTACGAGGTGTGCCACAGTTATTAGCCCTAGTGCGTTGTGTAATTGATGTTCTTGCTATGTGTGGTTGTTGTGGTGCAGACAGTGAATGAGAAATCTTAACCAATTCATCATAGTTGTTAAATAGTAATAAAAAAAATATGTATGTATAAGTGTAGATATGCGTTTTGAATAAATCGTATAGATTGCAACAACTTGGTTCTTAGTTTTATATATATATATAGCTTAATACCAATTCAAGTCTTATATAAAATGGCCACAACATCTAGAATTTTAGCCTTGCATAAATAAAATATTGTATTAATCTAGGAAAAATTTCGCACAGACCAAGACAATAGATATATAAACCAAGTAGCTGTAGTTGTAGAGCAAATGCAATGTGCAACTCAAATAATTTTCAAAATTAAAAAGTATACAAAAAGAAGAAAATAAAAAACATAAAATTATATTAGATCTTTTGTATGTTACATGAAGGTAAGTGAGCCTAAAATGTTGAGTGACACAATCTTATGAGCAACTCGAAAAAAAAACACTGATTTTGTTTTCCCTTTATTTATTTCCCTAACAGATCCCCATTTTACAAATGATCTCTCATTCAATTGATGTTAATCGCATTTGTATTGTCTTTGTTATTGTTATTGTTCTTGTAATTTATGTAATTGTTTTAATTGTTGTAGAGATTCGATTGAGTTGAGTTGATTTTATTTGAGTTGAGTTGAGTTGAGAGAAAAAGAGTAGAGAGAGTTAGTAGTCATAACTCACCATTGGACGATAGCCAGCACCAGTTGTAGCCGCCATTGGTTGTGGTGTCCAATTAGCACCTGGTTTCGCTGTATTTTTAGGTGAATTCCATTGCACGGGTCTATGAGATATAATGTGGTAAGAGAGTAATGACATAAAGAGAGACGAAATCAATGAAACTGTTTTTGGAATTCGATTTTCTAATTAAGTTATTAAAGGAATCTCTGATATACTCGAACTAAGTAAGTTTTATGGGGATTGGTAACTATTATGTACACAAATGCAGATATGGTTATGGTTTTATGGATTATGGGTAAATGGACAGGAGAGTTTTGACTGGTTTGGTGTTTTTTTTTTTCATTTCATTTACAAGGCAAAGTTGTTTTACTTTAAGATGGATCTTAAAACGATTTTGAAGCTTTGTTTGGTGAGACATGTTGATGATTGTGATGCACTTTCCTTTCCTGTTTATACAATACAGACACACACACATATTTTTTGCATTCTTTTGCTCTATTTTACTCACTTTGCACTTGCCGTTTTATTTATATTTAAATTATCAACTAGTGACATTAGTGAACTATCCAGATCGCCAGTTATTATCTTGCCAGTGCCAGCTGGTTGCTGTTGTAGTTGTTGTTGCTGTTGGAGCTGCATTTGTTGTTGCTGTAGGTGTTGTGAGCTCTGTAGTTGTTGTTGCTGTTGTAATGTGAGGCCTGGACTGCTGGTATGGTAGCCCTGGTAGGCGGCACCTGCGGTGACAACATTCATTTGATTGCTGTTTTTGCTGTTGGCTGTGGCCGGTTTCATAACATCACCCAAAGCATCGAAGCCTTTTTTATGTTTGCATATGCCGTGATTTACATATGACATTTATTTGTTGTTGTAAGATTTAGCCAGTGCACCATTTTAGCCAGACATTTACACAAAGAGACATACACAGTTTTTATGTATAGAACATGAGACAAATGGAAGCCCACAAGAAATGGTAATGTTTTCGTATTTGGTTTCATAAGTTTTGTCCGGGTCAAATGTATGTTTGTTTTATATTTCAATTTTTCCAACACAAATACATGTAAATATGTATTAATTGGAGTATTTTTAATGGAGTTGTGCCACCAACATTAACGTATAGTAAATATGAGACAATGTGAGTAAGGTGTCAAGAGTTTTGTATTTTTTTTTTTTTTGTATTTAAGTTTTTATGTTACGTACACAAGAACATAAACAGGAGAAAAAGAGAAAAAATACATTGACAAAATAAATAATGTGAATAAATATATATGTATATATTTTTTATAATATTATGTGCTTGTAGTATATGGCAGATATAAATGTTATTGCAATTGTTCAGCGGATATTTAAGCAATTATTAAATGGTTAAATATTATGAGGTTAGATGGATTATTATTGAAAGTGTTAAGCTATATAGACTTTAAACTGCACCAAACTCAAACCCGAAGCAGAAAATATATAAAAGGCAAGGATCAAATTTTCCAATGTTTTGTAAGCTATGGTTATATATTTACACTTTTATTAAATTCAAAAACGAATATCACTATATGTCGCCATATACAAATTAACTCCTTTGACCCTAAATATGTGCTTTTTAAAGCTAATGACAATATACACCAAACAACACATTTAAGAACACAATCACGCAAATTTTAAACACAAAATTAATATTAATATAAAACATACATTTAATTGTAAATATAATTACAAAAACAAAAAAAAAAACAAAAAAAAAGTTATAATATTTTTTTTAGATAATATATAACACGATTATATTTAAGTCTTGCACAAAACATATTAAATGCTAAATTTAACATTAGATTGATTAAGAATGCATCGATAAGTGACAAAAACATACTTTTAAATAAACAAATAAAAATCTGAAGATTTGTACAATTTAAAGTATAAACTTGAAAGTTGTTTTAAATTTTGAAACAAATACATTTTAATGCATATGAGCAAGACTTTGGTTTTTAAGTAGAGAAACACAAAACAGAGCGACGGCGAGTTGTGAACAGATTGCGCGAACTGTGGATGAGTGGGTGGTTGGTTGGTTGGGCAGTTGAGTCTGTGTAATTATATGTGGATGCGTTTATTCGCAGCAGTACAAGCACAAGAGAATGAGGCCAGTGTTGACGATTGAAGCTTTGTACAATAACGAAGCGCGCAACGTAAAATTGGATTCTGCTGTGTTTCGTTTTTGTTTTTGTTTTTTTTTTTTCACGAAAAGTTCACCTGTGGAGAATTGCGACATCGTCGAAGTTGGAAATAAAGCCAGCTCTTGCTGGTATTGTTGCTGTTCTTGTTGTTGTTGTGCCTGCAGTTGATTTTGATGTTGTTGTTGTTGCATATAAAATACCGCGGCTGATTGTTGTTGCTGTTGTGGTTCCATATAATTATCATAGGGCATGCCTATTGGCTGCATATCATCGTAAAATGGGTTTGGCAATGCTCTCGACGCTGATTTTATTATATCAAATAATTGGTATAGATTTGTTTTTCAGAAGTAGCGATTAAGAAATTTAATTAAATAAATAAATAATAAAGTACACATAAGAACAACAGAAAAAAAAAAATCAACAATATTTTAGAATCAAAATTACCCACAAAATTCAAAAGGTCGCGAAAAATGTGTAGAATCGAGTTTCACGCATACAGTTAAAACGAATCTTGTATTTGGAATCTTAAAACTACTATATTGCATTTAAATCTTGCCTTTTGGGTTTCTGCCAACACATTTAATGTACATAACAAGAACAAAAAATTGCAGAACATATGAATAGTTTAATTAACTTGTTAGTACAACATGCTAAACATACCCGCAATTAATATTCATTATAGTTAATATGAAAGAAAAAAACATTTATATTCGTTTGGAAGTGCATTTTAGGAGCACGAAACCATTAAAGTGATAAAGCAAAAAATGTTAGCCCCACCCAAAATCAGAAGTTTTAAGTTGTAGTTCTAAGCATTATAGTATATGAAATTATTTTTTCAATAAATTGCATTGCAGTGGTATTATGTATTAATGAGCGTAATTAGCTGGCTTGTTTTAGTTGGAACACTTACCTGCTGGTTCCGTATTACCAAAAACGGACGTAAAATTACTATCGGAAACAAATGCATTTGTAGCAGCAGCGGAGGAAACTGTAGAGCCATTGAAACCTATTTTATGGTTTTGTTTATTTTATTTTTATATATTTTTTGTTGAGGTTTTTTGATTCAGTTTTTATTTGTGTGTGTTTTGTATTGCGTTATCGAGTCATGTTTATAATTATAGTTGTTGTTGGAGTTGTAGTTGTTTGTTTTTAGGGTGGAGAAAAGAAAACAGGTGATGAAAATGAAGAGTAACAATACATTAGACCAAAATTCAAAAATTAGAATCAAATCATAAGAAAATCTTAAAAAACTATATATAGAACATAATTATAAAATATATATAATAAAAATAAAATCATGTTATTTATGATGAGAAATACATATATGTGCAACAAGAAATTGTGCTTAAGGACGGGCAGAGAAAGAGCTTGGACGGAGTGCGCGCCTTTTGGGTCTGAGACAACTACAAGACGACATGGGTAATACATATATATATATATATATATGATAAGTATATATATATATATATACTTATATAATAAAAAACAACACTTAAGCAACTATCTAGTGAGCACTTAACGAACTAAAGCATTGAACGTAAAATTTTAATTAAGTAAATAAAGAAATTATAGCATGCTACCGTTATTATGCATCCATAAATTATTGGCATTTAATGCAGCACCTGTTGCTCCGGCGGCAGAGGCAGCATTGCCGCCACTGGCCTCGAACATGTCAGCAAACGGATTGCCCAACTGCAGCAAATCGTCGGATGCCTTTGTGGCAAGCGCCTGAGGCGCAGCTGCTGCAGCAGCAGCGGGCTGTGCCGACGCGGCACCAAACAGATCAACTATCGGCTGACCAGCCTGCGCGGCTGGAGGTGACGATAGAAATGGATTTGTTAGTGCAGCGCTAGCGCCAGCAGCACCGCTACTGGTGGGCGACGATAACTTTGACTGGGTTGCAAAACAGAAACAAATTGATTTATTATCGCTCAATTGAAATTAATTAAATGAACACATTTTTTGTATTCACACTCACTTTGTACTGATTCATGGCGGCTTCCTCCTCGGCGAGCACTTGAGCCTTGAGCTGCTCATCAATGCCATTGGTGGTATCAAATTTACTGGACGCGGCCGCAGTGCCAAATGCCGAGCTGGTTGAAGAGAGTGCAGAGACAGCGGATTTAACATTCGTGCGTTGATAACTACGCATACAAATGCAAGCCAAAATCACAAAACACAGGAAAAATCATAGAAAAAAAGAGTAAAAATAATATATCAATTAATTAAAACAAGAAATGAAAATGTATAACTGAAGATAAAGTACCATCACATGATAACACAATTTTCGATCAATCAATTATTGCAATCTATGATATATTTTAAATATTTCATTAAAAACAGAAGAACTTTCAAAAGAATATTAAAAGATTAATAAACTCGATAATGAGAAAATTATTAAGTGGCCTATGCAACTGCAAGGATATGTAAACAAAAAAATATTTACATACTCTAATAAAGAAAAGAAATCATATAATTATATAACGATTTCCTAACTAATCACAGCAACAAACCTCGACGATTGTGTGGGCGTATTGGCAGCGGACACCTTGCGTCCCTCGAGCGTAGCCAAGTGCTGCTCCAAAGCATCCAAAAGAGAGCTGGGCGCCTTTGTTAAATCGGGTATATCACCCTTATCAATTCCCACGTTCTGTAAATAAAACAATTCATTTTGAATTGTCAATTTTAGGCACAGCGCTGATCTCTCTATTATGTTCTGATTTACCTCGGCCACTTTTAGGAATTCACCCACGCGATCCATCCGCACCAAAAACTTCTTGTACAAGTCCAAAGCATCGCGTGCATGCTTCTTGTTCATATCGAAGTATTTCTCCAGTAAATTGATAATGCCATCATTATAGCACGCAAACAAACGGATTAAATCGCGAAACAATAGCATGAAGCTCATGTTGATGACACCTGGTTAATGGAATACAAATGCATTTGAATGAGATTTAATTTAGATATGCCAGATATATTCACCATTAGTTAAATCATTGGACTGGCAATCAAACTCGAGCAATCCATCCAATTGTGCCTGCAAAACTGGCAGCGTCTTCAACAGTTTCTCCGCGTTCATATTACGCAACGAGCCCTCCTCTTTGCTATAAAAATATATGAAATCGCTTAGTTTACTGAAACTATCATTTGAAACATTTGCCACTTACCCGCGCTTCACTTTACAAAAATCGAAAGCCATTGCGCGATAAGAGAGCGATTTCTCATTCAAATACTTGGCATAGCGTCTTATAAATGGCGACATATCATAACCTGTTGAATATGACAATTTTATATTATTATTATGGCGTATAAGATGTAATATAAGCCACATTTAGGAAAAGTCAGTGGATTCAGTTAATTTTGAGCGTCAAATATATTTGAAGATATGATTTTATTTTAGTAATTTAGTGAAATTTATATATAAAATTGATTTTGTTTTTGTTTTAGTTAACAGCCATGGCCATAAAAGTTAGAAAATATTGGGGGTTTGGTTTTTATTTTGTTTGTTGTCCCATAAACCGTTATGAAACGTTTTTATAAAGAATACTCACCCAATCTGCCACCTGGAACGCCCATGCCACCATCTGTAGTATAGGTTCATAATTCGCAATTGCAGATACGTTTTTGTTTAAATATGTTTATAGGTATAAATTAGGAATGAATTTCAAAATAAATTAGGATTATGTTGATTATGTGAGTTTTTGTGAGTAAGTAGACGCATTGAAATTGAAGTTCGAGACGTAATATTATTATTAAAATGTTATCATTAGAACGAATACACAAATGAATAAGCCAAATCGCAGTCGCAGCATTCACATGTGAGAGTCAAAAATGAGAGAGGGGAAAAGAAGAGCATAGAAGAGAGAGACGCATTTAATATCAATTTGTGTATAGCTAGTTAATTGGTAAATGTTTTTTTCTTTGATTTGCTGATAGCGTAAGTAAATGTTAGAAAGCAGCAGGAAATAGTCGGGTTGACGGAGAATTTTGTGAAATGCATTCGAGGTTATACCTTGCACAGTTCCTTTGTCCAGAAAGGAGCTGAGATTGAATGTAGAATTGCTCGAAGCGAGATATTGCATGAAACGCTGCAAAAAGAAAGAAAAGGAAAGCAATTAATTAATAACATAATTCAATAAAAAATACTTATTGGTAGAATTATTGATTCCTAATTTAAACATAATTTTTTAATGATTTTTGGTGAGATTTTTTGTACCTTAATTTTGTATTCTACTTGTACTGGCACTGGTAAAATATTGTAAAAATAAGTGAGAACTTCCCTTTTCTGCGTAAATGGCTTCGGAATATTCTGATATCATTTGCGCAAAAACAATTTATCAACATCGGGCAATTTATTCTTATATTATAATTGAGATGTAAGCAGGCTGCCAGTCATTATTTTAAACAACTTATATCGTATACCAGCTAAATTATACCTATTTATAGTTAAGCGATAATATTTATTTTACACAAACATAAATTTGTATTGTTCATAGAAAGTCTACAGATTAATCATTAAAACATATGAATTTTGCTTGTAAATAATTTTGTTAAGAAATTTATTTACTTTGTTTACTAACTAAATGCCATCCCAGTAAGCGGGGACACCCAGTAATAAAAAGCAACTATATCCTAAAAACGTTAAATGCTGAAAAAGATAAAATTCAACGTTAAAACAAACAGCAAAACAATATAATAACTATAGACCAGACCACACAAAAAAAAACACAACAAGCAAGAAATCAAACAGTAAACAACAAACAAACAATAAAAGATAAAATACAACAATAACGAGCGGGACATTCTTTTTCTTGCATATCAGCAACGCCCCGTGATTACAAGCGGGAATATAAATTGTGAATAGAAGAAAAGTAAAGTTTTAAGACGCCCCCTTTTTTTGGATTTAATATGGACTACATACCTCATTGCCATATGCCATTAAATGATGGGTTGTTATCAGCGATTTATAGACGACCACCCAATTGGCGTTCTGTGAACGTTCGATAAGTAAATTGGCCAAATGCGGTATCGAAACATTCGGCTCATTTGTGCAATGGACCAAATCTGCAAAATTGAAACAAAGCAAACGAAATTAATGTATAAATTATAGATAGTATATGTATAAATATGTATGGTGTTATCATCTTATTGTTGGGGACTTTTGCGTTTCTTTACTCTTATCGCTCTTATTCACGAACACAAATTCCTAGCACTCAACGCCCGGCATTTAAAAATGATAAGCTCTTGTCTGCCGCGATTGTTGCCATATCAAAAATGCATTCGTTCAGCGCAGTATAACAAATATACATTTATAAAATAAATATATTATAAGTATTATAGCTTGGTTGCAAATAGCGAGCTATCGTATTTTGAAGAGGGGCGTTTTCTAAATATATGGGGCAAGCAGATGCTCTAAAATTGCCTGCAAATGCACTCGATGATTGATTACACACACATACACACTTACTTGCACACACTGACATGAATCATTAAATTCAATACAGTAATTGAAACTGGCGTACACATAAATTGAAATATGGTAAAAAAAAAAAACAACCGTATGGTAATTTTAATATTTATTCATTAAACGAACGCATGACATCAAGAATTGATTGTTTCTATGGGGACTTATTTTATTTCTCTCATTTAGACTATGAACTTTTTTATTAAAAAAACTTTAATGTCAAAAAATAAATTTTATATCTGTATATATAAATTCTTTATGGATAAAATCTTGTTTTATATATCAAATATTATTTTATATAATCAACTAAAAATATTACTCAAAGTTGCAAAAGTTTAACTAATTAGAAAGTTGTTCAAAGTAGTGCCAAAGTTTTTGACAGTTTTAATTATAATTTTTTTAAAATTAACGATAAATAATTAAAGAATCAAAAAACAGTTTTAGAAGGCATTTTATTCAGCCAAATAAAAATTATACTTTGTTCATCTTTGTTCTTCGAATCTCTAACTGGTTTTAGTTTAGTTTTTTAGTTATTAGCAAATAAAAGTGTGTAAAGGGTAGCATAGAGAGATGTGGCATAAAGTGTATTCTTTTCAATTTACCTGCCATATGGGAATATAGAAGAAACCAAAAACAGGTTTCTTTCTCTCGTTTTCTCTTATTAAATTTCTATATTGAAGGCTGCTCGCCTCTTTAATGGGTAAACTTTAGATGGAGTTAATTACGAACGTCTGTTTTTTAGTATACTTTTAAGTAAATATAATAAATATTGTGATTGTGTGTATCTTTAAACAAGTGATAAATAACCTTTACTTAAAAAAAGCCAGCAATATCAATTTTTAGATGCAGAAGAACGGCAACAATGAAGAAGTATCAATTTTCTACTCAAGCTGTGCTGCTACAAAATAAACAATAGAATTTATGATATGCATACCCCGCTTACAGAGTAAAGGTTTCTGTTTGGACTATATTCGTCTGATTGGAACTGGAGCATGACTTCTGTACATTGATACTATAAGATTCAGCTTGATTTATTTCCATTTATTTCCTTAATTACAACAAAAAACAGACACATAAAAGTGTCATCAAAAGCAAATTTATATTCAATGTTCTATCGCGCACACACACAAAGCTATGCTGCTCATTATGTGACAAATAAATACATTACTCACACCTACTCACATGCAAACATATGTATGTACGTATGTATTTATGTACGGTACTGGACATTAACGAACATTTCTTATGAGTCACTTCGCGCTCAGTGGACAACAACAACAACAACAACAACAGCACCAAAGTTGCAAACGTGCCAAATAAACGGGTCAACACAAACACACACACACATTCATATTGATGTGTAAACAGCAGCAATGGCAGAAAAATGTCGATCAGAATCAAATAAGAAGTCGCATAAAAGATCAGTTTGTTTGGCCAATCAGAAGTGCAATGTTAAACACAGATGTTGGTATTGTTGTTGTATACAATTTGTGCATAAATTTAAAAGGCAATGACATCGTTCAAAACGTCACAAACCATACCATACCATCACAAATAATACCATATCAAATGCAATTACACACACATACAGGTACATTGTAAATCATCAGAGACACGTGCAGTCGTGAGAAAGTGACGTAACATTAGAAAGAGAGGCCCAGAGCAATGAATGACGAAGCAGCTCAAAGGAAAGGCCGCAAATCAGCAACTCAGGCAATCAAAGCAGAGATAGAGTAAAAACAAACATATCCACAATGTGTGGGCGTTAGATGCAGACAGAGGGTGGATGTTTTTTTTTTGGCATTAAATTAACAGTTAAATTTACAGAAGTCCTGGAGTCACCTCAAGAAATGCAAGCACATACACACACACACACATACAAATGCGCATGCCTTTATTATACATATCGTTACATTTCACATAAAAATCAAGGAAAAGAAACATATATAAGAAATAGAGAGAGCAAAGAGCACGAGACGCTTCTTTGTGTAATTGAATGAATGCCAAAATTTTTGATTTACTCGTGTGTGTGCGTGAAAGAAGATAACCGCTATTCGATGATTGTTATTCCTTTTTGTATATAATTCGCTTTGCGCACTTACAATCCAAATGCTTCTTCTTCGGCCCAATGCATTCCTCAGTTGTGGCCTTGCACACAGACTTGGCCAATCCTTGGCCAGCAAGGCTGTGACGAGCTGCGAGCAGCCTATCGTTGATTGTTTGCCCAGCCATGGTCATCTTGAAGCTGTTGTTGTTGTTTCTTTTTTTTTAGTTTAATTGCACTCTAGTTTATTTTCAATCTAATTTGATTATGTGCACCAAAGAATGGACCAAAAAACACTCACTGACAAGTACACACACGCACACACACTTACTCACACACACACACACTCGAATACAGAGAGAGAGATGGACAAACAGGGAGACGTTTCTATATTGATTAGTTGTGTGTTGTGGCAAATTTTTTATTCGAAAAATCACTTGTGACTGCTGGGTACACAAAGTGTTTCGTTGCCCGATTCGATTTAACGCCGCGTAATAATGCGCTCTGAGCCGGTGCGTAACGTTGCAACGCGATCTTTAATTCTCTATTTTTTTTTTTGCCACAAATCGATAATGGCGACAAGCACTTTTGCAGCCGATAAGAATAATGAGAGCTGAGCTCAATCGATAATTGTTCGTTTTCGCAATTACTTTATCGAAGTTCTCAGGCGCCACTGTTGTAATCGGTTGTATGATTGAGGTATTCCCAATGTAATTTTTTAAATAACTAGCCCTAATTAAATAAATATGAGGTAATTTCACACATTATCTTTAGTTTCGCTATAAAATGAACAAAATCTTTGTGTTTTTAGTCCTATTCAATTACTTTACATAAAAATGTCAACAGTTTGACTTAACATACAAATTATCGCAAACGGTGGCTGGTCACACTATTGATACCTGTACTCATCGATAAGCGATAACAATAATATTTTATATCACTACCATGCCACAGAACCTTTAGAACCAAGCAAAATAAATATAAAAAACTTCAATAAAATATTAATTAAAAACAATTTACAAGCTGTAAACAATTGGAGAGCGTAATAAAGTAAAGCTATAGCAGATGTGAACGCTTGCGCTTGCAAAGCGCAACCAAAAACGCACAAAAAGCCCTTAAGCCCACCAAAAAAAAAGAAGAAAAACAATAAAATAGAAACCTACACAGAAAGCTGGAAAATGAATGCACTTCGTCATTTCTATATGGATATTCCCATTGTGACGCGAGCCTACACCACAGTCTGTGTGCTGACAACACTGGCAGTGGTGAGTCTTCAACAGATGCGATTTCCAATCTGGCGCTGACGTGTACCCAATTTTGTAATTTGTATTTTTGTAGCATTTGGATTTGGTGTCGCCGCTGCAATTGTACTTTAATCCCACGCTGATTGTGAGGAAATATCAGGTGTGGCGTTTGGCAACTACATTTCTATACTTTGGCACCATCGGCATCAGTTTCTTTTTCAATATGGTGTTCACATATCGCTATTGCCGGATGCTCGAGGATGGGTCCTTTCGCGGCCGCAGCTCCGACTTTGTGATGATGTTCATCTTTGGCGGCGTCCTCATGACATTCTTTGGCATATTTGTCAATCTGCTCTTCCTCGGCCACGCATTCACGCTAATGCTCGTCTATGTGTGGTCCAGACGGAATCCTATGGTCCCAATGAATTTCTTTGGTGTCCTCAACTTTCAGGTATGGTTGCAAATTGAATATAATATTTTATCGATTAGAAAATTGAGTGTACTTGGAATATATAAAAACAGGCGCCTTATCTGCCTTGGGTGCTGCTCTGCTGTTCCATGATCCTGGGCAATACGGTTTGGGTGGACATCATTGGCATGGGCGTTGGCCACATCTACTATGTGCTGGAGGATGTCTATCCGCAGCTCTCCAATGGCTATCGACTGATAAAGACTCCATATTTTCTGTAAGCGATCTTTTATCACATTTGAAATGCAAAAATTAAACAGATTTTCTTATTTTTAATCACTTGCAGTAAAAGACTTTTCAACGAACACATTGAGCGCAACTATCAAGCACCTGCGGAAGATCGTCCTGGTGGCTTCATGTGGGGTGGCGAGGGACAGCCGGTGGCGCAACCAGATCAGCCAGACGATGCGCCGCAGCCAGCGGAACAGCCGCCAGCAGCTGCAGCAGCAGCTCAATAACAACCACCGACACCCAGATACCAGGCAAACAAAGTTGTTGATTAATCCTTTATTATACGCTTTGATACAAACAAACAAAAAAAGACAGGATTTTGCACGAAATGAAGATGAAAATGAACAATTTAGGACCCCTCCGCCACCTGCCACTTGGTGCTTGCTATAATTAAGTACATATTAAAAGCGATAAAGAGAGCTCAGCCTTATCCATGGAGCGATATGGCGTGCGATAGTTAGCCAAAGTTAATTCAAAAGTGTGTTTTTTGTGTATTTAATATATATTTATTATTATTGGTTGATTGTTTCCGATTCACTGAACTGGTCGAGTTTAGTACGCAAATTGTACTTGACTTTTATTTTCTTGGGCTGAAGTTATTCCTTTTCTGTGTAGATTCAGCACATGTGATTATATATCTATATATATATATATGTATATATAGATATATATAAATAAATATATACATTTATTTATGTATACAAACATGATAAGAATGAAAAAAAAATAGAAAACAAATAAATAAGTGGAATTGTAAATTCTTTCAATGCATATCAATTGGTGCCAACTGCAGATTGTTGGCGGAAACATGGGAGTTATTAAATTTGCAAATTTCCAATACGAATCTAATTGATCACACAGTTGACCAACATTTTACTCATATAATGTTTTGCCGTATTGAAATAGTTTAGGCTCTGCCAGAATTAATGGTCAATTGCCACACAAGTCGCATCAGTTCGGGTCTGGCAACTACATCTGGCAATAACATCTGGTAACTATTTTTGATATATGAAAATGTTGTAGCAGATGTCTGGCCAAGTCTGGCAGCGCCGAATTTTAAGTTGTCAAACAATTCTCAATTCTAAACTTTGCGACGAAAACCAAAAATTAATGGTAAACAAAAGTTGAGAATTGCTGTTGTAATTGAGGTATTAACTAACAAATGGGAGCCAATAAAAGGCCACGCAAGCCGCGAAAAATCGAAAAAGATTATGCACCCAAAGATATTAAATTGCTTATAAAACTTGTGGAGCCGCGCAAAATTTTGTGGGATCCAAATCACATCGCATACAAGGATCGCAAATTGCGTGAGAGCGAATTTCAGATCATTGCCGATGAAATGGATCGCACCGTGGACGATTGCAAGGCCAAGTGGGAAAATCTACGTGCCCAATATCGAGGCTGTCACATGAGGAAAGTTCGAAATAGTTCCGTCAAATGGAAATACTTTGAGAGCATGAACTTTTTGCGCTCATTTTACAAGGGAAACAGCAAAGTTAAAACAAATTCGGTAAGCGATAATTTTAAATACGATCATACAATATAACTAATAAGAAACGCCACGTTTTATAGATAAACCCCGAATTGGCTACGAGACCAGATCCTATATTTATTGAGACTTCGCTTTCGCAGAGTGCACATTTTATTGCTGATTTGGAGACGAGCTCAACTTTGTTTTCATCGCTGACATCGACAGAGACAACGATAAAGGACCAGGAATACGAGTCAGCGGCGGTCCAATCAGATGTGTCGCTTCCTGCGAGGGATGCCCAAGAACAAACTCGAAATTCTGCACAAATCTTTGGTGATTTTGTCGCCGATCAAATGCGGCAGTTAAAACCAAATTTAGCTGCTGACCTAAAAACAAGCATTCTTAAGTTGGTCGTCGTAGCGCTCGAAAAAAATAAATAAATCTAAGCTGTATTTAGATTTAAGCAAGTTGTTAATAAGTATTTAAGTATTATAAATAAAAATTAATGTTATCCTATTTCAATATGCATGGTTTAACGTATCATTAAATTGTTTCTGTATGATCTCTCGAAAAAAAAACGTAGTAATCGGAAACCAATTTTTGTCATTATTATATATATTTATATTTATTTAATTTATCCTTTTATCAAGAATATTTATATAAATCTTTTTGTTGAAGCATAATGCGTTAACAGATATTAGATGCAAATTGCAATACTGTAAACGCACAAGGGAGAATGTTAAATCTCGACAGCGTTGCCACATTCCTAGTGCTTTCGTTCTCATTTCAGGCCGAACATAAGGAATAATCGAGCCGAAAAAGCAAAACGATTGCTAAACTTAAACTGCAACAATTGCAGTAAATAAATAACAAAATGGACGTTGATGCTGCACAAAAGACTTGGGAGCTGGAAAACAACATACAAACGCTTCCCAGCTGTGACGACATTTTTCGATATGATGCCGAACAGCAACGTCAAATAATTGACGCCAAACCCTGGGAAAAGGATCCGCATTACTTCAAGGATATCAAAATATCCGCTTTGGCTCTGCTCAAAATGGTGATGCACGCTCGCTCCGGTGGCACCCTGGAGGTTATGGGCCTCATGCTCGGCAAAGTGGAGGACAACACAATGGTAACGTGCTGAACTAACCAGACTAGCAGATTTCCTGTGCCCAGATCTTAATTTAAATCCAACTGCAGATTGTGATGGACGCATTTGCTCTGCCCGTTGAGGGCACTGAGACGCGTGTAAATGCACAGGCACAGGCCTATGAGTATATGACTGCTTATATGGAGGCGGCCAAGGAGGTGGGACGCCTGGAGCATGCAGTAGGCTGGTATCACAGCCATCCGGGCTACGGCTGTTGGCTTTCGGGCATCGATGTTTCCACCCAGATGCTCAACCAGACCTACCAGGAGCCCTTCGTGGCCATTGTGGTCGACCCGGTGCGCACCGTGTCCGCAGGCAAAGTCTGCCTTGGCGCCTTTCGCACATATCCAAAGGGGTACAA
Source organism: Drosophila demipolita (assembly GCA_035042405.1). Lineage (NCBI taxonomy): Eukaryota > Metazoa > Arthropoda > Insecta > Diptera > Drosophilidae > Drosophila > Drosophila demipolita. Next base: position 3,750,088 of record JAWNLI010000349.1, on the reverse strand, counting down.
GCCACCGAATGAGGAGCCTTCGGAATATCAAACGATACCATTGAATAAAATTGAGGACTTTGGTGTGCACTGCAAGCAATACTATCCGCTGGAGATAAGCTACTTCAAGTCGGACTTGGATCGCAAGCTGCTCGACTCGCTCTGGAACAAGTATTGGGTGAACACGCTGGGCAGCTCCGGCCTACTCACCAATACAGAATACACCACCGGCCAAATAATGGATCTGTCCGAAAAGCTCGAGCAAAGTGAAAACTTTTTGGGTCGCGGTAAATGGCCTTAGCTTATGCAATGATTCAATTATACATTTATAATACAATTTCAATGCCCATTTTGTACAGGCACTGATGTCAATGAGAAGCGGTCCGAGGATAAGCTGTCGAAGGCCACGCGAGACTGCAGCCGCTCAACCATCGAGCTCATCCACGGACTGATGGCACAAATTGTCAAGGACAAGCTCTTCAACAAGGTGGGCTTGGGCAAATAGGCAGGACTGAATTGGCCAGGCTAGAAGCGTAGCTTTTTTTATAATATTCAGATATTACATTGAAAACACTTATACATATATAAAGAGACTCTGCTGAGAGCATCATCAATAAAAATTATCCTTTATTAAATATTATTTATAATTTTTTTGCGGCCCAAGTCGATGGCAGATGAGTGGAAACCGAAATCCAGAAGCAAGCTACTAATTAAGTGCGCTGTCACGTTTATGGCGACAACTTTTAAAGGGACACATGCCAGAGTTTGTGTGTGTGTGCTGCATACAATTTAACCGTTGTCATACGCTGTCAGCATTTGCCAAAGGGTCCCTCATTAATTCCTCTCGAAAGCTCGTAAAGAATGTATGTTCAAATTAACAAAAGCACCCGTTTTAGTCCTTCAAAAAATGTAAATACTCTGACAACATATAAATTGAACATTTTTAAATGTGATTTTTTATTATAAATGTTTAAAATATTTCAACTTGTCTGATCAAGTATATTTAATTTTACATCACAAGATACATTAACACAGCATTAATGATTCATGAATGCACAGACAAGTTTTGCTAGAAAATGGAAAGACATAAAATTTCTGGCTTATATTATAATTATATGTGAATTATTAGTGGAGTCTTTCAATTAGATATTTAAAAACTTGCGACTACTCACGGTAATGATTTATGTGACTATTTGATTAATATGATTATAAGTGCAAATATCACATTTCTTACACAATTTCTGTGCTAGCTTCGCTAGCTCAACTTTAAAATATTTGCTCTGATATAAGGGTCAATGTTGAAATGATTCCAGGGCGTATTTAAAACCAGAAACACATATTAAAGACTCACAGAAAAAGAGTAAAATTCTTTCAATTATGAGTTTTTTTATGATCTAATCAGATATCAATATTATTATTATTATTAAACAGCAAAAGGCAAAACCAAATTGCCGAAATACATTACGGTTTTTAGGCCCTGACAAGATGTTTAGGCGATAACAAATGCTAAGAACTCATAATGTGCGTGAGAGTTATTGTTGTAAAAACAATAACATAAAATTGTGGAGAGATAGTTAATTGATAGTGAATCGCCAAAGTAAGCGTCAATTGGCACCAAACAAGGAGCAATGACATCTAATGAAAAACTGTCAACGAGCACTCGTCGCATGAGTGGCCCCCGAAAGGTTTGCGAATGGAAAATATTTTGGCAGCTATAAAAGTCGTTGGCAAATGCGACACGCGCTTCATTCACAGGACGCACATCCAAGAAGTACAACAAATAGTTTGATTCACATATTAAAAATAGAAAAAAAATAAGAAAAAAAGTCTATTTCCTCAGGCAGAGCAGTTGCCATGTAAAGAAAACACTGTGAAAAGTACATTAAGCATTTTCATCTGCCTCAGCAAATTAAATTTCGTTCAAAGCTATAAAAAAAGTAATGCATATTAAAAAATGCAAGAAGTAGCAAAGTGAATTTTAATTTTCAATTTTACAGCATACCTTTTACTCTTTCCAAATAAAATGTAAGTAAAATAATAAGAAATTAATATAAAAATTCGCAGCTTGCAATTAATTAATACTTTAGCATAATTTTGTTTAATATCTATCAATCAAATTTATTTATTTTACTTAATTTTTTTTATTATATGCAAACTTAACAATATAGATAAATAAATAAATACATTACAAACTATGATATTTTACGGTATTTATTTTTTATCCATAGAGTTGTACTTAATATATCAAGAACTATTGAAATACATTTTAAGCAATTCAGTTATTATCGATCGGCACAAATATTAAAACGTATTTTTTTAAAATTATGAAATTTAAATTTATTTGATTTATATTTTTTAGACCAGTGAAAACACATTTTGTCATGTATGGAATGTTGTACGAGAGTGTCGAGCACTATGTGCAAAAGGAGTACGGCAAAGAGGTGTGGTCAAAAGTTTGCCGCATTGTCGACTGCAAGCACAACAGCTTTAAAACCCATCAGATATATCCGGATAAGCTGATGCCAGACTTCGCAGCAGCTCTATCCGCCGTAACTGGGCAGTCCTTTGACTTTTGCATGAACTTCTTTGGCAAATGTTTTGTGCGGTTCTTCAGCAACTTTGGCTACGATAAAATGATACGTTCCACGGGTCGATATTTCTGCGATTTCCTGCAGTCCATCGATAATATTCATTTGATTATGCGCTTCACCTACCCGAAGATGAAGTCACCCAGCATGCAGCTGACCAATATGGATGAGAAAGGAGCTGTTATATTATATCGTAGTGGTCGCACTGGCATGTCAAAGTACCTCATCGGTCAAATGACGGAGGTGGCAAATGAGTTCTACGGCCTGCAGATCAAAGCCTATGTAATCGAGAGTCAGAATGATATAACCGGCGGCACTGCTGGACCCATTAAGTTGACTGACGGTCCTCTAACGGTTATAGTCAAGTATCGGCTCGACTTTGATAATAGCGAATATATGGCCAAGCGTGTGAATATTGAAGCGCATCCTTCACAGTACAGGATGCCGCAAGTAAATATAAATGTATTCCTGGATCTGTTTCCTTTCACGTTTGTCTTAAATCATGAAATGAAGATAACGCATGCGGGCGAAAAAGTTGTTGAGACGTGGATAATGCATAACCCCGGGGTGAATCCCAAGGCATTTATTGGCACAGATGTCATGGATCTGTTTCACTGCCGTCGCCCCAAGGATACCCCCATCACCTGGGATAGTTTGATTCAGATGCGAGCGGTGCTCTTCGAGTTCGAGCTCATTCGCACCGGACACAATCGAGCAGCCTATGAGGCAGTGATTAACATGGATCTTGAGAACTATGATGACATGGTTCTTAACGAGGCCCAGACTACGGTGCTGCAGAAGGCGAAGGCCTTAGCGGGCAAACTGGAAGAGAAGTCTGGTGATGAGCACGAAATCGATCCGGCAACGGGCGAACATCAATCTTCGGAGGGTGCTCGCTCCATTCTGCTCAAAGGACAGATGTTCTATATTAAGGATGTGGACTCTTTGATCTTTCTGTGCAGTCCTCTGATCGAAAATCTTGATGAGCTGCATGGAATTGGTTTGTATTTAAATGATCTCAATCCGCATGGTCTGAGTCGTGAACTGGTCATGGCTGGCTGGCAGCACTGCTCCAAGCTAGAGATGATGTTCGAGAAAGAGGAAGAGCGCTCCGATGAACTGGAAAAGTCTTTGGAATTGGCGGACTCCTGGAAGCGCCAAGGCGATGAGCTGTTGTACTCCATGATACCCCGTCCCATTGCAGAACGTATGCAATTAGGTCGCGAGCACGTCTGCCAAAGCTTTGAGGAGGTCACCGTAATTTTCATAGAAGTCATGAATATCTACGACAGTGGCTCAAATAATGTCCAAGAAGCCATGCAGACTGTTAACACACTCAACGAGGTATTTTCAGCAATAGATGAGGAAATCATATCGCCATTTGTCTACAAGGTGGAAACTGTGGGCATGGTCTATATGGCGGTATCCGGTGCACCGGATATCAATCCTTTGCATGCCGAGCATGCTTGCGACATGGCACTTCGCGTTATAAAAAAGGTTAAGTCACACAATTTACAAGATGTGGCTATCCGTATCGGAATCAACTCGGGCCCAGTAGTCGCAGGGGTAGTTGGCATAAAAGTGCCCCGTTATTGTCTATTTGGAGATACCGTGAATACGGCCTCACGTATGGAGAGCAGCTGTGATCCGTGGAAGGTGCAATTATCCAGCTATACAGCCGGAAAGGTTCAAGCTGCAGGCTACAAGGTTGAGTCACGCGGAACAGTTAAGGTTAAGGGAAAGGGTGACATGGAAACATTTTGGCTGGTGGAAGGACCTGACGAATGAGAACTGGGAAACTTATACCAATTTATGTACTCGAGTAATCTAATATGATATTTACCAATGCACCCTAAGTTTACATCATATAATATGCCCTCATGCGGAGCACGCTGCACTGGAATTGTAATGGTAGCTATTTGAAATACAATAAATTTGAATGTTTCTCATTATTCTCGAATGATTTAAGTGGTAAGTGCCTGAAGAGCATTGCGAATGACATTAAAAGTTGTGAAAATTATTAAAGCTGGTGAAACTTAATTTAAAACATAAATCTTATACGAATAACTATCAAGTTGAGTTATCAAAAACTAAAAAACTACTTTATAATAATGTTAAAAAACTGCAGAGTTTTATAATTATACTGCTTAGGTATCTTACTGATTATCTTATTTTTCAATATTCTATTGTCCTACATAGATTTGTATATACTTTTTTACAAAATGTAAATTCCTTATGAAAATCAATCTTATTCTGTGCAAGCTTTTGGGTTTGCTGCCAAATGTTAAGATTATTTAGCTCTTATTTGTCTCATTAATTTCCGAATTAATGTATTTAGATTCATTTAAAATGGTTTTCATATTCTTGATAATGTTACATTGTTCCACTCGAATATTCTCAATAACAGGAAATGTTCTGACTTCTGTTTTGGTAGGTTGATCGAAACCAACTGTCGCTGGATCCAATACAAATACCTTTTTAATTACATTTATGTACTGTTCGCGTGTCAAAATGTCACACACACCACAAACACCAACACGAACACAACACAACCAAAGATACAAACACACTTATCATATAAACTTAGCATACGTTCTGGCAAATACAAGTCGCAATTGTGGTTGGTCCCTCTGCTCCTGGGATGTGCCAATGCAATCAAATTAAGACATTCTGCGTGACAATTGGCCGCTCAAAGTAGCACGTAGTATTTTAACTTAGTTAAAACAATTAATTTCAGTTCGAGTTTGAGTCCAAGTTGGGTAAGTTCCCCAGCAATGTTGCGTGCATATTTTAATTTCTTCCTGAATTTATATTGTTATTTTTGTTGTTCTTACATAAATTGTTTTGTCTTTTTTTTAATGGCATTCTGAGTGGATTTTAAATGTCATAAAACAAACATAGTTTCCGTTTTTCCGCAAGCCCTTTTGGTAAGCTGAATATATATTTTATGGGCAATAAATCCAACTACACTTATCACCATCATCATTATGAGTTTAGCAAGCTAAATATTCTGCCATAAAGTTGACAACGTTCATCGAAAAGCTCGCTTTGAATCCTTTTTATTTGCAATCGAGCTTTGCTTTACCCAATGTCAAAAATTCGCATTTAACTGCTTTAAAGCAGAACATCAAATTCGTAGCTAAGGACCAAAGGACACACACACACATACACGTTTGTACATGTTTGTATGCTTGGTGTGTTTTATGCGTGTGTGTGAAAACGGCTGAGCATTAAATACAGAAGAGCCTGTGACGAGCCCACGCACAGACAGTGTTAAAGGCTACAACAATAATACTGAAACTGGAATTGGAATAGCTAAAAAAAATTTTCATTTTTGGTAAAAATGTTCGAATTTAAATTTAAAAACATCAAATAATCGAGTGTCTTATGAATAAAATATTTTGGAACATCTGTAGAAGATTTTCAATAAAATTTCTTGGTGAATTGCCAAGTTCTATTATCTTTAATTAATAAATTCTTCTTTGAGTCAGAGCTTAACTTTTATTATTGACTTTCATACCTAAAAGTGTACTATACATAGGAATATTAAATTTAAGCTTTTTTAAAAGAATAAATATTTACAGTGTTTTATTATTATAGGTTTCTCAAAAAATAAAATATCTATCAAAATAAAATATCACCGGCAATTATAGAATAAATTAAACTAATTTTGGTTTATTCAACAAGTCTATAATTATGTACATAATTATGTTATGTTATGTTATGTATCCATGTACCTAAGGTTTTTTCTATGAAATGTGATTCCCTGAACATAACCAATTCAATTACGGCCACTTTGTGTGCGTCCCTATTGCAACACGTAAGGAAGGACAACTTTTGCTAGGAAATGCCAAGATCCAAGAGGAGTAATATAAAAACTCGCTTTCATTTGATGCTTTATAGAAAAGTAAGGGTCAATTGGCATAAAGAGTGAAAATGCGGGAAGAGAGATGCGGAGGGAGCATTGACACAATGACTTTGAAATGGAACACTAACGATGATGATGCGGGCAAGAAAGGTTCAAGGCGCTCTGCGTGCCTGCACAATGGAGAGTGAAGAGGTTGGGCACGTGGTATTGGTGGGGTAGCAACCAGACACAGCCAGCAAGACACGAACGGTAAATACAATACAAAAAGGCGTAAAATGCACGTCAAAGTCAAACGGAGGCAGGGCCAGAGCCGGCTATAAAAGTCCTGGATGTTAACGAGGCACTCTCCATTCACACGACGAGGCCAGCCGAAGATACACGACGAAGTTCAAGGCTCTGACGCGACACAGACATGAAGCGCAAGGCACAAGGCATCATTAAGAACTGTTGCAAAAAACAACAAAATTAGTTCAACAGCAGCAGCCGAAAGCGTCGGTACGTCAACTGCTAAAACTGAGTGTTAAAAACGAAAACAACAATTTCGAGAAAAATCTGTATTCGCGTATGTGTATGTATCTGTGTGTGTATCGCTCCACTCAGCATATGCTCCGCGATGGTGCTGTAAAGTATAAATAAATAAAAAAAAATCGTGGATAACATTAAACTAATACAACGCGAAAATGCTTGATCTGCTGCACGACAACTAAAAAATATACCTCCCTTAATGTTGAAGTAACTTGGTGATTTTCAAATTAAAGTAATTAATAAATAAAAAAGTTAAATCTAAAGTTAAGCTGTCAATAGAATTATCTAGCCAAACATGATTATTTACAGAAAAAAGTTGATGGGTTTTAAAATAGTTTCCCGAGGCTGAAATCAAACTTTGTGTATAAACTGTAGGAATAAGTGAATTTGGGTATTAGCAAATGGGATATTCTTGCAATATTAATTACATTCGTAAACAAGTTATAGGTTTTCCTAATTTAATATACCAAAAATTTTAAAATCGTGCTGTGGTTTCTCAGTTCGCTTGACAAATGATTTACGCAAGTTACTTAAAAACCAATAAAGAGCGCAACAAACGAAATAAGCAGAAAGCCACTGAAGTTAAGCCCACAAAAGGCTTCTGTTATTTGGAGAACGTGACAGGCTAAGAGTCATGCAACGGATGCGGGAAATAGGCAGATTGTTGAACAGGCTAGCGCGTGACTCGTAGATGCCAGCAGCGCAATAAATCAAAAGAGATTTCTGGTGGAAAGTCTTAACTTATTTTTTGCATGTGCCGCTAACAGATATACTTAAATGGGTTTCTCACAATAGCTGTAGGCTGTATGTGAATGGATGTGGATGGGAAATAGATTGCAATTTTATGTGTGGCAGGCAGGTTAACCGCAATATCTAAAATAATCAATCACTTTGTTTCAAAACATAACAAGTGTTATCCCTATTTAAAATTATACAAAGACAAATTTAATAAAATAACCAGAGAAAATTAAAGATGATATAATTAAAGTATATTTGCATTCCTCCAAGATATTGATTGTATGTACAATTAACTCAAATAGGATTTTTATAAAACAATCAAATAAATTATTTCGAGAATATTATCATCATATTGCCATATTATTTTCTCTTACTTTTCGTTGTTAGTAATGAATTGTGTTTAGTTCGAACTTTAAGATATAATAAAAACATAGCGTGACTAGAGTAATATAATAATTGATAGCTCTTTAAGACTTGACTTTAGATAATCTCTGACAAATTGATGCTCGTTTTTTTCTTGCCCCATCATACTGCTTAATGGATAAACTTTGCGATATGCTTCCCTATTTATATTCTTGTAAACTTTTGCTCATTATAGATAAACTTGAAACAAGCAATTTTGACGTACACACAACCACCTGACCCATCAAAGCCTCCCAATCCCAGCTACGTAAAATTAGCGAACCTATACCGACATCATGTACGGCATGCTATATGAGAGCGTGCAGCACTATGTACAGGAGGAGTACGGAATGGAGACGTGGAAGAAAATTTGCCAGATAGTTGACTGCAAGCACAACAGCTTTAAAACCCATCAGATATATCCGGATAAGCTGATGCCAGATTTTGCCCAAGCTTTATCGGCTGTATCTGGGCAGTCCTTTGACTTTTGCATGAACTTTTTCGGCAAATGTTTTGTGCGTTTCTTCAGCAACTTTGGGTACGATAAAATTATACGTTCCACGGGTCGATATTTCTGTGATTTCCTGCAGTCCATCGATAACATACATGTACAAATGAAATTCACCTATCCGAAAATGAAGTCGCCTAGCATGCAACTGACCAGCATGGATGAAAACGGAGCGGTTATATTATATCGTAGTGGTAGGACTGGCATGTCCAAGTACCTCATCGGGCAAATGACGGAGGTGGCCAGGGAGTTCTATAAATTGGATGTGAAGGCCTATGTTATTGAGAGTCAGAATGATATTTGCGGCGGCACTGCTGGACCTATTAAGCTGACCGACGGTCAGTTAACGGTCATTGTCAAGTATCGTTTCGACTTTGACAATCGCGATTATATGGCAAATCGCGTTAATATTGTTGCTCATCCGACTCAGGTTAAGATGCCACCTGTTGATTTGAATGTCTTTCTAGAGCTATTTCCTTTTACGATTGTCTTAAATCATGATATGAAAATAACGCTGGCCGGGGAAAAAATTATTGAAACGTGGATTCTGCACAATCCTGGCGTTAATCCAAAGAACTTTATTGGCATGCACGTCATGGACGTGTTTAAGTGCCGGCGACCAAAGGACACCAAAATCGAATGGGAAACCATTTTACAGATGCGTACGGTTCTATTCGAGTTTGAGCTGATACGCACCGGGAACAGTAGAGCCGCCTACGATGCGGCCCTGAATGCTGACTATGATAGCTGTGACAATCTTAGCCTGAACGAGGCACAGACCATGGCATTGGCTGAGGCAGCGGAGTTTGAAATGGAGCATGAAAAGGATGAATTAGATATGGATGCCGCAAAGGAAGAAATCGATGTGGCGACAGGAAAGCGTCGACATTCTGTGGGTCTCCGCTCCATTCTAATCAAAGGACAGATGTTCTATATTAAGGATGTGGACTCTTTGATCTTTCTGTGCAGCCCTCTGATAGAGAATCTTGATGAGCTGCATAGTATTGGTTTGTATCTAAATGATCTCAATCCACATGGATTGAGCCGTGAACTGGTCATGGCGGGCTGGCAGCATTGCTCCAAGCTGGAGATGATGTTCGAGAAAGAAGAACAACGCTCCGATGAGCTGGAAAAGTCTTTAGAATTGGCGGATTCCTGGCAGCGTCAAGGTGATGAGCTTTTATACTCGATGATACCGCGTCCAATTGCTGAAAAGATGAGATTGGGCGAAGAGCATGTCTGCCAGAGTTTTGAGGAGGTTTCCGTAATTTTCATTGAGGTAATGAACATATACGACAGCGGATCAAACAGCATACAGGATGCTATGCAGGCTGTTACTACTCTAAACAAGGTGTTCTCCGCACTCGATGAGGAGATCATATCACCATTTGTCTACAAGGTGGAAACTGTGGGCATGATCTACATGGCGGTATCCGGTGCACCGGATATCAATCCTCTGCATGCCGAGCATGCTTGCGACATGGCACTACGTGTTATAAAAAAGGTTAGGGCCCACAATCTTCAAGATGTTGCTATTCGTGTTGGAATCAACTCGGGTCCAGTCGTCGCAGGGGTAGTTGGCATGAAGGTACCCAGGTATTGCTTGTTTGGAGATACTGTGAATACGGCCTCACGCATGGAGAGCAGTTGCGATCCATGGAAAATCCAGTTGTCCAACAATACGGCGATGAAAGTACGGGAGGTTGGCTATAAGGTGGAGGCGCGTGGCTTTGTGAAAGTTAAAGGCAAGGGCGACATGGAAACGTATTGGCTGCTGGAGGGACCATAAAAATTATAATGTACTCACAGAATATCATTTATATATTAGTCAAATCGTAAATAAACTCTTTGTAGAGCTTTGCGACACTTTAAATAACCCGCCTTTTATTAATCGAACAATATAATTAATAAAGTCAAGGTGTTCGATAGGTGAGAGATCGGCTGAAGTGGTTATCGGCAAAATGTTATTCACAATGTTTGGGAATATACGTCGATAACAAGTCTGACTCGTGCCTAGAATATTTGTTTTCAAAATCTATGGAGATTGCTCTGATATAAAGATAAGTTTGAGATAAATATTATCAGTTGCAATTGCAAGACAAGATGCTTAAGTATAATTTAATAGTTGCCGTTTCCGAAAACTTAGGCATCGGCTTCAAGGGCAATCTTCCATGGAGTCTAAAGTAAGCTTGATAGTAACCTATAAATTAATATCTTTATAACATATAAAATATACAGATCGGAGTTAAAGTATTTTAGTCGCACGACAAAACGCGTCTGCGATCCCACCAAGCGCAATGTCGTCATCATGGGCAAGAATACCTATTTGGGCGTCCCGCCCAGTATGCGTCCGCTGCCCGGACGCTTGAACATTGTGCTCAGCACAACGATGTCTGCAGGCGATCTGCCCAATAATGTTTTGCTGTGCCGCTCTCTGGATGAAGCCATGGAGACCATCGAGAGTCCCGCATGGCATAAGCAGGTGGAGAACGTTTGGATTGTCGGCGGTAGTTCTGTCTATGCCGAAGCAATGGATTCGGACCGTTGCGATCGCCTTTTTTTGACCAAAATCAATGCTAAATTCGAATGCGACACATTCTTTCCAAAAATACCGGATGACTTTAAGGAGATACCGCTCGACGAGCACACCCCACACGGTATCCAGGAGGAAAATGGCATTAAATACGAGTACACAATTTTGGAAAAACAATAATGTAACATAACACAATAAAAGCTGTCAATTTATTCATTTCGGCTACGGACATCATCTGGCGTTATCGCCATTCAGTGCCTTGGCGGCCAGCATTAGTTCGTACAGCTGCACCACTTGATCATCCTTGAGCATATCCACCGACTGCGGATCCATTTGTTCGCCCAGCTCACCCCTTGGCTTGCCACGCAGACCCAGCTGCTGTGTTATCGTGGAGGCGTAACGCTACAAACCGGAGGCGTGGCAATTAGAATGCATAAATATCGTTCTTACGTAAAACTCACAGCCCATTCGGTCATAAAGAGCTGCGCCTCCATCGGATTGCATTTGATGTGACGCCTGAATTCATCGCGCACATAGTTATCGCCCAAGGCGCGCAATTCAGCTGGCATTCCTAAAATGGAATTTTGTCATTGTTTTTGTTTACATTTATTTGTCTATTTGTGTTGCAATCACCTCTGTGTAGCCTTAATATGGTTTTGTACAGCAAACGTACACGCTCAGGATGAGTTAGTTGATTAATTAGAATTTTCGACATTGTGTTTCTTTTATAAATGTACTAAATATTAAACTAATGAAGATATATGTACATAATACACAAATTGAAACATAGCTTGCAACGCCGGGCACCCAACTTAGTCCAGGGCTGTGTGTCTCTAAACGATTATCGATAATATTTTTATAAAAATAATTCGGTCTCACTGCAAAGTGTTCAATCAAGTTGGCAGCACCTCAGCCAATACAAATTTACGGCATTTGAATTTAACCGCAGTTTTCGTCAGATTGGCATGTCTGAGGCGCGCGTCCCTTGCAAGAGAATTCCTGCACAGAAAACCGGGTTGCTTGCGTCGGTAAAAATCAACAATAAAAGTACGCAAAATACTTGCAGATTATTTAAAAAGTGTTTTGCAATTTAGAGACATACATATCACAAGTGAAAAAATTACACTCGGCGTGTGCATTTGTGTGCCACTTACATCTAGCTTTATTTCTTGCTTGCGGCCTCCTTTTTTTTTCTTCTTCGCTTCTCGTCACCAAGCGAAAGTTGCAGCCGACAACTTCGACGCTCAAACCTCTCACAATCTTCTCCAATTTTTTGCTGCCAGCTGCGCTGAAACAGTAAACACAATAAAATGTCGCTAGATGGAGCGCAATTGAGTTGTATAAATGCAGCTGGTGAATCTACGGTGACCTATACAGCAAAAGGAAACAAATTCACAGTTGGCTCCTATCTCGGCTGCGATTTAGTCTTGCCCGACGCCGAGCGCATTCACTGCGAAATCCAATGCGATCCCTTTGGCAGGGTGAGTAGCTTTTTGGGTGTTCGTGTGTGTGCTTGTGTACAATCGACGAAATGCGCGCGTCTTTCATATTTGACATTTGCGAATATCTATTCCATATTATAGGTAACAATTTACAACCATTCGCGCAACAAGCCCATCTTGTTAAACGATCAGATTGTGCATGCAACTTTCAAGCGTCCATTGCTACACGGTGCACGCATTGAAATCTTGAATGATGTCTATAGCTGGCAATTTGCCAGAACCACTGATGAGCTCCTCACGCCAGATCGTCCACCGCCAGAGCAAGCGTCTAATTCGGCGCCAAACCTTATCGTGAGTATAGCTATTAGTTTTAATGGTTAATTTATAATTGACGCAAATTCTGTGCATTTTATAGGCTCACCGAAAGCGTCGACAATTTGAAAATCGCCTCACCGTGCACAAGTAAGTATGCAAGCAGAAGGGACAGCAAAAGAACATCCTATTCAGGTAGACAGAGAATAGCGTCCAACACACATTTAACCCCTAAAAATGCGCTGGCATTTGCCAAAAGTCACAAGCAAAATCAAGACGCATTCAATTCAATACATTTTTAGTTTTCTGTGTATAAGCCTGTCTAAAAAGGATATAAATTCTATAAATTATGTTAATTATTAAATATTTAACAGTGAATTATTATAATATTAGCAGTCAATATTGATATTATTTATGCTGTTTTTCATGTATGCCTTAATCAGATAATTCCGCTTCCAGATTTCGATATTCAATCAATTCGGACGATGAGGGCAATACATCTATTGAATTGCGTCAGCTGGAGATCAACGCAAACAGTAATACGTCTGCAGAGCAGGAGTCCAAAGAACTGGAGGAGAGCATACCCAAAGTGGATCTGCTGGAGGCTACACAGAACAAGGAGAACACCAGCACGCTGATCAATAAAACAGTTCTGCAGCTGTGCGCTCGCTCCGATGTAGTCATCACTTCGTTTTCACCGCGTCAAACTGGCGTCAAAATTGAGAAATCTTTTACGCGTGTGGTTAAGCCGAGCACAGGTCTCGGCTTGCTGTCGGCGGCGACAACACCACGAAGTGTCTATAATACGCCCAAGAGCGTTCTTTCCGAGCAGAACGATGACAGCTGCAGTCGCGATATAATAGAATACAGCACACCATCAACATCCAAAAAATCTGTGGCTGGCATCCGATCATCATCTTCAATGTATCTGGTGGATCTGACAACGCCTCAGCGACTGCGACCAACGCTTAAGCAGACGCCTGCTAGTGGTGACGTCATATGCGTTGATTCCACCGACGAATTCTCGGATGCATCTCCATCGATTATCGACATCACCTGCTCACCCAGCCCATCGACATCGATAACGGCAAGGCAACAGTCGCATCTGTTAACCAAAACGCCCAAGAAGCAGCTGATTTCGGCCGGTGGCACGCCCAAGCACACATCCTTGGTGAAACGTGCTGTGCTCAAAAGCGCCACGAAGCAGTGTCTATCAGTGCCGCGTCGTCTTCCACTCCACCACCCACAACCGCAATGGCGAACACCAGTCCGACGAAATCTAACCGCATTAGCGAATGAAGCACCGACGACGTCGCCACGCGAACACCAGACCGCATCCATTGGCAAGCCGCGTCAAACGATAACCTCGCAACGGCGCAATACGCTTGCCGCCGCTGTTAAGCTGAGCGGCGTTGGGCGGAGCAACAAGCTGGTGGCCAAAGCCTGTCAAACTCTCAACTCACCCAAAAAGGTGCAATCGCCACATCGCTTGAATCCAACGACAAGTTTTGCACCCAACGAAGCCTCTACACCGTCGCGTGAACAAAATATGTCGGCTGAGCTGAGTCGAACGTTTACCATTGATGACGTTTGTGACAAAGTTCCAAATAGTCCCGCAGCACTTGATGCAATAGCTGTTTTAATAACAGATGAGCCGCCACTTCTTGATCATAGTGTAAGCAAAAAGGTGTATGAATCCCTTATGAACGAGGAAATGAAGAGCAGCTCGAGGAGTGAAGAAAATGCTGAAATTTTTACGGAGAACAGCAAAAACAATGATCAAAACGTCAATGCCAATGATGCTGCGGTAAATGTGACACTGAACCGTACATTTGATGCAAATGATTCTCTAGAAAAAGCAGCGGATATTTTAATCAGCAGCAATCAATCCCCAATGGCAGGAATTGTTAATAAGAATACAGGCAACGATGTGCATGTTGAGGAGAATGTTTCCAACAATGTCAATTCAACTGCGGAAGAATTGACAACTGAAGCCGTAGATTTTATTGAAGATAGCTTTTGCGAGGAGGTGGTCACAACTACGACAAACCAAGATGGTAAGTAATTTTTAATCAATATATCAATTGATTAACTTACGAAAATTTAAAAAATATACTACTAAAAGCTACAGTGAGCATCACACATGTGCTTCTGGTTGAGGACACCATTTGCGAGGAAGTGGCCGCCAGTGAGGAGCACTTTCCTACAGCCAATGGTGAGTCCATTGTTAACCGACCTGAAATTATTTCTTATATTTGTCAAATATGTGACAATCATTCATTGAAATAAAATGTTTCAAGAACTTATTTGAAATAAATTTTAAAAAAATATTAAATTATATATTTTCTTGTGCTCCTCGCAGGTAATTCTGACTCTCAAGAGAAGGAGAAAGAATTGGAGGAGGAGGACGACGACGACGCAGATTTGGTAGTGGTAGCACCTCCTGGTCAAACGCCTATACCCAAACGCAGCTCTCGACGTTTTTCAATGGAACAGAAGATAGTTAGCTTGACGCCCAGACGAAGCGCACGTCGTCAGTCCATTGAGCTTGGAAAGCAACCAACACGGCGTGCCTCCTTTTCGACGGCTCTGGAAACGCTATCGAAGAATAGTGTGCCTGCCACACCCAAGCGAAAGCGCCGCCTAACTGAGGATATCTCCACACCTACTCGAAAATCACTGCGTCTGCGCAACAACACACCAAAGAGCTCTGTGCCGTTGGATGAATCTGTGGGCGACATGGGCGATGTTGTGGATGAAATGGCGGACGTACAACCTGAAGGTATGTAAGTTGATAACATGCTGAAATTCTTAGTTCATTTACAAATTCTAAAACAGCTCACAAGTTGCCTGTGGATGAGGATTACGGCAGTGAAGTACCTGCTTCGGATACAGATAACCTGGACAAAGTTGACTATCACGGCATGCGGGAGTTACTTAAGACTCCTAAGAGCTGTAGCACTCCTCGGTTCAGAGGTCTGCGTGAATTGATGCGCACTCCCAAGTTTGCAGCGTCGCCCATGCTGGACAACATTGAGGAACTACTGGAAGGCAATTCAAACGATGCGTCGGCAATGACCCAACGTCAGATAACTGTCAACCGTTTAACTTTTGAAGGGACACAACCAGAGCCACCAGGTGATGCACACGATTTGTATTTTAAGACGCCGAGTGGCAAGGATCGAATGATACCAACCGAACCCGGCAGCGCCGTGTTGCAAACGCGCGACAATTCCCTAAACCCAACAACCGAATACGATTTAAATGCGACAAATGTCATACTACAGTTGGACAAAATCTTTGATGATGTCCTAACAGCGGACGAAACGAATGCGACAATCACCGTCGAAGATTCTGAAGCCGAGATTAATGTGACTTCAGTGAGCACTGCCAACGTAAGCGTTGCCGATCCCTTGGCCACGTCTGCAGTTGTGACTATTGCGTCTCATAACAGTGCATCTTCCGAGGCTATGATGACAATTGGCGATGTTGAAGAATCGAACAAAGATCCTTTAACAAGCACAGCATTTAAACCTGGAGCTGGAGCGAATCTCGATCTAAGCACTCTGAACGATGCTGATTGCGCTCATAAATCCAAGTCATTGGACATCAGTGAAGTGAGTGGCATAGAATTTCTAGATCAAACAAGTGATTCCATATTCTCGG
Organism: Drosophila demipolita; assembly: GCA_035042405.1. Classification (NCBI taxonomy): domain Eukaryota; kingdom Metazoa; phylum Arthropoda; class Insecta; order Diptera; family Drosophilidae; genus Drosophila; species Drosophila demipolita. The sequence goes on along the minus strand of JAWNLI010000349.1, from coordinate 3,733,527 downwards.
AACAACTGATTGTCACTGGCGTTGATTCCTGTGATGTGACCTTGGAGGAAACGAAGCCGATTGCAAGTTGCATACACAAGGAGGACATGATGGAAGAAGACTCCACGGATTCGACGGTTGGTTTGGCAGAGCCTCTGGTTCTTAGCGACGATGAGGATGAGGCCGAAACGCCAATTGAACAGAAGAACAATAACGGCCATGAAATTGAAGCCTCAATTGAAGAATTAACCGGGCTAATCGAAATACCAAATAAAACTCAATCTGAGTTAGACTTGAATGCTTCGAGTATAGTTGGGATTTGTAAATCGCAAATTTATCCTATTGAAGCCAGCCAAATTAGTCTTAGTGAGAATGAGGAAGCTACAACAAATCCTATCGATGAATCGCTAGTCATAATGCAAGAGGAGTCAATGCTTGATACTTCAAATGCAGCCGATGAGTCATCAAGCCAAGATCTAGGTAAAGTTGCAACTGAAGAGGCAAATGGTGAGTCACTAATTATGCTAGATTCTGCAAATTTAGCTGAGTCTGTACTGGATCAAAAAGCGGAGAGTGTTGAAAAGCTCACTAAAGCTTCAGATAAGCAGTCTTCTGATGAAGACGTCAATGAATCGCTTATTCTCGATCAACTTGATAGAGAACTAGATTCTATTACAACCACTGGCGAGGAATTTCCAATTGCAATTAGTGAAGCTCTTGAAGCGTTCTTGGAAGATTTAATAGAGCATGACGAGGTAAAAGATGCAAAAGAAGCTGAAATACCATTACCTAAAGATTCAAACGAAATGCTTGGAAGTGAAGCAAATCAGAAAAAGGCCAGTCTTGAAGAATCAACAGCTCCGTTAAAAATTATAGACTCCAAAGAAGCCAAATTAAACACTTTTAGCTCAATTAACGAAATTGATGATAGAGTTAAACAACGTGCAACAAAATCTACAGAAAAACTGGCAAATGGGTCGGTCGAGACTGATCTGAATACTTCAGTTGTAACAGGAGCTAATAAGACTAAACAAAATCTCGATACATTAATAATTCCTGATATTATTATAACATCTGCGGAAATAACGACCATGGAGATTATCGACCAAAATGAAAGTCAAGTCAAAACTAACCCTCTAAATGATTCGTCGAATGAGGCAATTGTTTCAGATGACGATGAAAGTAAACCGATCGAAGTAACCTCTACGCAAACCAAGAATGCTGCAGTTGACAATTCTAAACCACAGCATGATGTGCAGGAAGTTTTTTTAACATCTATCAAAGATTTGTCAAAGCCATCAAAGTTAAACGAGTCTGATGCTGTGAAAAGCCAGCAACATTCCGCATCGCTGGAGAAAGAAACAACTAAGGATGAAGAGGAATCAAAGTACATTATAGAAGAAGCTACTTCAGAAGCAGATCGAGAAAAGAGCGGCCCAAGCCATGATGAGTCGTTAGTCCTTGACCTTGATGATGAATTGGAAAACAACTCCGTATCAATTAAAGAATCTATTGATAGCACTCCAAGATTATCAAAAGAATCAACAGCCGACTCAAATAAAGTTGAGGCAGTTGCGGAAACGATAAGTTTAGATGATTCAATTAAATTGGATACCACAAGTGCAGCTGAAACAAACAATGGAGAGGATTCGATTGATGAAAAAGATACCGAAATGGTATCCAAATCGAATGAAGACCCAAACATGAGTCAGATCGATGACGATTTCAGAAATGACTTTGACATTAATCTGGACTCATCCGTTGCATCAGCTGAAGATGATGAAATCGCATCTATATCTTTGGGTAAATCGTCAACTAAGGCCATGGACACAAATAAACCTGAAGATGATGATATCGTATCTATATCTTCGGGTAAATCGCCAATAGAGGTTATGGACACAAATAAAACTGACCCATTGGAGGATCCTGACACAAATGAATCTATTATTAAATTAGCTGCTAATGATTCACTTATAGCTGAATTTGATAAGACTGAAATCCACGAATCTGATGAAAAGTCCATAAAGAAAGATGAAACTGCGCGTGTTCAGGTTGCGGAAGTTTTGGATTCAAATACATCTGAGAATGTGGAGCCTTCCAAGACAGACCAATCCTTTATAGAATTTGCAGCTGTTGAAAAGACTGAAATTAATAAAACTTCTAAGAGGGCTATAATTGCAGAGCAGACCCATGACGAAGCTTTTCCTGCAGTTCAGGATAAGGAAGTTACTGTTGTAGAATCATCAGTTGATGTCATGGACACAAATACACCAGAGAAAGTGGAGCCTTCCAACACAGATGATTCCTTGATAGAATTGGCTGCTGATGATTCAGTTATAGCCGAAATTCAGGATTCAGCTGAAAAGTCTATAGAACAACAGTTAAATCGTGTGACACAGGCTGAGGAAGTTTCAGCAGAATCGTCAAACGTTGAAAAGACTGAAATTAATGAAACTTCTAAGAAGGATATAATTGCAGAGCAGACCCATGACGAAGCTTTTCCTGCAGTTCAGGATAAGGAAGTTACTGTTGTAGAATCATCAGTTGATGTCATGGACACAAATACACCTGAGAAAGTGGAGCCTTCCAACACAGATGATTCCTTGATAGAATTGGCTGCTGATGATTCAGTTATAGCTGAAATTCAGGATTCAGCTGAAAAGTCTATAGAACAACAGTTAAATCGTGTGACACAGGCTGAGGAAGTTTCAGCAGAATCGTCAAACGTTGAAAAGACTGAAATTAATAAAACTTCTAAGAGGGCTATAATTGCAGAGCAGACCCATGACGAAGTTTTTCCTGCAGTTCAGGATAAGGAAGTTACTGTTGTAGAATCATCAGTTGATGTCATGGACACAAATACAGCTGAGAACGTGGAGCCTTCCAACACAGATAATTCCTTGATAGAATTGGCTGCTGATGATTCAGTTATAGCTGAAATTCAGGATTCAGCTGAAAAGTCTATAGAAGAACAGTTAAATCGTGTGACACAGGATGAGGAAGTTTCAGCAGAATCGTCAAACGTTGAGAAGACTGAAATTAATGAAACTTCTAAGAAGGATATAATTGCAGAGCAGACCCATGACGAAGCTGCTCCTGCAGTTCAGGATAAGGAAGTTACTGTTGAAGAATCATCAGTTGATGTCATGGACACAAATACAGCTGAGAACGTGGAGCCTTCCAACACAGATAATTCCTTGATAGAATTGGCTGCTGATGATTCAGTTATAGCTGAAATTCAGGATTCAGCTGAAAAGTCTATAGAAGAACAGTTAAATCGTGTGACACAGGATGAGGAAGTTTCAGCAGAATCGTCAAACGTTGAGAAGACTGAAATTAATGAAACTTCTAAGAAGGATATAATTGCAGAGCAGACCCATGACGAAGCTGCTCCTGCAGTTCAGGATAAGGAAGTTACTGTTGTAGAATCATCAGTTGATGTCATGGACACAAATACACCTGAGAACGTGGAGCCTTCCAACACAGATGATTCCTTGATAGAATTGACTGCTGATGATTCAGTTATAGCTGAAATTCACAATTCAGCTGAAAAGTCTGAGGCTGACGAAGTTTCAGAATCGTTAATAAAGGTCAAGGATACCAATACAGTTGAGGATTTGGAGCCTTCTAGCACAGATGAATCTTTAATAGAATTTGCTGCTGAAATTAAGGAATCTGTTGAACGGTCTATAAATAAAGATCAGTCAGAAGACGAAACTCCACCTGATGCTAAACAGGATTTGGTTATGAAAGGGGAAGTTTCAAATAAATCTGAAAATGTGGCAACTTCTAACACAGATGAATCCTTCATAGAATTGGCTGCTGATCATTCAGTTATACCTGAAATCAAGGAATCTGCTGAAGAATCTATAGAAGAACAGTCAAATGAAGTGACGCCGGATGACATGGATACAAATAAAGCTGACGATTTGGAGTCTTGTAATATTGATGAATCATTGAGAGAATTGTCTGCTGATTATAACTCAGAAATGCATGAATCTGCAGAACGGTCAAATGACGAAACTGCACATGAAAAAGACGTTCAGAAAGTGGACATTTCTGTTGAGGTTTTGGATACAGATAAGGATAAAAATGTGGATCCTTCGAAAACAGAATTGGCTGCTGATGATTCCATTTCAGCGGAATTTGATAAGTCTAAAATCCTGCAATCTGCTGAAGAGTCTATAAATGAAAAACAGTCAAATGTTCCTGAAGCTAAAAATAATGATGTTCATAATGCAGATGTTTTAACTGTTGACAAATCGCCTGTGGAAGCTGAAAAATATCAGGTGCAGTCTTTGGATTCCTCGATTGAAATTGATAGTGATGAAATGGATGAGGTCTCAACTTCTGCAACAAAACCTTTCAAAAAACAACAAGTTGAAGTCGAAAAGTCAAATGACAATGTGATTGATTTGATTTCCAATTTAATCGAATTGCCCTCACCTGAATCTAAAAGTACTAAAAATTGTGCTTCGACTTCGAATCCAGTTGAAGACGAGACAAAGCCTACAATTATAGATCAGTCGAAACTGAAAGAATCAGTAGAAGCTAAAGATGAACCAAATGTGTCCACAAGTACTGATAAAAAGTCTACTAAAGTGTCAGCAATACATATCGAAAAAATTGACGACATAATTGTTTTGGATACAAGTAGTGATGATGATCTGGAATTTGAAGCAGTATATCAAATTAAGCAAAGCTCATTTGTGGAAAAGCAGGACAAAGATTTCTCAACAGTTGCTAAAGAATGCATTGTTGTGGTCCCAGAAATAAATGCTTTCAGTGCCAATAAAACTATTGCAACGATTCAATGCAAAGAAGCTGAAGTTGCGAATCAATCGAAACAAGGTGTTAAGAATGACCACTCGATGGCAGCCGAGAGACCCGATCAATTAGATGAGAATAAGGTTTCGGCAAATGCTTCTACCGAAGCAAGTTCAGGTAAAGTAATTGAATCGATTGATCCTGTAACTGATCCTAAGTTTGTGGCAGATAATCAAAAAGCTAAAGCTCTTCTTCCGGAAGAACCAATTGTTATAAAAAAGCGCGGACGAAAACCGAACAAGAAGATAAAAGATGTAATCGACAAGGACGTAGAAGAAATAGTTGCGCCAAAAGAAACTAGCGAGCAAACAAAACCCAAACGACGTGGAAGAAAACCAACACCTGATATGGATAAAACTGAAGCGAATGCGCTGAAGAAACCAAAAAAAGAATTAAGAGAAGAAGAAATACCAGAAGAGACACGAATGGATGAACCGAAAAGACGGGGACGTAATCTCAAGCCATCAACGGAAGTTATCGCAGTTGAAGTTCATACACAAGAAACTCCACAGACCAAGCGGCGTCTCCAGAAAGTCTCAGCGGAGGTGACAGACACACCTGATCGGGCTCAGCCTACCCGCAATACACTCAAATCTTCTGCGGAAACTGATGTGGTCGCTGCGTCAATCGATGAGCACTCGGATGTCATAGAGGATGCTATCGAACCGGAGCAAAAGAAGCCACGACTGGTGGAGAGAACTGATGCGATTGCGGAGCACACGCAATACAAAAGAAGTGGCCGCAGACCATCGGTTCTCGTAGAGGTTTGCCATGAATCGCCTGAGCCGGTGAAGCCATCGGGTTCGCGTGAGAAGAGCATTCCGCGACTCGGAAGTGCAATCAAGGCAATCAACAATTCGAGCGTACAAGTTGTTGAAGCAGCTGAGATTAAGCCAAAGCGACGTGGAAGAAAGCCTTTTGCTCAAGAGGCACACGCTGAAATGCCACCGCTGCACTCTACACATAAATTCACTTATACTCCAGAGGAGATCATCAACGAGGCGAGCGGACAAGTTGCTGAAGCAGATGAGAATAAACCAAAGCGACGTGGAAGAAAGCCTTCTGCCCAGGAGGCACACGCTGGAGAGCCACCGCTGGAGGAGACCATCAGCGAGGCGAGTGGACAAGTTGCTGAAGCAGATGAGAATAAACCAAAGCGACGTGGAAGAAAGCCTTCTGCCCAGGAGGCACACGCTGAAGAGCTACCGCTGGAATCAACAGAAAAATCCACTCCTACTGCAGGAGAGTCCATCAACGAGAAGAGCGTACAAGTTGTTGAAGCGGCTGAGATTAAGCCAAAGCGACGTGGCAGAAAACCTTCTGCCCAGGAGAAACACGCTAAAGAGCCACCGTTGGACTCAACAGGAAACCCCACTTCTACTTCTACTTCTGAGGAGACCATTAACGAGGCGAGCGTACAAGTTGTTGAAGCAGCTGAGATTAAACCAAAGCGACGTGGAAGAAAGCCTTTTGCCCAGGAGAAACACGCCGACGAGCAGCCGGTGGAGTCAATCGGAAAACCAACTTCCACTACAGGCAAGCTACCAGCTGAAAAGAAGATAACTCGACGCGGTCGCAAGCCATCGACATTTATTGAGGATCCAGCAGAGGAGCAGCCACAAGCCAAGAAAGTAAACGTTCGTCATGGAGGCAGGACTTCGTTGTCAGCGCCTAGAGACGTGCTGGAGCAGCAGCAGCTGTCTTTCCCTATAACTGCGATATCTGAAGATGAGCTGACACCGAGGCGTCGCGAGGGTCGCAATTTGCCGCGCAAAAACTATGATGAAACTCACTATGACGATAAGCTAAGCGGTCCGTCTCGACGGGGACGTAAGCCTGCCGCCAGCAAAGCACCGATTGCATCGCCCACAATCAAAGTCGTTGAAACTGAGGCAGTGCCACTGCCATCAACACCAGTGCCCAACATAAAGCAGAAGGCAGGAGTGGAGTCAGATATGCTGGAGTCTGCGGATCCCAAAACTGACACTTGGGAAGTAGCTTTGCCAGAGCCGACCAGTGCACAGCGGCGCGAGGGACGTAATGTGCCACGCAAAAACTACAATGAGACCTCGGACGATGACAAGCCGGGCACATCTCGTGCTCGCCGCATGCGTCAGCCCACAGGCAAGGCGCTGGAGTCGCTATTGAATGAAGAGGAGCGAGCTGCAACGCCCAAGCGTCGCAAGGCTAAGGCCGATAACGGAGAGCCGCTGGAGAATAAGCTTGCAGCAGAGGAGTCAACTCCAAAACCAGTGGCAAAGTCGCGCGCCGGCACTCGTCTCAAGGTGGCCCATGTGGATGAAATTGGTGCAGATGTCGAAACTGCTGAGCAGGCGGCTACCAAGCGTGGTTTACGTAGCCACAAGGAAAGCTCCAGTCAACCCAAAGAGACCGCCATGGATGTGGATGTTGTGCCGCCGAAGCAGCAACCCGTCAAGCGCAATGCACGCAAAGCCAAAGCAGTCGAAGAGCAAGCAGATGATGTCGAGCAACCGACCAGCAAAAGAGGGCGTGGTGCTTCGCGCGCCAAGACGCCAGTCACGGAGCCAACCAATGCTATCGATGTGAATGTTGTTGTGGAGCCGTCAACGCTGGAGGTGCCGGCCACCACCAAGAAAGTGCTGTTAGCACGTGGACGTGCACGCGCTATCAAGGTCGCCGAGAAAGCGGAAGCCGTGCAGGAGACAGCAACGACTCCACGATCAGCACGAGGTCGCAAGGTGCACTTCGAGGCGACGGAGGAGTTGATAGCAACACAGTCCCAGCAGCCGGTTCCGGCAGAGCCGGCGCCTCAACGTGCCACACGCTCTCGCCGCAAATGAATACATTTATTATTTTAGTATCCTAAAATTTTATGTTTCTGTTTATTGTTTTATCTGTCCTGTGTACAAAAGAAGACTTGTTTACAGCATAGTACTATTTGTAGTTGTGTATTGTTAATTTTTAAGTTTCAAAGCAAAATTAAGGTGACAGTTTGGAAGAAGTTATAATTTTAAGACTAAAATACATGAATATGAATACATGAATAAAAATCTTGAAATCTAGCTATACATAATACAAAATGCATATGAATACACATATAAATATAAATACATAAATGGCTTACCTTTTAAGGATTATCATCATGGATTATATCTATAATAAAGAAAATTCTAACACCCAATTAAGAGATTTTTGAATGTATAACTGAGTTGGATACATCTGAAGAAGCTTCTAAATATTATTTTGAGAAATCGGCCAACTTTTACTGAAATCCGCTGGAATGCATTATTATATATAATACAGTGAATTTGTAAGTTTGAGATTAAAGTAAAAAACATTGTGTTTAGCTTACGATTGACTTTGCCGTTATTTATTCAATTTTTTAATGCTTAATCAATTGTTTTGTTATAAAAAAGTGTTCGTTTTTGGTATAATCGTATAACTAATTCGTTCCTGCTTGTGCTTATTATTAATACAATATATTTTTTTATTGCATTAAAGTAGTAAGGGACTTGTCTGCCAATACAACAGAAATAGGCATTTCGGGATTTGGGCTCTACATAACAAGGGACTACATAGTGTTATTATAATGTAGTAAACCCTCGCATATAAAAGTTGTCCAAGTATGTATATATTTTTAGTACATAATTCGAAAAACCTTAGCTTAAAAGGCTTGAGAATATATTGTGGCAGAATTCTTGTGTATAAAATTTGTGCCGTATAAGTATAGTAAACATATATGGATATGAATAAAAGATTAAATTATAAATAAAATAACTAAAGGACGTGTGAGAATTCTGTGTAGCAACAAACAATTTGTAGAACCAGCTCCACTTATCATAAATAGCATCTATGTCAAATAAAGCACAATAAAACTTAGCATAAAACATAAATACGACGTCTGATTAGACAATAAAACAAATATATAAAAGTATCTTCAACTTCACTGGTAATACTTTCAAGAGCTTCCAAGTATATAGACATGAACCTTGTTCGCATATCAAATGTGTACAAATGTTCGCACTACTAAATAAATAAATTAACTTTGAAAACTATCGGCGTTCATATAAATCAGTGTAAATGCAAATGATTCAAATTTATGTGTGCGCATGTTTTTTTCTTTTCTTAGATTTATATATATGTTTCGGTTTTAGGCTTTCATCAAGAGATGCGGCTCGGAGCGCAGTGAGTCTGTGAGGTATTGCGTTTTCATTGTTTTCTGAAAATAGCGTTTCTCGTTGGGCGAATTCACCATGTACACAATTGGACGCACGCCCACATTGCGCCACAGATCTCCAATGTGTCTGCAAAACAATTCGCATATTATGTAAGATGAACACACACATTATTTACATATATATATATATGCATGTAACTTACAAGTTGAACTCCTCCTTGTTGAGAAAGACAACACTAATGCCAATTACAGGCGCGATAATATTACGCAAGATTGCGCCATAAATTGAGGTAATCAGCGTTGACGATTTAAGTATAGACAGCGATAGACAGCTCTCATGCCAAAGACCACAAATTATTTCAGGTCTCAATTTACGCAACTGTTGAGTAAAAGTAAATATACATAAAGTAATTACATGCATCAGTTTCGACAGCACATGGGTAATTTTTGCAAACCTGATAAATGACCAGCGGCGACTGACTTATGACAACTGTGCGCTGCGTAAACGTTTCATGTGCAGCCATAAACTTCTGCAGCTGATCAATCATAGCGGCGCTTGTATCCTGCAGATTCAGAAACAAAGTGGGCGAAGTCCGCTGATCCTCCAGAAAGTCGGCAAGCTGTTTCAGTGTGGCAACAGACTCCGATTCGTACTGAGATCTGAAATAAATAAGATTAATCAGTACTCGCAATTAATGAAGATCCTAAAACGCGATGAAATACATATTAAATGATTTCTATTGAGGGAAACGGTTATAGATTAATTAATTAAGTCTAATTTCTATGTTTGTTTACCCCATGGGATGGTGCTCTGTGATGCTTAGTTGCTGCAGTTCATGGAGCGTATGATGCGACAGGTTGCCCGTTAGGCCGGCACGCTCCACAGTCAAACGATTGGCGATGACAATTTCGTTGCAGGCAGTTATGCCGGCATCCAGAAGCACATTGCGGTAGCCACGTGCGAGGCACTAAAAAGATATATATGTATTTAGGGTTGTTATTGATTTTTGCCAACAACCACCAATCGTCTGGTGATGTCACACCCACATACCTTTTTGAGAGCTGCCTTTGAGTTTTCGGGCGCATCGTAGCCGGCACCACGATTCGCAATGGGCCAATAATTGGGCCAATCGTCTGGCGTGTTGAGGAGACTGAGCAAACGCTTCTCGTTAGGGCTGCGCTGAAGCTTGACGAATTTCGATGCCACACAAATGATGAGCAAGGTGAGTGTGCACCACGGAATCGCCAGATTGCAGAAGAACCACAGCACATTGAAGCAGAAGAAGACGAGACTCACCGAACAGCAGAATAGCTTATAAATCATTTTCAGGCACAGCCAGAACCAGCGCCACCACATTCACCAACAAGACTGCAAAAAGATGCACATGCAAATTGTTATAATTGTTATTGTTCGGTGTCTCTCTTGCGATTTATTTATAAACCTCTGTGTTTTCTTAATTTGCTGATAATTTGCAGTTACCCCAATAATAATGCCCGCCGCCGAACACCGTTCCGCTGCCACTCCCTCAAACACACACTCTTCGCTTTATACGGATTTCTGTGTTAGGCACCTGTATTTTCGTTTCTGCCACAGTTCGTTTGAATCAAATTCACTTTTGCACGTTTGCCAATAGCCGCAGAGTGCCGCCTTAGGGAAACCGTTGTTAAATTAAAAGCACTTCAGCAGCGGTGTGTGAGTAAATTTTCCAATAAGAAGTCCACCTAGCGATGTGCAAATGCTATCAACTAAAGAACGCAACTATCGATAACACGCGAGCATCCGCAAAGTGCAGAGCGCTCTTTTTGAATGTGAATGTGTAAAGTACACTCATAACTATCTTAAGGAATTACAAAAATATCAAAGATGAGAATGTTTTTTCCACGCAATTTATTATGTTTAATTATTATTTAAGATACTTTTACAATTTAGTTAGCAAACGTACCCACCGTCTAATAGATGGATGTGACATCCGTGCATAAACACCCGGATAATATGGATCTGTAAATGATGAGAGTTATTTAACAAATTGTAATAGATAAGTGTGGTGACTCCAACCTGCACACCCAACGCCCCACGAAACGACGCCAATCAGCTTTCCCTCGGCGGCAAGTGGACCACCGCTGTCACCTGTGAGCATGAAAATAATATTAAGTAAACTGGTCGTAAAATGAAATAATTTATGTGCGCAAATAAATCATATTTCGAAAAATCTTCGCGTATACTAAAGTCGACTGCTTTGACTAATCTTAGCAGCAATTTCCGCTTTTATAATTGCTGTACCAAGACTGAAAACAATGGAATGTTAATTAAATAGAAACTTACCCTGACAGGCATCCGAGTTACGTGCTGCGGCACAGAACATGCTATGACAGATATGAATTATTGTTAAGTATTTTTGGTGGAATCGTGTATCTCGCTTTAGTTACTTACGCATCGGTGACACCGCCATGATATCTCAGATTGTTGTAACATTTTTCCTGATTAACCGTCTGCACCGTGGTATATTTTAGCACCGAGGATAGTATCGATTCGGTGCTGCTCATGTGTCCCCAGCCCGAGACCACAGCCTTTACGTTCTCCGGAATGGGCTCTCCAGATTCTGGCAAGCTAATCGGTGCCACATTGGGATCAATGGTCAGAGCGCCGCGTTCCGTGCGCAGCAGGGCCACATCAAAATTCATGTCCTTGGGATCATAGGTGGGATGCTTGTAGATCGTACGCACACTCATCAGGCTTCCACCGCTGGAACGTCTCACGCTGCCAAGTCGCAGGGTGAATTCCTGAGGCTGTCTCTCATGGCCGTCGATGCAATGGGCCGCCGTTATAGCCCAGCTTCCGTCGAGCACAGAGGCGCCACATATATGTATTGTGAGGCGGCGAAGGGACAGCTGATACGGAAACTCGCCGTCGATCGCCTCCCTGCCATTCACAATGCGTCCATCGGGACGACGTTTGCCCGCTGCTGATTCACTGGTCCATAGAACTGAGAATATCAGTACAAGGTGTGCAATTGTCTTCTGCATGGCTTTGCTGACTCTACACAACTGAGCGACAGCTGTTGAACATGGTTGGATTTTTCGCAGGTCTTTTTTTTATCAATTCGCTCTGTTATCAGTTCGTGTTCTTGAGTTCTGACGAAGTAAGGCGGTGACTATAATTAACAATTGTCATTTCTTTGGGTTTTTGTATTCGTATGATTTACTTTTTTTTTGTAACAACGGCAATGAACTTCTGACTAGTTTTGTTTAGGGAGCATTGGAAATCCCGTATAAATCAAAGGCAATTATAACTTTTTTTAATTAGCTACACAGTTTCATGTAGTCCAATATATATATCGAATTTTTTACAATTAAGTTTATTGAAAATTTCATATGTAAATACTACACTTTTCACGTAATCTTATATATGTCCACATTATTAAACTCATTTCCGTTACAATTGAAAATTTGTTAAATTCAGGTTAGAGTAATCGATTTGCTTATGATAACGATTAATCAAAACGAGGTACATCACTATCGATTTCTTTTGGCGTTTTTTCGCTTCCACAATACGTTCACGCTGCCAAGCAGTCTCGCGCTTAGGTTGCACCAACAACAACGCTCGCGTTGGGTACGATTTAGTGCTATGTTTACATTGCATTACTTTAACAACGCTTACTTAAAGCAGCGATAGCGGGCTTAATCGTTTTTTTACAGTTTCAAACTTTTAAAGTAATTCTAAGTTAACTTTGCGTTTTTATGAGTGAGTAAGTGCGTAAAGCCTGTTGTTGTTGGTGTAAGGATTACGCGACGCTGGGTGTGTGCGCGCCTGTGTGTGTGTATGCTTTTAAGCAGTTTTACAAGATGCAGCAGAGCAATTAACAAAACTCAACACCAAATATATAACAGGAGCTAGACTACAAAAAGTGGAGGTGCGTAAAATGCGGAAAGGTCATAACACAACAATCAATAGTATTACCATCGTGGCAGCAAAACAAACGGTTACAACGAACAAACACACACATACACGCATTCAACCCTCTGACAAAAAAGGAAAGAAACCGGATTCAAGATTCGTTGAGCAGATTCAGAGACAACTAAAATTGTATTTGTGCTTGACTTAAATCAAATTAACAAAATTGCTGAATGTCGCTGAATCTATGTGTATGTGTGTGTGTTTCAGTACGTTAAATTTTCGTTACAACGCACCTGACGCCGACAATCAAGGTTGTCTATTAGTTCCCCTTACACTCTCCCCTTCCATTTAAAGCTGGTATATGGCCAAAAATAAAATGAAACCAGACTAAACAGCAGTCTGGCCAAACCAAAATCTTTTGCATCGCCTTTTCGCCTTTACAAATTGTTACAAAATTGGTGGTCGCAGAAGGAGGCGCCTGTGCAGCAGCATCTTTAATTTATGCAGCAGCGGCAGCTCATCTTTATTTAGCTTTCATGCTTACTCATTCTCATCCGCATTCACATTCGCATTCATTCAATGAGGTTCTTCTACTTTGCTTCAATTCTCGCCTTGTGCTCAACTTGTTTCAATGCAATGTTCGTTTTCGTATTGTATAATTCAATTTAAATTGATTTTCTGCTTCTTCTTTAGCACTTAAGCTATTTTTTTGTTTTCTTGCAAAGTGGCACCTCTTTGTACTTTCCCCTCTGTCTGAATATATATATATATATACATATATATAAATATGTACATTCCCTTTTCGGTTTGCTTTCTTTGACATTTTTTTATTTTACACACCCTACCCTTCACCGGGCACCGGCTACCCGTGTGGCCGCAATACCAATGGCAGACAGAGAGGCACAAATATGTGCTCTTGAACCTCGTTTCCCATTCCTAATCTAGCTTAGTCTTAGGTAGTATTTGTTGTTGTTTTTTCATATTCGATTGCTTGTTTGATGTTGTTCTGTTTTATTTTGTTGTAGTGCGCATACTAATTTCAGCATATTTACGTAATTTTATATATTTTTTTCTTTTCGCCTCGTTTGTCCGATTTGGTTTTAGGTAAGCAATTTACTGCTTTAAGTAAAGTCAATAAATGGCGCCTTCACTCATAAGCAAAATTTCTGAATTGCGTTATCAAATTCTAAAAATAAAACAAAAAAAACCTTATCACATAATATTTGTAGTATATTTTTTTTGGGAAAATTTTTTTTATTAAATTTGTAAATGATTTGTGAAGTCAATCATACAAATAAACAAAGCCAATAAAAAAATTAAAATTAAAAAAAGAGAAAAGAATCACAAAATTTTTAGTAATTTACGAACAGCGAATTAGCCATTTGGAACCATGTATTATCTACACGCTATTCGTATAACCATAAATATCTTACTGGCTTTAAACATGTCAAGGCAACCGTAACTAAGCACAGCATGCGAGATTTGATAGGCACGTACAGATTATGCCATTAACATTGTAATATTCCTGTTATTTAAAATAATTTTTGCATTTAAAAAACATACACTAATAGTTCTAAGCGTCTGTTGCGTTAGGCAAATGTTGTTAAAAAATTTACAAGATAACAAAAGGTCTTGTTTAACGTTATTGAATTGGACTAAAAAGATGTCTGAAGATGGCAAAGATCATCAATAAAAACTATTTTCTCCTTTATCAGATATCCAGCCAAGGAATTTGGAGTATAATGACAAACAAAATTATGTGAAAATTAACATTTTTAAAAAAACGCGCACAAAATAACAGTAATCAACGACTGTTGATATAGTAACTTGAGGATTTTAAATAGTAACTTGAATTTGGAAATGCTATTTAATGGACGCAATGCCGTCAAAATATTTGTCGGTTCAGTGACTCTGTCACACAGGAGTTGAGGATGACCTGAAACACAAAGTTGCAACAATTAAATTCACAATAACAACAAAGTCGACAACTGACGGGCAAATGTCGCTTACAGTTAATATAAAAAAAACACAAAAATACCAGAAAGAACCGTTACCTTTCCAGCAACGAACTTCAAATACACTTTCAATCTTAAGCTCTATTACTACATCAGTCAATGGGACCTACATTTTAAATACATTTAGTTTATTAACACTAATTTTTCATGCAAAAATAAAATTTGCAAACCATTATTTGTAAATGATTTAGACAAACAACTAAAATAAACAAATGAATGTTTACATTTACTGTTTTTATTTTCCTTTTGATGCAAATATTTGGCGTAGATATGTCTTACGTTTTGAAAACGGATATGCCCTTTATAAGGGTATAAAAACCGTAATAAACCGCAAAAGCAAAAAAAGAACAACAACAAATACATGTGCAAAGCAAATAAAACGAGATCTCAATGCAGGAATTTCCATTTCCATTACAAATGCTGCGGTTGTTGTTGTTATTGCTGTTGTTGCTGGTTGCTTGGCTGCGTTTTGTCAACTGTGATGGTAGCATTGCAGCTACTGGTTACTGCTTTATGGATGGGGGATTGGAATGGTGCCCATTCGAGTCTTCGCGTTGGCTATGGGAAAATCGGTGCTGCATTTGCAATTTGACAAACGTTGCACGCCACGCACTTCGGCTGACTGACTGGCTGGCTCTTTTCTACCGTTACGTTTTAGGCGAGTGCAGCACAGCTCAACTGTCACTTGCGACCTGGGCACTCAGTGCATTCATTGACTGCCAACTTGGGAGTTGCGACGTGATTGTGAACGGGGCCAGTGACTGGCTTACTAACTGACTGCAATCTGCAACGCAATTGACCCGCAAATCAACAAAAATGTCCTGCAACTCTGCCATGCGTTTCGTTTATATATCGCTTTGTGTGCCACTTGGTTCAATGAGGCCAGCTGCTTAAGATGGCTTTTTAGTCTCTATGTATGTTTTTTTTATTTCTGGCACAAGATTTCTGTCTCTTTTGCCATTTGCCGGCCATTGACGTATCTTATTTCTGGCATACATTTAGACGTGTATCTAAGTCATCAATTTTGCCAACGTACAAATTGCATTGCATATGTTTTTTTGTGCACTTTACAATGTGCTGGCTTAGCTGATTCTCACATTTCTTACTTAGACTGCATTATTTTTTCGCAAGAACTTTATCTTAGACTTGTAACGAGTCCCAAAAGAGTCATATAGAAAAGAAGCAGAGTTCATCAGAAAATTTAATAGCAACTGTATAAGAAAATACATAATAGAAATGATTGCTCTACGCATATATAATCTCATTAATTAATAGCTTTAGCAATTCAAAACGAAAATAATTAATACTGCATTAAATGGATTTGCCTGTGTACATATAACTGTATACATTAATAATACACTAAGCAAGATTAAACGTTAGTAAGGCTATGCACTATAATCATTAATAGATATTATAATAGAATAATTATTATATTTTATTATTTTTGGTTAAATCATATGGCCACAAACTCGTCAACAGTTAACTAATATAAAATTGTACAAATTTAAATCGGTTACTTGTAAATCTTTTAAGTACTGAGAGCAGCTTCTCTTACAAAAAAAAAATGTATGCCCTTGTGTCAGTAATTCCACTTGCACTTATTCGTCATCTTCACGTTGGGGCGACTCGTAGTCGGATTTAGCGTGGGCTCTAAAAGTCAGCTTTTTCAAGGGCCTGTGCCAATTCCCCGGTTGCAAGTGCTTCTCTCTGTTGTTGTCTGTTTTGGTCGCTGACTGCCTCTGCTTGTGACTCGTCTGGTTTGTCTTGTGGCACGCAATCAATAAACAGCGACCTTCTCCACTTAAATGTTACTTGATTCTTTGTTTTATTCTGAAGCTCTTCGGCTTATATTTCTTTCTCTTCTAGGGCCGGGCCACTCGAGTTGATCCGCCTACTGTTCCAAGCTTCCCATCTTCCACGTCCATTACCGTACATGAGTCTTTATTCCTTTTATTTACAGGCAGGCATTCCTCAACAGTTAATTGCTGCACTCAACTGAGCTCAGCCACAACCCGGCTAAGCCATACGCCCAGCCCAGTCCTCCAGGCGAACATGGTGCACCTTTGAGTCTTGCCAATTTGCCAAAGACATGAACTCAATGCGCTAAGAGGTTCGCAGATTAATGCCCTGGTAAAGGTTTCCACGCCGTTGCCATACGAGCATTTTAGAACTTAAATCGCTCTTGGGCAAATGGGGTTCAAGAACTTTACAACAACTGAAATAAAAGTAATAAAAGTAGACTATAGAAAGCTAAATAACAAAGACATGAACTTAGCAAATATAGAGCACGAATGGGATTCCTTTAAAGTTATAGTTCTTATGAGTGGTATTTTTAGAAAGGCAGCTTCATTCAGGCTAAACAGAAATCAAAAACATATGTTGCATGGAAATCATTTTACATTCAGTTTAAGGGGAGAATAACGTATGAATGTGAAATCTTTTAAAAATCGTTTCACAATGTAAAGTTAAAAATATAAGTACAAAATGCACGCGCTGAATAAAAGCAGCAGAACAGAACCCACCGCTGACTGAGGCAAACTCAAAGCGTTTCGGGCCCGCAATCAAAAGCAGAGCAGCTGGCAGCTCTTCCTCTAACTCTTCCCCTTCCCTTTGGTCTTGCACTTGTTACTGTTGTCGTGGTTGTCGTCGTTGTCGTTGTTGAGCCGAGTCAATGAGAGAAGTTTAAATCGCAGTCGAAGTTTGATGGAAGTCGTTTGTTCGTTCGGTTCGCTTCGCTCAGTTGCGTTTTGTGCGGCATCGTCGTCGGTTGGCTGAAAGGCAAACTGCGCCTCTAAGCGTTGCAATTTAATTGGTTGTTCTTGCACCTGCATAAACCTCAACGGGTATCCCTTTTCCTGTGCCTTTCGCCGGGACGGCACTTGAAAAACTTAAACCGAAATTCGAATAAAAAAACACAAAGTTTGAGCGCTTTTGTTTCAGCCAGCATTTTAGTGTGTTGTATGCCGTGACTGCAATTTTTTTTTAATTAATCGGAGACTAACTGCAATTACGAATAATTCAACGAACAGCCAATGGATCATTACGTGGCGCGAAAATAATTCATGGTAAATTGAAACCGCTTTAAAGTGCCGCATTGCTTTTTAATTCCATACACAATTATCCCTGCATTTACTGTTTCTGTGTTTATTTAAATTGCGTTTTTTCTCTTTATTTTCTTTTCCTTATACATATGTTGTCCTTCCTCTGCCAGTCAATCCAGGACTCGGTGGCATGGCATTAAAAGTTGCACCACCATACGAAAGTTGTAGTTTTTATAATTTAAATGTCAAATATTGCCCCTTCTTTGGCATCAGATCCCTAGAGACGTTATCCACCACATACATTTATATCTAGATATGTATAGCTTTTTATAAACAAACTTTATTTTTAATTTAATTTGCACTACACATTACTTTTCCCCCTTTTCCGGTGCCATTCTCTGCATCCCTAATGTCTCCAGCTTCCGGTTACTGGGCTTGCTGCTTTGCATCACATTCAGTTAGGAAACGTTTTCTGTTTTTAATTTCATTTATTCACATACTTTTTGTTTTTTTAATTGCTTGCATAAATTTATATGTTTTTAAATAAAACATATACTTTTTTTGGGCTTTTGACTAAGTTAACTAACAAATAATTACTTCCCTGTTAAGTACTCAAAGGAAAATTTGGTTAATTATATATTATTAATTTTATGTGATTATTAACTTGTGTATAAATA
Organism: Drosophila demipolita; assembly: GCA_035042405.1. Taxonomy (NCBI): domain Eukaryota; kingdom Metazoa; phylum Arthropoda; class Insecta; order Diptera; family Drosophilidae; genus Drosophila; species Drosophila demipolita. The sequence goes on along the minus strand of JAWNLI010000349.1, from coordinate 3,714,934 downwards.
AGTCAATGAATTAATGTAGTTGTTTCACTAAACTATTTAATTGCATTGAAAATCACCCATTGTCAACTCCCCTCAACTTCCACGCATGCTAATTCTCCTCGGGGTATCGATTACCTATAACACTTTATATAGATGCAGCTAATAACTTGTGTCACTAAAATTAGTTTGGAGACCCCCACAAGGGGCATATGTATTCCATTTATTCCATTACTGCATACTTGGATTGCTTCCCTCCACACAAATCCCCCAGCGCGTGTGGTTCGTTTCCATTCGATTCGCTGATTGTTGGTGGCGTGCCGTAAATTTTTCGGTGGCATCGCCGCTTGCAGCACTTTTTTATGCCTCTACAGTAGACCCTTGTGATGGGAAAATGTCGTGATTTCTATTGTATAGAAATATAGATTATATATATAGAAGTAGCTGACATAAAAACAAATAACAAATTGCTTAATATTATACTTTATGTTTATTTCACTGACTATTTTAAATATTAATGCCTTCGTGTTTGTATATGTTTTTGTTTCGAAAGTATCGAAAGTTTTTCAATGTTTTTTGGATTGTTGCCTATATTCGATATGCGCCCATCTCTAATTGGAACTTGGCTTTTGACTGGGGCCTTGTCTGCAGGCAAACTCTCTCTGTGTGGTTGTCTATGGCTCTCCGACTTTATTATTATTATTATTATTATATGTCATGTCATCATGCAATCATATCGTTTTACATTATAAGCTGCGACTCGCAATATAATCATCACATCAGCGCCGACTTTGACTTAGGCTTTCGGACACAGTATCAATACGGTACTCAATAATTGCCACAAATAGTTGAAAAAACACTTTTGCTTTGACAATTCAGCCATTTGGTAATGATGCGTAACCAGTGAGGATTGGCGAGAGCAGGTGGCAATCATGATGTGGCCAAAAGTTTGCAATATACGTTAAAGCTCATTTAGTTACAGTTAACTGATCACGAGCTGCAAGCAATATAAATTTCAACTAGTGCGCAAACTGGCCTCGTTTTTAATTGTGATATCATTTGATGAATCAATTCCTAATGAACATCCATTAGGCGACTTATAGAACTTTACAAATGGGGCAAGTGTGTACATTTCGTTTAGTGCGAACACAACACTACTTCAAAATTGACAAGGCAGCAAAGTAATTAAATACCAACAAAAGTGTAGTAATAATTTTTAAAGCAAGTAAAATAACTCCCAGTTCCCACAGAGGCTCGGTACGCATATAATTATATTTACACGATGAGTAACTGTAAACCTGTTTCACAAATATACATATATAATATATATAAATATATATATGTGTGTGTATGTATTTTCCCAGCATTTCGACTGCATGAAAATTAAAAAACCAGTAGGAAAATTTCATAATCAATGCAATAAACGGCTCTATTGTTTGCGCTGTGCGCTGGATTGTTGTTTCTTGTTTTTATCGTTGCAAGGAAAATCAAAACAGAAAAGCCAGCACAATTTTCAAGTTGCCGAAGTTTAAATGCACTTTCAATGAAATAAATGCAATTTAGGTGTATTTAAATGTGAAGACTGAATAATGTGAATATTTTATTCTGATTCTGACTATTTTTGAGGCAGCACAAATAAATTGGCACTTTATATGCTTATATGGCTCTTTCAAATGCCTCAATTGCCCATTCAAGAGTTACTGTACTCAAAATTAACAAGTATTCTTAAACCCCTCATTGATGAACAAAAAGTAAGTAACATCCCTTTTCCTTTCAGTATAGCTGCAGAACATAAAACTCTCAAGTTTCAAATTTGATGAGGTGGCATTTTATCGCTTTTATCAGCGCTTTATAGTTTCCAAAGCTCAGCTCTAAGGCTAATATTAATCAACATTTCTATCTGAGTGTTCAAATTCGAGTACTTAAACGTCTCTATAGTTTTTGGAATTTACTTTCATGTGTATTTAATGGGGTACTTCATGAGAAGCAAATTGCAAGTCGTTTAAAACTACAAAATTACAAGAAGCTCGCGAAATGGTTTTAATTATTTGCACACAAAAAACAGACGTAGTCAGTTCTTAACTAAGATTACGTTTGCTTAATTTCCTCAGGCAAATAAATAAATTAACTCAGATAAGTTGGAGTTTCTGTAAGCTTAATGTTCAAGTTAAATTCAGCTTGCTGGTTTAAATAAGAATATAAAATATATTTTGAGGACTTTAAGAAAATAGAAAAATACAGCTTAGAATTTGGCAGCTTAATAATTTTCTAATTTAACACTTTTATGGATCAAACTGTATTATTTATTAATTTCATTCATATTTTTAATTTATTGCATTTTTTCACTTAGTTTTCTCTCCAATTATTATTATAGATTTTCTCTTTAATTCAATTAAGTTTCCACAAGACCTCTTTGAGTTGTCCTCTTACAGATCCATTTACAGTGACTTTTAATAAAATTAATCAATATCTGCTGCTTCTTAATTGCAATTGTTAAATTATAAATGCCATGACTAATTAATTCATGCTCTTTGAATTGGCTCTCTGAGTGACTTGCCAAGGAAGTCTTTATATCTGCCACAAGCCACTTTCACAGTAATTATGGCCATAATGCTTGACCACTTTTAGACGAGCTGATTATATGTTAATGAAAGCTGGAAAAAAGCAAAGAAAGCCACAATCACTTTGCCCCTTTTGAATGTGGCACAGTTTAGGGGTTGCCGACATCATTTGGCAGAATAAAAAACTATATATATATATTCATATATATGTTGAGAACTAAAGTTTTCTTGGCTTGCTTTACTTTAAATTTTTGTTCTAAAAGTTTTACAAGCTTCAACCCAAAAAATGTATTTAATTTATATATTTATTTTGTTATATTTTCGTGGCTATATTTTTAACAGTTCATCGTTTTCACATTTTTTTACTACACTTTTGACAACAACCATAACAATAATTTGCAATTAAGAGATCACAAAATATCTTAAAAAAAACGCTATAAACAGACATGTTGAATGGGCAATAAAAAAAGGAAAAAATTAAACAGAAATCTTCTAAATTATGTTTTTACTAAGCGAAGAAAAAAAAAATTGGCGCACTTCCGAGTGCAACTTCAGAGAGCTGATTGCAGATATATGCTATAAATTTTAATTAGAAACCGCTCAAAATTCAGGCAGCTGCAGGCATCTGTGGACTTTGGATAAGATATATTTTGGTATAAATACATTTTTTTTAAAGTCTCTGAGCAATCGGCATGGAGAGAAAGTGTCGTGTTAGCTCTATTAATTAAGAGAAATATGATCCCAAATACTGCAGGTTTTCAAAAATTGCCTCTTTTCTTTTCAATTAACCTTATTACTATATATAGCAACTTGACCTCTTGGGGAACATACAAAAACAAAGTTTAATTCAAAATATCAAAAAATTTAAAGTGCTGAATAGTTTACATTGGATTTGCAGTCTTTAAAGAGTTGTTATATATACAAAATATATATTTTTTTCTTTGGGAAAAAAGCTGATTCTAAATAACTTGATATTTAGAGCAAATTTACCGCTTGAACAGACATAAATATTCTTTCTTTCCATATCATAAATTCTGCTTGATTTATTTTCAAAAACTTTTGTATTCGTAGTGCTTAATTTTTGGAGAGGTCAATTGTCAAATGTTTTGTGTTGTTGTTGATTTTGTTGCTGTTGTTGTCCGTATGTCAAACAAGTTCTCCCTAAAAATGACTAACTGCTCTATTGTAAGTTTACTTATAATGGTTGTTTTGGTTGTTGCTCTGCACTTATACATATATATTTATATATATATATATATATATATAACGTTATATGTATTTATATCTGTGTGTGTATATGCATCTGTTTTAGCTCGTCCAACAAAGTTCAGTCCCAATGGCGCTATTGTGGATGTTGTTGCTGTTGTTGCTGTTGCGCTGTTCGGTTCGTTTAATCTGCCTTTGGCTCGATTGCAACTGACATCGACATAAACCAATTTGTGTGTTTCTTGTTGTTTTAATGGCTGTTGTTTTTACTAGTTGGAGCTGTTGCAATGTGGGTGGGCGTGAAAGAGTTGAAATAACAAGGCCCAGATTATCGCTAATAGCTTGCATACTTTACTGTACTATATAAATAAATATAGTTTTTTAGATGCGAATTAAAAAAATTGTGTAGAATACAACGGTATATATTAAATTTTGTTCATCTTTAATTTAAAAGGTTTTTTTCTATAGTTGAATTTTCTAGGCAACAAGTATTATATATATATATATATAGATCAACTTTTTTTTTTTGGTTGTTGAAATTAATTTTTGTTATGAGTCTTGTAAATGAGTCTTGTTGCTCTAATTTTATAAGATTGTTGTTATACCCATTTTCGACGGGTCGCTGGCTATGTTAATGGGCTTTTCCGTCGTAGAATGTGTTTTTTAAAAGACTCCTACTCTTCACAACGCCCTCACATCAGATGTTTGTTAAGCTCGTCATATGTTATAGCGGAAAGCAACTGACTGTTTTAAGCACTATTACCGGTTTCACTGCTTGTCTCTGTCGATTGTCAGTGCTTCGCTGCTTTGTTTAATTAAAAATCTTGAACTTTCTACAAGTTCTGAGTGCTTTTGGGCTGGTGTCAACACCAAAATTCTTCACACCATTCTCATCCTTCACACATCGCCACAGATTTCCAAATTTGGCTACGGCATGTCCCACCAGAGACTTTCAATTGATTAATGCAAAATGTTTGCTGTTATATAAAGCTTTTCTCTATGACTTCCATCTTTTGAAATTTTATTTTGGGAGAAACGATTTTAACGGACTACTATTAATTTAAACACAGGATATGGAGCTTTTGAATTTTTTAAAATCTACCAATTACGATTGCTTTCTAATCGTTCGACTGCATTTTATTTTTATTTTTTTTATTTATTACGTGCAGCACTTATATTTGACCAATCAATTTTTTGGTTACTATTGATTATTATTTATCATTTAGTCTTGGCCATCGCAAATACATTATTGCCTGAACCAACAACATATATTTCATTTGCTGACATAGAATAACAACTTTCAGCACAAACAATGCAATTCAATTTAAATTTATTACTGGCAAACAACAACAAAGAACAACAATTTAGAGAGCATAGCATTCAGCGAACTCTGATCAACAAAGTTTAAAAATTGAATTGGAGGCTTCTCCAAACTTCTGGTAAACCTCAATAAAAAAAAGTAAAAGAGAAAACCAAAACGAAAACGAACACAAAAACGTAACTATTTTTTGTTGGGTTGCCAGCAACGAATTGTAACAGCAATCAATGTATTTTACTTGATGTACGTATTACTCTGATGTTTGTCTGTAGCTTGTGCATGGGCAACTAGATATGGGAAATTTTAACTGCAGTACGATGACGATGACTATGTTGCTGGAAAACAAAGGGAAAACTCGGCGCCCAATGATAGGCGAGAAAAACTTCACGACTTTTGCTTTTGACTTGGGTTTCATGATGCTTTTGTTGTTGTCGTTGTTTTTGCAGACAGCATGCAAAACTGTTTTTGCGACACAAAAGCAACCAACTTTGCAACTTTTAGACTTTGCACGACTAGGTGTTGCCCTGTATTTAGATTTTGAGAGTCAGGAACAAATATTTCAATACCTAACATTGGTGTTTCTATATGGAATATAATTAATTATCCTTATGCTGTTGCATCAACTGCTATTGCCCAACCCTTTTTCATAAAGGCAGTATATACGAAACGAGCCGGAATGACTCCTGAAGAAAGGCAAGCGGCAAACCATAAAACCAAAAAAACGGGAAACTGGCAAAAGGCAACGTTCAACGTTCCACGGACAAGGAGCAACTTGTCAAAAAGTCAAAAGGACGTCAACCGGTCAGTATTCTAAAGGCTACTGTCTGTCCCTTGGCTATGGCCAAAGCAATTTACGTTGAAATCAAATTTGGTAAAAAAGTTTTTACTATTCCGAGCAACTAATAAGTCTCTCTCGGAATTCTGTCAACAGCAGGAGCAACAGACAATTCGATTTCAAAACTTGCAGACATTTAAATACAAACTGAGCTAGAAACTCAGCCGCTCACAATGGCAATTTAAGAAAATTAAAAACTCATTACATGAAAGTTGTAGGAAATAAACAAAAGTTTATGATCATGTTATCGACATTTGCTAATTTTGTTACAAAATACAAAATATTGACTTTTACTAGAGGTAACCACATACTGTTTAAAACATGATATTAGCTTATTCACTTAATTTAAACAATTAAAAACATTTTTTACTATTTAGATGTAATAAAAAATGTGTTTGCATAAAGTCCCAAGCTTTAAAACTGGTATGAGTTAATAATGTTCACAGAAATAACAAAAGAAAAAAAATATAAGTCCAATCACTTAAATATATTTCAAAATATTTTCTCCAACTTGTGCAAGTTATGACAGCAATGCGAATCATATTTTTCAATGCCAATTGACGTCGCTCGAGCGGCACTTGACAAATGTTCTCGCTCAGCGCAATGATGCAGCGTTTCTTGACGAAGATTGTTCTTAAGCGTTAAGATGCCACAATAAATTGTGCAAAGAGAGGCCAAAATCACCAACTGGAGCAAGCACGCGCAGTTTTAGTTCCAGTTTCAGATATTTCATTGCAGTCCAGAGTCGGTCAACTTAATTAGCTTAAGCAAGTTTTACACTCTCTTTTTTTGTTTAAATGCTTTACGCATTGCGACAAGCAGTTCTAGTGGAGCAGTTAACTGGCTGAACGTGTGTCGAGAGGCAGCTCACACTTATATGTTACCATGTGGCAGGTGCTGCCTGGCGGGGTTAAAGCAACTGTCACTTAATAGCCACTGATTAGCAAGCGAGTGGCTGCTGCGATAGTGTGTGTTTTGTGTGTGTGTGTGTTTTTGTGCAAGAGGGCGACTAATTGAAACATTGGTCAAAGAGGGGTTAACTGCAATTGCTGTTTCAGGTGCTGCAGTGTCGGTGCTGTGCTGACACTTTGGTTTAGATTAAATTAAATGCAATTCATATTTAGCTTTTTTAGCACATTTTCTGCCTCTCCCCTTGCTTGCCAATTAAGGTATGATTTGAAAATAGCTTTCCTTGCATATCCATATGCATAGCATGTGCACTCCCGTATTTTATGCAAAACTATGCAAAGTTTTTACAAACTTTTTGAGTGTGTTTTGTGTGTGTAAAGAGTTTTTGATTGAGTTTTCAGTTCTGAAAATGCGACTTTTTCTATTTCCATTGGTTTAGTTCGTTAGTTTTCACGAGGGCTGAGTAATTTGCTAGTTTGACTTTTTAACTTTACAATTTGCAGCACTTTTTAGTGCAAATTCCAGTTTGTGCATAAAGTATTTTAAAAATAAATTAAACCGAAATTAATATGGTAAATTAAGAACTGAACACACATTAAGCTGACACAAAAAAAATATCATTAACATTAAAGTGGCTATAATAACTAAAAAAAACTATAAATAAATCTTAAAGAACGGGGAACCAAAGAGCATCATAATAAATTTAACAAATCAAAGAAACTTAAAGAAATAATAAATCATTTTCACAACAATAAAGATATTTCCAGCCGTACACAGTGCATATTTCAATGCATTAGCTTATAGAAATTTAAGACCAGGTTCCTCCCTTACCCTTTCCAATAGACCGCTATTAACACGTTAGACAGACCGGAATTTCCAATAATTATGCAATTAGGCAAACTGACCCTAATATCTAAAGTATTAAATACAAATTTCGATTAGAATTGTGTGTGGAATAATGGAATGTAAAGCATTACTAATTGGTTCATTTATTTACGACCAAAAGCCGTGTCGGCCTCGATAAGCCACAGGACCCAATAACAATATATATTTAACGATGTGTGCCACATATATGCGAAATACTCATGGCTGTAATCCAAGGCCTTTTTTGGGATGTGCCTTAATTAAATTTTCGCAGGCAGACAGTTCCTCCTGCCTTGTGATTTTCTCTCCTCCTCAGCTCCATTGTCTATTATGTTAGTTTTGTGTATATGAAATATTCAATGTAATGTGAAATATTACAGAACTTGAGGGGAGAGTCCTGGAAACATCATAAATTTATGAACAACAGCAGCTCAAATCCTGTAGTTGCTTTTGTTTCGAGGTAATTCTCGAAAGCATTTCATAGTATTTCGTTTGAGTAAAGTTGTTGATATCCTGTGCTGCACAATGCCAAAGAAGGATATGTGAAACCGTATAATGATATCTAAACATTTGAAAACGTATTTAGTTGTTTTGGCCTTTAGGATTTGAAATCACTCGCAATTTACTCATTTAAGATTTTATATACAGGACAATAGTTGGTAAACATTTAATAAATTAACTAATAAATAAATATATATTTCTATAATAAATAATTATTATAATAACTACTGAGTATTCGAAATTAAAAATATTTAAATAATATTTTCCAATGATTATTGTTGTGAATTCAAAATAGTGTACGATGTATTTCCATTATTAAGATAGTAAGAAAGTAATGGGATATATGATATGGGGCGATTGCAGACAATCTTTGGGCTATAACCTAAGAAATATTAACAGCTATTTTCTTACGATATTCTTTTTTCTATTTTTCTTTAATACTTTTTTAAACAACTTTTTTTTTATTTTTCATTAATACTTTTTTTACACAACTTTCCTCTCTTGCACTCGCCATCAGGATGATCTTTGCTGCTGCTAAGATATCACCGACATAGTTAAACAGTTAAAACCAAACGTATTTTAAAGTCGAGCAACACATCTGCTGTCTGGCAAATACTATTCAAACCCACATTTAATTCCCGTCGTCTTTGTGGTGCATTTGACTAATGATTAATCATCATGATTATGTTGTACGTTGCAGATGTAGTGCTGAGTTTGAAACCACACACACACACATTCACACACACAGCAGTCCCCAAAGATAGGAAGTAAGAGCCACAACCAGCGTAGCAGCAGCGGCAGAGGAGGAGACACACTGCCGAGGACAGACACAACGACCACCGGACTCAACCACAGCAATAGAAGAAGCAGAGAAACATGTCCTTTAAGGTCTTTAGACGGGGCTCAGCCCGCTGCATTGGCCTCCTGTCGGCATTTGTAACAATTCTGCTTTGCCTGTACTACATCTCGATTGGCCAGCCCAATTCGGCACCCATAACGGATGCCAATGCTGTGGGTCTGTCCCTATCCATGAGTCGCAGCCAGACCACATCTGCGGCGGCCCTCAACAGCTTTATTACGGATGACAGCAGCGGCTTTCAGCAGCACCAGCAACAACAGCAACATTTACCACGCAAATCATCACGTTCCAGCTCGAAGCTGGAGCAGCATGATCAACTGGCCACAGAACCGCAGCGAAATGTCCACTGGGGCGACAAGTGTTACGTACTCCTCCAGAGCAGAACAAACATAACAGCTACAGAGGAGCACAGCAAATTTGATTTTCAGGTATGGAATTCAATCATTTTTTTGGTTTATATCCTCTATTTATATTTTAAAAATCACTCTTTCCTTATTATTCACAAAGCCCGAATGGATGCGCTCCAAGGAGTACTGGGATCGCGGCTTTGAGGAGCGCTACGAAGTGCAGCGGAAGGATAAACAGCGTCCGCCGTTGAAGGTCATTGTTGTGCCTCATTCGCACAACGATCCCGGCTGGCTGAAGACGTTCTTCAACTACTTTCAGTCGGATTCTAGACAGATACTTAATCTTTTGGTCACCAAAATGCATGAGTATAAGGACATGACATTTATCTGGTCGGAGATTAGTTTTCTGCAGCTCTGGTGGGATCAGGCACACCCCACCAAGCAGCGGGCCCTGAAGCGTCTAGTGAACTCCGGACGCTTTGAGATCACAACTGGCGGTTGGGTTATGACAGATGAGGCGAATGTTCACATATATCCGATGCTGGATCAGCTTATCGAGGGTCATCAGTGGCTAAAAAACAATTTAAATGTCACACCCAAGGTGGGCTGGTCCATCGATCCCTTTGGACATGGCAGCACCGTGCCCTATTTGCTATCCGGTGCTCAATTTGAGGGCGCCATTATACAACGCATTCACTACGCCTGGAAGGAGTGGTTTGCGCGCCAACAGAATGGTGATTTCATATGGACACCTTACTGGCGCTCGTCAAAGGGTCAGGGAAAACTACTCACCCACAACATGCCCTTCGATATATACTCCATTAAGGGCTCTTGTGGCCCACATCCCTCTATTTGCCTTAATTTCGATTTTCGCAAAATTCCCGGTGAATATACGGAATACTCGCTGAAGGCACAATTCGTCACGGACGAGAATGTAGAGGAGAAGGCACAATTGCTGTTGGATCAATATGCACGCACGGCTTCGCTCTTTCCCCACAATGTGGCGCTCATCCCAGTGGGCGATGACTTCCGGTACAACAAGGAGCGCGAGGTGGATCAGCAGTACACCAACTACAAGAAACTCATCAGCCACATAATGGCCAACAAGCGTCTCTACAATGTGGACATTAAATTTGGAACACCAAGCGATTACTTTGCAGCGATAAGGGAACGCATGGGCGAGAAGTCGTTTCCCACCTTCAAAGGCGATTTCTTTGTCTACTCGGACATCTTCTCAGAGGGCAGACCCGCCTACTGGTCGGGATACTTTAGTACACGGCCTTTCTACAAGCTACTCAGTGCCGAGCTGGAGCACAATTTACGCGCTGCCGAGATACTCTTTACGATTGCCTATAATACGGCTCGCCAAGCTCGGCACGAGGACGCCATCAAGATCTATGAGAAGAACTATGAGCAGATAATACACGCGAGACGCAATCTGGGACTCTTTCAGCATCACGATGCCATCACGGGCACCTCCAAGGCGGCTGTGATGCGGGACTATGCAATGCGACTGTTCGACAGCACCCAGAACATGGTCAAAATGCAGGAGTCGTGCATCGAACTGCTGCTCAAGAATGGCAGCTCCCACGAACACGGTTTTCTGCTCAGCGAATTCGAACGGGACAATTATAGTAAGCTGCCACGCAAAATGCCCATACAGCTATCGAATCCAACTTCGGGTGGCAGTGATGAAACCAGCACCACACTCACTGCTGACGGTGAACTGGATTCCATTGTGCTGCTGTCCAAAAATGCCGAGGCAAGCTTTGTGCTCTTCAATGCACTCACTCAGAAGCGGCTTGAGATTGTTACGCTACGTGTCCAGCAGCCCAACGTGCGCATCTACAATGAGCGGGGTGTAGAACTCAAGCACATCCAGATCAATCCAGTTTGGAACATCACCGATGTCTACGAGCATGGCATCAATGCCCTGCCACAGTCGAACAGCGGCAGTGCTGGCCGCATTCGAACCTCCACGCGACAATATGAGGTCATGTTTGTCGCCGAACTGGAGCCACTCTCGCTGAGCACCTATCGCGTCCAGGTGGATGATTTCAATTACAAGCGCAACATTGCCACCATCTACTGCGATGACTGCACGGAAAAGGCCAATCCGGCTGCGGGCTCTGCCAGTCCAGTGGCACCCAATGAGTTGGTGTTTGAGGCAAAGGCGAAGCCAGCGGGTAAGTCGGGAGTTTAAATTACCATTTGTTTATTTCTCACGTTAATTGTTCCATCTCAATTTAGGTGACATTCAATTGGAGAATCCCAGCATGCGACTTCTGTTTGATGAGAAGAGCGGCTTCCTCAAGACCATCACGCGCAAGAACAAGCAACAGAAGCTGCTCCAACCGATGCAGTGCGCCATCAAATTTGCCGCCTATCGCAGTGCGCAGTTCCATTCCGGTGCTTACCTCTTCAAAACGGATCCCGAGCAGAGTGAGGCCGAGCGGGATGTTCTCGAACAGTACGAGGATGTGCGCATTATAATTACCTCCGGTCCCATTGCCAGCGATGTGACTGTTATTTATGGGCCCTTCATGGCGCACACAGTGCGTATTTTTAACACGCGCAGCCATTTGGATGTCGCCATCTATATAGAAAATGACATCGACTTTGAGCCACCACCAAAGAACCGAGAAACGGAGCTTTTTATGCGCCTAGTGACGAACATTGATAATATTGCGCCGGCGCCGCTGCAGCATGATCCGCTCAAGGAGCCAACGGATACGATTGTACCCGAATTGCCCGTTTTCTATAGCGATCAGAACGGTTTTCAATTTCAACAGTAAGTCATCTATTGGTCCCATTATTTAGATTAAGTATTACTTTTAATTAATTAGTTAACCAAAGACCCAAAGAATTAAATATAATTTAATTATAATTCTACTTTCTCTTTCAAAATAGACGCATCAAGGTGCCCGCCATTGGCATTGAGGGCAACTATTTTCCGATTACATCGGCCGCATTCCTTCAGGATGCGCGCCTGCGCTTGACACTTCTGACAACTCACGCGCAAGGCGCGGCCAGCTATGAGCCCGGCCAGCTGGAGGTTATGTTGGATCGTCGCACCTTATACGATGATTATCGCGGCATGGGCGAAGGCGTTGTCGACAGCCGCCTGACGCGTCACAAGTTCTGGCTGCTGGTGGAGGACATGCCGCCAGGCCAGCAGGTGGAGAATCCTCCCAGCTACAAGGTGCTCAGCTTACAGGCGCAACAATTGGCCAACGGGCTGCGCTACCCGCCGAATCTCTACTTCTTGAGCAACTTTGAGCAGCCACAAGCGCCGTTGAAGTCGCTCGTCCGCCTCCTGCCCCACGGAGCGCTACCTTGCGATGTGCATCTGACGACGCTGCGGACTCTCTCCGAACCACAGCTGCAGCTGTTCCCATCCGCATCGGCACTGCTAGTGTTGCATCGCCAGGGCTACGATTGCAGCATCAGCTCACAGCAGCTGGACATGAGCAGTCTGTGTCCGCTGACAGGCAACGGTCTCGGCACCGTACGCTTTGGTGAGCTGCGTCTGCAAAGTATCGAGTCGACCAGTTTGACCGGCCTGCCAAAGCACACGCAGCCGCAGAGCCTGCGATCAACGGCACAAATCACGCTCGAGCCAATGGAGCTGCGCACCTTTAATCTCACCTTTAGCGGTGAACTGTAAATCCCGCCGGACACCCAGCTAGCAATAGTAGTCTTTAAGTTCGCGTTGTATCTCATTTGTAACTAAATCGATATTTATTGTATTTATTTTAGTTTTAATTTTAAGCGCAAAAAGTGAGTGTTATTTAGCTTTATTTACACAAATCTCCGCCCCTCTGTCTGTCTTTAACTGTTTTCTGCGTCTTAAATATTTTAAAGTACAAAAAAATAGCATAATTTATATATTCACATCATATACCAATCGCATACATCGGTTGTATATGCGATAGCCCATTTTACTGCCCATCAGCATTCCGCTAAAGCACCTGTCACAACCAGAGCAACACTATTAACTAGTTCGTTCCAAACTTTGTGCAATATTTTTATCAAATTTAGAAACTTAAGCAGAATCAACTTTTTGTTAACTGAAATAGTTTAAAGAAGTCAAGCAACATTTATGAGGAATATTCCTTTTTTTCTCGAATATATTCAGTTTTGCTTAAGAAAAACAGGCAGCATGTAAACCGTTTATAATTTGTATAAATTAATATTTTATATTTATTTTTGAACCATCTGCCTCTTTAAACTTAGCTAAATTATATTTTTAGCACATAAATATTTAGCAGCATATATTAATGCGCTTTGGCGAAATCTTTGTTTCGTTTTAGCTAAAAATATTGAATTTGTGTTGCCTTCTATTTAATTTATTTAGACTGACTAGCCTAAAATTTTACCAAAACAACAAATAATGTATGCTTATTTAGCAAATTGACATTATGAATAATATCTCAATTAATGAAAGACACTTAGTATAAGATTTTTAAACGGACGTGTTGGATAGCAAAATGTTAAGCCAAATATTGAAGTACATTTATACTTACCCTAAAACCAATACCCCATTAGACACATTAGCATGTAATCTTAAGGATCCTGTTCTCTCGGTTTTGTATATAGTTCTCAAAGGCACGGTAAAAGATAGCTCTAATACGAAATCAAAACTAACCCATTTAAGCTAAGCCATTACCTGTAGTGTATTTTACTTCATTAACGTAAACGAATCTTTGTTATACAAAACTTACACAAAACTTACAAAATACAATAGTTACTAAATATAAAGCCTAACATGTACCGAAAACAAAAATGCATTCAAACCAAGCAAAATTATACAAAAGTACGTAGACATTTTATGAGTTTGATTTTAAACACTAAGCATATTGATAAATAAATTTATATTTGATAATGTATTGAAAAATTAGCATGACACATTCTATGTAATTTTATGAATTAAAAATTAATAAAGTATTAATTGAAACCAACGGCATAGCTACAAAATTTGTTTTAAATTAACGATTGTTTTGCTTACTTCTCTTTCAGTTTTAATTGAAACATTTAAGTAAATGAATTTGAAAAATATGTAATGAATATGTCTGAACTAGAGCTACGAATTCGTAGAAAACCTTTAACACTCCAGTATTCGAAAGAAATATTAAATAAGATGGTGAGATAAATTTAAAAGTGAGTTCAATTTTAAAATTTAAAGAAGTTTTGGGATATGTTTTTAGACTAGTTCTTGATCTGGTAATTCGTGAAAGTTCTTCAATTAAAGGAATTCATTTCCTCTTTTTTCATCTTTTTTTAAAACACTAAATTGCTCAAAGCTCGTGCATTTTTTTGTGGAAACTGCCGATTTCTAGTTAACGTACATTTTGTAATTTTCACTTATTCTCTTTGGCCCCCTCTCGAAAATCTGGGATGACTGGGTTGAGGATGAGCTAAATCCTCTTTTCTACCAAAAAGAATTGCCCGTCTTTGACTTGTTCTAAATTTATTGTTTGAAATGTATATTTTATGAATAAAGTTTGCAGCATAGATCAACCAAGTAGACATATATTATTTATACGACATTGACTGTTTCTATTACTGAGCTTATAATTTATCCTAAAAGTATTCTTTTTAATTTTAGATATATTGGGTATATTTATTACACTATGCCTAAATGCATAGTATTTGCTAAGAATTGTATTGGTCCTAAGAGTATACAAGTTTTTTAATCGTTATTAGGACTCATCCTAAAAGTAGGCTGTTGTTAAAACAATTGTAAAATTTAATTATTAGATCAACGGACATTCGAATTTTAAAATTTGACTTTTCGTCAAGCATCAAATTTGTAATACTTGTTTTAGTTTCTTGACAGCAGATAATTCAGTAATTTACGATTGAAGATGATTTGCTGTAATTTTCACTATTATAATTAACATATTGAAGATAATAAATAAATAATAAAAATAAAAATACAATTAGATTGTTGCTTGGATTCATTTAAAGTATTTTATTGGGTAGTATTAAAATTAAATTAAATATGTTTGATTATCGTATAACGATTATGATTAGTAAATATTTTTAGGAAGCGAAAATATGTTAGGTACTTCAATCAAGACTTTGTTCTAGAAAAGTGAAAACAAATAGAAAGGAAACAACTAGAGAACAAAGCTTAATGCACTATTAGTTTAACAATGTGAATTGTGTAAATATTTTCATACCAATTTGCTTAGTCGGGCACAACTTCATACATGTTTGCGCCCTTCTTGAGCAAATAGCCGCCCATATTGGCAATCTCCACCAACTTCGTAATGCCTGTCATGATGCCCGCTCGCGTACCCATCTCCTTCAGCTCCTCGAACTCGAAGATGCGCCGCCCCAACGCCGCCGACTTCAACTGCATCATGCGCACGAAACTCTGCAACTGTGAACCTTTGGCGGAGCTGCTGGCAGCCGCATCCGTTTGACCTCCACCCAAGCGTGTCTGGGCCAAACTTTCCGTCAGCAGAGCGATCACATCGCGCACGTGCAGCGGCGTCACAATGCTGGACAGATCCAACCGAGCACGTGCCTCCGCTAGACTCATATGCTTTAGCTTTTAATTTTTAAAGCTTAAGGCTAAATGCTGAAATTAAAACTAAGCTACAAAAAAATCTACCTGGTATTTTATTTGTTTATATTGTTTTTTTTTGTTCTTATTAGAATTTCTGCATATACATAAATCAATTATTTACAAGTATGCTTTAGCTTTTGATTCTTGAAGCTTAAGGCTAATTGCTGAAAATAAAACTAAACTACAAAAAAATCTTCTTCTTTTCGTATATATTTTGACAATCTTACGTGTTATGCTAATTTTATTAGCCAATCTGTGAACACATTTTGATGTCCGAACTTTTTTGTCACCATATCGCATTTGCGAAGGTTAAATTGCTTTAATAATAGGAAATAAACAAATCAGTTGCATGTGGGCGAATATCGAACATATTTCAATGGATTGAGTCTTTAAGCATTGTCAACACAAGACTTAAAAGAATTAAAAACAGATGCTGGACTGGCCAGTCGGCCAGTTGGCTGCTTGGCGAGGGAGACAGTGCTTAAATCGATTGAATTTATAAATTTTTTATTTTCAATCTCGGCTCGCACGTTGACGCGAACGGTTCGGTTCGAGGCGGTGCAGATTCGTTTTAGGTTTACGGTTTCGGTCATCAGCGTTTCCATCGATTTGTGGAAAAGCGCATTGAATTAATTAAATTTAATGCTCACGTTGTCTTTGTTGTTGACCATCGCCGACAGAGATTTTTGGGGTTTCGCAAGTCTAAAGAATTTCTCACCAAATATTTGAAAACTGCAATAAAACCACTTAATTTGTGGTTGGGTGTTGGGCAAAAGATATGCACCCGATCATGTCGCCGCTAAAGTTTATTATCACGCTAAGCGTTCTTCTTGCAGCCGCGCAAAGTTTCGAGATGAACAGTAAGTTTACCGTCTCAATGTGATATTTAACAGTTGCATTTAATTATTAGTATTAAGCAGGAAATATTTTTTTTTTTTTTTGCGGTCATTCATTAAATTGAATTTCGATTTGTGGCTGCACGCGACATTATGCGCGCCAAGTCATCGGATTTAAATGTAATCCATTAAGTGATTCACATTTTTATTTGTTTTGTTCCCAGTGAATTCCGTATTCGCTTCATTATAGGAGTATTACAATGCATCAAGCATTCAAAGATTAAATGCAAATCAGCATTACAAGATTTACAAATTTTTCAGAACTGTTGTTTTCAATTACTTAAGACTATTATCGGGGCTTTAATACGATCTTGAATACTTTGACATACGTTTCAGTGTTGAAGGAAAATACAATTGGCTCTTACGGTTTGTAATGCGTAAAAAAATGATTAGTTGTGGTGTGTAATTAATTAATCCGTATTAAATGTTAAAATATGTTTGAGCATTTCTTAAGTAAATTTTCAGGTTTTAATAGCTGGCTAGCTAATTGAATCTCCAATTTTAGATATATCGTTTTTCATGACTACAAATTTTAATACCCTCTACCAGGCAATAAATATGCAAAGAACTGCAATTAAAAAAGTCCCATAATGCACACAATCAAAATTCATCTTCAATAGTTTTCATTATTTACAAACACTGACACTGAAAGATTTATGAAAACAAACGATGATTTGACAGATTAGCAATAGATGTATTAAAGCGATTTGTATCTTAATTGTCCTAAAAACAACTCAGCAAAAAATTCAATTTCAAAATTCTATTGCCCAAAATAATTGGCTACGTCACATTTGGGATGTTAATCAAAACACCTAAAAGGAGACGACATGCTTTAAGTATCAGGTTTTTTTTGTTTGCTTTAATATTTTAGTCAACATGATTTATTGAAAGTCATCCAAAAGCAGTAATTATAATATGTGATTCATTTACTATGATGTCTTAAAAATAAATCAAAACAAAAACTACTCCACACACATGCAAAAAAAAAAATAATAATAATAAAAATGATGCTTATGATTCTTTTCCGGATACGAACAGGATGAGCACATCGCATATCAAACAAATTGTGAGATTATTCTGCAAATATTGTATTGGCAAAGTTCAACGATTTGAGATACAAAAATGTTGTCCCAAGTCTCTTGTTCTTTCTGTAAAATTAACATTTGTTTTGCTTACTTCTCTTTCAGTTTTAATTCAAACATTTAAGTAAATTAATTTAAAAAATATGTAATGGATATGTCTGAACTAGAGCTACGAATTCGTAGAAAACCTTTAACACTCCAGTATTCGAAAGAAATATTAAATAAGATGGTGAGATAAATTTAAAAGTGAGTCCAATTTTAAAATTTAAAGAAGTTTTGGGATATGTCTTTAGACTAGTTCTCGGTCTGGTAATTCGTGAAAGTTCTTCAATTAAAGGAAATGAAATCGTGCATTTTTTTGTGGAAACTGCCGATTTCTAGTTAACGTACATTTTGTAATTTTCACTTATTCTCTTTGGCCCCCTCTCGAAAATCTGGGATGACTGGGTTGAGGATGAGCTAAATCCTCTTTTATACCAAAAAGAATTGCCCGTCTTTGACTTGTTCTAAATTTATTGTTTGAAATGTATATTTTATGAATAAAGTTTGCAGCATAGATCAACCAAGTAGACATATATTATTTATACGACATTGACTGTTTCTATTACTGAGCTTATAATTTATCCTAAAAGTATTCTTTTTAATTTTAGATATATTGGGTATATTTATTACACTATGCCTAAATGCATAGTATTTGCTAAGAATTGTATTGGTCCTAAGAGTATGCAAGTTTTTTAATCGTTATTAGGACTCATCCTAAAAGTAGGCTGTTGTTAAAACAATTGTAAAATTTAAATATTAGATCAACGGACATTCGAATTTTAAAATTTGACTTTTCGTCAAGCATCAAATTTGTAATACTTGTTTTAGTTTCTTGACAGCAGATAATTCAGTAATTTACGATTGAAGATGATTTGCTGTAATTTTCACTATTATAATTAACATATTCTAATTGCGTTTCGCAACAAGATAATAAATAAATAATAAAAATAAAAATACAATTAGATTGTTGCTTGGATTCATTTAAAGTATTTTATTGGGTAGTATTAAAATTAAATTAAATATGTTTGATTATCGTATAACGATTATGATTAGTAAATATTTTTAGGAAGCGAAAATATGTTAGGTACTTCAATCAAGACTTTGTTCTAGAAAAGTGAAAACAAATAGAAAGGAAACAACTAGAGAACAAAGCTTAATGCACTATTAGTTTAACAATGTGAATTGTGTAAATATTTTCATACCAATTTGCTTAGTCGGGCACAACTTCATACATGTTTGCGCCCTTCTTGAGCAAATAGCCGCCCATATTGGCAATCTCCACCAACTTCGTAATGCCTGTCATGATGCCCGCTCGCGTACCCATCTCCTTCAGCTCCTCGAACTCGAAGATGCGCCGCCCCAACGCCGCCGACTTCAACTGCATCATGCGCACGAAACTCTGCAACTGTGAACCTTTGGCGGAGCTGCTGACAGCCGCATCCGTTTGACCTCCACCCAAGCGTGTCTGGGCCAAACTTTCCGTCAGCAGAGCGATCACATCGCGCACGTGCAGCGGCGTCACAAAGCTGGACAGATCCAACCGAGCACGTGCCTCCGCTAGACTGATAAGACCGAGCAGCTGTCTGGATAAAGAAAACATATATATATAACTAATGAGTAAATTGTGTCTGCCGACCAGTTCGTTACGTAAGTCTTTATATCCGTACCAAGAACATGAAGTTCTTTGGTTTTATTAGAATTTCTGCATAAAAATATATCAATTATTTACAAGTATGCTTTAGCTTTTAATACTTGAAGCTTAAGGCTAATTGCTGAAAATAAAACTAAACTACAAAAAAATCTTCTTCTTTTCGCATATATTTTATCAATCTTACGTGTTATGCTAATTTTATTAGCCAATCTGTGAACATATTTGGATGTCAGAACTTTTTTGTCACCATAACGCATTTGCGAAGGTTAAATTGTTTTTATAATAGGAAATAAACAAATCGAATATCGAACATGTGTCAATGGATTGAGTCTTTAAGCATTGTCAACACAAGACTTAAAAGCATTAAAAACAGATGCTGGACTGGCCAGTCGGGTTGCTAGTTGGCTGCTTGGCGAGGGAGACAGTGCTTAAATCGATCCCAAACAGCGCACATCGCTTGCACGCATCTTTCATTTGAATTTATAAATTTTTTATTTTCAATCTCGGCTCGCACGTTGACGCGAACGGTTCGGTTCGAGGCGGTGCAGATTCGTTTTAGGTTTACGGTTTCGGTCATCAGCGTTTCCATCGATTTGTGGAAAAGCGCATCTGAGCGCAATTTCCAAACAGTTGGCATTGAATTAATTAAATTTAATGCTCACGTTGTCTTTGTTGTTGCCCATCGCCGACAGAGATTTTTGGGGTTTCGCAAGTCTAAAGAGTTTCTCACCAAATATTTGAAAACTGCAATAAAACCACTTAATTTGTGGTTGGGTGTTGGGCAAAAGATATGCACCCGATCATGTCGCCGCTAAAGTTTATTATCACGCTAAGCGTTCTTCTTGCAGCCGCGCAAAGTTTCGAGATGAACAGTAAGTTTACCGTCTCAATGTGATATTTAACAGTTGCATTTAATTATTAGTATTAAGCAGGAAATATTTTTTTTTTTTTTTGCGGTCATTCATTAAATTGAATTTCGATTTGTGGCTGCACGCGACATTATGCGCGCCAAGTCATCGGATTTAAATGTAATCCATTAAGTGATTCACATTTTTATTTGTTTTGTTCCCAGTGAATTCCGTATTCGCTTCATTATAGGAGTATTACAATGCATCAAGCATTCAAAGATTAAATGCAAATCAGCATTACAAGATTTACAAATTTTTCAGAACTGTTGTTTTCAATTACTTAAGACTATTATCGGGGCTTTAATACGATCTTGAATACTTTGACATACGTTTCAGTGTTGAAGGAAAATACAATTGGCTCTTACGGTTTGTAATGCGTAAAAAAATGATTAGTTGTGGTGTGTAATTAATTAATCCGTATTAAATGTTAAAATATGTTTGAGCATTTCTTAAGTAAATTTTCAGGTTTTAATAGCTGGCTAGCTAATTGAATCTCCAATTTTAGATATATCGTTTTTCATGACTACAAATTTTAATACGCTCTACCAGGCAATAAATATGCAAAGAACTGCAATTAAAAAAGTCCCATAATGCACACAATCAAAATTCATCTTCAATAGTATTCATTATTTACAAACAGTGACACTGAAAGATTTATGAAAACAAACGATGATTTGACATATTAGCAATAGATGTATTAAAGCGATTTGTATCTTAATTGTCCTAAAAGCAACTCAGCAAAAAATTCTATTTCAAAATTCTATTGCCCAAAATAATTGGCTACGTCACATTTGGGATGTTAATCAAAACACCTAAAAGGAGACGACATGCTTTAAGTATAAGGTTTTTTTTGTTTGCTTTAATATTTTGGTCAACATGATTTATTGAAAGTCATCCAAAAGCAGTAATTATAATATGTGATTCATTTACTATGATGTCTTAAAAATAAATAAAACAAAAAAAAAATAAAAAAATAATAAAAATTATGCCATTGATTCTTTTCCGGATACGAAAAGGATGAGCACATCGCATATAAAATAAATTGTGAGATTATTCTGCAAATATTGTAAGCACTTACGCTAAATTTGGCAAAGTTGAACGATTTGACCATAACATACACAACGATGAAAGTGTTTACTTTCAATATCAGGGTTTTTTATAATGAAAACATAAATATATAATCCATACAAGTCTAAACATTAAATGAATATTGGTCAAGTGTTTCAGGCTTAAAAGTCGTATCCCTAATAGATTTGTTGCGCTGGAAATTCAAGTTCCTGTTTTATGAGTATTTAGTATGTGTGTGCAACTTCTAGAATTCTCTCTTAAGCAAAGGTTAAGGACCCGAAATCCAAGTTCCAGTTTCCTAGTAGGAAAACAAGTTTCCTTTTACTTAGCCGAACAGACAAGACAGACTCAATAAAGAGATAGTTGAAGTTAAATGTTCTTTGTTAATATGAGGGAATTTTATGGCACAAAACTAGTTTCCAGTTTATCTCAATCAACCACAGTCTTCCTTAATGATGTGTACTTTATCCCATCCACAAACACAGTGACACAATACTACCAGATGCCACAGCTATACGACTTTGATGACTATGATCGGTGCCTGCACGAGTTCAGTGAGGATGGTGCCGGAGGCAACCCAGCAACCTATTGCTTTGTGCGCGCCGAGGTCCAGCCAAACGACTCGTCAGCGGCGTGGCGTGCCATCGAGGAAATCTCCAAGTATGACAGGCATCACTTCGATCATCGCCAGCTTAACTTCGGACTCTGTTTGCACAAATGCGAGGAGCAACTGGTTTCACTAGATGAAAATGCCAAGAAGCTGCTAGATGCGGGTATACTCACAGACAATGCCAAGGTGAGCTTATCAGAAATGTGTTCTATTTACAGAAAACTTTACTTTATTGCCAATAATTTCTGGTAGGTAACAAAAACATACAAATTAGCAGCTTCTGTCTATTTGGACGGTTCAATGGTTCAGCGTTTGATTTTGGATTTAATTAACACATCTCTATGAAAATGTATTCAAAAAACACGTTTAAATTTTGTGTAAACTGAAAATCGCTTTTCGATGCCATTTTGTACCATTGCAATCAACTTAATTTAATTCAATTTCTTGCCTTTGCCCAACTTTCGTCGGTTGCATCCAATCAAAAACAGTTTAAACTTTGTCAAAGCTCCCAAAAAAAAAATAAAAAAAATATACAAAACAAAAAAAAATCACGAAACGAACGAAAATTGATTAAAACTAAATCTGTTCAAGCTAACAACAATAAAAGCTAATGCGTAAAGAAAATAAAATAAAAACAAAACCATCCGAGTAAAACGGTTTTTGTACACATCGATTTAATTTTACTCTTTTGCAGCTTTCAGTGCCTATTCTCGTTTCTTAATTTACTTGTATTAATAAAATAATTTATATTAGATCACTTATCTAACTTTAAAATCAATTTTTCCTTATTTATATATTTATATAATACCCAAATTTCGTTTTAATTACCAATATGCAACAAACTGTTTAATAAAGCCCAAATACCCCATTACAAAGAAATAATAACGAAAAGCAAACCGTTATTAACAAATCCACAGTTTATTCAACTCATACGTACGCCTAGTAATGTCTTAAGCAATTAGTTGAAATTGATGTAAACAATAATTTGTAGAAAATATTTCAACAGATTCAGCTAAATTTCAACACATTTTAGCAGAGATTTTATTTCAATTTAAAAAACTAATTAGTATTGGAATCGCCCGCTTTTAAGTATTTTAAACGCTTGAAATGCGATCTTTACTAATAATTGAATTGATGTGCAGCCCACATAAATGATAAGATCACTAAAATCCACTGATAATCTGAGGTCGCCAAACTTAGAAATGTAGTTTTACATTTATGGGTTATTGAAAGTGGAAGCCGACGCATTTCTTTCCCTACTAAGACTGTGTCGTTAAATGGCCAATCTGATGGAAACTCGATGATACATATTTAAATGCTGTTTACATTTGTCGCTGCAGGTTAATGTGTATCAGGAACTGTTTGCCATCGAGGCAGGCAATCGAGCTCGTTTTAATGAGCTAACCAACGCCTGCATCAACCGGCGCTTGCAACAGCTCAACTTTGGAGTCCAAGCCAAAAGTGTGATAGAATATTGTGATACGACAGCCACAACCGGCAAGGTCGAAAAAGGTAAGAAAAATGTGGCGTCTAATAATCATGTAAATAATGATAAAAATTGTAGATGTGTACATCTAAAAATTTTTACAAAATTGATTTATGTAAGAAAACTTTCTCAAGTTTTCGAAGCTTTGTTAATTTACTAAAGATAGCTTGGAAAGCTTGAAGGAAGCCAATTTTAATCCGGTTGTTTTCAATGGAAATAAATAAAATAATTATTTAATTTCTCTCTCTCTGTCTCTCTCTCTTGTCCTTTTCTCCCTAAATCTTTCCTTTATAGATGATCCATGGAATTTGACTGTCTATATTGTGATTTGTGCTGTAATCCTTTTGTGCTGCGTGAGCACTCTCATCGACTTGCATTTAAAGTGCCACCGTGATGACAAAATGATGAAGGAGCGCGACCATTACAAGACCCCACCACGTACTCTGGTTACCCGGGTATTGGTCACGTTCAGCATTGCTAGGAATTGGTATCGATTAAATCAGGAACCAATTGGCAAGGTCGGACGCGAGTTCCGCTTTCTCGATTGCTTCAAGTTCTTTGCCATGTTTATGGTCATCTTTGCGCACACCAATTGGGTGATCTATGAGGGCGCCATCAGCAATCCGCAGGATCCGGAGCGTATGCTGCATACGGCAGCTGGAACGCTGCTTATCTCTGGCTCACTAATTACAGTCACTTTCTTTGTGGCTAGTGGCTTATTGCTGACCATCAGTTGGCTGACAGTTATTCGCGCCGTAGCAGATCGCAAGCCAGAGAAGTGGCGCTTAACAAGTTATGTTGGCCTCTTTGCCCAGTTTAATGCGTTTCGCTATATACGGCTGACTTTGCCTTATGGCTTTGTCCTGCTGCTGAGCGGCGTTTACTTTAAGAATGCCGGCGGACCGCTCTGGCGGCACATTTATGAGCGGGAACAGTTGGCCTGCCGCAAGAACTGGTGGACTAATTTGCTGTTTATCAACAATTTTGTCGGCACCAATGAAAGGGTGAGTAATGCTGCAGAATCAGCTAGATTTCTTTTGGACTCCTTAATTTTACCATTTTGCAGTGCATGCTTCAGGGTTGGTATTTGGCCTCGGACACGCAATCTTTTGCGGTAAGTTTGCTGGTGCTGATGCTGGGACATCGTTTTGGACGCTGGAGCAAGCAGATTTATGCCATCGTGCTGGGTACTTCTATGCTTCTGCCCGCTGTGTTGACCTATGCCCTGGACTATTATCCCATATTTCTGCCTTCGCCGCAGTAAGAGGCTGAACAGCTGGTGTAATTATGTCCACAATTATCATTTATGCTTCTTTAATAGAACGCAAAAGGATTCGTTTATTGGGGATCGTCAGTTCACCGAGTTTTACACATCCTTTCAAATGAACTTTTCCTCCTATTTCTGTGGTGTCCTTGCTGCCCTTGTCTACGATCAGTTGTCCTTGAAGCAGTACAAATTGAGAGAGTTGCGCAGTTTTCAATTCCTGTGGTTTGCATTGCTCCCAGTTGGTGTCTTGTGGCTCTTCACGGCGCATCCGATATATCAGCATTACTATTCGGAGACGCCTCGATTTTGGGGCGCTATGTATGCGGCCGTGCAGCGCAACTTTTGGGCTTTTGGACTCAGCATACTTGTAGTGGGCATGGCCTCAAAGGTCGGATGTAAGTACAGCTCCAATAAAATTCGAATATAATTCAATCTTTAACTTCTTGAATACGTTTTAATAATTTAGTTTTATTTAATTAATTGCCTTTTGTTTGCTTCTATGATTTCTGGTCTAATAATTTATTTACCAGCAATTATTTTATTGTAATTGAAGTTACTGAGCTATATTAAATACATTTTTTATTTACCATTTCCAGGGATTTTCCTCAAATTTGCCAGCCTGCCCATTTTCCGTGTATTGGGTCGCCTCACCTA
Source organism: Drosophila demipolita (assembly GCA_035042405.1). Taxonomy (NCBI): domain Eukaryota; kingdom Metazoa; phylum Arthropoda; class Insecta; order Diptera; family Drosophilidae; genus Drosophila; species Drosophila demipolita. Next base: position 3,689,317 of record JAWNLI010000349.1, on the reverse strand, counting down.
TGGCGTCTTCATAATGCACCTTCTAGTGGCACGTTTGGCACTTGCCACTGTGCGTGAGCCCATCTTCTTTGGAACGGGTACAACGGTAAGTTGAGGATTCACTTCTGCCCCCGACTTTGTCAACTAATTAAATAATTTTCAGTTTGCGTACACTTTATATGTATTGTGCGCCTCGTATCTGAGTTCTTTGGTGCTGGCGATATTTGTAGAGTTACCTGTGTCATCGTTTCTTAAGCTGATGCGCTAAACTAATATGACAATGACATTTGTTCCAAATTCTCACGGAAAACAACTTTAAATTTATGTCTTGTATATCCATTTGCTTTAGATTTTTTAATTAGTTTTCGTGTCGATTTTAAGCAAATGTCATCGTTCATAAGCTTTAATCTTAACTTATCTTAAAAATGCTTTACTGTTAGTTTATAAACCTAAGTAAATTACCTTAATGAAAGCACAAGGGATGAATAAATATGAATAAAACTATGATAAATCAATACTTCTAAAAAAAAACAGCCTCAAAATTTTGTTACTTACTGACTTAAAGTTTTGGGATTTAAGCTCTGACACTTGCCATCGTACATCTTCCTTCAAATCAATTTATATATACGAAACTTCTTCACTCACCCCATGCCAATTTGGCTCTGTTCGTACTCCGCTTCGCTCCGACGACACAACTCGAGAAAGTGCCTCTTAATGGCACTGGAAGCCGCCTCGTTGAGCACCGGTTTCACATTTTGACGCGCATAGGCAATGAATTTCTTAATCAGTATGGGTGGCAATAGATCCAATTCCGCATCCTCTACAACATTGTATTCAAGACGCTTATCCAAGTCGTAGTCCTGCTGCAAGATGCTGTCCTGGTCATCTGCTGGCAAAACAGGCCCTTCATAGAAGCTGCTTTCGCATATGGATTCACTCAATTTTGGCTTGACTGCATAGCGTGCGGCGATCTGTTCGCGTTTCTTGGCGCCAGCATGAAGGGCACGCACATGCTCCGTGAGCGAAATGTCGCGTGTGGTCGAGGGTTTGTCCAGCAGCACGTAAACCAAATGGAACTCCTTGAGCAGGGCAGCTGTGATGCGTATGTTCTGCAGCAAATAACGCGACTGATCGTATTGGCCACGCTGAGGGTTGGCGCTGGCTATAATCGAGGGTTGTGCCTCGAATGCTACAAAGGCACCTGGCAGCGGTATATTGAGTTGTCCCGACTGCATGCACTGCAGCAACAGTTGCTGCTTGGAGGCCAACTTATCGACGCCATCTACCAGACAGTGACCCCCATTGCTTGCCGAGAGTAGAGCCCCAGCATCCATGATGCGCTTGTTGCGGCCGCTAAATGTGATGCCTAATTGATTGGCTGTTTGGGCACCACGTTTGCCACTGATGTAGCCGCCACGTTCGGTGAGTTGTGCACAGTTTTGGAGCAGCTGCGATTTGCCAATGCCTGGATCACCGACGAGCAGCACATTTATGTTGTCACCTAGTAGTGAGAGAAGGCAGGCAGCCTTCGCCATTTCCTGGCCGTGCAGCTCCGGTGCCAGCGATTGGACCAAAAGCTTGAAGCTATTCGGCTCCGCGTTGATCATGGAAATGGCCTCCAGATCCCGTTCGTTAAACTCACGCTTCACATGCTTTGCCCGCTGTACACTGCACGCCCGCAAGTACGCCTGCAAGTCCCCACCAGCCGTAACAGTTGTGTTCTCTTCGCTGTTGTCACACAAAGAGCGTAGCTTCAGCACGCCTGTCACAATAATCTCCTGACCCACATGAACGGCATCGACAAGCTCGTGTCGCAGCTCAATGTCCAGTTGGCCGGGCAGCGTGTTATCATAGTCCGTAAGCAGCGATAGACTGGATTCCTCCAGCCTAATAATCTGGCGCGCGACCAGCCGCGTATAAGGCGAATTCCGCAGCGCTAGAAAATTATCTTTGGCGCGGCATTGCGGCTTTAGGCAGTGATAGGGGCGGGGCGTGAAGTTGCCACGCTGCCGCAGTGACTGTTCCGTATTGCAGCGGGTGCAGCGAAAGGCGTGCCAGGCCAGACTGTATGTGGGCTCACCCACACAGCTTACAATACCGTGTACCGCAAATAGAGTGTCCACTCGGGCATGAGTTATCTGACTGATTAGCTCGACGGGCACAAAGTCCTCGGGCCGGACGTAGATCTTGCGTGTGCGTCCAGTGCGCGGCACATATGTATTTTCAGTGGATACCAATGGAAAGATACTATCTGCAACCTCTTCGGCAACATCCAGACAATTGTTGATGACAACCGTGTGCATTGCGAGCGCAACTGTGGACAACGTACGCAGTGGTTGCTGCTGTAAGTCCTGAACTAATGTTGGCCACACTGCCTTCAGCTGCTCGTCGTTCACAATGCCGGCGGCGGGTAGGTAAAAGCACCCACGTTGGCGTATCAGCACTAGATCATACTTTTGCGGATTGCGCTGGAAGTGCGCCTCTACGGCCACAATGCGTTTGGACAACTCATTGTCCGCGACGTATTGTTCGCTTAGGAAATACAGCCGCCAGCCGGGACAACTCCTAGGATTGTCCACGAGCAGACTGCGCACCTGCAGCGCATCCTCGGGAGCCACGTAGTTTTCAGGACGCAAATAACTGCAATCCAAGGCAACATTTGTGCGATGTTTACGACGCGAGTCACCATCGACATGGGATCGATTCCAGCCTCTGGGTTGAGTGACTGCGCCTCTTTCAGACGATTCTGGTCGATTGCCGCCTGCAGGTATAACGCGGCCGTTGCGGCGAAAATAAAAATATGGACGATAGCCACCGCCGCCACGTGCTCTGCCGCGCACAAATCTAGAGTTTCGAAGTCCAGCTGCTGGTGGATTCATTCGAAATTCACAAAAAGCACAATTTTTAAAATTGCGCAAATCGTTGGATTAATTTTCGCGGTTTGCTTCCTCTTCTCACTCTGCTCTATTTCTTTACAAAGGAAAATACCGATTCAGATGTTATCGATATGTCACTTTATTAGTATTTTTTAAAATTATCTTTAGTTTTGGTATTTGTGAATATGTCAAGCGAGTTCATACTGAGTATTATTTTTAGTAGGGACTTGGTTAAATATATTTATTTATATTACTGAAAACATACCCAATAAAAATTTAAGAAATCTAACTATAAATATTTCAAAATGCCGGTGAGTGATTTAGCTTGTTTGAATAACTAGTGAACAAGTGACTTGTACGCACCTATTGGCGAAAGTATTGTTAATTTTGGTTATTTAAATCCCGGACCTCACGCAATGAAATTGTTTGCCCATTTCTAGGCCTACCACTCACAGATCAAGGACTTTCGCCAACAGGTGGGCAATATGGCTATACTGCCATTGCGTACCCAGGTACGCGGACCAGCCCCAAGTGCCAATGTGGACAGTGACATTATTGATGAGTCACTTTATTTCTTCAAAGCCAATGTATTCTTTCGCACATACGAAGTGAAGGTGGGCTCCATATTCAGGTGGAAGTTTGTTTTTACAAATACATCATTTATATATTTCTTTATATGCAGTCGGAAGTGGATCGAGTGCTCATCTATATTACGCTTTACATAACTGAATGCCTGAAGCGACTGACACGAATTACCAGCAAGGCTCAGGGCCAGCAGGAGATGTATAGTTTGGCCATTTCCAAATTTGATATACCAGGCGACGCTGGTTTCCCATTGAACTCTGTGTACGCCAAGCCACAATCCGCACAGGATGCCGATCTGATGCGTCAGTATTTGTTGCAGCTTCGCCACGAGACCGGTAACCGTGTTGTGGAGAAAGTGTTCAGCACCGAGGATGGCAGACCAAACAAGTGGTGGACTTGCTTTGCCAAGAAGAAGTTCATGGAGAAGAGCCTGGCCGGCCCGGGCCAATAAACAAACATGAAATTAGTAAAGAATTTATATATCGAATATATCGATTTGTATTATTTATTTACGGCGATGTATAAAAATTCAGTGTTATTCTCTTATCCGCCTGCTAAAAACTATCCAAACTTTCCGAGCGTCTATAAAAATATATACTATAAATATAAAACACATATTTACGTTGTTAATGAAGACGGGGCAAAGACGCTTTTTAATTGGAAATCATCCTAAACAAATATTCTAATCTGTACAATAAAAGTTAACGATACAAATGGTCGGCCTGCAGATTGGAGGCAATTTCCGATTCCCATTTATCTCCATTGCACAGCAGCTTCTCTTTGTTATAAAGCAACTCCTCGTGTGTCTCTGTTGAGAACTCAAAGTTGGGACCCTCAACAATTGCATCGACGGGACAGGCCTCCTACAATAAACGTAGGGTAAAACACAATTAATCTTCATATTCCTGCTGGCCATATAGCTTATAGATTACCTGACAGAAACCGCAGTAGATACACTTGGTCATGTCAATATCGTATCGTGTTGTACGCCTGCTGCCATCGGCTCGCTCCTCGGCCTCGATGGTGATTGCCTGGGCGGGACATATGGCCTCGCAGAGCTTACAGGCAATGCAGCGCTCTTCGCCGCTGGGATAGCGACGCAGGGCGTGCTCACCACGGAAGCGAGGACTCAGTGGTCCCTTTTCGAAGGGGTAATTAATTGTCGCCGGCTCCTTGAAGATGTGCGCCAGTGTAACGGCAAAGCCGCGAAAAAGCTCGCCAAAAAACATTGTTGTAGCAGCACGATCTGTGATATCCTCAAATTCCATGCTCAGCTCCTTGTTGTTCACATATACGTAGCCCTTGGGAACGGCAACGATGTCTTTGGGCTCTGCTCTCTGGGCAGCCAGCATGCGTGCGCTGGTGGTGCCAAACATGCGCTGACCTGCATACAAAGCAAATTACTATTATTATATTGTATCCGGCACATCATGAATAATCCGAGCAGTGGCAATTTTTTCTTTACTTTACTATGACATAAGGTTACATAACCTCATAACATTAACAATTGGTAGTATTTTTACATTTTCTTTAGTACATGCGATAAATAGACACTAACCATGGCGCGATACTGTAAAAATTCGCATTGTTAGCGACATGTTTACGATTCACGAATTAATTTGTCGAAAAACAAAATTACAATTGTTTTGTTGTGATAATTTTTTGGGTCGATAGAAACACATGAAACCAGGGCTGGGAAAACGCTGCAATTATATCGATTACTAATGAAATCCCAGCTCATTATCGAGTTTTATTAGTCACTTACCGACTAGTATGTTTTCGAACAGGCAAGTGAATAGTTGTTTTAAAGGTACAGCTTCTTTTTATTGTGAAAATCACAAATTAAATTGCAATAAATAATCCTTGTTAGTAATTGCTACTAATGTAGGTGCATTTTTTATTTTAATACTAAATAATTATTGTGTCTAACAACGAAGGTCATTTACATTTCCAACGGTGACGACATCGCTATTTTTATACACCAAAACAAATTTCGCAAGCGCACGCAAACATGTCGGAAGTATCCTATCTGCATATGCTTACGAACAAGGAGTTGCACACGAAATGCTTGGAATATGGTCTGCCAAATATACCAGTAACCGACTCGAGTCGCCAGGTTATTATGCGTCGCTTGCACGCTTCAATTTCGGGCATTCCCTTGAACAAAAAAAAAAGTGCTGCAGCTGAAAAAAAGAAGACACCTAAACACCTAGAAGCCACAGAAGAAGCTTTAGAGAACAGTAAGCCGACACCAGCCGCAGAGGCAGTCAAGAAGAGGAATACAATTGCAGCAACCAAAACTCAAAGCTACAACAAGAGCAACTATAATAATAACAACAACAGTCGTCGCACAATTGCTGATACGCCCAGCGAATATTATAACGATAACGCGTCCATGCGCTCCTTTGAAACAACAACAACCGTTTCGGATTTGGGCTCACAGTCAGAGGATGATGATTACAACCAGTACAGTACGGCCAGCGTGCAACGCGATGATCCGCGTCAGCGTCGCTCGGTTTCGTTGAGCAAATCCGGTGTGGTGACTACTTCTTATATGCGCGAGGTGCAGCAGCCACAATACGAGAAGGAGGAAGACGTGGATCTGCCCAAAAGTTATACATATCATCGTCCACAGGTGGCATCGCCGTCTGCGCAGTCACAGTCCGTTTATCAGCCACGTAATAAACGCGACTATTCCCCAGGCTTGTCTAGGCAAAGTCTGACCCAAACTCAGCTGAACTCAACCAGCTATTCCAATGCCATCAATGAGCAACCGGCACACAACACATACAGGGGCTCAGCTGCGCCATTTAATTGGAGTCCTGCACCCAAACCAGCGATGAGAAAGCGACAGACCGTTGGAGACAGCGGCATGGTTAGAGGTCGCCTTTTACAGCCCACTTATCAAATGAACACACTGTATCCACAGCTCAATGAATTCTATGATCTGCCCGACAGCAGACCGCAGCCAATGGACGTGGACACGAACAGCGAATCGGAGCCGGAAATTTTTACCAATCACCGTCGTTCGCCAGGCAGCAGCACCATTGAATCCCCGTATGTCAGCCAATTTTCGCGTCAGCTGGACACAGGCAAACGTTCTTCACCCTTGGCCAGACCACAAATCCGGGCCCATATTCAGCAAGATGATCCAAATTCTCCAATGCAGCAATTTCGCGAACTCTTAAGAAGACTTGACCAGCAATATCATTTGAAGTTTTACTTCTTTTTAACATTATGCGTGTTGTTTGCCACATTTCTGTACGTGATTGTCACACCTTAAAAACGTTTATAATCTTTTCGCATTGGTTAAGGCTTCAAATAATGGATAATATCTCAAATCGGTAATCAAATCATATAATTTTTAGTTTAATCTGTTTTTGATTTATTTAAATCATGTTTAGGTGATAGACGGAGTAAATAAGGGATCATTACACTGATTAAATTACCTTCTATCGTAATGCCTTTCTCGGAACTTAAATATACCTACTAAAAACTACTAGTAATTGTTGCATTTGAAATGTTTAATAAAAATCTGGTGACAACTAATTAAATATCTTTTCTTTCACATTTTTGAAGTATTTCCAATTTTACGCAGTGCGGTGGTATATGTATCGATATATACCGTAATATATTGAATTGAATTGAACAACCAACATTGAGGGAGGGGCACGTAGTAAACAATCGCCCCTCAACCCTTCCCAGCTTTGAATAGATTTAGTTTTTTTCCTTTTCGCTTAATTGCTCTTTTTTTAATATATAATTAGAAAAGTGTACTACATTACAATTATTTCATTAAATAAACTAATTAAATGTAAATGTTTTCAGTGATTTTTTTATCTTGTTTTTGTGGCTTGCATTTTAGTTATCAGACATAGTCTTTAGGCTAATATTTACACGCTGTTTAAGAATTGCAGCACAAATATGTGTAAAATCGTGGGGGCGCAGGCAAAATTCAGTAGCTTATGAGAGTGAACAATTTAAGAGGATGTTGGGGTTGTGGAAAAAAGAGTGGAAAGGAAGTAAAGATATATTGTAAACATGACTGACTCAACGAGGTTTAAATCACAAAAGAAAACATGCTCAACAATGGCAGCTTTGGCCCCATTCAATTGAAATGGAACTTAAATTGGAACGGCGAACCGTGCTGGAAGTGCGCGAATGGATCTGCCCCGCGGAAGCCATGCTGATTGCTTTCAGGATCCAAAGGATCCTCGCCATTGTCGAACTGGCGCCGCTTCTCGGGATCCGTCAACACCTCTTTCGCGGCGGCAATATCAATAAACTTCTTCTCAGCCAACTTTTTCTCGTCGTCCTTGAAATTGTCAGGATGCCATTTCTGTGCCGCCTTGCGATAAGCCTTTACAATTTCCTGTTTGTTGGCACTGCGCTTAACGCCAAGGATTTTATAATAATCCCGTCGCTCCGCTTGCTTCTGTAGCTTCTTAGCCTTTTGTATACCCTCCTTGGCCCGCGAATTATTCTCATCCATTTCCAGCGCAGACTGGAAATCGTGTATGGCATCATCATACATTTCGCTGCCCAATAGCGCTTCGGCGCGATCACAATATAGCTGGGCATCCTTCAGAATGTCTAGCGCCTGTTTGCATTGCGACAATGCTTTGCCGTATTGCTCATCGCTGGTGTAGCAGGAACAGAGAAGCTTGTGCGCCTCGTAGCGTATCATTGTCTCCTCGGGCTCATACTTAAGTACGGCCTCGGCGGCGACAACGCAATCGGTCGCCTGTTTCTCCTCACGAGCCGTTTCCGCTGTCACCAGCTGCTTTTCTACTTTGCGCACTTTCTTGTAGAAGGGAAAACAGAGTTTGTGCTCGGGATCGTATTTAAGGCACTCGCGGATCTCCTTCAGCGCATTGGTGCAATGTCCAATACTATAGAGCAACTGTGCTATTTTATAGTGACCCTCGGTGCTGTCCTGCGACAAGCGATTGACCTGCCGCAAATCCGAAATAGCTGAAAGCGCATCATTTACTTTCAGATATGCATCGGAACGTGCCTGTCTGAAGACGAGACACCACGGGGAGAACTCCAGCAGTTGAGTGAGCATGCCAATGGCATTCTGCTCATCATTATTATCCATCAGATGCTGCACCAGCTGCCACTGCTCCTTGGCCGGGCGCAGTCGTGAATAATGCTCGTGCACGACGCCATTCTGTGGCTCCTCCCGCAGCACAAGTTCAAAATCAACCATGGCCAGATCATAGTCGCCGCTCTTCATATGCACAATGCCCCGTTGGCTGCGCGCCGCTATAAAGTCCGGCTTTAGTTCCAGCACACGACTAAAGTCCTGGATTGCAAAGCGTGTCTTGCCCAGTGCCAGATAGACGGTACCGCGCTTGAACAAAGTCAAGTAATTGTTGGGATCACCCTCTGGAAAATGGATAAGTTTAAATTTAGAAGTATTGACTCCTTTTCCGCTTTGATTTTGACTTACCCACGGCTGCGTGGTAGTGCGTCAGTGCATCTGACAGCTGACCTCGTGCCAGAAATTCTTTGCCCATCTCCAGATGATTGTCGATATCCGCTTGATTTGGAGATACCGCATCGGCGCCTGTATAGAGTGACGTGTATTTAAATATTATTAGTAAGTTATTCATTTGCTTGAGAGTTCGTTTTCACTTACCGTCCATGAAGAGTTCGAGCAACAAAAGTAGGACACAGGCGGCCAATCTTCTTTCGCCACTGCCAAATTGCAGAAGATCACTTAATGGCAGAGCCATTATGCTACCTGCCCAATTATGCGTGAGTGTGCGTGTGGATGTGTGGGCGTGATCGTGTTTGTGGGCGTCTTAGGCAATTGCGAGTGTGTTTGATCAAAATCAAAGTTTTGCATGCACACGTCACTTTTCTGGCTAATAGAAAAATCTTTCTGTCTGTTTCTTTCACAGCTGCTTATCTTTACCGTTGCACCTGTCTTCGAGATAAAGTTTGTTGTTGGCAGTGATGCCGATTGGCATAGAAATTCGCGTCCGTTTAAGGAAAAAAAAATAACAAAAAACTAAAGGATCTTTCACGTTGCTTTGTTGCAATTTAATATAGTACTACGCAATTAGCTGCTTTGTGTCCATTTCGATCGGTAGCCGACTCGTTATTGCTCTTCAGCAATACGTTTACCACAGTTTTTGGTAGAACTTGCTGTTTAAAAACCTAAACACTGACGTGTTATGCGAGCTACAAGAGGCCACATAAACGGCGTTGCCACACAGTGCGGCGGCATATGACAACATCTGGCAGCGCCATACAGAACAGGTATGTTTTTACTGTGCTGACAATATATATCGCTGTTTTCTTTTATTTAAATGCTTCAACTTTGTTTCATTTCATAGTTCTAGTTAAATAACAATTGATAAATTTTGCTGTATATGGAACTCGAATTTGGTAAATATACTTATATTGCACTACCACAACTAATATACAAAGTATACTATCGGTATTGATATTTTTTACATAATTGTTATTGTAAATAAGTGTGTTTAGATTTTAAATAAATGCAATATCTTTTTGAGCATTAAAAAGTTGCTTTGCCATTTAACTTAAATATGTTTTATAACATTTCCTTACTTATCACTAAAATGGTCATGTATTGTGCCTTACGAGGTTGGCTTATAAGTATATAAATATGTGTGCATATTGATTATGATCTGGAAGGATCATAAAATATGATCTCTGAATATGAAAGTCGAAAGCTACGCGAGTTGATTGTGGCAAGAGAGCTGATAAGATTTAACCTTTATGTAATCTGCCTAGAGAGTATAAAGCATCAGCATCCTGTGCCTCAATCATTATGCATTTATAAATTTGTCTAATTGAAAAGTTAGAATTATAGAGAGTGGAACAAGTGGAGGGTCTACGATTTTTAAATTCAATGTTGGATTTGGCTTTTTTAAAGCGTTTACCATTAATATAGTATTAATTAGGGTAGTTTTGATGCTATGCTATCTCAATATTAGTTATTTGCTGTTCCACTTTAAGCATTTTCATTGGAACATTTAGGAAATCACAATGTTGATCATATTATCCAGTGAATCTTTGGCATGCGACTGGTTCGTATCATGTGCCTTTTTCATATGAGCTGAAAAAAGGATAAGAAAATGTTGCAATGATAATACTTTATATACTATCTTCTAAATACAGTTGTCATACTTTTAAATTTGATGTGAGTCACAAAACGTTCCTGGCACAAATCGCATTTGTAGTAAGTGTTACCCGTGTGTACACGTTGATGGAGACGCAGAGATTTCTCAAATAGATAAGAACGTCCACAAGTGTCACACTTGAAGTTCTTCTCCAGAACTAAAATAAAAATAATGATGATTACATAGACTGTTGAATACTCTAAATTGTTGCATACTCTCATGACTGCGCATATGCTGAGTAAGTACATATTTCAGGGCAAATGACTTGCCGCAAACATCACAAACATTGGGCTTCTCGTTTGAATGCGTCTTCATATGCCACTTTAAATCCTGGGCACGCTTATAGCGCTTGGAACAGTGACTACAAGCATGCAGTCGATCTGCAGAATGCACAGCCATATGCCGCTCCAAAGCTGACTTCATGTTGAAACGTTGAGAACAGCTGCCGCATTGGAAGAGACCCGTATATTGGCGCTCCCGTTTCCGCTGGAGTACTCGTTTATTGTTCGCAATAACTGGAGCTGACCGTTCGCGTTGGAGATGCTCGGCGCTCATGTGCTGGATGAGCTCCTGTTCGGTGTCAAACTCCTGGCGACAGGTTTGGAACATGCATTCGCTGCGCTCCTGATGAGTCAGATTTTCCGTGTGCAACTCGAGCATGTGAATACGCTTTTCAGCATACGAGTCAAAAACTTTTCAACAAAATTTACGTTTAATACAATAACAAAAAAGGTTTATAATTAAATAACATGTTTTAGGGTGTCATGAAACGGTAACAGATTTTTGCAGTGGTCTCTCGTTAGTTATTTTCGTTGTTTTTCAATAAAATAACTTTTTTTATTCCCTGAACCCATGGAAAATGTGCAATGGTATGTAACATCCGTCTGTCCATCCGTCTGTCTGTACAAACACGCGGATCTCAGAGATCGGTACCAGCGAAGAATAATCTTGATTTATTGTATATATAACTGCCGCCATTTCTCGATTATCGGTCAATTTCATTTTCCTTTAGCAATAAAAGCCACAATTTTAAAGGCAGAATCTTCTAATTTACACATATGCACATATTCATATCCTTTATATTTATCAAAAGCATCAAGATCGGATAAAAAACACTCACGCTATGATCAATAACATATTCTCATATTGGTCTTATTTCTACCAGCAGCCACAAGCATTTTCTGCATGCATAAAGATGCGTGCGCATGTGTGAGAAATAGGTGGCATGATATTTGATGCTAGCGTCAATTTGTTTATGTGTGTATTCTGAAGAACGCCGTTTCGTATATATGTATGTATATGTACGATTTCTTATCCAGTCAATTAGAATCAGTTCGGGCTGGTAATGAAGAAATGCGCTGCAATTTTTTTTTACTCTTCAGTGCCTTGCTATAAGAAATAACTCAGTCTGCTCAACATTTTTTAAAGGTAAATTTGCCAATAAAGTTAGAATTTTTTCACAGCTGGGTCCAGGGAATATCGTATCGAGATCGATACTTGACTACAGCTTTCTTAATTGTTCTTGTTTTCCGTTAATGTCGAATATTTCAGATTGGTCGTAACAAAAAAACCCATTCAATTTAAAATATGTGCTGTTTTAAAATCTGTGTTTTTTCTTATATAGCTTGTATTTTCGAGAGACCACTGTACATTGCTTGCATGCTGCGCTCCGAGGAAGGGTGTCGTACAGTGTACTTTATTGGTTATGCAAGGTGGTTGATTAACTAACTGGTTAAAATTGTATCTAAGATATAAAGAAATTACAAAAGTGTTAACGATATTATGAAGTTTGTTGACATGCTTGTTTTTTGGCTAATAGGTGTATAAAAAAGAGCTGAGCCATGTTTACCGTTGAATTGCATATAGCGCATATAGAAATAACTTGACTAACACACAACAAAAAGCAGCAGATTGCCATCTTCAGAGGTGTATGTGATATCTTAAAGCGTTTGCGATGTATGTTTTGATGATGTGACAGATGGTTTTCATTAATGAGTTCTTATAATTTAAATTAAATCTTTTGTTAAGTGAGCTTCGCTTCTTTAATTATCAAACGATCACTTGTCTTAAAGTAATCCAAACTCACAAAACGAAAGACATTTTTCAGCATTTTAGCCTTTTAGACAGCCTTCAGAAGCAATTCCATATTTTTTCTAAGATGTAAATAATAATATATATAAAATTATATATATATAAAAGTTAGTGGAAAAAATATACAAAATTTAACTCTTCAAAACTTTTGAGGACTTGTAAAAATTAATATTTAATCCAAAGCAATCACATTCGCCTATTATATGGATAACATTTTTATCAAATTCTTATAAAATTACTTAAGAAATAAAAGTATTAAATTTTTTTTGATTTATGTTGATTTAACTCATCATTATTTAATTTTATTCTCACACCATTGTTTTTAGCGTTCTGATTGATGGTCTAAATATGGCCAAAGTGCATGAAGCTGTCCAGATTTAACTTACCCTCAGTGCAAATGCCACATTTGAAGGGCTTCTCACCACCATGCTGTCTATAGATATGCCATCGAAGGGTTTTAACATGTGTGAAAGCTGTAAGCAGATTCTAGATATTAATAGTATGTAATATACGTAATTGGCCAGACCACTCACCATTGCCACAGAAACCGCAGTATTCACTCTTGCGAGAGCCGGTTGTGTGAGTTGCCTCATGGCATTTGAGATGTCGTTGATTGATGAAGAGCCTGTCGCAGCCATTGTGACGACATCTCAACTGCCTCTCTGGCTTGTGCCAGTTCATGTGGTAATGGAGGCTTTTGCGTGTAAAGAAACGCTTTTCACACATGCTGCACTCGAAATCCGTTTCCGAGTGATATTTCTCGATGTGATGCTGAAGATTATGACGATCTCCATACTTCTTGCCGCACACGTCGCACGCGTAGTGCTTGATGACATGGGCGCTCTTCATGTGCACGGTGCGGGAGGCAGCGTCCTGGAAGATTTCTGTGCAATGCGGACAGTTGTAAGGCTGATCCTGATCATGTGCGCTACTAATGTGCTCTAGGAGCATATGCTGCAGTTCATAGCTCGCCTGTGGCTTGTAACAAAATTTGCAAGCATAGCTAATGTTCAATGTGCTGTAATCTGAAGCCAAATCAGTTTGCTTGTCTACGAATGGCTGTGGGGATTTATCTATTTCGTTGATGTTTATCGATTCCACATATATTTCTATGGGTGTTGGCGATGTGTTCTCAATAATGGCAGTGTCTTGTGTTGCTTTTGTCTTTGTTATTGCTTCTATTTCTGCTGACTCTTCTGTTTCACTTGCAGCTTCTGTAATGTGCTCCTCTTCATCGTTCTTGTCATACAGCAGATGGGCATCGATTTTATCAAAAATATTCGAGAGCTTTAATTGCGCATCCTGGCAGGCCATGCGAAACGTGTAAATGGAGCAGAATTTTGTAAAACAATCGCTACATATTTTTTGTGGCAGTCCATCGTTAGGTGAGATCTAAAATACATATACATATGCAGTAAGCTCATTAACCAAACTCTGTGTAAAGTACTTCATCAATATATTTATGAATTTATATATAGCTTATATATATAGCGCCTAATTAAAATTCAACGCACAGACTTTTGCAAAGCACAGTAGTTAAGCATTTGCGAAAAGCGATAAGTAACGTACGATAATCGTTATCGATTCCGAATAGCAACCGTTGCACGATCAAAAGCTTCATTAAAATGCAATTCTCAAACTTTCACCAATTACAATTGCTGTTTTAGTTTTAGCATTTGACTTACCTGTAAATTCCAGTTGACAAACTCAAGGCGAATTTGCGCCATTTCGTTCTGCCAACTCGTTGGATGGAACAAGTCCAACCAATAGTTGTTATTGCCATTTTCGAAATCGCACCTTGCACAAGTGCGACACGTTTCCATGGCTGCAGCTATTAACAAACTGAACCGTCAACATCAATCCGTGACGCCCAGCTCCGAATTGCAATTGTTAGCAGGCAAACATACATACAAACATGCATGCATAAGCATATGAAGTATGTAAATCCAAAGTTATGCAACTTCAGAAATAACTCACAGACATACACACATACCAATTGTAGACCAAGTTTACAGCTGGAGTTGCTTGCAAACATCTGTTCCAATTTTAAAAGTTAAGTCAATGGAGATGCTGCTCTTTGTACCATGCAACCTGGGACACTCGAAAAACTTTTGTGCCTGTACACCAAATTAAAGAAGGAGGAGGAGCAGCAACAGCAAATTGGATGCTGTAGCCACATCCTGGGCGAGTGCGAGATGTTGTCTGTAGCACACTCCCGCGTGAACTGACCTTCATTGTTTGTTTAAGCCGCGGTGGAGAAATTGAATTCCCACGCACACAGACTCACTTACATCGGCACACACACACATATATAAGTATATAAATATGTGTATGTAACTGCAGAAATGGGGCGCATGTGTCGGTGCTGTCCCTTCCCAGAAGCTTTGTGCAGTCAGCTGTTTTCGTTTTGTTAGTGTACTTGCGCATAAACGTGACAATTTTTGCAAAACAAACAAGAGGTTTGTTCGTGGACAGCAAGCAGAACTTGAATTGAAATCTAGCCATAATAGAATATTAAGAGAACTTATTTTTTATTTCTTACTACAACTGCAGGTTAATTGTACTTAGTTTTTCTTTCAAGTTTGTTTCATTTATTTAATGAGTGAATGACTCTTGAACAACAAGTTTGCCCCACTGTGTGCTGTTCCATTCGACTGGCTGAGCAAAGAGAGCGAACAGCTTTTACACTCCAAAAAAAGCTTTTAAATGTGGCGATATTTGGTACGTAAAAGTTGTGTGTAGGCATTCTGATACTCTTACAACGGTTATTGACACAGATTGGTACTAACTTATAATTCATAAATACAACAAACTCAAATAATAGTTACATCACAATGCTAAAAAATTCAATTTTTTCATTTTTGTACACAGAAATTTGTTGAAAAGTTTACAAAACATTTGCGGAGTCGTCTATGTATATGTATATAAATATACTCTTGATCATCATCACTAACCAAGTCGATGTAGCTATAACCGTCCGTCGGATTTTGTACATATGTGGGATATCAGCTCCATACTAACTATATATTTTGACATAAATATCGGACAACTATTTTATATAGCGTTCATAACAATAATCAATCGATATGTTTTAAAATTATTATGTCGCAAGGCAATGTAGTCTTCGGCATGCCTAAATTATATTAAAAATCTGGCTCATTTTATAAAAGACAATATTTGCCACCCTCTTTATTATTTCATATCAAAAAGCGCTTACAGTTAACTATTTATGGTTTATTGATATTTATATACACAGAAATATACATATAAAGATTTAAACTATAATTACATTAGGCAGAATTTGAGTAGGCCAGAAAAATTGGAAAATTCTCGTTAACTGGGCGGCAAAATGCCCAAAGCTCGTAAACACAATTTGGCCGCATTTATCTTGGCCTCCTTTTTGTTATTGCAACTCTGGGCAGGCGTGTACGACTGTCCATTGATCTCCACGGAGAAGAGGAACATGCGACTATGCGATGGCCCGGAATCGCCTTTCAGCGTATATTGCGGTGGTGTCCACCGATTCTTCGATGTCAGTTCGTTGAGCACACAGACCGGATGCTTGTCCTGGGCGGTAAGCGCAACATGTGCAATATTTGTTGCATTTGTGTTCTTGGATGACGAACGCGAGCACGTTGCACGTGTCGGCTGCTGTTTGATATCCTCACGAGAGATCAGACCACGCTTGTCCAGCTTTACTGTAAGCTGGAGTGGCTGCAGTGAGCCTGTCTTGGTACGCCCGAGACCCTCGCCCGGCTTCCAGCCCATCTTCTGCAACAGTGTCATGCCCATGCCGCCTGTGACGGGCTTGGTGGAGGTCAACTGATCCTTGCGTGCCCACAATTGCGGCCCGCTACTCAGTTCGTGCACCTTCATTACTTGCGCACCCGTACTGCCCGTAAACTGACCGGGAAGATACTTTGATGAGGCCCACGAGGTCATGTCCCGCTGTGCGTTGTACATCATTTTTAGTGCCTCTGAATCGGCGGGGTTATCCTGATCAAGGAAAATCTCATTATTTCAATTGTCGATTATACAGTTAAAAGAAAAGGTAATATTTTATTTTTAATTAAGCAGAAGACCTTGTGAAATGGCTCTTTGATAAATGGATAAATATAAATAAATATATATATATTTTTTTTTCTATTAGTGGATGCTGACGTTCCTTCGAAGGTAAAGTAAAATGAGATTTGGTCAGTTACAATATCCCTAAAAATGTTTGTTTTCAGCTGCTCACCTGCAACCGCCTTATGGCACTTAATCGTTGTGTAATTATGCTGGACACATCCTTGCTGGGCGCCAGGGCATGTGGAAAAATGGAGACCGTTGGCGCTGGCGGAGGTCGTGCCGCTGTCGATGGTATGGGCACCTCCGGTACAAATGACACAAACGACGCTGGAGGCTTTGCAGGAGGAACTGAAGCAGGAGCAGCTGCTGCTGCTACACGAGGGGACACCGATAAGGGAGGGAGCACCGGTAAAGGAGGCGGCGGCGAAAGCGTTGTGGACGCACTCGTCGCAGTACGTCCATCAGAATTATTTGTGCTGTCAGCATCTGATTGATTGGGGACTGGCTTAAACGCAGGTTCCTGCATCTCCTGCTGTGGCAGCGTCTTGGCAAAAACATTCTTCTGCACATCCTTGAATATATTTGTGGCCTGCTTTGCGGAAGGTAGAGCAGGCAGTGGTGCCAGTGCATCAACCGGCACCCACACCTCGGACATGCGATGCACCTGCCCAGATGAGACGGGAAACTGCATTGTTATCGCCTTCGTTTGCTCGTCACGTCGAGTGGCCGGCACAATAGGTGTTGCATTCCGTATGTGCATGACAATCGGTTCGCGCTCCTTGAGCTGGAAGGGGTGATGGAAGGCTTTGGTGTTACCGTTTTTATCCACATCGGAATCCTCATCGGAACTCAGATCGGACAGCATATCGCCGTTGGAGATCTTCTTACAAAAGTTCGTCAAGTCCTGAACGCTGCGTCCGCCATAGCGCATCTTGAGCAGCACCTTATCCTTCACCTCCGGTGTCAACTCTGCCACTCCAGCCATATTGCCCCGCTTGAACATACTGATCGCATTGCGTCGCGCAATCTCCAACAGCCGCTTCTTATCGATGCCCAAATCCCGTGAACGTGAACGTGACCGTGATCGAGAGCGCTGCCTTGCGCTGGAGCTATTTGTATGACGCGCGGAGGAGTTCGTGTGACGCTTACTGTCGCTGGGATCCGGCTTAGATGAGTTGCCATAGAAATTGTTGCGGCCGTTTGCCTTCTCGCGCAGATAAGTTTCCTCATCGGAGAGCGAGATCTCATCGGATTGACGGCGCTCCGGCCTAACCTGTATGGATCTAATGTTCTTGTCCTTGGAGCGAGGAGTCTTTCCATCGTGGTAGCCATTATAGAAACTATTATGGCCACGTACCCGCTCACGCTCTTTCTCTCGTTCCCGTTCTTTTTCCCGCTCTCGTTCTCGTTCTCGTTCGCGGTCACGATCCCGATCCCTCTCCTTTTCACTTTCTCGCTCCCTTTCGTGTTCCCTTTCGACAATGTGATTCGCCTCCTTCTTTGCCAGCACTAGTGCCTTGTCTGCTTGAGTCTCCGTTGCATGTCGTTTCCTTGTCGCTTCCGACTTCTCGTGTTTAACTGTGCCCATTCGCTTTTCCTTGAATTTCTCACGATCCTTATCCTTGTGTTTATCCTTGCCATCCTTGTGCTTATGCTTGTGTTTCTTACGCTTATGTTTGTGCTTGCCGGAAGCCACATCTGAGTCGGAGCATTCGCCATCCGATTTCTCCTGTTTACCGCGCGATTTTTTCTTTTTATCTTTCTTGGATTTCTTGTGTTTTCTTAGCAGGTTTTTGTCATCTAGCAGTGCCTCAGGTGGTGCCGCATTAAAGACGCCAAAGAGCTCGGCGAGAATCTCATTCGATGATTTAACAGGCTTAATTTGTTTTTTATCCTCCAGCATGGAATCGTCGCTATCGCTTTCCGTAAGAGTGTCTGCTGAAAGCGGTGAACCTTCCGATTTGATGGCCCGTAGCTTCGCCTCAACCTCTGCATCGATCTTCTCGCTTTTTACCTGGACACGCAACGGTTCATCTACTGCCTGCTGCTGATGCTGGTCGAGAGTGTTGGCACTGTCCGTATTTTCAGTCATTGCTACGATGGTTGGCGTTCAATTGCATTATATCTTATATATACACAAATGGTTCAGATTTTTATTTTATTTTTTTTTGCACGCCTTAGATATTTAAATCGATAGATTCAGCTGGTCAAAATATTATAAATTTAGCCCATCTCTAATGGTGATGTGTGACATTTCGATTAATTCACAAATGAGTTGACAGCCCTATGTCATCGCGAAGCGCAGCCAACTTTAGTCACGTCGCTGTCACGAATTGCAATTTTTATATATAAAAAAAGGTTTAATCGCTGTTTCGGAGGCCTGTAAAGTGTCAGCCAAGTTATAAATACGGGTCAAACTAGCTAAAAATGTAAATAGAAGTGGATGAGACTCGATTTCAAAGTGCCAAAACAACAGCTTGGCTGCAAATTGACAACACTTCTAATCGCCATTTCTTTTTTTCATTTTCTTTTTCTTCCTCGTCGCCTGGTGTCTCTGCCCTCCTTTTCTACGACTGTCATTGTCATCGTGCGTGCTGCGTGCTGCCATGCAACTGTGTTGGTTCTCTCGATTTCGATTTTGTTGGAACGAACGAACGAACGGATGGACGGACGGACGGACATCTATGCTTCTGCCATACCCCGTGTTGCTTCTGCTCTTCTTTTGTTTGTGGCTCGCTATTTGCTTCGGTGTGCGTCTGAGTGTAGAAATTTTCGTTGCGAGCATAATTGAATATTTAACAACGAAGTAAAATTCCCATACATTTATTTAGCAGAAATAACAAACATTACAGTTTTGATTGGAAGTTTTTGGCAGACTGAGCTAACAATTACTACTACAACCGACACATCAATACACAGTAAAAATGACGTCGCTGGATCAAAATCGCTTGCAAAACTTTAAAAACAAAGGAAAGGATCAAGATGTAAGCAAAAATTTACATTTAATAATTAAAACTTAATAAATAAAATATTAAATAACCAATTACACATTGCAGGAGATGCGACGTCGCCGCAATGAGGTGACTGTTGAGTTGCGTAAAAATAAGCGCGACGAGACAATTTTGAAACGTCGCAATGTGCCCAACCTGGACTCGAACACAGATGAAGATGAACAGTTGTCCAACTCCGTAAATATGAAGAAGCTTGCCTTGGCCGCCGCTGATCTAACAAAGCCAGAGCAACAGTTGGCCGCCGTTCAAGCAGCACGAAAATTGTTATCATCTGACAAGAATCCACCCATCAATGATTTAATCAAAAGCGATATATTGCCCATTCTAGTTGAATGCCTAAAGCAACACAATCACACAATGCTCCAATTTGAGGCCGCATGGGCATTGACCAACATTGCATCAGGCACTTCCGAACAAACGAATCAGGTGATCACTTACAAAACATATATATCTTTACAATTATAGCCTAATTCATTAAATCTGTATTAAGCTATTTATATTTATATACACATAACACAATTATCAACATTTAAAATTAATTACTGCTGCAAGCTGTTTGAAATTCAAACTAATCGTATATAATTTTTTATCGTTTCGCAGGTGGTTTCAGCTGGAGCCGTGCCGCTCTTTCTTCAATTGCTGAATTCACCCGCACCGAATGTCTGCGAACAAGCCGTATGGGCACTGGGCAATATCATTGGCGATGGTCCCATGTTGCGTGACTATGTCATTGACCACGGCGTTGTACAGCCGCTGTTGTCGTTCATTAAGCCGGATATACCCATTTCTTTTTTGCGCAATGTCACCTGGGTGATTGTGAATTTATGCCGAAACAAGGATCCGCCGCCACCAGCAGCGACAATACACGAAATCCTGCCCGCACTCAATGTGCTGATCCATCACACTGACACAAACATCCTCGTCGATACGGTCTGGGCCATAAGCTATTTGACCGACGGAGGCAACGATCAAATCCAAATGGTTATCGATAGCGGCGTTGTGCCCAAGCTGATACCGCTGCTAGGCAACAGCGAAGTGAAGGTGCAGACGGCAGCATTGCGGGCTGTGGGCAATATTGTCACCGGCTCGGACGAACAGACACAAGTGGTGCTTAATTTCGAGGCATTGTCGTATTTCCCAGCACTGCTGTCGCATCCAAAGGAGAAGATACGCAAGGAGGCTGTGTGGTTTCTCTCCAACATCACCGCTGGCAACGAGTCACAGGTACAGGCTGTCATCAATGTCGGCCTGCTGCCGAAAATCATTGACAACCTGAGCAAGGGCGAATTCCAAACGCAGAAGGAAGCCGCCTGGGCTATAAGTAATCTAACCATTAGCGGCAGACCCGAACAGGTGTTCACATTAATAAAAGAGGGCGTCATTCCGCCATTCTGCGATCTGCTCTCGTGCCAGGATACACAAGTGATCAATGTAAGCCACATATAAGCTATATATAATTATTTTAATTTCAAATATTGTTTTTACCTTATCTGCAGGTTGTGCTAGATGGTCTCAATAATATGCTCAAAGTGGCCGCATCACATGTTGAGGAGGTGGCCAATTTGATTGAA
Source organism: Drosophila demipolita (assembly GCA_035042405.1). NCBI lineage: Eukaryota > Metazoa > Arthropoda > Insecta > Diptera > Drosophilidae > Drosophila > Drosophila demipolita. The sequence goes on along the minus strand of JAWNLI010000349.1, from coordinate 3,667,979 downwards.
GAGTGCGAGGGTCTAGCCAAAATTGAGCGGCTCCAAAACCATGAGAACGTTGAAATTTACAAACTGGCATACGAAATTATCGAGAAATACTTTACCGAGGTAAAATTAAGCGAACATTGTATTTATTCAGTTGTTGCAATATCTGATTAACGTCCTTTTTGTACAATCCTATTACAGGGCGAGCAATCTAATCTGGCACCGACCTCTGATGGCACAGAATACAACTTTGATCCGAATACAGGAAAGCTACCAATGAACTCGTTTGACTTTTAAATCTTCACGGACAAGGAAAGAAAATTAAATACACAACCAATTTGTGTATACTCCATTGATGATAGCATATAGCAATACTTTTTCGAGCGATATTCTGTGCCCATTCAAAACCAGCTACTAAAACTACACCAACTCTGACAGCAAAAAGGAAAACATGCACATCCTATATGACAGCTTGGATATATTACACTAACAACATACATACACATTAACTACAGATAAGCGCAAAATCGTTGCAACAATTGACCTTTTTCAAATTCTGTGTTAACATTTATACGTGCATACATAAATAATGTATGTAAATATATATAGATAAGAATTCGATGGAAAATAATTAATTTGATGATTTTTTGTCTGATGCATATTGCAATAGAAAAATCCTTTTTTAGTTATTTATGTTTTACACCAATCAAATTTGTTCCAAATTTCAAAGTAGGTATCTTCCACATATATGTATGTTTATATATTTTATTAAATGGGGTACAAAGGCGCAAACGAAATATTGCAATTGCAACAAACAAAAATGTGCTAAACAACACAGCAAACAACATATACAAAAACAAAAAAAACAGGAAAAGATAAAAATTGTAGAACTATTTGATTTGTAATGAATAATTTTATTGAAATGTACGCCTTTAATTTGTAATTTAAATTACATAAACATTTCTAACATGAAAAACGATCAAATACTGTATTATCTTCACTTTTATTTACATCTGTATGTAAACAATAAAACTATGGTGCCATAGTTTTAAGGGGGGCAACTTACTTAGCTAGTTACTGATACAGATATTTACATATACACATGTAAGTCTGTCATCGTTATAACAATATAAGTATTTGCGCTGATGCGCAATAGTCTAGAAATTTTCATTATATATATGTACATATATGTTTGGTCACACTGTGCTGAGAGTTATTCACTTGTGAGAATCGAACAGTGTGTATACGATTGTATGCTAGAGTGGGATATGCACACATTATGTATATGTATTGGAGTGGACCTTAAGTGTTACAGCCGCGATAACCGTTTAGTGTTGAGTAGTTCATTAATAACCATTGAGTAACTATCGATAGCAAAATGATATCGTGTTTGTTTTTAATGTTAAATACATAGCTTTTATACCGAAACGCAATTTTTGGATTTTATTTTAAGATTTTCTATGCAGCAAGATTTTTGTGTTCAATCTATTAGCTATTATTATTATTATCTATTATTGATTTAATAAAATTCTAGACTTTTAACCCATCAGTTATAATTTATATATGAGTGAAATTTAGGTATATGCCGTTATTTTGACCTTTTTACATACAACAAGCATATATTTTGTGAAGATCGAAATATCTCGTGATGCAGAGAGCAGAGACAGTTGCTGTACGATGTTTATTTATAGACGAGTGCATTTGCACTGCATTTTTATGCATATGTATGTAAATGCTTCCGTCAACATTGCGCTGCGGAAATTGGCGCAGGCATTAAGCGAATGGCAATGTCGGACAAATGTTGCGTGTGTTGTGTGATTGGCTGTCAAGGCCAAGGACGTTGCGTGTGCATTTGTATTGGGAGTGAGAGCTCATTGAAAATTGTACAATTGGCGAATTCTTTTTGATAAACAGGTTAATTTCTCGTTTGCCTTATTGTCAAGATTTAAACTCGCGTAACAGCGCTCTCAGCTGTTTTTGAAGTAGGTGTGTAATAGCGCCTCTACCCAGCAGCAAAAGATTTCATTACGAATTAGATGATAAAACTTTACTTTGTATTCAGTGTTGGTTTGAAGACATATTAAATTTCTTTAAGCATATGCACAATTATACGTTAATTAAATTTCTTAACAGCTTTACAATAATAACTTCTGGAAGGGATCGTTTCCGGAATACAATACAAGTCCATATAACAAGATTGGCCTTAATTAATGCAGCTTAGCCAACAAGTACCTAAAAATGTGCAGTATGTATATTCATAATATATTTATATATTAAAATTTATAGAAAGTTTACAATAAATACAATTTGATCACCTTTTTGAGGATATGTACATTTTTTTTATTTTTTTTATTGTTCACTAAATATATTGCATATCCGATAAAAATTTAAATAAGAATACAATATTGATTGAATTGTAGTATCCAGCAATATATACATTACTTTTATTGATTAATAACATCGTATGCAAATAGAATGCATTCAGTAATGAGATGTATTCACTAGCTCCCTGCTGGGCACTTTCGCTCACAGCAAAACATCATACCTAGATAGAGCGAAAGAGAGAGCTCAGCGCCCCGACGCTTTTTAGTTATTCACGCCAAATCCATTTCTCAGTACGATAGAAACTGTCTGTCCGTACACTAGTCAGCGCTTGGGCTTGCTCGGAATTTGCTTTGTTGTTGTTGTGTTGTGATATCACGTTAAATTTGGCACAAGCAAAATGACTTCGACAGCCGTTCAGCCACCTCCACCACCACCGCCGCGGCCCTCACCTTCATCAGCTGCTACTGTCGCTGGAAAGGGCATCCACACAAAAATCTACAATGGTATGATTGGAGTTTGTGATAAATTTGTACCCGCCAAGATGAGACCGCTTTGGATGCATGCCGCAGGTAAATCAAAAATATTTTTACCAAAAAATGTCCACGTGTTCCTTTGTTTTGAATGCTCTTTCGCTTTGGTTTTAGGTCCAAAAACAATATTCTTCTGGGCACCTGTCTTCAAATGGGTAAGTCGACAGATAGACGAACATATAATTTATCAGCCTGTTACATAATATGCACTGCATGACCTTCGCTAATTTTGCATTATCACTGTCAGCGACTGATAGGCATAATTTAAATGAACAAATATAAACAGAATTCTGTGAGAGTGCCGCCGTGTCCTCAGATTGTTTTTTATGAATGCTGGTTTATTTATGAACTATAAACTCGTTGAGAGCGTCAGCGTCAACCCTTGGGCACTACAAAATATATACCTACATGTTTGCCTGCGTGTGTGCGTGTGTGCTGAGATTATGTTTGTAATCTACGATTTCAAATTCTCCTACTGTTAACTAATCAACTGAAATTAACAACTTGATGTTTATTGTTTAATTTAAGGGCCTCGTCGCAGCGGGACTCAGTGATTTGGCACGTCCGGCGGACACAATTTCCATTTCGAGCTGCGGTGCATTGGCAGCTACGGGAATTATTTGGTCTCGTTACTCTCTCGTCATTATACCCAAGAATTACAGTTTGTTCGCCGTAAATCTTTTTGTGGGCTTGACGCAAGTAGTCCAACTGGGCCGTGCTTACAACTTTCAGTTGGATCAAGAAAAGCTCAAGAAGGAACAGGAAGTGAAGCCAGCTGTGACACAATGAGCAACAGCACTATGCACAATGCCCAATCCTTGGACGGGGATACGCACACAACAACACAACAGACGCATATCAAACCACATTGCGTTTTAGTTCAAATTGTGTTATTTTAGTTTACGCGACTGATCATTTTATACTATTGAAGTGGTGAATTGTTGCCTTATAAAACGTGATTCGTATTGCTTAAGTTGTAAATGTTGGAGGCTTCGAGTATATTTTAATTACACCTAGCAATAATAGACTTTTGTGATTTTGCTTTAAAAATAAAAAAAAACAAGAAAAATAAACATTCTCTAAACTGTAAAAATTATTGTAAAGTTACTACGCTTTTAAATTATGCACAATCGCACAATATCCGCCGATAAGTATCGATATCATTCGATTAATTTTGCCAGAGGAGGGGTAATTTTTTTACACATCGCTGCTAACAGCTGGTTTCACTTATTAAATTTTGCAACTTTATTTTCGCTTAGTAAAATCTGTAAATAGCAATGAATTTAATAAGCGGAATTAAATTGTACATTGAAAAGATGTGCACAGAGTCCGGACCAGGCATGAAAATTATATTGCTGGACAAGGAGACGGTAAGATTTATTGAAAATTAAAATCTTTAATTTTTCTTAAATTTTTCTCAATATTTTAGACCAGTATTATATCCATGGCATTTAGCCAGTCTGATATGCTGCAACGTGAGGTGTACTTATTCGAGCGCCTGGACTCCGGACGATCCAATGAGCGCTTAAAGTACCTGAAGTGCATTGTTTTCATACGCCCCACAAAACAGAACATTCAGCTGCTTGCCAACGAACTACGAAATCCCAAATATAGTGCATATTTTATATGTAAGTATGGTGGAAAAAGCTGCCAAAGATTATGCATTTATGCTCTTTGAACAGATTTCAGCAACATTATACCACGAACTGATATCAAATACCTGGCGGAATGCGATGAGTCAGAGTCGGTGCGGGAGGTGAAAGAATTGTATGCGGACTATTTGTGTGTTAATCCCAATTTATTTTCATTGAACCTGCCCAACTGCATGACAAATCTAAACTGGCTGCCTGACGCGCTAACACGCAGCGTGCAGGGTATAACGGCTGTGCTGCTATCCCTTAAACTAAATCCGGTCATACGATATCGGGCCGGTTCGCAAGTTGCTCAACTGCTGGCCAAGCTAATCTACGACCAGATTACGAAGGAATCCTCGCTGTTTGACTTTCGTGGCAATGCGGATGGCGCTGCGCCACCTTTATTGTTGCTTTTGGATCGTCGTGATGATCCAGTTACTTCGCTGCTCCATCAATGGTCATATCAGGCCATGGTACATGAGCTGTTCCAAATACGGAACAATCGTGTTGATCTGTCTGAACGTCCCAGTGTGCCCAAAGAGTTCAAGGAGCTGGTGCTATCCGGCGATCAGGACGAATTCTATGGCAACAATATGTACGCGAACTATGGTGAAATTGGCAGCACCATAAAACAGCTAATGGAAGAGTTTCAGCGCAAGGCGAACGATCATAAGAAAGTCGAAAGTATTGCCGACATGAAGAACTTCATCGAATCCTATCCGCAGTTCAAGAAAATGTCCGGCACCGTTCAGAAACACTTGTGCATCATGGGTGAACTGTCGAGCATTTCGAATAAGCGTAATCTATTCGAGGTATCCGAACTGGAGCAGGAGATTGCCTGCAAGGCGGAGCACTCCGCTCAGCTGCAACGCATCAAGAAACTAATTGCCGACGAACGAGTTAGTATTGATGATGCTATCAAGCTGGTGGCACTATACGCTCTGCGCTATGAACGACATGCAAATTGCGATACTTCTGGTCTGCTGCAAATAATTAAAAGTCGCGGTGGGAATACACAAATTGTGCCCGCTTTGATTGAATACGCAGGCATGCATGTGCGCCAAGGCGATCTGTTTAATATGGTGCGGATCACAGATGCTGTAAAGCTAACCCGTATCCTAATCAAAGGTCTCAAGGGTGTGGAGAACGTTTTCACACAGCACACGCCGCTGCTAAAGGAAACGCTTGAGGATGTCTTCAAAGGTCGCGAACTAGATCCACTGTATCCGGCTATTAATTCAGAACTGGTCCCATTCCGACGTCCGCCACAGGAAGTGGTTGTCTTCATTATTGGCGGAGCCACCTATGAGGAGGCATTGACAGTGCATCAACTAAACAATGCGGGCTATCGGATCATCCTCGGTGGCACCACCATACACAATTCCCAGAGTTTCATTAACGAAGTGCTGACGGCCACATGCGGTACACAATTCAAACATACCAAATCCATGATTAAGTATTGCTCCCCAGACAACCTCTAAGAGTCCGCATACGCATTGCATTCCCTATTAAAAATATAACTATACATATTATTATTGTTAACTATTTATGTGTAATTCTCACCAAATATCCTTTAATTAAATCTACACTAAACATTGTTATGTGTAATAAATTTATATATTGTGTTTTCTAAATACATAAACTTATGTGAAATTTTTTATGATGAGAATTGAGCTATGAAAAGGAAATTAGGGGAAAAGAGTTAATAGAATGCCTTTTTCGAATGTTTGTTGAAGGTAAACAATGTGTTAGCTTGCTCCTTGGACATGTTGCATGCACCACCGTTGGCAACGATGGTTTAACTGGTAACCAAGCGCAAGTTTCTTGACTTAACAATCAATGTGAAAAGTTATTTTGTCATGTCCAGCACATATTTCAACGAGATCTGGCATCAGTCGCAGCACGAATGCGAACAACTGGCCATCATTGACTATGAGCGACAGCATCAGAATGTGGACACCACTGTGGCCACCATTAGCGGCGTCACTGGCGTCGTTGCCAGCTCGGTGGCAGCAGCTGCCGAAGCTAAGGCTCTCCTACAGGCCAGTCTATATGAGTTCTATTTGCGTTATATATGTCTGAGCAATCGCCTGGAGGAGGTCTACGATAATGCAAGTACCCAGAAAATGCTATTATTATTATTAATCAGATCTATATTAATTAAATAAATTAAATTAAATAGCTTCAGTTTTTTATTTTATCCTTATCCAGATATTTCTTCTCAAGAAAATAATTTATTGATTACTAGTACTAGACAATACAGTATTATTATTATTAATCCGATTTATTATCTCACATATATTCCTATCATTCAACTAAGGCATTTAATTATGCATAACTAATAATTTAGATATGTAAATAAATTTCTTCTCTCAAACATCCGTTTATCTGTAAGATATTAATAATAATTTAAGGATCAATTTATTTCTTTATTATAATAAAAAAAACTAATACCAAGTCCAAATATTATTTAATTCAATAGTTGATATCTAATCGTCAGATACTAAAATAGATTTATCCTCTTAATTATTAGTCTAGTTCAGATATCAAATAATTAATCACAGTCATTGATCTTTTAATATAAATTTAATTTCAGTTTCTGTTTTATTTATTTTACTGTTGTTCCCCTTCTTTCAGATGATACAGCCCCAGAAGCGTGAATTGGTGCGCAAGCTCCTGGATGCCTGCCTGGGTCGTGTGGTGGAATTAAAGCATGATCTGGTCAACATTGATCTCATGGAGTTTAGCTATAATGATGATGTCGTGGAACGTCTCCGACTTACGCCCATTGAGACGGAGCTGCGTATTCCACGCTATTTTTTGCGTGAACGCGAAAAACAGTTGGAGTTCCGTAAACGCACCATGCACGAGATTCTAATTAAGTTAGGCTGGCTGGAGGAGCATGCTATGGAGGAGCCGCTCACCGAGATCGAGGCTATACGGCTACTACAGATGCACGAGCGTGCACGGCAAGGCCGTCTCCGAGCGCACTTTATGAAGGAGATACGCAAGGAAAAGGGCAAATTGGAGGAACGCAGTGATAAGGAGCGCAGTGACTCCGGTCTCATGGCCGCCATGAAGATACAAAAAATGTGGCGTGGCCACACGGCACGTCGTATAACGCGACGCCGCAAGATGGATGAGATGATATTAATTGGTATGGTGCCGCCACCGGCTACGGTGCTTAAGGAGCGCGCTGAGAAGCTGGAGAAGCACAACGAACATGATGTACGGCGGCGACATGTGGCGCAACAGACGTACGCAGCTCAGTTTCAGGCTAGGCAGGTGACCATATTGGAAGAGATCAGGCTAAAGCATGGCCCCACTATGAAAGAGGACATTGCCGATGAGATACGCGCCTGGATCAAGGATTGCTACGACAAGACGGGCAAGCTGCCCGACTTTCCTTCAGAGGATCAGGGTGGTTCTTTGCACATATTCAGTCGGCCAGGCACAGAGAGCGAGCACAGTCGCTCCTCTGCGCGTTCCTCCAAGGAGTCGCGCAAGACAAAGGATAAATCCAAGTCGCCCGCCCGCAGTGGTGATTTAAATGTTAACGAAAATCAGGAAGATGACATCAACTTTCAGCCGGCTCCGTCGGTGTGTCTGCCCGACATACGCGCTGAAATAGAATAGTGAGTAATAGTGGGATTGAAATTAATTTCATGATAAAAATTAAATTAAGTTAACTTAAATATATTTTCAATGCAGTAAAAGTATTAATTATGTATTGAAATTATTTTAATTCTTTTAAAATTCAATTATATGTTTATTAATATTTTTGATTAAAATATGTATTAGAAGTGTTTTCTTCTTAAACTAAAATTATATTCTGATAATTGCACGTAGCTTCAATGATACCTGGCGCGACAAGGACGAATCTGGCGTGCTCAGTCAGGCGGCCAATGAGGATATGATCTATACGGAGAAGTATCAAGAAGTGGAGCTAGAGTTTCGACGCGCCGTCGACGATGTGATGCGTCAGGAATTGGAGCTACTCCAGACGATGGTGGGAAAAAAGGTAAAGAAGAGCAACAAGAAGACACGTCGCTCCGGCAAAAAGAGCAAAAAGAAGAAGGAAAAGGATTTGACGCCCGATCGCACCACAGAGTCACTGTACGAGGAGCTGGTCACCAATGGGATTATACGCAAACATCCCGAACTGAAGCTGAAACAATTTCTGGGCGACAAGGCACTAACTGCGCGCACTGGAACGAATCCGTCGCCGGGTGACATACGGCAAGTGCTCACCGAATATTGCATTCTGCCCCTTGGCTCGGAGGCCATACACAATTGTACGCCGCTGATACGCTCCGTTCTCCTAGCCGGTCCCCGTGGATCCGGTAAAAAGGCTCTGCTCCATGCGATTTGCACCGAAGTTGGCGCAGTTCTTTTTGATTTAACGCCAGCCAATATTGTGGGAAAATATCCCGGAAAATCTGGTCTAATCATGCTCATACACTTGGTTCTAAAGGTTTCCCGGCTGTTACAGCCCGCAGTTATTTATATGGGCGATGCCGAGCGTCCGTTTATGAAGAAAATACCCAAAACGGATCGCACAGATCCCAAGCGCTTGAAAAAGGATTTACCCAAGCTCATTAAGAATATTGCGCCCGAGGATCGAGTCATTTTTGTTGGCACATCCAATTTACCCTGGGAGGCAGATCAGAAGCTGTTGCAGTCGGTCTACAATCGTTTTATATACATTCCACGCCCGGATTATGGCGCCATGTCGCATGCCTGGAAAACACTGCTGCAGTGGGTATTATTATAGATGACTAGGTTATTGATTAAAAGATTAATTCTAATATGAACCAAAGACTACAAAATAATTTAATTTGTGTGCCCAATCTTTGCACTATGTAATTTACAGTGAGTACTCTGGTGGCATATCCAACTTGGACACCAGTGCAATGGCAAAAATATCAGATGGCTATACCATAGGATCAGTTGATGCCTGCCTACGTGAGGTGATGACTTGTAAGCGCAAGCTTCAACTGCGCTCTCAGCCGCTCACAAATGCAGAGCTCATCAATGTGCTCTGGTGGGTATTGAAAATCATCAATCTACCCGATTCCAATCGTAATCTGAGTTTACTTTGCCCAGTGCACGAGATCCGGTATATCGAGAGGAGGAGGAAGCATTCGAATCGTGGTGGTCGAAAACTCCTCTGGGTCGGCGTCGACAACGCTTTTTGGAACTGGAGGAGGAGCGATTGCTTGAGGAGCAGGCGCAGCAGGCCAAGCAGGGAAATGGCAACAAAAAGAAAGGATTAAATTAGTTTAGAAAAGAAAAGCTCTACTTAAGGAATAAATAACAATCATTTCCATAACTATTTCAACTTATAAGTGAAATCCTTATTGCCACATTTGCAGTGCACTTCGTTGACGGTCAATTTGAGGGTCTCATGATCATCGAGCAATTGCTGCAGCTCCTTCAGCTTATCCTGCAACAATGTCTGATGATCGCCAACGCACCACAGTAGGCTAACATGAAATGAAGGCTTCTCATAGAACTGAGGCAAGCGATAGTCACTCATAACCAAATCCACGGGCCGCAAAAGTTCCGACATTTTACCCGTAAAGGCAGCATCCAGCTGCACAGACAGAAAGGTGCGCGTGCGCTCCTCATTTGTGTAGACACGGAGCTATGTGAGAAATCTTTAGGTATACAAGTTTTTCATCTGTAAGGAGACTTAGGCACACATACCAGATGCAGCATACTGCTAAAGCTGTTAAAAACAATGGGAATATCATTAATATATTAAAAAAGGCGAAAGAGTTTATGAATACGCACCCAGCGCAACTGTGCAGCGCCTGCTGCATCGATCGTTGAAACTCATCAATTTGATGGTATTGCAGAACGACAGTTTTGCTCAAGCTCAGATGCAACGATTCATTGGCGTGCAGCTCAGTTTGTGGCGCTAGTCTTTCGATGGCCTCCGTCTGAAAGTCCTCCAGCTGCTCGGCACAGTCCCCAGCTGGCACATATACAAAAGTAGCCCAATTGCCGCGCTCGTGCTTAAAGCTGCGTATCCGCCCGCCATGCAATGCCGGGTTCTCAAAGTCATCTTCCTCAACTAGTGGTTTTGCTATCTTGGCACCCAACAAGGAGGCAGCTGTGGGTAATACCGATCTGTACGCTTTTACATTGTCTGAGACATGGTATCAAGAGAGTAGGAAATATTACCTCTTGCGAATGACTGGAACGGGAGGTGTATCCAGGGTCTCCTCGCCTTCTGAATTGGAGCTGCTAACGTAATTTACTAGTGACATATTTTGCAAATGTTTATTTTATGTGTTCCCAAAAAGCTGCTCTCGCCGGGTATGCATCTGCAGTGTGACCATATATTTTATAATCAATCCATTTTACATACACAAAACTTAAAAGCCCCTTTTTTCGCATAGTGAGCAAATGACTTTAGAGAAATGCTTTTACGCAGCAGCAATATTTAGTTTAATTGTGCACAATCTTACCCATTCATTACACGAATGTTTTATTTTGGCGCCAAGACCGGACAAACTGTCAAAATACTATTCGCAAGGACTATAATATAAAAAATATTTGGTATTATGTACATTTCATGTGTACGGTTACACTGGTTAGTGAGTATCAGTCAAAAATCTGTATCCGAATCGTCCGGCACATTTTCTGAGATCCATTTATTTTTTGGATAATACATCTTTGCAATGCAGTTGCGTGCGCATTGCTAAATCAACCACAACAAGTAGCAGTAAAAAAAGGCAATTCAAAATGCAGTTGGGCTCCAAGCTCCATGTTTATAAGGGCGAATGGGGGCTGCCGTCCATTGATTTCGAATGTATGCGTGCTCTGGTAAGTTTAGTTGCATCATAATCACCCGCAACTCCTATCAGCGATATCAATAAATATGTATTAATCAACGTATTGTCTTTTGGCGAAATTGGCAAACAGTGTCTGCTACGCTTCACCCGCTGCCCCATGGACATTGAAACAAATGCGAATCCATTGCGATCCGGTGCTGGTAAATTGCCCTATCTGCAAATTGGCAATGATAAATTTATTGGTTATAAGGATATCAAACGCGTACTTGATCGTGAGGTGAACAAAAATACCGGGTTGAATGAACCGGTTGAACCTATTTATAGGAATTGGCTTATAGCTCATATTATTATTTTTTTCCCATGCATACAAAACCAAGAGCGCTATTGAAATTTGATTTATTTTAGGGTTATCCAGTGGATGCGCATTTAAATACGAAACAAAGGCACCTATCCACCACATACTCGAACTGGGTATTTACGCAGTTGCATGCCTACTACCATTACTTCCTGTACGGTGATCCCCACAACTACGATACAACCACACGTGGTCTGTACGCAAAGCGCACACCTTTTCCATTCAACTTCTACTACCCGTCAACGTATCAACGAGAAGCGTGCGATGTGGTTCAGGTTCTTGGGGGTTTCGATATTAACGATAAGCTGGAAAAACATGACAGTAACTATGTAAGTTATATCTATCTTATATCTGATTTTACTTAATTTCGTAATTTCTAACATTACCCAAATTTATGATGCAGCTTGTTGTCAATGCCAAAAAGTGCGTAAATTTGCTTTCGAGAAAGTTGGGTCGCAAGGTTTGGTTCTTTGGCGATACGTACAGCGAATTGGATGCCATTGTCTACAGTTATCTGGCCATTATATTTAAAATAACGCTGCCCAATAATCCGCTGCAGAATCACATAAAAGGCTGTCAAAACCTAGTTAATTTCATCAATCGCATAACCAAAGACATTTTTCGCCACGAATGCTACAGTTCGACGAAACTTGCGAATAGCTACACTTACTCAGACAGCACTTTAACGCTGTCGGAACGTAAGTTTCAGGAAACAGAGCTAAACACAAAAATTGTCGCTGGTATTGGCGCAGTCCTGGCGATGGGCGCATTTGCAGCTTGGCGCGGCATTTATACCCAGGTAAATACAATCTGAAAATACAAAAAAACTAATAAAATTATATTATTTTAGCTGGTAGCGTTGGAGACAAAGCGATGGCTTGCAAGATACTCCACATGTGCAAAATCTTAGAAAGTAACTAAAGCAATATTAATTTTGCAGTTAAAACGCTCGTCAACGGATTACGATGGCGTCGACTATGAGGATGATGAGTTGGAGGAGGTACTGGATTAGTAAAACGGTTCAGTAATTTATAGATTCCAAATGTCTATGTATATTTATAGCATTCAAAGAAAAGAGTGTCCACAAGCAACTCACTAAGATAACACGCATAATTGTATATACGATTTGTTCACGTATATTTTAAGAATGGGAACTCCATTTGGCATTCGGTTTTAAACTATTTACCTCTGCTATGTTAAATTATATGTTAGAAACCAGAAAGCAGCAACCAAAGCGTAATAAAACGTGCAACTGACGCTGTTAACGTTATTTATAATTTACTTAATTAACTTAGTAATATTAAGAGGTGCACAGTGGTCCGATTGCAATTAGGATCGTAGGAATTTTCAAACTCCAATAAAGTTGTTTTCAAAATTAAAGTTTCCAGCGTCCACTGTGTATTTTTAAATATAGGGGATATCCATATTTCAAAGACTTTGCCCCTTAAAAATGTTTAACATTTTTATATAAAAGTTTTTTGCTTGACTAAAATAATATTTATTAAAAATCTAATCTTAGCTTAAATGTTTTTTACTTTAATTTGAAGAGGAAACGGAAATCAAGCAATGGATTAACTTATAAATTGGAAGTGATTATAGTTATAAAATATATTTTAGCCGTACTGGAATATCTAAAACTGAATGTCCCTTATGCTCGGACACTCATATCTTGAGCGCATCCTGTAATTTTCGGCGTGCCACGCCCACTCGATCTTCCTGCTTGCGTATGTCGTCTTCCGAGATGATAACCGCATGCATCAGCGGTTGTTCTGGGTTCATAAATGCCATCGCATTCTTTGTGAGTTCAGCCTTGGTGGAGCTCTGGCCATGCACACCGGCATTGAGCATATGCAGGGCCGTAGCCACAGATTGTAAAACCGTCTGCTCGTTGACATTGGGACCGACGGTGCGTATAGTCTTTGGCAGTGATATCTCGTCTAGCTCCTCGCCGTTGTCATGGCACGCACGCAAGCGCTCCAATCGCTTCTCCCAGAACAGCTGCTTGGGCTTCTCCTGACCACCGTGCTTGGCATCGTGCTTCACCTTGCTGGGCTCGTGATTGCGCATAACAGTCACAGGCTGCTTGAAGATGGAGGCTGTCTGTCGAATAGGCGGCACCAGTGAGACATCTGTGCGCAGAGCGCGGCTGTAAAGGCAAACAATAAATTAGAATCCAAATCATGGGAAAAGTAAAAAACAAAACAGTTGTGAAATTTCTAGCATGAAGAATTTTACTTATAACTTCAAAGCGTTTTAAATGTATAAATTTATAGATATATATATATAATTTATATTTATATCGTTGTTCAAAATAGTTTTGCATTTGGTGTGCAATACAAAAGAAAAGTAATTCTAATAGAAAATATAAGCAATTACCAACAGTCTGTTATTTAACATATTAATTAGAAAAAACAGGAGGAGAGAACATGCACAAATTGAACGAGGGAAGTGTGAAAGTAACAAATTAAAATAAAAGACCAATTGTTGTGATTGTTGAAATTTTGTGGGGTTAATATACGAAAATTGCAAAAAGGTCAGACGCATGCAGCAGCTCGTGGAGCCAAGGACCATTCAGCTTGGCTCTACCTGAATTCAAATTGTTGTTGTTGCTGCTGTTGCTGTTGTTGTTGGCGCAGATTAGCTGCTGCCGCTGCAGTTGTTGTCGTTGTAGTTGCTGCTGACAATATTCCTGTTGCTGTTATTGATGCTGCAATGCCGATGTTGCTGCCGCTGTGGTTGTTGTTGTTGGTGTTGCTGCTGATGTTGATGTTAGAGCCTTGAGCCTGAGCTCGACAATATTTGCGTTTAAGTGCATTGGCGGCGCTGCCACTCAGGCTGGCATTGCTTATAATGGCGCCTGCTGCATTGCAGCGATACAGCGATATCGATGGAGAGGGCATTTGCCGTTGCAAATGCATTTTGCCGGTTTGAAAATCAAAGTTGCTTATGTCAAACATCTCGCCGCTCAAATGGCGTGCTAATTGCGGTTTGCTTTCAATTCTTTTGCCTGTCGGGCTGCGTAGACATCCAAATTGGTTGGGTGGGAGACAGTTTTTGGTTGGGTGGTGGGGGTGCGTGTTTGTGCGTGTGTGTGGGTGTGTGTTTGTGTGTGGTAAATGTAATAACAAAAAATAGTGAGAGTGAGTACAACGTATTCGTTATCGCACGTGCAGTCGCAAATGTGTTTCTGTATGTGTGTTTAAATTACAGTTACAGTTAGTTTGCCAGGTTTCACCTTCACCGTGTCTACCTGTGCTTGCTTAATGATCAGCCGAGTAATTTACTTGCTTGGTTACCTGTAGTAAAAAACATCAACGCCCGAATTGCAGCTCGATTTTCTGTGTACTTCCTCTCGCTGCCAGCCCTTGGGTAATGCGTTGCAATCAACGCGTTTTCTCTCGATTGTAATACTCGGATTCATTTGCATGATCCAAATTTCTTAAGTATTTAAGCCCCTTTTGTTTATTTTTTTTACATTTGAGGGAGCAGCGTCTTATTCGATAATTTGGTTTAGCGATGTGTATATCTGAAAGAATAATACTTATTAGAAGGTTACGCTGGGATCAGCTATCGATAGACTCCTTACAATTGCATTAGCTGTGACGTCAAAGTCGTATGCACTAATATTGATTTTTGCCGTGAGAAAAACTTTTTATCTGCTTTTAATGTTGACTAAATAACGTAAATTCGCAAAAAAAAAAAAAAGGTAAAATTGTACATAATTTTGGAGGTAATCTTGAGCTGTTAATAATATTTGTGAATATATACTCATTACTCAAATATTAGTGTTGCAAAATGGCCAAAAGAGCCTAGGTGAACTCGAATGATAGTATAAAGAAGAAGCACCAGTCGACGACGTAAGTCATTTTCGTGAGTGACTAAACTTTAATTCCACTTGTGTGGCTAAATGACAAAATCCAAATAATCCAAATTGAAATGCATGCAATATAAGTGCATACCAATTGGTTCAAGGTGTTTTAAAGTTAACAATCCACTTCACAGGCTCGTTAATCCAATCCCCAACTGTCGCGTTCAAATTTATTTTTCTGGGGCAACAAAAACAAGTGGCAGCTGGAAGATTTTAGGCCAAGACACAAAAAAAAGAAGAAAAAATAAGGAATAATGTCTTCATCAGCCATATTTGTGCTGGACGTGAAGGGCAAGGTGTTGATATCCCGCAATTATCGCGGGGACAACATTGACATGGCGGTGATCGATAAATTCATGCCGCTGCTGATGGAACGGGAAGAGGAGGGTCTCGTCACGCCCATCCTGCAAACGACAGAGACTACATTTGCGTACATTAAGACAAATAACTTGTACATTGTGTCGACGACGCCCCGCAATAAGAATGTGAATATTGCTTTGGTGTTTGTATTTCTACACAAAATCGCACAGGTGTTTGTCGAATACTTCAAGGAGCTGGAGGAGGAGTCTATACGGGATAATTTTGTCATCATATACGAGCTGCTAGATGAGCTTATTGACTTTGGCTATCCACAGACAACGGACTCAAAAATTTTGCAGGAATATATCACACAGGAGTGTCATAAACTTGAGCTGCAGCCTCGCATACCAGTCGCCGTCACGAATGCCGTCTCCTGGCGTTCCGAGGGCATTAAATATCGCAAAAATGAGGTATTCCTCGATGTCATCGAGTCAGTCAATCTGCTGGCCAATGCCAATGGCAATGTTCTGCGAAGCGAAATCGTTGGCGCCATCAAAATGCGTGTCTATCTCTCGGGCATGCCAGAGCTGCGTCTGGGCCTCAACGATAAGGTGCTTTTCGAGAGTACTGGCCGTGGCAAATCCAAGTCCGTCGAACTGGAGGATGTGAAGTTCCATCAGTGTGTGCGCCTGTCCCGTTTCGAAAACGATCGCACAATCTCGTTCATACCACCAGATGGCGAATTTGAGCTGATGTCCTATCGCCTCAACACGCATGTAAGCTTGACAATTTTAATTTAGATCTGCCACAATCCAAAACATAAAACTTTCATCATCTTTCGAGCAGGTTAAGCCGCTGATCTGGATTGAATCGGTGATAGAGAGACATGCACATTCTCGTGTTGAGTACATGATTAAGGCAAAATCTCAGTTTAAGCGCAGATCGACGGCAAATAATGTGGAAATTCTTATACCAGTGCCGGCAGATGCGGATTCGCCGAAATTCAAAACAACAATTGGCAGTTGCAAATATGCGCCGGAACAAAATGCCATCATATGGACGGTGAAATCGTTTCCCGGCGGCAAGGAGTACCTAATGCGTGCCCACTTTGGGCTACCCAGCGTCGAGAGTGAGGACAACACTGAGGGTAAGCCGCCGATACAGGTGCGCTTCGAGATACCCTATTTTACCACATCGGGCATCCAAGTGCGCTATCTGAAGATCATTGAGAAAAGCGGCTACCAAGCTCTGCCTTGGGTGCGCTATATTACACAGAACGGCGACTATCAGCTGCGCACCAACTGATCCTGATCTACACACACACATTCCAGCCAAGCTTAAGCGACGATTTTTGTTTCGTTCAATATGAGTTAGGATTATGTTAGATAGCCTCTTCACCTTCACATTTGCGTTAAGTCAAAAGTTTATATATATATATAAAATACTTATTACAAATGTGTTCCTGCAAACGTAATTGCTTAGAAAATTTATTGATTGATTTATTTTAAGCCAATATACCAAATTCTTAAATATTCAGTTAACCCAATTAAGTTGAAATTTAAAGAAAAAAGAAAGAGTTATCCGGCTATTAGCGTACTTATGCAAGATGGATGAGATTAGACATATTTTAAAAATCATTGTAAACAAAAATGCAAGCTGAAAGCTAGCAAATAAAATATTTTAATATTTGTTAGTGTAGTAAAAATTTAAAGGATCAACACAATTGCAACTCTTTTCAAACCTCCAAATTTTACAAAATCCTTCGCTAATTTGTTTCAAATTAAATTCAGTTTACTCGTTTGCAGGAATACGCCTAATTATAAAAAGGTATTGTTTTTTTTCCTGTGTATTGTATTTGTATTTTGTACGTAAATCAAACTAATAAACTGTAAAACCTTTCCAAAACATACAACTTGTAATTAAAGCTAAGCTAAATGCTCCAGAAAATATATGTTGCATTTGTAAATTACAACGGTTTTGCATGGCGTGCCTCACAATAAAATAAATCAAGTATTTAACCAGCATTAACGGGTCGCGTCTAACTATTTCGCAACAATGACAAATTTGGTTTTAAACCATAAAAAAATAAGAAGGAACACAGAATAAAATATTAAACTTAAACTTAATAAATGCACATTTCGATTAAGTCTCTCCGGTTAAGTTTTTGTAGGATATTTTTGGATAATTGGCGGTTATTGTTTAAAGTTCTTCAGCGGATAGAATTGCTTGTGCGATTCGATGTGCTTCTCCAGTTCACGCTGCTGCTGCTGCAGATGCTCGGGCATTTGATCGTAGACACCCTCAAACATCTCACGCCAATTGGGCTTAAGTTTCTTCTCCGAGATGGCGATTTGCTTGAGAACCTGCTTGCGCACTCCGCTCACGAACTCCTGTTCCTGCTGCTCATTGAACCAGCCTTTGTGCACCATATAGCTCTTCAGCTTCGAGATGGGATGCTCCACTGTGTTCCACACTTCGATCTCCTCCGCCGAACGATAAGCGGTGCTGTCATCCGACGTGGAATGATGGCCCACCCGATAGGCCATCGTTTCGAATACAATCGGTTTATTCTCGCGTAGCACATATTCACGTGCCTTCTTCATTGCATTGTACACGGCAAAAACGTCGGTGCCATCAACGCGAATCGTGGCGATGCCGTAACCCATCGGACCACGACCAGCGATACCATCGCCTCTGTATTGCTCATTCGATGGCGTCGATATGGCAAAGCCATTGTTGCGACTAATGGAACATAAAATGGACAGTTAATTGTATAACGAGCAAACCGAATTAGTCTAGGACTCACCAGAAGAGAATGACTGGACATTCAAGTGTGGCTGCAAAATTAAAGGCAGCATGGGCATCTCCCTCGGATGCAGCGCCCTCACCAAAATAGCAAACGACGCAGGCATCGTTGTTGGGCTGCAGTTTTAATGCGTAGGCGGCGCCCACAGCCTGAGGTATTTGGGTAGCTATCGAGAAATCGCTAATGAGTATTAAATAGAACAGAATAAATATAAAATTAAAGACTCACACAACGGACTGGAGATGGTGACAAAGTTTAGCTCCTTGGAGCCATAATGTACTGGCATTTGTTTACCGCGTCCCAAATCGTCATCGTTGCCATAGCACTGATCGATAAACTGATCAATGCGAAAGCCGCGCCAGACCAGCACTCCCGCCTCTCGATACTGGCCATAGATGATGTCGCGCATTTCCAGGGCAGCTGCGCTGCCAATGTGCGACGCCTCCTCGCCCGAATTGGTCATGTAGAAGGAGATTCGTCCCTGCCGCTGCGACTCGTACAGAATCTTGTCCATCGTTGCGAGCAGTACCATATCGCGGAACATTTTCTCAACCACCTTCTGGCTAAGCTGGGGATCCTCCTGCTCACTGAGCGGATAGCCATCGCGATCCAATACCCGATAAATCGGTATGGGCGCATAGTCCTCGGGCATCTGCAGCTTCAAATTGTTTACAAAGAGGGCATCGCGAGCGCCGGGAAATGCAGATCTCTCATTCACCGCTGTTTGTCCACTGGAATTGTTGGTGCGTTGTGCGCTTCCTGCACCAAGCTAAAAACAGGAAACAGAAAACAACAACAAAAACAGTTTAAATGTTATCTGATTTTTGTTTTCCAATTAGAATACACACCATTCTGATATTTTGTCTCACAGCGCTAGCGGCATTTAACAGTTTAAAGGACTTACGCAGGAAAGACATTACAAATGATCAACAGAAAAGGTATTTACAAAAGGAAATTAATTTATATTTATGTTATTGCTCCGTGTTCCTTTGCTGCCTTCTACACCAATCAGCTGCGTTACGCAACAGGTATTTGGTTAAGCAGGGTAAGCAGCACATAACCTGCGCACGTTAAAAATGACGAGCAAAAACTATATATTATTGTTCAATAAATGATCAAATTTGATATCAGGGAAAATATATTTCTTTGTTTTATTAACAATGTATATTAACAGATTAGGTATAAAATAAATTCGGTTATTTAAATTAATTTAAATTCAAATATTTTTCCTTGCCTATGATTAGCATACTACCCTTAAAGTGTTGGTAAACATTGCAAAATGGCAGCTGAGCAGATCGACGAAGCACAATTCTGGCAGTCCATTGCAATATTAATAAACAACTATCACGCTTTGAATAAAAAGATATTTGAGGTGCTCATAACACAAGTACAAAAGCACCAGCATGGCAATCTATGCGAATCCAACGAGGGTGAACTGCAGCAGCAGCTGCAAACAGCTTCCAAAGCGAGAACATGTGAGCGCTTCAATATCAGCTACAAAATGCTGACCAAAAAGATGACGACAAATGTTCTAGCCACAGGAATTGTGGGTGAGAAATGTTGTACAAATTGTTGAACATGTTTTGAAATGAATTCTTATAGATTTTGCCAAGCAAAGCTATGAGTGTCATTTTGTAGATGCGCAAGCCTTTGATGATTTCGCTGTGCATTTAATTGGGGGCCACCTGAAAGTTGGCATTTTAAAGCAGCGACCGGAATTGGAATCTGAATCGAAGCAAACCTCTCTGGGCTGGGCAGAGTTTGTGCTTAAGCCAAAACTCTGTAGCTGGTCACAAAGCGTACGGGCTGATGGCGCACAGAAATCGTTGCGTCTGCTGGATGTGGAAAAGTATAATGATCTGTACAAATCCCTGAAACAAAAACACGCTCACCGTTTACTACAATATTGGCAAACAGCCAATGAGCCCACGGATCCGTTAAAGTTCATTTACGAGGATTTAGCGATTGCCGCCTATCTAATTACATTGTGGAGCTGCACACAATCCGAACCGCAAGCATTTGCTGACCTGGGCTGTGGCAATGGACTCCTAGTGCACGTGCTAAATGCGGAGGGCTACAAGGGTTACGGCTACGATGTGCGCAGACGTAAGCTTTGGTCGCTTTATCCGGCAGAAACAGCCGCCTACCTCATGGAGCAAACAGTGGAACCAAAGAGCTTTCGCTTGGACTTCCCGAATATCGATTGGCTAATTGGAAATCATTCCGATGAGCTCTCGCCGTGGTTGCCAGTGCTCGCAGCACGTCTAAATTGCAGCTTTTTTCTGCTGCCCTGTTGTCCGTTTGAACTTTCCGGTCGAAAGTTTCAACGCCGCAACACTGGCATCAGCGCCTACCAAGATTTCGTACTCTACGCTCGTCAAGTTTCAGGAGAATGTGGCTTTGAAACACTGCAGGATCGCCTAAAAATACCCAGCACAAAACGCTTGGCGCTGATTGGTCTAAAACAAACAGCAAAATCTGTCCAAAATCTGGATAACTTTGTGCAGCAAGAGTTGCTAAAGCACAAAACGGGCAAAGAAAATGCGGCGAATTCGGTGAAGCTGCGAGAAAAAACGGAGAGCGTGAGAAACTGCACACAAGTTGAGAAGAGTATTTTGGATGCCCTTGTCTTAAAAATCTTCCGCCAGCTGCTGGGTAATGAAAGAGCCAAAAATGGTAACCTTTGGTTGCAGGGAAAACAGTTGTCAATGCGTGACATTGCACAGAGTCTCAACAAGGAAGAGCTCAGCGGTATTAAATCCGAGTGTGGCGGCATTAAAACGCTGCTGAGGAACAAGCATGAAGTATTTGAGTTTTGTGGCACTAATCAAATTGGCATACGAAAGCCCAAGGTTGCAACTGCGACTCAAGTCTCCGGCAAATTGGTGACGGTTAAGAAACGACCTTGTTTTTTCAAACTACACCATCCCCAGGGCTGTCCGCTGGAGGACAATGAATGTTCTTTTATACACTAGTAATATAATATATAAATTAAATATAAAACACTTTGTTTTATTTTTTTTTTTAAATATTTGCTGCTTAACAGAACATATAAAGTTAAATTTCCCTTGAATGTTAAGCATAATTTCACATTTCTGTACAAATTCCTAAATAAATATAAAGGACATATATTCATTTTATTTTGGGTAAAATTTTCTTTTTTAAAATAGGACAATTTATTATTCCTTTAAATACATCTATAAGGGTTTTTGTGTTTGTATTTTTATATATTTTGTGTCTAATTTTAAAATATTTTTGACCTTTCGATTTTTTATAAATTTGAATTGAAGTGCATTATTAATTGTGGTTTTACTATGACGTCATTTACCAATAGGAGAAATTGTTTACAATATATATATAAATATGAAGTCCATCAACGGGAGCTATCCGAGCTGTTGCTGCGACGCCGGCGACGAATCGGGGAACGTGAGCGACGCCGAGGAGAATTGCGTCGACCGCGCATTGGTGAATTGCGTCGACCGCCGCCTCCACGATTATTGAATCGATTGAATTGGGGTGGGGAACGCCATCTGTTGCCTTGGGGCCGGCGCATCTGAGGCGATGGTCGACGTATTGGTAGTCGCTGCTTTGGCACAATGACTGGCGATACTGTTATCTCCTGGCCATCGATTTGACCGCCATCCATGTGCTTCATGGCGGACTCGCAATCCTCGGCGGTGGCGTACTCCACATAGGCCATACCGCGTCCAAAATTCGGATGATAACGATCTGTGGGAAATTCCACATTCTTTACGGTACCAAAGCTGCTGAAGATCTCCAGGACATGATCCTTAGTCACGTTGCGTGTGAGACGACCCAAATGGATGCGCACCGGCTTTGGGGTGGGTGAGCGTGAACGGCTTCGACTACGGCTACGCGAACGCTCCCTACGCTTGGGAGGCGGCGTCCGCTCAACAGTGCCACGCCCAGCACCGCCACCACCACGACGACGTGGTGAACGCGAACGACTGTCGGAACGGGACCGGGAACGTTCACGTTTATTCACGTTATTCGTTTCCCCAACAGCGCCAGCAGCATTTGCGGCACTGGCGACGCCTCCACGATCATTCGAACTGCGACGTGCTCGATCCCGAGAACGGCTGCGGGTGCGCTGCACACGATCCCGATCTCGATCCGTGCGCTCGCGTTCCGTTTCCTTGCGCACTTTACTATTGGCCCTCGGGGATTTGGTGGTGCGTCTCGGCGAACGAGATGCATCCTTGCTGGCGGCGGCCGCGGCACGACGACGATTCTTCCCGCTGCGATCGGAATCACTGGTCGATGAGGTTGACGAGCTGGATGAGTCACTGGAGCTGCTCGAGCTGGAGCGCGAATCTGATCCAGAGCTGCTTCGCGACGAGGTGCTGCCCGATGAGCTGAGTAGAGGATGGGGATGAAATGGAAAAAAGACATTTTATTTAAACGAAACATATATAGGAAATTAGATGCTTAAGTAACTTAACACTCGATCCTTATAAGGGCAAATTAGATAAGTCAATACTACACTTTTTTTTAATTGGACTTCTACTAAATAAGCTCTTTCAATATTTTTTTCTTCCGATTTTACACAGTTTTACGAGATAGTTTTCACATTTTTTATTTTAGGTGGGTGCCGGTTGTATGGGGATTTAGTTCTACCTTCTGCTGGTGTCGCTGCTTGAGGAGGCGGAGCCACGTCGCTTGCGTTCCCTCTCTCTTCGCGACGAGTTCGATGTAGCTGCCGCTTTGGCGTCCTTCTCTTTAATATCTTTCTCTTTATTTTCCTTTTCGCCCTCGGCGGTGGGAGACCGGGCACGCGCCCTACGGAACCACAAAATAAGCAATTTGTCATGAATGGCACTGTAAAAGCGTCCATTTTACTTACATTTTTGAACTGCGCTTTAACTTGATGCGATGTTCAGTGATAAGTTGTTTAATTGTGTAGTAAATTTGTTCCAAAAATATGAATTCACAGATTACTAAGGTGTATTTTCAATGGCGTTCTTGCTCGATGAATTTTTCTATTGACGAAAATGTATCGATGTCCGCGGTGAGCATACGATAATTTGTACATCAGAAAAAATTAATTCCATTAAGCCACTCGATATATTTGCATTCAGCTATGCTCACGATATATCAGTGTGACCGAGTTCATAAAGTAAATTACACATTTGTGCATACATATACAGCGCTTTGTCTGGTCGAGAATCGCAGAGGTAAACTCCCATAAAAAAATTCAAGATACATTTTATACCAAGTGTAAATTGTTATTTAAAGTAGAATTTTACTTGAGCTTTTGTGGATTGCAAATTGTGCTCTGAACATATTCGCATTTACGTAGTGATATTATATAAAACGCAATTGTTTAATGCCAGTTTTTATCTGAATGGTGACGAAGTGGTTGTCATTGTGAATTCAAATACAAATGTACGTATGTATGTAAGTGTGTATGTTTGTCAGAATGCATGTGTACCCACACACACAAACACTTATACATATGTGAACTTGTGTTGATTTAAGTGAGCTACGACCAAAGGGGAGCGGTTCAAAGCCTTTGTGTGCCTCAGAGTTTCGATTTTTTTTTTTCGTTTTTACCCATAATTATGTATACTCCCAACGCATTTACAATTGATACGCTTTGGCTCCCTCTCCACACACAAAGAAGAAAAACAGAGAGAGAGGGAGTGACAGAGAGAGACACACATGCAAGAGAGTAAGAGTTTAAGCAAACGGGGGAGCAAAAAAATGGTCGGTCTGGGTCTCTGAACATTTTACCACACTACATCTTTGTCTGTTGAAGCGAACTGTCGTGCTGGTATTTTTCTCGCTCGCGTTTATGTGTAAAATAATTTATTTTTTCCCCCCGTCTTGTTTTGCAATATGGTGTGCTACTAATGTGTGTGTGCGCGTCAGTGCCTATTATGTTAAAATATCATCAGCAATATTGTGGAGCGATCATAATACTTTTGTAAAGGCAGAATTAACAAAAGGCAGCAGTAAACATTTTTATAGTATACATATTCACATATTCATATAATCGATGTATATATGTGTTTGAATATAATATATAAATATATGTGTCTGTCAAAAAAGAGCAGTCGTCGTTAAAGTTGGACTACCATGACTACGCAATAGCAACAACAAGAGACAACGAGACGCGAGACTTTGTTAGGTGGGTTTTTACTTTTCTCTTTTCTTGCTCATTGCTCATTGTCGCCGTGTGTGTGAGAGTGTTTGTCCGCCTGTTGTCTTGCATTACTTATCTATTCTCTTTTTTTGTGGCTTTGAACTGGCGAGAGTAAAAAGCAAATGTGATGTATATGAATACATTTGTATATAGAAATATACATATTTTCCTTTTTGATAATTTATTGTTTTTAATTTCGAGAGGGTGGCAATGTGTGTTCAACTTTTTGTGACCCACGGCGACAAGTTCGAATACACCCACACTTGCTTGCCACATTCGAAGTGACTTTTTACATAAATGTTATCCATGGACATAAACATACAAAAAACGGAAGAAAGAAACAAAAAAAAAAAACATACATATGCAGAAGCTAGAGTTAAATTTGTTGGATGACTCCTGTAATTGGTATATACATACAAGCAAAAAAGCGTACATACATACATACGTACATAGGAACATGCATATTCAATTTTAACTGCTTGCTTATCTTAAATAGTTGTTTAATAGTTTTACATAACCATGTGCATTTTAATATTTGGCAATTAAAGCCACGCTTTATATACATATCTATATATTCATTCCTACATGCGTTCAACAACACGACATTTATTACATATTCACAGTGATCATTCGCAAACTGTAACGCTTATGTATCAAATTTGTTTCTAATATGCAAAAACTTATTTATAGAAGCTCTAAAATATTGCTTTTAATATTTTACATGTGTTATAATAATTATTATTTATTAATGTTTTCATTTGCGAGCGATCACTGTGGTATGTCTCGTTTATTTACTAACCTAACTAAAAACAAAATAACCAAAAAAAAAATGTCTCAAAAAAAAAACTGAATGTAATTGCAAATGTTTCCTTTACTTTTATTTTCTTTGTTTTTAGCATACATACAAATATTTTATTGCTGGTTTTGGTGGTAAATTTGCATTGTTAATGGCCGTGGCCAGACGTGCCAGCTTCTTAACACACATAATATATACGTCTCTCAATGAAAGGCGATCATCTAGAGTTTTTCTATTGACTCTATCCCACATGTAAAAACAAATAATATTTATATACATATATATATAAATATATATATATATATTGAAACTAAACCGAAATGTATACTAAGTACGATATAAACTATATATCACATAAGACTGCCATAATTGCCGCGCGTGTATCTGTATCTCACTGACCAACTGTAACTGCAACCACTGCAAGCGCAATCTGCACACACCTCAACCTTAAGCTCATGTTAAAAAGAAACGAAAAAAAATTATATATATGCCAACATAAATATCTATATATATGAAGTGTTATTCCTCGTAATGTCATCCAAATAATATTACCAACAACAACCACAGCAACACCAAAAACTACCACAACAACCATCAACAACATTCAACTGCAACTTGGCAACAGTTCTTGGCTTTAGTTTGTAAGCTTTGTTTTTGTAAATTTTTTAAACATGTTATTTACTATTTTAAATATGTACTATTTGATATACAAAGTGGCTATGCGAAATGAAAAAATTCAAAAAATTAAGATTTCTCTTTGACAAACATAAAACTGTTTATTTTTCATTTCGCACACCGTATTAAGCTCACTGGTAATATTTTTATTGTAATTGTCTTATGTTCTTTGGTTCCAATACTGCTCTAACACCTTACATATATCATCCAACAACAACACAACACACACATTGTTTGTTTATGCACATTTTCACTTTTATGTATATACAGAATACAGAACAACTTTGATATATTATAAAAAAAAACTTCCTTACAATGAACAACATTTATATGCATTAATCAAACATAAACTGCTCACAATGTCAAAAGCCATAGAGTCAAAAGTTAACAAAGATCATGTATCATCAATGGTATACGCTTGGAAATTAGAAATACTCAATTGCAGTTGTATTTGAATAATGAACATATATATGGTTTAATTTAAAAGGGTATCCAAAATCAAATAAATTTTTATTCATATTCTATACTAATATTAGTTCACCACTGTATTGTGAATTGGAAATATTTTAATCCTTATTGGGCAGAGCGGAACTAAACTTAAATTAAGCTTATTCAATTATTTGAATGTTTGTACTAAACTAAACAACACTGTTAACATAAAGACTTATTAGTTTTATAACCACTGTGATAGCTGAAAAGCAATTGTAATAGCTTTAAATGTATATTATCAAAGTTGGACTGTCGCTTTTAGATGCACATACAAATATATAATTACTATACATACATACATTTAAGATAAGTGTTATTATCTCTCCTAAGCTTTGAAGCTCTAAATAGTACTAACGATTTCAAACAAACTGATAAGTACAAATTGTAGTCAAACTCCTACCACCCAGAAAAAGAAGAAAATGAGAACACTTGCTAATAATGTGTTTTGTTTATTATTATTATCATGTTTACATACACACAACAACAACAAAAACACATATACACATGCATTTTAAATATATATATATAAATAACGCCTAGCTATGTATGAAAAGAACTTCTTCCCATCCCACAAATCGGGCATATTGTGTACTCTATTTAGTTCTCAGAGACTAACCTAACCACGCACGTATCTATCTCGATCGATCAGTTCCATTTTTATTATTGACAAATCTATTAAAGCTACACTGTTTAAAACAAAACTCAAATTGTTGCTGTTTTATTTACGACAAATAGAATATATAATGATTTATATATATATATACTCTTTTACTCCTTTACACTTTTACCACTACACACACACACATAAACATTTTGTTATTCTTTCCTAAGTAAGTACATAGTGTATTTTCCCCTACCTGCATAAATGTTTTGTATTTGTTTTGCGTTTGGTTTTTTCTTTTTTGTTGACTTTTTGATATTTATTTAATTTTGAGCATGTTGGCTGTTGGTTGTTTTTTATATTCTGTTTTGCTTTCTTGTACTGCTGGAACGCGGGAGCGGCTTTAAAAAACACGCGTAACTTTAACATAGTTCAAGTTGCTAATTTTTTAAAAACGCCAACGTTGCCGTTTTTCCCCTTGTACAACTTGCAGCTAAATGAACAAAACTAAAACGTTGCAATAACCCCCGAATAAACTGTGAAAAACACAACAACAACAAGTAAGTCTCAAGCAGCGGCAGCAACAACTATGCTGAACTCCAATGCGAATCATTCGGGCAACAGCCGTCGGCCATTTTCGCGTAATTCCTCCTCGGCTCGTTCGCATCGCGGACGCATTCTCTTCTCGCCGCATCTCCACGGACAGCAGCAGCAACAACAGCAGCAACAACAACAACAGCAGCAGCAACAACAACAACAGCAGCAAAGGAATAATAACAACAATGGCCTTGTGCCGGGTCATAGTCCCTGGTGCAATGTTAATCTGAATCGCCAAAATAATGACAACAGCATCAATAACAGTGGCAGCAACAACGGCGGAATCAACAACAACAACAATGCCAATAAAGATGCAATCGATGGCAGAAACTCAAATTGGTAAGAGTCGTGCAGCTTATGGTATTTAAAAATAAAAAAAGACAAAAAAAGAAAAGAAATTACGTTAGCTTTAAGTGACATAAAAGCGAATTTGAAGTACTCCCTAACCCCGATGCCCTTTATCCCGCCGTCTATCCCACACCGAACTTTGTCAACGATCTGCCATAATAATAACAACAACATCCTTGTAACTCGTTCCCACGCTCCCCACGACAACTATAGAACAGTTTGCTCTACTCTTCTATCTATCTATCTCTCTCTCTCTCTCTATCTATAAATATCTAACTACTTCTACGTAACCACACCTCAATTAAGAATGAAAATCGCTTTTAGGCTAAAGGGAGAATTTTGTAATTAATCGCGTGTTTTGTCCAAAAGAAAATTTAATAATCATAATTGAAAAAGCAAAACGCAGCCAAAACTATTGTTTGGCCCCTTAACCGTTGAATTTTCGAAGCACTAAAAAAACTTGCATCGGCAACAAAGCAGCTGCAGGCTGCACTAAAAACAACAAAAAAAGAAAGAGAGCGAGCTTACGCAGAAAGCTTTACATCACACCCACACTCTCTTAAACTCTCTATGCAAAACAGTGCCAACAGTGTTGCACAGTGTTGCCTGCATCTGTTTTGATGTTTACTACTACAACTTTTATATTCGTGTTCATTTGTAATTTTCGTTCTCTTTCCGTACTGTAAATTTTTTATGTTTTGTTTTCGTCAATTGGCACATATGTATTACCTCAACCTACTAATTATCGTTGTACCTATTATCTCTCCATTTACATACAAACAAAAAACTAAATTACACACCACTTTCGTTTTGCTCCAAAAATAATATTAATAAAAAATACATTCCTTAATGTATATCGTTATGTACATTTTTCTAACCGCTTCAATTACAAATATGTATGTAAACTTACCAGGCAAATTCCATAGTAGATACATATAAATACACATATAACTGAAAACAACATATCAGAATCTCGTTAATTTTTATCAACCATAATCTAACTTTAAAAAGTTTCAAAAAATCTGAAAAACAAAACCAAAGAAAATGCATGAAGAGCACTTGAAAATGGCAAACAAAAACTTTATACGTAGCAAATGTCCTAAGTTTTTAGTAGTTGTTTCTTTGTCCAAAAATCAAAAAGCTTCTTAATTTACATACTTACTAAATACTTTTACATACTCTCGTTCATATGTAAATCGCGCTTAACGGAGTTACCAAGCATGCCAACATCATCAACAACAACAATAAATCCAACAACAAAACAATAATATATATTTTGCTAACTCTGGACCAGCAATTTTCTTAGCCCGAGTGCTACTACTCGCCAAATATTCAACTCAAAATTGTTAAATTTTGTACTCGTACTCGTAGTTGATTAAAAAAAATACATAATTTTTACAATTGCAATTTTGCATTTACATTACTTTTGCTTTATTTACAAAACTAGTTTAATGCTACGTGTTTATGTTATTCTTTTGTGTACTTAAAACGGTTTTGGTTATGGATAATAAATAATGGATATTAGTATAGAGCCATAAAGGGAGCTTCATTAATAATTTTGAAAAAACTTATAAAATACGGTGATTGCTTGAAGATTAGAGAAAAACTTTACTTTTAGAGGTTTTTTTTTTAATTTTTTACCATAAATATTGGTATAAAAATATGTAAAATTCTTGGTATTAAGAATACAAATTTACTTTATGAATGACACCTTAAACAAGTTTAGAGAAATTGACTTAAAGTCAGAATTTCTGATGGTTTAATATATGAGTCTAGACCAAAACATTTTGGAAATACAAGAAATGGATTCCGAAAGGAAAAGGGATTGCGTGTTTCGTGATTACAGGTGCTTTTCATGCATATTAATACAACAACAGCAAAATACGCGAACTAGTTAAAGAGGAACTACGACTAAATAACAAAACATAGAAAAGCTCATTATGAGCTTCCGTTTGTTTCACACCATTTTTTATATTCTTATACTTTGACCTACCCATTAAATTCCTTTTTGTTTTGCGCATAGTTTTGCTTCACGTTTATGCTAAATAAAATTTACCAAACCAAAAAAAAAGCAAATAAAACCAATTATAACTTTAACAACAAATATTGTGATGTTTAAACCATGTGATTATATTAAAATGCAACCGTCAAAGTGCAAGCCAAGTATATAACTTTAGTTACAAAATTTCCTCTTTATCCAAACCGTACAGTAAATACTTAGTTGTAATATTTCTTTCAATTCTACATTTTATGAATGATAATGCATTTTAGTTGAGTTTGTTGATTGTTATTAAAATACATTCTAGATTGGTGTACATTGTAATATCCCTTAAATGCATTTTGTGGTGCTGGAACAAAATTTTACGTTTTCAAAATTCATGGTTAACGATCAAGAAACTCAGCTTAATGTTTTACTTATTTATTTGCATTATGCACACTGCGGCTTAGAATGTTTAATGAACAGTTTAAATGTACCTTACTAGAAAATCCAAACAAAAAATCAAAAACCAAAGCTATTTGTTATAAATATAAAAATCAACTCTCTACATATATAGTAAATGCGCTACTATTATTTTTTCGTATATTTCAATATTGTTTTCTCTTATAAATACTACTTTATTCAATATGTCATTGTGTGTGTGTGAGCGCAATAAAACAACAAATCAAAGCAAAAACAATTATAAAATATTTTTGAACTTTGTCACACTCTGTTAAAATAGTTAAGTATTTAGCATATACTCTATATAATTTCTCCTATTAAGTTTTGGACACAACAGAATTGAGTTTCAGTCGCAGCTTTTGCAATTAGTGCGTAAGTGTTAAAAGTTAACGTATTTTTTGTATGGTGCTTTTGGCCCCACGCCATTCAAAATGCTGCTGTGTGTCTGTGTGTGCGTGTATGTACAATATAGTATAATCTCGATCACTCGATCAGTGTGTCTTAAGCTTTGCATACGCATGCTGTTGTGCTTACGTTACCGTTTACGTTGACGACTACGTTGTGCGTTGCGTGCCAAAAGCTGATTCTTCAGAGCGCCGCACTCACATGCTCTCTCAAGCTTTTGAAAACGAGTATTCGTACTTGTAATAACGGTTTACGTTTTTACGTTATATTTTATATATTTTTGAGCATGTACAGCACTCTCTCTTTCTTATAAGTACATTTAACTCTCTCTCTCTCTCTCTCTCTCTATCTATCTCTCATGTTTAGCTAGTGAAAGCGTTGCGTTGAAAAGTGTCCTAAAAACTGTGATACTCGCATTTGTTGTTTAATTTTTGAATTTAATTTTCGTTTCTTGTTTTGTAAGCGTAGTGTGCATTAAAGCGAAAGCCAAACAAATAAATAATTAAAATAGCAAACTAACAAAAATTTATATTTAAAATGCATAAGTACAACAAAGACAATGGGAACAAAAAAAAAAACAGCTGAAAAAATACATTATGTGCAAAATTAGTACGTATTTGTTTCTACTAAATGCATATTGTATATGTGTGTATATGTAGTTACTTAGTCAATAATATTAACAGCAACAATTCTCGCTACATATACACGCATTGCCATTATATTATTATAAACTATATGTGTGTGTATATATTGATATTATATAATTAAATATATATAATATATATCTATATTAAACTAATAATCTAATTATTGCATTTTGCCATTTACATATATATTATTTTTATCTTTTTCGTTTTTCTTTCTTCTTCATAAAAAAAAACCGAAAAAACTGCAAAATAATAATAAAAAAAACTATATAAATAACGTATATGTGTGGCTACCACTACTGCATATATACACTACTACTACCTACTACCTGTACATGTATATGCATACAAAAATAACTATATATGGGTTGTGTTTATACTACCACCACACTGCTACTGCATTGATTTGATTGAACAATTTTCAAATGTATCTCGTAAAACCGAATATATATATATTATACATTATCTTATTATATGTATTACATATTATCTGAAAAAAAACGCATATGCAAACCTAAATCGAAAATCCAGCGATGTACAAACAAGTAATTCTAGCGGAACTTGTATTTATAACAATAGCAAAACGCATCATCACAACAGCCTTAACCTCAATCACAATACAAATTCACTCAGTCATCAGGCACAAGTCCATAACCACCACTCACAGTATAACAGTAACAGTAATAACAGTAACAATAACAGTATCAGTAACATTAACGTATACAACAATAACAGCTATCATCAAACAAATACCAACACTGCACACAACTACCCCAACCATCAGAACAACAACGATTGCACTGTTAACACTAGCAATAATCAGAGTAGTAGTATTCGTACCATAAACAACGAAAACCACAATCCCAATCCGCCATTACCCAATAATAATCCCAGTCCTAGTCCAATTGTGAATCACAGCTTTTATCACAGCTACTATGATACAAGTATGTGCCACAGTGTGCAGCCGCCCCATGCTTTTGGTTCAATGTCCGTATCCGTTGTCAGACTGAATCCAGCACGATTATGTTTAACTATTGCCGCCCCACCAACACCAACACCCACCACGACCACAACCACAACAGCACCGCCATATAATCAGCAGCGCCGTCCCACGCCCCTACTGCTCTCTTTTCCAGCTAATCAGAATTTCATCAACATCAGTAACAACAATAATTTCAATCAAAATCACAATCATCAATATCACAGCACCCATCATCACAACAACAACCACATTCACAGTCTTCATTCACACCACCCACTACAACAATCACAATCACAACAACAACAACAACCGACTAATCGCCAATCCCTCCCGCTAACACGTACGAAT
The DNA here is from genome assembly GCA_035042405.1 of Drosophila demipolita. Lineage (NCBI taxonomy): Eukaryota > Metazoa > Arthropoda > Insecta > Diptera > Drosophilidae > Drosophila > Drosophila demipolita. The sequence continues at coordinate 3,634,888 of JAWNLI010000349.1, read as the reverse complement.
TCAAATTCAACAACCGCAACAACTTTCAATTCCAACAATACAACAACAAATAGTAACTCTACTGATGTTGTGAATGTCAATTCTTGTACCGATATAATTCCTCATGGGTCGTCTGCGCCACAACAACAACCACAACAAATGTGTTCACAACGACAACAACCACAACAACATCGACGATCTCAAACCCAACAACAACAATTGTCGCCGTCGCTTCTTATGATAAATTTCAACCAATTGACTGATACTCATATTAACCATGCATCCAATAATGCACCCATCAATAGCCACAGCCAAGGACCCACTGGATCACAGGTGGGACACCACAACCAGCGAAATTACAACAATAACAACAATCGCAACTACAACATTTCCAATGGCAATGGGTTGAGCAATGCCAGCAATAATCCCGATTATATGAATTACCGTCGCGCATGTCCCGCTTATCAACAGCAACATCACATCAACAACGGAAACAACAATAACAACAACATTAACGGTAACAATAATAATTCGGGCAATGGCCACAACAACAACAACAATCGTCGACATAACGGCAGCTACGAGAGAAATCTGAACAATAATGTGAGTTAGCAGCAAGTCAGTTCATCACTTATTGAATTATTCTTAAAAATCTGCAATATTTATATATATATATATATTTATATCCAATACTCGTCTTAATTTATTAATGTTTCCAACAACTTGCAGCACTTTGGCACCAGCAACTTGGAACCGGGTCTGGAGAATAGATCCGATGGCGGCTATAGTTTTGGACGCAATGGTGGTGGATATGGACGTAACGGTGCTCATTATCAGCACATGGGAAATGGTTATGGCAACAGTAATAACAACAACAATAACAATATCAACAATGGTGCATCCACATCCTCCGCTGGACTTGGTCTCATGGGCGATGCGCCTTCAGGCTCCGGCCTGTCGGCTTCAATGCTCTCGTTGAACAACGGTCTTGGACCCAATGGCCTCAACTCAGATAGTCCATCGCGAAAGCGCCGTCGCATCTCGGGACGACCCAGCCAATCGCCGCCAGCTATTTGGGAACCGAGACGCTCACAGCGTGTCTTGGTGAGATATTATTATTATTCATAATAAATGTTTATAGTATGCTTATATTGTACGGGAGACAAATCAGGGTCCGCAAACTAGATCGAAAAAGATCGGTCTTAAAAATCTATTAAATTTTGCCAAAGTTATAGTTAAATCACATGAAAACCCATAATTTTGATTAGATTTTAAGATAGATTTTATAGAAATCAGTCGAATATTTTAATCTTATTAAAATTATTAAAAATTAATCGCAACGGAAAACTTTTATACATTCCCAGAAATATTTATTAAATTTGAGTATTAATACTATGCCCAACTATCATATTTTATTTACGTTGGTAGAAACTTACTTAAAATATATATTTTAAACACATTTATAAAATTTACTATGTTACTATACTATATATATATATATATAGTTATCGACAGGTTAGTCTTTAGCACGCTCTTCGAAATCGAATTAGTATAATATATTATATAGAACTATAATAATTATTTTCCAAACAGTGAAATTTCAAACAATTTAAATGTTTTACTGAGTTGGCTAAATTGCAGACGAATTGTATCCCACTAATCTTATACTTTATTTGTTGTTGCAGATGCAACAAGGCAGTCCCCCGCTACGCCGACCGAGACTGCGCGATGTGGCCACTTCCACTCAGCAGCAGCAGCTGCAGCAGGCACCACATCCACAGCAATATACAGCACAGCACCAGCAACAGCCGCAGCCCGGCTATCTTCCGATGCATCATCATCAGCCACCCTCGCATTATGTGTCGCAGCAGCAGCAACCACAGCAGCAACAGCAGCAGCAACAGGCTGGCCCAAATCCACACGGTGGTCATCCTGTCCAGCATCCGCGTACGCATCGCTCGCCCTGGGACATGGCTAGCAATGGACCAAGTGTAAGCAACGGAGGCGGCAGCAACGCTGGCGTCCCGACGGCCAGTAGCACGGTGGGCGCCATGATACAACAGGTGCAACAGGCACCACTGCAGGCGTCCACACATCAGCAAGCAGTGGCAGCAGCAGCAGCAGCTGCCGCCGCCGCTGCTGCGGCAGCAGCAGCACCACCACCACCACCACCGCCCACCTCGCTTATGGTTGACCTCAATCTGGCTCTGCGTCACGAGCCCATCTGGGCCTCCTTCTGCACGTATCCGCTGCCGGCGCAGGCCCGCCTCGCACCCTGCCATCTGCACGGCATATATACGCAACCCTTCTCCACGGCAACCGCCGGCCTGGCTGCCGCACCACTGCAGGTGGCACAGGTGCCAACACCTACACAGGTGGCGGCCGCTACAGCCGTCGCTCAGCACATGATCCAGCAGGCGACGATTACCGCACAGCAGCAGCAGCGCGATGTCACCGCCATTGCGGTGGCCAATTTAACACTGGAGCCGCCCAGTGCTCATCATTTGGATGGCCATCAGGCGGCAGCAGCAGCAGCGGCGGCAGCGGCAGCAGCTGCAGCCGCTTCTGTGCCCGTTGGTGCACAGGCGCCTCATCCGCATCCGCACTCACATCCGCATTCACATCCGCATACGCATCCACATCCGCATGCACATCAGCTGCCGGCGGCGAGTCACATCCATATCGCCTCGATGAGCGCCGCCGCCGCCGCGGCAGCCGCCCAGCTACATTCCAATGCCGCCGTTGCGGCAGCAGCAGCCGCTGCCCATGTGACCCAGATGTCGGCGGCACCGCAGCAGATAATAATATCGTCGGAACGACGCACATTCCCGCCACATCGGCGCCTGCCGCGCTTTTGGCCGGCCAATCATGGTCCTCATCGGCATGTCCTGCCGCCGCAATCGCTGGCCGCCCACCAGGCGCCCGTGCAAATCCAAACCACCGCTGGCATCATCAATCCGGGCTTCTTGCTCAATTTCCTGTAAGCGGATCCCTCGACTCTCTCAAGTGTAATCTCTAGTAACTCTCTCCCTCTCCGCTTGCAGCGCCATGTTCCCGCTCTCACCTTATAACCAACACGATCTGAGCTCGGCGGACACCAACGAGACGGAGAACTATGAGGCGCTGCTCAGTCTGGCCGAGCGTTTGGGCGAGGCCAAGCCACGCGGCCTTACACGCAACGAGATCGATCAGCTGCCCAGCTACAAGTACAATCCGGAAGCGCACAACGGTAAGTCAACGCCAAATCTTAAAGGATCGCTCAGAAAATAAAATTCTTCATATAAAACAAGATTTTAATATGTATTTTAAGACCCAGTTATTTAATAAGTTTTAAAGAATTTTACCAAGCAATTTATTGAAATTAAAATATTTATATATTTAAATTATCTAATTAATTAATTATTTTTTTTTTTCTGTTTAATTGGTTTTTTTTATGTTGGTTCCCCTAATTTATGCAACATATGTTCTACCGTTTTGCATTGAAAATATTTATTATTTTTAAATTTATATTTAATTTTAAATTTTGTTTTATTAAATTTTCCACTTATTGCATTTTTTGTGTCGACTGACTTTAGTTGACAATATATATCTATATATAATATGTAACTATTGTATATATTGTTTTATCATATCTGTAATATTTTTAAATTAGAATAATCTATCATATGTTACACAAATGCCTTTGATATATAAGCAATTCTGATTACTTTTTATCTCTACTTCCCAAAAGGCGATCAATCCTCCTGCGTGGTTTGCATGTGTGATTTTGAGCTGCGGCAGATGCTGCGCGTTTTGCCCTGCTCCCATGAGTTCCATGCCAAATGTGTGGACAAATGGCTGCGCGTAAGTATTAAATATTTAATATTTTTATATTGTGTAATTGGAATTGTAAATTTGCCACTTTTGGACATTGAAGTTGGCGACGATTCAATTTCCTCTGAAATTGAAATTTGGGTGTTTTACTAAATGTGTGTAAAGTGAGCGATTGCTTGAACCACTAAGAAGACTCTACAGAACCTCTGAAAGAACTTTATGCCTTTTTTTGTTGATTTAAATTTTTGTTCGTATAGTCTTCTTAGTGCTTACACTGATAAGCCCATTAATTAATTTAGGCCTTAATAAGCAACCTATTTGAACAGAAATGCCGCAGGGACCAATTACCGTACCCGTAGCTCAGTACTACCAATTTTTCAAACGGTGATAAGTTTATGACTCTTCTCCCATTAATTGCTTGGTTCTTGGCCCTTCAACCACATGGATAACCGAGGAATGTATAGTGGCATATATGGAAACTGTACTTTGTGTTTTTCCTTTATAATTTTAACGGTTAATTTATTACTTGTTATTAGGCTACACATAATTAATTATTTGCACTTTATTTATATTTTACAGTCGAATCGCACATGCCCCATTTGCCGTGGCAATGCATCGGACTATTTTGACAGCGCCGATCATCATCAGGCACAGGCACAGGCACAGGCAACTAGCGGTGTTGCAGCGGCCAGCATCGGCAACAATGCTGCTGCCACTGTCAGCAATAATCCGGCAGCGGCAGTTGCCGCAACCGGCTCCAGTTCGCAGTAGCAGAGTCAGGCTGCTTAGGACAAGCCTAGCAATAGATACAATTGCAAAATCAACACCAATAACCAAACGCTTTCGCCACGTCGTCCAGGTGCAGCAAAATAAGGAACACACACACACAAATATGGAATACAAAAAACAAAAACACACAATCACAGTTAGCCTATAATGAATAATTGAATTAACGCGCAACGAATCCAACTGCCAAATCGCTTCCCCTTAAGCCAGGTCACTTCAATAGCTTGTCGTAGTACTAAATTAGGCGGTAGTTGTATGTAAGTAACGGTAATGGTTAACACAGTAAATTCTAACAATGTTATTATAATCAAATATTCATACCACCAAGATTTCATACATTCATAAGAACTCCTTAAATATATATTTATATATATATCGGGCATAATTATCGATATCGATAGTTTTGCTAAATGTGTTAGAAATGTGAATTCAAAATCATTTACTAGTGAGTACAGTGCAACAAAAAAAGAAACAAACGCAAAAACCTACACTAAATATAAAAATGGGTCAATAAAGTTGTTCGGTTAACGCTTTGGAGCTCAACTGCCGCCTGTGCTTATAATTTCCTTGCATTATATGTAACAGCTTCACAGCAAATGAATGCATTACTATAAAGACAAACAAAACATATTTTATCTTTACTAAATTGTGTATTTGCTGTCCACACACACATACATACACATTAATTAACGCTATATCTGCAATTAAAAAACACAAAAAGAAAAAAAAACAATTTAATACAATTATATTTGTACTTGTTTGTGCTTTACGTTTTCTTATATATACATACATATACATATATATACATACATATATATACATACATATATATATATATACACATACATACATAATATTTGCATTGCATTTTAATTTTATACTTACAACAAAAATATATATGTATATTTTACGAACTGAACCCACTGAAGAAGTTCTTCTTTTTGCATTAAGCAAAGAACAACAAAATGGAAACTAACTAAAACAAAAAAAAAATGATATCCAACTCCTTCAATTCTTACGTTTCAACTGTTTAAACATTTTTTAATTAGGAAACATATATATTTAAACGAAGCAACTAACTTTGAAACATATAAGCAATCTTTAAAATCGACTAAAACCAACAAAAATATAAAAAAAAAACAAAAATAAAAACACAAACTAAATGAGGAATGATCGTTTAACGCAGAACAACATAATTATAATATATATATACAAAAATGAGCGATAAAACACACTTGCATAACGTGAATATGAATTTAGAGTCGTAATACAATACATACACGCATACTTACATAAATACATATACATACATATACTTATATTGGTGGGCTTATTTAACTGTATTGTCGTAGACATGTGCATCATTATGAAATTGCTAAATATGCAAAAATACATTTATACAAATTACGCAAAAATACTACAGACATTTAGTGTATTATTAGCGGACAGAAGACAGTAAACGGAAGCAATATTCTACTCTTGCAGGAAGCAGGCTCCGGCAGCTCCAGCTCCAGCTCAAGTAGTTCTTTTTTTCCTTTTTTCGATTAATTAACGGATCGTGTTTACCATACTCGCATGTTGTATGGTATATATGCATATACATTTAGTACTTACACAAAAAACCTCCTTGAATTTGAATCAATGTGACTTGTCTATTAAAAGTAGCACGCTGGCCGAGCATCAGATGCATATATGTAGTTATACATATGTATATATATATATATACATATGGATTTACATATATATTATGTGTATATCTATATCTATATCGATCTATATAGATTTTTCTTCTACCTATTATTATGGTGTATCTTCAAATATGTATTTGCATACAATATTTACATGCACTCAACTAGCCTGTAAAAATCCGTACGTTTTTAACAATATACATGTGCTAGTACTAAGCAGCACGCAAAAATAACAATAATAACAATAACAATGATCAACATTGACAAGTAATATACATAAATATATATATTGCAAAAGAAGAAAAAAACAAACTTTAAATATAACAATACAGAATACCAAGTAAATTGAAATGATTCCTGCCCTCCATTCGTATCAAACCATTGAAACTAACTCAAAAACGTTTTTATATCACATATACATATTTATATATGGCATTGATTTTTTTGTGACAAATGCATATATAGAGCATACATAAAATATATTCTAAACTTGAATAGATTAGCATTTTTCAGACAGTACTAAATCACTAACTATAACACGAGCATAGACGAAGAGTTTTGCTTATAGCAGGAGTTAGTTTTTTTTTTTTTAATTTTTTTTGTATCTATATTATTTTAAAATAACTATATGCTGCTATAAATACAACAACTAGAACACGGTTCTACAGTTTCCGGTACCCACCCAGAAAACAAAGGTTACGCATGGCTTTTTTGGGTCCGTTTTTAGCGAAGCTGACTTTTCTAATAATAATCACAAGGAGAAGAATAGAAACAACAACGATGTGCACTTTTCTGAATGCGCCCAAAAAAACAAAAGAAAAACAAAACAATAATGTTTTCAATTCTTATTGAATGCTATGCATAAAAGTGAATAGAAAAACAAAACAAAAAACAATTCTTGATACCTAGTATATACTAATACATTTATATATGTATGTAAAATGTGTGTGTATTTATTTTTAATCTACATAAATGTAAATGGTATTTCCAAAAGACCATTATAAAGGTGTTGTGCTTTTCTAGAATTTTATTAGTAGAAGAAAATGTTTATTTTTTGTCACAATAAAAAAATAAAACAACAAAAACAAACGTTATAAAAAAACAAAAAAAGAAGATAAATGCAAATATATATATACATATATACATGGATATGAATTGAATACCTTTTATACGTGCACTGACAAACTTACCTACGAGTATATAAATATATATATATATTTACAAATAAAAATCTCAATCAACCGAACTAAGAAGAAACAGCTTAAATAATCATTTTCAAGTCTATTTCCTTATTGAAGTTTCTTTAGTTCCGTCTCCTCCTCCATTGGTTTATTACCACCTCTTTCTGGAACTTACAATAATAACTGCACTGATAGATGTGCCCGATTTTTCAAACTCTTATCGGTTTATATAGTTTCAAACACTTCTAAACAAAATCAAAAGCTTATAAATATATATAAAAAAAGGAATAAAAAATAATATAAAGTTTTGCTGTGATTCGTGATGTAGATGTACGTTATATATATTTAATTATATAAAATGCAATAAAATTTCAAGCATACAAAAACATAATTATTCAAAATTATTACGTCGACAGCCGGTTAAACAATTCAACAAAAAAAAACCAACAAAAAGGAAAATATAACCAAAAAACATTTTATGCATGAGAATTTCTCGAAACAATATGTACGTCATACTCTAACATCACTTGTCTAGAATTGTCTAGAATTATGCAATTTTAAATGTGACTATTATTTTACATTTTTGTAGACAAGAACCGAGACACTCTTATAGTAATTGTAAAAATCAGTTAACCATAGTATTAAGCAAACCTTTTTCAATGGCATTGTAATGGTGAGCGGGCGTTTTTAATGTTAATTGCAATAATTTCGTTTCGTTTTTGTATTAACTCGCAAAATTTCAATAAAATTCAATGAACGTAAAATAAATGAAAATTATGTGCTGTTTTGTTTCAGCGGTAAACTGGTTTCCTCCTCAAGAATTATATTTACACCCTTTATAGAATTTGATGTCTTTGACGGTTACTTAAATGTGGCCAAGTGTAACTTACAAGAACCGATAGCATGGATTTGATTTGGATTGTAAAAAAGAACACAAAGTAGCTGCATAGTTGAAATATATTTGCACGTTTTATTTTATAGTTTATCAAATAAGAACATTTTATTTCGCAAATTTACCTTAGAATGGAATTCGTGTCAAAAGTATATAAAATTGCATTCGATACTGATAACGACAAAAACACCTGGTATTTACAGTAATGTTAAAATTTAACAGAGTCGATAGCAATTATTTAATCGATTTACTATTTTTATCGATTGTGTACTTAAACGAAAACAGCTGACGTTTTACAGTTCGTTAACAGCGGTGGCGGCGTGTGAATGCAGGACGGATGAATTATTTTTAATTATAAACGCGGCCACATAAATAATTGAAAAAGAAAATGCATTTGTGCAAGCGAAAAGCAAAGCGAAAATATGGCCTGTAAATTATATCATAAATGTGAAAGTGTTGACCACGCGTCCGTGGCAAAGGCAATGTGAAAAAGGAGTGCAAGTGGGAGTAAAAATCAATCGAAAGCAAGAAAAATTGCATTTCGCTGCCAGCCAGCCCCCGAATACGGAAAATAAAGTGGAGTTGTAGTAGTGGAACACAAATATTAATAGTGGGGTGCATGTGTAAAGAAAAAAGAAATAAGAAGCAGCAGCTGCAGAAATAGCAAAAGGAAACAGCGACCGACGACCGCCGAGCGTAATAAAGCGTTGAAAAAATGAGTTCAAGTTGTGAAAGGTGTGTGCCGTTACACTATAACTAGCACTGGATATAATAACAATAACAACAGCAACAACAAGACAAACTGGCTGCCAGCAGCACCAGAAGCAGCAAACCAAGCGAAATATGTCGAAATGTGTATACAAATGAAAGAGTAACAACAACAATAACAGGGCGTAAATTTGTTTTGCTTAATAAGTTGCTTTAAAACTGTAATTTTATGTGTGTGGGGAAGTGCGAAAATATTATACACAATGCAAGAGCATCAGAGAGGGCTAGCTGGCATTGCCAGCCGCAGCTGTCTGAGTGTGTCCCTGGGTGCGTGCGTGTGCCTGTGTGTGGGTTGCATTACTACTTCTGCTCCTTTCCCTTAATTGAATGCTGTTTATGGCCCCAAAAAATTATGCAGTTTGGCCTGCAAAATCGATTTTCTTGCAAGGCGCGGCAACAAGCGTCGTTTTTGTTTGGCACCCGCGGCCGTTTAAGTACATACATATACACGAAAGAGCGATAGAGTGCAAAAGAGAGAGAAAGACAAAAGAGAAAGAGAGAGATAGAAGAGAGAGAGCGACCGCTCTCTGTGTATATGTATGTGTAAGGACGGCGCGGCGTTCTCAACTGCAGCTTCGAATAAGGAAAAACCGGAAAATGTTTAACAAAACATTTATTTGTATGTATGAGTGGAGAAAAGGCCAAAACAAGGAAATAATGGGGGAAAACCAACGCACACACACATAGTTAAAGGGCGACAACGACTCACGTACAGGGCAATTTGGGTGGAACTTTTTTTTTCCTGTTTTTGTGTAGTGGGACGTATTTTTATTTTTGGGCGTTTTTTGTTTGCTTATCCATTTTGCAATAGATCTTTCGGGTTTTTGCTTTAATGAATGAATGGATGACTGAAGCATTGAATGAAATATTGGCTGCATGTGCGCCAAACTTTGTTGTTGTTTTTGTTATAAGATGTGCTTTTGTCGGTGCGTCTTGTACTGCATTCCAAAGATGCCATTTAAGTTCAAAATAGCATCATGTTAATATCTTTATTTATGTTACGTTTTCTAACGCACATACCCTCACTCACTCACACACACTCTTAATCTCTGTGTGTGTGGTGTGTGTGTTTGTATCTCTTTCTGGCTTACAGAATAGAATGGGTAGAAATTATCGAGCCGCGGACCAAGGAGCATATGTACGCCAATCTAACAACTGGCGAGTGCGTCTGGGATCCACCCGAGGTAAGTAAACGAATCATTTGCGTTTATAGTCAATAAACGATCAAATTAATTATATTATTTACTCGCTTCGTTAACACTCACAGGCTAATTGCCAAATGTCGCAATTGGCAGCGTGGGGGCTAATGAACTCGTTGCTTTTATCAGCTTTATTACTATGCCATCACAGTGGGTAGTATTATTTTAGCATTTATATTGTAACCCTGGCAAATCAAGGTCTTTGAAAGTAAATAATTTTTCATATATTGTATCAAGATTTTCTATTGAACATATATATATATATATAGAACAATTTATATATATATATAATATATAATATAATAAGTATTATTTTTTAAATTTACATAATGAAAAAGTTTTAAAGTGTATTCAGTTTTTTTTTTCATTGTTGCGCAGTCAACTTTGTATTTCTTATTTGGCTTTTGCTCAATTGACTTGGGTCAGTTGTTTTGCAAATTTTACAGTTTGTATTTATGTATATGTACATATATGCATATGGAAAATTGTTTGACCCAGTTCGTTAATGGCGTGAACTATGTTAATTATTTATATTCAGAAAAATTTTAATATTATTTGTGTAATTCTTTGCGTAACACTCGATCGATTGCCATACGTCTGGGCTGTACCAAATGAGTTATTATATGTGTTAGTAGATAGCAAAATTGCAAATAATATAAAATAGTATTGCAGTTTCAATTACAAGCGAATAAGTGGTTGGAATTGATACATTACAAAACAAACCATTACATAGAAACTTTGTAAAATTATTGATATATTTGTACATGGTCAAATATACTAAATATAAATAAATTGCGCATATTGATATAAAAAGAAGCATAAGAAAAGATATAAGGTTCATGTTCATCACTCATTTTTAATATTAGAGCTTATGTATCATTGCGTTTACATACATGGATATATACATATATGTGTAATACCCTACTTTAATTCACTGCATTCCTTCATAAACTTTTGCTTTCTGAGCTGAGCACACATCATTGTCGCCATCACCAGAGAGAAAGAGAACGGGAGAGAAAGGGAGACAGAAAGAGAGACTGCTGCTATTGCACTTTGTTTGCACAGCTCCTTTTGGTCGCTTTATTTAGTGCCTCTTTCGTTGCATATGTTCGTGTTTGGCTAATGCGGCATTAGCAAAAGGTGTCGCAGGCTAATAACTTGAGACGTCTGACCAAGGCAAAAGCTCTAAGACCACACACCTACAGCTAACAGAAGCTCTGCCACTGACTCTGCGGCTGCCTTTTTCTTGCACTGCTGCCGGAAGTAGTGAAAATTTCATTGATTTTGTTGCTGCCCTGCAATTATGTCCTCAACTGCGTCCTCGTTTTGCTGCTAGCACACACACTGGTATTGGTGTGTGTGTCTTCGTGTGTTTGCGTGCATGGCCTTAATGAAAAGGTTTCGCATACACTAGTCAGATCCTTTTCTTTTTGCTCAGCGATATACGGCGAACGGCGCTTGCTTTTCCTTTGGCTTCACTTTGGTTTTATTGTCCATTTTACGCTGTAATTTATTGCGACCCTTTTCCACAGCTACACACATACACGTGGGTATGCATATATGCATGCATATTATGCAGTCTCACTCTCTTTGCATTCCTTCCTCTGTGTGTGTGTTTGCACATCGGTTTTTGGATTTTTGTCACTCTCGCTCTCTTTTGATTCATCGCCCACACTTCCCAGACCTTTTGCCTGGTTGGTTCGCCGTGTAACCGCATTCGACTCTGCAGGAAGTGAGCTTCAACCGATACGTCATTTGCACGAGTCGAAGTTTTAATGCACTGTTATTTTATTTCAAGAACTTATACTTACTAATAAGTGAGTTGACAAAAATAGAGGTGCACATATTTGCACTTGTATAAATAAAAGTAGATATATTTTATGTATGTAATGGATGTATCTATTTTTCATCTGAAAATGAAAATGCCCTTTGTCTTTAACTCTAAACAGAGCATAACCCTAAACATATGCCCTAAATTCGACTGCAGCAGTGCTGCTAGCGCCGACGCAGATGATGCTGCAGTTACTGTCGAGTTGCTATGAGGAAGTAAATGAAGAATCCTTTTAGCTGCACAATATAATCTATTCATTTGATGCAATACAGCGTGCACAGGGCACAACAGAGTTTAACAAAAGGAACAAAACGCTTACACACACAAACACACACGCACACAAACATACAAACACACACCCTACACTCACCCTTCCTCTCTCTCTTTGTCTCTATTTCCCTTACACGCCCACCCAGCTGCGGACGCGCTTTAAATTAGCAACAACTTTTTTGTGTTGTCGCTTACAAACTTTTTGCCTTTGGCAGCTTTTTGTTTTAATGACGTCGTCGCTGCGGCGCTTCTTCGTATGTTTTGAGCTCCTTCTTGCCTCTGCTGCTGTTGCTCTTTTATTTTTTTGGTGTCACCAGCAAGCAGTATAATGACAAAGACAGCAACAATTGCTGCGTTCATTGTACGTGATTTGAAATTTATGCACAGACCACTCTCTATTTACTATGCCCTGTAAACATACTTCGAAAATTGGTATATTGGCTATTATAAACAAAAGACTATTTATACTTCTAAAAACGTATGTGTTCTTCATCAAAATTATTTAAACTATTCAATAAGATATTAAGAAGTGTTAAATTTAGTGAAAGACAATTGAAGAACATTAATATTTTATATTCAGGTACAAATTATATACGCAATTACAGAGCATTTAAAAGTCGTGCGTCGCACTGTATGCTATACATAAACTTTTTATTATAACTCTTCGCTTACTTCCCCACGCTGTCGGTCTGCTATTTCTTGTTCATACTTTTTGCTCATTTGCCTTTGTAAAACTTCCGGTTAGGAAAGAAACACAGAAAAGTTGCCCACACGCTCGTTTAGTGTTACAAAATGCCGCAAGAGACGAGAAGCAAGCACGATAATGCTTACGTGCGTTGTCCAAAGCAGTCCAAACTCTTAAGCCTGCAGCATGGCGCGGAGTGGAGTGGAGTCGAGTGAAGTTAGCCCCATCCAAATGGGGTGCGTATGGTTTTATGGGCCGTGATACGCAATCGTCAAAATATTTTAAATTGTTATTCGGATTTCTTTTCATTAGACGTACATATATCGCTAGACTATCGTATTAGTTATCTCTATTATCGTTTTTGGCCTCTACAACTTCCTGTTTGTTTTTGTGGCCAAGTGGGTTATGAGCCTGTCCAAGCTGTTGCATGGCCTGAATAAATTTATTGGCAATTACAATGGCAATTAATTGCGCATAAATATCGCTAATGGAATTCACTTACTAGTTTTACATGTAACAGGAAATTTTAAGACATTCGATGCGGTTTATAACATGTGCAATGAATATTGAACTTGATTTAAATTTTGATTGATAGCCAATATACAAAATTCTTTTTCGACAATTAGAACTGTACCATAAATCAAACTATTTGTCATACAAATTCGTTAAATGTTTATTGCAATAGCTATCAGTTTCCGCTGCCACAAGTAAGGCAATCTAATTGGTTTCATATGTGACGCTTGCGCCATGAATAAAACTTTATACAGAGCAATGGTGTCTTGAGAAATTCCGTGGTCACTAACGATAATTTGGGACTTACATGGCTCTATTTAAGAATACTTTGTCAAAGATTTCTTTTAATTCTATAATTCACATCAAATTTTATTTATTATAATTTATGGTGTCATTAATGGGGCTTATTTTTGTATGTTAGCCACATACATAAGTTAATTTTTAAATATGACGAACAGTTTTATAATTATCATGGGCATGCAACTATACTATATATACTTATATATTTCCTGTAATTATTATTCAATTTTGAAAGCTTCGCAACTCCAATGCAATAGAGTCTATTATATTAGCCTTTCAGCTATCCTACAAATGGCGAGTTTTAAATGTTTTAATTACTATTAAAACTGCGCTTAAATGACCAACAAAGTATCTGAATTCTTTTCTGTCTGCATCTGCTCTGATTACAAGCCGCTTAAAATCCAATTCCAATGAAACCGTTCTCATAATAAGACTAACTGTTGCTCTTTTATGTTGTCATTGCTCTATTTTAATATCGTACTGCTGAATCACAAGAATAATGTAAATTAATTTTAAATATATTTTAAGTATGTTTTTTGCAGAAAGACAGAAGCTGGTCTAGGCAGACAAAATTTTATATTAAAATGTTTGACGTTCCATTTTTGCGAACATTGTAAACGGAAAAAATTGTTAGTTAATTTTTTTGTTTGTTGTTGATGTCGTTATTGCAGTCAGATGTCATCGCTACTTTTATTTTTAGGTCTCTGCTGCGAAGCTAATGAAGTTTGTGGATTTTATGTTTAGTTTTCTATACTTTTTTTAAATATCGATGATGACCTAATTCATTAACAACAACAGAATAAATAAACTTGATGTTTATGAACGAATTTGAGTGTACGTTTCATCTATTTTTTCCATCTTTGGCTCTTTCTTTGTGTCTGGGGCATGATTCACAGATGTGCTGGCCATTTATGTTGAGTTAATTGTGTTTGGGGCTGGCGGGTGGTGGGGAGTGGTCCATTGCTGACCTCGGCAATAGGCAGGCAAACGCTGATAGGCGTACCGGCCCCATTCGCTGATTAGAATTGTGCGTGCTTCATGCCTCACGCGTATAGGATTCATGTCTATTTTGCCACTGATTAAAAGCTAAAATTGTTTTTCAATAAGTCAGAGCAAAACATTTCCAACCAAAAGCAGCAAAAATTTAATGAATTTATAATGGACTTGGAATGCGCATTACACAGAATTACAATTGGCTTCTTTCTTTCTTTTATTTTTATTTTACTGAAGCCATGGAATTTGAGCAATTAAAACAACAGAACTTTACATGGCTAAAAATATAATTCCTAGAGATAAAGTCTTACAAAATTCAACCGCATCATTTTTAAATTGAATTTAAATTAAGTTACGCTTGGGCGATGTTTTAAATATATTTTAAATTGTGCAGTTCGAGTACGTTTTACTTTAAAAGATATTAATGAAGACCAAAGTGCAGGCTTTTAACACATATATGTTGTCCGTATTCGCTTATGACTAATTACTATGTATATGTCTTGTCTTGTCGTTTTCTCAAATATAATTTTTTTACCCTCTACCGAATATACTAAGCACATTCATAAATATATTCCATGCATTATAATTTTGACAGATTTTCCTTAAAAATATTCGGCCAATGTGCGTTGTTCCAATTTCATTTTCATAAATGGAAGCACAGCACAAATTCCATCAATGAGATAAAGATGTTGCCTTGTTTGCTACTTATTGTTTTTGTTGTGCTTTTAATTGTTTTTGCTGTTGTTGTTCTTGTTGTATGTCCATAATTACAACATATTCGGTATATCGCACAAGGCCTTATTAAGGACGTGTCGGAGGCAGAGTATAGCAGTCCATACTTTTATTTAAAATAATCTCATTTTATGGGTGATACTCAGAACATTTCCAAGATTTTGCACAGAATTTAAAGAATAAATCGTTAGATGCAAAGTTTTGTATTGACTTACCAACTATTGTTTATCAGAGTATACGAAGTTTGTATTTACTACGAATATCTTCGGAGAAAGTTTTCTACGATAATTCAGTAACTTTAGAAAATATTGTTATTACTGAGAGTATTTTTGGGTCAGTTCAGCATGGGATTGGTATTCATTATTTATTATCAATCAAAATAATCTGTAAAAATAAATTATAGATTTCTTAGAAGACAGTTTTTGACATATCAATAATTTTATATTAATTGCAACAAAAGCAAGAGCATTTAAGCTTCATAGTGCTGCAAATAAATGTTGGTATTTGTGTTACTTTTGTTGCGGCTGCTGCTGGCGCTGCTGCTCGTTCAGCTGCAGCATGTGGCACACGCTGAGAAAAATAGAAAAGGCCAAACGAAGTGGAGCGGGGTAGAGGTTCAAAGGGAAAGGCGCCAGAGTAAAATAGACCTACTTATGCGATGGCTGTCCGGTTGCAATGGCTGAATGGATGACTGACTGGCTGACTGACTGTCTGTTTGACTGTCTGTTTGACTGACTGCCTGCCTGACAGTTGGATGCGCAGCAATGCCAAAAGCGTAACGATGATGCTGATGCTTAAGTTAGCTCTGCTTTTGCTGGCAGCCTTGTCCCAATCAACGCGTTGCCGCGCCCACTGAAAATTATGCAACTGCGTCGCGCGACACAGTTGAGGCTGGAAATGGAAATGGAAATGAAAACCAGAAATGAAAAGCAGCCGAGCTGAAAGCTTTCAATGTAATATTCGTGTGTGTCTGTGTGTGTGTGTGTGTTTGTTTATTGTGTGTGGGCGGACAGACGGCAGGCATTGTATTGTGTGTGGCTGTGTTATCAGACCACAAAACGACATCAGCAACGACAACAACAACAATGCTGCAGATTAAAAGTGAAATACATATGAGCCTGGGTCAGGGCCTGTCTTTCGGCCTCTGTTTGCAGCCTGCAACTGGCTGTGGCGCGCAGCTGCAGCTAAAAAGTTCAAGGTCAGCGTGGTAGCAAAATGTAACCATGACTTCGCCATTGGGATAGACAGAGGCAGGTATACGCAGTGGGTGCAGCAACTGTAAAAGTGAGAGAGATAGCCTGTCTGTGAGCTGAAAATGTGGGCCTGGTCAAAAGGAAAACTTGATTTGCTGTCAAGCGCTCTTCAGAGTTGATGGGACGATTATAAATACACGTTGCAACAACAACAAAGGCAAAGCTCAAAGATGCAGCTGATTGCTTTGGGCTCCACAATTGCTGATTAAGCCAAAATCAAACAGCAGAACCCTTGAGTTAAAAGTCAATTAAAAGGAAAAAACACAGTTTTACACAAGAATTGTTGAGATAATTTCTATAGTAAAGTCATGGGAAAGGGTAGGAGGAGGAGGAGGAGTAGGGGGGTACTTACGTCAGTACTCTGGAAATATATGTATATAATACAAAAAGGGGAAATTTGCAAACATGCTCATAACTTGAGTGCAACGCGTACTCTGCTTTTTTGCTGATGCTGAAATATACATTTGTTATTAAATGTGGTGTTAAATTTATGTAACTGAGAAATATTAATTAATAGGAAAATATATGTAAAATGTAGAATATTATGTAATATAATGGTTGTTTAACAGAGGGAAATGAATTAGTTGAGAAATTTAACACAAGTCTGCTGTAACCAGAAACTTCGAAATGATTTTTTGACTATAAGGAGTAATGTCTTAGCCAATTGGCATAGAAGGGGGGGCACAATAGATTTAATTGGTCGTAGTGCGTGAAATTCACTAATTATAATAAATATGATGAGAATGAAATACTATGAATAACCAATACATATTTAAGCCTAATTTAATAAAACTTAACGTTTAGAAATAGCATGAAATATGACTAGATTCAAGTCAAGATTTAATTTATATTTACTTATGCTAACGAACTGAAGTAAATGGCACCCAATATGGAATTAATATTAGTAAACTCTTGCTAAATATTATTTATTTAATACCTTGACTTAGTTAAGTTAAACAAGTGAATAAAATTTATTAGGCACATAATTCCCTCGACACTCGACGATTTGAACACACACATATTATTCGTAACACCTCCCACACACACCTACACATTTGGGTCGTTGATAAACGCATCTATGATATATATTATATATATATAGATACATATGATATGATATGCCTTATATGAGATTTTGTCAACTGATTCGCTTGAATTCATTCTCAATTTGTCTCTTTCCGTGGACAGGATGTGCCAATTAAGCGCACCGACTCATCGCAATGGTGGGAATTGTTTGATACGAATACGCAGCGTTTCTATTACTATAATGCGGCTACGCAGAAGACCGTTTGGCATCGGCCGAGCAAGTGTGACATCATTCCGCTGGCCAAGCTGCAGACGCTCAAGCAGAACACCGATCCCAGCGAGCGACGGGAGCAGACAACACCGCAGAAGCATCCGCCGCAGCATCAGCAGCATCCATCGCCGATGTCAGCTGCGAATAAGAAGGGGCGTGGCGGTCAGCGTGGCAATGGCGTCGTCACCAGCTCCGAGGAGAAACTTGGCAGCAGTTCTGCGGCGGCCAACTCTGAAATGATCTCTAGTCCACGGGGCCGCCAAAGCTTTCGGTGAGCTTCAAAATTTGTATATTTTTCTTGTATTATTTTCATTGATTTACATTTATCTCTTGCAGCGTCGGCACTGGTGACTCATCTCGTTCGATGGACATTCAACAGTCGCCGCAACAGCAGCCGCATCAACAGGCCTACGCCTCCCGACGCTCGCAAGGTAAGAATCACGTGTGACGTCATTGAAGTCCTTGTGTGACTCATCAACATTGATTTACAGACTCTTGCAATCACTACAAGGAATCGGGCAAATCGAGCGATTCGAGTCTGTCCAGTGCGCATGGCTATCGTCGCTTCAATGATGCCTCCAATGGTGCCCCGCCCGTTGCCAGTGATGCATTGCGGCTGGGCTCATTGCAAAAACAACAACGTACTGGCAAGGATAATGGCGCGTAAGTTTTGATAATAGAGTTCAATTAATGGAGCTCAATGAATGGCTTTTGGAGGTGGTTGCTAATCATAAATAAAAACTTGGACAGGATTTGCAGTCTACATAAATCTAGTGCTTGGCTGACTAGGTGTATACGCAATATTTATAAAATGCTTGCTCTCAAATTGATTGTTGCTCAATCTTAATAATTGCAATGAATTAACATAAAAACATGAAACATCTGGAAAATCGATATATAGTTTCTATGAAAGCTGTATTGTATAATATTCCAAATGTTAATCAGTTTTAGTCCTTATTTTCAGATGCTTAGTAGCACTTAGCAAAACTAAAGTTTGCTTAGGATTAGGATTAGAATTTTGGTGAACACGAAGTGGTTCGCGTTGGGAACCAACTTAAGACTGATTTTTCCTATAGAAGCTGTATGATAAAGCAGTCCGAAATTACTATTTTTGTTGTCTTAATGTGAATAACACACTAATAAGAATATCAGATGAGTTTGGAGAGGATAACTTGGTAAATAAATAAGATTTTGATCCTTGGTCAAAACTTTTTATGACACCTGTCTGATTTTGTTATTATATCCAGCTGGCGTCGATATTTGCCATTTTCATAAGTTTCATCAAGAAAGCTTCAGGAACTAGTTTGCATAGAAAAGAGAAGAACAAAAGGATATATCAACTCTGCTCGTAGGACAGATCAATAAAATATATACTTTATGGCTTCGAAGACGCTGCAAACTAAGCCTAAGATAACATCCTCTACTCAAGTATTATTAAAACATTTAATTTAATTCAGATTTAGATACAGCTAAATCCAAGTCTTGGTATTCAAAAATTGAGATTATGAAAGAGATGGATTAGACTAGTCTAAGATATTATTTATTCATTAACTAGTTAGTTTATCAGGTTTTTGATCTCGAAGTGTTAGCCTATAATTCACATCACACACACACACACACATATGCCTCACATGCTAGACACACGCAAACACACACACACACACACACACTCACACACACTCACACACATAATTAAAAGTCATTTGCTTTTGCTCTCTCGGTTTCCGGTATCAGCTTTGAAATGTTGCAAGAGAGCACCAGTTCACATAATTTACCGCATGGCTCGTCCTCTTCCTCATCGTATGTTGGTGGTAGTGTTGCCGTCGTTGACAGCAACAAGTACTTTGATCATCAGCTGCTCCCCAGCCACATGCAGGGCTATTGCTCCTCCAAGTCATCCGATATTGGCTCACCCACACATTCAATGCATACGCCACAGGCGCAGAAGAAGAAGATATCCCCAGATGCCGATCGTCAGTACAACTACACACACGCACAACAACAACAACAACAGCAGCAGCAACAACAACAACAACGCATCGCACAACGTGGAGGCGGAGGTGGAGTACCTGGCGTGGTTCCCTCTTCTGGCAAATCCTTTACAGCAGCTATTGGCGGTAAATTTCAAAATTAAAATGCACCCACGTTGTCGACTCGAAGAGGACTCATATCTTATTTTCGCAATTGCAGATCGCGAGTACAAAGTCTCGCTGGCACGCTCCGGCAGCTTTATGTCCTCCTCCATTAACCCGGCTGCCGCTGGACATCATAGCAAATCCTATCGCAAGAGCAGCGCCGAGGCAAATGGCAGTGGTGGCGTCGGCGCCGGTGGAGGCGGCGGTGGTGTTGGTGGAGGATATGGTGGTGCCGCCAGCGATGATTCAATGCACGAGAAATACTTCAAGTCTGTGGAGAACACACCGCTCTCCCGTCGCCGTCACACGACAAATGCGAAGGGCCACAGCGGTGGTGCGGTCAGTGGCAGCAACACGGCGACCAGCACCGCTGGCAGCAACAGCAGCGGCCTCAAGAAACATTCGAGCGACTCCAGTCCACAGAGTCCCATCAGTCCGCAGACGAAGAGTTCCCGTCAGGCGAAAACAAGCTCTACAAATCCGCCGCCGCAATTGCAACTGCAGCAGCAGCCGCAGCCGCAGCATTCGCCTCGCATACAGGAATCTAGTGGCTGTGGTCCCCTAGATCTGCTCAGTTTGGAGCGCATGTCGCTGGGCAAATCGGCGCCGATTTCACCAAGCGCTGGCTCCGATAATCTCGGCATGCTGACGCACTCATCGAGGGGCTCCAATGACTCGGCGGCCAGGCGCCAGAAATCAAATAGCTCCACAGCGAATCGATCGCAGACGCATCATTTTGCCGGCCAGGGCTCGTTGCGGCACAGCGCCAGCTCCAGCCTGGACAAGCGGCAGGGCTATCATCCCCTACAGAACGCCGGTGAAAAGCGTGACTCGCGTCGCTCCAAGCCGCACCAGCAGCATCATCAGCATCTGCAGGCGGAGAACAGCGATGTGGAGTACGATAATGGCAACATTTCGCCGCTGTATAGCAACTGTGGCCAGGAGATGCCACATCTGCTGCCACTTAAGCACTACATCTTAGAGCAGGCGAAGCTTTTTGGTCGCTACGATTATGGAGCTGACGGCGAGGGTGCTGGGGACTCGGATTCGTATCACTCAGATAGTCAGTCGGAGCATTCGCTGTCGGGACATGAGCCGGACAATGAGGATTCGGACGGTGGCTCAGATACGCATGGCGGCTACTTGGAGCACAATTATGGCATGATCGATGACTATGCAATGGGTGACAGCGTCTCCTACTATGCCTATCAGTATCCGCCCTTCGATCCAGCTGGACGCGAAGATATGTAAGCCATAACTCGATTCTAGCCTCACCTTAACAATCTTACCAAAAATTTATTTCTTGTTTTTTGCATTGCCAGCTCGGACAACGTTGAGGCCGTGCTGGAGGGCATTGGCGGCAATACGGAGGCTGTTGCGGCACCCAAGTCAAAGCCTCGATATCAGATCTCTTATTACGACACCGTCTCGCACAGTCCCTCCTCGTCAACGGGTCAGGGTCATCATCCGTATAGCCATCAGCATAACCAGCAGCTCTACTCGAACACGCCATCGTATCCGTTTGGCGGTCATGGACATGGCTTGGGCCAACCACCGCCACCGCCGCATCAGCAGCAGCAGCAGCAGATACTGCACTTGGATGCAAGTGATGCGTCCAGCGCCAAACAGAAGCAATCGCAGACATTGCCCTCGCCCAATCGTCAAATCTCGCGCCTAGTCGCCGGTCAGCTAACCAAAGATGAGCCCATTCATGGACAACAACATCTACACTCGCAGCAGCAACATCACCAGCAGCAGCAGCAACACTTGGGCACTGCGAATACAGCACAGTCGTCGGCGGGCAGCAGCAGTTTAAGCCGTGGCGGCAATCATAAGTTAGCGCCACCATCGCTAAAGCCCACCATACAGCAGATCTTTCCGCCCAGCGAACGTGCACCAGGTGCCACTACGTTGGCCTGCATGAAGGAATGTGATATTGAAAAGTTCGCCGCCGACAATCTGAATCTGCACTCCAAGGGCATCTTTCGAAAAAAGGCGTCCGTCCGCGACATGCTCAGCTGGACGGCGGAGGCCATCAGTCGGCCCATGTTGGCCCTCTCGCGCGACAAAGCCGACAAGAAGACGGCCATTGAGCTGTTTAAGCTGGTGCAAATCTACATGGGAGATCGCAAAGCGCGCCTCGGCATGAGCCTCAACTCGGTGGCTATTGACATCATTACCGCCTCCCTGCCGCAGCAGCAGTAAGTCAAATACCAAAGCTTATGTAACTAGAATTGTCATTATTGATAAGAAAATGGAACTCTTTTACAGTTTCAATTTATTACAAATTTCTTCATATTTATCATGAGCATAATAATTACTTATTAAAATTGAATTTCTCTTGCAGATTACGCGATGAGCTTTATGTGCAGCTGTGCCGCCAGACCACGGAGAATCCCAAGCGCGAGTCACTCATACGCGGCTGGGAGTTGATGGCCATCTGTTTATCTTTTGTGCCGCCCTCACCAACATTTCAGCCCACGCTGCTCAAGTGAGTCCAATTACTTTTTCTATAATTTTGAACTGCTTGAGTAAAGCTCTGCTTGCACTTATCCAGCTATGTGAATCGTCATCGTGATCCCTCGTTTGCCACTGGCTATATGGAGGTCTGCAAGTGGCCCATACACGTACAGATCTCGCATTATGCGACTGTTTGCTGTCGTCGTCTGGATCGCATTGGCAGCAGCGGCCGTCGCTTGGCCAAGAAGCCCACCGAGGACGAAGTGGAACAGGCGCGGGTAAGCGTTTGAATTGATTCAAAATAATTTGTTTATTTACAAAAATTAATCATTGTGGTAATTTAGCAACAAATCCTCCGGAACAGCATGTTTGGCAATACACTCTCCGAAATAATGGAGCTACAAAAGGATAAATATCCAGGGCGCAAACTACCTTGGATACAAACAACGCTCGCCGAGCATGTAAGTAATACTCGAACTTAATTAAAGTATACAATTGCTGAACAATGTTGGGTCTGTGACAGGTACTGTTGCTGAATGGCAAACAAACGGAGGGCATTTTTCGTGTATCTGCCGATGTGGATGAGGTCAATGGCATGAAGAATCGCTTGGATCGGTGGGATGTTCCTGACTATAAGAACACTATGAGTAAGTTGTCAATAAGCCGCACAGTTTACTTAAATATTAAACGATGTATTTCCTCAACAGCTGATGCACATGCTCCCGCTAGTCTACTTAAGCTGTGGTATCGCGAACTATACGATCCGCTTATACCGGATGATTATTATGAGGATTGCGTGAACACCGAGGATCCCGATAAAGCCAAAGAAATAGTTAATAAGTTGCCACAAATCAATCAATTGGTCAGTACTCTAGGTACTCTAGCTTTTAATAAGTATTTAATTAATTTGCTTTTTTTCAACAGGTCCTAACGTATTTAATACACTTTTTGCAACAATTCTCCGTACCGGAGGTGGTTACCTGCACCAAAATGGATTCTTCGAATCTGGCCATGGTATTTGCGCCAAACTGCTTGCGCTGCACTTCGGATGATCCCAAGGTGATACTGGAAAATGCGCGCAAGGAGATGTCCTTTATACACGTCTTAATACAGCACATGGACACCACACATGTGACCAATCTGGTCTAGAGAGCTTTGATAGCAACACCGCTTAGGTCTAAAACAGTCTAACCAATACCAATGAGCATACCTATATATATATATATATATATATATACACACATATATATAAACGTTATTAACCTATCCTAACTTACTTAATTACATATGTACTTGAATTTGTATTTATGCAAACGTCAACGTTGCGAGGGTCAACATCTCCTAAATAACTCCTAACTTTAACTATACTCATTTTTGCTACTTGAATTTTCTTACTAATTAAACTAATTTTATTGTATGCCTTGGCATCTTAATTTTAACCACCAATACTCAAAACTTTGTAAAATGGTACCGCGTAGTGCTTTTTAAACCAAAAACAAAACAAAACAAATCCATTCTAATCTTATGCAGAAAAAAACACTATACAAATATGAATTTAAAATTGAAACTGTAAACTTAATGTGTGCATGCCTAGTTATGTGTGAAATTGTAGTATAATTTATTTATTTTGTATTTTATTTTATGTAATTTCACACAAAAAGCCCAGCAAAATACTCAAAAGAAACTCTCAAAACACACGAAAAAATTGAAACATTAAACAACTTGTGAAACTTATAAATATATATAAATGAAAATCTAATATAAATAAATATGTACTGTACACAAAAGCAAATACAATAACTGATTTAATGCAATAAATGAAAACTGCTTAAATATTACATGCAGCTACTTAGTGCTATATTTACAAAAATAAAAAAGAATATTAATTCGTATGCATTAATAAATAAATGTTATGAAAAAAGTAATAAATAATGCTGCGCAAACAATTTAATCAATTAGTTTACAAGTGTAATGCATCAGTAGTACACAAACATAAATACATAAATATATATATATATAAATATCTAATGAAAAAGTGTAAGAAAGAGAAATCAATTGAACATATATAAATAAATATGTATGTATGTAAAATGCGCTGGTGAAGCATGAGAATGAATAAAGTTATATAAATAAAGAGCCAACATATTGATTTCTTAACATTAATGATTGATATTTGACGTATTGGTAAAGTCAAACGCTTTTGACGATCATTCAAAATGTGAAACAAGCCAATTATCGGAGTGTTTGCCTATCAAAATTATGTTTCTGACGCTTCTTATCACATCGCTTGGACTTCAATTTGCGACACATAATAAATTTGTAGAGCTCTTCCTTTATTGTACTGCAAATTTATACCCAATTTTGAAGTCGTTTCGACCCGCTTGTCTCTGATAATTGCTTATAATTCAGTGTCACTTGGCGAACATAAGCCGACTCAACGACAAAACATTATCATTTATTTGCCAACTAGCATTTGGGCCAAAGCGATCAATTCACTCGAATCGAGTGCATTTGTTTTTATAAACAGACAATGTTTGTGTTTGTGTTAAATTTGAAACAATTTTGTTTTTATCAAGGTTCTCATTATTTGGTAATTTGCTTAAGCACATGTTGCTATCGCTGCTGGCCCATGCAGCAATCTTGAAGGCACCTATTGTCATACCATAAGCATATTAAATACTTATTGTGATTCATTCATTCAAAACCAAAATGGTGGAAAATCCATGGACAAAATGTAGATTTTGAATTGTATGTGGAATTTGTCAAAATTAGACCTTTTTATCTGCCTAGCTTTCATTGACGATTATATATAGCTGTGAGTATTTAAGCCTCGATAGAAAAATTCCATTTTTTTTGTACATATATCGACAACGAATTTATCAAGTATTTGAAAAAATGCTGAGTTAGGTTTTCATCTTTTTATTGTTATTGCCAAATGAGTATTTTATTAGCTGTTTCGCAGTGATAAAAAATTGAGTCACCAATTTTAACTTAGTTAATTTATTTCTACGAATTATGAAACCATATTAAACATAAAAAAAGAACACTTGAGTATATTATAATTGCTTATTAAATTATTATTGCAGTTTATTTGGAATGGTGCTGTATTTGTCAAATTATTATGGAAATTATCAGTAATTTAAAGTTGTTTGAAATATTTAAAATTGTCCCTTTGGAGGTCGTACATTTTAATATTTTATTTGTAAGTCTCAAGTACAGAAGTTGGTTTGGTATATGCATTTAATTATTTAACCATATAGCTTAAACCGCATCTACGTCTATAATAACACTATTTTGACATCTACTTTAACAAGCATTTCTGAGTTGTTCCCTCTGAAATTTAGTAGATACTTGTATCTAAAAGATATAACGGTGACCTGAAAACAATATCGCACTCAGGTAGCGAGTAGACAACAACAATAACAACAATTAGACGCATTTATTTTGTATATTTTATCGCGAACGCCAATGCCCAAAATCAAAAGTAATCCATCACCTCAAAGGCTTTAAGGGGAACCAGAGTACGGCAGATAAGAGACCTCCTCATCCCCGTGCCGCACAATATTCCTGCCCCTCGCTCAATTAAGTTATACAAACGCATAAATTGTTTCGAAAGTCCCAACTGCCGAAAAAGTACACACACACACACACTGGACTGGTTAGCAGCAACTCGATTACTCAATCAAAAGCGATGGCGATGGCGATGACGACATTCCTGGGCAGCGGCGGGGTGAAAAGTTCTACGGGGGCGCCTCCGAATCGGTGAGAGTCTATTGGTAATTTTAATTTGTTTACAACTACAATAAATGAATTCATATATATATAGCGCGGGCGCATATATATATAGAGTGCACGACTTTTGGATGCTCTACTATAAGTTGAAAATCCTTTTATGATAATATTTTATATATTTTTAATTAAAACCTATAACTATAGGATTGAATAATACTCTTCTTTTTGAGAGGTTTGAAATAGTTCATAAATTAATTTATTATTTATATGAGATTTTTTAAAAATAAAGTACTTTATTTTGATAAAAATAAACTTAGATTCAATATAATATAATTTAAACATGCAAGCAAAATTGGTGTTAAAGGATTAGACATCCATTGTATAAATTAGTGTTGCTGGATAGCTGGTTTCGGAATGACTTTTTGAGGAAATGCATAAAATAACCTGTCTTTATTTATGCTCTGCAAGTTCCTAATTCTGGAAAATTAGTGCTAATGTAAGAGAATAACTTGAACAGTAGAGCAATTATTAGAAGGAACAGTAGTGCAATTATGAGAAGGATGAGAAGTAGCAGTAAAACGACAACTCAAACGACTCAACTTCGACGTCCGAGAGATACCGATAAACGGGTGATTAACAATTACTCGATCAAAAGTACCGACACCGACACTGTTGGGGGTTGGAAAGAGATGGCAACAGACATTGCTGTTAGCATTGTGTTTAATAAGTCCGGAGTGTTGTGATTTATATGACTGGTGGATCGGCGATTGGGTCTGCCAGCTACCATACCAGCCCACTCACTGAGGGCCGATCCCAACAAGAGCCGAGTGTGCCGAGTGCAGCCAAGCAGCCAAGCAGCCGAGCAGCCAAGCGACCTTATCGATGATAGTAGCCCATTCATTATCTATGTACATTCGTATCTACATAGGTTGTCGTCGGTTATATTATTGTTAATATAGATATCTACCCATTAGCACGACATTATATGTATATGTACAATCTATTATATTCTGTGAAATCTGATTTAGTACAATTTATTGGGCACTGCACACAGTCCAAACCAATTAGTTCATCGTCTACGCGCGTTCAAGTCGCGTCGCTGCCCCGCTAAAATAGTTGCTCGATTGTTGCTCGGCGTACTCCGATCGCCCTGTGAGTGTACCAACCCAGCAGGAACAATATAATTAACAATCTGAAGACTATGGATAACAGTACGATTAAGACCAACAAATCGGCATTCTCCATCGATAACATTTTGGAGCATAAAACACACATCACTGATACCACAAAGAATTCACAAACACAATCCCAGTCGAGTCCTGGCCCAGGACCGGTTCCGGTTACTGCCTTTACACCCACATCCTCAACCAGCCCAGCATCCATATACGAACTGTCGCGCGATGCAGTCGCAGCCCAATATGCCCTGAAGAATCTGGAGCAGAATGCGGGCACATTGTTGTCGCCGACAACGATGCGCTTCAATCCCGTTTACTCAGATCCCGCCTCGTTATTCTATCAGCAGATGCTGAATCTGCAGAAGAATTCTTCACACTTCATGACACACTTTCAAGCCGCCGCCGTCGCAGCAGCAGCCGCAGCACAACCAGCTGCCTATTGTGATCAATATAGCCCGTTCCTGGATTGCGAAGGTAAGATGAATATTATTTTTTATTTTTACATACTTAAGGTTTTTCTTTAACTATCTACTGACATTAGTATGTTTAAATTTATTATTTCTTTCACTATTTATTTTTTTAAAAGAATAATTTGTGTAACCAAAAACTAAAAGTAATTTTTAACGTTAAAATAAATAGATAAGTGAAGAATATTATTTTTAGATGTGTGATCTATTTAAAAAATAACCCACTTTAATATAACAATATATATTGTGGTTTTTGAATTTAACATAAATATATATTATATAATTTAAAATTATATATCTAATATATGAAATATCGGATATGAGTCAGAGTCACATAATGATCGAGTGATATAAATAGTTAAATAATATTTAAGGCTTGACAGCCAGTGTAAAAGTCCAAACGGAAATACATCTATTAAAAATATTCACAGTTTGTTAATAAATATCAATATGAATATTTTGAAATACAAATGAAAATGCAATCAAATATGGAAATTGCCCTTGGAAATATTTAAAAGTTGAATTTGTCATGGAAAATGATTAGATTTAGGTAGTGTGATGCACTGATGTATTAAAAAAAATTGAATCAGAATAATCATCCAAGTTCAAGTCAATGAACTTGGAGTCAAATACTTAATCCATTTCAAACTTCTAACTACTCAAATATCATATGGACATATATCAAACCAAGCTCCTTCCTTGAGGACTGCGCATTTAAATTAAAGAGAGAAACATTTAAGTTTCCTAAATAAAATGGGGGTACAACTGTGAGGATCCCATGATCCAACATGATTAATTGATGCATTGATGTTTGTCAAAGTCAAGTGTTGGCGCCAGAGACCACTTAAAATATCTGCCCCACAAGCGCCCTTTCTCTCCACCCCCACTCACTGTATGCAGTTCCCAGTGCAATGTGTGAAGCCAGATTATAGACCCGGGTCTGGGTCTGACTGCCATATGGGATCGAGAGTGAGTTAAACACCCTTCCAATCATAGACCCCTAACACCTCCACAATAACCAAATGCCTAAAGCCCTTGTCGTGTTGTTAAATAACTCGCATTATTTTTGGGTGCCTTATCAAAATGACAAATATTTGAAATTGAGGTGAGAGCCAGTCCAACAGTGAACACTCGGCTAAAGGTATATACAATTTGGGGAAAAGACTGTGACATGAAAATGAAAATGTGACAGTTGAATGTGTTAATCTTATGGATTAAAGTGCTATATGCTCACCGTTTTCAGCTTAATTGGGAATCAGTAGGGGATTTCATGAAAACATGACTGGAAACTGATATAAAAGTTACCCCGTTGCCAATAGGTGTTCAAGCAATATATATATGTATATATATCAAGAGTCGTGAGAATATCTACAATGGAATGTTTTTAGTTTAACGATCATCAGTCTAATCATATCAATTTAATTCTTCAAATCATTATTCAATATTCGAAATGAAAACGGGCTTCGGACAAGCAAATTTTATAAAATATTAAAAAAAATTTAGAGTCATTCCCAGGATTTGTCAGTAATACAATGCTTAAATTAGCTTATGATAAGCAATGTAAACAAATCAGTTGGAATATAAGTCAGAAAGGAAAAGTCATGCTTATAAAAAATATTTGGTTATAACATAAATCACAAATGAATAGTCATGCTTATATATAACTTTTGAATAAATAGTCTTTAAGTTTCATTCAGTTAATACCAAAACAGAGCATTTTCAGTTCGTGTCGGAATCCGTGGGTAATATTTAATGGCTTATCTAAACGAAAAATGCTATTAGTGGCGATTAATAAGCGCTGTCCATCATCTTCTGGCGACAATTCGACAATTGCCATTCGATTCAGATCGAGATAAGCTCGTCCCCTGTCGTCTATTTGGGTACTCGGGCTTCTCGATTTCAAACTTGGGCTATAAGTGTCATCGCCTCTTCATTTAATATTTGAACGATTAACAACAATTTGTTCTCAAGTACAGGAATGTAGTAAAAAGAAAAAACAAAAAAAAAAGCAGTGCAAGAATTGAGGTGATTTTCTGTTATGCGCTTATCGCACAATATGCCACTTAATAAAAATAAACGTTAATAAGTGTATTTGTACAATTTAAATTATGACATGAAATCGCAATCGACTATTCGATTTTATGATATGTTCCGTAAAACATTTATTTATTGATATTCACTACTATCTATCTATCTATATACTTATAGATACTCCGCTGAGGTCAGCCCATCTAAATTTGGCTAATTATCACAGCGTGATTCTCTGTAATAACGTGCCAGTGTAATTTGAATTGATTTCTAGCTTCCGTCATCAAATCACAATTGGCTTTTAGTTTTTTGGCTTTTTTTTACGCACAACGCACCTTATCACGCCATCCACTTGACACTCTCCCATAATGCTAGCCAAATATACAATCGAATTAGTTGTCGCCCGGTTGCCGATAACAATTATGGCAATTGATTATCCCTCAATTGCCGACAGCCTCAACAAAAAAATGTCTAACAAAAAAAAAATATACTCAACTCTTCGAATGGTGCCACCATTTCTAAGTGGGCGTTTTCTATTCGTTCCCACTCGATATGCATACGAAGCTGAAGTAGCTCAGCTGATTGCCCTTTAGCGAGTGCAAGAGAGACGCAAAGCTCAATCAAAGCGACCAATCAAAATTGAGGTAGCTTCTGATTCGCTATGACACACAGTTTATATATATATATAGATAATTATTACATATATTCGATGCAAGCCACGAAAAATGTGTATTTCAATCATTTCTTTAATAGCTCAATTTTTACTATCTTAATTTGTATGATATCAAAAGTTATTAAGTTACATTAATTCGAATGTATAAATCGCATACAAATTGCCCGTAAATAAAAATTAAAAAAAAAAATACTCGATGTACGAATAAATATTATATATTATATAATGGGCTATAAACATGTTTCTCCTGCTAATATATATATATACATATATATATATATATATATACATCAATTTTTTTGCTGAGCACTGCTAAAATTAGTCTGTTTTATTTAATTTTAAATTGGCAACAAGTTAATATTTATTCTGATGATTTTATCTATATTCTTGCAGGTTTCAGCAATCCGGCAAGTGCCGCCGCCGCCCTTTACTGTAATGCCGCCTATCCGGCTGCCAGTTTCTATATGTCCAACTTCGGTGTAAAGAGAAAAGGGGGCCAGATACGATTCACCTCGCAGCAGACGAAAAATCTGGAGAATCGTTTCGCAAGCTCGAAGTATCTGTCGCCGGAGGAGAGACGCCATCTGGCGCTGCAGCTGAAGCTGACAGATCGCCAGGTGAAGACCTGGTTCCAGAATCGTCGCGCCAAATGGCGGCGCGCCAATCAAACCAAGCGCAGCGCCAATCCAAATGCCTCCGTCACCGCCTCTGCCACTGCTGCACCACCCAGCTCGAATGGCAACAGTAGCAGCTCAGCCTTCGCGCATTCAGCCTCCAGCCGGAATGTGCAGCCGCCGCAGAGCGATGATGAGGATCGCATGTATCTGTCCGAGGATGATGAGGATAACGACGATGATGAGGATGAGGATGTGCAGGTGGAGCAGGAACAGACTGTCAATCCCATCATTAGTTAGCCCAGGCTTAAGTCTTTTTTGTATTTATTTTTATTAAATTTAATTAATTTTAAATAAGAATTAAGTTTTTTCGACTGGTAAAAATGTTTTAGAATTAGAATTTAGATAGTATAAAATAAAAGAAAGGAATACAAAATGTTTCGTGCGTGCTTATAGATCGGTTTCCTAACTCTTCCTAATAGTTTTTCCGTTATGTTTATATATATATTATATATTTTATCCTTAACTGGATAAAAATAAAATAATTTTTTATCAATAATTGAAAAATGTGTTGAGTAAATTTTATTTTAAATCGGAATATCAGAAATAATGTTTAATAATCATAATATAGAATATTTAATATTAAATGCTTTCGTTAGAAAAATTCCATTTTTTAGGCAGGAATTCTACTTATAAATAACATTTTTGAAATGCAATTTCTGCCGATTCCAACTTTCAAGTGAGCATTTTGCAGGAGAGGAAAAGGGTATACAATGAGTGTGTGTGGCTAGTGAAATTGATAGCTCTCCAGGCAGTTGCAGTTGGGCAGAGTGCAGCGCGGCGCTAGATTGGACAGGTGGCCCATGGTGACCGGAAAGGATAGTGGCACAAACCACTTGGGGTAGGCGCAAATCGTCGAAGATTTGCCAGCAAACTGCAAGAACGTGACAATTTTGCTTAGCAGCTCAAAAGCTGGTGGGGATTGGCTTACCTGCTCCGCGATAACTGGCCTGAAGGCACTGCTGCGTGCCGGCAAAGCCAGCTGCAGAGATTGGGGCAGCGTTGCAGGCGCCGTCGGCGGCAGCGGTGGCTGCAGCAACTGCTGCTGCTGCGGCTGCTGCTGCTGCAGAAGCTGTTCAACGGATGCCTGCTCAGCGGGCGGCGAAACGTTCTCGATAGCGCGGATCAGATCCAAGTCGCAGCGCTTGAGCACCAGCTCCAGCACTGAGCGTTTGCGTTGTGGAAACAGTTGCGCCAACATGTCGATGGCCGTTTGGGAGACCTGCTCCCGACGCTTGCCACTCAGATCCTGTGGCACAACCAATGCTTCCGGCTCATGTTCACGCTGTGCCGGCGACTCCTCATCAAGCAGCTCCTCCTGTGAAACATCTGCCGCCGTCGCCGCCTGCTGCTCAAGTTCCAGTTTTTGGTCCTTTGGCTGCGTCACAGTCAAGCCAAAGATGTTGCCCGGCGGCAGTGCATCGATTTTTCTACCCGTCTTATTGGCCACCAGACGCAGTGCAATCGCATCCTCCACCGCCTGCTGACGCTTCAGGGCAACCTGCGAATGGTGAATGACCAAAATGGCATTTGCCCAATTGAAATTAATATGCGACAAGTGTTGAAGGCGCCTCCTTCCACAATCCCTGTTTGACTTTGCTCTGTGCAAACAGCAAACAACAACGGACAACAATTCCTTTGGGAATCACTCGAGAAGCGTATGCATACAGAGAGGGTGTTCCCAAATGCAGAAACACCAAAAACAATAATTCAATGTTTGTGCGATTTGAAATTTGATATTGCCAGTTTTAAGTTATTTCTATATTGACAAAATACGCATTTCTCGAAATGTGAATAACATGTAATTATTAATTGTGAAGAAATACCGAAAAACCTTTAAATTTGATTTCTCGAAATGTGTACTTCATGTAATGTTATTTTGTAGCTAGGAACCCATTAATGTAAAAAATTTAGCATACTTTTAGAGACTTTAAGATCTAAGGCCTTTAAATTGGAAATATGAGGTTAGCTTCTCCCATCTCAATCTATAAAAAAAACTACAATATTTAAAGACAGAGCTCATTCGACTAGAGCATTCTTACTTAATACCAAAACTGATAAATCAAAGTTATGTTCAGAGAACATTTTAATTTCGGGCAACAACATAACAAAATCACATTGATTTCAAAACAGTCAAAATCACAGCGATTTCAAATCTCCAATTTAAATGTTATCTAGAAAGACGCATTTATTCAATTTCCCCCCCTTTGGAGTTCCCGCATGAAATACGAACCCTGGGAACACTTGTGTAAACATTTGGTAAGCGGATATTTTTGGTCGATTTGTTCGTACGCTTTGACAACTTTCCATCATCATCAGCCGGAACATTAACCAAGCCCGGCACCAGAAACAGACTAAACACAAATCTGGACAAAACTTTGTATTTATTTGTGTGTCTTTTACCGCAGAGCAAAAACGCTGGGCGGAGTTGGAGGATTGCCTGCGGAATTGTTTGTCTTTCAAATTAGAGCAATACGATGCTTAATCCAAAGACAATACTATCAGAATAACAATTATTATGTGAAAGGCGTATGTTGGGCATGCCACTTGCAACATGGTGAAAGAATGAAAAGGTGTATAATTGTAGCATGATTGATCAATCAGCGCACAGATTAAACATCTTTAAATTGAAATCAAGTCCAAGTCCAAAATAAAACGTTACTGCAAAACATACATATTTTTTACGAAACTTAAAATACATTTAGATATTTGTTTGAGAACTTACAAGCGAATAACTATTTCATTAAAATTTATAATAATTCATTTCAGATAATAAGAAGATATCTTGAAAATAGAAAGAGAAAAGGCTTAAATAGTTGTGGTACAACTAATATCTGTTTATTTAGTTTAAAAAAATAAAAATTTTAAAAGTAAATCTAAAACAATTCAAAATAAAATTATTTATAAAATTTAAAGATGTGTTAAATAATATATATTCAAATTTCATTTAATTGGCTTAATTCAAAATAAAATAATTTATAAAATTTAAAGATGTGTCATTTAATTGGCTTAATTTTAAATTCACTAGTTCAGATAAAATGTAAATTGTAGAAAACATAAATAATACAATTTGCAAAATATACAAAAGTGCAAATTGCCTGAATCCAAAATATTCTCCACGTTTATTTTGATGGAAAAAAACAAGTCGATATCAAATGAAATTTTCTTGGCCCATTAAGGAAAGTTTTCCCGGTCAATTAAATCCTGTGTCTATTCTTTTGATAAAGAATTGGATAGTGAGTGGTCTGAGGGACTCACCTGAGCAGCCATGATGCGTTGCCTCTCGAAGATCAGGACACACTTGGCGCACTTGCAGCTTTTGTAGGTGCACAACTTCTTGTGTCCTCGCAGCTCGGAGATAATTCCGTGATTTCTGCAACGGGCACATTTGGGAACCCGATTGGAGCCCTTTGTTTCGATTGGTTTGACAATCTTCGAGGTGACAGCGATGCGGGCGCGCTTGGCGTTAATTTGACCCTGGCCAAGATTATCGTCGGCCATTGCAACCGAAAGATTCAATTTCAACTGATAATTGAGAAAAGTTGCCAGCGATTTTTGTTTTTTCTTTTCGCTTCTACTATTTGTAGCGCTGCTTATGCCAAGCGAAAAGAAACTAAATTTTGGAAACACTTCTGCAAAGACTCAGCAATTGTTTCAAAGCAAACTATTATTTGGCGATTTGTTGATTTACGCAAGCGCTTTTCTTAACTGCTATTTTAACAAGTCCTGACAAATCTGATTGGTGGTTGTGAAATGGCTGTGGCTCCACCTACTCCACAAGGCATGTCGCAATTGGGGCGGAGCGTATCATAAAATGTTATAGAAAAACTTAATAAGGGCGTTATCAACATTTATAAAAGTGATTTGAGCGAAAATGATTATTTTGAATATTCATACGAAGTTTTAAATTTAAAGAGCGTTAAATATGTGTTCGAAAGCGTTCTACATACTGTTTACCAGTTATCTAACAGATTAACTCCACAGTTAACATTGCTTACACTTCACAGTTTCTGTGCGCATTTTGTGTAGCGAAACCAAATTTATTGTAAGATATAAAAACTTTTTAAAATAACTTAGCATCTAACAAAAAAATGGTCAATACGTTCAATCCGCCTACATTAAATATCGAGCTTAACATTGTCGATGTCGATTAAACATCGCTAGCTGTAGAAGATATATCGATGTTTCCATTGGTGTTAGGGGATGCATCGCTAATTTTATTCAGTCGGAAATCATCTTCGAACGTTAAAAAATGGATCGGTAGCTAGAAGAAATAAATTAAAGCGAAAACGCAAAGAAAACGGCTTTTGTCCGCTATTTCAGCGATTTTTTTTTGTGTTGTAATCAGCAGAAAATTTTTAACAACAGCTACAACGACCAAACACCACCAACAGTTAGTCCCAGGCAATAACCAACAACAATTTTGCAACATCAATAGAAAATTTTACTGCAACCACTACAACAGGAACAACAACAAACACAGTCAAGCCCAATAGAAGATAGCCCCACAAAGGAAAGGTGAAAAGCAGAAAAAGAATAACCAAGGAAAAATATTTAAAAACGAAAAAAGAAGAAATATTTAATTTTTTGTTCGCTTTGCCGATGTGATGAGAAAATCCGTACCCAACACCAACTACCAACAACAACCGACTGAAAACCGAGCAGCGCAGCCAACGTCAACAGAGCAGAGCAGCTGCTGCATCAGAGTGGATAAAAAATTGTATTTTGCCAAACGTAAATTTTGCTGTGACAATTTTTGATGCTGCGCAATTTGCAACCAAGCCGACCGCACGTACATCAACATCGACAGCTAAACTGCAGTGGCAAAAATTCAAATTCATACAACTAAATTTCTTGGCAGAGCAGCCAGCAGCAGCAGCAACAAATCTTTGAACAGCCACCATTTTGAATGAGCTCAACACCAACAAAAGCAGCGGCAACTAAACACTG
This sequence comes from Drosophila demipolita, assembly GCA_035042405.1. Lineage (NCBI taxonomy): Eukaryota > Metazoa > Arthropoda > Insecta > Diptera > Drosophilidae > Drosophila > Drosophila demipolita. The sequence goes on along the minus strand of JAWNLI010000349.1, from coordinate 3,598,414 downwards.
CAGAGAGAGCGAGAAGAAAACAGCGCAGCAACAGCGACGTTGACGTTAACTTTGTATCTTATTATCAACGAGCGGAAGCGGGTTGCAGACATATTTTGCAGCTGTTAGACCGGAAAAAAAAGTTCTGCTCGAAAAGACTGTGAGAAGAGTGCCAAAAAATGACGGTTGAACGCATTTTGGAGGAGAAAAATGCCAGCACAACAGCTGCTGCTGCAAAGGAGTTTGCGTCGCTGCGGCAGAGCGCCGGCGGCGGCAGCAGTAGCAGCAATAACAACAACGCAAGCGGCTCCGCGGACAGCGGCGTAGGCGGCAGCAATGTCTCCTGCAGCAACACCGACAACAGCTGCAGCCAAAGTCAATCAGGTGAGTGTTGAATTTCGAGTTTTTTTGTATACTTTTTTTTTTATTTTTCTTACTCTATTGTGTCTACACTCTTTCGCGCGCATTCTCTCTCGCTCTCTTTTGGCTTTCCCTTGTCCATTTGATATCAATGCATTTGCATCGACTGTTGCTCCACTGTGCACTCAAATTTTTATTTTGCAGCTGCCGTGCGCACCATAGGAAAGAGTTAGATAGATAGAGTCATATTAGTGCCCCCCATCCCTTTACCTTGCCTGGTGTATTCGTTACTTTTCTGCTTTTGCTTCGTTTTCGTCTTTTTTGTCTGTTTTGGCGTTGCGTTTTCTATGCCGCAACACTCTTTTTCTTAGCGTTGTTGCGCTGAATGTTCTGGAAACGCATTGCACTTGCCTTTGAATAAGTACGTGTGTGTGTGGAATGAAAATGGAAAACAAACACACACACACAACCATTTTTTGCTGTATTTTTAGTGCTTCTGTTAAACAGCTGCGGCCCCTGGCAACAATCCATTGAATAATGTTGAACTCGCCTTATTCCTAGAACAGTCTTACATGTGTCTAGCTCACAAATACACACAATTACTCATACATATGGAGTTTTGGTATTTGTTGCTCTATCTAAGGGATTTATATTTGATTTTATGTGCATCTTATATTTTAGCATTTTAGTTGTATTTCGCTCATTTTTCGCATTAGTGGCCCATTGCTTATCATTTAAATAATAGTACAAAATGTATTGCCTTAAAGTTAATAATATAATCAATATATATAATTATAGTATAACAAACACGTAACATTGTCGATTAACATCAATGAAAAAAAATATATGTGTATTTGATATAAATATATTTGAAATAAATAAATTAAATATATATGTGAAATAAGTAAAAATATATAAGATATGTTAATTATTTTAATGTTTGATTCAACTAAAAATTAACATATATATTTGAAATGTTTTTTTTTTTTTAACAAGAAATTTAAAAGTGCGTGAATTTAATTTAAAATGCATAGAGAGCAATTGAAGAAAAAATACACTTATGGATATAGCTTTTATATTATTATTCATCGTCTCTAAAATAGCTACGCATATTCATAAATATACTTAATTATTAGTGCTTTCATTATCTATATTTCCAATTCGTTTATGCCAACTACGAAAATATTTGAAATTAATATATGACTACGTTATCTTGAACTGAGAAAAACAAAAAGAGTGCTTGCGATAAGATAAAACGGGAGTGCATTCCCCCTCTGTCTCTTGATCTCTGTCTACCTCTTTCTCTGCTTTGCACAGTGTCGTCAGATCCATAATCATCTAGAAGGAAGCGACTGTAAACATGTATGTAAACAGCTGCCTAGAAGAAACTTTCTCAGAATATTGTCTAAGCAAATGGGTAGAGGGAAAAAATACAGAGGAGAGGCTTTTGGGTAAGCTGCGCGGCGAGGCTTATTTCCGGAATTGACAAATTGACGAAATTCATTTGCATTTAAATAGTTGACATGCATACATATTTATGTGCGAGTGAAACGGTCATATGCAGATGTTGCTATAGTTGAGTTATTGTTGAGTGAGTGAGTAGGCAAGGCAATAAATACGTAAATGATTCATTGTGCGAGCTTTTTAAAACTGGTGTGTTAACAATGAGCAACAAAGAAACACAAGCGAAAAGAGCTTAACAACAAATTAAAACGGATCAAAGTGTTAATAACCTGTAAAGCGAAACTAACGCTGAAACAGCAACAGCAGCGCAGCAGCAGCAATCAACTACAACTGCAACTGCAGCCGCAACTGCAACGTATAACCTTGATGACGTTTATTGCACTTTGGCGCTGCAGCAGCAGCAACCGAAAATAGAACGACAGCCAAAGCGAGGCGAGCAAACAAAATGAACAACGAACATAAAGACACGTAGCGAAGAGCGCGAGAGATGAGGCCGCCCGCTCTCTGTCTCTCTTTCCACACACAGCACCCCACTGCAGCCCCTCCGCCGACATTCACCCACTCGAACGCTGACCGAGTTCGAGCCTGTCTTCTACTGCTGACGTGTTTTGGCTGAGCGCCTAACTGCGCTGCGACTGCAACAACAGCAGCAACAGAGGATAATGACAAACCGAAAAAATTATGGGGGAAAGAAGTAATCAAAATCACGTTTATCAGCGCGTTAACTGAGCTAAATGCGTATAAATTGTAGTTTCTTGTGCGTCGTTTAGGAGAAGGGGTGTGTGACAGGCGCAGGCGCTGTTGATTCCACTAATAATAATAATTTATTTGCACAGCAATAAAAGTTTTTTTTAGTGCAATGTTAGCTGAGTCATCTATAAATGTTGAGCACTTTGTGGGTGGTTGCCACAATGCGTTGGTCGCCGTGTGTTGTTTTCTGCAACATACATACGAAAGATTTACATGTTGTAAATAAAACAACAAAATAAAAAATATAAATTAATGCGTACGTGCAGCTTCTCTCACGCATCTGTTCTGCTCCCACCCACACACATTTGGCTGGTCTGCTGTGTGTGTATGTAAATTTAACGATGCCCAAACGTACGCGCAACGTTTTTCTTGCATATGGCAACGCTGTGCTGCCGTGTAAGGTTTTTTGAGTAAAAGAAAAGAAATCACAGCCACATTTAATCACAAATTTATGTGTTGTGCTTGTTTTTTTGTTCTTTTTTTTTTAAACAAAGCTCCATTAAGTGTAGTTTGTTTCATTCGTTTTGCTTTGCTTTCTTGTCGCCCTTCCACTTTGTTGTTTTGAACGCGTTTCGCCGATCAGGCGATGATATGCGCGTGTGTGTTGGTGTGTGTCGATGTTTGCGTTAACCTCGTTTTTCACGATGCCCTCAACAAAAGCACGTCAGCAGCCTACGTGATGTGCTAGTATGTGTGCCTCACACCTATGTTTCAGGTACAAACAAGAGAGAGAGAGAGGGAGAGAGCGAGACGTAAAGAGAGTAAGCTTGTCTGCCTATTCAGTTTTGTCTTTTGCCCTCTCATTCGCTGCTAATGCTTTGTGCTTGCTTTTTGCGTGGTCATACCGGTCTTTTTCAATGCGCAGCCCAGTCCAATCGACGCTCTCTCTCTTTTTACTTTGCCTCACCCCATTCCGCTCCACCAGAATGATGGGTGGCCACCACTTGTCGCTTTTGTTGTTATTTTGCAGCTGCTGCTGATGTTGTTTTTGTGTTCAGCTGTAGCGACAAAGCGGCTATCGCATTTTGCTCAGCTGCTTATGTTGTGAATTTCCTTCTCTCTCTCTCTTTTTAATGTTTACTCGCGCAGCGAAAATAAAAACAAAATAACTACATATTTGCCAGTGGCGATTATGTCAGTCTCCTCCATCATTCCGACTGTTATCCGTCAAAAGCTATGCTCTCTTTCGTTGTGCCTCTCTCTGTTACTCACTTAGGGCAAACCTCTTTCAATGTATTTGTAATGTAGATTTCATTATTTTTAATAGAACGCAATTTAAATTCGTTAAACATTGAACACAATCTTTCTTCATCTCATCTCATCCATCTTCCGCTTCCCACTCCGCAATAACACGCCCAAAATTTAGAAACTGTTGCCAAATTTCACACTCGGCATTTATTTGCTCTTTTTTAACGCTGTGCAAGTTTTTTTTATGTTTGTTTTTCTTTTTACACATTTTTACAAATGCATGCGTACTTACGTACATGCAAACGTATTGATTCTCTTAATTGAATCAATTTAAAAACTTTCCATGCCCAAGTTCCTCAGTTGTTTACTTAGTGGGGGTTTATCCGTGTTAAACTAGCAATATAATATATTTGATGCAAAAACATGCTTTGATGTTAAGATTACTTAAAAAATCTGTTCAACTGTTAAAATATGCAATTTTTTTTTACGCATATTATTTTGAAATTCTTAAACCGGCTTTTAGTCTTGCTTCCGACTTTTGTTGACTTTTGCCAAGAAAAACTTGTGTTAAATATTGTGTAAAAAAAAGTTGAAAAAAGCTTACGTATAGCCAATAATATGTCCATCTCCGTTACGTATGTAAGAGCGAGAAATATACGCGTCATGTGTGTTTAATCCCATGTCTGAACCATCATAATGTGTCCAAAAGTCACGTAAGCATATAAAATGCACAAATACTTGCAAAGTCAGCACCAGCTCTCTCTCTCCTTGGTACGTGCGCTGCTCAACATAACTACCCAACCTTTTCTCTCTCCTACCACCCATTGTTTTACAACACAGGAGCAAACGGCCTGCCCGATACGTCATTCTCTTATTAGAAATGCGTTTGTCACACTCTGCTTCGTTTTGCACTGCCCTGTGCTTTTTGCTCTCTTGCTTTTTACTGCTGCTTGCTCTTCTTTCATACTCACTCTCTCGTGTCGGTAGTTTTTGGGCTGCTGCCGTTTTCAGCTCGACGACGCGTGTTTGTTTCTTTCCTCGATTGCGCCGCGCGACGACGGTCCGGCTACATTTTCGTCCGTGTTTTAAGAATTGTTCTGTTTAATATTTTTCACCATTCGGTTTTATCACCACACATGTAGAACCAATTTTCGGCAGCGTTCGCAGCACTAAAAAATTTAAAATTAACAAAAAAAAAGAACCCCACGTCGTCGCCTCCCCTTTCACTAATTCTCAGCTGAGTATCAGGATCTGAAATCTAGAGATTTTTGGCGTGTATTTTCGGAAACATTCGTGGCTCATTCATCAACGGTCTCTCGAAATTAAAATTGCAATTGAATGGTTCTTCATCCATCCCAAAGATGATGGCTGCGGTTTTGTTATTTGTGAATTAAATAAAACAACGTTTAGTTAAAATTAGACCATAAAAAGGAGAAAAACCAAAACATCATTTAGTTGAAAAGTTACTAGAAAAAAGTGTGCGCAGTTTTATTATCTACGCCAAAAAAAAACGTGCTCGGCACCTTCAGCAGCGACGTTGACTGAGCTCTGAGCAGAGGGCGGGCGTTGCTTAGATAAATTGCGTTGCGGCTAAACCCAAAGCAGAAAAAACAAAAACAACAAATATGTTGGGTAAATAAAGAATATAATATACATACCGTTTATTATTACCTATTATAGAATTATATTTAAATTTACACATATATATATAACAATATGTATATATATATATATATATCCCATATCAAGATCCCATTAAATTTATGAAGTGAATCGATTAAAATGCCGGTTTTTGCATTTGTTTTCTGCCTTTTGTTCCGCTATTTATATGTGCATCTGTGTGCATGTGTGTCGTTGGCATTTTTGTTCTGCTTCTGGTTCTGTTACTATTGTTGTTCCTAACAGATGTATTGCATTTCCTAGTTGTTTTCCTATTACTGTTATTATTTTCTGTTTACTCCTTCCCGTGTTTTGTGAAAGAGAACAATAAGAAGAAGCACGCAGTACAAATGGCATGTGATATTCTGATATGCATATGCATGAGGTGTGAGCAACAGCAAAAACGGTAAACAAAGTTTTGCAATTCCAATTAGAATTTATGAGGAAAATGCCTTTTTGTGCAGTGGCTTAGCTATAAAAACTAAGATAAGTAATTGTTACAGATTGTTAAATATTTCTACGAAAATTTAAGCATTATGATGTGTCCCAATATAAAAAAATAAATATGGCTCAAAATATTTTATTATTATAATTCCCATAAAATTAATTAGACAGATATCAGGCCATGGGGAAATTTGACAAGTTGTGTTATTTATTTTTATACATCGCATAATTTACATTTTACATTGTATGGTTTTTTTCTTCTGTATTTTAACATTTTGTCATAGTCAACATAGTTTTTTAAAACAGCTCACCATATAGTCAGAAATATGTCAAATTCCAATAAGAAAATGCATTGTAGCAAACAGGCTCAACGTGTGTATAGTTGTGGGCGGACAAGTATCAGTAGCGAGGGAGCGAGTCAGAGAGAGAAAGCGATTGAGTAACTGCGTAATGTGTGCTCTTCTTTTCTTTCATTCATACACAATCCCTCAAAACAGGCAGGCTAGCGGTGCTGCGTCGCACCCGTCCCCTTCTTAGCTCCAACAATTCTGACCTTGAAAGCTACGCCGGCAGGCCTATTCAAGTGTTTGTGTGTGTGTATATATATTTTCTTATTTATATAATAATTATGCATTTTTAGTTTGTTTTTGTTTTTACACACGCACACTCAGCCACGCTCTCACATTCATTGAATCTCTGACTTTAGTTGTTGCGGTCTTTTTTTTTTCTTCTTTGCTGTTCGCCATTTTTATTCAACTTTTGCTTTTACAATTTCATTCGGCGGCGCAATAATTTTCTTCTTCTTATGGGTGAATTTTGTGTTTGTTGTTGTTATGGCGGGCGGTATGAAGTAATACCAGAAAAAAAGAGCGAGAGCAGTCGAAGAAAAAGAGAACCTTTCTGTTGACAGGTTCTCTCTTCACAGCTTAACTTGCGCTCTCTTTGGTCGTATGTTTTTTTTTGCTGTTCCAATTGGAAATTGTGTTATCGAGTTATCTTGTCTTTAAAAAATTTCACATAAATTTTTATAACAAACTAATTTGTTTGCTGTCCGCTATTTGTTTTACTTGTTCCCGGTGTCGCACTTTAATACTACATTTTTGTTTTTACTGGTTATTCTTTGTACGTCGTACCTCTTAATTACTAGTCATTTTATGACACTTGCCTTCTTTTTGCTGAATTTTTTAAACTAAAAACGTTTTAAGGTTATTGTTTTCATTTTATTTTCATTTTAATGTGCTGTTCTTGCTTTTTGATTGTTGTTTTGCTATCAGCTTCGCATTGATACGACCATCAATTAAAAATTGTCAGACGCCTTAAGAATGAGTCTTGAGTACAAATTTGAAAGACAAGTTCAATCAGAAATCAGTCTTATATTCCTTATATGCAGAAGTACTTAATTAATAATGTGCATATTTCAATTTTGTAATAAATGTTTGGAACATGGAAACTAAATCGATAATTACCACCAAACTTTTTCCTTTTCTCTTCAAGCTAATTCTTGACTATTGTTTTGTTTATTAGTATAGCTTCATTACAGAGTTATGTACATATTGAGTGTGTTTGTGCCATATTTGAAGCAGGACTGCAGTGCATTATCTTTTAACTATGTGGCAATATTTGCTTTCCACAAGTTGCAACAACACTCGGCGGGGGATCTTACCAACAACTGTTTCAGTTTACAATTCTTAAGCAAACAGATGACAGCAATTGTTTGTTTTTTTTATAGCGTATTTATGGCGTGTTTTTTTTCTGAAACGCAGTTTATTAATTTTTGCAAGTGCCTTATTTATGTGTGTGTATTTTTTTGTAGGCACACACATACAGACAATATCTTTGCAAATATTTATTGCATAGTTTTGTTTATAGAGTTGTTCTGGTAATTTAATGCAAAAGAAAACAACCTCCAGTAGCAACGGCAGTTTCGAAATTTTTTTGTGTTAAGCAAATAGCTCAACAGCATTTTTGGTACACCCTTAAAACAAAATAGCAACTGTTTTGTAGAGAATATAAAGTGAGGTCGAGTAAAAAATACAAGTTTGTTTTCTTTGGATGTTGAAGTAGACTCGATCCTCGTATTTCTGTTTTTAATTTCATTTGTCTAAATATTTGCACTCAACAGGTTTTTTTTTTAATATATTTTCTTGTCGAATGACAAAACACTGTCGAAAGAGGTAATTTTTCCACCGAAGTAAGAGTATCGTTTAGTCGTCTTAATATGACTCTTAATTGACTTGTTTTTCAGCCATTCCGGTGGTCAAGCGATGTTTTCCTTTGTTTTTACTTTTATTTTTTTTGCTTAGTTATACAAATATTTGAATTTGCTTGAGAGCCATACAAAAATGTATAAAAAATACGTGGATAGTTTTAAAGAGTAAGACGCAATAAATTTAAATATAGTTTGAAGGCACATGCCAGACATATACTAGAAGCAGAACCTGATTGGAAAACTCTCTCTCATCTCTCGATCTCCATCTCCCTTATACTTTAAGCCCCGATGCCATCAACGCTTGCCGGCCGGCAAAACACGTCAGTGATAAGTTGAGTTGACTCAAAGCAAAGTTTATAATTACAGCACAAGTTTTCTTTTTCGTTTTTTTTTTTACCTCATCATGTTTACGATTTGTGCAAAACAAAAACAAAAAGTAAAACTAAAAAGAGATGTAAAAAAAACTTTTTTTTAAGCTTGTTGTGGTTTTAGTTTTCTACGGCTTCCAATTAACGTAACCAAAAAAAAAAACAAAAAACAAAGCTAAACAAAACAACAGGCGTTTTGTAAAATTGTTTTTGCAATGTGTTCTATTACAATGCATATTATTATAAGAATAACAACCACAATCAAGGTGAGTTCATAGTGATTAACACGTGAATTCAAAAACAATTCCATTTCGAAATAAACATCGTTTGGTTCTCAGATAAGAGCTTGTCAATCGGACAACCTCTTATAATATTATGCTGGCTATTTTGGATTTCGTATTCGAAGCTGATGAAATACGATTAGTTGATTTCACAATGCCATCTCAATTTATTTGAATTTTAATTAAATATCTAGCGATGTTTTGCGACAGATTAAAATTTTGATTATGACAGACAGGTATGAAGAAAATATCGAATAACGAATAAGTAAAAAGAACTTAAAGAATTCGCTTAAGATAACATTTGAGATTTACTGAATAATGTTTAAATATTGCTTTTTACAGTTAAGAATAATAATATATGGAAAAGAAGGTCTCTCAAATTTTCAATGTTTGAAATTTTAAACACAAATTATTCAAAACAAATACAAATCAACGTAATTAGTCAAAACCTTTCGACAATAAATCGCTGGCAATCTATCTTCATTAATTTGGCTGCGTAAAGCAAATACAAAAATTGTGTAAAGAAATTAAGAGTAAGAAAAATTGAATTGAATAAACAAAATGATTTGCAGAAATTCATAAAAGAAATGCGCAAAAAATGCTGCACAGGGCGCCAAAAAATAATATATATATATATATATATATAAATATATATATATGTATTAAAATAAAACAAGAAACGGGCGAGCAATAAGAAATACATTAAATATAAGAGGAAATATAGAGGGAGATTGTATTTTCTGTTTTTTTTTATAAAGCACGCGTCTTTGTTTCTTTCCACAACTCAATTTACGTAATTGATAAGAATTAAAGAACAAGAAGTTGTTGCTTGCAATAAATAGGCCAAATTTAAATTTAGATAAGACCGAATGGTTGGCCGCACAGCTTATAAAAACGGCATGTGTGTGTGTGTGCGTCAAGTGGGCGAAGAAACGTATGGCAGTCGCGGAGGAGTGGGGAGCAGCCCAGGATGACGCGAATTGCTGAAGATATGTGGGCGTTCAGCCAATAGCCAAAATTTGCCAAAGGCGGTGAGACGCAATAAAAAGCGGAGGAGACAAAATTTTTATAATCGTATCCACACGATCATCAATGCGAGCCACAAATGACGTCTTAAGTTTGTTGATAAAATGTGTGTGTGGCGTGTGGTGTAGAAGATGATGCTGCAAAGATTTCAGATTGTTTGGCTGCTTCTCTGCCCCACTGATGCACCGGAACGAGAATAACGCACACAACATCATATAAAAATGAAAGCTTGTCTAAATATTTAAAAGTATTTATTTGTTTATCTACGTTTGCATTGTTGTATTGCGTCCTAGCGAAATAGTTGTTGGTCGGTGCCAGCATTATTTAGTAGCAGACTAGACGGAAGAATAAAAATGTCTGCTCAGAAACTGGGTCACATAGGAAATTAAATGCGGTTCGAAGAAGGCATTATTAAGGAAGTGATAGGCATGATGGATCGATTGTTGACTGTTTAGAAATTTGATTATAATCTCTACATCTCATTAGTTTTACCTTTATTAAAGTTAGTAATCCATGTGATCTGAGTGCTAAAGGCAGGGGAAATCTCTGTATGTATGGTTATTAAAAATATATATATATTTTTTAAATAAAACATTTTAAATCATGACCACTAAACGCTATAATAAATCAACTAAGATTGTTTTGATACGCTTAAGTGTTTGTGCTTGAGTAATTATCTTTAAAACACATTTTTTTTTTAAATAGTATTTATATGTTTTTAACATTAAGATCAATGTTAGTATAATTATAAATTTAGCAGTTATTCTCACAATATAAACAAATGGAACCAAGTGAAACTCTTTGATTATTTATAGACGTTTTCAATCACATATTGTGCAAATTTGAAAGCGTGACAATTTAATTAATTGCTTAGATTTTCGAGGCATGGTACTGCGATTATTTCGTATGCGTTAAATGTAGATACAACAAATGTTAATCAAATAACACAACGGCAAATAGTGCTTATCGAGAGTCAACTTTAAAACAGTACAAAAACAACAACAACGGCAACAACAATAACTAACAAGAAAGTCTCTGAAATACCGAAGTTTTTATACCCTTATAGCGAAAATTTTAATTCTGCTTTATTCGATTTTGAACTGAATATTTCACATTTGGGTAGTTGTGTTGGTTGGTTGGACAAAGTCGCTCGTCCTAACAAACCAATTAGGATAAAGTTCAAATTTCAGCAAAACGGCTTTTAAACTTGTTAAAAAAGTATTTGTAGAAATTGAGAACAGATAGACAGACGGAAATGGCTAGTGATATTGATCAAGAATAAATATACTCTACGATTCAAGGGTATAAAAACAGATGGCCTTCGGCTTTTGGGGTTAACCGCAAGAAAAAAACAAAATTTGCAGTAAATATTTGCACACATTTATCGGCAACCACTTGCCATATTTGTATGCATATTCGGAACTTTTATCAATGCATAGGAGGAATTTATTAATAACCGAGTATTTAGTTAAAAGTATATATATGTATATATGTAGATATAGGATGATGGTGAGTACATAATGTTTTGCGCAACTGCGTAGAAAGCAAATTGTTTGTCGTAAACAAGTCGCCCCTATGCAAAAACTGAACGAAATAATTCAAAATAAAATTCGTATGTAAAATATAAAATATACGCGTTGGCAAGGATCGAACGGTCTAAGAGAGGATGGTTAAGAAGGGGACGGAAGGGGCACTGACTGAATTAAGAGCGAGGCCCAGAGGAGGCACTTAAATTCTGACAATGATAATGATTATGATTATAATGATCATTAACCACAAGGAAAAGTCATCGACGTATTTTTGTATCTTTTTTTTATGTTTCTCATTTTTATGTTTTAATTGTTGTCATAAATGAGGCACGGGAGTGCATTCAATGTTCTATTTATAGCAAGCATTGGACTTGCAAGCAGATACTACAGTCGGGCCACTTTAAAGTGCCCAACATGGAGGCGAGTTGACGAGTTTCAGAAGAAGTAAGAGGAATAGTTATACAGAGAGAGCGATCGCTGGCCCACCCAATAGGCAATTGCAAAAATGCAACTCGTAATCAGTGGCATATGCAGACACAGGCATAGAGTTCAACGGGGTGTGCTGTGGGGTGTGTGTGTGTGTGTGTGTGTGTGTGTTTGTATGTGTGTCTATGTATATGTGTGTGTGTGTGAGTGTAATAAATCTAATGCTGATATGCATCGTTGCATTTGTGTTGGACTTTCAGCGCCAGAGGTAGTTGGCCTGGCCTCTTCAGAGCTCTGTTGCCTCTGTATATGCTGTTGACGAGGAGGAGACGCATAATAAAATAAATGAACGACCGACAAACAGACAGTCAGACGTGCCAGTCAAGTAATCACAACTATATGCACATAATTGGATAGGACTGCACAAGAATAGCAAACAATCAAATCGCATGATCATTGAACTATAGAACGGAATAAACAAATATAGTTGAGTGCTTTTGCGCCTACTTGTCAATGTATATAAAAACAGGTTGTTGTCAATGATAAAGAACGCATCACTAAGTTTAACTATACAATAAAGGCTATATATTAAGTTAGATTAAGTTAAAAAATCATTTTATTGAGGTACTTAAAAACTCAGTAAAGAGACTTTATCGATCACATTGGATATTGTCACTTTATCAGCAATTACGCAAAATTATTAAATTATTGTTGCTGAAATTTTTAAACCTGTATTTCAAATTAATATGAAAGAGTGATTTCATCATAATATTAATAAAACACCTGCGCCCACAAACACTATCAAAAAAAAACCTTTTGTTTTTTTATTAAGAATGACTAACACGAGTTGAAAGAAGCAGCATGGCGAAACAAATATGTTTACACGATGCTCAAAATTATGACCAGAATTTGTGGAAATTGTTAAAAATTCATGTAAATAGTTGCAACGATAAAATAAAGTATCTTGTACTTTAAATATAATAATAATAAAAAACAGATAAGATTTATATTACTTTTCAAAAAACTATCGCAAATTCCATATGATACACACATTGCTGGGTGTAAACTGTTTTACGTTTTTTTATTACTCATTATAGACTCGAACATATCTATTGTAAATAATAGTAGAAAAGGTCGCAGCACTTTTGCCAAGTGCTTCAGTTCGCTGCAAAATCTTGAACTAAACAGTTGCAACTAAAACAAATATCACCTTTTGTGATTCTTTTATCGATAAAGATCAGATTGGCGTTTGCTAATTTCATCAGCTTAGTTTAATACGAAATAGGAAAAAGGTGCTGATGATGAAAATCGTTGAAATTTGATGAGTGCATTATTAAAGATATGTTTTAATTTTGATTGCAGACGGTCAGAATGAATTAACGCGCTACAGCAGCGAAGATGTGTCCGGCAACGAGTCGAGTGAAGCGCCCAATATGACCGAAGTGGAGCGTCAGGCGGAGCTCAATAGGCACAAGGAAGAGATGCAGAAGAAGCGACGCAAAAAACGCATCAGTTCCTCGCTGCACTCGTCAACATTTCAAGGTATATTCATATTTTCTTACACACTTATGTATCACTTGTGTAATTTAATCTGACAATCTACATTTTTACATTTAGAGCTGTACAAGCTGACGGGAGAAATACTTGGCGAGGGCGCCTATGCATCGGTGCAGACGTGCGTTAATATCTACACCGATCTGGAGTATGCTGTGAAAGTTATCGATAAGATACCGGGACATGCGCGTGCGCGTGTCTTTCGCGAAGTGGAGACATTCCATCACTGCCACGGCCATCCGGGCATTTTGCAATTGATTGAGTTCTTCGAGGATGATGAGAAATTCTATTTGGTGTTCGAGAAAATCAATGGCGGCCCGTTGCTGACCCGCATCCAGGAGCATATCTGTTTTTCGGAGCACGAGGCGGCTCAGATCATCAAAGAGATAGCGTCCGGCCTTGACTTTCTGCACAAGAAGGGCATTGCTCATCGGGATCTCAAGCCGGAGAATATATTGTGCGTGAAAACTGATTCGCTGTGCCCAATCAAGATTTGTGATTTCGATCTTGGCTCCGGCATCAAGTTCACCACGGACATCTCATCGCCAGCCGCTACGCCTCAGCTATTGACACCAGTAAGTCTAAATTGGATTGTGTGGAATTTAGTTTTTAATTTGCCTTTGCCCATGCTTTTCTAGGTCGGCAGCGCGGAGTTTATGGCGCCCGAAGTCGTCGATCTGTTTGTGGGCGAGGCAAACTATTATGATAAGCGCTGCGATTTGTGGTCCCTGGGCGTTATTGCGTACATCTTGCTATGCGGCTATCCGCCATTTTCGGGCAACTGTGGCGAGGATTGCGGCTGGAATCGCGGTGAAAACTGTCGCACCTGTCAGGAGCTGCTCTTCGAGTCCATTCAAGAGGGTAATTGTTATAATGAATTTATAAACTCTGGTTTTATATGATTTATATATATGATGATTGTGCAGGACATTTCGCTTTTCCGGAAGCCGAGTGGCATGATGTGAGCAATGAGGCCAAAGATTTAATTTGCCGTCTGCTGGTCAAGGAGGCATCCAAGCGTCTCAGCGCCGAAGCTGTGCTTAATCACACCTGGATACGCATGTGCGAACAGGAGCCACCGGCCTGCAAGAGGGAGAGCCGCCACAAGGCACTGCAAACGCCAAGCAACATACGACGGTAGGTTACCTCTTAACATATATAGATTGTATCCGTTACTAATAATGCATCTATGCTACATCCACAGCAATCATCAGTCGGCGCGTGAAATTTCGCAGTTTGCCGAATCAGCCATGGCCGTGAAGCGTGTGATCCTGCAGCATTTCTCGATGCGCTACGACTATATGAAGGAGCGCCCGAATATCTATCAGCCATCGCAGGCCTACATGGATGCCTACAGCGATGAGAATTACAATCCAAAGCCGCCGGCTCATTTTACGCGCAGTCGCTCGCAGCGCACAGCAGCCGCTGCTGCAGCTGCCGAATCTGCCGCCTCCGCGTCCAGCTATGGCGGGCGATTGTCAACGGCGCCAATTAACAACGGCCAAAGTCGCCAATCGTCGAGGAATGGCTCGAGCATATTTAATAATAGCGGCGGCTTCAAGACGCTCAATGTGCACGAGGAGGATGACGACGATGAGGAGGCACTGGAGGCCTTTGGACGCCTCGACGAGGGTGTCGATGAAGAGTGGGCGCAGGCAACACGTCGCTATCAGGAGCAGCGGGAGTTGCAACAGCAGCACGATGAAGATTATCCTCTCCAGGCAACGAATGGTGGCAGCTACAGCGATGCTGAAATGGATGATGAGTTAGGTGACGAGTTGGATGAGGAGGACGAGGCTGGCGAGGAGGAGAAGAATGCAGAAGGGAGAGAGGGTGAGGACTATCAGCACTATAAGCATTATTGGCGCGAGCTGGACGAGGATGAGGGCGATGATTACCTCTACGAGCAGCAACAGCAGCGCGTTGATGATATTGCTGAAGAGGATGAAAACGACGAAGATGAGGAGGAAATTGAGAAGGAGTCAAAGGAGGAGAAGCAAGCTCAAAATCTAAAGCAACTTACAGCTAAAGTTGAGGCGAATAAGGAGCATGATGAGGTAGAGGTAAAGGATGAGGAGAAGAAACTTATTATTGATAATATGGAAGAAACAAAGCAAAACGAATTTGCTAAATCAACAACAATGCGCAACAATGCGCAGGAAAAGATGGCTGAAGCAAAGGAAGAGATAAAGATGGAGAAGGAGAAGGAAACGGATGATGCTGATGGGGCTTCAAAGCAACGATCGACAACATCAAGTGATATTAGTGCTACTACAATCACCAATACCAATTCCAATACCAGCAGCAAAGTGCAAGCAACACCAGTTACAACAACAACAACAACGACAAAAGCAACAACAACAGCAGCAGCAAATGCTACAAAAACAACACGATCGTATGGCAACAACGGCGATGATAAGAAGGATAACGATAATGATAACGATAACGATAATGATGATGTTTATGATGTTAAACTATTGGATAGTATTAGTGATTTAAATGAAAAGCTACCTGAAATTTATGAGACTGCAAATATTGTTGTCAACTCAGCGGCAGTGCCAGCAGCAATAATGAAAACACCATCAGCAACAGCAGCGGAAGCAGCAGCAACGTGCCCACCAAACAATAAAAATGTTACCGATTACAATAAGGATGATGTGAATGCGGCAACAACTGCTGCTGAGGCGACAACAATGCGAACGACTTTTGGCAAACAACAGCAACAAGAAGAACAACAACAACTTGCTAACAACAGCAATGGCAACAACAATCAAAAGCGCACTGTTTACTTTGCATTGGATGCATATCAAAACGACGAGGACGCCGACATTGATGAAGAAGACGATGATTACGATGAGGAAGACGAGGATGATGATGATGAGGATGAAGATGGCGATGATGATGATGATGATGATGGTGAAGACGAAGGAGATGGGGAGGAGGCGCCTGTGAACGATCAAAAGGTGTTGGGATCGGCTTTCAAGGCACCAAAACCAGCAGCTATTTCCAATGCGTACACCCGCAAGCAGCGACAACAGCAGCAAGAACGCTACATCGCACCCAGGCCCGAGAATGCGCTGGAGAACTGGCGCTATCGCAGCCACCAATCCGAGCAGCAGCAGAAGCAGCAGACGTATGGTGGTGCACCCGTAACGGGCGGCTATAGAAAGTATCGGCCGCCGTTTAGCACTGGCGGCGGTGGCGGCCATTATGGCAATCAGCAGCGCAACTATTTGGGCAGCTTCTCGCATAGCGGCGGTGCCGCTGGCTACAAGGTTGTACCACCGCCACCACCACAGTTGGCAGTAGCACCATCACAGTCGTTGACGCTTAAGCACCAACAGCTGCGTCATAACAGTGCTGGGAGCAGCAGCGGCGGTTCACCGCCCTCCGATGAGAATTCAACGTCGCCAGCGATACAGATACGCAACTGGCGACAGGATTGCGTCTATGCACCCATGCGAAACTGTGGCATGAATCAACAGCAGCCCAGGAGCATGCAACGCTCCCATCATCATCATTATCCGCAAAATTATCATCAGCAGCAACAGCACCAGCCTGGTCGTTATGGCTCTGGACGCTTAACGCACTCGTCGCAGGTGCCGCCGCATTTGTTGGATGAGCCACCCACTTTGGGGATTGGTCTGTCCCCGCCCAGTGAGAGTCTCTTGCTGCAGCGGCGCATGCGCCAACATCAGCGGCCCAGCGACCTTGCCGAATGCTATGAGCCGGCTACAGCTAGTGGCTAAATGCGGCAACAACAAAAGCAACTTTTTCGGCGTCCTGGCCAAACAACAACAAAAAACACACATGTTAAGTGTGTTTCTTTTTTCCCCCATTTTCATTTAATTTTTGTATAATTTTTTTATATATTCAAATCAAGCAGAACAGCAAAAAACAACAATAAGCATATTAGCAAGTTATCATTTATAATTTGCACAGATAAAAAAATTTAAAAAAAAAAATTTTAAAAACAGTTAAAAAATATAAACTACTTAAAATTCCGTCTAAATTTAATGCAGAGCAGAAATTGAGTTAAGAGTAAAACTGTTGTTAAATCGAAAAGAAGGAGAAGAATCCAAACAGTCGTTCGAAAAACAAAACATAAAAAAATCAACAAAAACCTTTTTTTATAAAGAGATGAAAAAAAACATGTAATTAATCGCTATACATTTTTTACTATGAAAATAAAAACAAAAACATGAATGCATATTGTTTTTAAGCGAGTTACACACACACATACACACACTTAAACACACATATATTACACATTTAAAATTTTTTTTTTGGTTAGAATTGAAGAACTAACAAAACCCAGTTGTCGCCAAAAATGTTAACTTTTTTGTGCTTTTCTGTTAACTAAGCAAAAAAAAAAGCGCAAGTTGTTGCATATATTTGTTGGTTTTTTTTGGGTCGAAGTGTATCAATTAAAAAATTATAATCAATTAAGAATTTTGCATACTGAAAAACCAAAACGTACAACACAAAATAGAAAAGCTGTTGAAATTTTTAATATGTTTTAATTTCACTTAACAGAAATTGTTACAAAAAAGGTAAAGAATAGAAAATTTAATAATATGAACACAAATTTAAGAAGAAATCATACAAAAAGTTTATGAATTGAGTTAAATTATGGACGGGGAAATTGTTCAGTCCCAAAACTAAAAACTAAAAAGTAAACCAGAAAACACACACACACAGACACATCTACAAAAAGCTATGTGTGCCTAGGTGGGCTTAAGAGTGATCAAGCTATTTTATAATCAATTTTTATACAATACAATTTGGCGGAACTTCTGAATATTAAATATAATAATTGCTTGTATGGTACTTGACAGTAACTTTAAGCTCTGCTTAGACACATCCAGCTCAATGTGCGCTTACGATTTATGTTAAAAAAAATAAATAAAAAAAACTTAAAACATTTCCCATTCCTTTAACATGAGTGTCAAGTGCATGTTGAGATCTCTAACTAAAAATTCTAATTAGTGGTATTTCTGCAACTGCCTAAGCCTAAATAGTTGCAGGACAACCCGAATTCTTTTATAAAACTTTCATATTTTCCAAAACTTGAAAATGAAAATTTAATCATTCACTTTTCTCAACATAAAGAAGCAGAGAGAATTCTTGACACATTGCTCAACAATTTTTTTGCTGGGCGTAAATAATAATAATTGAAGAAGGAAAACATGTGTTAATTACAAAATAATAATAATAAAAACAAATTGTGATATAAAATGTAAATGTAAATTGCACCTGAAGAAAAAAGAACTATCAACTGACGCTGTGCCATCAACAAACAACAACAACAACACGACAACAACAACTACATAAGAAGAAGTGAAGATTACTAGAAGCAGAGAGGGGTAGCAGGACTTTTCATTAAACTAAAAGCGAAATTCGTTTAATTATTATTATAATATTGTTGTTTTTCTCCATACGTTTACGCCCCAAACCGAAATTGAATTTGTCAGAATGCTTTGCGCCTCAACCAGAAAATATTCTTCTATTTTTCCAACCAATAAAACTGTAACTAAAACTAATAATAAACTAAGCGAAGAAGTAAACAAAAATAAACTATTGCTATGATGCACATAGCAAACACAAAAGGAGAAATAACTCAAAAAATATTCAAATTTTGTAAAACAAATTCAATAATAAATTCAGTTTAAATTCAATTTTAATATTTAAGTCCGAGAAATAATCCAGATATTTTAAAATTAATTTATACAAATATGTATTCCTACGAAAAACAAACAAGTTTGTTTGCATTGTAAACTGGAACTCACGATAATATATGATGGCAGAAAAAAACTAAGGAACGCTCTTTTTTAAATTGTAAAACTGTGAGAAATGTTTCGCAACGAAACAAAAAAATCATATTACCAGTTCTAAGAAAAGAAATTAAGCAAGAGAAATGTTAATCAAGAGACGCTCCAAAATGAATCGTATACTACACACTTTACACTAAAAAAATACACACTCACAGACACACACACACACGCATACACACACCTACACACACCTACACACACCTACACACACCTACAATCACAACACGATTACTAAATGATAAGTAAAGTTTAGTTTTTATTATTTGCAAAAGGTCCGTTAAAATAATATTTGATCGTTAACATTTAATGTAAAATCGCGCTGCTTTTCTCTTAAAATAAGCAAAACTAATATACTCATTTGAGTTCCGATTGTGAACAGAGTATGGAAAGTGTGTGAATAGCCAATGAACGAGAGCATTTTAGAGCGTTGTGAATTGCATAAATGTTTGAAAAATCTGTAACGAATGCAAATACATAATAATGTTCACATTATTATATTATATTGTTTTTTAAATTATCACAACACGGCAAAAATAAATTGAAACAAACGAAAGCAAATAAAAAGAAATCCACAAAAAACCAAACAAAAAAAAATTAAGATGAGATATTGTTTTATACATAAAATCAAAGAAAAGTCAATAAAAATGCAAAATATACAAAATGTTAAAGAGCTCGAGTTTTTTTATCCACAGCAGTTCAGCACTAGTAATCCACCTATTGTTTTTACATACTTACATACGGCAAGGATGTCACGGTGGAATCC
Source organism: Drosophila demipolita (assembly GCA_035042405.1). Lineage (NCBI taxonomy): Eukaryota > Metazoa > Arthropoda > Insecta > Diptera > Drosophilidae > Drosophila > Drosophila demipolita. The sequence continues at coordinate 3,578,580 of JAWNLI010000349.1, read as the reverse complement.
ACATCGTCTGCGTTCTTATTTTTATATATATATATTTTATTTATATATTTGAACATATAAAATCTAGCAATTTACGTATTTGTATTTATTCTAATTTTTGTTGTTAAATAATCGTTACAACAGATATGGGTTAAAAGTTATTGAACTTTGTGTACTAAAAACTGATATTTTTACGACCGGTGTGAAACATGGTAGTCTTTACGTGTATCCTGAACATCATAGCATGTGCACCAACCGTGTTACAAACTAGGTTGTAGCACTTGCTAAATTTCCCTCAACCAAAAAGTGAAGAATACTTTTAGATGCCCAAATGCAAACACTATAACCTGTATACATTCTTGTAGATCCTTATCTTAAACTCGCAACTACCAACATGAGAATATGGTCTAACTCGACCATATTCTTTTAATGTGGGCATCTAGGATTCACATATGCCATTAGTATTTTTCAGTTTAATCCATGTACATATTTGCTTAACAGATCTGATGATGATTATATTTATTATAACGAACTCAAATCACTTTAATTCAAGAATAATAAATAATGTGTGTAACAAATAATATTGAGCACCAAATATAATAACTAGTAACAAATCATTTAAAGAAAGTCGTTTTGGTGAGAAGAATGCCAAGTAAAGTCAATGTCAAGCTTGGCCAAATGGATAATGGAATAATGTTAATGAGCCCGTTGAGGTTCAGTTACACTTTTAATTTCAATTCATAATATCTGTGGTGGCTCAGAATCCTTTTTGTGGAAGTTCCAACCAACTTAACCGTAAATTCTCTGATGAAGTCATCTGTAAAGTGAAATTTGTATGTTATGCAGGCCATGGCATGCTGCGATGTTGGATTTATGAAGGTATTATTAGATGAGATTAGCATTGATATTAAAAAGTGCTGATCATCTGATTTGAATATAACATAGGGATCATCTTTCTCCAATAAAATATTGCTGTATTTTATCATAATATCTTCGAGGTTTGTGTAATATGATTTTACATCGCTTATTCATTTAACTTTTCCCTATATTGCTTGACGACAGAAATTTAATTTTTTATACATTTTGAAGCCTAGGTTTGTTAGTCAATGTGCTAAAGAGTTAAATCACTCTTAAAGATAGATTAAGCTCATAAAAGATTTTAAGTATTTGAAATAATTTTTACACTCAAAAAATTTGCCTGGATTGGTCTTCAGAAAATGAATCGATTTTGTCCCCAATCCGTTTGACATATCGATGATGAGTTAGACAAACTGAGCTTAACAATCTTAAAGACTGATCTCTAAATAAACGCTGCAATAAACAATGAGTTTAATTATTATCTTCAATTGTCTGGAATTAAATTGTGAACAAAATAATCAGTGGATTAACCAATCGAATGTTGTTTTGAATATTTGATAAACTTGTATTTCGCATTGCTTGTAACTTAAATTTAGATCACGATATCTTTGACTTTATGCACTAACGAGATATATAAATACATAACAACTTGGTGTAGTACTTATTTAATTATGACATAACTTAATTTACATTTACACACATTAAACAGTTGTTGCCGTAGCTAACTTGTTTATAAATATGTAATACTAAACAGATTTGTTTAGGTTTGTGTCTTGTGTTGTTGAATTTGTATTTGCATTTGGATTTGCGTCTGTTGGCGGCATCGTGAGCGTTACTTCTGGTGAATCCAAGGACTTCATGTGCTCCATTTCAATATCGGAGCAATTGTCTGAATTGGATAGAGCCGAATCCATTGAAGTGATGGTCATGTTGACGGCCTTATCGCTGGCACTGGGCGAGAGTAGGGGCTTCTCCACACTTGGCTTCGCATCGCCATCGAGCTCATCGTTCTGTGTGTGTGCCACAAAGCTGTTGCTATTTATGTCCTCAATGGCTTTTCGCAACTATAAAGTAGCAAAAGGATCATGAGCAGCAATTCTTAAACTTCATATTGGACTTGTACTCACCTCTTTTAGACCCACCACGCCCACAAGTCGTCCGATTTTTGTTACATATGCATGATTTATGCCCACCATGGAGAAGAGCGAGTGCACCTTGAGTATGGAAGTGCGTTCCACCAGTTGAAACGGTGACGGATCAATGTGTATTTGTGTCTTTTCCAAGTCAATGGGTTTCTGCATTTCCTCCAATTCCCACTGCTTCTGATCCTCTGGCGACATGTCTATGACACGTTCCCTGGGCTAAAATATAATGAGCAAATAATTATTAATCGCAGTTTAACTTAAGTGTTTAATAATTTATCTTTTCATCAATCAATATATTTATACATACCAATTGCACCGATTTCGCCTTTTTAATGGTCGTATTCTGTTTAATGGGTATTTTTTTTGTGTGTGGGTGTGGGTTTGTGTGTGTGTGTGTTTGCACGTATATTTACAAGTGGGTATAGATAATAGAAAGAAATAGAGAATGTGTTAAATGTTTGCTGAAGACTTCAGATCGGTTAGTAAGATTAGAGTACAGAGAACAGGTGAAAAAACATTTAGGGGCAACTATTTCACTTACCATATCCAAGCTGTCTTCATTTTCAACCATTGATCTCTCATCGATATCTTCTATCGTAAAACCCGTTTCAATATTCTCTGCAGTATCGGATATCTTATCCAATGTGTAGCTCTGATTTGTTAAATCTTTAACTCTCACATCGCTATTGAATTGAATCTTTTTCTTAGGCTTTTTCATATTTTCTACGTGATTTTCGTTTATGACGCAAACAGTAGCCGGCTCGTGTAATTGGATCTCTCTATTAATATCTGAAACTTTATTTGTTTTGTATTTAGTGCTGGTCTTATCTGTATTGGCATCGTTGTTTGGCTTAAACGAATCTGTGTTATCTGTTATATTATCATCTTTGTCATCATCCTTATCGGGCGGCATGAACAAAGCGTTAAGTTTTACTGGCATTAATTTGCGTACAACTTATTCATTAAAGATCACCTGATATTCATTATAATTAGCAAATGAAATTTCATTTGCACTTTATGGCCAAGCAATAGAAGGCATGTTATCCAAGCCGAATAGTTTACCAAGCTAATAAATTGTTTTCTTTTTATGCTAAGGCTTAAGTATTATATAGAGCAATTAGCTAATCAATATTCAATATTTGAAGAAACTTAAAAAACATATATTATTTTTTTTATTTTTACCATTTGGTTTGTGGCCTCCGTTTGAGTTGCAATTGGGTTTACTTGCTTGCAGATATGGATGAGGATTAGTGAAATGCCACATCGAAATACCAAAAGTGAATGTTAGAGCGAACAGATTTGTGGATGATGGATTTACTTACCAGCATGATTTGATCGGTTACGAAATTCCAATTGCTTTGTGCTTGCTTGGAATGCGAAATTTGATACAATAAGCACGAATAGTTGGAGCCCAGCTCCATTAGTAGTTAATTTAAGCGGGTGGCAAAGATTGGATTGGATTGGAAAAATTGTTATTGCAAAACTCACCAGCTGAACCTTCTTGGATATGCCAGGTGTACTGGGCGCACTGGGCGCCCGCTGCACTTGCCCCTCATCTTGGGGCGATATGGAGCCCATTTCCGGATCCGGCTGCACATCCTGTAGCGTGGTTGACTTCTTGAAGATCGCCTCAAAGGCGGAGCGTATTCGAAACTCCGAGTTGCCCGTTATGGTCGAATATGGTGTAATGCTGGGACTATGTGGCGATGTTGGCGCAAATGTTTTCAGATTGAAAGAGTTGGTTTTCTTCAGTATGGATTTGCGGGGCGTCAGTGAGCTATGCAGCGTTTCGGCGCGTTTCTTGGGCGGCAGCATCTCATCGTTGGCAATCTGGCGCAGACTGAGAATATCCGGTGCGGGCAGTACCTCAAACCGTGAGGGACGTCTCTGCTTAAGCTCCGCCTCCAGTTTCTTCTTCTCCTCCTCCAAGGCGCGCTCTTCGGCCTCCTTTTGCCACTTTTGGGCCACCTCCATGCGCTTCTCACGTCCAATGTGCTTCTCAATGATCTTTATTAGCTCGTATCGCTGCACCGAACCCAGAAGGATCATATTCTCGGGACTATCGACGAGGGGAAGCGAGCGTAGCGTCTTGTTGATCTTGAGCACCTCTTTGAGTTTCTGATAGGAGATGCCCTGCCAAATGTACTTCACGTCGCGCACCATAAAGTCCTCCACAAAGATGCTGTACATGCCGGAGCTGGAGGGCAACAGATCTGGCAGATACGGCAGCTTCTTAATCAGTATAATACTATCATAGATCGAGGGCTGGAGCAGAGAGGCAACCGCATTGGCCACCAGGACGGCTATCATCACGGGCACTACGTGCGTTATCTGACCAGTCATCTCAAAGATAATCACTGCCACGGAGACCGTATGCGTTACAGAGCCAGAGAAGGCAGCTGCGCCAACAACAGCATAGCCACCGGGCATTATGGGTGACAATCGACCGCCGTAGCGCACGCCATGTGGAAACCACGAGGCCATCAGCTCGCCCACCAAGCGACCAAATGCGGCGCCTATCTTAAACACGGGTATAAACATGCCGGACGGCACAGGAATCGTGGACGCAATAATCGAAAAGAAGAACTACACGGAACCAAACAGTTAATATTCATTTGAACTGCATTTAATTATTCTCATTATTCTCACACTCACCGTAAAGATTGTGAAGATCACCAGATTGCAAAAGACACTGGTGTAGTTGGTCATCCAGTGGGTGACAACGGCTGCCTGTTCCACGGTCAAGTCATCGCGGGACCAGGTGAAATTGCTGAAGAGCTGCGTCACCTGCTCGTGTGTGCTCAGCTCGCCGGCCAGAAACTGACCCGTGCCCAAAGGGAAAGAAATGCTAGAGACTAACAGCGCCAGAAAACCAGGATACAAGAAGCGGCTAACAAATACAAACATTTATTATTTAGATTGAATAATAACTTACATTAATTAATAATACTACAAATTATATTACAAATAAATATTGTTATTGTAATCGCTTTGAAATAGTTTTAAAAATGAACACAAACTTTAGATACATCTTCTCAGTTTTTAAATAATGGTGTATTATTTTTAATAGCCGGTATTGATAACTGACAAACTTTAAGTAGTGTTTATTAAATAAGAGGCTTCTTTAATGGCTTCGAATTGATGGAATCAATAGCAATATATTTAAATTTAAAACTCGTATTTAACTGTAACATTATTTACTCACTTTTTCTGCAGAAATTTGTTCATGCGTTTGTTCGAGCGCATGAAGAGCACATAGCGACGATGAACCCAAACATAGGTGGCGCCACCCAAGCCGCAAACAAAGCTGCACAAAAGTGATGGGAAATTATTTTCACTTGTAATTAAAAATAATTATACTCGATACTCACCCAATTAATGCGAATACAAACAACTCCTGAGGATCAAAGGGAAATTCGGTGGTGAAATTGGTTAGGAAGAGTGCACGCACAGTGTCGGCATTTTGGAACCACACCGCAAGCAGACGAAATACAGTTGCACCACATACGGCGGCAAAGAAGCCACGCCAGTAATTGCGCACCGCAAAATAAGTGGTGGTTACCTCAATGCTAAAGAGCACGCCTGCAGAGAATCGTTGCTGGTTTTTGCTTGTTCTCTTAGCAAATTAAGTGGATCGATCAAACGGATCTATGTACTCACCACCAACGGGCGCCGCAAAGCAGGCGCCGACGCCAACAGCGCAGGCAGCTGCCAGCATTTCCGAGTTGCGGGACTCATTCTCATAGATGCCTTGGAATGATGTGACGAGTTTACTTAATAATTGTGCTACAATACTGGCTATATGTACGAAAGGACCCTAGAGATGAAGACAGTCGATTTGATGTTTGGTTTGTTTTGTTGTTGTTGTCGATTCAGAGTTAACCAAATGATTTAGTCGGTCACCAATTTTTCATACTTACTTCCTTTCCTAATGGCATACCGCTGCCCAGAGTTGCCGTTAAACCAATTACCTTGGCCACTAATGTCTTAAATGTGAGATACTCTTTCAGCGCAACGCCACGCAATATGGTCTTCATTTCAGGTATACCGGAACCTAAACACAGTAGTTAGTACAAAATGTGAATTTGTTGGGTGTTAAATCGAGTCGAGTATATAACATATAGACAGATGTTGAAAATGCCAAGTGCGCTTGGTGTGGGCAGCTGCCGGAGTGCAGTGGTACAATGGGAAAACTGAGAAAACATTGTAGCTAGTAACGGTAACTGTTGTTGTTCAGGAGTGAAATAGATAGATCAGAAGAAAACACTAAAATCCTGTAGCTTGGTTAGAGATTTTTTTGAAAACATGTTTCTAAAATAGTTAAAACTTTTTGGGAAAAACTGTATTTTGATTTTAAATTATATTTTATTTTTAAATCCTAAGCAACCATCGAGGTAAGTAAGTAAGTAAAAAAATTAATTTAGTTCTCAGTTTGGAAGTTCTTTGCTTTGGCTTTACATGATTTCTAGAGCTACCCGACAAACTACAAAATTAATAAATAATTAATAACTAATAGTTTTGTAAGTACAAAAACTAATAGGTACACAACAGAGTTACATATTTACGATCTACATGTTCTATATCCACTTTTATCTACTTTTGTCATGTTGCATAAAAAGATTGGATTTTTACTTACCTATGCTTTGCGGTGCGATGAGATGTACAAAGCCGGCTGAGAATAATATCAGGCAAACCGGCAATGAGACCCAAGCAATATATTGTATGAAGGGTTGTGAAGTAAGATCGCGATACAGCCAAATACGAGCTAAAATTACAAAAAAAAATGTGTTTTGTGATTAAAAACTATGAAGAAGAAAAAAAAACCAAGGAGTATTCTTGTCGAGTGCGTTTACCATTTGTACATATTGATATGCCTTTGTCCATGATGAAGGAGAGCATTGCCATTATGATGCCGAGCAGGGCAAGGAATACCCAATCCTCGCCGAGGCGTGCCAATGTGTGCTTCCATATCCATGATGAGATGCTCTTTATACGCGTCGCTCGTTTGCCCAATAATTCCTGTAAATATTTCCCAGCACTGCTGCTTTATAAACCGATGCGCTCAAAATGATTTCAGCATATGTTTTGCAATACATACATATTTACATACATATGTATTACGTATACGTATACTTAGCTACTGTACTGTGTCAATGAGGTATGTTTTGGGATCTATGCCAAATATTTTTTTTGCAAAATTAAAATGGCGTGCAAATTCATGAATGCGAAGTACTTTGCATATTTTTTCGCCAGTGACAATGAATAGCATTTTGATGTCAAGTGAAATTTCTTTTGATTTTCTTTTTTTAGTTGATATTTTAATTATTTGCTTTACCTTAAGTATTTATATACATTTTTCTCATTACGTTTGCATTGAATATTGTATTTAGATGTGTCATTTAATTAAAAAAATGGAATTTGTTCTATTGTATTAATATTCAAATTTACCTTATTCCTTTGTTTATCTTCTTGCTTTCGTCGCTTTTCGAGTAGTTTGAGTTTTCTGGCTTCATCTTTAGCAAATTCTCCTAGATCTTTCGTATAGCGACCATACATCTGTAAAAAATACGCATTAAGTATATAATATATAACCCTTAATAAATGATAAATAAACCTGAATTATGTTTATTTCTTATAGCTATTACACGTCTTTATAGTTTTGATAGCCACTTAATTGCATATAAAAATTGAAAATACAAATAAACAAGCGTTGTCCACCATCCTCCAAGAATACCAAATACTTACTAAAGCATTGGATATACTTGTTGATCATACAGCAGCAACCATAAGAGCAATATAAATATAAATATAAATAACTTAGACAAGACTCTCGCATTTTTGAAATAAACAAAATCTCAATTATAAAAAATGGAAAACACAAAAAATCTATCTTTTTTTTGAAATAAACAAAAGTATAACTACAAAAATTATAAAAACAAAAAAAATAGGAAAACCCATCCAACACGCAAAACATTTGTGCTCCAAATTATGTTCGTCATGAAACGATTTCTTATATACGGAAACTCACATCAAATTAAAAGATGGACAGCGTGGTAAAATATATTTGTTGTATGGCATAGTAAATATACAATGATTGGTTATAAATGCTCCATAAAGAAAATAATAATGAATCAATTTATGAATTGAAATACTAATGGTAAAGCTTAAGATATAAGTGTATTTTGTAGTTTGTGTATATTAAAATAAATGATTCCAATGGGAAAACTGAGAATATTTACCTGTCCATTTTCTAACAAATTTTATTTAACGTAAAAAATTATTATAAACTAAATAGTATCGAGTGAAATCCATTGAAAATTCGATTCAAAAATATACTCAGAAAGAAAGGTTCCTACACATGCCACGGTCAAAACAAAAAGAAACACATAGATAAATACAAATATCGCAGCTATGCGACAACACAAAATAAAAAGAGAGGGAAAAAGCCAGACAAGAAAATGCAACAGAAATAAGACATGGGCCAAAAGCCAAGAGCTCTGCTAATTTCGCCAGAGGTCTGGGCGAAGGTCTGTTTTGGATGTCGAGTAAATATTCTGCATGCTTACATAGTAGAAAGCTTCAATTTCGAACTCAATCTGATTCTTGTCATCGCTGTTGGCATGGTCGGGACTGGGTTTCCGTTTCTGTTGTTGCTTTTGTTTGGCAATGGCCTCATCCCAGCGGAGGCGGACGGGCGTTGAGGGTATCTTATGGGCGCGCTCTTCTTCGCGCAGATACTCCTCGCGATTGATCAGCAGCTCCGGCTCGAAGGTGTATTCGCGAATGTACTCATCCTGGTGAGTGCGACTGTTGTTGAACATGAAGCAAACCCGATTTGACTACCGCACACAAAGTCGTAGCGAATTCGAATTCGAATACGAATACGCGAATACGATATGATTGTTCTGCGACAGATATATATATATATATATATATGTGTATATTCAATATCGTATGGCGGATATATCTCTTAGTGTGTGCTCCTTCGTGTCAGTCGCATAGATCCGTATTACGGCCTTTGACATGCCTGCGGCTGTTGCCCAAATTTCTGTCTCGCATTTTGTTGCCAATTATTTTTAGTTTTCGCCTATGTTGTTGTTGTCGTTGTTGCAATCGTCTTTTTTCACTTGATATTTCTCATTGCAACACGTAATTACATGTTGCTGCCCTTGAGGCCCGCTCCGTCAGCACAACAGTTGTAAATCTCATTTGAATTTATTTTTAACAATTTTACAACGCTGCACAGCATAGAACAATTTTACTTGTTTTCCCAATTCGAAAACTTTATATATTTAATTATATATTTTCTGCAAATGGTCACAGCAGTTGTTAATTTTATTTGTGAATTTTGCAGTCACTTTAAAATTAGTTATAATTTTAAACGATTTTTCTTAGCTTTTCTTTTATATCGATTTTCATGTTTTTGTCCGACATTCACAGAACGTTCTAATCTTTGCGAAAACTTTTTTGAAACTAAAACTGGCGCTCTTGAGCTTTCCGCTTATGTGAAAAATTATTGAAATTTTCTTTCGTTTACTCTCTAGACAGGGTAACCAGCTGTTCTGAATTCTCAACAACAACAAGCAACAAATAAGAGGTAAACAATAAATTGTTAAAATGTTGAGAAAGGTTTAGAGTTTTAGATACTTGTAAAAAAGTGCAAGTTTTTTCTTCTTGCATATTAATGCATTCAATTCACAAAAATTAAAATTTTCATAATGTTTTAAAATTATGTATGTGCCAACAAAATTTATTAGTTTAAGAACACAAGTTTGAAATTTTCTGAGTGTTCATTAATTTGGATAAACTTATTTGTACAAGACCATATTTTTAACCAATATATTCCACCATTATTCTTTTAAGAGCCTGGTGACCCTTTTTTTCAGCCTACTACCTTTGGTTGTGAACAAATTTCTTAACTTATAATGGACACTAAATATTATTTATTATAATCCGATTATAAATAGCAATATATTTTTTTCTCGCCTTCTCATTCCCGTTTACTCATGGTTTTTCATTGCTTTTTCACAGACTCGGAAGTGGAAAACGAATGGAAACATTCTAACAAAAAACATTTAAGACGCACACTAGGTACTCTATATTTTTAAAAATATCAAATATTAATTATTGTTTTATTTTGAGTTTTTAAATAAAATTATTTATACTCTCACTGTGAATTTTTAGCTACTGTACCAATTGCAATGAAATTATCGGTTATCAGTATAATTTATTACATATATATATTTGTATTTCTGATATTGAATATGGTTTCTTGGTGTCATAATTTTGAATAATTTTAAATGAAAACTATCTACTCTTCTTTGAGTAGACATTTTCATAACTCACTGCGAATTATTATGAATACACTTTCAGATTATCAATTGATTTATAAATTAAAAATATAATTCATTTGAATTTATTAAGAAAATATCACGTACATTCAGATACTCATAGTGAATGAGATTACTATTTCTTCTAAATAAATAATATATTTGTTTTTATATTTGAACTGTTGCACACATTATTGTATTAGTTCTACTTCTCAATTATTTTTTTTTAGATTTTAACATGGCAATTTACTGATTGATTTTGTCAGCATAATTATACAAATCAGATATCGTTATAGTTAATAATAGTTGATTATTGGTCATGAGCAATCACCCATTATTGTTACAAGATCTACCATTTATGACAGAATTAAAGATTGGTTGTTGTCGAGCTTGTCATTAGGTAACGAATGTGAGTGCTCATATATCGAGAAATCTTATCAATATTTTGATTGTGAAATAGATTAACAATACTTCTGCATTAACTATACTAAAGAGCTCGCGAAATTTCTATTAAATTTAGGTTAGTTCAACGATTTGTGCTTACAAGTGTATCAATATATCCAAATGGATCGTCGTCATCCGATGATGATGAGTCGGAGTCTGGTCCATTTTCCGCTGGTGGCGGACAGGGATAGAAGGCCTGTGATTTGACTTTTGGATGGCGTTGAGAATGTCGCAGTTCCACCTCCATGGAAATGTTACTGGTGCGTCGCTGGCGCAACTGACGAATGAACTTTTCGAAGTCGGCCCACTCGGAGTCGACCAGCTCGACATTCTCCTCGCCAAACTCTTCATCGTGAATAATCCGTTCGACTTGCTTTTTGGCCTTGCCATTGCGATCACGATTATCGCGGGAAGCAAAGTACACCATAGCGGGTATTTAATAACTGGCGGATCGGGTGCTAGTAACTACTAATTTATATATAGATAGAGAGCGCGAAAGAGTGACGACGGTTGCAAAATCTATACGAAGAATCGAGTCTCGCTCTGCACAGCAATCAAACGAAGTCTGGCCGGCAAAATTTGGCTATTGCCATGACCGATAAGTGTTTGATTTTGGTTTATCGACCAAGTGACGTATCTTAGTTATACAATTGCATTAATTGAACGTTTCCCGTTTTGGTTATCTATTGCAATCGCTTCTGGTATCCGCGAGATACTTGGGCTGCGTGCGATTCACACAAAGTTTTAAGCTCAACTGAATGTGTGACTGACATGGATGTGCATAGAGCGGTAATGTCTCATTTAAGCTCAAGATTCCAGATTCTACAAAATTTAGCACACCAATACCAGCATAGTAGTCTGATGCCCAGCCTGATAGTCTCAAGTGCTTAGATCTGACTTGCATTTGCCACACACAACACACAAGCACACACAATCACATTCACGCACACACACACATAACCACACTCAACACTCGAGCGGTCAAAGTTTGTGTGTAAAACATCAATAAAATTTCATAAATTTAATAATTTGCCGCCAGTTCTAGAGCAAAAGTGAAAATGCCTTAAGCCTCAGTTGACAACAAGTCCCGTGCACAGTGAGGCAACCCATTAAAAAAAGCAATTTAAAATAGTTAATGAGTTCTTATTAATATAAATTCGCAACTAATTAAAAATTTTAAGTTGACTAATTGCTATAGATTAACTTCAGCTGTAGCTAAACAAATTTTAATCTAAGACTTCAGAGTCTAATAAGGATTATTTATTAATCGAATACAGGCTTACTAGTCCCACAGTGCCATGTCACTTAAACTGCTCAAATTGAGTTGACTTTTTGACGACATCATCTTGCTTTAATATCTTCAAGTGTTTTCTATGTGTATAGGTGGATTATGCACATGGCTCAGAGTCACATGTTTGTGATTGTCTATACGGCATTTTCTCAGATATGAATGTGTCTTGTATCTTCTCTTGTTGCTGTGATCTGTAACTATGCAAAGTTTTACTTTGATTGAATTGCTCAATTTAGTACGACGCCTTGTCCAAATGACGGCATTAATGATATGCCTAATCCTAAATGGGTTGAATACACTGGCGTAGATCTGTATGGGTGCTGATCAGTTTGGATTGCGCAAACACCCTACAGTTGTCCAAAATTCTTATATAATATTACTACTTAAAACGATAAATATTATCTAACAATCTAAATATAAAGTAACTCACTACCTTTTCCAATTTATTGAAAAAGAGCGAAGCCAGTAAAAAATTTCAGTACTTTTCAAAAAATTCGCAATGTATGAGGTAATTTTCTCCACTTTAATAACTCAGTTCTTGACATTATGTTACATATCTTTAATTCCTGGCATCCTTAACTTCTTAAAGTACACTACCTATTATTTAGTTATTCTAGTTAAGTCAAGTTTCTGACCATACACATTCCCTCAACGACATCAATTCAGATAAAGGGGCTTTGAATTGAATTGCCTGTCATATATATTACATGTATAAATCACTTTGTGCACTTAGCACACATGAGTACAGAGTTCATATGCTAATTTGCTCTTCATATATACATATAAATACATACATATGTATACATATGTACATGTAGTCCTTAATATTACCAATTGATGGTTTGTTAGAGTGCTCCTTAAGTTGCTTAAAAATTCTACAAATATATTTTTATATTTGTTTAGCTAAGAGAATAAAATAGAGAGAGAGAGAGAGAGAGAGAGAAAGCATAAGCTAAGAGAACTGCACTACTCAATTTGTTGATAAGAAATCAGAGAGAACTTTGCGATAGGCGATAATGTTTGTTTTCCTGCTCAGTACGTAATAAATTTAATGATTTAAGTTTGAGACTGGGAAAGAGACACAAAGAAATTTCTTTCATTATTCATTAATATGTATTTTTTTATACTGGTGTGTGAATAAAAATATACATATATAGTATATGATTAAAAATATCCAAAGTTATTTAAAAGCTTAAGAGCACTTCGGCAGAGGCAAACAAACCAAAAGAAGAATATTCGAAGATTTTCTTGAACAGCAAAGTGACAGAAATGAAATGACAAGATAAATTTACATTTCGAGTTCAATTTTTATAATACATACAGAATTAAGAAATGACGTATTGATGCACATGTGCCGAGAATAACACAAAAGCTCTGTCGCCACACAATTAATTACCCAAAAATCAGCAAGTTAATAATTTAAAATTTTACTTCAATATATCACAGATATTCTTGAGTTAGTGAAGAAGAAATACGCGCTGATTAAAGAAAGCTATTAATATAATATTCTACAATTATTATATTACTAGCCTCATTGTCCTTTCAAAACGTCACCTTTAAATACTCAACTTTACTAAACACAAATTAATAGGTAATCAAATGTGAAAATAATAGATTATAAATTACATTTATCTTGAAAGTAATTATTTAAATATATACCAATTTAAGGTATTTAAAATTGAAGGATTTACAAACCTTAGGATTTCTATTAAGCATAGCGGAATAAATATGTTGACGTGCAATTAAACTTTTGAAAAAGAACTGGCGATAAAGCCAAGTGGACTTCCCAACAATGTCGCGGCAACTGAAGATCGCAGCATCGCTGGCTGCAGGTTCAGAAGCCAATTCTAGCACCCCCTCAAACGTGGCCAAGATAAAGGCGCGAATAACAGCAATAACAACAACACCTGCGCAAAAATCAAACACCGAATACCAAATTAATTAAAATTTAAGCAAATAACGTAATCTTGTAATATTTGCATGGATTCAAGAGATACAATTTAGAATTATGTGAGCTCAAATGGCGGGCAATAAATAAATAAATTCAATAAATACGTGATAATGAATACAATTCATTTTTACAGCCCGAACCAACTGTTTGGCAGCCGTCAACAGCTTTTAAGGCCCCACCTAAACCCCCCTTTCCAAACCATAAAGCACATTGTTAATTGTATTAAACAATAAACCGGTAATAAACATCCAAAGGCAACGTGTGCAGCGCCCATAGAAATCTCGAAATCAATTCTCTTTGAATTTTATGCCCAATCGAAATCACCACTAAATCAAAGTGCACAGCAGAAGGGAAGCAATTTTGATTAATTATTGATTCAGAACGAATCTATCTAAGAACTGACAGAAATCAAAAAGCCAGTAACTCTTAGATAACTATTAAGCTGTGGTTTTACTTTTCATAGACATATAGTATACATGTGGTTTTATTTGATTTACACATAAATACAACACGTGACAAATGTTGACTGATTTCTGACTTGCTTCGCGACAGGTGCTAATAACACTTCTTAATTAAGCATATAATATTAAATTAGATTTTAATATGATTGTCAGGTTTTATTATGTTCCCTTATATTGCTCATTCGACCTGTTGAGGCAACTAATTCGCACATATTCGAACTCTAACTAACGACAATATTGCATAAGATTATTCATAGTATTATTTTTTCATTCAAAATTTAAATATATGTCTGTTATAAAAATTAATATATCTTTTTTCTCGATTAAATGTTTATTAGTCATGATCTAAATATTTTATTAAGAACAAATAAATGAATAACTAATGAATTTATATCTAATAAAATTCTCACTTCTGGATAGAGAAATACATAAATAAATTAAGAGCTAAAATATATCACATGCTCTCAGCTAATTTCCATTGAAAATTCAGAATTATTGTGTTAATTAAATTCTGAAAATATCACTTTTTATTATGCTCCATCTAATTGCATGTCCCATAAATGATTGTCGCATATTTGAACAGCTTTTAGCAGCGATCTTGAAATAGAAAAACCACAATTGGTTAACAAACTTGTCGGCAAGTATAAAAGGCGCCACACAATCCCTATATTAATGATATCGCAACGAGTCACAAAACACACATAATTCTGAAATAAGTCAACTTATTTATGGAACAATTGAACACCAATTTGGACTTAGTAATGCTTAGTTAATGATAAATGGGCAATTGCAAAATTCCCTTATCAGTTATTTATAAGTAAATAGTTTATAAATAAATAAATAAATGTATAAGATTATTATTATTGTTGGTTTTGCGTTTTAATTTTATGTGTCCAATGACGCGTAATTGAAATCTCAAAGCTGATGGAGCTCATGTTTTATTTCTTGCCAGGTAACACAACAAAAAAAAAACGATTTTTCATTATACGATATATCTGAAATTTTTTCTGTTGAGTCAATCAATCAATTTTAATTCAATCAGTCAGTATAATATATATGTAAACAAAATATACGAAATAATGAGTAATTTTTTGTAATTTATATAAAAAGTCGAAAGAAAAAAACTAATTGAAAAACGATTTGGATGTTTGACAGCTTCCATATATCATTTAAATTTTTGGAATTCGTCACTTCTTTTTATAGCTTATCAAATGCGTAAGAAGTGGAAAGATTTTTGGTCAAAAGCAAAGTTAAAGAAAATAAACATAAACACGAGATATGCGATTTGGATTTCTTCCAAGTCTTTCCATTAGCGTGTGCCATTTTATCTGTCTTTGAACTGCAAAAGAGATCTTAAAAGCCTACGGCCAAGTTCTGTGTAAATGTTTACCTTGTACAGATGTGATATAGCCATCTCATATGCTAATTGCTTCTTATCACACGCAACAAATCCACAAATAACATTCTAAAGCACATAAATAAATTGGTGACCCACTCGTAGCAGGCAGGTCAAGCAACTTCAAAGGGGACTCCCCAATAATTGAAAAACATTGAAAATGAAATCCAATTATATATATAATTTAATGTGAGCTCGCATTGATGACGCAGATTTGGATACATTAACACAGAAGGTTTGTACGGACTACCAGATGACCTGTAATAAAATCTTTATGATACATTTTCACTTGTGGTTGATTCATTGCGGAATGAAAATTTCATACTTGAAATAAAAATATAATTGTTCGGTATGTGGAGGCTTACATACCAAATTTAAAATAAATCGAAATTTACTGGGTTCAAAGAGTTTACTTTTTTTGATAAATGTAAAAATATTGAGTAAAATTTGCAGATCGGGACTATTATAAAAATATCTTTGCTGAGCTGATTGCATTTGTCTCATACGTAGGCATGAAATTGTAATACCCGCATACCAAATTACATGTCTACAGGGTATAAAAACAAAGTGATTAAAAGCGATACGAAAACCAAAATAAAAAATTGGAATAACCAGAAGTTGGCCATTGAGACAGAGCTGTATTTTATGAAAATCAAACTATCTTGTTACTGCTACCAACTTGTTTAGGGGATTCCCATGTAAAATACAATATTTAAAAAACCCCGGTAATTTTATTCATTAATTCGCATTGAGATCAAATGTGGAATAAAATCTGACACCTGCGGTATTTACCACAAACTACAATGTTTTAAAACAACTGACTGCTGGCCCGACTCGGTCATGTGATAATCAAATGATCTGTCTATCATGTGATGTGACAACTTAAAAAGCAACGACACTAAAGACTATCAATGTTATGTTACGCACGTTGACATGATTCTTCAAATTAGAGATTAATATTTGGATGCATATTACTTTATTTAAATGATAATCAAACAAATTGGAAAGTAATTTTAATTGTATGCATAAATATTTTGGTCAGCTGGATTATTAATATTTTCTTATAGACCAACTTTATTTCTGTGGATAGCAATTTTCACTAAATTTTAGGATAACATCAATCACAGTATTGAAAAGTGATATTAAAATTAATTTGATTGAATTAGGTTTAGTATTAAGAGGGTAGATTCTAGATTCAAGAATGGGTCAATTAAAATTTTAAATCGGCTGTGAATTAATTTCTTTTTGAGAAATCTACATTTGAAGACAATACTCGAATGTTGAAATTTTTTTAATAACCTCTTTTTTTTACTTACCAGTGTGTGTGTATACCCAAGTCCTTCCTCGGCATCATCATCGATCTTCTCTTGCTCATGACCCATATTAAGGTGCAGCGAGGACCCATTGGAGCACGTGCGAACGGCGTACGTGTTGTTGGGCGATGGCACGAGGAGCATAGTATCGCGTCCATTTTTGTTGAGCTTCATGTTGAGTGTGTGTTTGTTATCAAATTAAACAGGCAATATCACAATGCTATAAGCTGACGGCTTCAATGTTAATTGTGTATATTAAATTATAACGTTTATATTGTTAATTTTTGGCGATGCATTCACTGTGAAGATACGCTTATTTAGCGCTTTTTGTTGTTGCTTCGATTGCCATTTGCACTTTCTTTCCGCATTGCTTTTGCGCCTCTGCTTGATACTAGGTACTGCTTATGCGTCAGATTTAAAAATGAAATCAAATTCCTTTTGCTTGGGCATTAAATTCAATTAGCTGCACTTTTGTTGCACCAAGTCACAAGACCGACTTCCTTTGCAGCAGCAGCAGAATCAACAGCAGCAGCCGCAGTATCAGACGACTGCGAAACGACGCCAACGTCCCAATCTGAGACTAACGTGAGCATCGAGTCGAGTGGGTGAAGTTGATGTAATGCAGGGGGAGCAGTGAGCCGGCGCAGAGAGAGCGAGCAGTCTGTCGGAGCAAAAACAACACAAACGCGACAAACTTACTGAGGAGACGCAGTCGCTCTCGCTGCTAAAGTCGACTGCGACGTGAGCAGCGCTCTGGTGGTTGTTGCTTTTGCGCGGCCTACCACCGGTGATAACTTCGTGCGCAGCCGAGTTGTTGATATTGCTGTTCTTCTTCTGCTTTAACGACTCTGTGTGGTTGCCTCTTTCTAGAGTGAAGCGAACGGCGCGGGGAGCCGCTTGCTTGAAGTGGAGCACTTGAGCGTGTGAAGGCTCAATTAACAACGGCGACTCTTTAAATTGCCCAAAATGTATCACAGTTTCATTATCTGTACTGTATCTACATGTGTTTGTGAATATGCGCTGGATTAACGGCAACAATTTGGCACCTGTTCTAACCGTACACTAATTTTCTATGCTCATTGTTTGCTTATCAAAGCGGAAATTAATTTATCATCTTTGCCTGAAACGAAATGAAATTATATGACGGGTTATAAATTATTGAGTGTGAGCTTTATTGGCGAAGCTAATTTAATTATGCGCCGCGCCACTCAACGCATTAAAAGCAAGCGAGAATATGGCAGTCACCGGCAGAGGTTTGTTTGTGTTTTTGCGGAGATTCAAAATATTTATAAAAATAACTATTAACAGCCACATATTCAAACCGCAACAATGCTGCATTGTGTTAACAGATTTTACTCGTTCTCTAATTACTCAGATAAATATTGTGTAACAATAGCGTTGTGTGTTTAGTTAACTGATTTATCTTTGTGCATATGTTGATATGGTTTGCGAGACCAATTCGTGCTGTTTACTCTCAAAAGTCTTATCGGATTCAGAATGGCAAAGCTGAAAATAGGCCCAGTGCCTGTAAATTTATAATACCTTTAAAACATACTTCTGAAACAGCTAATTTTGTTAAGCTAATAAGATTTATTAAAACGTTTTAATCTTTTGTCGGCGTCTGTTAGTCCGATTTTGAAAGATTTATTAAGAGCACCTATTACTTTTGCGATTATACAAACAAGCAGAACACACATTTGAATTGTTAGCCACTTTTGGCTACTGTACAATTTGCATACTCAATTCTTATACGTAAAACAAATCATAACATCTCGAAAGCAGTATTAGCCAGTTTTTATTTTTCAGTCCGTTGACGCGCTGATAATAAGTAGAATTCTCGGATTTTTTCGCATTTTGTTTTGCTTTCGGAGTTAATATATAATACATGCTATACATAGTTAAAAAAAAAGAATTGTACAAATGTGTCGCATGCATATTATATACTTTGTTTGCTAAAATATATTCACGTTTCCGTTAAGTTTATGGTATTTTTATAGCTCTGAGAAATACGTTTATAAGCACTTTTAAATCGCTAACCAATTATTTTGGTTTGCTTTTCCATTTATTTTTAATTCATATAAAACTTAACAAGGCACTAATCATAAGTTATGATCTTATATCGCGTATTAATTATTTATTATATACACAGTTATTTTGATGTTTTTTCTTTATTATTTCAGAATTTCAGAATTTTTGATGGGATAAGTCAATTAATTTTTATGATTGGGCAATCATTAGCATATTAAGGAATTCCTTTGTATACCTGCTTTAATTACAATTTGCTCACCATGTTATAAATAAAATAAAATGTGTATAATATACAAAACTTTTCACACATGAATGCTAGAAGTATTGCATGTTCCTACAGATAAGCAGAAATATATAATTGTTGCTTATAGGAATGTTATATTATAGGAAGTTCAGATACACTTGTGAAGCCTGTTCAAGTTTTAAATGTATTATTTATATGCTTCTCAAGTTTTCAATGGTCTAGTTTATGAATGTAAATAAATAACACTTTGTCAATATTTCGCATATTCACTGTTGGTTAATGGATATATGTATATACGTATAAAACACATAACAAATCAGAAAAAACAAAGCACAAAACGTCTGAGTCAACTCAAAACATTTTTGGGTGTATAAATAAAAATATATATGTATATGTATATTTGTACCATCTTCATATTTATATTTGCTTCAGCCTTGATTCTATTTAATTTCAAACAGCAATTACAGCACCTCATTCCAGCGAAATTAAAATATAATTTAAGCAAAGCTAACAACAAATAAATCCAGAAGTATTTATTGTTAAATAAAGTGAGGTAAGAAAAAAGCAAATCACCCTCCCCCCATTTCGTTCCCACTCCAAGTTTAACAGTTGCTTTGATTATTTCGCTCACTTGTTGCTGTCACTGACACTTGTTGTTATTGTTTGATTGCTATACGATTGATTGAAGCCATGTGATTGATTTGCTTTAGACTATCTCCGCTAATATGCGAATTAGCTGGCAAAGTTGGTAACGGAATAGAGCAATTCTAGAGCAGCTCCGTTGACAACGCGGCCGCTTCGCGTTCTGACATTGACTGGCGCTGTCGCTGGCACAGTCGCTGCTGCCGGCGATGTCTGTCGCTGCTGCTGCTGCTGACAACAATGCTGTCGCTGTCAACGCTGTTCATGCTCTTGCTGTTTTTGCGTGTTTTTTTTTGGGACCCCGGACCCGGTTATCACCAGCGGTCAGTGGCAAAAGTTGGCTACGTTTTGATAGATGACGTCGTTGATCCACAAAACTTTGAGCTTTTAACGTAAACGCCGGTCAGCTGATGTTCATTTTTTAATGTCTGATTGGGTTTCTTATGCTTATGGCTAATTTCTCTCTTTGCAATCGATGCCAGCAAAATTTTCAATTCCAATCTCAATAATCCGTTTTAATTATTTTTGAATATATAACTCATCTTATTTTTGATCAGCTCGAATCGGCGATTCAGCAGGCGTTTGCATTGTTAAACATTTTTATTGCTAATATAATATTTGAGTGTTGTTGGATATTGTGTAATATGTGGGGGTTTTTATTTTTCGTTTTGCTTTAGCTAAGAGCATTGTAATTTTGTAAAGAAGTTGTAAAAACTGGTAATATTGCTTATATTATATAAAAAGCCTATATAAAAAGATGGAGCTTAATTATCTTACAAAACTACAATTAATTGTTTTTGTTTGACAGCTTTGAAAATGTATTAAACGTTAGAGTTTTCAAATGGATATGTATGCATTGACTGAACTGATCGCTACTAATAAATTTTTCCTCAACACTACGATTAAAATTGGACATTATATTACATAAGTTGTTTTTCCAATGTGTTCCCCTGAAAGTATTTGCCATTATTCAGACAAACAGTTTTTCCATATTTATAAATATTTGCTATCATGTAATTATTCACGCTTGTTACGTAAAACTAAAACAATTTGTACTGTTATTATTACCATAAAAAATAAATATTGATACGTGATATTCATTAGCGCATTTTAAATTGTATTGAAATCAGCCATTGACGAGCATATGCCGCAATTTAATTTGTGTTTTCTTCAAATACGATTACAAAGCTATGTAAAATACTATATAACAGACAAGAATAAATATGAAAGCAGATGCACTAAATAATTTACTAGATATAAGTGCAGACCAACTTTAAATGACATTTTAAAATGAATACGAATAAATTATTATATGTGTTATATTAAATCTTTCACTCTCAATATTTGTAAAGTCTTTAATTGTGCTCGCTAAGATGTCGTGCTTTCATATACTTAAGCAAAATTGCAAAATTAAACTCGAAACGATTTGATTTATAAATTACGAGTACTTTAATAAATAAACTCCACACACACGCCGCAACAATCAGCCAAAAAAAACTCGAAAAAATCTAGTAAGTATGACAATTGCTTGTATATTTTGTTTGTTGCTTCTGCTTTCCGCTGTTTGCACATCGTGAGCTGTATTAATAACTTAGCAAATAGGCATAACCGTTTAGAGCGATTTAATTTTGGACGTTTGTCAAGAGATTGGTATTGAATTTGTTGGGACCACACTTAGAAAACTATAATTTATTGGGTACCCACCCACTTGTATATTATATTGTGTTTTTTAAAAAGGAAATCGATTAAAAATCTTATCATCATGTGGGATCACAATTTATAGCCGGCACAAACTTGCCGTGTGCTATAGATCGACTCTACGTAATGGAAATGTGGGGGCATTATCTATTTCGGGCCCACATACGTACATATTTTATTGACATAATTAGCGAAAATTATTATTTATCTCCATTGTCTCCCAACCTGGAAATGGGTGGGTCCGAAAACTTATCTATCAGACGACACCAGTGAGATACTATCTTGAAGGAAAGTGAAATGTGAGGCCTGTCAACGGGCTGTGACAAAAAATGACAAGTGTACTGGACGTATAAAAAACAACGCTAATTGAGTTTGCCGTTTATGTAATCGTAAATTAGGCGATGAATGCTCACAATCGTTTCCAACCAAATACAAAGGGCTATAAATATCTTTAATCTAGATGAAGTGGCTACTTTTTAAGAAAAAGGTAGTAAATATATATAGTCCATTTAAATAAATAAATAAACAGACTACATAATTAAAATGTTTCCATTACTATCTCCTAGACGTTGGCAGCTCCATTGATAAGGCATAGAATGTGCTTCAATGTAATGATCGCATTTGTCGTAGGTCTGTTAATAAGGTGTGATATATAATATAAGCAAAACACATATATTTTTTATTTACCATTTCCATGGATGAGACGTAGAATGTGCTACAATGTTATGATCGAAAATGTCGTGGGTCTGTTAATCAGGTTTGGTTTAGCACGTTTATAACGGTTCGCTTGAGCCCGAGTGGAAAAGTGGGATAAGAAAAACAATAACCAATCGACAGCAAATCGCACATTTGTGCAATGAAAACACAATAATGAAAATTTCTTATGACGCATTTATAAATACAAAGCACACACTTTATGTTTAGTAAACGGTTCTTATTTTGACTTTGAATAATTCGAGGATGACGATTAATGCTTAAATTTCAAGTTGTCACCACTCTCTCCTCGCTCATCTACATAGACATGGGAAACAATTTTCGATTCGCGGAATGCGCGCGCGATCGCCACAGCAACAATAATGCTAATAATGCAAGTGCCGAAGCGCTTGTTGAGCAAGTCTATTGAATTTTCAGTAGATCTGTTGTTGATCTAGTCGTCTATATTATATAGCCGTGCAATTAGCATTATCTGACAAATACTTGCTGCTCCAAGTCGAGCGTGGACTGAGAACATTTCTAGCACATTTGCTTAAACTCGATTCAATTGTAGGCAAATGCTAGGGAATTAGTTTCCAGTTACACTATAGATAACTGAGGAGGCATACTTATGTATAACTACAGCTGCTCCAACCCATCCCCATTTGATTGGATACTTGAGGTCGGATCGATCCTCAATATCTGATGTACGAACTGATTTCCATCTTCATCCCGTCATCAGTTAAGTGTCGATCTTAATTGTAAACACTTTGTTCAGACAACGAAACTTAAAATCTGAAAATCATATTCCAATTCAGAGTTGAAGCCATTTACATTATTTTATATTTATTTGCATTATTGGTGTTTAAAGTGTTTTTCTTTTACCATTTCGGATTGGAAACAGAACTTACAAAATAACCATGTCTTGCATAATTCTTTTGAGTTTTGTTTGATACTTTGCAATTATTATTTTTGCAATTGGACAGGAATTTTTTTTTTACAATTGCGACTTAATTACAAATGTTAACCACTTCGATTGTGCAAAAAGTTGTTGCTTAAAAATATAAAATAATTTTAATTTTCTTGTTTCTTATGCAATCGAAAAAGTAGTATTCTATGCTCTAGATACATTCGCTTGCCACGTGTCTGCTTTCTTGGTGCGCATGCTCGACCGCTGCGGATGTAATCCACAATCTTATGCAATACTTGCGTTTACATTAATGTATGTAAGTGTAGGGAATTATGATAAGGGGAAGCTATTTAAATGCGACGCGAGAAGGCTACACCGCTGCCACTGCCGCCGCCACCGCTGCCGCCGCTGCCACTGCCGCCGCCACCACTGCCGCCGACGCCACTGCCGCCGCTGCTACTGCCGCCGCCACCACCATTGTTACCAGGACCACCGTTGAAATTGCCGCCAGCGCAACCGGCGTTGCCGCCGGTGCCTCCGCCTCCGCCTCCACTTCCACCACCACCATTACCGCCACCTATATTTACGCCGCCACGTGTCTTGCCATCGTAGAAGAGCTCAATGTAGCGGGATCCCATCTGTTCGCGGTGTCGTTTCATTGCCAGCTGCGAATCTTCGTAGGTGTCAAAGTAGGCGTCAGCTGTGCCACTGTGCAGGCCCTTCTTATTGTAGTTGATGCGCACATTAGCAGGGCGAATGGGTTCGAAGAACTGCAAAAAAGTATAGTTAAATTGATTGTCAAGATTGAAGATCCGGAGTCCCCTCTCTACTCACCTTAAATACATCGTTTTCAAAGGAATTGTATGGGAGACCGCGCATGTGGATTGTATAATACTCGACATCATTATTGCGACCGCCTCCAATAGGTCCGAAATTGCCACCCGCTGAACCAAAGTTGCCGCCGCCATTATTAAAACCAGAGCCGCCATTGTTAAAGCCGCTGTTACCACTATTGTTAAAGCCGCCGCCTCCGCCATTGTTGAAGCCACCACCGCCATTGTTAAAGCCTCCATTGTTGAAGCCGCCACCGCCGCCAGAGTTGTTGCCAAAGTTGCCAAAACCTCCACCGCCGCCGCCGCCCCCACCATTGTTGAAGCCACCAGAGTTGCCCCCGCCATTGTTAAAACCACCGCCGTTTCCACCATTATTGAAACCTCCAGCACCACCGCCATTATTGAAGCCACTGCCTCCGCCGCCTCCGGAATTGTTGCCAAAATTACCAAAGCCACCTCCGCCTCCGCCCCCGCCATTGTTGTTACCAAAGTTGCCAGGCATATCTAAAATCAAATGCAAACCGTTTTTAAAATGCATATTCAAGTATTGTATTTGATTAGTCAGTTGCAGGTCAGTTGTGTTATTAGACTACTAACTAATAAAGAGTTCTAATAAATCTTCTCTGAGTAGAGATTTGGGTGAAAGACCTATACAACTGCCCCTTCCCAGAAGAGATTTAACTACCACCAATATGCTTAGATGCTTAAATTTGTGTTACTCACCAAAATTGTTGCCATTGTTGTTGCTGCGATTGTTTCCAAAATTGTTAAAATCGCCAAAATCGTTGCCAAAATTGCCAAAGTTACCAGAGTTTTGGCCAAAGTTGCCATTGTTACCGCTGTTTAGGCCGCCGCCGCCGCCGCCGCCACCACCACCACCACCACCGTTGCCGCCGCCGCCACCTCCGCCGGAGTTATTTCCAAAATTACCCGAGTTCATTAAACTCGGCAAATTATTAAAGCCCAACATATTGTTGGCTCCCACACCAAAGTTGCTATTATTGCCCCAGTCTGCAAAAGAGAATGTTCCGATTTTGAACATTAGTCGAACTCCTCTCATATTCTTTCAGTGAGCTAAGATATACCCCAAAAACTGGTAAACACGTCTTCAATGAGTTTTCAAAGAGAACATTTAATAATAAGTGAAATTATAAGTATACAATTTATTTTAAATCAAAATAAGAGATAGTTAACACCAATCGTGTTGAAATTCAACTTTTGCGCCCATAGTAATGTTTTATACCACTAAAATAAATAAGCTATCTAGTTTTAAACACCAATTGCTCCGTCAGATAATCAGTTGCGTCAGTCAACACATTTGAATAGTATACGATTTAGATGCGGAGGCAAGTCATTAAAAGTCTAATTGGGAGTTACTGATGTGTGCTGCTGATAGCTAACCATCCTTCGCTGTACTCACTGAGGACCCAACTTATTTTGGGAACTACTGTACACAACTTACCATTGCGACCACCGAAATCGTTGCCGCCACGATTAGCGCCTCGATCGCGTATATCATATGGTCCCGGGCGTCCACCGCCGCCGCCGCCGCCGCCGCTGCCACCTCCTCCTCCTCCAGTGGCGCGCTTCATCTCTGCAATGGAGCTGCGGAAGATCTCAATATACCTAGGAGCAGTCAAAGGAAAAGAGCATATCACAATATTAGATTAAGTGAAATGGCAAAAGTAAACAATCCTTATCGTGAAGGTTTTAATGTTTTTTTTATATTATTTTTATTTTGTAATTTTTATTTTTTGTGGTGGGTTAATAACACAATAATCCATTATATTAATGTGTATCCTTGGTTAGATAAACACAAACAAACTGAGACTTTTGATAAGAATACACATGTAGGTAATATAAACCTAATTCAATTTACATATATAGAACTTATCAAAAGGCTTGCTCTGGTTAATAGGCGTTATCAATTTGCTGTTGTTGTTGCTGTTGTACCCAACCAGACCCATACATAGCCTGCGCTATATCCGTATATGTAATATTTTTGCACAATTAAATTGTTGCTTAGTTTGTATTTGTAATTGTATTTTTTAACTGAAACAGGAATGTATATAAATGATGTGATATTTAAAGTATATTTACTGAAAGATAGTTGTTTGCAACAATTTAAATGTAGATTTTTTTCATGTTACCATTGCAATTTGTTGATTGTTGTTGCTTTTGTAGCTGTTGTAGTTGGTAATAGATGATGTGTAAGAGACCCACCTGTGCCCAATTTTTTCCCGATTTCGGCCCAAGGCTTGCTCAGTGTCATCCTGGCTTTCGAACTGAACAAAAGCTTCCCCAGTAGCACGACCCCTTCTGTCCATAACAAAAAGTATGCCCTCCCGATCCGTTTTGATTTCCAACCCTGCCCATGACGATAACCAAACAACAAAGATTTATACAAATATATAGAGATATATATATATAGAAAGCAAGGTTAACGATAGAAACAGAGAAAGAAAGAGAGGGCGTTTTAAATTTATTTAGAAAAAAGGTGACGAGTTTGCTTAGTTGTTAAGCGAAAGGAACTGCAATGGTTCCAAAATGCCACCTAATTATAAAGTTGACTTCATTATCAAAAATACAATAACGACCTTGAAAAGAATAATGTTATAAGATGCATTTAAAGATCACTTGTGCTTTTGGGATTGATTACAAATATATAGATATAATTGACACAAGTAGTTCAAGAGTATGCTTGACAACATCAATATTTGCATAGTTAAAATATATTTTACTTATTTTAAAAAATGTATCAAGATTTTGGATAGACTACTTTAAGTAAATTCACCCAGAGACATATTAATATTCATTTTGTTAAGTAATTGAACAGAAATCAAATTTGAAAATTAATAAACTAGTCGCAATTTTAAAAACTTTATAAAGTTTGTCACTAGGAAAAAAATATTTTAAACAGAGTAAATATATCAAATGTAAACAATCCCAAGTACATTAAAAAATGTGTACTTGGTAAGACAAAAACTAATGTTAAAAATGTGGTTGTGTATATGTGTGTGCGTGCACATTTTATATAAAATAAAGGATAATTATTAATCTTTAATGCGATGTAAGCATATTTCTACCCCTGGTCATTGGATGCAAACACCCCAGACGATGGGCATACAACTGAAAAGGAGCCCAAGACTAACACAATTTTTAAGCGCTCGCCTCTATAAGGAGCTATTAATATATATATATATTTATATATAGATATATACATATAGTTATATATTTATTGTTTACACATGCATTCGAATCGGTACATTTTACAGTGATCTATCCGCTGCCCGCTAATTACGTGTAACTAAAACTGACACACACACACAGATCAGGCCATGGAACTTACCGGTGAAGAACTCCTCGATCTGCTGCTCCGTGACGGCATAGGGTAGACCACGAAGTTTAACCACAAAGGCCTGGCCATGTCCGCCTGTTTTGCGCATCGCTTCTTTTGCCTCCTTGGGCGTGGCAGTAAACACTAGTGTTATAATCAAAACAGTTGTTACAGTGAACCCAATTATGCGCCAACTGAAGAACACTTACCTTCAATGTAGCGATGACCCATGCTGACTTTGTTTAGCTTCCGAGCCTCTTCGACATCCTCCTGGCTGGCGACCTCAACATATGCCTCACCCGTATTTTTGCCATCCACACGGCTAGTGACCAAATTTATGCCCTGGGACCCATTGATCACCTCTACATTCACCAGGAAATCGAGTATCTCTTTGTGAGTTGCCGACCAGGGCAAACCGCGTAATCGGATAAATTTAGGACTCTCGCCAACATCGCCGATTTTCACATTTGAATCGTCATCATCATCGCCATCGTTGTGATCATTATCGTATTGTTCATCATCGTCCTGCTGCTGGTCAGTGTCATCGTTATAGTCTTCGTTGTCATCATGATTTGGCTCAAAGCCTCCCCCCTGATTATATTGCACTTCTGCGTTCGACATAGCTCTTCTTCGTCTTCTGTGTAAAAATTTAAATTTAGTATTCAGTACACCTGCAATGTATGAATTATATATATACAACTAAACATTCGGAATTCCGCGCGATTTTTTTATTTTGATAATGCGTTTGACTGTTTAATATATTTTGTTTGCTTATTTTGCGGCGCTTACGCCATTTTGGTTTTCGCGTCTGCTGATGTCTCATTTCCTTCTGAGTTTTCGCACAACATTTGCACAGCTTTTTCGAGCAGTAATAGAATAAAAAATATTTACGTCCACATACAAAATTTGAAACTTACATTTTTTAAGAACTTTTAATTTGTTAATAGTCTTTTAGTTCGATAGCTTCGGCACTTTTTGCAATTGTTCTGTATAGAGAACGGCACGCGTTGGAGTTGTATGGAATCGTTCAGACTAAGTTCTCCAGAGTGACTCACTAAAAGAGCGAACCACAATCAAAAAAGAGCGCTCTATTATATTTACAATATATTTTTTTCGTTAACAATGGTTTACTATATTTAAGATTAATATGATTTTTATTTAAACATTGACGTTAAGTATTTATTTAAAAAACGATTGAACAGACATTAAATAACATAGCGGCTATTCAATATATTGAAACTAGGATAGCGATGAGACGGGGAAGCAACGATAGGTGTAAGTATCGATACAAATGCCACAGGGTGGACTAGGAATCGGCGAACTAAACTTTGAAATATTAATAATAGTTATTTCATTGTTGCTAACAGGTTATTTATAACGAAATTAATTTTTTAATTTTAATAATTGTTATATAACAAAAATGTTTCTTGAATACACTGTGCTAATGAGTTCAGTTTAAATTTTAGCGCTGAAAATTATCGTGCCAGACATTTTTGGTACAATTCATAGACTTCTGTTGCCGTGGCAACTGGCGCGCAGTTTAATTTCGATGCAAGTTTGTTTGTTCAATAAAGTTATGTGAATGGATTTTGTGACCGACTGACAAGAAAAAATACACAGTGATAGAAAATTAATTAGAAAACTAGTAAATCTATAATATTAATTCAGTAATTCTTGTTTTAAATATTTATTTGCGTGCACAATGTTCGTACAAAAGAAAAAACTTGTCGAACATGTGCTCGCAATGCGAGCCAATGGCAGCGGCAGCGATGATGAAGAAGAGGAGGAGGAGGACGAGGGCGACATTTTGCAGGTGCCAATTGACTGACAGTCAAATGAATTCGCTACTTAGTTGCTAATTAATGTCGTATCATGCTCAATGCAAAATTATTATAAATAATTATTGCTTACGTAAACGAAAATGTAATGTATGTAATCATTTAGCTCCCTGTACTCGTTGGCTGATTATGTAATAATCCATATCATGGTGTACAAAAAACGAAAATCCTTTAATAATTTGCAAATGCCCTTAATACCATTTGTTGTAGTTGGCCAAAGTTAAAAATAATAACAAGGATATCTATAAATTATACATATATATTGAACTAACCCAAATATTTTAATTTCATTTTAGCAGTGCAATAAAAAAAACCAAAGAAACACACTTTAATGCAAGTTTTAAAACTTCACTTTCGTTGCAGCAAGAAAACTCGAAAACATAATAAAAACT
The DNA here is from genome assembly GCA_035042405.1 of Drosophila demipolita. Classification (NCBI taxonomy): domain Eukaryota; kingdom Metazoa; phylum Arthropoda; class Insecta; order Diptera; family Drosophilidae; genus Drosophila; species Drosophila demipolita. Next base: position 3,548,797 of record JAWNLI010000349.1, on the reverse strand, counting down.
ATACTTAGCTATCCACTATAATATAAACTATAACAAAATTTAGCTCTCAAGTGCGTCTTGTGTTTTAATCAACTAGAAAACAAACGCATCTTGTTTTTGTGCTCCACGTTTCTTGTTGTTTTTATAGCTGCACCGTAAAAGTTGTTGTTCTTGTTGTTGTTGTTCTTGTACTTAAAATGTCAATTGTAATTGTAAGTAGTTTTGAATTTTGCCATTATATGTTTTTGTTTTTTTTATTTTGTAGTATTGCGTCCAGAGTTTTTTGTAACGCAATCAAACGACAAAACTATTTTTGAACTAATCCATTTTTGGTCTTTCCCCCGTTTTTGAATTTTGCAATTTTTGCCGAAACCACATAAATTGAAAAACAATTACATTGTGAAACTTATATTTGACAATAATTAAATATTTGACAATTATAAATGTTAAACAAAAATCTGCGGCACTTAAAAAAATAATTTTGTTCCGCATTATTTTCGTAAAACCAACGGTTCAACGTCTTTCAAATTGAAAACACAAAAAAAAATACCAAAATTATTCCATTTTTATGGAATATTGGTAAACAAATAAATTAAAAAAATATGGCGATGGACCCGGACGAAGCGCAGCGAAGACGCGAAGAATGCGAGAGGAAAGCGCGCCGGGGGGAGATGGATCCTCGTTTGGAATTCACATTCCAGCTGCTGATAGACGCTACTCAGCTGCCTCGGCATCAGCTCATGGACTACATATTCGAAGGGGATATGGTAGCTGAAATTCACTCTTTCTTCTACAGCCTTAAAATGAGACTCTTTCCAATGACAGCTCGATGAGATTAATCAGCTCTTTTTGCCGAATATGAAGAACAAGCTGCTCTGGTTCTATCAGGAGGTAGATGAGCCGGAGCCGCCGCCTGTTGTGGATGCTAATAAGCCAGGACCTTCACGCACCGGCATGGCCTCGAGCAGTTCCAAGACACCACAGGGTATTTTATCCACATATATTCCCATACATAAACTTATGCTCAATGTGGACTCGATTTCTTTTTGTTGCTTGCCACGCAGGTGGCGCCTCCCCCAGTGGCTTGCCGCCGCCCAAGCATAAGAAATTATTTCTAACCGATGGCTGGACCTGTGCGTTTACCGGAGTCTGTATTTATATCTTTCGGGTGAATACATCGAAGCAACTGCCAGAGGAGGGATTCCAAAAGGATTTGTAAGTTTATTTTTTATTCGCTGCAGTTTCCCTTTTTATACCCTGTACATTGCGTATATGAAATTATAAAGTTATGCCTGTCCGCATGCTAGTGAAAGTAGTTCAATAAGTACAAGAAACAATATATTTTTATATTTATCCAGAACATTTTATTCAGTTTCTATTCATAAAATTCCACAGACTTAATGCTGTGTACAGGGTATTTATCAGTTGGGTTTTACTCTCCAAATACAGCCTTTTTTCAGTGTTTGTTTATCTTTCATAAGTTTTGTTCATTTTATTTTGTTTTGACTAAACTTAAAAACTGTTATTCACGAATAGCCAATATTCGGGTTATTTCTTGGCACGCGGATTATCGTCGATTTGGTTCTACACACACTGTCAGTCACATACACTCAGACATCCACACACACAGAGATACACATGCACCTTTGTGACTGGCTGACAGGCACAGCGGGGGTATTGGTAATTGAATATTTTTTGCTCTTCTTTAGATATTGTGGCGTTATTGATGCCAAAAATATAGGACTGGTCACCTCCATCGAGCGTATTGTGGAGTATGTATTTATGCAGGCCCTGGCTTTTCCCAGCCTTGAGGGCGATGAGGAGGATGTCAGCTGTGGTTTAATCAAGGGTCAACTGTTACCCGGACTGAGATCCTTCTGCAGCGCTTTGCGTGTTTGTGAGCAGGTCTGCGATCATTATAACGTATTTGCCGATGGCAACGATATGTTCGACGGTTGCATTATCGTCGAAGAGGTCAAGGACATGGCCAAGAATCAGGAGTTCTGCACGCAGCTGGAGGAGCGTGTCAACAACTGGTCCAAGGGCATTCTCAAAATACTTGGCGAAAGCGAGCAGCTGCGCAAGGAGAACGATCACAGCGGCCCCCAGGATGAGCTGGAGTATTGGAAGAAGCGGGGTGCGCAATTCTCGCAGCTGTTGGCCCATCTGCAGGATAAGGAGGTGCAGTTCACGTTACACTGCCTCTTTCTCGCCGGCTCGAGAGTCATGCGCCAGTGGAAGGAGACCGATCGCAAGATAACCTTCTGCTACAACGAAGCACGCGATAATTCTAAATTCATCCAGGCCATGGAAACGTGCTGTCATTCCCTATATCTTGACGATCCTGTGAGCATGAAGGAGTCCATATTGAGTCTGCTACAAACGGTGCGCCTCATCTACAGTGTCTCACAGTTTTATAACACCTCGGAGCGCACATCTGCTCTAATGGTTAAGGTGAGTGACATTATCACTGAATACTGTCCTTGTGGCAGTACTCAAATATATCATATTAAACAAATAAATTACTGCATTACTACTGAAAAGTGCAACTTTTGCTTAGTTGTTAAAACACATATTAATTTTAATACGTTATGTTATTAAAGATATTAAGAAATTCCTTTTATATCATTATTACGAGTTACTCTCTAGTTGTGGCTTAATGGCCTTAACAGATTTTGGCTTGTTTTTTTTTCCTTTTTTGCTGTGGGCTTTCTAGCTATAAAAACAGTTGTCGTCATTTTCTTTGCACTTTAGGATATGAAATGTTTGCTGACCTTTTCTACGTTTCCGTTAGGCGTTGAGAGACAGAGCATCAAAGGATGTGAATCCTTGATAGCTTCAAATGTAAAGAGCATACGTAATAAGAGGAAAATAATTGTTTTTTAAATGTCAAATGGGCAAACAACGCTGTGCAAACGATTGATTAGAAGTTTTAATAGTTTATTGGTTTTGTGCAATGCCGTCATGCTGGCTGTCTGACTGCGTGAGACGGCCTTAGAAACGGAGAGGAAAAGTATACAAATTTAAGAGCTACGACTAGGAAATCGATAAAATCGATACAGCCATATATTTCACAAAATTATTTGGCTACTATCAAATTTAGCTGATAGTTTGTTGGCGATGTCCTTCAAAGATAGGCATGTGCATATGAGCCACGCCCAAACCGATAAAAGCTATATCTTCCGCAAGAGACATAGAGCTATAGATAGGAATGTAGATTGTTAAGATCCTATTCCAAAATTGTGTTGACCTACCTACCACCTAAAGGCCCATACCTCGAGCAAAGTTGAAATGCAAACTTGAACGGTATTTCTGGACTACACCCTCTTTTCTGTACTTGTTACCAGCTGGTATTACTTGTGGTATCAAAGAATCTGTAAGTCGGTTACGACCGACTACAACGTTCCCCTTTGTTATATATATGTATTATTATTGTCTTATTATTATCTTACAGATAACCAATCAAATGATAGAGACATGTAAATCATATATCACCTGTCGCTGCAAGGAGACAATTTGGTCGCAGGATCGCAGTCTTATACGGACTAAGCTGAGCAATTGCATCAAACTGAATCACATCTACCATGAGACCTATTATACCGTTAGGGAGCAGCCATTTCTGCCCCATCAGACGCCATTTGGTTTCTCCGAGAACTTTGTTTTTGGTATATTGAACAGCCTATTTCCTATTTAATAATAATATAAGAATATTTCAAAATTTTTCAGGCAAATTTGACACTTTCTGCGAGCGTCTCTCGAAGATCATAAACATGTTTAATCTCATTGATGATTATAATCATTTGTTTGAGCGCCGTTTGGAGGGTTTGCTGCTGGGCGAAGCTCTGGAAGATGCATCAAATCACTTTGAAGAGGCAAAAAAAGAGATAACATCCAAGAAATATGATTATTTGGATCATCGCAATGCCGATTTCAATGATGATTTTAATCGGTTCATTAATAAAACTGATTCACTGAAGGACACAATTGCCACGCTTATAGAACGTGATTTCGATACGGTATGGGAGACCCCTCAGTGCATACGCTTCCTGGTACGCTTCGAGAAGGTCAGTGAGAAGATTCCACTGACTCGCATGGATGAGAAGTACACGAGGATTTTGCGCTACGTGGAAAAAGAGGTGGATCGCATCCTCAAGACCTTTCGCAGGCAACGCGATGATCCGCCTTTGGCCCGCAACTTTCCACCGATTGCTGGTCGGATTCACTGGTGTCGTGCCATGAGTTTGCACATCACTGAGCTGATGGATGCCGTCATGGATCATTCTGTGCTTAGCACACAGCCACTGGCCCGGGATCTCGATGTGCGCTTCAATAATGTTATGGGCGTGCTGCTGGAATATGAAGATGAGATTGTCTCCATTTGGCTCGATCAGGACATCAGTGTTGCGGATGCCTGTTTGCTACAGCCGTTGCTCTGTCTGCAGGGCGATCGTTTGTTTGTCAACTTGCATCCAACAATTCCATTACTCATCCGGGAGGCCAAGATGCTAGCCAAGCTGAAAATTGAGCTACCCATTGTGGCAGCCACGCTGATGAGTCGCCATCAGTACTTTATAACCATACAGGATTCGCTGAATGTAAGTGTTCTGTATTTGTTATATCCTTCAGACAAAGCACACAAAAGCACAAGCAGCATATTTCAACAAGGCAATCCATGTCATTTGTTTATTCTACTTTATTTATTTACTTACTATTCTACTTACTATTCGACTGAAACTTTCTAACGTATGTCTCTCTTGTTTCCTGTATCAACTGTCATTTGCATTCGCAGAGCCTTATCAAGATGTTCCTATCAACGGTGAAGGCTGTCAAGTTGGAGGTGCGTCCTCTGTTTCTGCCGCAACTGGTGCGTCTGACTGCGATGCTGAAGCCGGGCTTGCACAGCATCAATGTAAGTGCCACAATACTGTCTCTTAAGAATTGCAAGTCACAATTACTTTTCCGCTTTGGCAGTGGACCAACCAGAACTGGACACAGTTCTATGAGCGTTGCAAGCAGGCCATTGAAACCTTTGAGGTGCTTGTGGCACGCGTCCATGACATCTACTCCAATCGAATATTGAACGTGCTCATGTGGATGCAGGATGTCTCCCTGCAGATACTGCCTGCTGGTGGGTTGTCTTTCCTTAATTGGTGAACACCAACTACATACCACTTGGTTCCAACATTTAATGTTATGCTCTTGAAAACTTTTCACATTTGTGCTACTGACGCAGACGATGAAATCTGGACCGTTGATGAATTTCTCGAGCGCAGCGAAGAGGCGTGCAGGTGAAATTTGTAGCATGTCAGCTTGGCATGTGTGTGTGTGTGGCATGTATCAGCAAAACTCGTTTGTACTTTTCCCACAACGACTTTAGGAGCTGATTGTGTTGGCTTTTTTGTGATTTATTGAATTTATCAATTTTAATTTATGTATGAGATTTTTCATTTGCATACACATAAAAGTTGATCAGCATTTGAAAACGGGTTTTCTTTGTGGTTATCAGTGTTGACTACTCTTGAAATCATAGCAAAGAATAATTAAAAATTTAAATTAAAAATGTTGTTTAAATAATTTTTTTTGCAAGTCTTAATTTTAATTTATAATAGAAAATAAAAAGTAATTTTTGTTTCCTCTTAATTAATCAGCACTCTCAAAAGACAAATTGGTCAGAAAAAACGCAAAATGTACAGAACGGTTGCTCAACATTCATATTTACTAAATTTACTAAATTATTTATGAAAGCAATATCTCAGACAAATGAGATTTTCAATTGAAATATTTAATTTATGCGTCTGTTCGCCATTCTTGCGATTTTTCCAAGCGAATGATAAGTCAACTAAGAGCAACTAAAAGCATTTTGTGTTTATCAAGCAACTGTGTAAATATTAAAATTTGTCTAACAGAAAAGCAGCCATTGAACTCAATCGCAAAAGTCAAATGGTCTCCGAGGCGGTGGAGGAAGTTCTCAGTTTGGTGGACAAGGCAACGGAGAAGTTTAAAGAGATTGCTGGCGATGATGTGGTTACCTTGTTCGATGGTAAGTCGTCCAATTGTTATGCAGTCAAACTAAATATATGCAAATCGTCCTATCCAATAGCCTCGCCAAAGGGTGAGCAGTCGGGTTCGGGCGGACGCAAAGCGGATGAGGCCGGTACTTCTGCAACGGCTGCTGGGGGAGCAGCAACATCTGGCGCTGGTGGTGGAGGCGGTGGTGGAGGTGGTGGTGGAGGTGGTGGTGGTGGACAACAGCAAGACTGGAGCATTTTGTGGTCCTGCTTTGAAAATCCGCTGACGCTGCTTTCCACCTCTGATAGTCTGCCCAAGGGTATGCAGGTGGGTGCAACAATTGCATACATTTAATAAAATTTGAACTCGAATTGTGTGGACTCGAGTTGTTCGCCATATGTATTTACACTGCTGTAAGCTGGAGCTTTCTTAAATTACGACAAATTCTATTGGGAATCATGAATGGCTATAGTTGATTCCGGGCAGCATTGCTTTTAATTACTTTTAGTTGCTCATATTTCAATTTGGTTGTATTTCGAATTAGGTTTTCATGCGTAAACCAAGATGTGTTTACTTATATGTAGAATTATGTAAAATGAATTCAATTGAAACATAGTGCAACAAAAATTCAAAGCATTAATTTTGGTAAGAATTTCCCAATTGGTTAGAAAAACACAAATGCATAGAGAAAATATATATTAATCTTAAATCTCTTTATTGTTTAACCTCTTAAGTAAATTTCTTTGTGTTTTTAGGATATGGTCTGCAATGCTGTCGTCGAAATGAGGCGCTATTATAGTCGCAAGGTCATCGATGTGCTTATCAAGGTCATTCGGGCCGCTTTGGACACAATGCGGCGTCGGTTCATCGCCGATGAACATGAAACGTTGATGAAGAAGCCGATATTTGCGCTGCACGCGCAGCTGCAGATACCCAATGTGGTCATCAAGCCGAGTCTGGACGAGCTGCAGGATATATTGGTGACGGCTGGCAAGAATATCACAGGCATTGCGAAGGGTGTGGCGCAATGGACTAGCGGCAAGGATCCGCCGGTTCGTACCACACCGTTAAATAGCTTCGCAATGTTCTCAAAAATCTTGTCTTACCAACCGCAGCAAGTTTCGATGACGGCGCAGCCGCGCGTCGGACGCAACCACACTGACGTCGCCGGCGGCTCAAAGAATCGACGCCGCAAAATATATTGCCTGGCCTCCGAGGAGCGTCCCCAGATGCCGCACATGCTTAAGAGCTTCTATTCGGCCATCATGGACAACAAAGAGGTGGCCAAGGCATTACTTCAGCTCTCCAGCTGCACCAAGAACATCAAGCCTGAGATTCAAACCTACATCAAGCGTTGGAAACCGTATCACTTTCTCTGGAAGAATGATCGCACCACGCGGCAGCTGATGGAATTTGGTCTGCAGCAGTTTGAATCAACATTGCGGTGCCTGGCTGAGCTGGATGCCAATCTGCTCGTCGAACCGGATATGGAGGTCTTCGGTCAGTGCGTGGCAGTCTATAATGAAAGACTCAAGTATGGTTTGGCCATTGAGATCAAGTGTGAGTACTCCACTGGTTTGACATTACAGTTGAGTACTAACGATTAATATTTCATAAAGCACTTTCATAAAATCAAATATATAAAAATTATCAATTGCAATTCGCAAGTTTCTATATAAAAATAGCACTGTGAAACTAATTTAATATTACGCTCAGAAAAAATAAATTAATATTTTCTTTTATTAACAAATATATTTCAGAAAAATATTAAGGTTTTTCTAATTTCAGAAGTATTTTCTATATAATTAGTAACCATTTCCTAAAACAAAAATTGTTTTAGTGATTTTCATATTATCTCTGAGTGCAGTATTCCAAGAAATTACTATACACATCTGATTTCTATTATAAAACTGTTTAAATTCAATTATTTCTGTTTTTTACCTTTGTCATTAATCTGACTTTTCAATTTCACACTACTATATATTAGTCTGTAATATTTTTTATGTTATTTAAATACTTTAATATGAACTGCTTATTCAACTTAAATTTTCATTTAGTAGTTAATTTCAGCTATAAATAGGCACACTCAAGGTTATCCTCTTATCCTTCCTTTCCTTTCATTTTGCCTTTTCGCACTTACTTTGTTCATTATGCCTTCCCTAAGGACAATATTGACCTATCAGACGTAGCACAAGAGCCAATTTGAATTCGAATTTCCATTGGCAACACCTACACAACATTTATCAGCTTAACATTCACAAATTTGAAAGCCACCCAGAGATACACCAACAATCGCATAAACTTCAAGACAAATACTCGTAAGCAGACAGCTATTCCAATTTATTGCTTTCCAATTAGGTAATCAAATTTATTAAGCCGAATTAGCTGGGCAAAGAAAGCCCCACAAATAAATGTGGTGGCTCAGACGGAACATGATATGTTTCCATGCTTCCATGTTGGCTTGCTTTCTTGGTGAATGCGACAGGGCCCAAATCAATTAGCCCAGTCCACGGCTGGCTGGGCGTGCATTGATTAATGGCCTTTGCTATCCCTTTCAAGGTGTAAATACATTTTTCGGCTGCTTCTATTTTTAGCGTGTAACCATAAAATTGGTCAGGCCATGAAGAAGAAATATAAGAAGGAAATGGACTATGTCTATGCGGTGATCAATGAAATGGACCGTAAACTTGATAGGCCCATACGTGACCTTGACGATGTGCGCATGGTTATGGAGACATTGGGGAAGATACGCGAACAGGAGGTGGACATGGAGCTGCGCATAGATCCGATTGAGGTACGGGATACTACTGTTATTTATATATATAACCTAATATAAAAAATCTATTTTATGATTTCTATTAGAAAATAAGTTCCTATATTTAGACCAGCCAGACCATATTTATTATATATTATTATATATTGATGTCTTTCTTTGCAGGAGGCCTTTAATGTGCTAACCCGCTACGAGGTGCAGGTGGAGCGGGAGCAATTCGATTTGGTGGATAACTTGCGTGCCACGTTCCAGAATCTGTTGGCGGGGGCGTTGCAGGCACAGGTGAAGCTGCTGGACATGCAGCCGGCGTTCCAGGGCGACTTGCGCAGCAATCTAGACAGCTTTAAGCAGGATAAAATTGCCTATGTGACGGAATATCGCACAGCGGGACCCATGCAGGCGGGTCTGACGCCGCGCGAGGCTTCCGACCGTCTAATTTTGTTCCAGAATCGCTTTGAGGGCATGTGGCGCCGCCTACAGACGTACCAAAGCGGCGAGGAACTCTTCGGTCTACCGCAAACCGATTATCCAGAGCTGGGCCAAATACGCAAGGAGCTCAATTTGCTGCAGAAGCTATATAAGCTTTATAATGATGTGATTGATCGGGTTAGCAGCTACTATGACATACCATGGAATGAGGTGGACATTGAGGAGATCAACAATGAGTTGATGGAGTTCCAGAATCGTTGCCGCAAGCTACCCAAAGGACTCAAGGAATGGCCCGCATTTCATGCTCTGAAAAAGACCATCGATGATTTCAATGACATGTGCCCATTACTGGAGTTGATGGCGAATAAAGCCATGAAGCCACGCCATTGGCAACGGATCATGGACGTTACTCGCTACATCTTCGAGTTCGACTCGGAGGGTTTCTCGCTCAAGAATATACTGGAGGCGCCGCTGCTCAAGCACAAAGAAGACATCGAGGATATCTGCATCAGTGCGATGAAGGAGAAGGATATCGAAGCTAAGCTCAAGCAGGTGACCAACGAGTGGTCCGTTCACGAGCTGCAATTCATGAGCTTCAACAACCGTGGCGAGCTGCTGCTCCGCGGTGATACCACAGCTGAGACCATTGGCCAGCTGGAGGATAGTTTAATGGTGCTCGGCTCACTGCTATCGAATCGCTATAATGCACCCTTTCGCAAACAAATCCAGCAATGGGTCTACGATCTGTCCAATTCCAATGAGATACTGGAACGCTGGCTGCTTGTTCAAAACATGTGGGTCTATCTGGAGGCTGTCTTTGTGGGCGGAGACATTGCCAAACAGTTGCCCAAGGAGGCGAAACGCTTCTCAAAAATCGACAAGTCCTGGCAAAAAATCATGCAGGTACCGAATTGATTATATATGTTTTTAAAATCATATTTCTTGAACTTATTTTAAATAGCGCGCCCATGAGACTCCAGGTGAGTGAACAAACCTAATCTAAAAGTAATTCAAATATTATTAATCCAATTTGAATACTGATATTTAATGTCCAAATCACTTTTACATGAACAAAATATTTTAATTAATTACAATTATGAAACAGGTGTTGTGGCCTGCTGCGTGGGCGATGATTTGCTCAAGCAGCTGCTGCCTCATCTTCAGGAGCAACTAGAAATCTGTCAGGTATTTAAGTAAATGTTTTTGCTGAAACACTTTAGTTGCCTGCCAATTATAGATTTTTTTTTTAGTTTTTGACCAAATACAAATACTACAAATACAACAATCTTAAAAATAACTGCATATATTTTACTTTACTGCTTTAATTATTTTTAGAATTTTCTCAAAAGCCGATTCAAAAATATTATGATCTATTTCTAATCTCTCATTTGTTTTTTCTATATCTATATTTTCTATATTTCTATATCTAAATCAATACGAATCTAACCGATAGAAATCATTGAGTGGATATCTAGAACGCAAGCGGATTATGTTTCCGCGATTCTTCTTCGTGTCGGATCCAGCGCTGCTCGAGATACTTGGGCAAGGATCAGACTCGCATACCATACAGAATCATCTTCTAAACATATTCGATAATACAAAATGCGTAAAGTAAGTACATTTATTATTTATATGATTTATATCACTTCTGATCAAATTGTGTATAACTCAGATTCCATGATGTTGAGTACAACAAAATGATGGCAATAATTAGCAGCGAGGGCGAGATGATACAATTGGATCGAGCCATACGTGCCGAGGGTTCGGTCGAGACATGGCTAACTCAATTGCTGGTCACAGCACAGCAGTCACTGCATTCCATAATACGAACCGCATATGCGACAATAAACGATCCGAATTTCACGCTGCTTAGCTTTCTCGAGAAGGTTCCGGCTCAAATCGGTTTATTGGGTATTCAAATGATTTGGACGCGAGATGCAGAAATGGCGCTGATGCAGGCCAGACATGAGAGGAAGGTCATGTCCGAGACGAACAACAAGTTCCTCGAAATGCTGAATACACTTATCGATCAGACTACACGAAATCTCTCCAAGCGTGAAAGAACCAACTTTGAGACACTCATCACAATCCATGTGCATCAGCGTGATATATTTGATATACTGGTGAGGAATAACCTAAATCTTTAACTACACTTCACTTACTATTGAGCTTACTTGAACTTTTACTTCAAGTGCCGCATGAACATTAAATCCTCGAATGATTTTGAGTGGCTGAAGCAATGTCGCTTTTACTTTAAAGAGGATTTGGACAAGACTTGGATATCCGTGACAGATGTTACCTTTACCTATCAGAACGAGTATCTCGGCTGCACAGATCGTTTGGTCATAACGCCCCTCACGGATCGGTAAGTGCTATTCTTTTTAAATAACAACTTTCTTCTTAAATGTATAAAAAATGTTTCACATCTGTCACTTAATTTTTATCCCCTAACACATGGCGTTTATTGACAAGAGTTTTATATAACAATTTAACACAATTTGCAGTCAGGCTTTGAGCCGCATCAGATTTTTTCTATGTGGTTGTCTTTTAAATTGAATTATAAAGTTGCTGTTAAAGCTTTATAAAGTCGACAGCTTGGTAAAGTTGATTTTAACTTTGCCGCTTTAATTATATTGTAAGTGACTAAAAAAAAGGTAAACGAATTAAAATAGCTACAAATATGCTTACAAATAATATTTTAATGTAAAGACTCTCGAGTAAGAGCGCTTCAAGGAATCAATAACTTAAATGGATTACAGTATGTAATTGGATTTGCAAATAGATTGTTGGATAGATTTGTTTGTTAAGTTAAAGTTAGATAGAACATATATGCCGCAACACATGCTAAATATACCCTTTAGTTATCCCATAAATTTGCTGGGAATTCAATTAAATTTCAGCCACATAGCTGCTGTCATATCATGCGACTTGATTGTCTGCAGGCAGAGAACTGCCAGCAGAACCGGAACTTAGGGTAAATTAATTTATTGTATTTACTTGCCAAGTTGCACGTGCAAAAACTTTCACCCCGTAATCGAACAGTTTCGGTGTGTGTGTGTTTGGGTGTAGCACCTTCTCCACATTTCGGCGAGCCGTGCAAGCCAAAGTCAAACATGGCCAACATCTGTTGGCCAGCACTTAAACAAGTTCAAAGTCGATACCAACTGGCAAAAGACAGTGGCAACAATTGGAATCACTTTTATGGCGATAGCCAGCAACTCACTGTCTGCGTAGGCAGGCATGACGATGACGTCGTTGACATGCTCCCACTGATAAATTTCACTTAGCGACGCATAAATAATTTTTTTTTTCCACTGGCCTCCGGTGAAACAAGTCAAGTGACGGCATGTTTTACCAAACATCCCGGAGCGATTTTTTCTGTGGGTATCACAATTTGGTTGAGAGGTGTACTACAAAATCTTGGTGGCTTCGTTATTTGTCGATTAAACTTTGTTGACAAAACCAACAGACAGTTAAAATAGAAACTCATTTTCCACTTTAAGGATATATTAACAAAAAGCTCACCCATTAGAAGTTTCATTATCCTTACAACATTCAATCATATCAAAGTCGTTTTTTACATCACATTATCATATCTTTAAAAACTACCTGCGTTAAATTAATTTAATGAGAACAGATATATTTTTGTTTGTTCTAGGCAAAACATTTGATTGTACTTTAATTTAGATTACTGTAGTTGTGCAACAGATGCATTTTATTAGCTATATGCAAGGGTATTTATTTTCGATGTGCCAAATAAGATCTCCTATTCTTTCTATAGCCTTATGCGAATGTTTACCTTGCTCTGAGTAGTCCTTTTGCTCGAAGCTTGTTTTCAAGTCACTATAAATTTCGCGCCTGCTTTGATATCCTGGCAAGTCAATTGCCAAAGGGAATTCCTGAGCATTTTGCGCCGTTAACACCTGCTGTAGCCAAGTGGACCGCAATTTATGCGGAGTTTGCGTAATTTGTCTTTAGGAAAAGTTGAGTTGCTTCCCAGAGGAACTTTGGTATATTTGTAACATATTATACAAATAATAAATATATCCGCGAGATGCGGATATATTAATCTTCTGACTTTTACATTTTTAATGCAATTTTCTGTGGCTGGTTGTGTGTATATCGTTTTGTTTCGCTTTATTTATGTTATAGTTGCTACATTACTCTGGCACAGGCTCTGACTCTTAGCATGGGCGGGGCACCGTGTGGACCCGCGGGCACTGGCAAAACGGAGACGGTCAAGGATATGGGCAAGACGCTGGCCAAGTATGTTGTCGTTTTTAATTGCTCCGATCAAATGGATTACAGGTACGAGGCAAACAAGAGCTACTTTAAATGCAGTTCACGCCAACATCAAAGCAACTCATTTTGCTACTACTTTTCCATTCCAGGGGCCTAGGACGCATCTACAAGGGTCTGGCCCAGTCTGGCAGCTGGGGCTGCTTCGACGAATTCAATCGCATCGAGCTACCTGTTCTCTCAGTAGCTGCCCAACAGGTTGCCGTTGTGCTCACCGCCAAGAAGGAGAAAAAAAAGACGTTTCTGTTCACGGATGGCGACACTATCGAAATGAATCCCGAATTTGGCATCTTCATTACCATGGTTCGCATTTTAATTTCATTAGTATATTAATATTCATACCTGCTCCTCCTACAAATTTCAAAATCGCTTAGTGCCAAGTTAATAAGTTTTATAATTCAGTTAGCGCTTTTTATCAGGCTTCAACTGGAGCGCAATTGCATTTCTCGCTGAATTCATTAAATTACACAGCAAATTTCATTCTTTTAAATGCAATTTGTGTTGAGTGCTGTACTTTGTATTATAATCAGAAAATGCATCCCCAATGCTGCAATTAACGAACATTAGATTTTTACTAGACATAAATTGATATATTATGATTCTTAATACTCTACTCTGATCCGATCCAAAGGAATATAAAGGACATTTTAGCTAATTTTTATACACATAGAAAGGACAGCCATTCTTCAATTGATTGCATGACTCTGAATTGCCTACTATCCAATCATCTATTTAATTTGAACATTTTCCTAAATTGTTTTATACCTGAGAAAAGAATATTTTTCTACAATTAATCTTATATATGCAGCATGTTGGGCTTATCTATATAAACTAAATGATGCAACACTCAACCGGCCTGTGAATACATTTTTTTAAGGCGATTTCCCTTTAAAGTATACAAGTCACGCCTGCAACGCGACACATATAAATATGAAAGGTCGAAAAGATGTGTCAAAAGAGAAGCTTTCAAGCCAAATTGATATTTATTAAATATACATAAAGAATCTTTTTTTTTTTTAAATAACATAAAAATGTTATAAAGAATTTATTCATAAAAGCCCAAAAGATGATGATGGCATTGGGTGGAAGTCGGGCGCACATACTTTCGCAATATTGCGTTATTAGTCATGTGAAATTTGGCTCAACTTGAGCGATAATAAAATTGACAGTACACCCATATAGGCGAACACACACAAAAATACACAACACACAAACGCCTAGATACATATGTGCTTTGGGGCCACATGAGGCGTTGGCCATGTTTGACGGAATGTGCAAAATGTGATTATTTCTGGCTTTTAGAGGAGTAAATGGCCCATTGACAGGGAGCAGGCTGCAAAATCTGTTCGATGGCCATATTTTAATTACCATCACTGGTGAACTATCAATGGGTAATGCGATTAAGCTGCATGCCCCAATACCTTTGCTAATGGCTGCCGCTTGTATAATGGTCTAAGCTATTGTACACTCATTCGCTCCTCACACACACACCGCGAACACACAACACACTACAACTTTCCATTCAGTTCCATATAATAGTTCACGTTATTTTTGCCTGCGCACTCAGGTCGTATACGCAATTTTAATTTGCTCAACAGAATTATTGGCGGTATTTATGTAACATTTTTAGCTCCTAGCTTGCATTTAATTTTAATGAAACATTATGTGACGGGCCACACACGTATATGCAAAAAACACACACACCTGTGAACATACACACCTCTAAACAAACCCCTGCAAACACACACACACACACATACACACTGTCTCTGTGTGCGCTTAACTTTATTGGGTAAATCCTTTGTTGTGGCTGCTTTGCTTACTTGTGGACATATGAAAAATAATAGTCAACTGCTAGGCCAAACAATAACGCTTGTCACATGCGCGTGCCACGCCCAACCAATTGCACCATCGGCCCTTCCCATCCACATGTTTACATTTGGATTACAGCACCACAATATCTACATTTTTATTTGTTAGCTGTCCCCCAAAATTGACAAATGAGTTTTCAATTTTGGTTAAAATGCCGACTTTTCCGGGTAGCAAGTCACTTGTGTGTCTAATATGCCAAATAAACTAATTTGATGGGATTTGCCAACAGTTTAATACAGTTGAATAACATTATGACGGCTTCAGCACTTTTGACAGTAGATCGATTATTTTTCATATATACAGTATAGTATTTAATTGAGGAATATATTTTTGTTGCTATTTTCAAAACCTTTATTTGCTTGCTGATTTAAAGTACCTTTAAAAAGACGTAAATTTAAAAAAACCATTTTATTTTACTTTCTTTCTTATATCTATATAATATAAATACTTTTTCAATTTCTAAATAAATTTGTAGTTTCCATTACAATATTTTTTATTTAGCCTTTATTTAGTTAAAGTCTCTTTATTATTTAACATAGATACAGCTACTTTTCAAATATTACTTTTAAATTGTGGCATGCAGCGCTGCACGAAATATTGTACTATTGCTTTAACCACTATAATTTACGTAGTAACAACCCCTTAGCTCTTCGACTGACAGGCAGAGTGACTGACTGACTAACTGAGTGAGTTGCTTAAAAAGTGAGAGTATGATAAATCAATTTGTATTTGATACACTTATTGATGACTGTTGCTCGCAGATGCATCAAAATGCTTGAGTTATGGCTGCAAGGAAAAGCGTTTGAGCATTCAGTGGAAACTAAGTTGTATGTGGCCTTGTTGTAAATTCTATGGTGTAAAAGTATAGAGGTTTTCGTTCTTTCCAGAGTACAACATTTACTATCGTTTATTATTTATTCATTATTCGCGTACAGCGAAAGAGACTTGTGTAAGATGACTTTAAATGTTTATCCTTTAGAATCCTGGCTATGCTGGTCGCAAGGAACTGCCTGAAAACTTGAAAATACAATTTCGAACGGTAGCGATGATGGTGCCGGACAGACAAATAATCATAAGGGTTAAGTTGGCCAGTTGTGGATTTCTGGAGAATATTACACTGGCACGCAAATTCTATACCCTGTACAAGCTGTGCGAGGAGCAGCTCACTAAACAAGTGCATTATGATTTTGGCCTGAGAAATATATTGTCCGTGCTGCGCACTTTGGGAGCGTCGAAGCGACGGAACTCTAAGGATAGCGAGAGTACGATTGTGATGCGGGTCCTCCGCGATATGAATCTCTCCAAGCTGATAGACGACGATGAGCCGCTTTTCATTTCGCTTGTGTCGGACTTGTTTCCCAATCAGGTGACGTTAACCAACATTTAATTGTATATCATAATGTAATACCCGACTGTGCCAAGGGATCCAGTCAATTATACACTTCCCAAAATTCCCGATCCCCACCACAAATGTCTACATAATACAATAACTTACTCTTTCCTTTTCCCTACTCAGACTCTCGAAAAGACCAACTATCCTGAATTGGAGACAGCTATACTTCAGCAAACGGAAGAGGCTAGTTTGGTCTACCATCCTCCCTGGGTTCTGAAACTTATACAGCTCTACGAGACGCAGAATGTGCGACACGGCATAATGACCTTGGGGCCCAGTGGTGCTGGCAAAAGTACTTGCATACACACCCTAATGAAGGCCATGACCCAAATGGGCGACTGTCATCGCGAGATGCGTATGAATCCCAAGGCCATAACGGCTGCACAGATGTTCGGACGCCTCGATGTGGCCACCAATGACTGGACCGACGGCATCTTCTCAGCTCTGTGGCGCAAAACACTCAAGCTGAAGGCTGGTGAGCATGTCTGGTTGGTTCTGGACGGGCCCGTCGACAGCATTTGGATAGAGAACTTGAACTCTGTGCTGGATGATAATAAGACTCTTACTCTGGCCAATGGCGATCGGTTGACAATGGCACCAACGGTTAAGATTATCTTCGAGCCCCACAATATTGATAATGCGTCGCCAGCAACGGTTTCACGCAATGGGATGGTTTATATGAGCTCCTCCGGCTTGGATTCGCGACCGAGTAAGTTTCCTTTCGCAGAAAAGTACGAACCTTGATTTCAGATTATTTATTCCTGCAGTTGTTCAGGCTTGGCTTAAGAATCGAGCGCCAGGTGAGAAGACCACGTTCTCACAACTGTTCGATCAGACCTTCGTCGATGTTTATAATTGGGGTGCGCAGAATGTGAAGTTGCAGATGCCTGTGTTGCAGTGCAACATTGTGCAGCAGATGCTGTTCATATTGGAGGGTCTAATTCCCTCGAAAAAGGATGAGGAACCGGCTGTGAGCTTGTCCAGCAAGGAGAGTCAGGATGGTAAGTTGTAATTTTTTAGATTACATTCATAGCAGATGCATCCATCTAAGCATCCAACTTTCCACAATTGCTGGCGTTTCCCAAATTATTAAAACATTTCAGCGGCCAAGCGGTCTGAGAATCAAAAACAACTCGGAGAAGCTCGACGGCAATCGATTGGCAGTCAGATTGTCGGTAAAGTATCTAATTCGCAATAACTAAAATAGACCAAACTGAAACCTTTCTCGTAGAGCTTACTTTCTAAAGAACCCTCAAAGAGAGTTACTATGCTTCTGTGTATTTGTGTTGAGCAGAATTTGCTAAAAGCCATTCGAAAGTAACTATAAATAAATAACTATTTGCACCCTTTTCTATTCCATGTGTCGTTCGCTTCCGGAAAAGAAATCTAAATTTGTCGACAAATTGAATGCCAAACTAATTAGGTTCGTTATGATTTAAAATTTGCAGAGCCCAAAGATAATTATTTTTTTTTCGTATTCTCGATTAGTTTGGGATTATGTTTTGAAATAAATTTATTTTTCTTCTCCACTTTGTGTGTTTGTCCAATTGTTGTAGAATCCTATGTAAGGCTGTGTCGCCGTCCTCAACTAAATCGTTATTGTCCTCTATATTTGTCTATGTGCTGTATATTGTACTAAATGTGTGTGTCTTAAAGTTAGTTATTTGATAATTGGAGTTGTACACAAACTTTGACAGATGACCAGCCTGACGAAAGCGCCGTGGAGGAGAAGGAGGATATGTGTACACCGGAGCACTTGCACCGCTTGTATGTATTCGCGCTGGCCTGGGGTCTGGGTGGTTATCTCTCAACTAGCGATCGCGTTAAAATGAATCTGTATGTTAAGGAATCGTTTCCGCAGTTGGACTATCCGAAGGGTAGTGCCACAGAGAATACAATATTTGACTTTTTCGTTTCTCCAACGGGAGTGTGGCAGTCGTGGAAGACGCTGGTCACACCCTACATGTATCCGGAGCTTTCCACACCGGACTATTTAAGCATACTGGTGCCCATTGTGGATAATGTGCGCATCGACTATCTGATCGGCACCATTGCCAATCAGGAGCGCGCCGTGATGATCATCGGTGAACAGGGCACGGGCAAAACGGTTATCATGAAGAACTTCATGAAGAAAATGAACATTGAGACATACATGGGCAGGTCGTTCAACTTTTCATCGGCGACAAGTCCATATCAATTTCAACGTACCATCGAGAGCTATGTGGAGAAGCGTGTTGGTGTCACATTCGGGCCACCCGGTGGCCGCAAACTGATCGTCTTCATTGATGACATCAATCTACCCGAGATCAATGAGTGGGGCGATCAAATAACAAATGAGATCGTCCGCCAATCCATGGACATGAAGGGCTTTTATAGCCTGGAGAAACCTGGCGACTTTACCACCATTGTTGATGTACAATATGTGGCGGCGATGGGCCTGCCCGGCGGTGGTCGCAACGATGTCCCATCTCGGTTGAAGCGACAGTTTTGTGTATTCAATTGCAACATACCCGACAACGACTCCATTGATAAGATCTTCCGCGTTATCGGCGAGGGTCATTACAATGCCAAGCGCGGCTTTGTGCCCGAGGTTCGTAATCTCGTCAAGAAATTAATACTGGTGACCCGACATCTCTGGCAGCGTACGCGCGAGAAACTATTGCCTACGCCGGCCAAGTTCCACTATGTATTCAGTCTGCGCGATTTGTCGCGCATCTGGCAGGGCATGGTTGGCACCTTATCCACAGTGATCACCGCGGAGGGCGTACTCATGTCATTGTGGAAGCATGAGTGTACGCGCGTTTTTGCCGATCGTTTTACCACGTTCCAGGACAGGGAGTGGTTCGGCTCAGAGTTGGCGGCGCTAGTGCGCGAGGAGCTGGGCGATTCCCATTCCCAAATGATAATACCCAATCCGGTTTTTGTGGACTTCATGCGGGACGCCCCCGAGCCAACTGGCGAGGAGGGCGAGGACACTGATATGGAATTGCCCAAGGTCTACGAACCGGTGAACTCTCATAACTCGTATGAAGCGCTACGCGAGCGTCTCGTTATGTTCCTCGCACAATTCAATGAGATGGTGCGAGGATCCGGAATGGATTTGGTTTTCTTCCCAGATGCCATGCTACATCTGGTGAAGATCTCCCGCATCATTCGGCATCCGAGAGGCAACGTCATGCTGGTCGGGGTCGGCGGTTCCGGAAAACAGTCGCTGACAAAATTGGCATCGTTCATTGCCGGCTACAAAACCTTCCAAATTGCGTTGACGCGTTCGTACAATGTGGCCAACTTTTTAGAGGACCTAAAGCTGCTCTATCGCACCTGCGGCGTTCAGGGCAAGGGCACAACCTTTCTCTTCACCGACATGGATATCAAAGAGGAAGGTTTCCTCGAGTATCTCAATAATATACTCTCGAGCGGCGTCATCTCGAACCTATTCTCGCGCGATGAGCAGGCCGAAATCGTGCAGGAGTTGACGCCGGTCATGAAACGCGAGAATCAACGCAAAACAGCGACCCCGGAAAGTGTGATGGAATTCTTTTTGGCGCGCACCTGCACCAATCTGCATGTGGCATTCTGTTTCTCGCCGGTAGGTGAGACATTCCGTTCGCGGGTGCAGCGCTTTCCCGCCTTGGTCTCCGGTTGCACCATCGATTGGCTGCATCCGTGGCCCAAGGACGCATTGGTCTCGGTTGCCAGACACTTTCTCAGCCACTTCGAGATTGAGTGTACACCGACCGTTAAGGAGGAGCTGGTGAATGCGCTCGGCTCCATTCAGGACATTGTCGCGGAAACCTCTCACGAATATTTTCAGCGTTTCCGTCGCGCCACTCACGTGACACCCAAATCTTATCTGAACTTCATTGCCGGCTATAAAAACATTTACCAGCTCAAGCAGCAAGAGCTGCGCGATGGTGTGGAGAAGATGGATACCGGTTTGGAGAAACTGAAAGAGGCCTCCGCCTCGGTTGAGATTCTAAAGAAAGATCTAGTCGTCATGGAGGAAGAGCTTGTCGAAGCCTCCAAAAACGCTGAATCAGTGCTAGTTGAGGTCACCGAGCGTGCAATGCAAGCGGAGATTGTCAAAAATCAAGTGCTCATCGTTAAGGACAAGGCAGAGGCTCTCGTTGCCTGCATAGCCAACGAAAAGGCCCTGGCCGAGGAGAAACTAGAGGCAGCCAAGCCCGCTCTTGAGGAGGCCGAGAACGCTCTCAACACGATCAAACCCGCTCACATAGCCACCGTACGTAAGTTGGGCAGACCACCGCATTTAATCATGCGGATCATGGACTGCGTGCTCATCCTTTTCAAACGTAAGCTGCATCCTTGCATACCCGACTCGGGCACACCGTGTCCCAAACCCTCCTGGCAAGAGTCGCTCAAGGTTAGTTCACCACCACCACCACCAATTTAAAGCAACCCTACTTAAGTTAATTTTTTATTCCCAGATGATGGCCAGTGCCACTTTTCTGCTGCAGCTGCAAAACTATCCCAAGGATACGATCAATGATGAGATGATTGATCTGCTGCAACCCTACTTTCGCATGGAGGACTACAACATGGACATGGCGCGTCGTGTGTGCGGCGACGTTGCCGGACTGCTCTCCTGGACTAAGGCCATGTCCTTCTTTCACAGCGTCAACAAGGAGGTGTTGCCCCTGAAGGCAAATCTGACCATGCAGGAGGCACGTCTTAAGGTAAGCTGAAATACCCGTTTAGTGGTCAAATTACACATATTCAATCTCTGTCAGCTTGCCATGGACGATCTGGCGGGCGCTGAGGAGCAACTGCGGGAACGCGAGGATGCTCTGCAGGCGGTCAAGGATCAGTACGACAAGGCCGTGGGCGAAAAGCAGCGTCTGATGGATGCGGCCAATGTGTGCCTCCGGAAGATGACGGCCGCCACGGCGCTCATCAATGGGCTGTCCGATGAGAAGCATCGCTGGACGAACCAGAGCAAGGAGTTCAAAATACAGCTGGGGAAACTGGTGGGCGACGTTCTGCTCGCAACTGGCTTTCTGTCCTATTGTGGCCCATATAATCAGGAGTTTAGGGCCAATCTGATAAGAACCTGGATGGGCATTCTCAAGCAGAAGTGTATACCGTTTACAGTTGGTTTAAATATCATTAATATGCTGGTGGACTCGTCAACAGTGTCGGAGTGGACGCTGCAGGGACTGCCAAACGATGATCTATCCGTGCAGAATGCTCTAATTGCGACCAAGTCCAGCAGTTATCCACTGCTGGTGGATCCGCAGACGCAGGGCAAGCTGTGGATCAAGTGCAAGGAGGATCGCAATGAGCTGCAGATAACATCGCTGAATCACAAATACTTTCGCACACATCTGGAGGATTCGCTGTCACTGGGCAGGCCGCTGCTCATTGAGGATGTGGGCATAGATCTGGATCCGGTAATAGACAATGTGCTGGAGAAGAACTTTATCAAGTCAGGCAGCATAGAGAAGGTCCTTGTCGGTGACAAGGAGTGTGATGTGATGCCAGGCTTTATGCTATACATAACGACCAAGCTGCCCAATCCGGCCTTTAGTCCAGAGGTCAGCGCAAAGACATCCATAATTGACTTTACCGTCACAATGCGTGGCTTAGAAGATCAGCTGCTGGGTCGTGTGATACTTATGGAGAAATCCGATCTAGAGGCAGAGCGTGTGGCGCTGTTCGAGACGGTCATGCAAAATCAGCGTAATATGAAGGAGCTCGAGGCGAATCTCTTGTTACGGCTGAGCTCCTCCCAGGGCTCACTGGTGGATGACGAGGCGCTCATAGAGGTGTTGCGCGTAACCAAAACCACAGCCGAGGAGGTAAATCAGAAACTAAAGATCTCCGAAGTAACGGAACGCAAAATAATGAAGGCTCGCGAGGAGTTCCGAGCTGTAGCCAAGCGAGGATCTATTCTGTATTTTCTAATTGTCGAGATGAGCAATGTGAATGCCATGTATCAGAATTCGCTCAAGCAGTTCCTGGTCATATTCAATAACTCTATCACCAAGTCTACCAAGTCGAGTGTCACCGAGGAGCGCATCATTATAATACTGCGCTATCTGACCTATGAGGTATATAAGTTCACTAATCGCAGTCTCTACGAGCGGCACAAGCAACTCTTCACCCTGATGCTGGCCATAAAGATTGACTATCACAATGGGAATATCAGTCATGAGGAGTTTCTGACTTTCATCAAGGGTGGCGCCTCTTTGGATTTAAATGCTGTGGCACCGAAGCCATTCCGTTGGATATTGGACATCACCTGGCTAAATCTAGTTGAGATTAGCAAGTTGGAAACATTTTCCACGGTGCTGCAGATCATTGAGCTAAATGAGCGTGACTGGCGCAGTTGGTATGAGTGCGAGAAGCCGGAGAACGAAGAGATTCCATGCGGATACAATAACCAGCTGGATGGTTTTCGTAAGCTTCTGCTTATCCGCTCCTGGTGTCCAGATCGCACCATCTCACAGGCTAAAAAATATATAGAAGGTGTGTAGAATTGTAGCAGCAGTTTATATATTTCTAATCATTTCTTCCTCCATAGAATCATTGGGCGCCGAGTACAGTGAAATGCAAATCCTGGATCTGGAGGCCACCTGGGCCGAATCGGAGCCACGCACGCCCTTTGTCTGCCTCCTATCCATTGGCTCCGATCCGACTACGCAAATTGGCGCGTTGGCCAAGCAAAAGGGCATCGGTAAGTATTTTATTAATCGGAATTTTTAAAAATCGGAATTTAAGCATGCAGAATTTTTTTTTGTCAGTACTTAAGTGTGTCTCAATGGGTCAGGGTCAGGAGTATCATGCTCGCAAAATGATTATGGAATCGATGGCGATTGGCGGCTGGGTGTTGCTACAGAATGTACATTTGTCGCTGCCCTTCTGCACGGAGGTAATCGATATGCTGGTCGAGACAGAGCACATTGATGATACGTTTCGCATGTGGGTCACCACAGAGCCCCACTCGGAGTTTCCCATTGGTCTGTTACAGATGGCGCTGAAGTTTACCAATGAGCCGCCTCAAGGCATACGCGCCAGTCTGAAGCGCAGCTATCAGGTGGGTCACCTTTATATATTTATTCAATTATAATAAGTACTAAGCATAATGTCTTATTAAATAATCATATTATTTGATTTAAAAGTTGAGTTAATTTTTATGAGGAAAGTGAAATTTGTTGTTTTAAATATTTACTTTTTGTAGACTTCTTAATTTCTTAAAATTAAATCCATTCTGTTGGTTTTGGAATTAATTTTGTATAAACACACTCAGATTTTACTTAATTGTCTTTGCAGTCATTCACGCAGGACTTTTTGGACTACACCTCGGCGACGCAGTGGCCATCGCTTCTGTATACCGTTGCCTTTTTGCACACTATCGTGCAGGAGCGTCGCAAGTTTGGGCCACTCGGCTGGAATGTACCCTATGAATTCAATCAGGCTGACTTTGCTGCCAGCGTGCAATTCATACAGAACCATTTGGATGAAATGGATCCGAAGAAGGGCGTTTCCTGGCAAACACTCGTCTATATGATTGGCGAGGTGCAGTACGGTGGTCGGGTTACCGATGACTTTGACAAGCGACTGCTAACCACATTCACCTCGGTGTGGTTCTGTGAGCAGCTGCTGTCCAGCGCATTTGAGTTCTACAAGGGCTACAAGGTGCCCGGCACAAAAAATCTGCAGGGATTCATCGATTACATCAACAGTCTGCCCGCCTACGACACCCCCGAAGTGTTTGGCTTGCATTCCAATGCTGACATCACGTACCAGATTAACTCGGCCAAAGGTAAGTCAGCAGTCTTTCATCTGTCCGGAATGGCTTGCGTGGCTTTCACTTTTTGGCTTGCTCTGTGGACTACTTTCTATTTCAGGCAATTGTAATTTACGCTCTGATTGTGGTGGTGGTCAGGTCAATGACTTTTGCTGAAGGTTAACGATTTAAGAAATTAACTAGGCTTAAGGGTGGCAATTAACATTCCTTTGGATTCACTTAATTTCTATGATTTCAATACTTATGGCCTTCTTATGGGTAATACAGTCATTAATGACATAGCTTCTCAAAAAGTACGTTATCGAGCCCTTAAATAGTACACAATAATATATTAGTATGTCAAACTGAGTCATTAAACCCTCCTCTGATTGCCGAACATTTTGTATGCAAATGCATCCAACTTATTTCTAAAATTAAGTTTTTTAGTCTACCTTGCAATAATTTCCAAACTAATCAGAATTTTAGAAATAATCAATTACAATTAAAATGATAGTACCATCGTCAAGGGTATTAAAATATATTTAAGTTTTAGAATACGAGAAATATACTGGCATCAAATTAAAAAAAA
The DNA here is from genome assembly GCA_035042405.1 of Drosophila demipolita. Taxonomy (NCBI): domain Eukaryota; kingdom Metazoa; phylum Arthropoda; class Insecta; order Diptera; family Drosophilidae; genus Drosophila; species Drosophila demipolita. The sequence goes on along the minus strand of JAWNLI010000349.1, from coordinate 3,523,704 downwards.
GGAAAAATCTAAGAAAGACTATGCATAATTTGTGTATATCAGATTAAAAGGTAAGATGCAATAGGGATTATAAAAACGGAGGCCAATATATAGGGTGTCCTCTAGTCAGTCGAACATCATGTAACTCTGTTAGATAATTTGAACTATTTCTAACTCAGAGTCAATTACTTTCCAATGTGCACACGCATTAAGTATATCAATTTGAATGACGTCAGCGGACTCAGAAACCATGTAATAAATTATAAATGCTTTTCATTTAATTTAGAATTTTTAAATATATGTGCGGTCAAAAACCAATAAATACACTTTATACAATTAGTAGCGACCAAATGTGGCCAAATCTATTTTTCGGGAAAAGCAAATGCAATCCACAACCCACACATGGCAATTGTGGCAGCAGGCGACTAAATGTCTATTATTTTTTTTATATTTTGTTTGTAGGCATTCTCGATACCATACTGAGTGTGCAGCCCAAGGAAGGCGGCGGTGGGGGCGGAGAGACCCGCGAGAGCATCGTTTATCAATTGGCTGAGGATATGTTGCGCAAGCTTCCGGCCCAGTACAATGAGTACGAGGTGCGTGAGAATCTGACACGCATGGGCATCCTGCTGCCAATGAACATCTTTCTTAGGTGAGCGACGGATGGAGTGTGGGATGTGTGTGATTAATTTACTTGTACTGAATTTGTGTAGGCAGGAAATCGATCGGATGCAACGCGTCATCAAACGGGTCCACACATGCCTCTGCGATCTGAAGCTGGCCATCGATGGCACCATTGTGATGAGTCCAGCGCTCAAGGAGTCACTGGATGCCATGTATGATGCCCGTATACCCGAGACCTGGATGAAGGTGCGTATGTACACTGAAAGAAAATCCAACTGAATTTAAGAAATTTAGTTTACCTTTGGCGTCAAGGGTAGTTCGATGAATTTTTTAAAAATTACGAACTTTTTTTAAGTGTGTTTCTGTGGCTCAGAAATTAGAGCTCATTTTACACACTGGCACTTTGGTTTTAGCTTTAAAAGAGCTCTTTAGCTGTGGACATTGATTTTATGGTCTCCCAGGTGCTAGCCATCACTTTATGTATGGTTCGTGGGCCCACAAAACGTGGCCCAAAGTAATCTCAATGTGAGATTTGCTCAGCGTGGACTCTGCGTGTTTTTATTGTCTCATGAGATTTTTATCGGTACGCAAACAAATTTGGCCCCAATGTTGTGGGCAGACCTGTCCAAACATATATATATATATATATATATATTTATATATATATATACATATATACATATATATATACATAAATATGTACACAAAGTTTGTATAGATAGCAGTACACATATATACAACGGACTATCTGCTGTCGGCTACCGCAGCTTTGGGCCTGAAAAATGCTGTGGTCCAAACTCAATTGCCGCTTATAAAAATTTGATTGATTTTGGGCTTCGCTCTCTTTACGAGGCTTGGTCCTTTAATATTTATGCGTGTAAACGTTTAACGCATTGACGCACCTTCCTTAATTGACACGGACACTATGAAAACGCCTGACGAGAGCTGTTGGCCGTTTTTTGAGTAAGTTTTTCTTGTTGGATAAACTCAACTGGGGGTTGGATCAAAGCAAATAAATGTGGCAAATTAAGTATGGAGTAAGGATAATAAGGATAATTTGTGTTAAATTGTATAATGGAAGAATATAGAAAATAAATATAAACATAGGAAAAGATATTTTACATATTGACATTTTTTTCATAATACTTAGAAATAGGCAAGCGTTGAGAATATTCTTAAAGGAAACATATTAAAATTAAGTCGCAGTTGAGTACATAAAAAACTTATTTAAAATTAGAGAACATTAGAAATAAACAGAATAATTATTTCTTTATTATTTACTTTTAAATATTTTTGGCACGAACTTTTTCAAGACTGTTGCAATTTCATATTCGATTAACATATTTTGCTGGAGGATTCGATTTTCGAACATGTTAAAACAACCAAATCAGAAACGCAAAATTAATCATCTTCCGAAACGCACCTCTTTCGATAAGGACAATCTGAATCTAACTTCGCGTATTCCATTGGGTCATCGTGATTATGGTTTTATAAGGGCTACCAATACGGGCACACCGTTTCCGAAAAAATCGGATCCATTGGTACCACAAATGCTAATAGATCGGCTGCAGGGTGCGGAGAAAGAAATTGGGACAGCGGCTTCCTCGGCCTCAATCAGTTTAGACTCGACAGATGTGCAATTAAATGTAAACAAAAGCTCGGAAAAGTTAACCAAAACGGCATTCGAGATAAAACGAAAGCTATTCCACGAGGGAGAGTTCACCATTACGCGCGGCAAGAAGACCAGTGACATGATTCATCCAAGTAATTCGACTATTTTGCCAAAGTACAGCTTACTTGATTCTCAGCACAATGCCTTGAAGGAAATGGAAGAATATTGTCGCGACAAGAACATAAAAATAATGAAGGGATATGAATGAATAATAGCTTAACATTTAAAATACATATACATATATTTAAATAAATAAATTGCTGAGAGTCGTTTTATAGTCTGTTTTGGACCGCATAGATAATGTTGCTTCATGTCAATGTCGCTTGCACTTCCAGATATCCTGGGAGTCCACCACGCTTGGCTTTTGGTACACCGAACTGCTGGAGCGGAATGGGCAATTTCGTACCTGGATATCCACAGATCGTCCAAAGGTAACCTATCCCCCCACTCGAACAAAAACTAGCTTTTCTTTTAACTTTTGATTTTGAATTTGTCAACGCTAACAATGAACATAAAAAAGGTCTTCTGGATGACGGGCTTTTTTAATCCGCAAGGTTTTCTGACCGCCATGCGACAGGTGAGTACAAAGAAGAAAGTAACGAATTTTCTCATTCCTTACCGCCAACGACGAGTCTCGGACAGATTCATGGAATAGTTTGGTTATGACATCGTTATAAAGAGTTGTTGAATAACAAGCAAAAATAAGCTAAGAACTTGTATAAGCTACGTTTAAGCTGGATAATCAGCTATTCCTAGTTGTTGTTGTGGCACTCCTGTCAACAATTACCGCTTACATAGCTTCTCTGGGGATATGCTAAACATGGCATTTTTAAACACGTGTGTCTGAATATTCCTTTAAATGCTCGTCTACCAATTACCCTGCATTTGGGACATCTGTGCGATATTCTCATTGTCTGTGTTATACAGATACCATAAGCAACACAAAATTTGTTCAATTAAATTTAAAACTAGAGATTAATAGTTGGCATTTGGTATTCTGAGTACTGCTAAATTATGACTTATATATAATCTCATATATCAAGCCAAATAAAATATATAAATTAAGTAAAAGTCTTGTTAGTTTAAGCCAAATTTTAAGTCTTGTAAAACTAAAAACTTTTTACTTATTGCTTATTTGGTTGTGTGTTCAACAAGCACAAATTTTTCTGATATTTTACAAAGACCTTTAATCGTAAATCATGACATGTTTGTAATAATGATAGTATCTTTCGCAGAAGTTACTTTTTTCCGCCACACGTCTATTGATATTCTATATGCTTGCAAGTTATTCACTTGAGGAACTCTTTCTTTTTTGCTGTCTTGGGGCTGCTTTGGCAACACTTCGACCAAATTGACTGTGCTTATCGACCTGCTGTGCTGCTGCTGTTTCTGCTGCTGCTTTGGTATTGCGTATACGTCGCGTGTGTCGCTGAAATTGTCAGGAGGTAACACGAGCTCACAAAGGCTGGGCACTCGACTCGGTCGTGCTGCAGAATCAAATAACTCGCTATAACAAGGAGGACATTACCGAGTATCCCACAGAGGGAGTATATGTGCATGGTCTATTCCTAGAAGGTAACTACTATCTAACTCAACCTTACCCCCATTAACGTGTCTACATACAAATGCCAAGTGGATGCATAGGGTCTTTTTTTTCTTATACCCTGATACATCTTTTTCTTCTTTTTTTTTTGCTATATATTCGTATATATTTATATTTTCATTTGCTATACAATGACATCTTTTTCCTTACTCTGTGTCCAAAGTTCATGGCCTTTAGTTGACCCTGCAAATAGGTCCCGGCTTGTTTGTGCGATTTTTCGTTTTATGCCTGGCTTCGCCCAGTGTGTGATAATCTGAATGTTAAAGGCATTTGCGTCACTTTTGCTGCTCCGTTTTATCTTTGTTGTGGTTAGCTTTTGATAAGTAGAAGGGGAGCTGACTGACCCAAAACTTGTAGCATTCAGCAATGGGAGCACAACGTTCAGAATCCTGTTCATTTTTGTCACATAGTTAACTTTTGTACGCATTTTGAACACTTTGAACAACAATTTGCTTCTAGTTTAGTTTTCAATTTGTCTCGCCCAAAAATTGATTAAACTTTTAAGCAAGTGAATCGCTTCGACAAACCTACTTTCTACACACATGGATTGCAGCACTCTAAATCGTAACTTTGTTTTTCAACGTACTTCAAATAATCCGATTTTGCAATCCAATTCAAAATAACAATTCAATGTTTTCAATTGATCAGCTTATGCAATATCCAAAACCGCTTTTGTTGTTATATTGCTAAATTGAATGGGCGTGGCCGTCAGTACTCAAACTGTTATTTGGCGACGAAAATATGACAATAGAGAGCGAATGCATTATAGTTGGTTTAACATTGATTGCTTATACACAAATCCAACTGAAGCGTCAAACACGTTCAGAATTTCCAAATTGTATTTACTGCAAATAAAATTACACATACGCAAAGTGGTACCTATAAAGTACCAGAAGAAAGGTACAAGTTAGCAATTACATAAGTTCTGCTACTGTCCATTAAAAGCGGCCTTGTCTGGTGCACATTTTGGTGCAAGAACCCGGGCTGGCTTTGTGCTTGTCTATTAAAACACAACAATATGGCCCTAAGCTGTCCGCTAATAAATATTTTTGGGACGTAGAAACATTTGTGGGCATTTTTATGTATTTCCCGGGCATTCGCCAACTAACTTTATGAATTCAACTTATTCACATTGAAAGAATATTCTAACTCATATTTAAATTTGTTGCTTTGCAGGCGCTTCGCTTGATCGACGCAGCGGTAAGCTGATTGAATCAAGGATGAAGGTACTCTATGAACAAATGCCGGTCATATATATTTATGCCATTAACACGACCGCCGGCAAGGATCCAAAACTGTATGAATGCCCAATTTATCGAAAGCCGCAGCGCACCGACCTCAAATATGTTGGCTCCATTGATTTCGAAACCGACTTCAATCCCAAACATTGGACACTGCGCGGCGTTGCGCTGCTCTGTGACATCAAATAATTACGGAGCACATCACAAACCAAAGCAAAACCAAACACAACAAAAATAACAATAAGCACAACAGCAACACTCCACCCGCACCCTGTCCCTTTGCCAGTGTCATTGTTTGCTGTGCTGTCAACTTTTGTACGTGCTTTGTTCTCGCAATGGTCCTGTGATAATTATTGTTTTTAGGGCGTCCTATTCCATAGGCCCTCTTATGTCAGCGACTGCTGTCTGTTAGGCGTCTCTTGTACTGCGTCAGAGGGACAAGTTTATTAATTATGCCCTCGAGTTATTCAATAAGCATTGGCCAAAAGGGAACATTTATCGTACACCATAATTGGCTGTAAGGCCATGTCTAGAATTACATTTAAGTGATTGGGGCGCAATCTATAAACACTTCAAGTGCACTTTTCAACTGAAATAAAGTTTTCGTTAAAATGTAGAATCTAGAAAATTAAACTGGATTTTAATTGGATTTCGGCTATAAGTATACAAATTACCACATTGACGAACGATTTGTCAACAGCTAATATACATCTCTGAGAACTTTAATAAATATGTTTTTAAATCTCAGCAAACAAATATGTAAGTATTAAAAGCTCATTTGGGCACTTCGAAAGAATTTTTATAAAGCTGTCATCCAATTTGGTGAATTAAAGATTTACTTTAAAATCGAAAGTTATTATTTATTTTACTAAATTTGTATACATCTTACAATAATTATTTATAAACATAATTTATCCATCCAAAATTATCTGAAATTTAAAAGCTCCACACCAATAAACATTAAAAATCAGCGCAGTTGAATTGAATGCCATATCAATAATTTTGATTTTTATTCATTGGTTTCATTAAAGTAAATACAAGCATATACATACGTAAATATACGAGGTTAATCCATGTAATATATATATTTATAATTTAAATTTCAATCATTTGCTTTTTTATAATTCCATTTATTCAGCTTTATTTATGAGAAAATTGTTTATTTACATATAGAAAATTACTTTCGCTTCAATTTGTTTTTTTTTTTGGTTTTTGCATAAAATTCAATAATTTACATAAGTTTTTGTGTGAAATTGTGTATGTGTATAAACCATTCGATCCTTGTTCAACACATAATTTGTATATATAAGTTTGTTATATTTGTATACATATGTAAGTAGTTAGATTAATTGAGTTTAGCCCATGCAGAAATAGTTATGTAATTAAGGTTAGGATAAAGTAGCTCATCTACATTAAAATCGTTAGTCGCATTTATATGATTTTCAACCATTTTGTGTCTCTTCAACATGCCTCCTATCTTTCTTACAACTTTCATATGTTAGATAAAAAGAAAACTTTTTTCAGTTGGACCTGATTTCTTAATTTTTCCAAGAAAAACTAAGAAACTGGCCCACAAGTGTTATATCTATTGTTTGATGTTTGGTGTACATCTAAACAGATTTTTAGAAATTAATCTATTTTTTGAGCATGTAAAAATTAAACGAATTCCGCCCGCGGATCATTTTCAATGTTTTCAGTTTAGAAAATACTCATTAACAAAAGGGAATAAGTATAATAAGCAAAAAGATGAAAAAGTTGAATTGAATGTTAAACTTAGGAGCTGAGTAAATAGATTACAAATACGAGTGCACACAGTAAATTATACGTATTGAGGTATGCATTCAAGATCTACTCATCTACTTTTTGTTTCTTTTATCATTTAACGTCAATTATGCTATTAAACAAATTCATATACATGTCTATATTTTTTTACGATTTTTTTGTTGTATTTTTTGTTAAACTTTTTGCTAGTCAATAAATACAATTTGTCGAGTATAATTACGTAGTACTTAGGGCCGGGTGCGGGTACCCGGCGGAGTTAAGGAAACGTTCGTTTCGTGTTTAATATTCGAGAGCATCTGAAAAGAGGTAGCATGAATTGTTACATAGACCATTCACTTAGTTCAAAATACAAATACAAATACAAATACGAATACGAATACGAATACGAATACGAGTACGAAATTCAAATACTGAGTGCGCGAGTCTTAAAATCAGCGTTGAGTATTTTGAAGCAACGGGTCGTGGTAATGGGAGGAGGGTGCGGAGGAGTTTGTTTTGTTCATCGGAGGGTTGCACACACAATATGCCTGTCTTGAAGCCAGCCATTTAGGAACCGTCAATTTAGCAACTACTAACATCTATTTTAAACACTAAAGCTGTATGTGTGTCTGTCTGTCTGTCTGTCTGTTTGTGTACGTGTTGGTGTTAGTGTGCGTGTATGTGCATCTGTATCTGTATCCTTCGCGGCTGTCACTTAATTTGCATAGTGCGGCTTCTTGGGCATGCGATACATCAGATGCCAAGGCAATTGCCCGTTTGCATTGGCCGCCTCTGGTACGCTTTCCAAGTCATCCGACTGCTCGCTGTTCCAGTTTAAGTTAAGGTCGTTCAGAAAATCGTCCTGCTCCTGGTCCTCGTCAGCATCAGCATCAGCGTCTTCCTCGTTTGCGACACCAGTTGCGCCAGTTTTTCCTGGCAACGATTTGCGATGGCCGTTTTCATGATTTGTTTCGTTTGTAATTTCATTTCCGTTTGCCTGCTCCGGCGCCTGTTGGGTATGTTTGGCCACTCCCAGACCGATGGTGTCAAGGGTGCTTAGGGACTTGGTGGCATCATCAAGCAGCTGCTGTGCGCCCGCTTGCTGTATTGGCCGTGTTGCAGGACGTTGCACAAAATCAAAAAAGTGAGACGAGCCCGAGGATGTGCCGGAGCCGGAGCCGTAGACGGAACTGGTGCCGGACTGCGGCCAGCCAAATCTCCCCAGTTGACTTGGGAAATGCTGCTGCTGCAGCTGCTCGCGCCGCTGTTGCTCTCGCCATGCATCCTGCTGTCGTTCCAGTTGCTGATGATGCTGCTGGTAGTGAGTGTTTCCCCAAGTTGCCGGCTCCATAATCACACGTTTGCCAACGTTCTTCAGTATGGCGCGATTCAATTCAACCTGTGTAAAACCGGAAATAAAAAGTAGAGAGAGAAAATTAAAGATTGGATTAAACACACACAGTAATTCGCAATGTGTGCCACATTTAACACACCACAGCTACCCCAAAAGCGATTCCCATCAGACATCTAAACATACATTTACTTCAAGTGGCATAAATATTTAATTTGCACATCTTCAAATGTAATTTATCCTCAAACTCAACCATTTTTAATTGCATTTTTATCTTGCAGTCAGGCTGCTTCGAGCAGACATTCTGGAAGGTTATTTCCTTAGTCTGCCTTGGGTATCCATAATATTAATCTTAAAACTCTGCTACAACTATCATTCATTTTGGTCACCTAACGTTTGCTAAAGTTAAATATTTAGCTTTTGGACATTTTCTTTGTATTTAAATGTACTATAAATGCTAAAAGTCTCTCGTCGAATGCAGCAATTATTGCATATTTACAATTTATAAGGATTCCCTGAAAAATACTTAAAGAGATAAGAAATAACCAACAAGTAACGCATGCTTGAAAATTATATTATTCTGCCCCTAATTATAAAAACTCCCTGTTCAAGAATGAACATGAGACGCTGCAAAGCTCAGGTAATTGTTAATGGCAAAATATCATATACAGTCCACTTTCAAGTGGCTGCATTAAAATAAGATAAACAAACATCACATTTGTCGAAGAGTGAAGCTCAGCTATTCTAAGCAGAGAAGACCGCACATTGAGTCGCCATACAAACGCTGCAAAGCTCAGCAAGTTTAAGAATAAACATCACATGGAGTCGTCCTACAAGCGACTCCGTTTAGATAAATAAACATAACATGAGGTCGCCTTACAAGCGGCTTCATATGTACTTAGGTTTAAGATTTTTGTATAAAATAAAGAAATGCTCATCAGAGCAAACAGTTCGATTCTAAACGTCGCCTCATCGTGTTGACTACACCCTATACGTGTTTCACACACTCCCAATTGTCTGTCAATTTAAACAGATAAAGAGGAAAAAATATATGAAAAAATAGCAATTGCAATGTTTCTGTTGCTGTTGGCAGTGTCACCAGAATGATACAGTGATGAACAAGTTGTTAAGCAGAAAAGGACATCGTAGTGGACGAGTGAGATGAGTAATATTTTTAATCGCATGTGATTCAAATGTGTATCTTATGAGTATTTAGTTTCGCTGTATTATTATTATTATTATTCGAATGCAGTCAAGAGTTCACAATAAAGCTTCATCTGTGAATTCGCATTCATGCAGCAATTTATCGTATCCCTTTGAACAAATCAATAAATCTGAATACGACATGTGTAAATAGAGCGTACAATTTGGAATGTACCCCGCTTCTCTTTGAGCCCAGTGCGGGATCATTTCTCGAGAGGCGCCCAAGGGCCAAATCGTTTGAATTTCTGTCATTAAATGGTTTCATTTTCCTTCCTTTCTCTTACTGGGTGCCGTGGGGTGCAACCAGAATTCGGTAAAATAAATTTTGCTTTGTTGTCAAGACAAAATATTTCGTATTACGCATACGATGCGTTGATTTCCTCTTTGCGCTCATAAGATGCTCTAAGCCTTTTGTTGGCTGTCACCAACCCAAAGCCCTTAAATCCTTTATTATACCCTGCACACATATAAATGGATAAAATATGGTATTTTCAACTTATGGAAAACTTTTTGCAAAATGTTCAAAACTAACTAACCAATTCTGAAGCTTTATAATTCTTAATCGTTACATTTTTGCAGACTACCTTTGTTATATTTAATATTGTATTATATTTGCTAAGTCTGAGAAACAGCGGCAGGGTATATTAAAGTTGACCACATTCTAGCCTTATCACCTCCTTTGCTACCTGTGTGCTGTAATATAGGGCTTGCATGCGGGTTTGTCAATACACAGCGATAAGGTGGTTAACAAATGGCCAACAACAAACGCGCCATGACCTTGCCACTGGGACGACATGGGACGAATATTTGTGAACAATTTATTGTCTACTTATCTGCGAAGTGTATAAAAAGGAAAAAATATGCAATACGGAGCACAGCTGGAACTATTCCCTTAATTTGCAGCTTTAGTTTTGATTAGCACCTACAGTTTTTTCATTCACATCAAACGGCTGTTTCAATTTTAAGTGCCAGCGAAACAATTTGTACTTTGTTTTGGATTTTCTTTTGTTTATCTTACAAGTTGAACAAGAAAACAATATAAAATATTGTTGAGAAAAGTTTTTCTCTTTCCATTTGCGCTTATTAAATATACCAAAGTATGCAGTGCGTTGGCGAGCAAAGCACCACCTTACTACCCCCCGCCAACTTTACCACCCGCTCACCTGTCGCGTGTTTTCCTTCATCTGCCTGCGCGCAATTTCCAGAAGCAGCCGCTGGCGCAGCACATCCAGCGGATTGACAATGGACAACGACGGCTTATTCCGCTTTACCAAAGAGTACTCATCCTGAAATGAAAAAGGCGGAAAAACACTATTATAAACTTATGTCTAAACAGCATAATAAATGTTTCTGAATTCTTATTACAAGAAGTTAGTCAGTTTGAAAGTGTTTGACTTTGTTAATCAGTTCGATGGAAGCAGTAGGAGTCTGAATTGCCAATTTGTATAAATTTTAAGAAACGTGAGCTTGCAAAATCTAAATAATGTATTTGTGGTTTGTTCAAAACATTTCTCAGGATAGGCCAAAAACCACAGTGATAAGCGTTTCGTGGATACTACTTAATTTTTATTTTCTCAAACAAACATATATAAATATTTACAATTAGCTTTGAGATAAAAAAATGTGCAAAGATCTCGAAATATATAACATCGGAAGATTCTATGTTATTTGCATGACTAATGAGAGAAAAACAAAGAAAACAGAAGCCGGTTTGGGCTTATTCGAAATTGATTGCAAGAAAAAAATCAATTAAGTGATTTGAAGTCGTTAGTAAAACTTATAGGTAAAATAAAATTGTTATTAAAAATAATTAATAATTGAATCAATACAGCTTTTATGGTTGAGTAAATATCACGTTTTATAAAATCTACAATCAAGTTTCCGTGTACACCAAACTAACTACAGTCTGATAAGCCTGAGTAAATGTTAGCACCCTCAGCAACCAAATTTATGCAGTAAATTTAAAATTTTGCGATTATTAATTCAGTTTTGATTATTCCTCACTGCCAACTCATATGCGATAATCAGGTCTCACTGAAATATAGAAAAGAACCGAAGGTTGAATATCTGCGAAATTGATTACTGAGCTAAACATACACCATATTAAGTTTTTTTTTTTATAGAAAATAACTGTGCAGTTAACTTAGTCTGGCTGACAATATATTTATGCGAATACTAAAAAAAGGGTAAGCAAATTTAATTGAAATTTTAAATCGAAATCGCGAAATCTATGTAGCTAAGAGCTCTGCTAACTGACCTGCAATTAAGTAGTCCGCAATGAAATTTCGCTTTTTTCTTATCAGTTACTACAATAGCGGTTAGATAATGCTATTCGCCAGAATGTCTGAATATCAATGGAAAGTCCCGAGAACCACGACCACTATTTTCTTATAAAAGACGGTACTGGCGGCAGTGCCGATTAGTATACATCAAGCAATTGCGAAATGAAGATCCTAACATTAGCAGTATTCGCACTTCTTTGTGCCATCGTCGCTGCCAGACCGAACGGCCATCTTAATGGTGAATGGGGTGATGGTCTTGGGCTAAGTCACTGGTATCAAAACGGAGACAGATGGCAGGGAAATTTAAACAACTGGCACAGAGATTCAAATGCCTGGTACAGACAACATCATAACGGACCCAAGCACGAAATGCATGCTGAACTATCAGAGGCACCAGACACCACATCCGAGGCTCCAGTGGAAACAACTAAAGTTCCTGAAAGATCCACTCCCTTAGCACCGGAACAGTCTACAGAGGCTCCCGAAGAAACTACATCCGCTCCAGAAGAGCCTACTGAGTCTCCCGAAGAAACTACCGTAGCTGCAGAAGAAACTACCGCAGCTCCAGAAGAGTCTACTGAGACTACCTCAGCTCCAGAAGAAACTACAGAAGATCCAGAAGAAACTACCGCAGTTCCAGAAGAGTCTACTGAGACACCCGAAGAAACTACCGAAGATACAGAAGAAACTACCGCAGCTCCAGAAGAGTCTACTGAGACTCCCGAAGAAACTACCGAAGCTCCAGAAAAAACTACTGCAGCTCCAGAAGAGTCTACTGAGACTCCAGATGAAACTACAGAAGATCCAGAAGAAACTACCGCAGCTCCAGAAGAGTCTACTGAGACTCCCGAAGAAACTACCGAAGCTCCAGAAGAAACTACCGCAGCTCCAGAAGAGTCTACTGAGACTCCCGTAGAAACTACCGAAGCTCCAGAAAAAACTACCGCAGCTCCAGAAGAGTCTACTGAGACTACCTCAGCTCCAGAAGAAACTACAGAAGATCCAGAAGAAACTACCGCAGTTCCAGAAGAGTCTACTGAGACACCCGAAGAAACTACCGAAGATTCAGAAGAAACTACCGCAGCTCCAGAAGAGTCTACTGAGACTACCTCAGCTCCAGAAGAAACTACAGAAGATCCAGAAGAAACTACTGCAGCTCCAGAAGAGTCTACTGAGACTCCAGATAAAACTACAGAAGATCCAGAAGAAACTACCGCAGCTCCAGAAGAGTCTACTGAGACTCCCGAAGAAACTACCGAAGCTCCAGAAGAAACTACTGCAGCTCCAGAAGAGTCTACTGAGACTCCAGATGAAACTACAGAAGATTCAGAAGAAACTACCGCAGCTCCAGAACAGTCTACTGAGACTCCCGAAGAAACTACCGAAGATCCAGAAGAAAATACCACAGCTCCAGAAGAGTCTACTGAGACTCCCGAAGAAACTACCGAAGCTCGAGAAGAAACTACCGCAGCTCCAGAAGAGTCGACTAAAACTCCCGAAGAAACTACCGAAGCTCCAGAAGAAACTACTTCCCGAAGCTCCAGAAGAAACTACCGCAGCTCCAAAAGAGTCTACTGAGTCACAGAAAGTTTCGGCGATGGTAACCGTTGTTCGGTGACCATCTAAGCCCACCCACAAACCAAAATAATAAAGCTACAAGCTGCTTTAAGAATTTCAATATTATTTATCAAGATCCAAATTAGAGTGTAGTGATTGTTTTTTATAGATTAAGTACCAAGTGCTGTCAATATTATTAGGTTTTATTTTAATTATATGATCGATTTTTCACTGAGTGTTTCTACACATATAAATTAAATATGTCACAAAAGTAATTTATAGTATAAACACGCCCTATCAGCACAAATGAATTCAGAGAATTATGGTTGATAAGTGTTTTCTTTGTATGCTCGACCATAATCATATTATTTACTGATTTCTGGTTGCTGTTCAGAATTTTAATCGCTTAGCAATTATCATCGTCAGTTCCGACACATAGTACACGGTCTCCAGCTCTTATCTGTTCAGACATCAAAAAACATGGTGTTCAATTATGGGTTGAGTCACTTGAGATTGGAGTGGTTTCTTTTTTGGCAGTGCTAGTGGAAAACTTGATGCGTAATCGATTATATTGCATCACCTGTTGATATAATTGACCGTACTATTTGTTTAATGTCTATAATTTTCCATAACAAAGTGGCGTCGAAGTGTTTCAATCTATTTACATACTACAACTGTGCAAATATATGGTGCATAATTGTAATTGCAGCTGTAATTCACCTATATAAGACCGAGATCAGCCAGCAAATGCAATTAAAAACTAACCATGAAAGCTGTAACACTTGTTGTATTCGCAGTCTTGTTGGTTGCTGTTGTGGCACAACGCGGTCCGGGTGGCCGTGGTCGAGGACCACCCGGCGGTCAAGGTCCACCTGGCGGTGAGGGACGGCCTGGAGGTCGAGGACGCCCTGGCGGTCAGGGACCTCCTGGAGGTCGAGGACCACCTGGTCCACACAAACCACCACGTGGCCCACCAGGTGGCAAAGATCGGAATGAGGATGATTGTAGCGACAGTAGTGACAGCAGTGACAGTAGTGACAGTAGTGACAGTAGCGACAGTAGCGACAGTAGTGATGAGAGCGACAATGATACCACTGAAGACCCGGAAAACACTCCTGATACCACTGAAGACCCAGAAAACACTCCTGATACCACTGAAGATCCGGATATCACTTCTGATACCACTGAAGACCCAGACATCACTTCTGATACCACTGAAAACCCAGAAACAACTACTGATGATAATCAGGATGAGACCACGGGTGAAAACCAGAATGAAGATGGCAATTAGGCTGAGAACCATAGCGATAAAGACTATAATCAATCGATGCCCCTTGCTGTCTACAGGTCAAGGTCAGGGTGATTAATCAATAAATTTATTTTGCGACTTCAACTGAAACACTCGTTTTCAATTACAAAGTTTTTTCACTAAGTTTTTAAACTAAATAATTAAAAATATATATAGAACATTCCTTATATGTTATTGCCAAGCGTCTACGACTATTTATTTAGATATATATATATATATAGAGTATTTGTAATATTATTTGGGAACACAAAATTAAACATTTTAAATTGTATTTGGATAAGATGAGATATACTGGATTCAACTTATATGGCTAGTTTTGATTAGAATTTCATTGTAATGCAGAGTAACCCCGCGTCGAACTTTCTCTTCTGGCACATTCTTGGTTGTTTTCATCTTATATTGTTATAAATTGCATTTACAAACTTGCATCATAAGTTTCCATTTCGAAATTCGCGCACAATAAAACTTTTAGCCCAAGCCCTAAATAGTTCAGATTGCCTTAAATGCTGAACTGGATGAATGAAGTATTCGCAATGCAGAAAGAAAAATGCCGTTCAAATTAGATAAATGAAGTATTTGCAATGCAGAAAGCAAACTGCTGGTCCAATTTTCAAAATCTGACCTTTAAAATAGGAAAATGAAAACCACAATTGAAGGTGTTTTATAGGATGTGTGAGTGACACCAGCAATACCGCAAAAGTTGCTCCTTTGCAAAGTTGTCAACTTATCTGTTTAGCAAGTATACTTAGTTATATTGTTCAGAGTGGAACTTAGTGAAAAAAACAGCGTGAAAACTTGAACTTTTGTTGTCAATTTTGTTAAAATAATTTTTTTCGCTATTAAAGAACAAGGCTAAAACTTTTATTTGTCTTTTCCTGAAAGGTAAATAAACAACCTATTGTATGTTTTTGTTCTATTTTGTTTTGTTTAGACCACAAAAATGGTCTAATGAAGCAAACATAAATCGTTTATAAAAATGTTTATTTGCAAAGTAATATTTATGAAGTATGTGATATCTTTATTGTGTTTTGTTTTTGATGAAGATGATGATAAGAACATTTACATGAAAAACACGATGTCGTTCGGTGAAAGTTAAACAAACCAAAATGATGGATGTGATAAGCACAGAACTACTGACAACTAAATAGTATATCATTAATAATTAAAGCGTTATGTTGGTTTAACCACTTTAATCATATCTTATAGTAGTGAAATATTTAGTTAAGAATACATTTGAAAAGTGGTTTTGATCCTTTTAACTCACTATAATTAAAGTAGTAATATGTATACTATGAGCGATCCAGAACACAGTTTTATCACATTTTACTAAGTTATAGTTATCGAATGCGTAAATACATTCAATATTAACCCTGATGGACCAAGCGTACAAATGAATCGAATATTTTTTGATTTCATTTAGGAAATAAACGAAACTTTGGTCAAAAAATTAAAACAAATGGTTACAAAAATTTTTTATGACAATTTGTTTGCAAATTTTTATGTTCTGTTTCAATGTTTTTTTGCAAGGTGTCAAGAAATTTTTCATTTCGGAAATGGATGCAAATATTTTTCATGAAAGAAGCATCATGGCACGCATCAATTCCTTTTGCAGGCCATAATAAACAGAAACAACCAATGAAATATGAGCTTCAAAAAAATTTATCAAAATTGACTGACAGCAGTTGAAAACCGCAAAGCAGAGAGGGGCAAAGAGTACGCACCTGTATGGTCTGTGCATCCAGATAGCCCAAAGGATATCCGTTGGCATACCCAGCGCCGCTAGCTGCCAACGCTGCAGCTGCTGCTGCGGCGCCCCCGCCTTCAACTGCGCCCGTTGTTGATGACGCACCACGCTGTGCGGTACAAACAAGCCTTGTGGCGCTGAGTAAAGTCAATACCATGGGGCAAAACCACGCTGTGGCTTTCATCATTCTGCAAATGAAAAACACAAAAAAAATAATAAATTTGTTATCAATAATAATTGCATAAAATATCAACGGATGCATGAATGGACCGATTAACGCAACAAAAAGCAGCTGCACATTTCATAAAACGAAACTTAAATTGAATTCCATTCTTTTGAATTTTGAAAAATTCCATAATTGCATGCTGGACAGAAAATAATTAAGAAAACATAATGATTAAATATTTTCTTAACTAGTGTTAAATTACTGCTTAACTAAAGTAAGTTTAAAATAATATAATATCTACTAATTATCGAGACATGTTTTCTTGAGTTAACCATTATAGTGTGTCAATTAAAGTTTTTTTTTTTTAATAAAAATCAGTAATTTGCAGTAGCTTTAATAGAATGCAGAATATACAAATACTTGACTACATTTATAGCATAGTTTTTGAATTTATATTTTCACGTCTTGCGTAAAATGCGGACATTCAGCAACTGCTAAGCAGATTACTGCATCATTAAATGTCAATTTATCAACATCAGACCATATTTATTATTGTAAAAAACAAATAGATAAATAGGAATGTAAAAACTACTCCCAAGAAATGTATCTGTACTTTGACTTTGATATAGCGCGTGGTTGGCGTGTAAAAATGGGTTAAAAGTTCTGCTTGGCAATAATATGCAACTGTTTGACATCGCTGATGTGGACATACAATTTATGACCTATGCAAGACCTCCTCTAACGGTGAACTCGCGACTGCAGTTGGTCAGAACGGCAACGCGATGGACTTTAATCAAATGACTTTTGCAACAGCCGCAGCGGAACATAAACGGAATGTGTGGAAATAACATAAATGGATGCCAAAGATGCCAGCATAAGATGACTGAGTTGAGGCACGTGCTGAAGCTCTGAAGATTCTAGACACTGACCCAATGAATTATCGCTTATGCCGTAGCCAGCTAAACGAAATTGTGTCAGGACAATTTGTGCGGCATCTCGATTATGTAAACTGCAAACAAAAAATCCCAAAAAAGGACAACGACTCGCGATTGGCCTACAATCTCCGCTTAACCCCAGAGCAGGAAGATAACAAACCCCAAAAAATGTCGACTTATTTATAAATAGAGTGAAAAAACCAGGCAAATACAGTTTTGCATGCGCAGTGCTGATTATATTAATATATATATTTATATTTGCTTGATAGACTCCAAAAAAGGGTAGACTGCATAAAAATAGATTTTGGACTGGGTAATTGTTTCCTCTGCTTTATCCATCGTCACTTCCTTACACTATTTTGATTAGTTTCTATCGGCGTTTATAAGGGCTTTGATTGACGCCCAAGAACAATTTGCACGCGGCTCGTCCTATGTGCAACAAGCTACCAGAGTTCACATATTTAATAATGTGGGTGTTTCCTCAACATCTCTGACATATTTCAAATTGCCTAATTTAATGTTAAGAACTCAACACTTGCTTCGCTATAAACATATAACTGAAGGCATTTTGAATATTTAGATCTTGAGTCTACCTTGTTAATCGAAAGTCAGCAAAATTTCAGACTCTAGTTTATATCTTCTGTTTATCAGTAGCTTTTTGAAAATAAATCATAAGTAAGCAGCATGTAAAACATGTTGCACTAAAAAGTCTTTTAGTATGCACTTAACTGAACTATAAAAATACAATAAGTAGGTCATATTTGCTCAAGGAATGTAGTGAACCAAATATATATTTGTGATTATCAAGATACACATATTTAAATAAAACTGCAAACTAATCAACCTGGCTCTCTTTAAACAACTGTTTCATATAACTTTATTGTGTGTACTATAAGCGTGTTCAAAATATATAAATAGTGTTTTATTAAATATGAAAAGCTATTAAATGATTCAAATTTATATGGCAACTGAATGATCCCAACTTATTAGTTTAGTTTTGATATTGACTAATTAAATAATACATATTTTCTATTTCTAGTCAACTTAATAGTTTTTAAACAAAAGCAACAACAGATTATCCCACATATGCCATTAGGTTTGATTGTAATATTTGTTGTACTTATTCCATCTTCTTTAGTTAGTTACAATTCGAGCTCTATTTAAGCAGAGTTGTCAGTGCCGGACTTAAGTGCAAATCTCTGGACGTTTAACTATTTGAAAGCTCTCAACACATCCAAATACTTTTACATACATAAGTAAAGGTAAAAAGTGGCATGATTCTGGCAGCTGTCATTTGTGTGGCATTTGCGAATATTGAAATGTTGACAGCATGTTGCATATGGCCAAATTCATTGACGTGTCAACTCTAACAACACAAAATGAGTGCCGCCACCTCTGCACTCTCCTGCAGAAATAACAGCTAAAAATGGTCAGAAAATATGTTAAAGTTCAGTCATTGAAGTTCCGTTCAGAGAATTTTGTCGGCCTAAAATGAAATTACATTGTTAAAATGCCATAAATCGAGAATGGCTGCATTTGAAGTTGAGCAAATAAATATTTTCTTGTTTGGCTGCGTGGCGTGTTAAACAGAACTTGGCAATGCAATAAAAACAGCCTTTGCCCACTGTAAATTGTGCGTGCCACACTCCACCGCAAATAAAGGGACTGCCCCACCAAAAAATCGTGATTGCCTGTAGCGATTTTGCCTACGAATCCATCGCTTTTATCTGCAAATTTAAAAATCTCCGCTGCAAATATATAACATATTTTTATATACAAGGCAGACAATAAAGCTAAGGTCTTCTTGTCTATTTGCATTTAGCATATATGCAAATAAATACCAAGTTGTGCAAAGTTTTTTGCTCGATAAAAAGATTTTTACGAGCTAACAATTTGATGTGCCCGTTGATCCATGAGCACAAAGAAATGAGTGAACAAATGATTGAATGCATTCATGTTTTGGCTTTAGCCAAATGACTTAAATGTTTGTTAGCGTTTAAAATATAGACATCAATTCAGTCTGATGAACTAGTGAAATACCTTCCAAAAAAAAAATGTAACAGTTGAACGATTACTCTGACTGCTTTTTAAGCTTTTATATTTTGTGGTATACCTTTTCTGGGCATATTAGATTAGGAAAGGGGCCACTTTCTTTTTTAACAACATTTCACAATATATGTTCACATCATTCTGTGAATAATTAACCAATTTAACGGAATTAAAATCGCAAGTTTCAGTTACGATCCAAAGAAACATTTTATGGGCCCAACAAACGTGACCCATTACAGAGAAGTCAACGTTGCCTTTCGTGCTAAAAATGGCAGGGTAACCAGTTTTCACACCCAATCAACAGTTTGTAAAAGAAAAATAAATCACTCATCACTGAATTACATTCTCAGGACACTTGAGACAAGTAGCTGCTGAGCAGTGTGCAAATTCCATTAAAGAAAACTAATTAATCGACGAGAGTTTCCTCATTGAGAATCTGTCACAATCACTTCTTCCGTCGCTTTTAATTTAAAATTAAAATTGGACGTGAACCCTAAATTATATTTTGAATTCAACAAAAATCATTCTGACTTAATTATCTGGGTTTTATTAATCGCTTCACATTTCACTCAAAGTACATGGAATTCAGTTGGCTCCAGAAAGGGGAAATGTACAAATTACTGCTACAGGCAAAATTAATTGCAAAACATTTTATTTAATTGAAGCTATATTGGCAATTATTATTTAAGCTCTAAAATAATTCAGGAGAAAACTTAATTTCACGGCTAAATAAATAACAACAAAATGCCTCTTCAAGTCACAAATAAATTTTGCATGTGTTTTTCTCTAAGGCATTTCTAACTAACATTTAAAAAAAAAGAAAAACTACACGGATTATTAAAATTTAAATTGAGTACCTCTTTTACCAATGTTGTATTTAATTTAAATAAATTTAATAAATTAATAAATGTTAAAATGATACTGTAATTTTATTTAAATATGGCTTTAAAATAAACTTTAATGTAAGAGTAAGAACTCTATATATTTTTATTTACTTTAAAAATGTTATGTATTCAAAGTGCGTAAAATTTAAATTGAAAATCAAGAGGGCCATTACGTGTTCAAACACACTCATTTCATTGAATTAAATAAATAAAACGTTCAATTGCATTTACCTACCAGTTATATTGTTGAGCTAGATTTATCCACAAAATGGTTTGAGAATATGCTTTAAATGCCACCAAGTGCAAATAAGTCACGTTTACGTTGTTTTTATTTTTTTGTTATTTCGTATTTTTTCACATAAAACGTTATCACGTTATCAATTTGTAATTGGCCAGGACAATTCCGTTTGATCCTAACCTGGCTAAATATTTATGGTTTTCAAGATATTCGTTGCGGCTGTTAATTTGTTCCAATTTTGATAACTGCTCACGCGCGACGGCAATCAAACGAAATTATATCGAGAAAATTTTAATATTTATTGGGCTTTTGAAAATTACCACAAAAATTCTATGCAAATGCACTTTAAAATTTTGGATTTTCGACAAGAGTTAACAAGTTGTTCCAGGTCTGTTCTGGTAAGCGGGCTAAGCTCTTCTGGCTGCCTTTTTGGAGCTGTGTTCGAACGCAACAGGCTGACGACGAGCGAAGAACTCAGAGCAGCCAGCGTAGGACACTTCTTTTTATATTGTTAGGCAAGGACGCAGAACGCTGAGCGCTGCACGAAGTGATTCCCAAACACGAAGCTGTGACGCGACGAGCGTCAGCAGGACGACGATAAGTACGAAGCAACAATGTGGAGCCACGCGACTAGTTATGAATGAAGCCATGCGGCGCGGACACCTTCGTGGGTAGCTCCACATGTTACCCCAAAAAAATATAAAATAATTACAATAAAACAACAACATTTCAAAGCCACACGGAAATGTTGTTGGAAATGTTGCTGCAACATTTTTCTTCTGTTGGTTTTTTACAATTATCGAACGCAATTAATATATTAATATTTAATGGGTTTTCATTTGCACATTAATTGTTTGCCCTAAAGCAAGTCGAAGGATTGACCTTGTGGCCATTTGGCTAACACCTTCTGGCAGCTGCGTCTGTGGTCAGCAGTCAGGTGTGAAATTGCTCGCAATTCATCTTCGTCTCTCGAAAAAGACACAGTGGTATTAATTGACAAATGTTATACAATTGTTTATTAATAATATATATCTCTAGACATTTGACATTCAATATGATATATATATAATAAAGCAAAACACAGAAGATTGCCTATGAAATTCATTACTAAATTAAATAAATTGTTCGTAAATTCTGGGCTCGTTTCCATTGTGAATTCTTTGGCCGATAACCATCAATTTTATCTTCAGTTTAAGTGCCGAATGGATGTGGATTGTTACAGTTGCTCCAATCCTATTAGACCTTTCGGTTAAATGAATTGTCAACAGTGTTGCGACCATTCGTCAGAATATTCCTTGCCCTCCTGCCTGTTGCTCATCCAGTTGAAGCTAAGCTGGAGCTGAAGCTGACACATTGCCATCACTTTTAATCGCTGTCGATGCGTGGTCAGCTGTAATTAAACACGTTGCCCGTCGCACATTCTCCTTTCAGCTGATTGAAATCTGTCGAAACGAAGTTGATGACATTTTGCCATGTAGCCATGTCTCTTATTTATTGTCGCAATCTGTTGTCGTTAAAGCAGAGAAAACTAGCAAGTTATCTATAATTGAGTTGTAAACTGCTAAGGATTTAGATTTATGTACGTGACCAGCATGAAATGTCAGTTAATATGGGACGAACTAGCATTCGATTTTTTAATGTGGTATATGTAGCAATCAAATCTGATATACCAACAATGCCTCAATAAATATTCATATATCAAATGTCAAATAGATCATACAAATATCATAAGATAAGCCTTCAAGTTAGGCAATTGATTAAGCTCCTTCAACATTATGATGATTTCTGCACAATTAAGTATGCTCGTGCTAAACTTTGGCAGCCCGGATTTAATTGTTTGTCAAAGTTGAACATTTTCATTAGCCAGGGCCAACAACTTGATTGTCTGTTAATAGCCGTTGCCGTGCAGCAATAACATAATCATTAACGCTGCATTTAAGCTTCGAAGCACTTGAGTTGGCTAAGAGATAAACTCATTAACATGTTGATTAAAATCACGACAAGGTTCAAAACCCCGCCCAAACCACTGCGCGTCAATCTTTTGTTTGATTTGCGTAATCAGTCAATGGGGTCTGTCGTCAGTTTCTAATTGTTCAGCGTCAATTTGACAAACGCTCAAAATGGCGAACGTCACTCGGCTCCCAATTATGTTGCCCCCTGGGCATCTGCCTCTGTATGGTGTCAAGGAAAGTGGGAGCAATCTTCACAGCTGCTGTCGATAAAATGAAGCAATTATTAATTTATGACCTGCTCTTAACTTGCCTACAAAACTTGCAGTATATGCGCACAGTTTAATGCATTAGCTGAACTGTTATTATTAAGGAATGAGTAAAGTTTCAAATATAACATGCAATTTTATAAGATTTATATATTGAATGAAATTTGACATGATTCAGTAGTCATTTTCTGTCATTGTTTTAGGATTCAACTTTTTGCAGTATTCATTTGATTAATATCATAATTTTTGAGCGGCTTATTTCGGCATTTGGTTCTGAAGAAGCGCTAAAAGTAAAACAAATTACGTCCAACTTCTAAGCAAGAGGCAAAAACAAAATAGCTGGAACCCCAAAAAAGTTTTAGCACAAAGCAAAGCAAAATATTTAACTAACAAAACCGAATGGAAAAGTTTTATGCTTGGACAGCAATAATTATCTAAAGAAGTTTTTGCTAAGAGTAGCTATCAAAGTGGTTGACGCTTAACTTTTGGCATTAACTGTGACTTCAATTTATTTAGATGACCAGGTAGGCTTTGGACTTGTAAATATTATGGTTATTTTAACTGTTTCCTTTTTGTGTTGTCAACTTAAAATTTGCGAACATTTATTTGCATTTAACTCGCTTTTCTGTCAGAAAATATCGCACCATATTTTAGTAAATTAACCAGTTATGAAAATCGGAAAAAAAAAACAATAAACCATTTTTTTCAATATTTTACAATCCAAAAAACTTGGTAATCTTTTTTATTTTGTTTTAGAAATATGTTTTGTTATTAGGAAAACTTTTTCTAAAATTTAGAAGTGCATGCCGTAATTTTTACAAAAAAAACCCTTTCTAAAACTAAGAAACACGTAATTAGCTTACTGGTTTGCTTTTAATATTAGAGTTATACGTTTAAATTCCTGTGAAATCGTTAAAAGTTCTTTCCGAGTTAATGAGTTTTAAAAACTAAGTATGTATATGATATTCAATAGTGCTTTTTACTTATTAGAAAATCAAATCATTAAATAATCATTGCCGCCAAAGTTGAGAAATCTTTTATGAGTGTACGAATGCACAAAGCTGATATATTTCACAGACCTTGATTTGTTGTTGGCAGCGAGCGATTAAAAGTGCGAACAATAGTGACACATTCAAAATTCACGCCCACTGTTGGCAGGCATTTGTCAACTGCATGTGTCGGTCCAAAATTTGATTTATGAGCATGTCGCGAAATGTGCGAAAATAAGCCAGATAAATCAATAGAGTTAGTTTCGATTCGTCTCGGGGAAATTGGATGGCACAGCTGGAGTGTGAGTTCATTTTGCTGCCCCTAATTGCATTATTTTGGGTAATTTAGGGGTAAAGCCAGCTAATTTAGAGCTGCACACTTAATTTCATTAGCCAAAAAAAATAACTAGGTCGAATATGATACGAATTATTTTTCTTTACAAAGTTAATGTTTGTATTTTTATATAATAGTAGTTTCTTGAGTTTGGCGCGTAGAACTTGTACGTTTAGCTTTACGCAAATAGTTGCTCAACAGTTGAGCAGCATTTTGGCAACCAACTATAGATGGCGCCACCACCACGCTTTTTAACATTTCCTGATTTGATAGTATTAATAAATTATATATAAATATTATATATATACTTTACATTATTATATATTTAAATGTATTAACTATAACAATAAAATTATTTTAATTCAGATAAGATTAAATATCGTCAAATTGCTATCGATACTTGTTTGATCACTAAGCAATTGTAATAGGGACGAGACGATAGTATTACTACACTGTCACAGTGACAATTATATCGAGTATTTGTAAACAAATGAAATATGGTCTGGGTTTTTCGACATGAATAATGTTTAAAAGTTTGGAATATCATATTATGTCTTGAGTTAGCTGTTGTAAATACCTGGATAGTTAAATGACTTATTATGTGATTGTTTAAAACAGTGACCTACTACCTGCGATTGGTAATAGGTACAGTGACTGATGCTCATCTCAAGTGTTCTATCATCGCAAGAAAAACAAATATGGCGGAACGAAAATGCAATGAGAAATAAAACAAAAATTAACTTATTCGCAATTGCAAGCAAATCCGAAACGCGCGTATAATGTGCAATTAAAGCGCATTACCGAAATTAATCGCTTTCTCACATGCACATATATGTGAGTGCGTGTGTGTTTGTGTGCGTGCGTAAATGTGATTTCTAGCAATGCGATTTGCAAAATCTACACAAATACAAATTTGTTATTACGTGACCTCGAGAAAGCCGCTAAAATTGAAAAATAAAAAACCAAATATAAGCAGCAAATGCAACATCGTCCGCTGTACCGTTAAAATGCCAAACTGATTAGGTACGGCAAACAAGCAACAACAATTAACAACAGCAACAAAAAAGCGTTGCTCAGAAAATAAATAAACCAGGCGGAAAATGTCTGGCGGACGCGACAGCAACGCCACCAGTGGCAGCAATAGCAACGGCAACAGTGCAGCGGCAACAACAACAACAACTACAGCAGCAACCACAGCGACGACTCCAACGCAGCAGCGTGCTCGCGGTCGTCCTGCGAAGCGGGCAACTTGCACCTGGTGCGGCGAGGGGAAGTTGCCGCTGCAATACGTGCTGCCGACGCAGACGGGCAAAAAGGAGTTCTGCTCGGAGACGTGCATCGCAGAGTTCCGTAAGGCGTACAGCAAAGGAGCGTGCACACAGTGCGACAATGTTATACGCGAGGGCGCGCCCAACAAGGAATTCTGCTCGATGCTGTGTATGAACAAGCACCAGAAAAAGAACGGTTCCATGCGACAGCACAGCGCCTGCAACACCGCTGGCGTCGGTGGCAGCAACAGCTCCCACAGCACAACGGATGGTGAACGCAAGCTGCTTAGCAGCGGTGCGCCGGCGCCAACTGGTCCCTTTCAATACGAGAGCTTCCATGTCTTTGACTGGGATGCCTACCTGGAGGTGAGTCTGTCGGCTCTCCTTAATTACAAACCTAATCTATTCTGTTTTTCTCGTGGTAGGAAACGGGCAGTGATGCCGCACCGGCGGAATGCTTTAAACAGGCGTTAAATCCGCCCAACAATGATTTTAAGATCGGCATGAAACTGGAGGCTCTCGATCCGCGCAACGTCACCTCCACCTGCATTGCAACAGTGGTGGGTGTCCTCGGCTCCCGATTGCGGCTCCGCCTCGATGGCAGCGATTCACAGAATGATTTCTGGCGCCTTGTGGATTCGACGGAAATCCATGCGATTGGGCACTGTGAAAAGAATGGGGGCATGTTGCAGCCACCGCTAGGTTTCCGTATGAATGCCTCTAGTTGGCCTGGCTATCTTTGCAAGATACTCAACAATGCTATGGTTGCACCCGAGGACATCTTTCAACCGGAACCGCCAACGCCCGAGGTGAATCTGTTTAAGGTCGGCCAGAAACTGGAGGCGGTGGACAAAAAGAATCCGCAACTGATTTGCTGTGCAACAGTTGATGCCATCAAGGATGACCAGATCCATGTCACATTCGATGGTTGGCGCGGCGCCTTCGACTACTGGTGCAATTATCGGTCGCGGGACATTTTCCCGGCTGGTTGGTGTGCGCGCAGCTGCCATCCGATGCAGCCGCCCGGCCACAAGTCGCGCATGGACTCCAGCTCCGGGAAGCAGAGATGTGCCCGTCCCCGTTATACAGTTGTTGCCGAATCGGATGCCATGGTGGCTGCCTCACCGGTTACGGCACATTTTCATACCAATTGCAAGGGCGGGCCATTTATCAACGGATCCAAGCTGCCCTCGATGGTGACGGGGCCAACGCATCAGACTCTGGCCAAGCTCTGCTTGCAGGAGGTGCTCGCCGCCAGCACCGACACCCAGCAGCTCTCCAAGTTGCTCTTCGCCCTCGAGGGCGATGTGCACATTGTGACCGCGGCTGGCAAGAATTTTACGGTAACTTCATATTAATTAGAGTCAACTCTGAACATTTGAAGCATTTAGAAATGTGTGTTTATCAAGAGTAAATTTTCAGAATAGTTGTGTGTATTGATTCTCTACCAAAATGTTTCGCAATTAGTAATCGTCTGATGCTCTTCTAGGTCAAAATACCATCGCCGTTGCGCATGAAGGATGACGAGAGTCTGGCGCAGTTTATCGAGACACTGTGCATCACATGCCGGGCATGTTCGAATCTCATCTCGTTGCTGCCGGAGACCGAGGAGTGCAAGAAGTGTGTGATGAGTCGCAAGCGACAATTGCTGCAGACGGCAGCAACGCCGCCTTCGTCGCCCGTTTTGCCAGAGAAGCGTGCTCGTCAATCCAAATCTGCCACGCCTACGCCCACATCACCGGCGGAGAAGCCGTTGATTATCAAGCAGGAGGCGGGAGTTAAACCGCAGCCAGCAACAGCAAAACCTAAGGAGGAACTAAATCATAATAACAACAATAACAGCAGCAACAACAACAACAACAGTAGCAACAGCAATAGCAATAATGGCAATAACAACAAGATGAACATCAAAACTGAACCGAATGGCATCACCTCCTCAAATGTCACAAGCCAGGCGCTGGCGCTGCGCAAGGTGCGCTTTCAGCATCATAATAACAACAATGGCAATAGCAGCCAAGACGCAAGCAGCAACAATATGGTTGCCAACAACACCAACAGCTCCGCCTCTTCCACCTCCTCCACGTCCAGCAGCAGCAGCAGTAGTAACAACTGCAGCAGCGGCGCGATTCTCGCCGGCGGCACATCAAATGCCAAATATTTAGCGCCACTTGTCGCCGAGGTGCATCCAGAGCAGATGATCGCCAAGCCGCCGAGCAGCTATTATAAATCGCCGACAACACTGTCGTCGAGCGCATCGTTTCCCTCATCGATATCCACGCCTTTTACCTCACAGTCCGCCTGCCCCGCAGCGCCAGCTGCAAGTGCCGCCAAAGCGGCGACGGCGCCCGTGGCGGCAGCTGCAGCTGCATCCAGCAGCTATGCAAGCACAGTGATCAGTTCACCCCAACACAGCACAATCACAGCTGCGTGTTCGCCGCTGCGGGGGCAACCCATCGACTGGTCAATCGAGGAAGTTATCCAGTATATCGAGAGCAACGACAACTCACTGGCCGTGCATGGGGATCTCTTCCGCAAGCACGTAAGTCCCTCCACCTTGTAAATTGAGGCGTGCAATTGAAATTATATTATTGTCGAAAGTTATAATCATAAATTTAATATGTATCTTTGTGATCTGCAGGAAATCGATGGCAAGGCTTTGCTGTTACTCAACTCTGAAATGATGATGAAATATATGGGCCTGAAGCTGGGGCCAGCCTTAAAAATATGCAATTTAGTGAATAAGGTGAATAATAATGGACGACGAAATAATATGGCTTTGTAAATGGAGCAATTTACGTCGAAAAGCAATCGTATAAGGGAAATGGATATGGAACAAAGAAGTGTTAACAAATTAGTACCTCCTTATAAAGTATAAAAGAAAAAAGATAACAGAAAACAAAAAAATACAGATAAGAATACATGATTTGTAAATGATGTATGTGTTTGGGCATTTGTTAAGGTGCCGCACATCTAAAATATAATTTTAATATTTAACTTCACAATAACATTCTAATGCGAATAATGTTAAACATGCGCGATAAAAAAAAGGAAACCAAAACAAATGTCGAGCAAAATCTTCAAATTCCCAAAAAAAAAAAAAAAATAAAACGCAAAAAACTCATATTCGAAATATCAGTTTTTCAAGCAAGAAAAACGCGTAAAACAAAGAAAACAAAAATTATTTATAATGCATAAGCATAATATTTATTACATACAAACGCACACTAGGCACACAACAACAAAAAACAAAAACTAATAAAAGAAAAAAATTATATTTAATAATATTGTAATCGAAAAAAAAACAGCAGCACTTTGAAAAAATTGTACATAATTTGTCATATAATTTTGTAATTATACATATATATCTATATACATATTGATTGAGTTTCTTAAAACGTAAAATTATTACAATGTTTGCTTAATTTTAGCAATTTATTTTAAGAGTATTCAAAAAAAACAAAATAATTGTTTAATTTTATTTATAGACACGTAAGTTATACATAAACCTAAACACAAGTAGACACTGAATAAATTACAAATTTAACTTTCTCTATAATCACTCGATGTGCTGATAGCATAATTACACACACCCAGAGACAGATATGTAGATATACAGACACCCTGGTATGCAATATTTTTCATTATGTTTATTTACACACAAACACTGGAAACTCTCACACACATCCACACATAAAATACTTATAACATACATTTAGTAAACTGTATACATTATTATTAATCATGATAAAACCAAATTATTCACTTGGCCATCTGTGTCTGCAAGCCAAGAATGTTGAGATCAATAGGCATAGCAATACTCGTCTATCACTCATATCTAAAATTCCACAACTCGAACAGTAACAAGCGATAGTCGAGGCCATTCTATACTTCCAGATAGCTCAGAACTCGAAAACATAACTAGAGATAATTTTTGAACATCTCTCGATCTCTCTTCCAACTAAAACCTATGCCTTCGATTACGTACACACAGATACACTACATAAACATAAACTGCTTTAGATGATTTTACATAAATATATACATATAACTTTCGGATGGACACAGGTAAATTTCGTATATAAAGACACATTGCATATAATCGTAAATTTAATCAAGAAAATCATGTATACTTGAATATCCCGTAATACCCTTTGGCTAAACTTTAGATACAAATATATAGAAAAATTACCCGACATTTACCAAATGCGTACAGCGCAAATAAACGACTAATACCTAAATTTAGCGCAAATGAAAAAAAAAACGCATTAAATTAATAACATTATGGAATATATGCAAAAAATAAAAATAAACATAAATGCAGTATTCACCCACTCATAAATACACAAATACACACACTCCTTTACTCACACGCTAGTTCAAATACACCCACACACAAATTATTATTATAATGTATACTTTTTGTTTTGCCATTAACATTAAATTGTATACTAAGTGAATAGTTATTTAATTCATTTCATGTTATGTATGTATAGAGAAGAATGACAACATTGTGTCAGACAATTGAAATCTGAATAAAGCAAAGTATATACATATATTATAAATATCTTAATACTATATAAGTCTATAGCTAACAAATTACGTTTATTCCAAACAGGTTTTAGGTCTAGGTGCCGCCATACTACATAAAGTAACCTTTTCATCTTACTTCAAACGAAAAATATATAAACACATCAAATTCAAAAATGCTAAATAAGTCAAAAACATAACTATTTATCTCATTTTATTACTATACGATGGGGTTCCGTACATGTGGGGATGATTTGTGGTTAGTGAGTGATAGTGTTAGTAAGTTATTCCTTGTGAATAGCGGGAAACATATTCCAGCTGGATGTTCACCACACGAATACTTCCCTACACTGCTTGTTAAAAGTAAACATCTAAACAAGAAGTGCAATTGTGCAAGAGAACAGCCATTAAATAGGGTGCCCATACCCAAACTAAGACTATTCGATGAAATCTACAAGGATAAATTGCAACCGAAATCAGTTCCAGGAAATCGTGGTTTGACTTTCAAGCGCAGAGAAGAGAATCCAAATAAACCTAAACCCATCCGTCACTGGGGTCGTAATATTTTAGGAACAACTTCGCATTTTTAACCTAGGCGCTTCAGTCAATGGAATCATAATCTAATATTCTGGTATGACGGTCCAACAAATGATTGAACACTTTCTATATACATATATTTTGTAAATTTTGGCTTAAAAAATTAAACTTATTACCATTAAATTATCTGCTCTGCATTTTTTTAAAAGAAATTTAACATTTTTTGTACTACTGTCGAGCACGATAGTGGGCAGCGCACGAATTGAATATTTATTTAGCATTTGTGCTGTGTATAAAGGTGAAAGAAAGTCAACAAAAATAAAATTAGATTTATGTGTTGTTATCGGAAGTTAGGGAAACTATTCTAAACTACAACAGATCGCGTTGCAACAGCAATTCTCTTAGTATGTCCAGTTTGCAAGCTATGAATGGCAAATGAAAATCAACTGCTGGAAAAGGACAAACATTTCTGTTTTTGCCATGTCATTGGCCCACAGGCTGTTGATAGCCGCACAACAAAAACGTCCAACTTATTTTTATTTCTCCCTTTTTTTACGCCTTCCTCCTGTCAGGCCAAAATGCGTCGCTGCATTTACGATTTGCGGTCAGTCGTCGCTTTGGGGAAGTTGATTTCGATTTTTATTGGTTTTAAGCGATCATCGTTCAATTTATAGACATCAAATGACAATTTTTACTGCTTTTTTTTATGAATTCGAAACTGGAATTACAAAAAAAGAAGGGAATAAATAAATTGGATTTGGCTTGTGGTATGCAAATTCATTGGCTGCAGCAGCTGAAGTTCAGTATCCTTTCTGGTTCGAACTTTATATATATCGTTCTTTTAATCATATGGGTAACTAAAGGAAAGCCCAACTTACGTGGGCAGAGTTAATGAAGCTGCCATTGTTAGGACACTCAACGGCGGAAATTCAAAATCCACAATGCACAATGCACAAGGCCTGCACAAAGTGTCTAGACGAGTAATCGGGATGCGGTATGCGGGAATCAGGGTCAGAAGTTGGAAGTGGAAGTGGCTGTTGGATTACGTACAACAATTCTTTTGTGATTGAACTCTCGAATGTCAGCTGTATCAATATTGTTGCAGTTCATTTTGTTTGCCCTCGACAAATAAAGCACTTTGTGCAGCTCCCAAAGCTGCCCGAGGAACTATTTACCATTGGCCGTTGCCACTGGTCAGTTGGAGTAGCATGTGGGCATGGTCAATTGAATTGGCATTGGCAAAACAGTTTCCTGCCGACTTCTGCGGGCCATCCTTGCATGTCACATACAGAAAAAAAACAATCTATTCATCGTTTTACCCTCCGGATCAGAGTTCAAATTCAATTGCTGAACTTCAAGTGCATCAGTTTGATTTATAATTTATGGAGAGCCTGGCAGCAGCTCAAGCGATAGAGAGAGCTTTACCTATATATATATATATATATATATATATTTATTTATATGTATTTCAAGGTATATAACGCAGTTATTTGCATTTGTCTACTTCGTCTTGGGCAGAGAAACTAGACTCCTTATGAGTTTTTGTATTTTTGTTTAATTGTGCACCTCAGCAATGTTGTTAAGAAACAATCTGTAACTTTTAGCATTGGTCAAACTACCATTTGTATTAAGACTTAAATTACGGTGTGGAATTAAACATAATTAGCAGCCCGAAAGAAACGTGAAATCTTGGTAAA
Organism: Drosophila demipolita; assembly: GCA_035042405.1. Classification (NCBI taxonomy): domain Eukaryota; kingdom Metazoa; phylum Arthropoda; class Insecta; order Diptera; family Drosophilidae; genus Drosophila; species Drosophila demipolita. The sequence continues at coordinate 3,491,536 of JAWNLI010000349.1, read as the reverse complement.
AGTTAAAATCGGACAAATGTAAAGGAAATTTGTGCGCGTGAAGCCGTGTGAAAGTTGTTTCTTGTGCCGACGTCGTCATAAATAAATAAAATTCTACTTATACAAATGTATAAGTGTTTGTGTGAGTGTGCGTTTAGGTATGGCTGTGTGTGGCACACAATTTTGTGGAAATCATTTTTTGTTTTCGCTTTCATAAAACTTTGAAATAAATTACTTAAGTTGTGGTTGGAACTCGACTTGGTTCTTATGGGATCTGATTTGGTTAATAATGAATTATTATTATTCTTCATTTTTCATCACATATTTTTTTACTAACATTTAAAGATAATCTTACAAATGATGAAATTGAAATATAAAACATTTGTTTATTATATTTCATTACAGTCGTAAGTGTATCTAAACGTCGCTACCGCACAGAATCCCTTTTGACCATAATTTCCTACTTGCTTGTTGGCCGGAAAACGAGGCAAGATTTACGTTTGCAATTTGCAGTAGGAAACTACAAAAGGATAGAAAAATATGGAGCAGCACAACAAGTTCAACACGTTGCGCGAACAATCGAGCGCAAGAAAAATGGAGGATGCGTTGTTGGTTGCTGAGGGGGCGAGGGCAAAGAGTTATACCCGTAATTGTCCACCAATAAATTATGAAGCTAATGCTGCTAGTTCAGATTACTGCACATTATATAAATGCTTGAAGCAACCACTCAAAAATAATGAAATTAGCTATTCCATTTTATGAGTGCTTGCAAATACATTGAGCTCAAAAATGTAGATATTTCTTAGTCCTTCATTAGACATTAAATTATGCATAATTGATTAACACAATACTGAATAATGTAATAGTATATTTTTAATTGTATTAATAGTAATTGTCTCCTTTGGTATGTTTTGAACATTTTTATTTTCTCTCAAAACATGATTTATAATCATAACTTTTCTAAACACGGTTGAATCATTGATTATATTTTCAAGAGTGTGCTTAATTTGTAGCTTTCCTAAAATAAGTTGGCGAACACTTTATAGTCTTGCACTCCGGAGTAAGTATCCTGTCGTCTAAAATGATTTAAAAGTTTAAAAACATAAAATAATCATCGGATTGTTTTAGAATTAGTAAAGCAAATGTTGCGATATCTATTCAAGTTGTAAGCATAAGCTGGAAACTTGTTATTTTGTTGAGCTTAGTTTGTTGAACTTGTTTTAAAACGAAGTTGACATCATTTGTTTAAATTTGAAATGACTTACCTGTGTTTATGTTTTTGCCAACTTTTGAATTAAAAACCTGTGCAATGCCAGGCAACTGAATTAATTGCAATATTTTTGACATGAAATGCAGACAGCAAGGATGTGGAAGGATATACGTAGGCAATGCAAACACACAATAATCAAATACATGTGAAATGTTAAAACTTTCTAAGTGTCCTCGTAGACCCAGCACTCATATCCTTACTCGGGCGCATATTCCGCAGAGCAGTTCAATGCACCGTAGGGACATGAGTAGGAAATTATTAAGTCACAATGGAGCAGCGGCATTAGAGACATTTGTGCAGATAAAAATGTATTTGAATTTCGCCGGGTGTAGCTGAAGCTGAGTCTGGTTCTGTAGCTTCACTTGTCGTCCACCTGGTGGCAGACTGACTAGCGATGTGGATGCGACAGGAAATTCATCAATGTCTGCAACGTCTGTTGCCCACATCCGGGAACGTGTAACCCAGAGCGGCAATATTTTTCAAACAGAGCTTAAAATTGCCTACAAGACTGAGGAGCGATGCAAGGCGAACTAAGTAGAATGTTGGTAAATGAGGAGATGATTGTGTAAGAGGATGGCAGAAGCTGGCGGCGAGGTCGGTGGTGAGGTTGTGGTTATTTACGACCCGGAGACAGTGAGCAAACCACGATAAAGGAAGCCAAGCAACTGCGGATTCTTTTTTTAGACAAGAGGAAATTATGAATTTTTGTTGCTTCTCGCATTTACTTCATAATTTTCTTTTTTAAGTTACATATTTTATTTAAAGTAAATAAATTTCAGAAGCATCGTGCATTCTATGTAAAGTAGAAAGTATATTTTAGCAAAGATTATGGGATTGACAAGTATTTATGCTACAGGGAATAGCTTTTTTTCAAGCAATATTATTTAACACTGACTTAGAAATTGTCAGTTTTAAGTTCTGCATGCAGAACAATACCTTCAACAATTATAAAAAGAAATTTGGATGTATTTATGTGGAAGCATTTTAATCTGACATGACTCATGTTTGCTGTCTCAAAATCCGCTGTCTGTTTGGCCAGTCACTTGTCAGTGGCACTCGGAGAAGAGCGCAGAGTAAAATTAACAACTTGATCCTTTGTCCAATCAGTCAAGCGCACTCAAATGCTCAAATCCACAAAAGCAAAAGCTGCAAAGCGAGTGAGGCAAGCCACCAACTCAACCCACATTAACACCACTCTACTCCAGATGCGCCACTGTGGGTCTGTGGCAAGAACTTAAACAATATGTAAATTCACATATTCGTGTGGCCAAAAATGAGCTTAGTCAGCTAACAGCCAACAGCCAACAGCCAACAGCCAACACGGCCAATAGACAGATCCAGTGAAGCGGAGAAAAGAAGGAAAAACAAAATAAAAAATAATAAACAAAATGGTTTGGTATAAGTTGGCTTATTAAAATTTAGACTACGATTTTCATTTAGCATACTAAGGAAATTGAAAATTTAAAAGCTTTCAAGTCAAATTAATACTAAAAAGCTGTGCATTTTTTTTTAAGATAAATACATTTTGATAGCATAGAAAAGATAATCCCATAAATTTTCCCTAACTGTAATCAGCGACATGGTTTTAATTCCATTTTACTATACTGATAATAAAATCATGTCAAAAGATTTAAATGATTGCATTGCTAAGTTGAAAGCATAATAAATACAATGTTTAATTATCTCTGCTCCAATTATACATATTCATAAGTCGAAATTGTTTTTTTTTATCAAAGTCGCCCCTTAATTAACTACAGTTTTTTTTATTGATGTTTTGTTTTTTACTTTTTTTTAAGTACTTACATACTTACCCATTATATAACTATAAAAGCCACAAAAAGCTTAGTTGATATTGTTTTCTGTTAATAAAAAAAACTCAATTTGCTCTTTACACTTATGCATAATTAATTAATTACTTTATTGATTTTCCCTCTATCCTTATTTATATTCGAATTACATTTGCTCATTTTATAAGTGTGCAATTTACATCAATATATTTTATTGTAATATTTTTTTTTTGTTTTTGCATTATAATTATTGTTTTCTGTCAAACTAACTTAATTGTTACAAAACGTTTTTGGAATTCACATAATGTAAGTCCAAAGCATTAATCTCCATTTTGTTCATGTGTGTTTTGCAAAATCTCGATGCACTTTTTGTGCCACACTACAAATTACACACTCATTCACACACACACATGCAGCACTATGTATTGTAATTCACAATACTTGAATGCACTGATAGGAAACATCAATCACAATATATATATAGTTTATATTTCTTTATATTTATCTTTGTATATGCATATACATATATATGTAGTTTCTTTAGATTGAAATTCTATTGAAATTGAATGCCGCATTCAAAATGATTTGCATTATGTATTTCACATTCGCGTTTGCCACTCAAATATACGATTTTCATTTGATTTGGCTCTTGTTTAATATTTATTTGTTTATATTCGGTATTTGGAATTACATTCGATTTGTTTGTCATGCTTATTCAAATGCGAAGCCTCAATTATTGCCATAGTCCTCGATGAATGTGTCGATTATGTAGCGCTTTACCTCGTTAATAGAAGTCCTTTTGTTGCTGCACTGCAGCCGCTCCTGGTGCTCCGGCAATACAAGCAATTGCTGCAGTTCCCCCTGTAAATATTTATGGACAAAGTGAATGGGTGAAAGTTGGCCAGTTGTATGGCAATTATCTGAATATTAAGTATTATTACGCAATTGCAAGGCGTATGCGTTATCGCCTGCATGCAGAATTGAAAGTGAATAACGTAAACGCATCGCTGCATTCGCAGTTATCGCACTAATTTGTTTGTCAATGCAGCTGCATTTCTGAAATTGCTTGTGAAATATTGCACATCGCTTTTTGCGGCGCTGTGGGCGGTACAACAGATGAAAATCCATCGGAAGATTAATTGAAAAAAAAAGTTGAAAAGTTTTTAAATAGTAACGGAAAAGCAATTATATTGTAGTTTTCAATCCTGTTGAAAAAGTGTACCAAACTACTTCGTGTTTTTTTTTTTACTTAAAATACTTAATACTGAAGTCGATTTTTACATAAAGTTTTGATATATAGAACTCTATTCAACACTTATTTCATATATCTTAATATGTGTTAAGCTCTCGATGTTAATGATGACCTTGACAAGCTTTATATTATTTTTTGTCGTCAGTGTAGTCAATTACTTTCGAATTTGTCCCAATACTCACATTAAATCCACGTCCAATTTCCACATCCGCATCCAGGGGCAGCGTAAACAGTCGCTTCGAGACAACAAAACTGTTTGTCCACAAGCAATCGACGTAAATCGATATGAAATCGCCATTTTGTATGCTGTGTGTATGGCAAAAACAAAAACAAAAACCACAAAAGAAAATATAGCAACAACAATCAATGAACAAAATGTTTCCACATTTTGCGAGGCGCAAATAATTAAAATTCACAAGAGTATTATATACAGTGGCATAGATAAATGTGCCAACGGCCGATGACAAACGGCGCCCACTTTAACCAAGTGTCAATTTGGCTGCCTGTTTTGTATGTGTTGTGTTGCAAATAAGCGCCCCACACCACCCCATCCCCCACCCACTGCACACTCAGACATACGCTGAAAGCAGGCGGTACTCGATACTCATGTGTATGAGTGGTTGTGCGAGCGTGTGTGTGTGTGTGTGTGTGACAGTGCCTGCTATTTGCATGTGTGTCAAGTGCGTATTTCAAGTGTTTTTGGCCATGCTAATAAATTGAAAATGCAAATAAAACGAAAGTGTCAACGAGGACGATGGCCATCAAACCAAAAACAAACCCACACAACCACATATACACACACACACACACACACACACAAGCTAACTTCCAAGCACGCTCAAAGTGGGCACACTTTTTGCCAATTTTGAACAACAACAAAAATAGCCACAACAGTTGCAGCGGTAATAGCTCCCCTCCCTACTGCTCCCCGTCAGACTCACCTTATGGCCACTTGATGCCAGCGATAATCATATAAATTGAATTTCACCGGCAACATTTCCGTTGTGTTGTCGCGTTCCAGATACAAACGCAGTCCATCCTGGCAAGCCTCCAGATACAGATTGTGTGTGATGTTCCGTATGGAGAATAATGTGGACGCATTTTTCGTATCGTTCTGCAAAAGAGGACCTTAATGAGACTGTTTGCCGACTTTTAGGAGACTATAACTGTCGTTTATGCTTAGAGTTTTTCAACATTTGACAATCAAACGTTAAATGAAATGACAGTGAATCCAAATGGAACCACAAGCGGTGAAGCTTTTTAATATTTAATAGCTTATGGATGTTGACAGCAAAAAACTAAAATATTTTGCAATTACATAAATGTTGAAAAAGAAAAATCTATAGTCGATATATTTTAATATTTCTGCTTCAATAAATTTATGATTTTAATTATTGGTATTTTTGGTGTTGATAGAAAGGAATAAGAAGTTTTTTTATTTGGATAAATATTTTTATAAAAATATATACAAATATTTTTTTTTTGTTTGTCTTTGTTGTACCTTTGCTCTCAGTGTAATCATCAGCGTAAAGTTAAGCATATTCCTCCAGCTGCGAACGTAGCCCATATTTGAGGGCGTTGATGAGGCGGCCACGCCTACAGAACCTGGGGTTGTCAGGTCTGCCAACTCAGCAGGCAACAAACCCATTGGTAGGCTGTCATTGCTGACCGCAACGGGTAGCTCCTCGTTGGCCGGCATCGGCAGCTTTTTATAGAACTTGAGCAAATCGCTGATGTCATCTGTTAATGGGGGTAAACGCATGCAACGGTAAATGACTTGGCCCACAGTTGTGTTTTTACAGTAACTACAAACGTTGCATGCTGCAACATTGCACTTACCGCTGCACTCAAAACTGTTGCAGTTGCGCTGCTCGATGTTGTAGCCCTCGCAAAGCAGAGTGGAGAACGCCAGACTCTTGGCCGCTTTGCGTTTCTTGTGCTGATTATGCGCACGTGTCCGGCGACGGTCATTACGTGCAACTGCTGCTAGCACAAAGCGGACACCTGTACCCTGCACCGCTGCCCCAGCTTCATTACCGTCACTTGTTAGTTCAACTGGCGTATCTGTCGTTGGAGTCAACATGGGTTTTTCTGCTGCTGCTGCTGCTGCTGAGGCTGCTGCTTCTGCTATTGCTGCTGCTGTTGTTGGCTGGGCGAATTCATGCAGTTGCTTGGTCATCTGCTGCGGGAAGTCACCAACGGCTGGCTGCATCATCAACACAGCATCCTCGCTATCGTCTGCAACCTCGTTGGCAACGTCGTCATGGTTGAGCACTTCATTATTATCAGCATTGAATGCGGCTGCTGTTGTTGCAGCTGCAGCTGCAGATGCAGCAGCACTGACATCATTATTTGCCTCGTCAGCAACCACTTCAGTATCCTCTACCTGTTCATCGTGCTGCTCTAGCTGCTCCTCCGCTTTCTCTTCCTCCTCCTCATCGTCATCGACCTCATCGTCGTCGTCCAAATTCAGATTCATATTCATGTTGATGTCTACAAGTGGATTGTCTAGCAGGCAGCGCCTGAAACGCTGCTGCACACCTTTGCCGCAGGTGACGCTGCACAGCGTAAAATCGCTCCAATCATCCCAGCCTAAAATTGATAAATTGCTTATCTTTCGGATATGGATTGACTGCTTATAAACTTCCAAAAGTCATCTTAACTTTCTAATCAATGACAAAGTAAGCACTTTTTCAACTTTATAGCATTAATAAACGTGAAAAATGTATTAATTAGTGTCTAATAAACACATCAATCTTTTGCCTTTATAAAATTATAAATAAATAAATAAGAAAATTAAATAAAAATCTGTGTAAAATATTCTAAATGTCTGTATATTTTTGTTCGGCTCCAATAAACCAACGTTAATATTTTTTATATATAAATTTATATAATAAGTTCATATTTTAATTGTTAAAAACACAGAAAAGGCAAATCAAATGTTTTCGATGGGCATAGAAATGGAAATTGATGCAATAATTGATAAACTACATTTTCCATTAAGTATATTAATATTTTTTTGATTTTAATATTTTACTTATTGCCTGAAGCGATGCTTTAGAAATGTGTTTTCCTTTCATTTTGTAAGCAACTCGTTTTGTAATATATATATATATATATATGACTGTATGTTATATCTATATTCTCTATATTCTCTTGTATATATGTTGATATGCATGTATCTTTTCTCTATGTATATTTTTTAACATAAGAGTTTGGTTTTCATGTTCGTCTATGTCTTTTACCGCAAAGAACTCTTAAATTGTTGCCACCATTCTGTAGTGTGGTATATATGGGTGAGTGTGTGTGTGTGTGCGAGTGTGTGTTGTTGTTTTTGTGTTTGTTGGCGTGTGTTGGTTATGCTATCTTTCTCTTGACACAAAAGTCAAGTGTTGCATCCCCCAAGTGCTGTAGCCGGTTTGCAAGCCCACCGTGCTTGTAATGTTATATCAGCACGGCAGGATGATCGGACACAGACAAACCAGCAGCTAGTCGCCTGCTGCGTCATCATCATCGAAGTATATCTTCTTTATATTACAAAGTGTATTTTTTCTTGGAGTATACCGCATGTCCATGCACACAGACATGACGACAAATTCGCTTAGTAATTTCGATAGGCTGCCAGTTATCAATCTTCATCATATTGATCAAAAATTTGAAAGGGATGAATTTAAAAAAAAAAAACGTACAACAGGAAAAGTTGCAACATAATTTACCTAAGGGCTTTTTGTTTCTGAAGTACCCAGCTGTCAAGCAAAAAGAGAAATTGTAAGTCTTAGAAGGTCTGGGAAAATAGTTTTACTTTAATACGATTTTTCCCCTTCACTTACAACTTGTATACACCAAAAAAATTATATAATATAACTTTTATTAAGAAAAATTGTTGAAATATGAGATGAAAATATATAAAACATGATGCTTTTAGAAAATTGTATGGACCAAACAATTTACAAGTTACAGGTAAAAAAAAAATGCTTGGCAAACTTTAAAGTTGAAACACTGTGCAATTTGATTTGATTGGCAATAGTTGCTGAATTCGAACCATAGAGTTGCTCGAAAGCTCTACAAACATCCGCAAAGGAGATTTACTGAACAATGCAACCGACATGCGAAATGCGATTACCTAGCGGAAGTGGTTCTTGCAACAGCAGCAAATGTTATGAGTTGAATAGGGTCAACTTACCCAAATGCTTCCAGATATGATTCTCGAATTGCGGCGTCCAACGATGCAGGCCATTGATGCTGATGTGAAGCACATCCTTGTCGGCAGACACGTCACCAGCACCTCCGCCGCCCAAGGCTGAGCCCATTGATGGTCGCTGCATTTGCCTCGAGGCAACATCGGCGTCCGAAGTGGCAGGGTAGCCCGTGCCAGTTACCGCTGAGGCAGGCAGCAATTTGCCAAAAGCAATTAATTCCGTGGGCAGCATTTTCAGCATATTAGCATCGAAGCATTGCAGCGGCTGCAATGTGGCATTCAGTTGTCTATAGTCAGGGGAGAGGGGAAAAGAGGAGAAAATTAGTGTGTTAAGCCAATAAAGGGTCAGCACAAAATGAAATACATTTCAACGAAGGTATACTCGGTGGCTCTGTAAAATACTCAATAACCTAACCAATAAAAAGAAATTTAATTTAAACTGTTTGTGTTACAAATATTTTATCACTTTTCTTTTGCTTTTCTGTTTAATTCGAGCATGTGTAAAATGTGGCTTGAATCACTTAGTGGCAATTACCGCTCATATCGATTTTTAAACAAAAGCAACTTCTGATAAAACATACATCTTATTTCTTAGTAAACCAAACACATTCTTCTCATTTTCAAAACTTGAATTTAAGAAAACTCGGCTAAAAATGTTTTTGTTTAATTCAAACATGTGTAAAATGTTGTTTGAACAACTGAGTGGCACTTACCCCTCATATTGATATGCAGCGCCGCTGCCACTCCAAGCGCTTGAACCGCTGACACTGCCAAAGCCGCGTCGCACTCCGCTGCCAGATGTTCCATCAGCTGCCAAGGTGCCATCGCCATCGCCATCACCGGCAACGGCGCCGTTAGCCATTTTGAGCAGCGAGGCACCTTTGTATATCGTTTCCGGTGTTAATGTTATTAAAATTGCGGCAGCATGCGACGTGGAGACTGACGCCCCACCAGCCTGCTCGCTCAGCTCCGCATCGGTGAAAATGCGAGCCGCGAGAGCCTTAACAATTACGGGGCTGGTGCGAATCAGCTCCGCGATGCCTTTGTGTGCACAGCGACGCCGATCTGCGGTCGACGGTAACGTCGATGTTGACGTTGCAGTCGGCGCTGCCGTTGTCGCAGCTGCCGCTAGCAGCGGCAGCAGCAGCATTAAAATGGCCGGGAAATGTGTGGGGGAGTGGCGATTATGTCGCTTGGCTGCGCTCATTCTTGATGCAGCTGAAGTGGACGCCATTGGCTCTGCCCTAACTGTATATTGATGTATATATATATATTTTATCTCTTTGATTGCGCCAGCGAAATTCGCTCAGGTTGGCATTGCAGTTCCCTTTATCGCTCTGTGGCTTAAAGTTACATTCGCCAAAAGTCACGTTCCTGTCCAGATTCCTTTATGAGCCCCACCAAGTGCCGAGCACACTTAAATTGCGATGACATTCATTTCAGCGCTGCAACGATAAAATGCACACTGAGTGATATAATAAAAGATATAAAAAGGGACTGATAGATGGGAGAATGGCAAAAAATCATTTAAATAAATTGAATGTTATGCTTAGGTAAACCGAATTTATGATTATGATTGAGCGAAGTTGTGCAAAGTCAGAGAAGAGATAACAGTTCGTCCGATGAGCAATGTAGGATAATGTTAGTATAAAAGATAAAGATTGTGACAGTGGGGCAGCAAAAGGAAAAAGAACCGAAGCGAGAAAAACGAAAGATGTGATAAGGCTAGTAAATTGCAATGAGAAAACGATAAAAAGAAAGCAAAAGAAATTTGGGTGAGAACTTCAATAAAGTAACCCTTAGCTCAAAGTGAGAAGGTAAGCTAGGAATCGAAGCGATAAAAGAAGCAAAACAGAAAGTGTGTCTACTCGCCATGCATAGAGGATGTTCAGAGGTACAGTGAGAGAACTGCAACGGGTTTGAGGTACCACAAATATTTACATGTCGCAAGCATTTGCCAATTAATTTCCAAGATAAAAATAGCTCAAAAAGCTAGCCCATCGGTCTTGATTACCCTCTCCTTCATTTGCTCTAGCAGAACTCTGCAATTTATTAGCATATTGTCTATGCAACTGGCACATTTACGTTAAGTACGCTTCCTCTTTTGGGGTCACATACAACAGCACGTGCAACACTTGACCCATGCTCCTGCAGTGTTGGCTCATGTGTAATGTTTCAGTACACAATTTATTGCAGTCATTAAAATTGAAGATACATGGTGTGTGTGTGCCTTAACTTCTTGTAGCTAAGACCCCCTTGCTCCACCTCCCTTAAACTGACCAGAGAAATAATTAAACGCAATCCTTTAGTGCAGTTCATTTAAGTTATTTGCACTGGACACCGTTCAAACTGATACGATGTCATCCCCGTCTCGCCCGTTCTCTAAGTATAGATGTGTGCATTGGCCATCAAAGTCAATGCTTTCGCTCTTATATCCTGCTGCAGGAAATAAATATCTCGATTAAATATTTAAGCTATTTCGTTCAACTAAGCCGGGCTAGCAGCAAAACGACTGAAATGCATTGGCAACGCATTATCCGAGACAGCAGGCTGCAGGATGCTGACTGCTCCGTCCAGCTTGCTGGTGCATCCTTGCCAATATAAACGTGCAATAATCAAATAGAATTTTTACGCACATAAGCGCTGAACTCTAGTCTTCCTTATCCTGCCAGCATATCCTGCAGCCTGATGCCCCTGCTTGCTGCCTGCTCCTGAAACAATGCGAGTAATGAAAGAGCAAAACATTTTGCCAGATAAATGTTGGATCCTGGCTTCTGGCATTTTGCGTGTGTGTGAGTGTGTGATTGCGTGTGTGTATTGGGCTAACAAAGTTACGACTGGCACTGAAATTATTCGGTATGTGCATATCCTTCGCTGCAGGGGAATCCTTTTTTTCGCCAACAGAAGGAGTTATGTAAAATAAAACCAACCGGCCGTGCAAAATTGAGCTCTCAATTGTTTTATAGCATTGCCTGTCCCAGTAAAACGAGAATCCAACACCAACTACAACAGAAATAAAAACAATATAGACAGCAAGCAGTCCACCGTAGAAGCGACCGACTTACGGTCTATGAATTGCCCGTATATTCGAATCGGGTACGGTTTCTCCATTTCATTCCGTTGGCATTTCCCATTTCCATATCGTGGCCATTCGTCAGGTCACTTTAAACTTTCAGCATAGAGGGCAGCAATCAGTGTAATTGTTATTGTTTTTTGCTTTTTTATTGCCTTTTCCATTTGCATTTTTTCTCTTATTTTGGTTAAAGGGTAAAATCTTTTTGCATATTGATAAAAGTTGAATCTTGTCACAATCTCTTAGAATCATTTGAGTTGCACATAATCTAGTTAAGAGCTAAAGCGATGCAATTTTCAATTATTTCAGTTCATTTCGTTTCGTATCTTGAAGCTTTGTTCAAACAAAAAGTATCAATCAATAATGTAGTTATGGCAAACTTTATTTTATGAAATGCGTAAACTAAAGAGATAAAAAATAATACAATTAACAATGGAAATTTCAAAGCACAATATTTTATTATATTTTCTTAGCGTAATTTCTTTGTTCATTTCTAGCCTTTGTCACATTTGTAACATATTTAAAAACTTTTTTTTAATATTTATCTATCAAATGTAATTTTTATTTCTTTATCAAATTAAATATGAAATAAAAAGTTTTCGTATTCCCATGCAAAATTTTTGCCCCAATCAATTTGACGTGGGACCAGTCGTTCACCCGTAAAAAAAACATGGCCTATTTTAGTTTTTTAACAAAGTGAAACCTAAAAAAATAAAAAATACATTTCGTATGCGATTGATTAATACGAAGCAAATCGGACAACAAACTCGCTGGGCAAAAAGGCAACATTAAAAAATGAGAGACCATTATTACAAATAAATTGAAGGCTGGCTATAAGTCTCCTAACGTGTGTTATAGTGTGTGGATATTGGTATGGGATTGCGTAAGTTGGTCGTTTTGTTAGCAATGCTCGACATGATTGAATATCAAAAGCCAGTTGCCGAACGCAAATCTCTAGCATGTTTTGAGCGATTCCCCAGGCACCAACCCAAACCCCAACCCAAACAAACCCGGAGCAACAGTGAGAGGGGGCGTTGGGTTGAAAATTTAACAAGTACGACTCTCTAAGGACTCGTAAAACAGATAGCCACCCGCTCGCATGCCTGGCCAGAGTTGAAAAGCGCCGCACGTTTTTCGTAAAGTTCTACAAGTGGCGCAGGGAGATTTGGGTACGGAACTTGGCCAACGGCTGGGTCTGACATCTCTTACCGGCTCCCTTCTCTGACTGCCTGCCTGTCTGACCGTCATTCTGTCTGGGAGGCACATTTTCTGCATAAGCCAGCAAATATATATTTTGTGCACAAATTATGCCTTAAATGCCCCTTGGATGAATCGTTTTGCTCTCGACATTTTGTTAGGGGCTCTGAGGTTCTTGAGCGTTCCACACGCATTCGCAATTATCCTCGGGGACAAGTGTCGTCTTTTATCAGCACGAATGATTAAGGCCGAAATGTTTTAAAATGAATTTTATAGTTTCACCTCAAACAACCAGACATTCGTTGAGCCTTAATCTGCCCCACCATTATGCGGATTACGGCAACTGATATTCGTCTTCTAAGCATAAATAATGCTTTTTGCGTTTTCTCTACGTACTTAAAACACAGTAAAAATAGCAATAAAATACTCAATTGGCCTCACATATGCCACACAGATATTCGGAGCACCGAGAAAGAGAATGCATGAAAAACCTAGACAGACATTAGAGCTCCACTTTAGTCACGCATACACATGCCACATGCCATAGAAGTGATATAAAAAACACATCACAGTAGTTTGATAGGTGTCCGTATCCGTTGTCAGGTTGCCTTTGCCATTCGCCACGAGCTCGTCCAGTTTTTTTCGTTCTTTTCTTCTGCCACAATATGTAAATTATTTTACACCCATCACAATTGAGCCACTGTCAAGGGGTCTCGAGAGGAGCTGTTCGTTGGATGCGTTGGATTATTCCCTTATTCGCTGAAAAACTTTATCAATGAACGCAAACATTCCTGAATAACTTGAGTTGCTCTGCTCTAATACCCTTTCACAGAGTATTCTTACTTTGTCATTTTGAATGCGCTTTCAAAACTTGAATACAAGCTTTGTTAGCATTTAGATTTAAGGCATTGTTCGTATATTGTACTATCTCAACAAAATGCGATAACAATAAAAAACTGCATTAGTAATGGCTAACAACTGCACAGGAAATATGTCTGTCAGGGTATTTCAAATTGGTCTTGCTTCATCGGCTGTCTTCATCTGGTTTTTTGTTGAGCCACGCAATGTGGCTATATTAAATTCCGATTTTATTGATTTATATCTGGTGCCTCCTCTTTTTTTTATTCACTTAGACAGCAGCAACAGCTTTGCGCATCTGTCTTGGCGTTGACAATGATAATATAATCACTAAAGAGCGTTTTTCTTTTTTATTCTCGCTTTAAATAACATGAAATTCGTAGATTTATTGAAACAAAAAATTATTGATTTTCAAGCTTTTTGGTTTTCAGTTTGTTATTTGAACTTCGGTGTTTTTATTTATTTCAATTTACAGACTTTCAGTTAAATAAAAATGCTTAGCATTATTTGTAGAAATATCAAACCTATTAATAGTTGTTTAACCTCTTTATCTAATTTTCTAAATACTTTTAAAAAAAAACTGATGGTCTTAAAAGGGTCGCGTAAATCAGTATTTGTTGTTATTTAGTTTACCGATTTATCTTATAAGAATAAGTTTTTCCCTTCAGCACAGATTTGAAATATTGCGTTTATTTAAAATGCGCAAAGGAACCTAAGCATCTCACTAATGCCAGCATTTATCAGGCATATAAATTAATTTCTCTGAACTCCAAATTCAACAATAATGATTTTGCGTAAATCCATTTAATAACTAAACAAATAAGAGCATGAATTGAATGGTCTGAGACGTCGAATATATTTCAATTTTCAGCTTCTGTATTATGCAAAGTCATCTGAGACGAAAGTAAATTTATTGCCCATCAGCAAGGAACAGCAGCAACAACAACAAAAACAAGAATTCCAAAAGGTTGTGTGCTCCATTAACTAAAAGCCCTGCCACCGGAAACTGAAAGGATGTTGAATGTGGCCGTGTGCCCGCAGCGCATTCCAACAAATTTATGCGCACAATTAATTTTAAAATCCTAATCTCAGACAATATCAACATGGTTAGAAGAGAAATTGGATTCATGCGGCAAATACCGCATCGAGTTTATAAGATAAACACCTGCTGTGGGCGACTATTATTGATATACTCAAGAAGTAAACAATTAAGTGAGATTTTCTTAAGTGTGCTCGACTAATAGCTATCTCTTAAAGAGGTTAAAAGTATTTCCACATTCATTTTTTCTTGTTTCAATAATAAAAATAATTATTTAATCTATGATGTTAGTCTTGTACTAAATGGTGTAATTCTTGTTATGTATATAAAGTCTAACATATTTAGAGAAATTGAAAATAATCTAACAAAAAATTAACATATCAGCATAAAGAGCTGATCTTAAATGTTTGTCATAAATTTATTATTCGCATTTGCGACCCGTTTTTGTTAAAGCCTAATTATTATTATTGTTCCTCTGTCTTATCAGTCCAATTAATTACAATCCAAGCGGCTTATTTACTAATTGGATTGGAGTCTTAATTTTGCGCAAGCTCTGATTAGACGCCACCCTTAAATACCCACTTTTCTGGCTGATAAGGATAGACAAGCATAAATGTTAACTGTTAACTGTTAACCCGTGCAATTTAAGTGGCCTCCATCACGCTTTAATGAGCACATCAAATGCGAACTTTATAGGTAGAGCTGCCCGCTTAACTGGAAACAGAGCCTTTTGCGCTCTGCAGTGAGTGCTACTCATTCACTCTTTACAGATGATAATTATAATGCCACTTAATGGTATAAACGCTATAACCATGGAGCCTTCTCTTATTATGTTTCCCCTCACTCCGCTTTAAATTGTTGTGGTATTATTCGCTTAACGCTCAGGAGCGATCAAAAAAGTTAAATAACTGTTAAACACTGGGTTAACTATACTATCATTTAAAAACGTCAGTTTTAAATGCAAAAAGAAAAGAAAAGAAAATTATCAATTTTTTATTGCTCATTTTTGCAGGCTAAACTAAAATATTAATGTGAAATAGAAAGAATAACACTGTTTATAAAAGTTACCCAAACTGCCCGCTTATTAGGCAACTCCGCTCCTGTATTGTCGGTGCTCGTAAATTATGAACATTATCGCTTAGGACATTTAACTTGCAAATTACCATAGATCAGAATACCACACAGATGCGGGCGCTATAAATGAACACACACACACACTCGCACACTCAAATTGCTTTTAGTCAACATTATGTAAAGATTATTTTTATTGCGTTTCTCATACAATAATCATGAAATATTTTTCAGTATCACTGCTAAACTTTTCGCTTTACAAAAGGGGAGCACATTAACCGGTTACCTTTGTTATTGTTATCATTTTTTCACAGACTCTCTCTGCTATTATTGCATATCACATTAGCAAAGTTTGTCTGCCATTAGCAATGCAATTTCTACGTACAAAATAAAAGTGAGTCTGAAAAATGTTACCAAGCATTCTGCTTTCTGCTGCTCCGCATTCAATTATGCACAATGCGGCACATATGTCCCTAGTATCTTAGTCCTGTACAGGCGCATAAGTAAATCAAGCAGACTTTGAGGGACCAAATAACACACAGAGCAATATACATATATTGTTACTTTTCCCATTTCCTTTTATACTCTATTTCTATCATATATAACTGTTGTCATTTGGAAAAAAATCTGAAATATTTAAGTTGATTTTTATTAAACTCAAATCGACAGGAATTTTAAATTAAAAATTGTTTTGATGTTGAACTAAATAAACAAGTTATTTTGCTATACCCATGTGACAACCGAATAATATATTAAATTTAATTCCAGCTTATAAATTTAAATAATACAAAAATAATATCAATTTGTCTTTTAAATCTATTATTTTTTTTAGCAAGAATATGTATGTGTGATGGAAGATGTTACCTTTTATAGATACTCTTGTGCGTGTGCTTGTTGCATTAGCTGACCTTGCCACGTTTTTATTAGGTATCCATCATAATAAATTTCTGGCTACTGGCTACGGATGTTGTGATTGCGTATAAATTACACTTGCAAATGTTGCAGTATGCACCGAGAACGCACAGACCAAATGCACACACTAAATTATGAAGTGTTGTTTATTGTGGCAGAAGATTTGCAATTTCATTCATGTTGTATCTTAAGCTGGTCATTGCTCAAATTTCACACTTGGAGAAACACACATTCGCCTAGAACTTTGTCTAAGCTATTTTAATATTTTACGATTTCGCACAATAAAGTTGTTTGCTTTTAATCTGAAAGTTTTAATAAAATGTTTATGTTCGTCCTTTGCAGCGTATGCATATTGTGATTTATGCTACAATAATTTATAGTTTGCTATTTTCTACAATTTAAATTTAGCCACACAAATTTTAATTAGTTTTTAAAACACAATGACCGAATTTTATTGACCAGAAAAATTAAAATTTAGCTAAATGGTAATGGGGAATTTGAAGCGCAAATTTAAATACCACACACTTTAAAATAATAAGAGATATGCGAATAAAAGGTAGTATTTATTCATTACAAAGTTAATTATAATGCGGATATTATCAGAAAGAATAATATTTATTTGTAATTAAGCAATTATCACACAGTTGGTCGCCAACAATTTAAATTAGTTTATGGCTTGTCCTTTTTTGTGCGCTTTTCTCTTTGTTTCGTCAACGTTATTTTTTTCTTCATTTGTCCAGCTAATTAAATTGCACGCAACCACAATCAAAAGCTAATTATAGTTTATTTAATTGAATTTCGAAACATGCTGCAACACATTTCCGTTTCGCGCCACAATTTGATGAAAATTTAATTAAAACTTAAAATTGAAATTTGAATATCAAACTTTTGATAGGCTAGATATTTTTTTTTAGATTTTTCCGATAGTTGAATTGTTGTCATGGCCACAAGAACTTCACACTTTACGAAATAACCATCTACAAGTTGTCCGACACAATTTTAAAGTGGCAACTTGTGCTTTTAGTTAAATTTTTTTCGGCATTCAATGAACGCGAGACGCAAGTCAACTGATTGCAAAACGCTTGTGGCAGCTGCTTATATAGTGTATCAAGTTAACTTCAATGCGACTGCGCGGATAAAGGGAGTCTTGGAGAGAGCACTTGGAGAGAGTATGCACAGGATGCCGGCTATGTAGATTGCTCTTTTAGCCAGCACTTGGCGCTGTTTTGTTTACATGGCGACAGCTGGGGCCAAAGGCGGCCAGAGACTTGGCATTTCATCGCAATGTTGTTTAAGATTCTGCTGCACATCAATGTAAGTGTGTTGTGTATGTGTGTTGTGTGTGTGTGTTGTGTGTGTGTGTGTGTGTTTGCGTGTTTAAGTATGTGGGTATTACATAGAAGTTTTAATTGAATTGCGGCTGCAAGTTTTTAACTGCATTTCGCAGAGTGGAGCAATGCTGCCACAAAAGGTGTGAGCCAAGTTTTCGCCACAAAACTTTACAGCTTTAAAGTTTTTCACTTTTGACGCGGGTTTACTTCTGTTCTCTTCTGTTCTGTTTTCTGTTTTGTTAATTTTTGTTGTTGTTTTTTTTCTTTTGCATTGTTTTGTGCGCCCTTTTTTATTCAGTTTCTTCTTTTTTGGCTAGTCCAACAATTCAGTTGAACAAATGCAAGCTTACAGCAAAGCGGACAACATGCAACACGCATAAGCCGAGCCGTGTGGTACGTGCAAATGCGGCGCTCAAAAGTAGGCAACCTCAAATGATTACTTTTGGGTGTGCGCGTGTTGTGTGTGTGTGTGTGTGTTGAGCACCTGTTGTAATTGTTGTAAGCTTCGTTGTTTTTACTGCTTTAAATGTTCTTTGCCTTAGTTTGCTTCTTACTTTGTCTTTCCTCCAGATACCGCCTGCCGCAAAAGTTTTGATTTCGCTTTTGTTTAGGTTGCCGCACTTGCGGCTCCATTGTTTTGTATTGCCATGGCTTATAAGCACCCTGGCAGGTGTTTTGATTTATTGCGGTTTGGTTAAGTGCAAGCAGCAACTTCATTTTAATCCCCTTAGCTGGCAAAACGTTTTCTGCATTTTGCCCAGCAGCTTTTGTTCGCCGCTTCACGAAGTAAAAACACAAACAAAAAAGATTTGGAAATGAAGATTATGGGTATTTAAAGAGAAACAAAATATGAAAATATATGTGGCAATGCCCATACAGACCTAAATACGACAGCTGATATGATATATTGTAATTTAGATTTTCCATCTGCCATCTGGTATATTTCGTTCAGCACTTATTTAAGAACGTGTCATAAAGTTTTCCTTTGATGCTATCAAGGGATATTCTTAAAATAACTTTTCAAGATTTCTCAACAGACATCTAAGGACAACGAAATACAGTATTTAAGTATATACATAATTTATTTGCTATGCGGCACAAGTTTGATTCTATGCCATCGGTTTTTGCAATCCAACTCATTTCGTATGCTCTTTATCTGCTGTGTTAACCCACTTAGAACAATTTAAGCACTGTGTGCCAATTTCACACCCACAACGACTACGACAACATCAACCATTTGATTCTTTGTGCGGCTGATTGGTTTCAACGCTAATTACAATTACGTCCCCATCCAATTGCCAAGGGTGTTGCGGAGGTTTTTTCTGTGGAGCTGCTCTTGACAAGCCGCCAAACATACCCATGCATATTTTATTCTCTTTGTAGTTCAGAATTTTCTGGCGAATTGCCTACACCCATTTACCATTTTCACCACTTTTCTATTGCCACACTCAGAGCTGTGTTTTAGACACTATGCTGTGTGTGTGTGTTTTTTTTTCTCCTGACCACGATTCGTTTGGCATTTTGTAAGTGTAACTTAATTTGTTGGTGCAGCACTGCTGTCGGAATCGGCGTTGTCCGCTGTAGCCAAAAACCATTTGGTAAATGCACAGTTTTGACACCCAACCCCGCCTCTGCCACGCCCAATAACAAGTATATATGGCCCGGGCCTGTCTGGTCTGCCCTCGCATTTTCATTAGTACTCAATTAATGGAGCATGATCTTAATGGCTTTTCAACAACAGGCAGTCCAAATCGAACTAAGCCGATTCAGCCAAACACCATCCGAAAGGAGACAGGGGAAAGGACAAATTTGATGACGAGGGGGTGGGTGTAAGGCGTGCCGTTTGCTTTGTAAGCCAAATCAGCACATCTCTAATTGGAGGCGAACACAGGATGCGATGGAGAATTCGGCTGAGCGTGCATTGTGAGACTCATTGTGAGCCGCAGTCAGTCGCCTGCAAAGAGTTTATTACTAACCAAAAAGCCAAAAAAAAAAATAGAAGAATATTTGACCACAAGCACTCAACAAGCTTGCCACCCTTGTACCAAAAACACAAATAAAAAGAGAGAACATTGCAGTCGAGTGTAGAAGACTGCGATATACTTTGACACCAAAAGAAATACCAGCTTATAAAAGGTGGCAAAGAACAAGATGGGTGAAGTCAAGAAATACCGTCCTAGTTTGCCCTTTGTGAATTTCGGGGGTGGCTCTGATTGTGGGTGTGGCCGACATAAAATTATTGGAAGAGTTTCGCAGTAAGCTTCCTTCCAAGTTCGATAACGGTAGCTCTTAAGTTGCGTTCGCTCTGGATTCTGGGTGTGGCAGAGTCTAGTAATCTTCTTTCAAAATTGGTAACTGTAGCTCTAAAATTGCCAGATAAATGCTTAATTCTTTTAAGGGGTGTGGTTCAAAATTTTTTTCCTGTTTTTAAACAATATACTAGCTTGGGCTTGGTCTGAAACCAGCCAGTTACTTTCCAAGTTCGGTCACTCAATCTCTAAGCTGATATTGAAGATATGCGGAAGATATCAACAAACAATTCTTTAAATATTAACCTTCGCCATTATGGGCGCATGTGTGGGCGTGGTTGTGCAAATATTTCAATAATGGCTACCAGTAACAAACGTATAAACGTAAAAATTTTACAACAACCGGACAAACGAATTTGGTGACAGTAGCTTTTTAATTGTGGGACATATATTGCCTTATCGATTTGCAATTATCGTTTTTATCGATTTCCTAGACCATTTGGCGTATTACTCCACAGACGGACAGAACAACGGGCATTGCTCAATACCAATATACCATGAAACCTTTGGTATCAAAGTATAAAAAGAGAGAAAAACGATGGAAGATGTGTTAACGTATTTGCCTTGCGTGTTTGAGTTGATCGTTTGTTCAATTATGTGTTGTGGGTGAGATGTCAATATGTATCCATGACTGATTGGGGCAGTCGTCTTGTTTGAGGCCTACATCAATCACTGGATGAGTCTATGGCTTTGAAGTCTCATTTAGCCCATACACAGAATGATTTATACGTGTATATTTTGTGCTTAGTTGCCAAATGAAATGGCAAGTGCTAAAGCAATTATTAAATTTAATGAGAAGGTATTATGTTGTCCCTGATGGGATGGATATCTTTTTGGAAGTGTATTTATATATGTATATATAAACAACGTATAGCTACAAATACGCTTTAAGGCAGAACTATAAATGTATATTTGGCTAAAACGCTTTCATATATAGGGATAAAGTAAGACAGCATCCAAAAAAATATTTATAGATATTAAATTTACTCCATTTAAAGTGGGTCCAAAGGAAGGGGTAAATTTACTCAATTTAAAATAGGCCTATGAAAAGGGGTGAACATTTTAAGTCTATACCTACATCGATTTTCTTTCTTTCTTATCCTCTTGTCTTATTTCGTTAAATAAATATTTGCATTACATAAGTTTTCCCAATCAGCACTGATCCAACCGTTCCCTTCTCAATTACCTGCTTACAGTTTAGCCCATACGCATTTGCCGGCTTTATAAAGTGCGCGCAAACATAAATTCGAATGAGTTGCTCTAAAAAAATGTAAATATTTATTTTGGCAATTCGTGCACAAAATGTTCAATACATCTTTTTAAAGCGCTCAGCACTTGCGAGCCAACCAGATGTCTGGCTATATTCAATCAGTGTAAAATTTATATACATATATAAAAAAGAGAAAAATAAGTACAAATAAAGTAAAAAAAAATCGACGACATGCGTTGCCTCTCAACCTTAACTTGGCGAAGAGATTACCAAGGGAGGAGTTGCATTTGGGGAATGCCGAATGGTTAACAACTGGTCCTGCAGTCAGTCGATGCCGTCTGGCTGGGCCGGCGGGCAATCGAGGCTAATATTTCAGCGGCTCGAATGGCGTGAAGCAATTGCTTTCCGGTAATTGTGTATATTTACGGGCAATATTTGTTACCAAGCATCTGGCAGCCGATAAAATACAATTTCAAACATGCATTTGCCATAGGCAAATTGAGCGCGTTGCCTTTTACAAATGCTTGAAAATTATAAGCGTGGGAATACCCCCAATGGCCAAATACTTGGTTTCGATAAACGAAACCTGCATATTTATCCTTATCTTTGCGATAAATTGATCTTTAGTACAATCATTTCTCACATCGCATCATCGATGAGGCCGCATTTTGTCGTTTCAAACTAAAGTTTTTTAAAGCTTTTCATCGATATTAAAGGATTTGGTTTATTATTCATCTTTGTTTATTTTTATATATTTTCCAGCATCCATAAAAAATTGTTGCATAAAGTTCATGAGAAATTTGTTTAAATATCTTTAAAATTCTTAGCAGTTCGAGTCACAGCGTAATAAGATCTTTACACAAATCAAAGCTTTACCTAATTTGTAAAATCAAATTCTGAGATTTAATACAAGAGCTGAAAAATTCGAAGGAAAGCAGCAGAACACTCCATGTAAACCAAATTGTATTTTGTTTTCGCTTCGGTTCTCAGTTTGCACACTCCAAAAATTCAGTTCTGTTAGGCAAAAACGAGTATTTTTTTTCATGTGAAATTTATTATAAATAAATCTTATAATATTTTGATGTTGAGGGAACAGCGAGACAAGAGCAATTTAATTTTTAATTTTCCAAATGAATGCGCCCAAATTAGGCTCATTACTGTGACAGAATACCATGTGTGCTTTTTCCAAGCTGTGTTGGAGAGGGGGGGGGGAGGGGAATCTTTAAAGTTCCTTCAATAATACTTAATACTTGTACGAAAGTTTCTTTAAGCTGTTGCCCAGCTGTGGGCCTAGTTGAATTTGATCGCTTCTCAAGCCGTTAAGCAGCGTCTCCATAAACAACAAGCAATGGAAGGAGGTTAGTTCATAGGTGTAGGGTGAGGAGCGAGGGTAGCCAACATGTCCCTATCCAATTTCAGAGCTGTCGTTCACACTTGACCAACTTTCAATTACCCTACCAATAAGTATGCGTAGTCCCATCGGACCTTCCTGATACACACTCACTTGGGGCATATTAACTATTGAAGAAATATTCTTTGGGTATAGATGCGAACATTTACAGAAGTATTTTATTCCAAACACATCTTCCAAAATCTGTTAACCAATATTAAAGACCAAGAGCTATGCTTTTTCTAATAATAAATAAGTAAATATTAAATACAACAATTGTGTTTAACAATTTTAGCTTTCTAAATTCTTCAATTACATTATTCGAGTAATTAATTTCAACATATTGTTAATTTAAGGTTAGATAATACATTTTTCTTTATACTAAATTTGCGATTAAAATTTAAATTACATTTCATGAAAACTTTTATTATACTTGTCATTTTATGTCAAGTAATTAAGAGACTGTCATCTGTCTTATATTTTATTATAGTATTTAAAGATCATTATCCCATATAGAGCGTTTCATTCCGTGTTATTTAGTCAACTTTATATTGCTTGGTGTCCATTGTTTGTTGGCCATTTAAAGCCTCGACTGACGACGCTCCCAAAACCAATTGGGCAGTTAGTTGCTGACGTTGCTGTGCGTAAAATGGCGTAACAAATGGTGTTTAATTCTGCGGCTGATGAAGCTGAAAAGGCCGGAACGCATTCCATGTGGCCAAGTATGCGTGTGCAAATGGAATGCTTTCTGGCTTCTTCACCCAACGCATCCACACCCCCACCCCCACCCCCACCCCCAACAGACGCAGTCAACAACCTTTTTGGTGCAAAACCTTGCGGGAAAACACGCTGCTCATTTGGTTTGATAATTTATTTTCGCATATTAATTTTGTGCATGTGCGAGAGAGACGGCAATAGCCGGAGAGTGAGCGGTACACATAGAGAGGCAAATGAGAAATGTGTGATAAATGAGCGGCGCTTAAGTGCTCAAGGATACAAGAACTGCTTGCCACAGGCAGCCAGCAGCCAGAAAATTATTATCACGCACAACATACACACACACACACACACATTTGGCTTGCGAGTTTACAGATGTGAGCATAAATATAGGACATATGGGATATATATGCAAACAGACATACCACGCACATTGACTCTCTGCTGTATAATTACTTTAAGGAAATATTGTGGCATGACAAACATATATCTATGTATATATATATTGGTATATAGCCAACAGTTCAGTTAAGAATTGTTTGGGGCGCCACTTGACGAAAGTGTTGCATTTATCAGGCTTAGGCAGTTGAATGCTCGACAACAGCAACATAATTAATGAGATCTCAAATGACGCTAATGGGCAGCTGTTAAAGTGTATTTGCTCTCGGTTCAAGTTCTTAGCACCGGTTTTGAGGTCAAGCAGCTGGCTAATACCACGATTAATCTAGCCTTAAAAGCTACTTAGGTGTTAACGAAAAGAATCTTTTGGACAAAGTCCAAAGTGGTTTCTCTTTTTTTATATCTCTTTTCGTCACTCTCTTTCTTTATATCTTTTCTTATATATATCCTAGTTGTATGGATTAAATGTAATTTATTTAAATTTTATTTGAAATGAAATAAATTTTATTAAAATTTGTATTCTTCTGTAGCGGTTGACATAAAATATAATAAATAAATTATTTCCTCTTACAAAGAAATCAGTACGAAACTCGAAGATATTTAAATATAAGTTTTCGATCATTGTCACAAGACTAATTTTGCTGACATTTATGTAAATTAACTGCACGAAGTTAATTATAAACTGGCCACAACTCAGTTATGGGCCAATAATTAAGACAATTTGTAATTATATAAACAGCATAGAGATTTAGGCTTAAGCCAATTGGCTTTCCAAATAAACTGGCTTATAGGCTAAATGCGCCAAACGCATAGCCAAGTTGTAGAAAAGCGGCAAGTTTAAAATGGAGTGCAACCAAAGTTGGGGAAACCAAACAACATCATCAATGGCCCAGAAGAAACTTTTGCTGCAACACTTTGAATTTGGTTTGCATGCGGCATGCGGCAACTGGAAAATTTTATGTGGCTCGTTAGAAGCCGCAAAGTTCATGATGCGCGCAACTTGCCACTGGAGCAAAGTTTGCTCAGTGCAGTGGCGCCAAGTAAAGTGGAGTAAATGCAAATTGGAATTAAAATATATTCAAAGTGCCCAAAAGCACTGATGCATATGTGGTATAAATTAAGCCCAAGAAGTTGGCTAACCATTTTAACAATTGACACACGTAATTGATGAGGCATTGACAGATGTTGCCACAAGGCAAACAAGCTATTTTAAAGCAAGTAAATGCATTCTGGTCCACAATGTCCTGCCAGGAGATACCCTGTAATCAGCCCATGTGTGAATAATCCAAATTGTAAATCGACAGTCAAAAACTAATATTCCTCTTTATTTTTAATGGGATAAGTAATCGAAAAATGAAAATTAAATTATGCTTAACATATCGTAAATAGAAAACTTGCTTAACATTTGATTTTAAACAGGATGCAAAAGGGGAAAACGTTTAAGAAAATGCAAGACACATGCAAGAAAAACGTCTGAGTGTAAATGTATTTGTGTGTTGCCACATCTTGACCTCATAGTGCCTTTTGAAATGCCTGATGGTGCCACATGTGAAGCATAAATCCTTTTGAGGCATGCAACAACTACAGCAGCAGCAGCAGCAGCTACAGCAGCTGCAGCAACTTCTGGCAAATGAATGTATCTTAAGCTTATTTAGTTTTAGTGCCACTGGTTGAGGGTGGGGGCCATGAGGGAGGAGGCTGAAGAAACCCTAGTAAACGTAATGAGCTAAATTATTATGCAAACGACGGCTGCATCAGAAGTCGGTATGTCGGTATGTCGGTGTGTGCACAACACACACTCGCAAACGCACACACACACAAACCAAAAACACTTGGAAATGTGTGCCGGGGACAAGCAGCTCCGGAATCTTATAAAAATGATCATCATCCTTATGTTGATGATGATGATGATGATTATAAAGAAGAAGCTGAAGCTGCTGCTACATAAAGTGCAAGTGTCACTTAAAGCACTTGCAACTGTTAAAAGCACTAAAGCACCTTATAACATTTCCTTGGCCCCCTTCATTTCCCCTCCACGTGCTGCACCAAATAATGCTTCACATATTATTCACGACATTCTGCACATTATAATTGGCTAGTTTCACATTTGAAAGCACAACGATTCCATTGAATTTATACAGCAGGTGGGCCAACAAATTGATGAGTATTGACAAAGAACCAATTTGTTGAAAACACATGACAAGTTGCTATTGACATGCTATCAAGCGGCAACAAACAAGGGCCATTAAAATAAGAACATTTTATATAGGTATGAAAACAGGAAATTGGAAACGGTTGACAATTCCAACAATTGAAATGTGGTGTGAGTTTGTAACTCAAGAGGAGAAGCATTAAAGCAATGGAAATTGGTGAAATGGTTTCGAATTTTATTTATAGTAGAAAACATGGTTAGTAAAAAACATATCGTACTTGTAAGTTAAGCGTTTACGTTTTGAATTACTAAACTTGTCATCTTTTTATATATTTTTTATTATTATTTTTTGCTTATTAAAAGCTATAATTGCAAATCGATAAAGTTACATATTTCTTACAATAACAAGGCCTAGGTAGCAAATTTGGTCGGTCCATATATTGCCCGCAATTAAAGACCTGCAGATACCAAACTAGTAATAATATTACGAGGAACCTTTTCAATAATTTTTTTAGACACACTCGTATTCGAATTTTCCAAAAGTTCATATCTACCGTAATTTGAGAGATACAAATATGGTATTTCTTGTATGGTAATTCTTGGTTACATCCACCTTGTTCTTTGCTTCCTGTTGTAAATAAATATTAAATGAACATGTGTCAAAACTTCCCAGAGCCAGAGGAAATCATAAAATTTTCAAAAGAGGCGTTTAATTCATAGCTTGATCTCTAAGTTGAGACTGCATTGCAATCTGAAAACGTGATTTGAATTTGAAAAACAAGTCAAAATCGTAGCGTTAAAAATACTAATTGGATATAGATCCAAACTTCAAAGAACCATAATTTCTCTACTGGTATCAATGTATTACGACGGTTTTGCAACGTTCTCTCTTGTTTCTGTTAGACTTTAAGAAGACTATAAAAATAAATAAAAAGCTAATAGTTAAGACTTAAGGCTATTTATAACTGTTTTGCCGTTTCTCTATGTACAGTTGAGAACATAACCCAGACAATATTGTTAGCGTAAAGCTGTTCCTGTTTTGCTTGCTTTTATTTCGTAATATCTTGCGATTTTAAGAAAAATATATATTTGTACACTCATATATATACAAGTGTATCTACGTTGCTCTACCCGTCCGGCAAATGCGAAAATTCTGTTTCGCTTATTTAATAAATAGCTGTGTTCGGCTTCTTCAATTCTTGTGCTTTAGTATATTTTGTGTCCCATCCTAAGCTGGCTGCAAGAATGCATTTACCGACGTTCAGTTGGATGTCATCTATTTTTATGCGCCGTTCTTTTTGCCTCTTTTCAAGTGGATGCTTTCATCCATTCCGCATGCCATTCGCGCTGCTCTTTAATCTCACTGCTCGGCTCAGTGCGACGCCCACTTTATTCTTCCCTTTCTCTTGGCTATAAGGAGCATTTCCTTTGCAGCCCAACAGTTCTTGATGCAACAGCAATTCACTTAACTTACTCAAGTCGTTGTCGGCATAGCTTCCGCTCCACATTCCACTCCTCAAAAAATTAAAAAAAAAATTGAAGAAAAAATCACAATACTAGGAAGTAGACGAAGCGAACTTAAATCCTGCCAGGATAGCCATCATCCCACACGCTGAGCTCTGCGCTTAGTGTTTTAATGCCAATGCTCACACATTTTATGCAATTCCTTGGATGTGTCTACATTCCGAAATCCTTTAGCTGATGCAGTTGTGCCTTTTATCCAACGATTGAGGCAAGAGACGATTGCTCCATGGTGGTAATTGTGTGGGTAGAGTTACTCGTTAGCTGTAATGCGAAAATAAAAAAATAGAAATAAAAAAATCTAACATTGATACAGATATTTACAGTTGCCAACACTGCAGAGCATGAATCTGCAAATCTGTGCCAATGATGTGAAAATGTCTGGAAATTCTCATAGAAATTATTGAATTGAGACTCAATCTCTTGAGACACTCACAAGTCAGAAATAGTCTGGAAAGTTTTCGTGTTTAAATAGATTTGGTCTCTTCAATGTGGCGTGTTGTAGATACTTGTGTTACATACATTCAAAGAAGTAAGTAATTTACAAAGTTTTAATTTATTTAGAATTTTTAGGAGTACAGCTTGAAATAATTCTTATTATTAATTTATTTTAGTTTAGTTTTTTAGTGTGATCAAATGTTATGATAAGAAAAAAAATATATTAAAACTGTTAATTGTTTTATTTTTAAAAATTGCTTAAAATAAAGTTTGTTAAATAGTTGCATATAACACAAAAACAAAAAATCCGCCACTACTAAAATTGTTGTGTTTACAAACTGAAGAAGAAAAGTACTTTCAGTGAAGTAACTTTCATCTGCTTACCATTTCATTCCAAGAACATTGACACTTGAGGTGTTAACTAGAACTTTTATGATCTTTAGTGGAATTTATTTTTAAGTAGATCAGTTAGCTGACTTCTTCAGCAATTGAGAATCTGTGAAGTACTTGCTAATTGCACTGGTTAAAAGCCCAATTGGAAAGCGTAAACACCGCAAACCAAAGAAAGTGACCGCAGCGATGGAAGGTGTGAGAATTCTTCTGGCTCAGTTGGACATTAGATCTTCAACCTTCAACATCAGAATCTGTTATCATGTACAGAGTAATCCCAGTTTTTTGTTTCACAACCCTGGCACTATCCACCAGCTTGAGTAGCGATGATAATCATCATCTCAAGCGCTTTAGCAGATCTCTGCTATTTCCAGCCACCTCGCCGACCCGTGTCCAGTTCATTGGCGGCATTGGCATTCCCGTCGAAGATCTGCCTTTCGAATCCGTCACCTCAGGCTATGTGCTTAAGACAGAGTACTTTCTGCCAACTACATCTCAGGAGATAACCAGAGTCTATTTTAAGCCCCAAACCATTACCGCCAGGAAGGATGCCGATGATACAAATGAGCCGGTAAACACAGGCTCCATTTACCGTTGGGTCCTCTATCGTGGCATCGAGATGGTCCTGCAGAACATAGACCTACCCGGTCGCAGTTGCCTGCTCCGCGTGATCTGTGAGCATGCGGTACTGCCCTTGACGCATGAGAGTGGTCTACTTGGCGAGCTCGTTCACATTGTGCTGACTCCATCTAGCTCCACGGATCGGTATGCTCTGCACTCGGATCGGGAATACTTAACCGCAGAGCGTTTTGGCAAACGTGGCGGTAACTGTCAGGCTGCCTATAGCCGAAAGTGTCCAAGATCTCCATTGGAACTGATAACAACTATACATTGAATGTGCTGAAAATATATGTGGAGTTCAACTCATTATTAAAACAAGTATTCTAATGATGAACAAATTTAGACCAGCTGATCAGAGATTATATTTTTAGACCTGTTAGAGCGTGCTTCTGAGATCCACCATATGCCATATGTCATGCATCCAGGACTAATAGGTAAAAATTAAGGATAAAGGATGCAGTACAAAGACTATTATCAAATTATGTTCCTTGTATGAGGAGGAGTGCTATACACCTTTATTTATTATTATCAGCAAAATCCTTTTTGTGCTACAATCAAGGGATTGATGCTAATCAAGTATTCTCTAACTGAAAGATCAGAGCATTGAAGGAGAATTACTTAATTAAAAATAATTGAAAGAATAATTCATAATTGAGTTTGTTGTAGATTTAATAAATACATTTGCATTTCTAATTTATATTCTGACTACTTAACTGACAAAATACGAATAAATATATATAATTAAGAGGTACAATTTAAATGCATTTTAATTTGGGGACATGCAGAAATTGCATCGGTGAGTTCACTTAACATTTAAATTTATATAAATTCATGGCCACAAAATGACACATTATCAATGACAATTATTTGAAATATTTAACAAATTATAAAGACATGTATCCCCGCGGACAAATGTATTTAGGTTTAAATTCGCACAGCTATTTTTAGTGTGGTATTATTTCTGCCAATGACATCTGGCGTAAATTTCACACATCAAATTGACAAACATTGTCGCAGCTATTTGCCTTTTGTGTTTGTTGTTTTTGTTTTTGTTGCATTGGTGTATTTAAATCACGTTTGTATCTATGTTGGTAAAGGTGTGATAATTACAAAGTTGATAAACATTTTAATTAGTTTGGGCAGTGCGTGTGATCCGCATAGCAATCAGCATCAATTGTAATATGAGACATGTATTATTTGGAATAATGGGTGTTTGTGTGCGTGACTGTGACATCGCTTAATAAACATGATTAAATTTAAATGGTAAATATAATTTATATGAATTAAGTAGCGCCTACATACGAGTCATACAAATTTATTTCAACGCCTCTCTCATTAGAACACATTCAGTACACGTACATTCCCGCCGTTCTGACCTCCAACACGCCCGCCACGCCCACTTGTAATGGGCTTAAATACTTTGGCACGCAATCGGCTTGACCATGTCCATGTCCATGTGGCGAACTCACACAACCGTAAAATAATTACACACATTGAATAAATCGCGACATGAAACAGAAGCAGACCATCACATTCAACTCCTGACACGAGGAGGTTACTTAGACTGCCTGGACAGGCTGGACAAACGCAAATGGTTTGCTTTTGGCATTTCAATAGCGTTGGTCAAATGGATTTAATATTAATTAGCCGGACGAAAACACACAAGGCAACTAAATCGACAATATCCTCAGTTACAAATGACGCATACGCCCTGTGGCTAGTTGGTTTCTCACACGGTAAATTAAATCAAAATATTACTTGATAAACAAGGCCTAAAGCCTCGTTTGTTAAAATGTTTAAATTAAATAAATAAGAACAAAAACAACTATTCACATAATCTTAAATTACTTCTGCAAATCCCCAAATTTAATTGCTTTCATGTTAATTGTTCATATTTAAACGTACTTTGTTTAAAAAGAGATCTAGATATATTTGAAATAGAAATGATATGAATGCGACAACTTATATTCTGAATTATTCATTCAATTAATTCTATTTAAGTAATTCTTTTTAAATGAATTCTCATGAATCCTTATCTAATTAATTCTTAATAAATAATTCCACTTCAATGATTTGCGTTCTTGCACCAAATTGATCTGCATATAATAAATAATAAGTAAAGGTGCATAACACTCCTAGAGAACAGCTTTAACGGCATGTTTCCAGGCAGTCCCAAGTTCCCAGAACCATTTAGCTGCCACTTTATTTTCAGCACTCTCAATGTATAGTGGATATCAGTGCCAACGGAGATCTTGGAAACTTTCGGCTACAGGCAGCCTGACAGTCGGTAAATTGTGAAGTCGCAGGTTGAAGATCTAATGCGATACTCAGCCAATAAACTTTTAAATTCTCACACGTGCCATCGTTGTGGTCAGGAAAGCAGAGAGAAAGGGGTTTAACCAGTTCAATTAGCAAGTATTTCACAGATTCACTTGCTTACTGATCTACTTAAAAGCCAATTTCCCGAATGATCATTCAAGTTACACAAAAGATGAATGAAATTCTGGTTAGCACTATGCTAAATGTTCTCGAAGTCTAATTTTTAGTGCTCAAATATTTGCTTTAAATTCCCCCACAAGAATAAAAATTCGTTTTCTCTGTCTGCCCATTGTAAGCTTTTCGCAACATCAAAATATAACAATTTGATTTAAAGTAAAGTGCTGGAGCAAAAGTTGTCTTATATGCTACACTCTAATAGCTGAGTACCATCTGCATCCGGTAGTCCTTCATTTGCATCAGTCCCGAGGCCACTGGAAATAAACAAAGGGTAAACATATTTGGTAACTAATTTGGCCAAATGCAAATGAAATTCTGTCTGCTTTCTTCTCCACGTACACGCACCCAAAGAGCCGAAGAGATTTACTAAACTGGAAATAGCTTTTAATCAAATTAGAAAGCCAACTCCAACAAGGCTTTCATGGATTTTGTGTGTCGAACAAGCAGTGCTTAAAATTTTAAATTTAACAGTAGTTTACAAAGGCAATTATTTTTACCAGAACAAAATTAAGGTACTAATAATATGGGTAAAAATATAATTGACTTGCACTTAGTACACTGCTGATTAAAAAAAAAATATATGAAATTTTTCATCATTTTTATAATAACACGAAAATCCATTCTAAGGATTGAAAAAAAACTAAAAATGATTCACATTGAACTCATTCCAAATTGTGACCTTAAAAATTTGACCTTAAAACTGACAAGTTAGACATTCCC
The DNA here is from genome assembly GCA_035042405.1 of Drosophila demipolita. NCBI lineage: Eukaryota > Metazoa > Arthropoda > Insecta > Diptera > Drosophilidae > Drosophila > Drosophila demipolita. Next base: position 3,459,206 of record JAWNLI010000349.1, on the reverse strand, counting down.
CTGACGTATTTTAAAAGCAAATTAACCCATGTTTTAAATATGCCAACTCTGGAAAATAGCTGACTAAACTGAAAATCCTTTTATGGGAGCAAATTGTAGGGGGGTGTTGAGGGGCTGAATGTCAAAGATTTGCAATTTTGTAGTGTGAAATTTATGGGCAGACGTTAAAGATAAACGCCCTGTCATTGATTAACGAGTCGTTGTCGGATTGCTGCCCAGCAATAATGTGTGCATGGACTATGTGTTTGTGTGTTGGGTTTCTTTTTATTTTTTTGAAACATTTTGACTGGAAATGATTGCGTCGAAAACTTAAAAGATAAAACTCTGAAAATGGGAAGCGCACATAAATCAGTAGGTAAATGTGACTTCCTCAGTAGTGGCAATTCTGACTTTGTCGAACACTTGACGCGCAACAGGGAGGTGCACAAGGACCACCTGGCCTGGCCTGTCCTCTCCTGTCCTGTCCTGGCTTGGCCTGTTCTGACCCAAGTGAAAAGCTGCATGGACGGAGGTAAAAGGACCAAAGTCCAAATGCAGTCAGCCCGGCCAGATCAGAGAGAAGCTCTCGCTGTGCAGGAGGCGGTGTACCATGGCTTAGCATTGAGAGAAAGCACAGAGAGAGAGGGAGAGAAACAGAAAGGATGAAGGACGAAGGACGAAAGACGAGTGCCCATAGATTGGCAACATTTGATGGCAAAAGTTAGACTCGCATTTATCTTTCGTGCAAGTGTCACTTGTGAGTTTCTTGAACCACAGCCAAGAGACTACTGCCGTAGATAAGAACAGAGGGGGTGTAAGAAAGGGCGGAAATGGGACACAGAGCATTGTCGCAACAACAAAACAAACAGCACGTACTACTGCAACAACAATAACAGCCACTGCTGGCAGCTCAAGAGCAACAAAGTGGCAAAGAGTCAATGTTATTAAATTTTGTGGCGCAACCTTAAAAATTGGCTTTAAAGTTGACATTGACAAATGAACGGACGCACTTCCACCACAGGAACAGCAATTACCCAGCAACACATTTAATAAACAATTGTTGCTCGTCCTGCTGGCCACTTAACTGTCGTAAATGTAGTCCTCTCAATCCAGGTTAAGCACTGGGATAAATGCCGTCGATTAAATCAGCAGTTCCTCTGACTTTTATCGATTGTCACGATTTACTTGTTGCGGTCCCTTATGCACTTGAATAAAGGACCCATAATTGGCCCATTCTCCATGATTTATGCTTTTACGTAAATTTATCGTTTATTGTTATATAATTGGAATAATAACGTAAATGGAACTGTTAATAGTATTTAATACAGCGAAGACAGTTATATTTAAATGAAAAATGCAGAAAAAAATTAAAATTATCGAAAAAACATAAATAATGGATGTAAAAAGTCTGGTATAATTTTTAACATTTTTTTATAAAATTAAAATAATTTCAATAATTCTAAAAATTGTTAAGCGAAAGTATTTTACTATTAGGGCAAGTAAATGCGAAGAGATGGCTGAAAAAGATATGATACCACAGTGAAGTGCGCTCTGAGATTTAAATAAAGGAAGAAAGAGTTTCATGGCGACTATGGATAAAAAGGCATTAAAAGATGACACAAATATATTGTATTTTATTTTGATGTACGTAGACAAATGGTTTTTGTGTTAAAAGATGGAGAAGTACATACGTCAAATCATAAATAGTATGAGTTAAAGCATAATGAGACCTTTAAAGAAAGGTCTGGCAATGAAACAAATTATATTTGACAAAACAAGACCTGACAATAATGGATACTACTTGAAAAAATAGAAAATAATCATTCTCAATATACACAATCCAAGTTGAGCAACCGCTTACTCTTATATATTATGTTTATTAATACCGCATTATCGCATTTATGTTTATTATTTGGAAGTATTGAGTAACAGAGTAGCCAAATTGGCCACATTTACTCCCAAGTAGCCAACCACTGTTTAACCACTTTTGCCGCCCTCCCTGATTCGCCTGCTCCTCTATTGCCGAGTATTGAGCAGCACCTGGAAACCTCAGCATCAATTTCCGCTGCTTCAAATAAAACTCAACGCAGTCGCTGTTAGGATTCGCATCCGTTCTTGGCAATTTGAATGAATGACACGGTTAATTCCGTTCCCTAGACCAACGCCAGACTCCCCAGTTGCCAGATGAGGGCTGAGTCCTGATTTCCCAGTTCCCAGTAATTGTGTTACATTGCCATGTAATGACAGAATGTTCCAACTCGAACTTATCGTTTGCCATTTACGCGGTGCATTGACTAATTGGCTGTTGATGCCGCAGTTGTTATTGTTGATATTGTTTTTGTTGTTATGTTGTTATGTGTGATTAGGGGCGTGTCCCTAGCAAATTGGGCGGCGCAGCGCAGGCGTTTATGTCTTATGATGTTCTCTCATTTGATTTGCTTTCGTGCGCCTTGATTTATGTGGCATTGAATAATTTACAGCCTCGCAAAGACGAATAACTAAGGTTGTCAGTTTACCCTAAATTATGGACACGCATAATTATAATATAATTCAGCAGTTTAACTTAATCACCCGCAACAAACTTAGCGGAACTAAATTTTGGCAGTTTATCAAATTTATTACTTATGCATTTGTCCCTGAGCACAGCAACTCCAAAGGTAGTTCAGCATTTAAGTACTCTATATAAATATAATAAAATATTTCTATATATTGTTAATAAATAATATTTTAATATTATATTTTAGGCATATATTTCCTCCATCGGCAAGCTTTGGTGTATTTCTGGGTGAGCCCCACACAGCCAAAAATGATTTCTTTCATTTCTAGACTTTTATTTAAGAGTCTCATAAATTATGAGGGTGCGTTGTTTAATTATTATTGCAGTCATTGCTTTAACTCATTCTATTCATAATTTGACTGGAGAACTCGTTTCTCTATTAACACAATTAGCATTTTGCAATTTGAATCACATCGCTTCTTCTGTGCTTATTAGCATAATAAAGTAGCAACAGCCGCAGTTCGTGTTGCAAGTGAGATATTTCTATACAGAGCTGCAACATTACGTGATGGCATGTCGTATGCGCAATATTAATTATTCAACGTTAAGACCGGGCGGGCAGGATAGGGAAATGTCATGGAGAGAAGAGCACAATCCCCATTTTGCTGTCTGATTTCGCAGTGCTAAATTGTGAATGTTTAAAGCTGAACCTTGAGACACAAACAGACGATGCAGCAATAAAAGTGCAAATTACAAAAATATGTGCAAACATTTTATTTGCGCTTTTAAATTTGTTGCCAGTTTGCAAGTTGCCAGTTGCTGACTGCCGCCTGTGTGCGAAATGGCATAAATCTTTTGGCAATTCTTACCGCCATATATATATATATATATATGTGTGTATATTTTTTCTCTGGCTGTGCGTGCTGCAGTGACAAGAATTTGAATAATTCGCCAAATGTGCCAAGTTGAAATGTTAAAATTCCCAACGACTTTGGCCGTTGTCGGATGTTGGCAAGCGTCTGGCTGCTTCCGGTTTGGCATAACTGAAGTCACGACTGCCAAATGATTGCAAATGAACGACACAGGATGGTGCCCCCGGGGGCGTGCATATGGGCGTGACAACGACTTGAAACTTTCGCGCCTCTGCTTTAGCTCCCCTTGCTAAGCTAAATGCATCGTTAAATTTATAGCTGCGACAAAAATTATTTAACGCAATTTCGCTAATGCGTCGCAGCTACAAAAAAAACAATATCACACAAATAAACGGATGTTGCCTCTCATTAGAAGAGGGGAGCCAAAGGAAACTTCTTGATTGGTTGCCTTTAGCCCATTAATTTGTTGCCATTTTCGCAATGCATTTTCTTTTGCAACGTCTAAAGAAAATGACATGTTTCGCAACTGGTTGTTGCCCTCATCTGGGGCCCTATTCACTTTGATGGCATCAGAATTTTTCAATAAGAGAACGCATGCACAAATATGTCAACGTTCATTGTCTTTTCTTCTGCGCTGCTGCTAGTTGAAGCATTAATAAGCAGCATCAGAAGGAACTTCAGCAACAGCAACTACAACGGAAACAGCAACAGCACCAGCAACATCCACAACACCAACAACAGCCGCAGCAGCAACAGCTCCGTCAGCAACTGTCAAGTTAGTTGCTTCTGGGCATGTTGAATGCGTTAAGGCGTGTCGGCTGCCAGTGATGCCAACTTTTGACGAGCAAACCCAGTTTTTAATTTGGATATATGACTAAAGTTTTATTATAAATAATACAAGTGTCACTTCTTATTATGGGGAAACTATAATTTGAGAGCATTTGATACGAAATGAAAGGCTTAAATTTTATTTAAAGTTCAAACAGGAATAATTCGAAATTTCCTGTACTTCTGATCAACACTGCTGCACAGCTAACTTGGCTGATATATTAGTAATACCGGTGATTTAAAGAATATTTTAAATTTTTCTTTGGCTATATTGGCATGTTTGATCAGCAATTCTAGGTTTTGCCGCTTAACATATTGCTGCTTATGCATATAGTACTATATATTCTGTTTACAATAATAGTAAAAATACCAAGCTGAAATTTAAAATGCCTCGTGATAAATTAATCTGCCAGAATGCTAAATTGGCAGCACTGCCAATGCCTGACTTCTGCACTGGAATTTAAAAATGTTTAAGCATTTGATGCGTGGCATACTTGGGGGCGACAACTATTCAGCACAGCTAAGGAATGAACTACCCAAGGGATGGCCGTTAAAGTTTGAGGGCGTGGCACAATGCTGGCATAGTTGTGGGTAAGCAATTAGTCAAGTAATCGGGATACGAATGTCTGATGACACGCACGAGGTAAGATTATAAAGGACAATGGCATTTATAGCATATTACTTGCAATTGCAGAAATATTAAATATTATAGTCATAACAGAAAAGTTTTTGAATAAAGTTGTAAAGAATTTTCCAATTCAATAACATATTCGAGAATAATAAATCAACATTCTTTTAAACAAAAAAAAAATAAATTTAAGTTAGCCTTGTTAAAAATACACCTTGCAAATGGGTTGTAAGGATTTTTGCAAACATAAACCCTTTGGCTTACCTTAAAATCCCTTTTTCGAATATTATGCACTATTACCATTAAAGTAACATAAGCAAGGTCAAAATCTACATTTTTGGACACGCCCGCAACAACATCACCGACGAAATCAATTTGGCGGCACAAATATTTGGTCCATATAATTCCCCAAAACTGGTCTAATTATGCGTGGTCATATGCGGGTCAGTTGCCCAGACAAAATTTAAAGGCTTACGGGTCAAACAAACTGACTCCTATCCAAATAAAAAGTGTGGTCACGTGGGCCCGTGTTATTAGTAGTATAATGTGAGTGTAGATGTATATATATATATGTGTATATATATAAAAGTGCTCACACCCAACACCAGCTAATCGACAGCTGAGATTTTGTTGTGTTTATTTTTACGTTCTGGAACAATGTAAAACTGGTAATAAGGGTATAATGGTTTTGTGCAAATGTATATAACAGGAAATAGCTTCCTCTTCTCCGACCGCATAAGGTATATATATTTTTCACCAGGGTCAACAGCCGAGTCGATATAGCTATTACTGATCTCAGAGACTATAAGAGCTAAAGACCTCAAATTTAGAATATAAGTTTTGGTATAACCGGATCAAATTTGATGAATTTTACCGATAACTGTATGTTTTTCTAAAATATCAAAAGCTGAAAGGCTGTCCTGTCGATCCAAATTATAGTCAAAATGGTATGAATGAGGAAAATAATCGACGCCAGCCAAAATATGTTTGTGTGTATTCTACACCATACCACTCACCATACACTCTAAGTGTTCATCGAGAAAATATAGAATAAGTGATATATGAAAGAGTTACAATATTAAGCTTACCAGAAATTCTCAGTTAAATGTTATGAAAACAAATGAGTGTAGTGGAGATTACAATGACCGTTGAATTAAACTTTAAACTGATATTTCAGCTGAAAACATCGGAAATATTATCAGATCTCTAAATTTAAGGCAGAATAAATATATAAACAACAACAAATCTGTATCTACACAGGTATTGTTGTCCGCAAGAGCTGATTAACTTAGATATTTTTTAGTCTCTGTTTGTTAGGTATATGAATAAACTCACTCGATTGAAATGTATTTACTTGTTCTTCATCAGTTAGAACTTCCTAGAATGTTTACATGCATATGTAAATTTCAAATTTCCAATTGTTTAGTTTGGCATTGTTATAACTTGTTGTTTATGTTTATTTAGAGTCTTGTGTTATTCATACATAAATTAAGTCAGCTTCATGCGACTTTTACTTTGTGATTCAAGCGACCAAAAGCGACTGCTTCGAACTAAATGCTCGAAGAAGGTCTTGATCATAAGGAACTTACAATTACCGTTGCTCGCAGGCAAAAATAGATTAAGACTAATAACGGTAATGCAAAACATGCTGCGGTGTACACAATGAACTAAGCTCAACGCTGACAAAGATAAGTTATTTAAATACCACAAAGCCTGTTGGTCGCTTCCAGGATTTTATCCAAAGGCAAATTAAGTTAAGAGTCCTCGTGTAAACAAAAGTTAAAATAGGGTAAACAAAAATGGCTTTGTTTGCAAATTTGTAAAAAGCAATTAAATTTTAATTTCAAACTGGTTCCAATACTAAGGTAAATCAGTGTTTGATAAAATCTAACCCAGCAATTGCAGCAACCATCATATTCGGAATTAATTAATTAAAAAATATGCAATTCGAAACACAATGACGTTAAATAAGTTATATTCTATAGGTTATTAAAATACAAAGTAAGGATTTCAAAATATATTTATTTCAATACCCATCAAGGTGTTTAACGATTATAATAAAAGTCTGGATTTCTGATTAAATGTAAAGGGCAGAATGACTTTTTCCGAGTATCAAAGAGAGCAACCAGAATACAGACACATCCATATACAAACATACACACACACTCACAATACATTCACATTGAAAACAGCTGCGCCAACGTTAACCACTTGCAGTGGCCAGAAAATAGTGGATGTTCCGCAGCCTTCCAACACCCATTGCCCGGATTCGTTGGGACATAGTCGGACACTGCCGTGTTTAATTGAGTTTGAAATAGGTGCCTCGATTTTTGGGTGGCATTCTGTGTCCTGTATACAACGACGCATGAAATTGGCTTAATTTTAAGTGCTGTGCATGTGCGTGTGAGTCGGGTGTGTATGTGCTGATGAGTGTGTGTGTGTTCGTAATGCCACTAACTCTAAGTGAGTTTCACTTCTGCTGAACACGCACCTTTTTTTGAAAAGTTAATTAAGTCAATGCCGTTTGAGGGTTCTGTAAATCAAAAATAGCTGACTATCAAATAAATTTGATTCTAATTTTTATAAAAAAGGGCATATATGATTTTCAGAATGCCCCGACTGAATATTAAAAATTACAACAAACAAAAATTTAAAAATTGTATTCTTTTTTTATTCGCTTCCTATCTCAGTATTGTAATATGCCAATTTATGTGCGCTCCTCTTGCAATCCTTTCGGCAAATTCATTTATTTCAATTGTTGTTCAACTGCTTTGTCAGTGGGGGGCACGAAAAAATACCGTAGTCCTCTATACGGCGTAATAAGCAGTTTTTATGCAGAGCACATTGTGCGACCGGCGTTTTATTGTTTCCGGCCGCATTCGAGCCGTCAGACGCCAGGGTTAGAAAACAGTGGGTAAAATGTGAAATGTAGCAATATAAATAATTTAATTTAACTTAATTTTCTAAATATAAAAATAATATTTTTTACTATTGAGAAGAAAAAAAACCGATACAATAAAAAAATGATTACAAAATATTGTAATCTATATAAAACTATAACGCTTTTAAATAGATTAATAAAATTTTCCCTCTGGTAATTTCTATCTTTAAAAACAATAATCTTTTGCAATATTTTATTTTTATATTTGAATGACAATTACAGAGAATGTATTATTTTACCCACTGTGTTTGTTACCGCATCTCCCCCCAATCAGCCACTACTGAGGGCGTGTGGGGTAAGCGAATTTGCCGGCTTTTCAAACGGCCCCAACTTTTGTCTACATTCGTTTCATTTTATAACCCCGAAACCGAATAAAACAAAACAAAAGTTTTCAACTTTTTGCATTGTGCGCCTTTTGCTGCTCTCATTTTGTTTAGCATTTGAATGGCATCGTTTCGAGGCCTGTCTCTTGACTTATTTTTATGAGTGTCTGCCAATGGGCGGTAAGTGAGTTACGCCCATAGTATCACCCACCCGCCCGACCCCCACCACGTACAAACAGCTGGCGCTCAAATTACTTACAAAGTACTTATTTGCCTATTTTAAAAGCCATTCGCATAAATGACAGCAACAATACAAGAAAGGGCATTAGCTTAAGGCCGACAATGAAGAAGCGATAAGAGGGCAGAGAACTTTGAAAATCCGAACTGGGAGACTGAGAGCGAGTTTCTTAAGAATTGTAATAAAATTAGTTCAAAAATGCAGCTGTATACGCAACTACCTGATAAACAAATTGTAAAAAACGGGCTACAAATTAAGAGTAGAGAATATCTAAACAAAATGCCCACAGCCATTTTACACATAATCTCGGCAGTGTTCCCGAGGTATGAGGCCCGAAATTGGAAATGCGGGCACAGGAATTTGCATAAAAATTGTTGCAAGCTGCCCTTCCACATTGGAACAATCAACGCACTTCGTTGCCCATTTTCTTGTTCGTCGCCCTTGCGGCTCTTCACTTGTCATTTTTATTAAATTGTATTATTATGTTTTGTTTTGCATAATTTTCAAACCACTTTTTTGCTGACCCGCAATAAAGAGACACAAATCACGAACAACAGACTTTTTATAATAAGCACTTTTTGCTTGAAACCGTAATGAATTCAGCTTTTGCGGTCTTCCAATAATTTTTGAATAATATCACATTTTGACACAAAAAGTGCTTTAATTTAAAGGAAATGCTCGTATTAGACTAACTGAACGCTAAAAAAAACATTAATTTTAAATACAAACAGTACAAACAACATGTTTTACAAATTTAACAAATTTTGTCTTAGTTTAGATTTAGCTGGTAAACAATTATTTAAAGCTTAAAAGTGAAAACGGCAATAAACTGTAGATAAGTAAATATAAAAGACAAGTGCCAACTTTGTTTTTTGCTATTTAAAGTTTGTTTTGGGCTAAGAATGGACGGTTGGCAGTTAGCCTAAGCGCTCAACCTTTGCCAAACTCATTTGGCAAACATACTTGAGAAATTGCTGAATGTTCATTGTAGTGGAAGGCACCGATGACATGTTGGCACTCATTTATGCCTCAATGCATCAGCAAATGTTAGCAGGCGATTGTTTCTGTATTTTTAGATTGCCAGAGTGATAAGCTCAAATCGAATTAAACTTCTCGTTGGAAAAGTTTTTCGAGCTTAAAGTAAAAATAACACAGAAGTCATGCCATAAATTAGATTTTGAGCAGCGTTTCAGCAACCCAAAAAGAATCTAGACAACTGGCCTTGTCATCAATAATAGTGTTAGTAACAGCCCCCCTGAGATGTATGCGCAAAAAGCGCTATAAAATGGCCAAAATAAAACACAGTTTATTTTTGTATAAACTAAAGAAAAGCACAAAACTTGAATGCGACAATTAATTTTAGTGAATTATGACCGTAGAGTGCAAAAATGTGGCTAATGTGAAGCTCGCCATTGGCAGAAAACACAAACAGCTGTCTGCACACACTTACACCAAGAGTGGTCAACACACAGACACAGACACACACTAACACACCCTCATGCCTAGTCGGCTATGTGGCTATGTAACTATTTGCATTTCGCCAAAATGTGGTTAAAAAGTTGTTGGCTTTCAACCAGGCTTTTGAGTTAATGCAGCGTAATGCGACCACAGCTCCCCAACGTGTCATTTGCCATATGAATATGACAATTTTTGGACTTTGAGCGTTCCACGGCGTTTTGTCGTTTACGTGATATTTACATGCAAACGGGATACATACACTTTAAAGCCAACTGCAAATAAATGTATGTATGAGCCAATTTCTAAGGGCCAACTGTCGCCACAGTTGCGATGACATTGCCCATTATTTATGGGCGAACAATTGAGGCAAGCCGGGGTTCAAACTATTGTTCGATGCACGTGCAACACAAAAAGAAAATCACAAAAAAGGCAAATCAAAAAAAACCTAACAAAATGGCGGCAAAACAACGCGGAAGTCGCGGGCTCAGTCGGGCTAAAAATGCTCGTAAAGTACAATGAACCGCAAGAGTTGCATTCAATGTGAATGTGTGAGTGTGTTATGGATGTATCTACATACATTTGTGTATGTGTGTGTTTGTGTGTGTAATTGTATGTGTGCATGAAGTTGAGTGGATTTCTGTGAAAGACTTTCTAGAGAAATGTGCTGGCAAAAAGCAAGGGACGTTGTTATTGTTTTGCAGCATTTGGCATCATTTATTTTGTGGTCCAAACAAAGCGATAAGTGGGCTGATATGTGAGAGATAGAGCACAGAGAGCATAGAACATATATATATATATATAAATATATATATATATTTTTACATCAATATAGATGTCAGTGGTTGCTTCTATGTGGAACATCTGTTTGCACAGACAAAAGAAATAAAGTTGTTGGCCCAAAAGATTTCTTTTGCGAATAAAATAAGATATAAATAAAAAGACGAAAAAATATATATTTAGTTTTAGAATTATTAAATCTATTTATTAAAATAGACTAATTTGATTAGAACAAATTTAATTTCATATAAATTATATCTGTATTTATTAAACATCGATTATTTTACAGAGTGATTAAAAATTAATTTAAAACTTCAACCAAAATGACACCATTTGTAATACTTTAAAAAGTTTTAAAGATTTTATTATAAATTACAAAAATTAATTGTAATAAATATCTTATAAGCGAAACTATCTTTTAAATCCCAACGTAGATGATGAAAGTTTCAACGGCTTATCGTGGAAAAACTTTTAATTAAATTAAATTTCAGTTGCACTGAACGTGATGATTTTTAACATTTGAATATATTTTACAAGCGAACATTGATTATTCTTTGCATTCCCTGAGCGGAGTTAAAATGCCTTAAAACGGGTATAGTGAAGATTTGCACAGGTAGGATAAATGCAGAACATATTATCTGTGAGCTTATTAAGTATATATATATATATATATATATATATTCCTAATCTATATTCCTTAATTCACTTAAGGTGGTTATTTAAATATGTATTCAATTAACGCTGAGTAAAAAACACTTTAAAATATGGTTCAATGCATGTTAATTAAGTTTATACACATAATAGCATTACATTAAATCTGCTAAACCTTCTGATTTCCAAATTATATTTCGCATTATGTGGGTCTTATATTTATATATTCCTCCTTACTATATAAATGAATGCAAAAATAAAATTTTAGATATTTGAATACTTTAAATAATTAAATTAATAGATAAATGCAACTATTATGATTATTAATTTATTATACATATATATATTTTTTTAAATATTATTTTATAAATATTTTATAATTGCCACTTAATTGTTGATCTCAATCTATTTTGTTCATGTTCTGCAATTCTTTAATTACAGCCTCGCAAAATGCTCATAAATCTAATTAATTAGCTCAAACGGCAAGCAGCCGCCGAACGATAAGTAAATTACGCAATCTACTTAAACACGACCTTAGATTGCACACAGTTTTCATGGTTCCCGGTTCAGGGTTCGGTTCAGTCTTATGAACCGCATTCAGTTTATGGCACCCACAGTTCGAAAAAACTTTTTCATTCAATTCACTTAAGTTTCTGTTTGCATTTTTGTTGCCGTACCATTTTCAACTGGCTGCGAGGTGCTTGGCTTTTTATTTACTTTCTTTTTGCTTACCTTGTGGCCTCGATTCTTGTGCTACTTTGCAGCAAAACTTTCGTTGCAAAGTAAAACATGAAAACAAGTTCTGGCTCGACTGCAGGGTCCCCTAGCCGGTGGTCCTGTTGCTGTTTTGTTATTGCAGCTAATGGTGTTTATTGCATTTACTCTGTTGACACTTAAATCGGCATCAGGAGGACAGAAGCAAAATTCTATTCTGTGATACTCTCAACATGCCACGCACTGAAGACCAACAACGGCAAAAGCGGCAACACCTGCAACAAAACTCAAATATTCAGCAGCAGCTGCGTTCGCAGTTGCAGCTACAGCGGAGGCAACTCCAAGTCAACAGCAGTGTGCAAGAAAGTGCTAAGTAAATTCACAACACAAAGTGTACAAGAGGTCCTGCGGTTTCACCAGTCCCACCCAAAATGCACAATCAGGCGACTCACATTTCCCTCCACCCCTGCGCGCCACCATCCGATGACTATTACGGGCCAGATTTGGCTGCAGCAAACTTTGATTAAATCACATGACAAACTCATTGCCAGCAGGAATAAAATGGTGAACCACCGACTCAAGGCTCTCAATGTTGGCAGCTCCTGGGGCCATGGATAGACTAAAGTGGTTTGCCACATAGCTGACTCTTTGGGTTTGGCGAGGTTGGGGTAAATAAATTCATTAAGCGATTAAATTCGCTCTGCAGGTGATGCACTATCTCAGAGCTGTTCGTCTTTTATCTATTTTTTTTTTTTCTTCTTTGCATGTCCTTTGTGCTATCGTGAATTATTCAGTTGGGCGGATTAAGTGGATTTAGTGTCAGCTATTATTGCCATTGTTTTCCATCCAACAGTCTATAACCACCTTAAGCCGCCCAAGACAATGCAGCTGTGCACAGATTGGCCGACCATAAAATATAAATGGCCAAATTTAAGATACAGCTTAGTTAGCCGAAGGAAAAGTTTTCAAATATATAAATAAGTTCACAGCTCTTGAATCGTATATTTATTATTTAAAAATATACAAAAACTCTTTAAAATGCAGTATTTTGCAAATCATACAAATATTCTTAAATTTGTAGAATCCTTAATCACCAAATGAATAATCCTGGCACAATTTTCAATTTAGCCTTCAATTGAATTGCGATTAGCTGGTTTGTCGCATTAGCCCCCAAAATGTGCTTAATAACAATTATTTTCAATCAAACTCCACATGACATTGGGCGTATAATCAGACTTGTGTTCGCTGATAACAGCAAGTAATTTATCACCATTAAATTTGAATTATAATTATGAATATTGATTTATGTGGCAATGAGTTTGATTTTAAATTGTTTGGGGACAAAGGTATGTCAACTGCCCAACCCTGTTGCAAGACATATATATTTATATAGATATAGCACTGATTCGTCTCAGGCTGTGGAAAGTTTTGAGCTCTGTTTGCTGCAAATTCATTAGCAGAAGTTGCCGCCAAGCGAGACAAGGATGAAAAGGACGAAGCAATATAAAAATTGCACTTGAAAATGTGGGTTGATGACAGACTATAAAAAAAGATGACTCGAGTTCAAGCCAAATCCCGCCTCGCTGCACTTTTGCCTCCATTTTCCAATTATATACGAGTGATAAACTTTTGCGCTATGAACAATTTTAGCTGTCCGCATTTTTATGAGTCGTTGAAGTTGTACCTACAAGACTGTACTTCTCAGTTCTCGTATCCTTTCAACTGAATGTGGAGAAGTTGCTTCTTAATTTTGCCAATTTCTGGAAAATATGTGTGTCATGAAGCGATTTCATAAGGACACTTTATGATTTAGTTGTGCAATTTCTGATGACAGGAAAGCAGACAGCATGCACTATACAGGACACCGGACAGACACTTTAACGGGACACAATAAAAGCAATAGCAAACAGCAAACGACAAACATCAACCGCCAGCTTTGACCTAATGAGCTCCAAGCTCCCGCTGCAGACGACGAGATGAAATTGAGACGCCGCAGCGGCGTTTCATTTAATTGTGCAAACTGTGTGGCAGACAGTGAAGTCCTCTTCTTGCCGGGCTCTTAATGAAGCCGCGTGTTGTCGCTGCTAATGTCGATAAGGTCATTCGTGGCATGGCTCGTAACGAGGCGACATGAAAGCAGCAAACCACTTGGCAATCAACACTCAGGAAAAAAAGAAATGCCGCCCACATTTAACACATCTTAAAATAAAAAACCCAAAACACCACATTTTTGGTCTAGGTTATTTTCTTATGTTTAGAAATTATTTTTTAATATAAATAAAATTTTATAGGTTATATATTTAATTTTCGCATATTCAAAGCGAATTTGTTTCTGTGTAGAGAAATGGCCAAGAGACAACGCGTTTTCTGCTTATTAGTACCGTGTTTGAAAGACGTTAAACGTATATATAGAAATATGTCCTTGCTGCTCTAGATACGCCACATTTTTCATCAACTCAGTTGCTAAAAGTCGACCACTCTGGAACTTTGCTCCTTTGGTGACTTTTGTCTTGCTGTTCCCGAACTAATGTAAGTCTACTTTTGGCAAAGCTGTTCCTTTGCTTGTGGGGTTAATGTGGTTGCTCATTAGTAAAATAATTGCCAACTAATTGGCTCGAGAGGCAGCTCTGAGCACTGAGTTGCCAGACAACTGGATTATTGTCTCCCAAATTGCAACACTTGAATTGCAAACACTAAAAATTTATTTCGCCGCTGATTTTTGCACAGTGCTTAAGGAGATCGGATTATTAAAGTCGCAGTGCCCAAGATCTTGTATATTTTACAACTGATACTTCCTTACTAACGAAATACTATATAGAACACCAACACATATTGCAACTCGTGAATTCATTTCTGAGATATTAAGAAATAAAATTTCTATATGTATTTTTCTGTTATGAATCTTAAACCAACAATTAAAACTTCAATTTTGTTTGTTTAAGCCACTTTATCCTATTATGTTAGTTTAAATTTAAAAGTCCTTGCCATACTTAAGTTATTATGTATATTTGTAGAAAAAAGTTGTTAATTTTTATTAAAGTCTCACCGCCCATTTTTTATGATAACGAACCCTTACCTCAATGCTAAAATGTAACGAGTATTACATTTGTGGTTAACCGGATTCCTTGAAAAAAATAAAGTAAAATGATTACATAATTTGCTCTGTTATGAGCATTAAAGGCCCTTACCTTAACGTTCACCCGTTAAGCACCGTTGCCATAAAAACGTAATCAAACTTTACTGATTAAAATGAAAATGTGTAAAATTATGAATCAATTTTGCACTCAACGTGCGAAAGTGCAAAGTCATCAGCTTAATGCATAAGTGGGGGGTGGTGCGAAGGGCTAAGATAAATTTTGTTATGGGTGCAGCAGTTGCACTTTTGCAATTATCGACAATTCTTTCATCTAGATGCTAATTGAAATAGTTGAAAGAAATGATTAAAGCGTCCTTAAAGTTTGAAATAAACGAATTTATAAAATCATAGTTGACCATGAAAATTTTTAGAGTAATTTTTTCTACCTGTGTTTTAAAGTAAATTGTTTTCAGTAATTTTTTTATGTTTGTTAGGGAACGGTTCGTATTTCGTAGGAAAAAATCTTTCACTTTTACAGTTTTTATCAACAATGGATTTTAAAACTGTCGATTCGATGTGTGAAAATTTATTTTCTGCTCAAAATTTTTTTGAATTGCACGAAAGGCAATTAAACAAACAAAATTACATTGACATGGTGAGCCCTGCGATTGAGGATCTCGACAATTATCGGTTGGAGAATGGTGGCGGAGATGCTCGCGGATCTTTGCTGCTGGGCGTCGACGACAGTGTTAACTTTAATGATGACTCGACTCCAGATGCAGCGGTAACAGCAGAGATATCAACAGATGCAACATTAGCACCTGGAACAGGATCAACAAGGCAATCAACATCCAATGAATATGATGATGGGAAAAACTTATTAGATTTTGACCTTTTGACAATGTTGGGCTATTGTCCACCAACTGAAACCATCGGAAGACTCTGTCCACCACCGACTATTCAAATTGGCGATGAAACTTTTAAAATTCGATTGGATACAATATTTGTGTTGGGCATGCGGCAGAAATTGACCAAGAACGATATCGTTGTGTTCTTTGGCAAAGTTGGCCGCATCAAGATAGATGAGCTGACCATGAAGCCGAAGATATTTGTGTACAAGAACAAGCTGACGGGGCGCTCGAACGGTCGGGCGACCATTACTTATACTAGCACCTATGCGGCCCAGGCGGCCATTAGAAAATTAAATGGAACGAAATTTCTGGGCCAGGAGTTGAAAGTAATGCCCGCCTACCTTTCCACACGCACGGACAAGGGCGTACGTTTCTGTTACGCCCCGGAACCGGGCATCGAGCAACCGCGCCGTCAGCGCCAGAAGACGTGGAAGCCCGCCTACGACAATTGGGTCTGTGAGCTCTGCAAGAATAGCAACTTTGTGTGGCGCATGTCCTGCAATCGTTGCAGGGCCAGCAAATCTGAGGCCGTCGCTATGTCCTCAGTTGGACTGAATCTGTGTCATCCTCGGAAGAACGATTGGTTTTGTTGCTATTGCTTCAACGACAACTTTTGGTATCGTCATCAATGCAATCGTTGCAGTGCACCCAAGATGGAACTGCACTCCAAATCGGAAACAGATAGAGTAATGTGGAATCTGGCCATTAGGCAGACTTCAGTAGTTTGATATTTTTATATATGTTTTGAATAAGTGATGGATACTTTTATAGTGCTGAAAGAATGTGTACATGTCAATGGTTAACAATTAATGAAACGTGTGCACTATAAATGTAAACCACCAATGTCAAATTAGATCAAATTGAATAAAATTTTATAATGCAAATAGTCGATCTTGGGACTCGTTTATTTAACTTTCAATTATTAGATAAAGTGCTTAACTAAGTTTAAGATTTCAGAATCTGAATATTTTGATTATTATATGTTTTTTAATTTGCACGTTCCGTTGAGTTCAGTCGGATTTTCACAATAAACACCAAATGCAGTTTAATGAAAATTCAAGTTTTTGATTCAGTCAGTGATTTGCAAACGCTTTAGGCAAACAGTATTATTGAAAGATGTTGCCGTATGCGTACTGCTGGCGGGCATTGAGTCGCAAAAGCAATTTCCATCAGCAGCTGGCGAATGGCAGAACAACAAAGGATTTGAATTTAGCAACAGCCGGAGACAACAACGGGCCAAGAGCAACAACTGCGACAATACCAACTGGCAATGGCAACTAGCAATGCCAATGCCAACAACATTAGCCAACATTTCTCGTTGTTGTTGGGGTTGGCTGATGTGGCTGATGTGGTTCTCCTTGTTGTTGTTGTTGTTGTTGTTGTTGTCACTGTTGTTTTTATTGTAGTTGGGTTGTCATGTGTGATGCAGCAGATTTGCAGAGTTGCGCAGCCTGTGTTGGCTCCTTATTGTGAGGCCGTGTGTGCGATATACTCAGCCAGGGTGTTGAAATACATCCAATAAAATCTGAACGTGTCTAAATTTTAATATGCCTGCGTGTCTATTTAGCAATTCCTTGAATCTTCGTCTCTCACTGCTTGACATTTATTGCGATATCTTCGTCGAGGCGTCTCTGTTTATTTGACTTGCTACTTATTTATTATACAGCATAATGAAATTTCACGTAATCCTCATTAAGACCAAAACAAACACAAGCAAAGAGACAGTAACCAAAGCGACTCGATGACATAAATTTAACTTTGAAGCTGCTTTGTTTATGATGATTGTGTAACAACAGGACTCCAGAATTCCTTTTACTATGTGTTTTTGTTGAGGGATTTTGGAGCGCTTCTTTTCGATTCGTTTTCAGAAAGTTCTTTGAAATTAACAAATTCATAAATTGAAAACTTTTCTTAAATCAAAATATGAACATCGTAAAGTGTGATTAATTAAAGAATTAACTTTTTAATTTTGTGTCATCATTTTTATTAATCAAGAATAATTTAAATTGTGTATTAAATTTTATTTACATACTGATTAGGTAAAACACTGATTTATTCAATGGTGTGTTGCATAGTTGAAACGAGCCCACCGCTGATTGGGGCTACCAAATAAGCAAATATTTCCCCTAATACTTTCTTCTGCTTTCTTCTGTTTTCTACACTCTAATTTTGTGGCAAGAGGCAGCCGGCAAACTCAGACGGTCGAACGTCTCACGTTCAACACAAATAAATCAAACGAAAGCTTCTAAATTGTTTGCCATTGTAGCTGAATGCTTATTTACTCCTCACCTTTTGCTATCGTATTGTAGTCGTTGCCATTTCATTCCAGTCAAGTACTTCAAGCTGATTTTCCCTCTGTATCAAAATTCTAAAATATATACAATGAAATGTGAAGAGAATGTTGCTGCATGTGGGTGGGTGGGTGGTTGGTAGAGGGGCAGGCAAAGTGGGTGAATAGGTGATGTCTGCTTGCCAGTTCAACTGGCTGCCACGTTGATTTCGCATCGATTCTGACTTTCGCTCCACAGTCAGCAGACTTGTGCTTAAGTCCCCTTGTCAGTTACATGAATTGCGCAGTCTTTTCTTTTCCGTCGAAAGGGTTGCGGTTCCCAGAAATGTGCTGACAGCGGATTTATTTTGCCAACATTCCGTATAGAATATCTTGTCATTTAAAAGCACAAGTATCAACATATGTATGTAGAAGATGCTTACTGTGTTTATTGAAAAACAACTCTGACGAGCATTTCAAGTACTCAGCTAGAAACTTCTTATTTCAGTCAAAACAATTCTGGCGCAGACAGTTCAAATTACGCAAAAAATCATCAACAGAATCAGCTTACTTTTGTAGTACACAAAGCTAAATCAAAAAGTTTACTTCACAGCGATTGGACCTATCTTCTTCTAGATGGTAATCTGCCTCATCGATATCGATAGATATTGTTGCATGTTATGTTAAATATGTTATTACAGTCTTGGCAACTGTTTACACAGAAAAAACAATCAAATACCCATAACTAGGCACTTTGTGGAAGCTTTATTTGAAAGGGATATTTGCGAATTAAAATAATTATTAATGGGTTTGCTTACAGTTTAGCAGAGAATTTTAAATATTTTTAGGGGTATACCGAAAACACTGACAGCATTTTGAGTGCAACAAAATGATTAATGAACATCAACTATTGATGCACAAATTATGGCAATTTTTTTGAATTATTAAAAATGTACTAACGATAGTTAATGCTTAAAGTTGCTGTATCTGCATACAGCAATAGTTCTGCATTACTATTCGTCTACTACACTCTTATTTAAATATTCACAGCAGAAGTATATGTGAACCTATAAATAAACTTTCTCCCTCTCGTCGCAGTTCTCTAAAGCCCTATTTATGCATTATCTTTTGAACTCTGTCCACCTCCTGTCTCTTACCAACTATATCGCACTCTCTCTCGTTCCAAAATGAGAAAGGGTTTTTGTTTTTTAAGCAGCAACTAATTCACTCACCAAATGCAGAACTAGTTGTGGCTGATACAAGTGAACATAATGCCAAATACTCGACTTGCACATTGAGAAAACAGGTGCGCTTAATCTCAACAATCGCTGGAGACTTAAATTTGATTTTTGGGGTCAGCAATAAGCTGCTTGTTAGGGCTTAAGGTGAACAAGCATCTGCTCATAGTTGAGCATAGACTCATGTCAGCAATCAATAATGGTCTGGGCATTGTTATTACAGGCGAATGTGCAGCTATCCAGTTTCTTCAGGTTCTAAATGATCCGCAGCAGACAAAGGGCACAAGTTTTCACCAGGTTACTGAATGTATTAGGGATCTCTGGCAATGGGCGAGGGATAAATGCTTTCGTATTTTCGGTGCCACAGTGACAATGAGCATGAATAACTCGCGCCTATATTGTGCTCAAAACCAAGGATGCGTTCCAGTTTTTGATGATATATAGAAGCCT
This sequence comes from Drosophila demipolita, assembly GCA_035042405.1. Lineage (NCBI taxonomy): Eukaryota > Metazoa > Arthropoda > Insecta > Diptera > Drosophilidae > Drosophila > Drosophila demipolita. The sequence goes on along the minus strand of JAWNLI010000349.1, from coordinate 3,439,356 downwards.
TCACATCGGCAGCTATGCTGGCGTATGCTGTTACCTATGCGGACTGCCGCCGTGCATTGCGTGCCTTCGCAGCCATCACCCAACGAGGACCGAACGCCTCTAAATGTCGGACAGTGAAACGCCAAATGGATACACCGCGTGGTCCATTTTTAATGTCTTCTCCTTGATGCTGTCATTCCTGTTACTGCTCCTGCTGTTAATACTCCTGCTAATGCCGCTCCATCTCCTGGTGCTGGAGAGCCGGGAGTATGTTCCCAGAAACACATTTAGGTTGGGCTCGGGCGGGGCATTGCACAGTGTTTTAGCTAAAGGTAATAACGGTACCATTGAGAAATTTATTTAAAGCTTTTATATATGTGTGAGCTTACCGTTTACAAAACTCATTAAAAGTATATCTCATCTTTTTTTAAGTTGCTACAAAGTCAATTTATCTGTCAACAACTGTATATTTAAGCAATTATAAACTTCAATTATTGAGAGATTTGGCTAAAATTTGAATGTCAAGTTTGACAATTTTAATCTTGCCTCTTTTTATAAAGACTAGACTTAAATACTTATTAAGATGGGTTCAATAATGCTTCCAATGCGTGTTGCAGAAAATCGCACAATGTTATTATGATAATTTTACCCATTTTCGATTTACTACTAATAAAAATTGTCATAACATTCATATATATGGTATGTGTTATAATGTTTTAATATATATATAAAATATTAGCTGTATATTTTTGTATATGAATTTTGCAGCCTGAATTTGCACATTTTTTCTCGTTTTAGATTGTTCCATAAGGGCAATAAAATATGAACAATGCGTAATGCGATAATCCTCTTTAGGTAAATACAACACACGACTAACGCCTCAAAACTTTAGCATATGGCAGACATAATCCGTAAGACTGCTTTCTTTACGCTTACGAATCCCCAAATGACATCATAAATAATATGCATTTGTGTGGAAAATTAGATAGAAGCAAATGGCGCTGCAACAAAGCGTACACAAATACAGACAATCTACTTTTTACTTTAAATTTCTTGATAAAGAATAAAGGAGTACATGCATATAATGGTTATATATATTTATACATATACATATATATTTATATTTATATGTTGGAATGTAAGAACATAAATCTTAAGCAGTGCGCTGCTGCAGACACAAACAAATCGTCTTGGAAATTTTCTTATTTTCACTTGAACTTTGCCTCCGCTGGAAATATGCGAGAATTATTGGGAAGTTGTTCATGCGTTTTTCTAGAAAGGTGTCAAGTGCATTATAAATGAATATAAAATATATATACAGGGGGGAAAAAAGACTATTTATAATTTTAATAGAGCAACATCAACGAAGGGAAATACAAATTGAGTTGTTTTACCAGCACCCCGTTTTTGCATTAGATATCAAAGCAAAATTGCAGCTTGAGCTATTATATCTAAACCACTTCATATCATATTTCAAATTATTGACAGAATAAATGGCCTTTGACATTGAACCGTTTGTATCAAGCAGTCAAACATTAAGCAATAGGAAAGTGCCCTATTGAACTCAAACGACATTAATATTTAAAGCAACATTTTGCATTAACTGCCTTTCTGTAGTTAAATGCATCCCTTAATGAATTTTTAATTCACCAGCTTGAATATTGTGGCAACTGCGAATATTAAAAAAGACATTTACAATTGTATAGCTATTTATAAGTAATTAGTCACATCTCTTGTCACATTTTCTCTTATACTTAGAAGAGCCAAATTGCCGGCAATTTTATCCGCGCCATCGCCTGGGTTTTTCCCTCTCCGTGAGAGAATTGCAGACAATTTCTAAATATTGGGAGAGAGCATGATTCTTGGCAGAGTTTCATAAACAAAAACAGAGAATGCAACAGTTTAATGGAAACGAGATTAGGGCTATTCGTAATGTTGAAAACTAAGCCATAATAAGAAATATTACCTTTTCTTATTGAAAATGTAATATAACAATTAAATTAAGTAAATTTTAAGAGTAGTTTACTTTATACAGCAATATTTGAATAGAAACCTTTATAAAGACTTATATTTCAAACCAAATTAGAAAAGGGGTTCGAATAAAAATAACGGTTACTGTTTGAACTAACAGAAATGTGGCGCCATCTATGAGTCGTCAATAATTAAGTAAATACATCAACCCGAAACTCTGCTAAGTCTTTTCACAGAGTGGCGAATAAGAGTAGAACTTACCAGGGATGCCATATCAAAACAGTTCTTAAGAACAAAATGCGTATGAATATTATCGTGTAAATGAAAAAAAACTCGATCAAGTCTTAAAACATAAAGAGACTTCTCAAGATGTATTATACATGATTTATATATATTTGTAGTAAAAATATAAAACAAAAAGATTTATCCATAAATGCAATTCAAAACCAACTTTGCTTATCGGCAAACAGAATTTTCGCAGACTTTTCATTAAACTTTGCTCTAGTTCTACGCTTCGACCTAGTAAAATTACGAACGAATTCATTTGGCATTGCTCCCAACCCCCAAGTAGCGATGGCCAATCAGAACGCGCGAAACTGTCGCCAATCCAAAATGGCCGCCTCGACTGCCTGTAGCAGATGCTGCACATCGAAGGGGTGGCAAACAAAATCCAATAAGCCAAACGAGGTTTGCTTGTTGCAAGGAACAATCAGAATTTATTCCAATTCAAACTTCCAAGCAGAACAGAACAGAAACCAGAAAATTCAGAAACCGACCGTAAATCGAATACGAATTAGACAATATATACTAAAGCTAAATGCAGCATCCGAATGAGCAACCCACCTATATGTCAGAGGTGCCATTTCAGCCACTGTGGGGCCAGGAGGCACCGCCACCACCGCCCATAGTGCCGTATCAAGAGCTAATAGCTGGATTTCCCTGCACCGATTTATGTAAGTTTTTTAGTTAAAATATATATTCCATTGAATATCTGCTTACCATTTATTATTTATTATTTAATATTTTCTACAGCACTCTGGCAACGTTCGCAGGTGGCACCGCTGGTCAACCAACGACCGTCCGCCAATGGTCGCAGCTCTTCCTCCTCCATCTCAAAGAAGACCCGGCGACGGATCGCCTCCATGGCGCAGAGACGGGCTGCGAATATACGCGAACGCCGTCGCATGTTCAATCTGAACGAAGCCTTCGATAAGCTGCGACGTAAGGTGCCCACCTTTGCCTATGAGAAGCGACTCTCCCGGATCGAAACCCTTCGTCTGGCCATCACCTACATTGGCTTCATGGCGGAGCTGTTGAGTGGCACCCCCTCGAACAGCCACAAGCCCCGTTCCGATATGTACGGAGGCATGAACGGACATCATCATCCGTCGGGGGTGGCCACTGGACCCCCAATGCATCCACATCCGCATCTGCATCCGGCTGCCTATCAGCGTGACTTTGCCTCGCCCTACAATCATAGTCTGACCTAAATAGATCGTTCAATCAGCTGGAGAAGGACTACCAACAATATTATTCCATGTTTCTGTTGCCCTTTTTATGTGTTTAAGCTTAATTAGTAAAAATATAAATGTGATAGATGTATAAACTGTGTTATGTGTGTGTGTGTTTATAGTTTCGGGATATATGATGGATATCTAATGATACAAATTAATATAATTAATATTCTGCTATAAATCTGCAACGGATTCAAAGTTAGTTGGTGTTAAAGAACATCTATTTTGATAATGCGCTAAAAAATAAATGCCGCAAAAAATGAAAGTAATCTAATCTAAATCTAATTATCGGTGTTTAGATCATCCCGATACTAGATAGTTGGTCTACTATTCTAATATAGTAGTAGAAGTTGTATAAGAGAGATTACTACTTCTAGACAGTTAAGTAGCTTTTGAAAAATTCTTTCTAGTCATTCGTACAATCAAAAAGGTGTGCTTCATTTGATCATATAAACATGAATAAAGTGGTCTTTTATTTTTTGACATTAGAAACAGTACATATCTAATCAAAAATAGAACACACTCAAAAGAAAAAGATGCGAATTTTAGAAATTCGCCACACTTTTTATAATTCATGTTGTGTCTTTGGAAAACTAAGGCTTGAATCTCTTTATTTCAGGGTAGATTTTTTTAATATAAAAAATATGTCTTATTTCCAGATTATTATTTTTTATAAGTGCTTACAGAGCTTATTTTAATAATAATTCCTGCATTTAAGAATGATTAAGGTTCTAGGCTTGCATTTCTACACTTTCCAAATGCATTTCTTAATAATAGAAAATTTTTCAAAGAAAAAGACGATATATTAAAATAGTTTTGAAGTTATCGATTTAGGGTAAGCCTTTAAAACAAAACAGAAAAACTGTAAAATTCTTAAGGGATTTTCATTGTAGGGCACTTATTCTTGTATGGCAATTTCCAAAATTTTAAGTCTATTTTTTTTTTGAGTGTATTCTTTTCTGGTATCTGTTGAATAGTTGATAAGACGACTATTATTTAATCGGTAGTTGTTCAACTTTCTGCCAGTATTCAATTGAAAGTCAAAGTAAAATGTCGAGGCCCGAACTTCTAACTCAAATCTCGACCGATTATGGCACGCCGCCTGCCTGGCTGGAGGAGGAGGAGCTGCAGTGCCTGCTAATACAGGAGTTTCCTTCATTCCAAAGTATTGATAACATTCGAATCAGAACAGAGCCAAACTCTCTGCGAGTGCAGATACATGCTAAATTGGCTGGTAAGTTTTACCAGTCATCTTCATCGACAAGCGAAAACATAAGACATTTAAGATAACCTAATCAAACAGCGAACATTTCACGTACAATCAACATTGTGGTGAAGTCACAGGAATTGATCAAAGTGGCGCCTCTAAGGTTTCCCCAAGCCAGCAACTTTCAGATAGAGCAGCACATGCATAAAGTGGTTATTCCGACACTAGAAACACTCTTTAAGGATGCGAATAGAAATATATCCTTCGGTCCAACCAACTACAAGCAAAAGACACTTCCAACCCCAAAGGAGTCCGATTGTCTGTATATGGAAGATCTTCAAGCTAAGGGTTATCGAGTTGTCAATCAGCTAAAGGGTCTAGACCAAGTTTCGATGGAGGTAATACTTTCCAAATTGGCTGCATATCATGCAGCTACAGCACGTTATCTGCAATTAAATCCGAATAACCTAAAGGAGCTAACAAAATTGGAATCCAATAAGGAACCAGCTCAAGATATACAAAATCTTAAGATCTGGTTACAACGCACATTCCACGAGAGCTTGCGGTCAAATGATTTGAGGCAGTATGAGGAAAAGGTGGTAAGTGGTAAGGATTCTATCTGTATTTACAGCAAATGCTTATATAAAGTTATGTTTATTCAAAGAAAACCTTTCAGCGATATATAGCTAAAGCTGTAGAGTCGCCAGCTGTGAATAAATCATTTAATGTCATCTTGACTGGCGCTTGTTGGTCCAATAGTTTACTTGGACAATTCGGAGCCTTTGGTCAGCTTAAGGATGTGGCTTTCCATCAATTCGGTGGTGCTAAGTATGGGCCTGCTGTACAGGATCTGCTGCAGCTCCTTTTGACCGCTCCTGCACAAAAAACTGAAAAATTTGATGCTTACTTGCGATATTACCAAGATGAGCTAACAGCAAATCTGCAACTGCTGAAGTTCAATGGCAAATTGCCGACGTTAACAGACATTCAGCTGGATTTATTAGATTATGGACATTGGGGTGAGCTATAGACTTGACTATAGTTACTATCTAATAATAATATTTTATCTTTTATAGCCTTTGAGGTCATAACCGAAATCCTACCCATTGTGTTGACCGACTTTGGCTGTGAGGATATTGACGAAATCTTTAAGCTTTCAAAATATTCGGAAGAAATTAAAATCCTACTGCCCTGGCTGGAGAATCGAGGCTTCTTTGAGGCTTAATAACCAGAATTAAATTAAAAATGTTGTGTAATGTCGTCTATTAAAAAACAATCAAAATATTACCAACAACCACCTGACAATCCTGTATAAATGTTTCGAGCTCTCGACCACCTTACAGCATTATTATGCCTTGATTTACGTGCGAATCTGTGCAGCTGCTGCAGCACATGTTGATGCCACATTGAAGTCACATTAGATACTAGAATACAGAGGAACACAACAAAACCAAAACCAAAAACGATTATACAAAATTTGACAACGTAAACAAAGCGTAAAATTATTATTAATAAACTAATGTGATAGGACTGCAATACAATGACAATTGTTGAAACAACCCTCGAAGCGAAGAACAAGTGCAACACTTGAGGGGCTCGATTGTGCAGAGTTAAGATACCCTATAGCCTATAAAGACGGTTCAATAATTCAATTCTGTCTGATTATTCCGATCAACTATAAAGAAAACTTCGATTAGATTAGTTATGAGAATTTTAATTTGCATTTCGGTTACGTCCTATAAATACATTATATTATAAATAAAAACTATACAATATTGATATAGGATACAGATCATGCAATTTTTATGCGTTTATATTGACAACAACAGCGTTTTTTAATCAGATATTTATGCAGTTTTCATAAAAAAAGAATTTTACAGGGTAGCTTAAAATCAATCACATTATTTATGTTTTGTCACTCAGCCTAAATACCGAGGAATTTTTGCGTTCAACGCCCATTTTCAACAGATTAGAGCCCCCTTTTTATGCAACAGCAAATTAATTTTGAACGCATATATATAGAAGAGGGAAGAATTCGTAGCAGTAACAAGACCCACCTGAGGGTTGCTCGTCAGGATCTGTAACATTGCGCGACCCTTTTGGCGATGTGGTTGCTGCTCTTGTTTTGGTATATATGTATTTAGTTCGGTTGCTGGCAATATGTTTTGATGAATTTGTGACACTTCATGCCGCATTAGGTTGCTCATCTGTGTGCTACCCCCTGCTCTATAAGGGTTGGCTTATCGCGCCCGACTTTGACTTATGAAGTGCCCTCACGTGTCTGCGATTAGCAGCTTATGTCAGAGTTAATTCTATCTGTTGTAGTCTTTAGTAGTTGCACTCTAAAGTAAACACTTGATCACCTGCTGTGTGAGAAATTCAACTTAAATATTCAATCTTGAAATTTCGCAATATTTAAGATTATAAGTTGGTCAGTTTGTCATTGCCACGTGCAGCTCATTAAATGCTACCCATCGTAAATCAACGTACGAAATTAACAAGTCTATGAACAATCCCTAACTCAGATTTACGTAATTCTTTTCAACTATTCGCACTTCCCCTAGAATCTATTGTCCGCATGTCAAATCGCTGTGACAAATTAATTGAGTTTTGTTACGATTTTCGGCATATTTTTCCCAAAAAAAAATATATCGACACTTTTCTGAGCCTGTTAAACTGAAATCCAATATATATTTGACGGCATGATAGATGATTTAGTCAAACCTAACAGATGTTTATAAATTATTAACATCTTTAGCTATCGGTTCAGAGTAGACTAAAAATAATGTTGTTAGAAGAATAAAACCATTGAATTTTATTTGAAGAATTAAATGAGAGCAGTGAGAAATTAACTTTAAGAATTTAGTTTTTTATGGGCTATTAATTGTGTCTAAGTAATTTCAATTTTTATGAGAATAATCTAAGCTTTTATTGTAATTTGATTATGACAAATAGGGTTGCCAAAAAATCGATCAATTAAATTAAGAGCTTTGTCTGATATATTTTGTAAATATTGTTATTATTATGTAGTGAATATTAATGAACAATAATAAATAGACTATGATAGTAATTTAATAATTTTAATTTGTTATGCAAAAATTACATATCGAGAAACGAACTAATTTTTGCACAATGATTAATACAACAAATTTAATACCACAAATTATCAGCACAATAATTGTATAAAGCTCGCGTTCAGCTTGTGAAATCGACATCAGTCGAGAGCTTTGCGCATTTGTTATTTTGGCGAAATTATATAAAAGCTTTTACGGTAAAAGCTCTATTGTTTATAAACACACAACGCCCGGCATATTACTGCGCTTAGTATTGAGAGATCCAGCAATAGCTCGCTCGCAGTATAATCGCAAATCTGAAGTTGAAACGACATGGCCAGTGAAAATACAGAGAAGCCAGAGCTACCAGTGTTGCCCGACTGGTTAAATGAGCAAATGTTTGTGGAGTTCGTGCAAAGCGACTTCAAAGACTACAAAGCCATAAGAAACTTTAAGGTGGAGCCAACAGGCGGCAAGGGCGAAAATTTTACGTCTTTGGTGGTGCGCGTAAGATTTATTGTGGAGCTCAATGGTAAAATAAACAACAGTTCTATAAATGTAGTAACCTTATAACTATAAATCAATAAATTCCCCTTTCGAAGATGGCGGCGAGACAAAAACCTCTTATATTGTGAAATTGTTGCCCACAACATTGAGTACACGCGATATGATTGCCAGCTGGAAAGTGTTTGATAAGGAAAAGCTCACCTATGGAAGCTATGTGCCACAATTTGAGCAAATGTTTAGGGAGAAGAACAAAGATATTACATTCGGGCCTAAATACTATGAGCCAACAAATGCGGCAAGCGATGAACTCATCGTCTTGGAAGATCTCGCAAATCGTAGCTTTAAGAATGTCAATCGACAGTTGGGCTTGGATGTGGTACATACGAAAGCTGTCCTCGATAAGTTAGCACAGTTTCATGCCGCATCCGCGGTGCGTTATGTATTAAATGGACCATATCCGGAACTATATGATCGAAATCTATGTAGTCCTGAGGATAAATTTCAGGAGTTTCGCGATTCGCAAGCCAAATCCCTTATCAAGGCTCTGTCACTCTATGAAGCTGCATATTTGGAAAGCACGTTGGTTAGCATCGAACATATTAATCACCTCGACATAAATAGATTATATTTCTTTTATATATTATATTTCCCAGGAAACTTACACATCCATCGCACCGGATATGTTTCAGGCTAATGCACCCAAATTTGAGGGCGAATTTCGTTGTTTGAACCACGGCGACTTTTATTGCAATAATATTATGTTTCAATATGATGAGCATGGAGACATTAAGGACACCTACTTTATAGATCTGCAGATGAGTAGATTTTGCTCGCCAGCACAGGATTTGATCTACATACTACTATCCTCTGTGGCGATTGAATTAAAGTTTACGAAATTCGATTACTTTGCGTCCTACTATCACAGCAAGCTAGTTGAGTATCTGAAATTATTAGAGTACAGCCAGCCACTGCCTACATTGAGAGGCCTTCACATGGCGATCTTAAATCATGGCGATTGGGGTAGGTTTCCAATTTACACATAAATATTTTTAATTACCATTTGCACTTACTTATCATAATAAATATTTCATATTTTAGTTTATCCTGTCATATCGCTACTACTGCCGTTGGTATTAATCGATCCCAGCGAGAAGACCAATATGGACACCATGATGGATCAAGAAAATGAAGGTGATCAGCTAAGGAATACCATGTTTGGACACAGACGGGTTGTTCAGCACTTTAAGCAGCTGCTACCCTGGGCTCACAATCGTGGTTTATTTGTGTACACGCCAAAGACAAATACCTAAAATTTAACTACTTATAATGAAAAATGGAAATACTTTTAAAATCTTTATTTGCCAGATGATGCTAACAAACTTGGATGCGAAGCAGCTCCAAGACGTTTAAAAAAAAAGGCTAGTAAATTCTTGGGGTTCTTAACTGAAACTGAACATTTATTGTTAGGTATTTTGCAAAAAGTGGCAAATTCATTGTGAATTTACAAAGCGTCTGCCAAACAATTCTTGTTTGCTTCTTATCAATAGCTGGCGTCAAATATTTATCAAAATGGGAATTTTATAAGAATGGTTAAAAGATTGTATACCTGATAAGAACCCATTCAAAAAATATAAGTGGCGATCAATACTTTGCACTTGTTTTGTGATATTTACGTAATTCTGTTGTATAACAAATAATTTCTTATGTATATATGGAAAATGGATTTGATTAAGATATTCAGATATCTTCAATAATATAATATTCATATAAAATCTCTTGAAATCCTAACTAACCAGTTAAGATTCGGATTTTGACAGTAATACAAATAACAAATGTCTGATAAAGGTTTGTAGTTGAATAGGAATCCTCAACTCACATCCTAGCAGAATGTCGCGAATTATCCAGGAAAGAATGCAGCATTCTAGAGATGCAAGTAGTGTTAAATTAGTGGAGGACCAAAACTTTAGCAATGCCTAAATATTTCACGACCTATGACAATTTTTTTTGGTATAAATATCGACGTTAACTTCTACAGAATAACTCAGTGTACCAGCATTTATATAGAACCGTACTCTACTTCAGATTCGATATCTGCAATGGAAAAAACAGATTCCAAATTAAAGGAATTATATAGGGATAATATGGACAAAAAACACCCGCAGCTCTTCATAAGCGTGCCACAAATGAGTGAAATTCTCAACGTTTATAAATAAAAATATGTATTATTGACTACAAAGTTAAGAGTCGAATTTTTTGTTTATTATAGGATCATTCTGAATATTATTCCTTTTCCTACCAAGTCATAAGATAAATTATTTTAGTATAAATAGTAGGCAATATGAAAAAACAAACCAAACAAAAAAATTAATAAATTAAAATTAAGATAAAAAATAATGGAGAATTTGATCGAGTAACTGCGCTAAGCAAATATGTCAGATTCAGTTAAGAATAAAAAGTGACAAAAAGTTGGTTATGGTATGGATTTACTAGTACTAGTGCCATAGCAAATGCGTAAAATATGAAATAATCAATATAGATATTCAATTTAAAGTCCACTATGGGTCAGAACAGCTCCAAACAAAAGAAATTGGCTAAAGGCAAGTCAACTTCAACGAGCCCTCACACTTTTTGCTCAATAGAAACTATTCCAAATGCTAAGGAAGAAACGCTTATACCAAAAGCCAGATCAATGCATCCTGACCGAAAATCGGTGCCAGAATGGATTCACAAGACACAGTTCTTAGAAATTCTTACTGATAATGTGCCAGAGTTCCAAAGAATCGAAAATTTCTGCATACAGCCTCTGAGTTCTGGCGAAAACTATTCATCGTTAATCCTCCGAATAAGCATTGATGTGAAGCTAACTGGTGAGTGCGATACACTTCTGGAATTTTGTCTTATACTTTTCTCTCCAAGTAGATACAACTGTAAAGCCGATGTCCTTCATGATGAAGGTGCCACACGAGTCGGCCAAAATGCAACAGATGCTAAAAACCGTAAACTTCTTTACTGTTGAGAATGCTACTTATGAGGAACTTATATCCAAATTCGAGAAGCTCTACAAATCAAGAGGCATCAATATCGACTTCGCTCCACGTGCCTACAAATTTAAGGAGAGCCTCAAAACGGAACCGAAACTGGCCAATACAGTTCTTATGCATGATCTGGGTCAGGATGGTTATAGAAATTTGAATCGTCTCGAATGCCTTAATGCCGAGCAGACCAAAATGGTGCTTCGCAAATTGGCGCAGTATCATGCAGCGGGGGCGCACTGTAGAATTATAAATGGACCATATCCGGAACTCTTTACGCAATCCATGTTCGGACCCAACAGGGAAAGAGCTATATCTATACTAGAAGGTATAATGGGGCCGTTTAAGAAAATGTTTCTGGAACATCTCTATAGCTACAAAGATGGTGATAAGTACTACGAAAAATTTGTAAGCAATGTTTATCATAGATATTCGAGCTATATATTTACCAAAGTCATATTTTTAGGCAATACTTTTCTCAAAAATGAGCCGACATTTTCTTAACTTGAGCCAATTTGATCCAACTGAATTTAATGTGATTAATCATGGCGATTGTTGGATTAACAATTTACTGTTTAAATATGACCCGAGTGGAGAACTAATTGATATGATCTTTGTTGACTTTCAGTTGCCCAAATACGGACATCCATCAGCAGATCTTCTCAACTTTATCATGACATCTGTGCACATAGATCACAAGCTGAAGCAATTCGACTACTTTATCAAGTATTATCACGATCAGTTAATTGAACATTTGCAATTATTAGAGTATACGAATCGCCTGCCGACACTCTCGGAACTGCATATGCAGCTATATAAATATGGTATCTGGGCAATCACAGCCTCCGTCATGGTGTTACCCATTGTGTTGCTAGATGAGCAAGAAGACCTCCTAGAATATAAAAGCCAATTGTACACGAATGAACGCTATATAGCTCATATAGAACAAATACTACCATGGCTGGACAACCGTGGTCTCTTAGATGTATAGCATAAAATATATTCCATTCGATATGTCAAACAACTAACTACATTACACCTCTTAATCGTTTATTTTACAATAAAATACCTAATAATCAATAAAAAAAAAATCGGATATAAAAGACTTAGGTTGAGAGACAAATAAATCATGGCTGAATGATAATCAATTTAAAGTACTTTTAACACACTTAACATGCAGGGAACATCAGTTATATGACAACTCTATACATTAAAAAATCTAAAACATTTAAATTTGTATTATGTTCGGTCATTGGCTTTTCAGTTGTATGCCCGCTTATTTCTAATCTATAATTTTTACACACAATGATAGCAATTTAGTATCAGCAATGATTATACTCAGATTAGACAAACAAGCCTGCTATAAAAAAATATATATATACTTCCTAAATGCACATAATGTGCATAGTCATTGTGATTGTACTAAAAAAGTCTTTGGTATTTGTACACAAAAAGAAACAATTGTGTATTGAATAAAAATAACTATGAATCTTCAAATGCTTTGTCTATATTCCTAATATTCCAATAAATACTGCCTGTGTTACTCAATGAAGAGAACAACAAAGTATACGCTTAAGAAACAGTAAAGAGCGTAGGGTAGTCCTCTATAGAGTTTATTTAATTAATTTAATAAAGCTAGAAGGTACTAAAATGTAATTATATCAGCTACCCCAATTTTTACACACATTTGACTGGTCGCAGAAGCTAAATTAGACTAAACTTCAGATGAGCTTTAAACCTTTTATTTATATGCTTATATTGAATAAAACGCAATTGTGAAATGCAGCTTTTAGTTGTAGTCAACGAGATTTGTATTCACGAACCATATCAGTTGATAATTTTGAATAGTGTTCTACACACATACAACAATATTTAGCCGAAGATACTGGCAACAAAAAGTTCAGCTATTATCGGTAACAGAAAATGGGTATAAATATCGACGAACAGAGTGAAGCAAACATTCAGTTTAAAATTATTTGTCAAATCGTACAGACGTCTAAAAATATCGCGCAATGGATTCTCAGAGTTCAAAGCATAACCGAAATTATAATGTCGACCAGGTCGCCACACCCACCCCAACAGCTTTTTGCCCACGCTTAGCTCAGGCACCGTCACCGACACCGACACCGACACCTGCCTCCGATCCAGCACCGGCACCTGTCGCCGATCCAGCACCGAGTATAGCCAACAATGAAATGGTGCCAAAGTGGATTAATGAGTCGCAATTTGTGGAAATACTCAGAGAAAATGTGCCACAATTCTCAAAGATTCAGAGCTTTAGTGTAAAGGTTGGCGTGCCTGCTGGCGAGAACTATGCGACGATTATGCTGAGAGTGAGCATCCAAGCAGAGCTAACTGGTGAGTATCAGAATGCCGAATGTGACGTCATATTTTGGGTTGAGATAAGCGCGAAGCGGTTGTCTCTGTTTTTACTCTCTTCTCAATAACACAAAAGTGCTGATAAGAAGCATAATCTGGCTGTGGGAAGCGGCAAAAATAGTTGAGATAACAGTGCACCCAATAAATACTATTATGTTTTCTTATTATTAATATTAACTACAGCAAAATTACAATTATAAACCAGCAATCTAGCGTATTTTGGACTTATAGTACTGACCTTCAGCAAAATTACCAAAAGGAACCTCTAATTTATTTATTACTTGTGATTACTCAATTATGACTTGCAGTTGAAAATCGTATTTAGCTATTGTAAATCTAAAAGCTAATTGATGACAAAAATAATATACATAATCAAAAGAAAACAGAACTTAATAAATTTTTACAAAGTTTCATTACACAAAATTTAAAAAAAAAAATATTTTTTCACACAGCGGAATAATTTTAACAAACGATAATTTTATTTTAATAGTATTTCCATTAATTGGGTTTCTTTAGACAACAAAAATTAATAATTCATTAATCAAAATAAATGTATTTCTTATATTCGCGCAACTAGACAAATCCGTCAGACCAATTTCTTTTATGATGAAAGTGCCACACGATATAGCTGAAATGCAACAAATGTTGGAAGTAGTGAATTTCTTCGAAATTGAAAATGAGGCCTACATAAATATGCTGCCCAAATTACAGGAGTTATATAAGTCTAAAGGCCTGGATATAACATTTGCACCACGCGCATACAAATTTAAGGAGAGTCTGAAAACGGAACCGAAACTGGCCAATACGGTTCTTATGCATGATCTTGGTCAGGATGGTTATAGAAATTTGAATCGTCTCGAATGCCTCAATGTAGAACAGACCAAATTTGTTCTACGCAAATTGGCGCAATATCATGCCGGTAGTGCCACCTATAGGAGCGTTCATGGACCCTTCTCTGATTTGATTTGTTACGGTTGGTTTGGGGCTGGCGACGAGAAATCTAAGGCTATGGCTAAGGAAATGTTTGCTCCCATACAGAAAATGTTCTTGAACAATCTGAGTAGCTATGAGAACTGCGAGCAATATCGTGAAAAGTTGGTAAGTACTTTTATATACATTGCTAACAATGTTTAAATTAAAAAAATATGTGTTTCTTTTTATATAGGAAAACCATTTCGCCAATATGCATGAAACTCTATCTGAATTAAAACCTGATCCCAGTGAATTTAATGTGACGGCGCATGGTGACTGTTGGGTCAATAATCTGCTCTTCAAATTTGATAATAATAAAAAGATGATTGACATGATCTTTGTGGATTTCCAAAATCCACAATACGGTCATCCAGCTTTCGATTTGAACTACTTTATCATGACATCTGTGCACATAGATCACAAGCTGAAATATTTCGATTACTTTATAAAATACTATCATGATCATCTGATTGAGCATCTGAAGCTGTTGGACTACAAGGAACGGATTCCCAACCTGACGGAGCTACAAATGCAAATGTACAAATATGGCGCCTTTGCACTCTTGGCCAGTTTTATGGTGCTGCCTGTGGTCCTGTTAGATCCTACAGAATCGGCCACATTTGATAACTTTTTCGGTGGCAGCGACTCGGCGATGGAATTTAAGAACCTTATGTACACTAATAAACGCTATAAGCAGTACATTGAACAAATATTGCCCTGGCTGGATAATCGTGGACTGTTGGAGCCATAGTAAGTGAAAACAATTACTTATGGAATTTCATTCAATATTAAATATATTTTATTTATAAATTTTAGTCAACCAATTAAAGCCACAGCTGTAGATGTAGCATCAACACCGACAACAACTAAAGTCGAAGTAGATCCTCTAGTGCCCGACTGGGTGACCAGCGACTACTTTAAGGATATGCTCAAAGGTCAGATAGCCGATCTGAAGGATATTCAAGATTTTCGTGTCAAAAAGGCCACCTCAGCTGGTGACAATGACTCCTCCATAATGCTTTCTGTGGACATTGATTACCATACTTTAAGCGGAAAAGTTGAAAGCACATCTCTTATGCTGAAAGTACCGCCTGCAAGTGGAGTAGGCAAAGAGTTACTTGACCTGATGCAGACATTCAAGAAAGAGGTGACCATGTATAAGGATGTCATACCAGAGCTGGAGGAACTCTTTGCGCAGGCTGGCCACCCAATTGTCTTTGGACCAAAGTACTATCAGGTCCCAAATGAGACCGACGAAAATCGCATATTTCTTAAAAATCTGCGTGTTGCCGGCTTTAAGAATGCTAATCGCCTGCAGGGTCTAAATACAGAGGAAACAGAGTGTGTCCTGGCCAAGTTGGCCCAATTGCATGCAGCATCCGCACAGCTTTATGTTACCAAAGGTCCCTATGCCGATTGCCTGGACAAGTCTTTGTTCAATGAGCAAACACGTCCAATCTACGAAAGCGATCATAATGAACGAATCAAGCAATCATACGTGGATGGTCTGAGAAATATGAAGGGCAGTGAAAAATATGCTCCTAAGGTGGTAAGTAAAAGATAAATACAAATAAGAAATGGGGAAGATCTCAAATATAAAATTTTTGTGAGGTAATTCAAAAAATCTCTAATTATAAATATTATTTATAGCATCAGCTGGGCCTTAGCTATTTTTTAAAAAGTACGAGTATATTATATTTAAAAGACTAATGGGAATGTATTTAATAGGCTACTAGATATGTAATAACATCTATAAGGTCACATGAGTGGCTGTATGTAACATTCAATATCGATATCATTGGAAATCGATATCGATGATGCGATGACCGAATTGAGTTCAGTCCTTTAAGAATAAGTAAGTGAAATAATGGCGATAGCGAATGTGCCGAGGAAGCGGCTGGAAAATGTTGCCAACGAAAATGGGTGTTGTGAAATTCAAGAAGCAGAGTCAGGCTCAGCAATGCACGACGGCAAAGCAAAAGGCAACGGCGAGTTATCGAGAAAAACAGTCCTTTTGGATATTAAATGTGCAATTGGATCATTCAATTAGATCGCAGCTTGTTGTGTATAGCTAAACTTAAGGGTACTTTTATGACAATGGGAGCATATTGTTAGAACAGGAGATTTAGATAAAGAACGTGCATTTTAAGGTGAAGATTTAGAAAATAAATTGTTAGAGGAAAACTAGTTAAATTAATGAAATGATACCTTAATTAAAATTATTTGACTGTCAAGCCTCAGCGAAATTGATAATTTTGTTCAACATAAAAACACTGAATTTTTAATACGTCGGTCTATAATTCTAAATATATTTTAATGATATTAGATATGTGCATTTTTAGCAATTTTTTACAATATTAATACTTTTTATATAAACTTCCTTATTCACAGGAAAAGATTATAGGTAACGTTTTTGAGTTGGAACTTAAGGCGGGCACCTACGACACTACTCAGTTTAATGTCCTTAATCATGGTGATTGCTGGACAAATAATATTATGTTTCGTTATGGTCCAAACGGTGAAATTGAGGACACGCTCTTTGTGGACTTTCAGCGCTCACTTTTCAATTCACCTGCTTACGATCTGTATTATCTGTTGTTGTCGTCGCCCAGTTTGGATATTAAAATTGAGAAATTCGATTACTTTGTGTGCCACTACCATGCGGAACTGAAGCGCAATCTTGAACTGCTAAAGTATTCCCGCCACATACCCAGCCTGAGGGAACTCCACAACATTTTGCTAGCGAATCCGCTCTGGGCAACCACTACGGTTTCTACAGTGATGGCGGCTGTGCTACTCGATCCCACGGACAAGTTCTTCAACGGCGAAAGATATCGCAAACATGCAGAGGCCATCTATCCATGGTTGAATCACAGAGGATTACTCGACCTTGAATAAGTCGTAGATGTTGTTTTAATATAAAAGAAATTAAATAAATTGTACAAATATTAATATCAACTGTTAAATAATGATAAATTACTAAATGTTCTTTTATTGTATAAGTTAACAAAGAAAATGTTTAAAATTCACATAAAAAATAAATAATAAAGTTTAAGCTCAATTGGTCGCTTTTTAAACATCTAAATAATGTTATATTAAAAGTTTTCAAATTTCATTTTTTCAATTGAATGAAGTCTATTGACATATTATCAACTTGAGATATATCTCATACATGCGATTTTTTAAAAATCCACCATAATTTATTTTAGAGCCAAATATATTATATATAAATATTTATTATATTTATATATATTATATATAATATATAATTTACATGATAACAAATAACTTTATTTCGTAGCGATATCACCGAATAGTGTCCAGATGATTTATATTTGGATTGGTTAAGCATACAAGATTTCAGTAAGATTATTTCTGCCAAAGAACCTCAATTTGATCAAATTTTGGGCGGTACTTTGGCTCATGCTACTAAACCTGGTGACAATTATACTTCTAATATAATCAAAGTTGAAATTAAAGCACAGCTGAAAGATTGGTATTTACATAGGTAAAACAATCTTTAATTTAACAAGCTCTTATTCCTCTTTAGATCAATCTACAAAAAGGTATTTCTATATGCTGAAAGTGCAAAAAAATATAAAACAAAAAGATGAAAACTAAACCTTTAATATGTTTCCCAAGGAGTTGGAAGTGTATGGAAAGCTCTACCATGAGGCTGGCCTTTTCTCACTTTAGTCCCAGGACCTACAGATTGAATAACAAAATTGCTGCCGATTATTTGTATGGATAATGTGCAGACGGTTCGCTTTAAGATGATTGATCGCGCAAAATGTCTGGACGTGGAGCATAACAAAAGTGTGCTTAAAAAGATGGGCCAGTGGCATGCATCTTCATTTAGGTATAAGGAACTGAATGAACCCTATCCGGCCACATATAATGATAGCATGGTTACCGACAGAACCCGCGACATGTTTGTTTCTATATTTCTATATTTGAATAGAAGAATATCGACATAAATTGGTAAGCATTTGTTAGCTAAATTAGTTATCATGTATTAGAATATATAAACTACAATCCAAGACGTACATTAGGATCCCATATTAGAGAAAATTTGTGAACCTCATCATGGAGTATGCTCGGAGCAGCATATTTTCATACATTCTCAGAATTTTGTGAAGTGCATTTGATAAGAAGTCTTTTGATAAGTCGATTAAAATTGAAAATAATCAACTTACTTTTTCCGGTGACAGATTAATAATTTCAGAAAACACTATCACAATTACGGGGCCATTCTATAATAGTATATATTTAAATAACTTCGCAAACTTTCCGTGACAATTTAAATTTTATAATTGGAACGCATCTATAAGTCGAATATTTTGTTGCATTTGGCAATTCGATTCTTGGATGATTTGGCTTAATAAACGTGAACTGTTGGATATTGCATGCAATTACAAATTGAAAATCTGCATTTAACTTTTAATTTATTGGCTTTGGTTCAAACATGCATATATATACTTTGAAATTAACAACTAAGCTCATAAACATATAATAAAAAATTTAATCGTACAACTAGGACATTACTTAGCAGCCAATTTGAAAGCCACATAAATACTTGTTATAAAGACAACAGCAATAGCCAGTTTTTTGAGATTGGCACGATTAACTCCTTTGACAGTGCGCAGCAGCTCGATATTCATGCGGAAAACATTGCGACTCTGTTCAATATACTCGGCACGCATCTCATCATCTAGTTTACCGTAGACTTCATTGAAGATGCGACGTAGCTTGTTCTTCAGCAAGGGTATTCTAATTGGAAAGTACGTGGCTTCACAGCCCACCTGCGATATGGTGACCTGCTCCGGCATTGGTCTGGCCCGCAAATCGTTCTCATCCTGGATGCCATCATTTTCGGCTGTTGCAGCTGCTCGGGCTGTTACCGCTGCCGCATCCGATTCGGCCTGTTTCTGTTGCACCTGCTCAGCGGTGTCTTTGGGAAATATCCAAAGCTTTCGGGCAACCATACGTTTCTTTTGCAGTAACTGACCACCTGACATTAATGCCATGTACATCTGAAAAGCAAAGGCGAACAGAAGCACCTCACTTTTGGTGGCCACTTGCTCCAGATGGGCCAAATACGTTTGGACAGCCGGACGAGGCTCATATGATTTACGCCAGTCGGACCCGTAAAAGTAGTCAAAGTCACGTTCAAAGGCAGCCGTGCGATGCAGCTCCTTGGGCAGCAGGCGCTCCGGCAAGTTGGCCTCAAAGAATTTATATAATTCGTAAAAGACCAAAAGTCCATCGTACCAAACCTCATCGTCGGAAAGTGCTGAGCATATAGAAAAAAATAAAAATTCAATGTTAACTGCTCCTAATCATGTTTTAGCATGTTTACCTATGGCGAATTTCGCATTAACTAATACATCAGTCAACTTGTGAACATCTTTTGTCGCCTGACGCACTTCCTTTGTGAATGTCATATCCACAGTTTCTTCTTTATCGTTGATTTCTGCATTGTCAGTTTCCTCTCGGTCTATAGTGGGGTTTGGGTTGGCCGTTGACATTTTGCTTGTACGCAGCTTTGTTCCGTTAACGTAATGCTTTATTAATTGACAATGCGCAAATAAACCGCCTTCGTGCGTGTTTATACAATAAAACTCGTTTCGATTTTGATGGCAGCGATAAGTTATCGTTTATTGATAAGTTTGAAGACGACTAGTATTTTTTAAATAAATAAATGTTTTGAGTCAAAATCTATTTAAAATCTTAAAATTAGTATATTTGGAGGAAGATTTAATCAATTTAGCATAAAGTTCTTAAAAACATAACTATCACACAAATCGAAGATCTATCGACACAGTAATTGTAACATTTTTACTGATAATTAGATGTTGTACAACACTAATGCAAGCCTGATGAGCTTGTTTTATTTTCCTTATGAATTTGCATTTCAATAGTTAAAATTAAGTATTTAATTTCCTGAAACAATAAATGTAAGTAAATTGTGACTCTGCTGCTGCTGCAAGTTGCGCTTGTTTTCTGTACGATAAACTAAAATGTTGCGCTAAGCAAACACACACCATGTAATAAATATTAACATTATTATTATTTTTGCATATTTTAAATAACATGCTCTAACACACACAAATCATGCACTCAACACAAACACACACATGCACATTAATTACAGTACAGCATAAACAACTACAACGCTTTGGTTTCCAACTATTTGAAACACTCAAAATAAACTCACATTGCTTTAGTAACAATCACACGTCGAATCATTAAATCATAATTAAATATATGCAAAACAAAAAGAAGAAAACAAAGCAATGTCGGATCTCTTTACCACTTTCGATAGCAACAGCGGCGGCCATCAGCACGAAACGGCAACAACAATAATGGCTTCGCCCTCACAGCACAGCCCAATGACAAACAACAGTAACTCATCCTCACAAAACGGTGGGTCAGCATCGGTCCCTGTTGGTAGTGGTGGTGGTGGTGGTGGTGGTGTCAGTGGCGGTGGTGCGGGGGCAAGTGGCAAAAGTGCTAGCCACAATACAGCAACTGGCGCTGAGAACACACCAGTAAGCATTCCAATTCCAATTCAACTTAAATTTAAATCTTAAATCATTTTCCCTTTGTCTTAGATGTTAACAAAGCCACGTCTCACGGAGCTGGTGCGAGAAGTGGATCCGGCCACGCAGCTGGATGAGGATGTCGAGGAACTGTTGCTCCAGATCATCGATGATTTCGTTGAGGACACGGTAAAATCGACGAGTGCTTTTGCCAAGCATCGTAAATCAAATAAAATCGAGGTGCGCGACGTTCAGCTGCATCTGGAACGAAAATATAATATGTGGATACCGGGCTTCGGCACCGACGAACTGCGTCCCTACAAGCGGGCCGCTGTTACCGAGGCGCACAAGCAGCGTCTTGCCCTGATTAGGAAGACGATTAAAAAGTATTAGAAGTGCTTCGGGTGCTGAGGAGATTCTTTATGCAGAATTGCTTCTTTTTATTGCAATAGTTTTGGAAATTACACTCCATTTAATTGATTGATATGCCTCCAAGTTGACAGAATAAGCTGAAAATTAAACCGATTTGAGCAGTAATCACTGCTCTACAATAGTTTAAATTTTAATTTACTTAAAAGTTATTGTAATACAATAACGTTTTCTAAATAACACGTTAATTGCATTACATTTAATCTTAGACCACTTTAAATATATTACAAACAATTTTTCTAAAAAGGCATATAGGTGGAATTCTATTTGTGTTTCCTACGAATTTCTAGAAAATATCTGAAATTTATTCGGCACGCATATCGTACATATTTAGTAAGCTTGACTGTCACTTTAGAAGTTATCGATGTACCCACGTGAGTATTCGATAGTTACACGAACATTTGTCATCACAGTTGCAGTGCACATATGTATTTAGTAGATAAGCAATGGAAATATTGTTTTCTGTTTTGTTCCTGGTCTTTTATGTCGCTTTCAATGTATTAACAATCAATTAGACCGTCACAAAATGAAGCTGCCGGTCATGTGTCGCACTTGCGATGCACGAGAAACGGAAAAACTATACAAGCTGGCGACGTCTACCAAAAGATTTCCGGATAAACAGCTTGCGGACATTTTGGCCGAACTGACCCACATCGATGTAAGTTGTTTTTAAACTATAATTTGAAGTTATAATTGGTAAAGTATTTGTGTTGCAGCTGGATGATGCATTGTCGCAACAGCTGCCACAATGTCTATGCGGCAATTGTGCCCGCAAATTAATCGGCGCCTATTACTACGTGAAGCAGGCGCTGGCCGCCAACGAGCTGCTGATGCACCATGTGGAACGCTTAGACGGCGACAAGACGGGCGCCAACGACTGCCTGCGGGAGGCGCCCATGGAGATGTGCGCCGAACAGCACGTGGAGGTACCAGCACCTATATATACTTCAATGTATAATTATATTTATTGAACAATTATTTGCAGGTCAAATTGGAAACGGAGGAGGAGGATGCTGAGAATGATATCACCTGCACAGAACTGCCCGAGTTTACCACAGTACAAAGTGCAATCGATTTGGAACTGGATGATGAGCTCAATGGAAAAAAGTCTGCAGATCCATTGAATATGCTCGAACCAGTTAAACAGGAAGAGGACGCTGCAGCTAGAGCAACAAATGTACAAGCACAAATTCCTAAGGCTGACCTGGATGAGGAAGAGTAAGCGAATAATTATGAGGAACACGAATTGAAGATATATCAATGTACTTATTGTTTCTCTATCTTCCAGCTCACTGGATGATTTGCCATTGAAAGAGCGCGCCAGGAAGTGGAAACAAACGTCCAAGTTGCACACTCTCAAACGAGCCATATTCAAGTGCAAGGAATGCCCAAAGAACTTCAAGCGCATCGAGCTATTGAAGCAGCATGCATCGCGGGCGCACAAATCGAAGACGGACTGGTTGTCGTGCTCGTTTTGCATACGCAAGTTCAGCCACAGGGCAGCGCTGCAGGTGCATCTCAAGGTGCATCGCGACTCCAAGCGCTCGGCGAATTTGGGCGAAAGCAAAAAGGCCAAGGAAATCGATGTTAACGTGTGCAAACCACATGGTTACAAGCTCATCGAGTGCATGATCTGTCAGAGTCAATATGACAAGATTGCGGATCTGCGACGTCATCTCGAGCAGCATCCGGAAATAGTTGGCTTTGGGGTACGCTCCAATTTGCAACCGCACGAGCTTGCCGAGCTCTTCTATCCGGACGCCAAGGATGTTAGCGAGGATCAGTTAAAGGCGCTTATACGCAAAGATCTCTCAGCTGGGATCTATCAACGTTTCTACTCGATAACCAATCAATCTGGCTACGAAATGGATCTGTACAGCTCCGAGACAGAGAGCGAGGCCGAACTGGATGCCGAGGAGCGAGAAGCAAATCAACAGCGCAGCATACCCAAAGCCAAATACAGTTGTGAATTGTGCCACGAGCGCTGCCATCGCAAATATCAGCTGTACGATCACCAGCGTCAGATGCATGCCTGGCTAGAGGCGCCACATGTCTGCGGCCGTTGCGACGCCCGCTTCGTCAGCCTCCAGCTGCTGAGGCATCACAACGAGCTGCAGTGCAAGAATGCCCAGAAGCGATTCCTGTGCCACAGGTGTCCGTTGCGCTTCCGCTGGCGGCACAATCTCAAGGCTCACATACGCGAGCATCGAATCACAGTAAGCAAAGTCAACAATGTGGAGCAATCTTTTTAAAAATGAATTCCTTTCAGAATCAAACGTTTGAGTGCAACGATTGCAAGCGTGTCTTTGACAAGAAGAAGTCGCTGACGGTGCACATGCTCAGTGTGCATGCCGAGCAATCCAAACTGATACCCTGCCAATGGTGCACGCGCAAATTCTATAGACGCGACTACCTAGTCAAGCATCTGAAGCGTCACGGGATACGTGAGCAGGATATACCACTGGCCGAGACACTCATTGCGGCCACATCGAAACCAAACGGTGCCAAACAGATCACGTGCAAAATCTGCAATCGGCATTTTGAACGTATCAGTGATCTGCGCTCGCACATTCAGCTGGAACTGAAACTGGCCCTCTCCATGCACCAGCACTATGATTCGCCGCACAACTATTCGATCACAAACGAATCGGGGTACGAACTGCAGCTGGGCGACTCCGAAACGGAGGATGAGTTGCACATGCAGTCGGCAACCTCGCCCCCAAGTCTACGCTCCGTCTACATCTGTGAACTTTGCAAAGTGCAATGCAAACGCAAATTCGAAATGATTCAGCATCAGCGTGCGATGCATCGCTTCGACAAGATGCCCTACGAGTGCGAACTGTGCATCTTCAAGTGTGTCTGCAAGGTGAGCACCTTATTGACGCCTATATCTCCTAATCTCTAATTACCTTCACACAGAGCATCATGGAGCAGCATCGGCAATCGCAGTGCCACAGCACGGCGAAGCAGTTGTCGTGTGGTACATGCAGTTACAAATTCATGTGGCCAGAGAATCTGCAGCAACACATGCAGCTGCAACATGGCACCACCACTGACAACACCAGCCCAGTTGAACCAGGCGCAACAAGCGCCAATCACATTCCAGCCATACCAGCGGATCCTCCAGCGGACAGTGTGCAGCTGTTGCAGTGTCCGCACTGCGATCGCACCTATCAAATGAAGTCGCGGCTCAACAATCACATACGGGACGTGCACATTAACGGGGATCGAAAGCGGAAGGAGGCCGTTAAGAAGTTCCTGTGCTCGCTTTGCGGCCGCGAAACGCAATCAGCTGCCACACTGGTCACGCATATGCGTCGCCACACGGGCGAGAAGCCTTTCAAGTGCGATCTATGCGAAATGGCATTTCCACGGCACTCGGAAATGATATCGCATCGACGGATGCATACCGGCGAGAAACCCTTCCATTGCACCGTCTGTGGGAAGGATTTCGCACGCTCCGACAAGCTGAAGCGGCACATGCTGACGCACAGTGGGCTGAAGCCATACAAGTGCACCTACTGTGACAAGAGCTATCGCCAGGCCAAGGATCTAAAATTGCATCTTCAGCAACACACCGGCGAGTGCACATTCGTCTGCGGCACATGTGGCGAACGCTTCATTCAGGGCACAGCGCTGGAGAAGCATCGCATGATGCGGCGCCATTTCGACGAGGTCGAGGAACGAGTCACAAGCACACTAACTGCATAGGCCGATTACCCTTAGCTAGAATAATTTAAATAATAAAATATATATATGCTCATATTAACAGACGAACGTCTTCCATATGATGAAAACCTTTAATATAATATTTTTCTTCATTTTTTATAACGGAGGTGACGAACGTGGCATATTTAGATCATTTTTATTAGTTATAATTTTGGTTAACCTGTTGAGCTATTTGCATTTTTATTTAATCATTTGAGAGACACTATCGGTTATCAGAGCAAAAGTTTATTTAATGGGGAAAAAGCGTTAGAAAAAGAAATTTGGCAATTCTAATATTCATGTTGATTTACAAATAAATGTTTTTTATTTGGAATATGGTTCTCAGATATAATTTAATTAACGACAATCTTGTTGATTTTTAGAGACCAATCTTCTCTTCTGTTAATTTAAAAAAATCTAAGAATAATACTAATCTATCAATTATATTTTTTAATTGTAAAGACATTTAATAATGATTTTTTGTGACTTATTTCAATTAATGTTTAATTTGGAATGTTGTTCTTATAAATTGGTATCTTAGCTTTCATTTAATTTACGTGTACTTCTTTGATCTATATTCATTTTCATTTATTTTATTATTTACAAGATCAAAGTTTATAAAAAGCGATAAAAAAAACTGATTTGGCAGTTTAACTGTTCATTTATAAACTGGAACAAATAGGATTTCATGTTTTAATTAAAGTAATAGTTCGAATGTTATTCTTATAAGTTCAATTTTCTGTAATCTGGTTGATTTAATTGCACTTTTACTTAGTGTTTTTATTAAAGTGAATGATTTAATTAATAAACCTACCTAATCTGGCAGTTAGACTTTTTTCATTTCTGCTGAACAAACATAAAATACAATTTGATTGCAACTCTGTCAGCAATCTATAAATCGTCGGAGCTATGAGTCTCGATTTTCAGCATTTCCACATCAAAGATGAGCAAAGCATTGGGCGGGATTTTGCCACCGCCCGCTCCGCTGGCACCATATCCGAGTTCGGGGGGAATGGTGAGGGTGCGTTGTTCTCCCTCGCACATGCCCAGCAGTCCCTGGTCCCAGCCCTTGATCACTTGACGTGCGCCTAACGTAAATGAGAACGGTTTGCCGCGATTGTAACTGCTATCGAATTCTGTGCCATCTGCAAGCGATCCCTGAGCAAAAATATACATTGAAAGAAGCCGTAAACAAAAACTGACGTGTCGGATTTGATTGTCCCGTTACCTTGTAGTGCACATGTAGCATGTCGCCTCCTTTCGCCTTTCGCGTACAATCCTCGACGCGCTTCTTAACGCCAACTTTAAGTTTGGATGCTTCATCTGCGAGGGCAGCGCCAAAAAGCGCAAAGACTAGCAATAAATATTCAAGCTTCATTTTAGCACACAGCTTTGGTTTTTCGCAGCGCAAACAAAAGTGTTATCGCCGAAGTATCGATAAGTCAGCTTAACTTTTTAAGGTATCGATGCGGTCATTTTGCCAGTCACAGCGCAAGAGATCCACAATATTTGAATGCAAATGTTTAATCGTTTTTTTCTTTAGCTAAATATTTATTTTAACAAGTTACACACATTAAAGCTTTTTTCAAATACAAAGTTAAGCCGAAAATAATAATTTTAACCTTTATGTTTTTTTTTGTATTACAATTAAAAATAATTTACACAACATAATCGCAATAATAAACAAAGCCTTATAATAAATACGCAACAGATTATTTAAGAGATTTACAAATATACGAATATATCACAATAATAAAGGAATAATACATACATTCTAAAATGGAAATTTCAAGCACTCGTGCAGAAAATCAAAAAGAAAACTGCATGTGTATAAGATTATAATAACTACATACATGTACATATAATGTAATATACTAATAGAATACAATATAAATACAGACA
The DNA here is from genome assembly GCA_035042405.1 of Drosophila demipolita. Taxonomy (NCBI): domain Eukaryota; kingdom Metazoa; phylum Arthropoda; class Insecta; order Diptera; family Drosophilidae; genus Drosophila; species Drosophila demipolita. The sequence goes on along the minus strand of JAWNLI010000349.1, from coordinate 3,412,161 downwards.
CATATATATCTATATATATATATATATATATATATGTGCTATGACTATAATATGTATACATCGTGTATATAAGGACTTCAATAGGTGTACTCGAGACCCGCCCCAAAGTCTCAATTATCATTTGACAAATTTGTGATTTTGGTCGCATACATATTGGACACCTTATAGATAAATTCGTATTGCTCCTTCGTCTGCACGGCGCTCGCCCTTCCCCTACGCACATAGTAAACCAGCTGCGGTATGTCCACCGAGCGCTTTGGCGTCTCCAGGCTCCTTATGGCCATGTCACAGGCAATAATGGTCCCAGTACGGCCCGTGCCTGGGGAGCAGTGAATCGTTAGCGGTCTAAATGTGGCCGAATGGAGAGCGTTTGGAATACACAAAGAATGAAAACAGAACAATTAAACAAAGAAATACGCATGCAGCACAAAACACAGTAATATTGTAATTGTTAATTGACAAGTGGTTTGCCAGCTAAGTATATGAAGTTGTTTATGTATGTATGTACCCTATACACAATTTAACATAATGTATCATTATAAAGTTACGGAAAATATACTAGCAAAACTTCGATTTTTTACAAATCTTGATTTTAAATAAATGGGCTAGTATTTCTCCTATAAAAAATTTTAATACCGCTCCTGGAATTCTTTTTGATTTTTATATATTATTTGTAATTTGATTAGAATAGAGCCAAAAGTAGGCGAAAAAATAAATGATATTACTAAAAAGAGTACTACTTTTCATAATTACAAGTGCACTTCTTTTCCTTTACGATAAATTACATTTTTCACTTTTAAATAAATTTAAATAAGTTGGCAACTCAGAATTAAATAATTGGTCATTTGTCAGTTTTTTTTTTTATTAAGTTAATTAAACTTAAAAGTTATAAAAAATAAACTTTTGCAAATATTTCTTGTAAGAATGGTGCTGTTATTTTCCAACAACTTTTTGGCGCTTACCCGAAAAATATATTCTTTATAAAAGAAATACAGGAGCAGTAACAAGTTAAAATTAATATATATTGAAACATGGTAAAGCTGTAAGCATTATCAACATCAATATATATTGAAGAGAAATTTAAAGTGAGTACAGGAAATATTCATATATTTTTGAGTTGTTTTTGTACTTACCCCTGTTGACTGTGCGGCGTTTTGTTCGCCACATTGCCGTTAATCTCATTGCTTGCCGCAATTGATGTGCTGCACTTCTCCGCATCCGCCCCATCCGCATTTGCCCGCTTCGCGTCGCCCTCGATCGATTTGAGCGTCAGTGTTGAGGACTTCTCGTGCTTTAGCTCATTGGCCTGCTCGAGGGCGTAGGACTTGAGGGAGGAGCGTGCCTCGACTAACATGGCTATGATGGGAGCCTCCTCGACGGGAACACCGGCCTCGGGCCATTTGTACCAGTAGTGCGTGAGTTCGCGGCACTCGTCGCTATCTACACGCTTCAGCATTAGCGTTGAGATCGCATACTTGTCCTTGATCTCTCGATGCTTCAACGTCACCTGATAGTCACCGTGACTACTGTGATTATCCAGCGTCACCGATGGCGGCAAATACTCGCCACAGCGCTCAATGCCGTTCTCATTGAGATCTGTCGCCTGGATAATTACCCGCGACTGCTGCTCCCATATCATACGCCAAAAGTCACCAGTTGTGGTTTCCAGTGGCGCCTGGCAGGCTATATAATAATTGGGCGCATCTCGTGGTCCCTGTAAAAAATAGAGATAGAGTTTAACATTAATGTTAATGTAGAAAATAGAGATAATATAAGAGTTAATATAAGAATCATGATTTTAACAAATATTGAATTTTGATATTTATACTACAAAATTTAATGAACAATGTTATTAAATTTAATAAGTTTTCAATGACTCAGCTAAATTTATTACTTTTTGTAAGAATTAATATAATAAAAATTATAATATTTATGAACATTTTCACAAGATTCGCTATAAATCATAGTACCAACACTTTTACCCACTGTAATGTTAATATTTAGCCTACATAATGCCTGCACATAACATTACACACACATAAACATTTGTGCAATGATATAACAGTTAATTAAAATCTTTGTACCGAATATAAAAGTGATTACCGAGTATTCGCTCTCGCCTAAATAAATATGTATGACTATGTGTGTGTGAGTGTGGGAGTGGAAGCGTGCGTCATTTAATGGCCGCCATTGAGCTGCGCGCGCTTTTGATAAATTACTATAGTTGTGTATGTATGTGCACACACACACATACACAAGTATGTGTTATAAATGTAAATCACAGCATGCTTGGCTTATCGCCAGGTGAACGAAATTTTTTGCAGCGACGAGTATCTATTTACATGCAAAATAAATCGCTCTAGCAGCCCTAGTTGCATTTTACCAGACGTCTGGAAGCGCATCGCACGCGTCACGAGTCACGCCTCAATGCTGCAACGTAATTGTGTAGCTTAATTGGTGTAATGAACACCCTAAGCATTAACAGAGGCCTAACAGTTTTGCCAAATGGTTTAACATTACTTGAATTGAGTTTATATTTATTTTTTTCGTGATCAATTAATAAGCGTGAATCACTGTTACTTTTATGGAGGTAAACAAAATTCAAAAGATCTCACGTTAAAAGTGATTAATTAGCAGTAAAATATAATTTAATGTTAAAAATATAAAGAAAATGTGTTGCTTTTTCTTTGTGCAAATAGCTTACTTTTCTTGCAACTATAATTGCATACAGTTGACTGAGTGCGACTTTGAAAACAAAAATTAATGAACCATAAAACTTTTAGTTATGCATTTAATATCCTACAATAATTCGTTAAGGATATTCAGACTTCGTTGTAGTTTGAAAACAAAAAAAAACTTTCCCTCACTTTGATGACTACAATGCATAAAGTTTTTATTTTTTGTATACGATTATTATTGTTTTTGTTTTTCTCTTTTGCTCAAAACTCATTTGCTTACAACTGCCAATGTAACAAAGAGGTTGAAACAATTTTCTTGGCACTTCGTCAATCTCATGGGCCGTATAATTACACATGCACACATACACACATCATGCAAGGCTAGACGTAGTGGCAACTCTGGGCAGTACCGTTGCAAGACACACACACATGGCCACTCATGTGTGAGAAAGCTGCTGCTGCTTGTGGGAGGCAGGTTTTGATTATTAGTTTTTTTTTTTTTTTTTTCCTTTGTTTTTGCTTATGGCTTGACTTGTGTTAGAGAAAGGGAAAGAGGGATTATTGGCCGTCTCACTTACCCGCACATAATTGGCATTAATATATTCCGTTTTGTCATCGTCACCTTGCCGCTGGAGCACCACACGCGTCTCAGGAAGTGGAATTACGTTGGCGTAGCTGCGGTTTCAAGTTTGATCCAGCCATCCATCGATTAACGATCAACGATCCATATACATTTTGATTGAATGATTAGGAAGCAAATACAGCAGACAATGCGTATATATAAGGAAAATGTATTTATTTAGTAAGAGATGCGTAATCTTTGAGAGTATGTAATACAAGTGAGATTAAACGATCAATAAGGCATTTTGAAAAATTAGTTACTTGTTTCTCTAGAAAACAATTTGAACTTGAATGTTTTTTTGTTATCTTAGTTATTCTCCTCATGTGTCTAAATAAAGAAGCTTATATTCTCATTCATGCTTTCGCCTGTTCCTATGTACGAAAACCTCCCAATTATTTTATTTTGGCTGAATTTGTCATTGTTATTTCCAGCGATTAGATATGAATGGACTATTTTTAACAAATGTTCTGACTGACATCACTTTCTCAGAAGCATCTCTCAACTTTTAAATGTCGTTAACGCTTATTTCTTCAAATTTTAATACATTTGTTTATTTTCTTACACAATTTGTTCTTATCCTTTTTATGGCTTTTAAAGCTAAACTAAGAAGTTTATTTAGCAATCTGAGCTTTGCTTTGTTCACATTTTATTAACTTATTATTGTCCCTTTTTAAAATAATAACTTTATTTAATATTCAGTTTTTAATATTATTTGATATTCTATTAAACTCTTAATTTTTGTATGTCAACAATTTAATTCACTTTTCAAGCCTTTTAATGATTTCTTCACTTCTACTTGTACTCATATCGCTATTTCAACTTCTATTTATACTTCTATGTTTATTTCTTTTTACACTTTATTTATTTCTACTTCCACTTCAACTTTTACTTCTACTTCTAGTTGAAATTCTACTTCTACTTCTACTTATCTTCTTCTGTTTAACTCACCGATTTTTATCCTCACATCCCGCTGGGACCTCATCGGCTCGCGCAATGATCTGCGGCACATCGCGGAACTCCTCAAAGATGCTCGAGCGTCGCTCGACAAACTTGCCCAGTTCGATGGCGCTGAGCACATTGTGCCGAAGCGAGGGATCGTCGAAGGCAGCATTGCCATAGGTGCGCTTCGAGGCACGTAAATCGCGCACCTTGCGCCGCACACTGCCCCCTAGTACAGACACATTGTCCAGGGAGTAGTCGTCGAGACTGACGGGACGACATCGTTGACCATAGGATGTTTGTTTTTGGCGCTTGCGCATCAGATAAAGGAAGGCTACCAGCAAAATGAGTGCCACAACGCCAATTACACTAACTGTTATGGCAATGATGACGTTCACATCGGTGCCTGTGTTGCCCTGCGGCTGTTGCATATGATCCAATTCTTCAGTCAATTGTGGTGGCATCAATGTTGTACTCGTGGACACATGTACATGGCCACTGTTAACAACAGTTGTGGTGGGCAGCATACTGTTATTGTATATTACAGTTGAGCTGTAAATGGGCTCCTCTGGTTTTTTTGTTGTTGTTCCTATTGTTGTAGTAGCTTTTGTTGTGGTTACTGCTTCAGTTGTTGTTGTTGTGGTGCTATCATCCAACAAGCTAATAAGCGGCTCTCCTGTCGTTGTTGTTGTTATTGCTTTAGCTGTGCTGCTTGTTGATGTTGTTGTCGCCTCTGTGGTCGCCATATTTATTTCGTTTACCAACCGATGCTCTGTAACGGTTTCATGCTCAATCTGCTCATCTTCGTCGTCGTAAATGGAGTCTTCACCCTTTGCAGCTGTTACATTTTCATTTGCTGCTTTTATTGCTGTTGCTGTTGTTGTTGCTGCTGTGCTCTCATCCAAAGCATTGACAACTGCAGCTGCCGCTCTTGAAGCCTCTGATGATGTTTTTGTTGTTGTTGTTGGTGTTGTTGTTGGTGTTGTTGTTGGTGTTGTTGTTGGTGTTGTTGTTGGTGTTGTTGTTGGTGTTGTTGTTGGTGTTGCTGTTGTCGTGATTGCAGCTGTTGTCGTGATTGCAGCTGTTTCGCTTATGTTATTTGTTTCCAACAATGTTTCATGTTCATTCAGTTTGCCGCTGTTTTTATCATCTATTAACAGCGATTTATGTGTTGTTGTTGTATATGTATTGCTGTTATTTTTTTCACTCTTATTGATTTGTAGCGTATCGCTGTTAGCAGCACTGTAATTAATTTGCGGCGTTTGACTGTTAGTAGCACTGTTATTGATATTTTCGGCACTGTTTGTTAGCAATAAATTGTTTATGCCACTTGTTTGCACATTATTCTTGCCACTTATATCAATTTCGCTATTTTCTTTTGTCACATTCCTAATTGTAATTGCTGGTAAATTCACTTCATTGCTTATTTGGACAATTTCCGTTGGCGTAGGCGTAGTCAACGTAATTGCTGCTGTTGTTGTTGTTTCAAACTGTTCATCAAGCTTTTCGTGAAATAATCCCGTCGTCGTGGTTGTCTCTGTTGTTGCGCTCACTTCACCAGCTGTTCGCGTACTAACTGTTATTGGCTGGAGCTCAATTGACGCCAGCGTCGTTTGCGCGTTGCCCGTAGCGACCGAGACGTTGACGCTGCCGTTGATGACGTCGTCGTCGTCGTCGCTGTCGACATTGTTGCTTTTATCGCTTGTTTCGTTATTTTCATGCGCCGTCGCTTTCATTGCCATTTCATTTGCATTGCGGGTGCCGTTCAACGTACTTGCCAAAGTGCTTGTTGGAATTGTTGCTGGAAGCTCTGCAACAGCTGTTGGCAGTGCAGCAGGTAGCATTCTGGTTGTTGTTGATGTCGTTTTCTCTTCCTCTGTCTGTATTGCAGATGCTGTAGTTGTTGGCTGCTCAAAGCTAATATTTTCAAACTTTGTTAACACTGGCTTAACAGTTACAGTTACAGTCTCTTCTGCCAAATTTAGTTGCGCTGACTTAACATTTTCAGTTGTTGTTGCTTCGATTAAATTTAGCTGTGGTGACTCTGTTAATGCCGGCTTAACAGTTGCAGTTACATTTTCTAAAGCCAAGTTAACTTGAGCTGACTTTTCTAACGCTGGCACAGCAGTCACATTAACAGTCGCTGTTAAATTTGAACTACGCTCCGTTAACTCCGTCTTGACAGTTGCATGCGCTGTTCCTGTTGCCTCGGCTGCTGCTAACGCTGGCTTTGCCTTAATAGCTTCTGTTGTTGTCACTATCTCATTTGTGGCACTGCTCTCTGTCGTTGTTGCATTAACAGCGCTTGCTATTACGGCGCTGCTAGCAGCTGCCTGCATTTCCATATCCTTTTCACTTAACATACTATCCAATTTTTGGGTGGTGGTTGCCTGTGTGGCTGCCTCGGTGGCATCCAACGTGGTGCTCATCGTCAGCTCTGTTTGATTCTCTTGGTTCGTTTGCATTAGCGTTATCTGTTGCCAGTCTAACAAGTTTTTCTCCTTGTGCTGTTCCGTTTGATTTTGCTGCTGTTGCGGCTCAATATCATTGGCTAGTTCTGTAGCATTACCATTGTTCTGTGGCAAAGTGGTTGTTGTTGGTGTTGATGCTGTTGTTGTGGGCACCATTTTCATGGCAGCTAAGCTCCACACCTCGGCTGCATTGGGCAGCATCATTTGTGCATTAGTCGAATTGGTCGAGTCGCTAATGAATTTTGCACGCTTTTCGAACTGCGATTTCAGCTGCTCCTCCTCAATAACATTCTCATGCGAGGCAATGTTATTGGGCGTAACAGTGACACCAGCATGCAGCAGCGCTGCCAGCAGCAATGGTGTGTGCGTTGTTGTTGTCGTTGTTGTTCTTGTCATGAGTAGCGGTCGGAGCTTCATGGGCGTAACTGGTAGTAGAGGGGAGTAGCTTTCAGTGCTGCTTGCAAATTGCATGGATCGTGCATGATCCTCAGAACGCTCTTTTAAAGTCGTTGCGGGAGCTATAGTTGCTTCTGTTGTTGTTGTAAGCTCTTGCTGCAGTTCTGTTTGTTGCTTTAACAGTGGCTTGAGCTGTTGCTCATTTTCTACAATTGGCATTGCTGTTGTTGGCTTCGGGTCTTTATTTGTATTGAGCTGAGCGTGTAGAGTTTCTGCTTGTGCTGATGTAACATTCTGTAAAATATCAGTGCTAACGTTAAGGTCTTGTTTTTCAGCCTGTTGCTCTGCTTTTGTCGCTCGCACTATCTCAACAGTGCTGCTGCTGTTTTTAACACTGCTTAGTGGCTCCTGCTTGGATACTATATTTGCATTAAAAAATTCCTCACTTCTAGCTTCAGTGCCAGAAACAACAGCAAGCATTGTCTGTTGCTTTGCAGCTTCTGTTGTAGGCTGGTCTTTAAGCTCGGCCAAACTGCTGCTGTTAGCTGCTCTTAAGGTGGGTTCCACTCCTGTTACGCTCTTTGGTCTATTTTCTGCTACTTCCGATCCACCGGCACTTTCACTGCTTGTTCCAACAATGTCACGGTCAGCTGTGGACGCATCCACGTTCAAATTATCCACCACATTAGGAGTTTCTCTTTTCGCAACAAAACGTGCCTGCGTCAGCGTTGGCGTAGCAGCCCAAAGCACCAACAGCAGAAAGGCGCCCATGGCCCAGTTGAGCGACCAAAGCATATTGTCTACTTCTCTCTTGCTCGTTTTCAATTGAAATTATTCTCTTGAAAATTGTTGCTGATATTTTACAGTTGTTCTCCTGCGACTCAAAACACTTTAGTTTTATGGATTTTTTTTTGTTATTGTATTCGCTGCTGGTTGTTGTTGCTGATAAGTTATGTGCCCATCTTAAGCGCTTTTTTAGTTTCAGTAATTTTTTTGTTTTGTTTTTTCTTTTTTAATTTTGTTTTACGTTTTTTCACGTTGCCATTTTGTAATTATGCATTTCAACGATCGCGACCTGCAAAAAGCGTAAAAAAACATGAACTAAAAATACAAATAACAATTTAGCTAACATTTTTACTTTTAATTACAGCAAATTACGAGTAAACTTAATAGCAGTGTTTTACTCTTTAAGGTTCCAAATATGCATGTCAGGAACGTTCAAGAATTCCAAAGAAAGTAAAAGACCAACAACCAATATACAAAACAATTTCCCTTGCTTCAACAGACAAGCAGTTTAACAAATTTCCACCTAATCGTTCAGAATGTAATTAGAACACGTATAAAAGACGCCTGTAATACGAATTAATTATCGATAGATTTAAGTGTCGCAAGGCTCAAGGTTAAGGCGTACACAAGCAAAGCAAATAGGTCAAGTAAAGTGGAGAGGATAGATAGATGGAGAGGATATAGACTTAAAACTTTAGATGTTGATCGTTGGACAACATATTATTATATATACTAACCAAATAAAAAATAAGTAGTTGAAAATAATCTTAAGTCGTTTAGACTATAGTAGAGATATGGAATAATTATCATATAAACAATACCAGCTAATTAATGCATATTGCTGAAGCACCATTTCCAACACTTCTCTAGCTTATTATTAATGTATTATTTAATTTTTATGCACAGTAGAAACTTATTCCATGCAATAATGCCTTCTTCATCATTGTTATGACTCCCATTTGTTTAGGTAAATGGCCATTTATATAGCAATTTTAGTAACGCCAAAAAGCATCTAGCAGAACTTTATTATAATATTGAGTTATAGCACTTCACCTACAATAACTTCGATCTAAAAAATTGCCCCAAAGAGTTCAATGTACCTGATTAGGACTTGAATATGATGGCTATTGATGAAATGAAGTGGAGCAAAAGCAAGCAAGCAAGTGTTGGGTTCATTCAACTGCAGTAAGCACACACGCCATTTTCAATTCAAATTGGCCCAAAAGCAAAGTTCATCGTCTCGTATGTGGCTATAATAACAATTTCATGTCATAGTAAATATATATGGTAAACAGGTACATAATACTCCACTACGACATAGTAGTAGCTATTTGGGGCTGGTTTCATTCACTATTCACCATGGTTATCGTTGCTTTGTTATCTACCGATTCGCCCGATGTCATGTCAATAATGCATGCAACCGTCTCCTGGCTTCCAGGTGCTGTTGTGGTACTTTTGTCTAGGTGTGGGCCACAAGGTAGGCTTAGCCGGGTGCCAATTAACGTTAAAAGCAACTGCCGCACAGTGGTTTTAAAATATAATAAAATTCAAAGAAAATATGGTTTAAAGCATTTCACAATTTTGTAAATGAAATGGAATTATCAGATACGAATTTGAAGTAATGACTTTATTAATTGTATTTATATAATTAATGTGGTCGAAAAACCATTCATAATTCTTGTCAAAATAAATATGTAAGATAATTAATATGTTTAATGGGATAATAGTTAAATTAAAAATTTTAAAAGATTAAAAAATAAATTGTTTATACTATTTCAATGTTATTTTATAGTCCTGATTTACTACTAACACTTCATATTTATTTAGTCAACATACTCATTTTAGTCATTTATTTCGATTAATAATAAAAAGTTACTCAGAAGTTTAGAGAAGGAAAACATAAAAATATATATAAAATTATATATGTACTATAGCGAATTTTATATAATTTTGAAATTTTGGTTTCATTGAAAGTAAAATAAATGTTAAATATATATAAAAGATAATTAACTTGCAAATATGCTTTCGAACCAGTGTGCTTTGGTGGTAGATACACATTAATGCAAACGTAAGGTGTACTTTAGACATTTTCTGGTCGCAAATGGGACATTAATTGACGTCTGTGCATATGAACATTTGGTGCAGTTGGGAATTGTTTTAAAAATGTATTTAAAAATATTAAATTCCTTTGCACATAAGTTAGTTTAAAATTAGAATAACAATTGCTATAACCGTAATCGCAGTACGTGTGTTTTCTGTCTAATTCTACAAAACGAAAAAAAAACATATGAAAAACTCTGATAAGATTTGTTTGCAGTCGCACAAGCAACTATAAGCTCATATACAGCTGGCAATAATATTTTGTAACTTTTTTTCTTCTGAATGTCAAATTTGCAACTGATAAGACGCCGAAACTCAAAGGTAAATTATTATCAGTATCATTGAAGGCCGGCAGCGTGGCCGATTGTCTGTCCGTCCTCTTACCGATTGCAATTTCCATACCTCTGCGCAAACAGTGGCAGATATCGTTAAAATCATACGGCGATTGGTATTATTGGCTAAGATAGACGAACAATTTTAGAATACCATAAATATATATATATATATATTTTTAAAGCACATATTTATGGAAATCAAATAAACTTAGGTTGCTAGATGTGATATCAGTGCATTATCTACAGCCAATAAAAACAAGACAAGACAAAAATATAGCAAGTAATATAAATTTATTAATCAACTTCAACATGACGTATTAAGAAGATAGTAAACGGCCACTTAAGGCTGGCCAAATATAAAAAATTTCTAAATTTCACTGTAAATTTAAAAATTGTAAGAAACCGTCCAAAGACTTCTTTGAAAGCTATGTGATTTACTAGCCAGATGTTGACCTTTTTTGTCCAACTGATGTTAGCGGAAAAAAATGCATAGTTTGTAAATAAGATTTGAATTCATTTTTTTAAAACAGAAAAGAATCAAGAAATCATATTTCGAACGATTTACCCTATCATACGATATAGCTTCCACTTATATATACATCAATATAGTTTCAAAAATAAGGCTAGTGACGCTGATCTAGAAATATATATGCCTTATGGGATATGCCATCTTTAATGCATTACGAGATCCACGAAATCAATCAGAACGAGCAAAATAGCATGTGTATGTAAATACCTGGAGCAGATATAAAAATAAATATTTACCTTTTCCATAGAAAACATAAATAATCATAATTATATCGTAAAAAAATGTTTCCTGAATATGTTTGCTGGTTAACGATACGTATGATACGATGTAAGGCGATGATCGTGTGCCCGAAAACTAGAGATTAAAAATTAAAGCATACTTTTAGGCATTCTGTAAAAACATCAAATAAAATAGTCGAGTAAACGGCTGCTCGTCAAACTAGTAAAATTAATAAAAAATATAAAGTTTGACAAATATCAAAACAGATTGGATTGAATAAAAATCATATGAAAATAATATATTATTTAAAAGCATCTTAAAGCCCAATATCCATTCGCATTTGTGACTGATAACCAAATAATTAATGTTTATAGAAACTTTAAGGTGATTATTGCTATATATTGGTACAAATTATTTATTAAAACAGTAATTAATAAAACAAAATAGTTTTTCAAATAAGGAAAAAGATTTCGATTTTATGCCTTTGGAATCAATATAGAAATTAATATCGCTTGAAAATAATATCATATCCAAGAAGCTATAAATAATGGTGGAACTAAAAGCAGAAGTATTAAGATAATCCCACAGCGTAATCGAAGCCATTACGTACATCCAATTACGAAACTAGCTTGAACTATAGCCAGAAGCAAAAGATAAAGCAAGAGAAGAAAATTAGCAGAAGCAGCAGACAATAGGGAATAGCATTGTGTGCAATTTGAACCCTACAGTTAACCCAAATCAAAACAAGTACCGGGTGCTGCGTGGAAAACGTGACTTGCTGGCAAAATATAACAGCAAGTGCAGCTCAGCTTAGCTTATAGCAACGATAATGATGGTAACCCTGATGAAATCAGCAAACTTTTCAAAACAACCAGAAGATGACGACGAAGTAGAAAAAGAATCGTTTCCGCTTCAGCGGCAAGTCGCTGAAGATGAACGAATGGCTTAGAATCAAGAAATAGTTAAGCTATGACTACTACAACAACTACTCTTACTTTATAGATGCAGAGAGTTCCTCCACAGCGTTGAATGATCGTGCAGAATGCGAAACCAGTCTATGCGATCTGCTCTTTTCAGTTGAAATCGATTTGCAATTACGCTGATTTCACTTCAAGTGAAACAGAGATGCAATATATTCAGCTGGAAACTAAGACAATAGACTAATGATCTATCTAACTATCATATCAACCTGCCAGTTGATCATAAACGTAGTTAGATAGTCCGAGAGTCAGTCATAGGTTTTGATTGATGAGCGGTACGTGAGTTGAGCAAGAGATCGAATATTTTGTAAGTTTGTTGCCAGATTTTGTAATGACAGCCACAGAAGCATCATCTCGATACAAATTCGAATCGGTACTGAAGAATTTGAGATATACACAAATTATTTTTTTTTGTAGATTTCAAATTGCGTGAGAACTGCTCGTTTTGTATTGATTGTCATGAGAAAATCTCGGAACATTTCCGAAATGGGTTTGGCTTGTTGTTTACCATCAATCCGACAACAAACACAAATTTAAATCAACTCCAAAGAATCTACAATTACTTACAATCGGTAGCCTTAATTGAAGCATTTGCCGCTTTCTTTCTATTGTGCGACTAATCACCATAATTCACGAGCCACGTCTAAAGATAACCCAAATCTGGAACTGAGCACGCACTCCACAAAAACAAAACAAAACAAGATGTGGAATTCTGAAGAATGCCAAAACAGTTAGACTAGTAAATCAGATCTCGGTTGTCTGCAGTTTAGTCTAATTGTTGCGCACTTCGTTATTTCAGGCTGTGCCACAGATACTTACTTAACATTATTAAATGGGATTTGCTGTGCCTTTTCTATTTTTCAACTTGAAAATCATCCAAGTGAAGAATGGCGCATATGAGTAGGCGTTATAGCAACTGCCGGGCGTTAATTATTGTATAAGAAGGAGTCCCATGTTTGCTTGTTTGTTATTTACAGTAGACTGGCTAAAAACTATTTATAACTGTTTTCCATCTTTATTGTTGCCGTCATAATGTGAATCGAAATGTGAAATTAATTGTTTCGCAAAAATTACTGTTGCTCACCAGTTGTAAATGGATATTTGAGGAAAAGCTGCAGGTGGCAGTTCATTAACATTTGTGAATCGATCCGTATTTGTTAATGGAATCAATTAAAATTTATTTGTTATAAATGATATTGCTATAACTGCACAGAGCATAAAAAAAGGTTTTTGCTCTTGCTACTTTGTATTATTACTATTGCACCTGCAAATGACAAAGTGGAACAGAGGATTCATTTTAGTCATTTGACGTTGTGTTTGTTACTGCCCAGTTACAGTTCGTGTTATAAATCGATTTGTGCACACACATTTTCTACTTCAGATATGAAAATCTGTTTAAAAACTTATTATACATGAATGTGCACGTGAAGATATCAAACATATATTTTTAAAGCGAAAGTTATACCTATTATAAAATAGTTTCTGCTGTTTGCGCTGCGACAGCTGATCATTGTGAAGTAATATAATATGGGAGAAATGTTAAACAAATATTATGCTAAAAAAACAAAAAACTCAACTACAAACAAATTTATTTGAACTCTTTCATTTATATCTATATATCTATATGCTTTTATCTACTCATATGCATTTCACTCTTTCCGAATCAAAAATCACTTCTGTATGATTTAATGATTTCGTTTTGGATGACTCATTTGCATGACATTTGCTTATAAAACAACATTCGATCGAAATCCAGACTGAAATTTCGCAAATCAAATATTTTGTCGGCCCCTTCGGGCTGAACTTTCAACGTTATTAAAATAGAAATGAAAATCACAAATCGAAATTGAGTGGTCGCTGGCCAAAAACACCATAATAACAAACCTCATAAACATTGACCTTGTTGCCCCACCACGGCGTTTATTGAACCAGGCAGCGACGCCCCCAAAACTGACCGCTGCGTTATATTTACTTAAATTGAGTTTTTTTCCAATGAATACGCTAATGAGCCTAGACTATATAATCATATGCTTATATTTATAGAATCATTTATGATGTAGAGTCGAGTTCATAGTTATTATGACGTCTTGACGAACTTGAAACTAATATTTCAAAGGCAGAAAAAAAAGAAAAAAAAATTTAATTAATAACTGAGCCAGAATCGCGTTTCGAACCTTAAAAATGCTAAATAAATAAAATAAGCCAATGGTTTTGAATACCAGATAACTTTCTCAAGGCTAGGGCAGTGGAAAGTTTAGAGAGTTTTAACTTTCTACAAACTATTTTTTGGGTCTATCTATCTATCTTTATGTGATTTATTAGTCTACAGATCAAGTTGTAATCGAAGAGCCATGTTTAATTTTCAGAAAGTTATAACTCAATTTTGTGTATACATAAACTTATAACTTAATTGTATTGTTATATTTACTTACGATTATTATTATTTCAATTAATTACTTTATTTATCTCATTCTGTTCCTCAAACCCTATGATTACCAATTTCCAGACTTCAGAGTCTAACATAAAATCCGTACAAATTTTATGGCTGTATAAAATATATTTAAGTATATTTATTTTTGAGAATTTGTTGGCAAATTATTGCCATTTATATTTTGCAAACTAATGATATGTTAGGCGAAAATAAATTTTAAAAAAACAACCAAACTAATTGATAGAAAACCGCAAATGAGTGGAGCTTATTTCGCAAGTATATTATTGCAGCTAATGAATAAAAACTTAAATCAATTTATGAAAGATTTGCAACATTTGTGTCCCAATCAAGCGTGTATTGCTATTAACAATAATGATAATAAATTGAATTGTGTGAAATGATTTGTTGACATAAAAACTCTAGATCCAATTACTTATGTATGGGTGAATAAAGTCCCCGATGAAATCATGCCACACAAAGCATATTCAAAAGCCGCTTAGTTGGCGTCTAAAAATCATACCACAAATGGAATCACAACAAAAGCCCCACAAATTAAAAGCGAAAAGCAAGCAAATTTTTGAGATTCGTATATAAATATATATATATAATATATATAGATATAGATATTAAAGTTAAGACCAATGTTCACTGACAAATATTCGCTCTATTTATACGTACAATGGTGTGGCCCCTAACTGAGTTATGTACCAATAGTTTGCCATGTATGGTAAGTGACCCAAAAAAAAAAAAACAAGTAGAAAAAAAATGAACAGCAATTACACGACAGTCGTGACAAAAAAGGGAACCCGAATATGCCACAATATATAGTATGATTATCATAGAGCATTACGAGTGGAACTTTGACGACAAACTGCAATTGTTGCCTAATTGCTCAACTGCATTAAGAGCAATTATGCAACTGACCAACAACCAACCACCGCACATTAACAGGCAGACAAATGAATTTGTTTTGTGGCGCATATCTCGCATATCTGCAGCGATTTTATAGCGCATGTCATTTAACTAATTGCATACAGTAAACAAAACAAAACCAAAGCCTGAAGTTGGCTCTAGTCGAGAGAGCTCGACATGGAGTTATCCTATACTGATCTTTATATCAGATAATATATATTTAAATACACCGCATAATTTTTTTATGTACATATTTATGAGCTGATACCTAATTATTGACAAAATTATTAATAGATTATTAATATTGTTATTAGTATATATATGATGTATTCATAGTATTTATTTAGTATTCTATTTTGGAGAAACGGCAAAAGTTATCAGTCAAATGAAACGCTGTTGTGTGATTTGAGAAATCTTGAGAATCAAGATGATCATAGATGATCAATAATTTATCAATTAACTTTCTCAATAAAAGAGATATATGTATATAAATTGGTGGTTTTTGTTCTACCGATTTATATCGATATATTCGCATTACGATTAATTAAATTTAAATAGATGATCTAAATTATTTCAAGGTATATGCAGCCTCTATGATAAAGATTTGTCTAAAAAATTATCGTTTACATTCTAGTCGGAAAACGAGCTAACCAGTTTTAGCTTTAAAAGTAAATAAACAATATACAAATAAATAGACAGTCAGATATAGCTAGATCGACTGGGTTGTAGATCCCCATCAAGAAAAATTACACTTTATGGTGTCCAAGATAATTCGTTCGGCCTTTCACATACTCATACATCACTTCAGGATACCCTTCATAACTATTCTCAATGTTTGCAGGGTATATCAAAAAAGACACAAAATTAGTGTGCATTTATTAGGGGCAAATACTAAATTTGATTTACTGCGCCAGTTCGGTCGCAAATTGGGCACGCGACTTGTGGTCTATTCAGACATTTATATTCATAAATATATGGGTATGGGCTGGGTTGGGCCTAAATTGCATTTGGTGTGGCCAAGATTCTTATCTATGTTGCCTCATGAAAGGCGAACGTCAAACGTCATGCTTGCTTTTGGGGATGGTTTGATTTGTGTTGATTAGGGTGGGTTGCTTCACATAAGTAATATCTATAATAAAAATAAATTAAAAGGAGACTTTAATAAACTAGGTTACATTTATTAAGTAAAAGAAAATCTTTATTTTGACGCAACTAAAAAGATCCAAAAGCAAGCTTTACATTTTTTATTAAAATCTATTACAAAAGAATAATTAAAACAAATTTAAGGGAGACCGAAGTAAGCAAGGATTCTTTATTTTAAGGAACATTAAAAATCTTAAACCCAACTTTATGTTTTTTATTAATAAACAGATTTTTTACCATGAATAAATAGGAGTGATTTTAAGGCGACGCAATTTAAACATCCTAACTTCTTTCAGCCACCAAAAATATCTACCTAGTTATACTTTAAAGAAAAGTATTTAAATGTATCATTTTGCTGACTAAATTAATCAGTTAAAAATCTGTTGATTTGATTATAAAAAGTTCAGGGCAGCCTTGTCGGCAAAGTGACACATTCAAGCAACTAAAGGACAGGCTGTCAATCAACAATCACTTGCACACACCTCCGCAACTAACACACTCATACACACACAACTCTATGCTTTTGTGAGTGACCAAAAATAGACTGCAAATTGGAGCAACAACCACAATAGTAACTACAAAAGCAACAATGACAATTACACACCTGTTGCATGCCGATTCGGAGGCAACTAATTTGAAAATCGGTGCCCTTTTTACGTGGCCAATTTGAATGTCACGAAATTGAAAAGCTTGCTTTAAACTTTGTACTGACACACAAGGGCTACCGTTGCACAGTGGAACATGTTACAAGTTGTAAGAGTTTACTCTATAATTAAAAAAAAAAGACATAAATAAGGCTATAATTAATTTATACTAAAAGTAAACTTGTTAAAAAAAAAGTGTAATAAAATAATCTTTAAGCACATTTTTCTGTCGCTGCACCACTGTGAAGCAACAATAAAAAAAACTATCATTAAATTTCTATTGCTATAGGTTTAAATTGTTGCTGGACACAATTGCACGTGTATTTGCTTTATATATTTCTTTTTGCTATTTGGTTCGGTGTTTGTTTATTTTTTGGAGTTTTTTTTCGCTTTTTGTTACGAGCATAAAAAAAGTTAAAGCCATGACGCAGTCGCAATCCGCAGTGTGAACCGAATTGAGGTTATTCCATTACCACAAACCAGACAGCCAGCCAGCCAGATGAGTTAACACTTTAAGCCAATCCAGCATGCCTGTTCATCTCTCTCTCTCTCTCGTTGTGTG
The DNA here is from genome assembly GCA_035042405.1 of Drosophila demipolita. NCBI lineage: Eukaryota > Metazoa > Arthropoda > Insecta > Diptera > Drosophilidae > Drosophila > Drosophila demipolita. Next base: position 3,394,414 of record JAWNLI010000349.1, on the reverse strand, counting down.
TGTTGAGTGTATGCGCATTCGGGTGGTGTGAGTCATGTGAGTTCATTCATTGTTGTCGTGTCAGCTGAATACTGAATGCTGAATGCCGTCGCCGGCGCAGTCGCATAGTTCACAACATAGCAACGAGTGAAGTAATACGCTGTGGAAACTTTTGGGGGAATCTATGATTGATGCAATCACATTTGGGTATACAAGAAAGTTGACTGAAGAACTCGTAAGAGAGTAAATACTGCCGCATATATTACTTTCAATTAATAATAATCAGCATTAATTCCATTATTTCAAATTATTTACATTTATTTAATATAAATCTCAGATAGAACCTATATGGCATAATCAAGGATGTAATTTTGCTACTAATAGAGATAGAGATAGTCCAGCTGAACCTCATCTCCAAGTACACCAATCCATTCCCTACATCATCATTTACGACCACTGTGGTAAAGATGATAGGCCGGCACTGTGTCCGGTTTTAATCTATTTACGAATTTGTAGTGCAAAGTTATTAAAATCGATTCTTAAGTTAATTTAACGAATAATTTTGAGAGACTGTGACAAAAAAGTATTCTTTGGAAAAACCCCAGCTTTTGGTGGACCCTATGCACCATTTATTTATTTATGAGTGTTGTGCCAGCAAATACTATGTATATTGTATCCAAATTATATCTAGTTTTTAGAAATATTAAATCTAAGAAAGCTTCACTACAATTTTAAATTTAAGGACTTTCATTTTTTTCGGTTGTTAATTTTATAGATACTCCTTGTATAAATGTTTACATATATTTTGTTCTGATTGCTTATTTTCAAATTAAATTTTTCGTAATTTTTCAACTTTTTATTTTTAATATTATATACTCTTCGAAAAATAAGTGTGTACTACTATTATTTTAATTTTGACCGCAGTTATACCTAATATAGAAAATCATATATTCTATATAAGCTATAAGATAATGTTTACTACAGTTTACACCTTTTATTTATAGTTTCTCTCCTAAATGTAGTAGGAAATTTACTAAATTTAAACATTTAGGAACCAAATTTAATTTTTTGTCTAATTAATTGCTGCTTTGCGAGCAATTGTCAAGCCAAGAAACAAAAATTACAATCAGAAATATGAAAGTTGAAGTATAATTTTTTTTAAATACTTTTTTTTATTTATTATTGAAAGTATTGTATGTGATAGCTGATGTTGTTGTTGTTAAATGAAAGCAAAAGTAGGCGCTGCCGCAGCACTTTTACTTTTTAGCTGAGCTCTGCTCGCTGACTGTATCTTACAGATACATTTTCATGGCTAATTTTCACAACGGCCAGCTGCGAATAGAAGAAATGAAAACAACAGCAACAAAAAGAAAAAATGTTGACAGACAAGTTTTCCCTCAGCACATTTAAATGTGTTAATACTTGGAGGGCAAGAGTGGGGCAGGCAACGTCGACAACTTGTTGCAGATTATTGTGGGCGTTATGTTTGTTTGTAGCAACTGAAATGCATTATATAATTTAAGACACGCTTGACTTTCATTTGTGTTCCACTCAATTGGGAGATTACTCCCACGTCACATTAAACATTTATTGTGACTAATTTATAAATGATTTTTGACTTTTATATATTGTTTAGAAATTTAGCCAATCTTCTCTCACAATTAACAACTTCCTAAATGACTTTTGGAAATTGAATATCGATTTATGTATGTTAATGAAAAAGTACCAATGAGTTGTTGTATTTGAATAGCTTCTTTCCAGTTTGTCTGTTACTTTTATTTTTATATATATTGTCTGTTATTTGGGTCAACGCTGTTTGGCTTTTCCTCTTTCGCTTTTGCTGCACATGCCAATTCGTTATATATATATATATATATATATATATATTATAGAAATATGTACGTGATATTTGGCTAATATATTAATCCATGCACAGAGTTCAAGGTTTTTTCAAGTAATTGATTAGCAATAAAGCGTTAACTTTAAGCTCAAATAACACCACGGGATATGCCCCATAAAACGTTTAAAGCTATTTGCAAGCCTTTTGTTATTACAATGGTCAATGTCATAAGGGAGAGTTAAACACTTGTAGTATATATTATTTTTGTAAATATGAAGTGTTAAATAATACAATAAATCGGTAAAGAAGCTGCATAAAATATCTTATATTTCATTTATGGACATTGTGTCAAACCGAAACCAGAATTGGAATCGATGTCACGTGTTTAACGATTGACATTAAGAATCGGAATTTTAACATAATTTTAAAATTGTTTTTCATTTATTTTTATTTATTTTATTCAAGATAGATTTCGTAGAGAAATTAGTGTATCGGCTGACACCTTATAATTTTATTTTATATAACAAATGATTTATATTATGTATGTTCGATCTTAAGAATTCGATAAGTTATTATTTTTTAACCGTTTTTTTGTATCATAACTTATCGTAAAAATAAATGTGCCAATATTATCGTAATTTTTATACCAAATTCGAAATTTTAACCCAAATTAGTTTCGGTTTTTAGACCATTACAAAATCAGCATGTTTGGGTATATAATATATTAGTCTACATCTTTACATAATGGCATCTGGGTATTTTATAAATATATATTTCATAATTTACATAATAGTATATCTGAACACATAATATTTTTCTATAATTAGTATATATAGTATATAGTATATATGATGATTTTGAAGAGTACAAATTAAGGTTTACAAGTCAGTTTAGCCGTGTACTTCAATAGCCAGTGATGCTCTCATAAAGTTTCTTACTATGAAAACTTTGTATAAAAGAAAATAATTTATAGACTAAGTCCCGAAATTATGAATTTGATGATGTGATATAAATCAGCAAAATGAAGGATTTCTTCAATTCTGACGGGAACTAATTTATTCGGATATAATACGTTGTGTTAAGCATATCATAGGTTGATTTTTATGTATCTCAGAGCTATGTGAAGCACATACAGCATTTTTTTTAATCCTCCGTAAGCTTCATGACTTTTCGCAGAACAGAACAAAAAGCGCGGAACTCATTGCAACCAACTTCCTAGAACGTAAAAATAAAAGTCGGAGTATTATGTATTCACCTACTATTATTGAGTCGTGAGCTTTTCAAACAATATACTAATTAACAATTTAATTCGAATTTTTGGGATGCGATCTGATGTACGTAATTTATGAGAGTAGCAGTGTCGAGTCTGTCTGGCTGTCAAGTGACAATAAGCAATTGTTTAAATACAAAAAGTTTGCCATATAAAATAAATTATAGACATAATAATAAACTGATAATAATCGTTTTTGCATAATAAATTGTGTGGGTTTTGCCCCACGGCAAGACTGGAACGAATGCTTCTCTCTAAAACCCGTTTCGAGTGGAGATTATAAAACTCAAGGGAATTCTAAATGCCAAGTGATAATATATTTTAAATTCGGGGAATTTCTGCTGGCCAAAGGGCGGTGCAAGCAATAACAATAAACAAACCGAAAACCATTATAAAAACCATAAAAACTTTTGAAGTACATTTACACAGTTTATATCGATATACTCAGGTAGCCAATTAGTTACGGCACATGTGAAATGTGATTGTTTGCTATTCAAAATATTTGAACGTGTTTGGACTACATTGTCTAGAATCGGCTCTTATAAATATGACCAAATGTACTGAGAGAAAAAATGCATGGTACGATGTGATATATTAGTTAGCTTTCTTAGTGGTAGTAGAGTTTACAGATAGTTTTCAGAGATAGCCTTAAGTCTGGGACTAACTATGAATCGACTACCAAACTAGCTAGATTTACTTAGCAATAATAATCATAATAATAATTATTATAATTATAATGCAGGCTACTGTAATTTTTGTCAGTGTAAGACGCACCTTACACACACTCACAGGAAACTTGTTTACCACAATATTGTTTGTTTTTGCAACGTCTGACAAATTTGCAAGCATATGGCACATTCAACTGACAATCGACATGGGTTGTTGCTGTATGTGTTGCACATGCGTGCAGAGGTTTATAAAAGAACTGCAGCTAAAAGCGGAAGGCATATGTGTGTGTGTATGTGTGTATGAGTAAAGCATAAACAAACAAAACGAACATATTTACATTTTTACATATGAGTGCGTGTGCATGTGTGTATGTGTGTGTGTGTGTGGTCTGCCCTCAATGTGCGCATGTGAAATGTAAATAGAAACAGTTTGTTTTTTTTTTGTACATTTTCATACTTTGTAAGTGCATTTTTATGCCAGCAGCTGTGACTAAATACACATACACATACACACACATACTAAAAATTAAACACAAAAGGCCAAAAACAAAAAGCTTTTGGGCCAAAAGCCCGTTAACAACTCGATACAACAAAAAATAAGAGAAACTAGTTCATAGGCAAAATCAACAACTTCCCGCATCCCCATACCGCATATTATCGGGCGGGGGACCGGGACGGTTCACAGTTCAGGGCCGATCTGAGCAAATAGAAAACACCCCTCCTCTTCAAACAGCTGAAGATAGATGTAACTCACAGACACATTTACAACTACAACACATAATTCAATTAAGTTCAATCAGTGCCTCAAAAGTGTTTGACAAGCGTCGAATAATAAAAGTGGAGCCCACAATTCCAGAATTGAATTAATTTCAAGAATTCTACAATAGAACACAAAAAATGTAAAAGGCGCATGTAAACGAATTTTGTTTGCATATGCGTGAATTACGTTATTGTGACAACGTACACTGATATTTAAAGTGGATATAAAGCGATAATTTCGTTATAAAAAAAATTGCATTTGCTATGAAATCAGCTTAGCTGACATAAAAAATTCTTTTTTTCTATATTTTTTTATTGACGAATACGTGACTTAACAAAGTCATATTTTATACCTGTATTATGTAAATACTCAATTCAAAATGCAGTTAAATTAAGCTAAGATTAATAGAAATATATCCATTCTGCGGACAATTTTTGAAGCATGCACCAAGTTCTTCATAACATTACACGAGATCGAAGACGAGGTTGAAAAAAACTGTGATAACTTGAAACTTAAAGAAATCTTTGAATAAGCATTTTAATTTTCTGCAATTTAGTTTTTTATTTATTTGGCACATTTTAGAGTCATTGCCTTGTTAATGTTTTTTAACTTAAAAGTTCGTTAACTTTTTACGTAATAGTAGCGACTGTCAACAAAATAATACAAAAATTTAATTGAATTAAGCAGGTAGTGAAAAGCACTCAATAAAGTATAAATATATAAATAACTACTGAGAAAAAAAAGTAGAGGATAAGAGAATTTTAGAGTATTATCATAAAACTTTGCAAATTTAATTTATAAGCTTAAGTTAACATGCAAAAACATTTACAGCAAAGCCAAAACAGTCAAGAAACATTTTCCACTTGATGATTGCAAAATGCAAAGTTGCACCAAAAAACGCAAACCGCAAAAAGTTTTGTAAGAAGACACCAACTAGAAAACCCACTAAAAGACAATGCAAAAAAAAAAAGATGCAACAATCGAGTAGAAGAAGATACTGCAAAGAACCAGAAATGACAAACGAAGATAGTAAAGTCAAAAAAAGACAACAAAAAAGGCAACAACAAAGGCATAGGTCAGGTCTGTGGGTCTGAGCCTAAAAGCGGCGCGACCTTAATTTATGTGCAGCTTTGGCTTAGCTGTTTGTTTGGGTCGATAACTGAGATCAAGACAGTGTTGCATTACGGTATTAGAGGCTGTAATAACACTGAACCGGATCTAAGATATAATAGTCGAGCTGTTAACTTCTTATTCATCAAGACACTCTCATCTTCTAAAACTGTTTTATGGGATATAAAAGCAACTTAACCGGAATCAAATTTTTTTTAATTAGTGATAAATGATTATGGAAAATAAACGCAACTCTTTTAATAAATTATAACCAAGCAAGTCAAATATTGAATAGTTGGGAAGCGATTTACACAAAATTTATTTCATAATGACAAACCAGCAATCGGAGGCACCTCGAAATTAAACTTATGCTAGTTTCTAGCTGTCTGACTTAACAATCGCGAAGGTCGGTCATTAATGAACACCCCTAAGTTGTCTAGCTAAAAGTATAAAATATAAATACACATATATATGTATCTTTAGGTTCGACTCCAAAGGTAATCTATGCAAAATCGAAAGCCTCAAGCGAAGGCTAAGTTGTATTGTTGCCTTTGCCACAACATGTTGCAGCCAACAACGTTGTTTTTTTCTTCTCTTTTTTTAATTAGAGACCAGCAACAGCAGCAGCTGAGTAAACACAAATGCATTATGCATTTTGCAAGTACAACATAAATCGTTAATAATGGGCTGCGAGTAACATTTTGAATGCCAAATGAGCTGCCGCCAACGACGGAACAGAGACACTCTGAGGCAGACGCAGAGCGACAGAGAGAGAGAGATAGAGCGAGGGAGTATAGAGGGGAGAGCCAGTAGGTTTACAGACCCACAGCCCCAACCCAAAAATAAAAAACAATTCAAAACTAAAGTTGACTTTCATGGAATGTTGTCGATTCGTGCCCAGAACGCGTTTGGCTCTAAACCGGTTAACGAACATTAGATGGTGGTTATGGTTCAATGAATACAGTGGTCACCACAAAATTGCAATTGTCCATATTTGGAAAAATAATATGATATATTTCTTCTTATTTATTTATATTGTGTTATTATTTTTTCTTCAATTATTAAGCATTATCTATTTTAAACGCATTAATAATTTTTGCTTTCTTTTTTAATTTAATTTAATTTAATTTAATATAAAAATATGAATTAGAATTTTTGAAAAATCATTTATAATTAGTCAACAATCTACTATTGTTAGAGGATTTTTACCGATTAGAACAGTTCACGATCAAAAAATAGGTATTTTAATTTTATTTATTTATTTTATTAAAAAAGAGTTAAAAATCTACCACAACTTTAGAGCTAAAGTTATGAGAACTTTGAGAGTAGAACACAAAAATCCGACCCCAAAAATCTAACATCTAGCAAGTTTAAAACATACAGTTAAATATTTACAATTGATAACAAATAAAAATTACATAAATAATAAAAATTCGATAAATAACATTATGGAGCGAACACTGTATTTAATTCCTTTTTTTGTGAGCTGGAAATTGGTCAGTTCGTTGGTCAGTGTCAGAGTGTAAGTAGGAATTAAGCTAAAGCCGAAAAAAACACTCAGTGCAAAGTCTGAGTCACGTTCAGCACTTTTGGGATTTACTTTTTTGTTGTGCCTTACAGACGTGCACCGCGACTTGTATCTACCTGAAGCAGATTGAGTAACATTCGCTCGCATAGACCAAACCCGCTGAGTTCTGCAAACAAAGAAAACACAACGGCAGCATTCGCATTTCAAATTATAAGATAAAGATAAAAATATACAAAATTTATGTGCGTTCAATTTTCCGTTATCCATTGTTATAAGACATATTGGAAGATTAATTAGTTGGAAAACTTCCAGTAAATATCAGCTGTTATTTAATAGACAACCATAAAAAAAAACATTCAAGGATTTTTGAACGGTTTTGAACGGGCCCATAAAAACCATTACACAAATTACACAAACGAATAAAGCGCATGCCAAGACATTGAAAAATGACTTAAAATTGTTTCAAGCATTTGGCAAAATAAAAACGTTTAGTGCAACACACATTTTTTTCCACGTTTAGCAACAAAGCAAAGAAGCAGAACAAAGGCGATATGATGGCATTAAATTTATTAATAAATTATTGCTACGCGGACATGTGCGAAAATATGTTGGCAAACAAAAAAAAGTGCTAAAAAGCAAATACAAAAAAAATGTAGGTGTAATTAAATAAACACTAGTAATATCAAAAAAAAAGAAAAAAAAAAGAGCAGAACGGCAAGTAGAAGTGGCAAAATAAAACCAGCAATGAAAAACAAACAAAAAAGTCATCGAATGATGTTGAAAGTCGTTTTTCAAGTTTCAAGCTGAGCTTTAAAACTGGACAACGCACGAGTGCGAACGAGATAAACAACAACGAGAGGTGACCAAAGCTTTCGCAAGCACATTACTGCGACAGCAGCAACCATGTTTATAGAACAACAGCGCTGGGTGACAGAGAGAAAGAGTTTCAGAACTTACCAAAATATGTAACAGCTGTAGTTGTTACCTCGAAAGGTCAAGCTGAGCTACTTAAGTTAATTATATTTGTTGTTAATATGCGCAACAACTTAAGCAACACAATTACTTTGCGTATATATTTGTATTTATTTACTTAACGCACAGCGACTGCGACTTCGACTGCTCTGCTTCCGAGTTCGACTGCGCAGTAGACCCTCTGGGCAGAGAAAAATAACAAACAGCAACAAATGTGGAATTGAATTTTTGATTGACTATATTTTCACACTTTCTTCTTAATTTGCACAATTAAACCATTTTCGTATTATTAGCTATCAATAGCAAAATTTTCAATAATTGGCTATTTATTGAAATTTTATATATACACATGCATATACATATATCTATAGATGTATTTGTGTATTTTTTTCATTTGCACATTTTGCACTCCGTTTTTTGTTTTCGATTTCGTTTCGGTTTCGATTCGATTTCCACACACGCGTTTCCTTTCGCACTTGATGCTCCGACTAAATTTTTGGGTTGCCGTATGATTTTTTTCTTTTTTATTCTTTATACAGCTGCTCTATATACAAACATGCACACGCATCGAATATTTCTTTTATATTTGTTTTTGTTAAAGAATGTTTGCGAACATAAGCAGAGTAAACGCGCCAAAGTAAACGGTTAGCGCAGCAGCAGCGAACACACGACTGCTCCGTTCAATGCCGCTCACTCAAATGGCTCTGCAAAAACGAAAACGTCGAAAGAGAACATCAGAGAGCAACGTCGAGCTCAATTAGAGTTGCGTCGCGACGTCGGCGCTGAAAATAGCCGCAGCAGAATACGTTAGCTGCGCATGTCCAGCGTTCATTAGGGTGATTCAGGATGTCAATGTGTATATTTTAATATGCGCACGTATGGGAAATTAGTTAACAAGCTTAGTTTAAGTGCTTATAACTGTTTTCTATTCTATTTTTGTTGTTTTATTTACATTTTTTACTTCTAGTGCTTTAAGGTGTTGAATTTTCTTTACCTAATACAGCTGTGGCCACACTGTGCAAATGCATGCTGCCTGGCAACAATGCACACCTACAATAAATCACTGAAACCTGTTTCAGGCTGCGACGTTTTCTCAGCTCAGCTGCTGACGCCGACGGCAAAGTTAACGCCAACGCAGCAGCAGTCAACGCCGGCGACAGAAAATTAACCGGAAAACTTTAAAGGGCGGTTGCCAAGCGATAAGTAAATAAATAAATAAAACGCCTCCTAAATGATTGTCCGTCGAGTCTAATCTCGACATTAAATGAAATTAAATGCATTCAGTGCAAGCAATACACCCACTTTTCAGATTTAAATAGCAAAAGAGAAATAAAAACAATACAACACGCAACTTGTGTTTCGTGCCAATAAATTAATATATTTAAGAAAAAAAAACTTCAATTAGTTTGTTGTTTAATGCAACATTTATTTCTTATTTCAGCTGGAACATCTAGTGAAAGTAAATGAGAGTTTCAAAACCCGTCGGATTTGCATGAAAAGTGAAAATTGAAAGCACGCAAATTGGAAATTGGAAATCTGCATTTAAAACAGAGCGATAACAACAATGATAAGAACTAATGCAATATTCCATGCTTCCAGTCGATAATGTTCAATTGTGGCTTGAATCGCTTCAAGGGACCTGTAACGAAAAACAAAAAACAGTTATAGTGAGAAATACTTCCGATTATAATGAGTACAAAGGAGAAAATTGAATATTTGTTCAATTTTATACGCTTAAGATATATGTATATGTATATATTGATTCCATATTTAATTATATGCTTAAGAAATTTTTATATGTATATATATATATATTGATTCCTTATTTAATTAGAAGAAATTATGAATTGAATGTTCATTATTAATTAAATTAAATTAAATACCTATCACATTCTTTCTATTAACTGATTAATAGTCGAATCATATCCTTGCAAATCCATTTCAATTTGGAATTTTAACAAATATTGACTTACATCAAAAACAAATAAAATATTTAAAGACTGACAAATTTAGAAAAAATGTGTTCAGTTCAGATTCTGCACTGATATAGTTTAAGAACTCACTGATCGAATTAGAAAATTAACTATACAGAAATTCTATAATTTTAAAAAATACCTTTAAAATGTTCATATCACTAAGGAATTTTATAAAATATCTGATATGATTACTAAATGTAAAGAAGACGGGACAAGTTCAAATTCTCTTATAACTAAATTTTCGTATAACATAATTTGATTTAATCTTACTACTACGCCGTGAGTAATAAGTAATAATTTACAAAGCAATAAGCATTCAAAAATAAATCATTTTAGATACATGATACTAAATTAATTAAATTATAAAATAATAAATAATTGAAAAATATAAATAAATCAAATAAATGCAAATATAGCTACTAATAATATTATAAAAATATTGTATAAAATACTATAGTTTATTCTAGAATTCTAGAACACTTTAGATTTCTAGCATAAAGTGTAATTTATAAATCAAATGTCGACCCACTTATTAATGCATAACGTTGCTCCTTTCGTAATGACAGATAGTCGACATTGGGTCCGGTCAAGTGCTGTGCACTGCCGCCCATTAGCTCCGGTATCCAGATCTCGTCCAGCGCCGATTGAACTTGCAACAAGATGCTTTCGTATTGTCGTTGCAACATTGCTGCTTGGGCATCCTCGGTGTGGAGTTGGAGCAGTGCTTTGCATGTGTCACGCACAAGTTGCTGCTGCTGCTGCTGGCCGATCTTCGTGACGTGGTTGTGCAGCGCATCGATGAGCGCGATATCTTCAAACGGATTGCCCGGCTTCAAACTGAGCAGTTTGCGTTCGTGTTTGCGACGATTCTTACTCGAGCGAAATGTTTTGCTGCACCCAAAGAAAGTGAAACAAATGAGCAAAAATATCAGATGTGCACTGATGTGCATGAAGACTGTTGCTTGCTTACCCCGTGCCACGTGAACTACCGCTGTGCCTTGAGGATTGTATGCTGCTCGTATCCGAGAGCAGATCCACCTCATCAATGTCCACATCGTGCTCACCGTTCTCACCGTTGCCATTGGCCATTGTCGCCTGACGCTTGCGTATCTCCTGCAGACGCTGTTTGTGCTCCTCGAAGAGCTTGTGATCCGCGCACAGTGAAGCGTTTAATTGTGACACATAGGCGATCAGCGCTGGCTTAACTCGTTCAGCTGAAAGGCAAGAAGGTAATTGTTAGGATTTTATTTTAAAAAGTTTACAAACATGTCATCAAAAGATTTAAAAATTAAAATTCCTTCCCAAGCCAGTTTATATAAGCATATTACATTTTCAATCTTTATTTGGCGCATATAGATAAAAGTTGATTTCCGATGTGCATTAAAAAATGCAATTTTAAAAACATAGGATATTTAATACCCAACCATATAATTGATAAACAGTACAAAATTAATTACAAAACAATTAATTGTAACACTAAACTAAACTTTGGTATGTAAATGGATATTGGTAGTAAATAAAAACCTATCTACAGAAAATATCAACAAAATATTCAATAACAAAGTGCACTAAACAAATCGAAACGAATAAGAAAAAGTGTAAAGAGTGGTTCAATAATTAAACCGATATTGAAAATAATTAAGTTCTTTTTTTTCAAATCTAAACAAACTTCGCCAAGGAAATTCAAATAAATCAAGCTATAACATAAAAGTCTGCTTAGAGCCCTATAATTAATTAAATAATTTTTACACATCTGCTGATAAGTGCACTTTTTCATGATGATAAATAAGTAGTTTAACTAATATAGTCTATTTTCTCTTTCACAACTTTATGCAAAATCAACAAATATATAATAAAATTGTATTTCGACACTGTTGAAAGGCTGTTCACAAAATCTAGACAGGTTATCAGTGAATAAACAAATTTTATTTCAATTTGGTCGTCTTTAAACCAAATTGAAATAAATAATTCTTAAGCCGTTTTTTATATGGTATTTGTCATAATCGTAAAAGAAATTAAAATATATGTTTCAATAGGAGATTTTAACAATAGCTAATTGAACAATAATTTAAATGATATTCGAACCGATTAAACTAAATAAAATAGTTATTGCCAAAGTAGACTTACTCAACAGATCCGCGCTGCCAGCAGCTGCCAACAGACTCGCCTCGTAGATGGCACGCCCATAGAGATGTCCCTCGAGCAAGACTTCCAGGGGCTTCTCACTGGGCGGCAGGCTAAAGCGTTTGAGCACCTCAAAGGCCTCCAGATGGCGAGCCTGTTGCTGCAGAGGTACCACCAACGAATCGGCGACCTGATCCAATGGCATCGAGCCGTCACGCTCTGCCAGGAGCAGCACCCGCTGCCAGTCGAGCGTGTGACGTGCGCTGAGCAGTGCCTGCTGCAATTGTCCGCCACGTTCATACATAACACTGGCCTCCTCCAGCTGACGGTTGGCGCGCAGGTGATCCGCAAATGCGATGCAGATGCGCCTATGAAAAACCGATTGCGACTGATAAATGAGCAGCCCCTGCCTGTACAGGCTGTGCCTGTCGATAAACTCCAGCGCTAATTCGTAGTGCTCTTCGCCACATGCAGCTAGATGGGTTAAGGCACGCTCGTAACGCTTCAGATGCTCGTCGATTTTAAACTTGCGGTAATCCAGCGGCAACGATTTCAACTCATTCAGATACGGCAGAAACTCCTTGGGATCCTTTTGGGATCTCTGTGCTACAAACAAGACCAGTCCAAAGTCATAGGTGCCCAGGGCGACATTGTACAGCTCATTGACATCCACCATATACAACAGATACTTGAGCAGCTGTTCGGCGATTGTGGAATCATTTTGCTTATGTTGCCAGATCATTTGGAGTGCCTGCTCCAGTTTGCCAAGTTTCACGTAGGCCGTTATAATCGGCAGACGGTAGCGTGCTATTAAGTGCGGCTCCTCGGCCTTCTCCATGCGACCAAGCATTAGTTCACAAATATATTGCACTTTGCGATCCGCACTGTAGTTGAGGGGAAAATGTTGCTTCGCTGGGTCATAGTTGCTGGCATACATGCCGAGGGCATAGTCCTCGTTCTGCAGCTCGCTGAGGAACAAGCAGAGCCATTGGCTATCCTTGATCTCCTCTATGAACCAATCGATGAATTCCACAAACTGCTGTACATCGTGATCACAGATGATGTTCAAGTTTATGCGCTGCTTGCGCACAATTTGCATCGCCTTCTCGTAGTAATGTGGACGCAATCGGCTCCCAATATGCTCCAGCACCAGCACCCTCGGACAGATCACCTCAAGATTGCCGCGCGGCAACTGCAACACCAGCCGTGCATCTTCAGCGCCACTAGTCACCAATTTGCCGCCCCGCTCAATGGTGCGCGTGTCGACGACGCGACGATCCCGCAAGCGCACAAAGCTCAGCGTATTCAGCTGGGTGTACGCCAGATAGTTGCCCACCACACAGAACGAGGTGACATCCTCCGCAATCCTCTGCTCATCGATCTGCAGCAGATACTGTGATCGCAGCGAGATGAGACCCTCTGAAAACAATGAATCAAATTTAAATATTACACGATTTGTAAGTAATCAATGTAATGGTAAATAAATAATAATTCAAATATTGTTAAAAAAAATTATAATAATTTGAATACAATCAATACTTGGGATAACTATTAAATTATTAACAACGAAAATTCAACTCTTTGCATTATTTTAGTCAGCAAACTTTCTCAGTTTTAAATATTTCTTATCTAAAACAGTTGGAACACAAACAGGAATGGGTAAAATAAATAAGGAAGATATTTGAAAGAGTAAAATTATACAAGGAATGATATCCCCTATGAAAGGGGATATAGCTATATAACGAGTTTTCACTACTATTACTTTTCTCTCTATATATATACCGTTATTATTGTTATACCATTTTTTAGTCTGCAAACTCTCTCAATTTTAAAATATTACTTTTCTAAAACAGCCCAAAACAGATGAAAATGTAATAAGGTTAGGTAAAATAAACATGGGTGGTAAAATTCTTCAAGGGTTTAAGAAATTTTCATAAGAACCATAAATATATATATAGAGTTTTGACTCCTATTGTTCATATATATATATATATATATGTATATATACAGTTATCGCTTTTATACCTTGTGTTTTGCTGTAGCTGTAGAATTGCATTTGATCCGCACACTGTTGCAGTTGCAAATAGGTGCGTTTTAGCTTTAATTGATTGGGATATCTCTCGACTGCAATTTCGTAGACCTGGCGATTTTTGAGAGTCTGCACATAGATGACATTTGAGCTGGCGGCACCCTCGGCTAAAGCACCAATGGTGCCTGCGATGCGCATTGAGCACACAATGCGATAATCTTCGCCCTCGACGAACGTGGAGAGCAGCATGAGTCGTGTATAATTGCTCACACTGTGTGTTGCCCAGAGATTACCCAACTTGTCGCAGCAGAAGTTTGCCAATTTGACTTGCGATAGTTCCGCATGCGGCTTAGCGCTCTTGTTGATCGAATGCGTTTCAGATTTGTACAAGTGAATCACCCGTTCGCTGGTATAGATGGCTATGTGCGATTTGCAGCAGCCCACGGCATTTATATACTGTCCGGCGGACAGGGCAACAGTGCGCCAAGACATGGGTGGCGGCACCACAGCCCTGTTGAAGTCGGTGAGGAGCAAACGTTGCCCATCGATTACATAAACAATTGCTGTGCCCGGCTGGCAATCGATGGCGAAATGCCAACGATGCGTATAATGCTTGCCGCACTCGAGCAGCACGTGCAACACATGCTCAGCACCAAGCCGACTGTCCCAGTGGAAGAAGGCAAGCGGATTGTCGTCCTCCTTGTAGACTAATACCTGCTTCAGATACCAATGATAATTGTTTATCGTATATAGATAAATTCGCTGGGCATCCGCTGTCGCTGTGTGCAGGGCCAATATGTTCGAATCGTTGCTCCAGCGCAGTTGCAAAATGGGCTCCACATTCAGATCGAAGGGCAGCACAAATTCGCGATGACGCAAGCCGTTCTTTTCGAACAGAGCCACCGTCGATTTGCTGGCAAAGACTTGCGGCTGAGCAATCCAATTGCCACTGGGGCGCCAGGCGAGCGGCGTTTGCATCCCATTCCACTTCTCCGCAGTGTGCTGCAGCTTGCCCTCGTTATCGTAGACACTGAATGTGCGACCCACATGGTTGGCTACATACGAGACTGCAAAATAGGCGCCATCGCCACGCCAAGCAATTTGCACATCCTGTAAAGCAAGCGTTATCAAAAATTTTGGATTGGAAAATGGCTTGGCCAGGTATTGGTGATCTCTTACATGTGGCAACTGTTGCACATCTGACGGCGCTTGAAACTCGTGGGATTGTTTGGCAGCCTGTTTGCCGGCATTGCCATGGAATTGTGTCTCCTTTTTTCCCCAGCCAACGTTGACGAACTGCTGTTCGATGGCCAGCTGTGCATCCAGTGGCTGCTCGCCCAGCAAATCATAGGTGCAGGTCATCACGACGATATTCTTTGCCTTGGTTATGAAGGCGACCACCTCTTGGTTGGGGGACCAGGCCATGCACTCGATGCCAACTTCACAGAAGGTACCCTCGCTGGTGGTCAGTGTGTCTGGATTGATGAGAAGTACTTCGCCGGCGGCTGTCGCCACGCAGATCGCATTTTCGAGCTGCAGAAACTCAGCGCTTACTATTTCCGCGGGGAGTTCAGCGATTATTTTGTGCTCTTTTGTTTCGTCGACGGCGACGACTTTGTTGTCGGTGATAATGTAGGTGATTTCATTATCGTTGCGATCAATGTCTGGGTGAAGTAACAGTTGCTTTGGGTTTTGTATTCCTGTATTTTTCTCATTGCAATATTGCAGCTTGAGATTGCGCATTTTTTAGCTAGAAATTTATGTCAAACTCAATGACAACAACGTGCGCAAAACAAAATACTAAATAAAATAAATCGTATATTGATTTAATGTATATCGAATATATATAGGTAGGAGTATTTTCGATGACAGCAAAATTAAAAACAGCTAAGCAAACACTTATTGCCACATCGAAAAATTCAATTCAATACATTAATACATCTTAAAAGATTAATATTACCAAAATTTATTGCACTTAATTTACTATCAAAACGATAGTTTGTATATCGGTTATGTTGGCGCAGCTACGTCATCAATGTGAAAGAAGAAGCAATCATTGGCGCCAAGCGCAATTGGAGAGTTATTTGGTAAACATCGAAACTATGTTTGTAATACATAAACACAACAAGCTAATTATTTGATCTGTATTTTAAATAGAAGAATTCAAAGTTTATGATACAATTAAATTTTATTAATTCTGTTTACTGACGGTGCAAGCTTTTGAAAGAATCAATTAATGATGGACTCTGTTCAAACAACAAATTTACGTTGCTTATATTACAAGCCAACAGTACAAGTATTAACCGCCTATCGATAGATACGCGTGGCGTAATTTAGTAACTCGATAAGTCTTGTAAATTCGGCTACAGAAAAAAAAAAACATATCGCGTGCCATTAGACATTGGCGTTAATATCGATATACCGATATAGTATCAACAATCCTAATACTGGGCAAAGATGGCTGCTTTATTTTTCATGAAATTTTTTGTTGCTGTAAAATTAGTACGTTCTGTGCGTTAAAAGATTGTTGTGTGCATATGTGTTACTGTCACCAAACAACGGCCAAATAGCGTTTAAACTAGTTAAGCTAGAAGTGAAAAAAAAACAACATAACAAATGTTTGGCAGGTGAAGGAAAAGAGTAAAAAATTCCACAAAAAGCCATCAGCAAGTTGGGCCAGATATATCACAAAAGAATCTACACAGTTCGTGTATGTGTGTGTAAGCGCGTGTTTGTGTGTGTGTGAGCGTGCAAATGTTTATAAATAATTTATAATATTCGGAAATCAAAAAAATGTGCATGTGTACGATCGCTGCTTGATCGTCGAACAGCGTCGACGACGACGTCAGCAGCGAAGCAGCAGCAGCAGCATCGTTGGAGGCGTAGTGGAATGCCAGACAGCAGCAGCAGAAACAGAGCAATTGGAATCAGGTAAGGTGTAAAATGTGAATGTATGCGAGTTTATATGTGTGTGTATGTCTGAAATGTTTTTTTGTGTTGTTGTTTGACGTAAGGACAACCCAACGCCCTTTTTAAGCGTCTCGCTGTCTGCCAATGCGTGCGTACGTGTGTGTATGTGTGTGGGTGAAAGTGACGAAAGCTTGCGCAAAAAGGATAAGCCAATTGCCAATAAGAAGTAACAAAATTCGTGTGCTCTCTTTTATGCTACATATTCTCTCCTCGTATGCTGCTGGCCGCGCCTTGACAGCTGTCTGTGTGTGTTGGTTTTTTGCATTTTTTGCGACTGTAAAGTATTGCGTAAAATTATTGTTAACAAAATTACATGCAAAAAATTTAAGCTTTGTGTTGTTCTCGTCATATTGACATATAATTATATCAAAATATAAATACAAAAGCTTTGATTATAAAATCTTAACAAGCTTTTTTTTATTGCTGCTTGTTGTCTTAGGTCAATCTTTATAAAATTTTGAGAAATCTGTTTTTATAAAATTGCCTTATATGTCATCCAAAAACGAAAGCAACAACAAACGGCAGCAAAAGCAACCGTAAACTACGCATTTTTGATCAAGTAACAATAATAACAATAACAACAAAAACAAAAGCAGCAAAACAAAAACACGTTTTACAACTCTGCGCTCCAATGGCGCGCAATTTTGTTGCTGTTGTTGATGTTGTTGCCTTTTAGGCTTGTTATGAATAGCATTCACACACACATATGTACGCATGCAAAACGAGCAGTGACTGGCTCCATGAATGACCAAATTCAATACACCTACAGTAACAACAACAACAAGAACAACAGACAGTGGAAGCAGCACAATAATTAACGGCAGTAACCGAAGCGTAGCGCATCGTAGTTTCCGTTTGTAGTTGTATATGGTGTAGTAGGTGCGTATTTTTTTTGCTTTTGCTGTTACTGGTCAGATTTCGGCTTCGGCAAATATATTCGTGAGCTGACGTCACGCATTGGAGTAGCAGCTCTTGTTGCTGTTGTTGTTTTAGTTATTGTAGCGGCGCCAAAGCTTTTTGGTTTGTTGTTTTGCGTGGGCGTTGTATTCAGGCTCCTTCTGTCTGCGTGTGCATGTGTGTCTATGGGTCTGTAAGAGTTAGAGTTGAGAATTGCGTGAACTTTTCCATGCATTGGGCTGTGTGCAGTTAGTCTTGCTTTGATCATTTAATTATCTCTTTCGCTCTCTTTCTCTTAAGTTCTCTTAATTAACAAAAGCAAAATCAATTTAAATTGGTTCCAGGCTTAAAAGCTAACGAATATAAACTAAAGGCAAATGTATTAATCGATAGTATTAATAATATAAATTTAAACTATAATTATGAAGTTAAAAGATAAGCTAAATATTTGTATAATACTTTGTATATATATTTTTCCCTTTTTCTGTTATCATTAAACAGTATTTAAAATTGTTAATCAATATGAAATTTTTTTCTGCATTGTCAACATTATTATATATTATCTTTATGTGCATATATATTCATATGTTTATTATGTGCATTTTATTATCAGTTTTCAGAGGCGTGGGCTTTTATGGAATTACATCGTAGCAGCACCTGCGGTTATTGTTATCGCAAGACATGCAGCAAAGCGAAGGCAGAAGATAGATTTCATCGTGCTCAAATTTTTAATTTATTGTTTGTCTTTTGACTCTCTTTGCTGCATATTTTTGAACTGTTTCTTTTGCTTATATTTGCTTGCGCTTCTTTTTCTCTTGTTTACATTGTATGGCAGAATTGTTTATTTTTTCATGAATTTGCACACGATTTATTTTTAGCACACATTGGCTGCTGCCTGCCGCTTATATGTATATATATGTGTCTGCCTGTGTACAAAGGGCTTGCTTGTTAATGTGCTGTTGTAGTCGTGCGCCGAATTCCATTGGACATTCCAATGCAATGCAAAAGGCGTCCTGTAAATGCTGATGACGTCAGCCCACTCAGAGCGCTCTCTTTTTTCCTTGGCATGAGGCGAATGCAATTTCTCTATTCACATTTGCCTGCTAATCGTGCACAGTTAGAGATGGGGTAAACTTTAACTGGAAAAATGTTTAATGGGAAGGGGTGGTGGCTGAAGTCGTTAAGTGCTAAATGCATGCGCTTGAAATACTTACATTCATTTCATTTGTATGTATAAAATGACAGCAGCTAAAACGGGCCAAACATCACGAACGGAAAAGAACAACAAAAAGCAACATAAGCAAACAGAACAACAACGCATTAGCTTTTTATGTTTGCCTGAAATCTGAATTGTCTTTTATTTTTGCGATATTCGAATCCGAAACGTAAACATGCAAAAGCATAAGGGACAAAAATTACCATATGACACATGACGTACAGGCGAAAGCAACAACGAATGGAAATATTAATTAAAATTGCAGCAGCAACGGGAAAATCAATTAAAACGTATTCAAAACGCAGAAAAGCACGAGCGCAAAAGCATAATGCAAACTGAGAGAACAAATAGAAAATATAGAGCACAAAGAAGGCAACACAACATAGTGTAGCCAAAACACATTAAAAAGAACAACTAAAAAAAATGACATGAACACAAAACATTTTTTTTATGAATTGAGTATTATTTTAAAATTGCAACTTAAAAATTTTCCCATTTTCGCTTTCGCTAAAGCACTTACATTTTTTTGGGTAAATGTCATTTGACATTTGACAAAAAAACAAGAAAAATAAAACTAATAAAATCAAGCGCTGTGAAATACAACAAACATTGACTTAAGTAACTTAGACCAACAAATTTGGTCAAAACAACTTGAAACACCAAAAAAAAGAATCGTCGCATGTTGAGCAACATTGGCTATTAGTAATTAATTTAGACGCTAAAACGCTACCAAAGCGGAGCACTATATTATCTCTAGCATGCTAGCATGTGTGTTTCATTCAAACTTCTCCCATGCGAGAGAGGGCGAGAGCAACTTCATCACTCACCAAGAGTTCAGTAAGGGAAGCTCGACTTGTCGTCGCTCTCTTTTGCTTGGCTGCTTACCGTTGACGTTAACGTTGCTGAGAGGCTTGTCTCATGCGATAAAAGTGCACACTACACAACTGCACTCATACACAAAAATATATGCAGACGTTAACGCACTCACACATACACACACACAAAGCGGTTGAGTAAAGCTTCCAAACTCATCATATATATCTATCGATGGGTTCCGCTCTCTTTTACGCTGACTTGTACGCCGGTCGACCGAGTTTGAGTCAGTTTGTGACTTGCAAGCAAGTCGCGCGGTTCGCAAAACGCCTGGCTTCGTGCGCATGCGCCAACGAACTTTCCAACGTCGCGTGTCAAAAAATTATTGCCAATCCAATAGTAATAATCGAATCGCATTGCATTTGCTCTTTGTAGCAATAAGAGCTCAGTTAATAACAATAATTGGCAATGTGTGCAAATTCCTGATAATGCTAATACATATATAAATAAATATATAAACCCCCACAAATGCAATATTGTGTAACCAGCTTAAAACAATAATAAAAATCTTTATAAATGTGTAATCATTAATTCGATGCATACATGCGAAATATCACTTCTTTTTTTGTTTGATTTGCCTGAAACGACATCAACTCTTTCAATATGCAAATTCCATGCCAAACTATCATAACGCTAAACAAAAAAAAAATTGTATACAAAGATGTGATAAACGAAATGTTATATGACTTATGTGTATTTCGTGAACTTGAGTTGTTTTTTTTATATTTTTGATGGCTCAATGACCTTATGTTTAGTCTTCGTTTACTAGTTTAATTATATGGTTTTTATGGGTCAACCATCGATTGCATATCATTGCAAATTTTTTGTATTAATCAAATGAGGTGAAATCCGTAAATAATATATTTTTTTGTTGCTTATTTTTTCAAGTTGTTCAAATTTGTAATACATTTTATTGATTTATGAAAAAATTAATTTTGTGGAAGCAAAAGATAATTCGGCTAGAAACTTAAACTCTTATTTTTAAAATATTGATATTTGTCAGTCTAGTTGTATATATACAGTTTCTATCTCTCTCTCGCTGTACGTAGCGCATCGTGTGCTGAGCACGCAATGCATGCTTAGAAGTTTTCTTCTATCTACAGCTAGAAATAATTATCTTTATTTTCCCCGTATTTCCCTATCTGTGCTGTAATGCTAGCATATTTCATCTGTTACGCCTCATCTCAAAGATTACAAGCTGATTATTTTTTGTCTTTCCGCTGCTTTACCCACTATTTTCTTAGCTAGTAATTTGTTTAACTCCCTTCCCCTCGCACTCACACTCGCTGTGCTTAGCATTGCCGCCTATTCCAATTGCATGAATCATTAGCTTTTAGCAATTGATTTCCACGCTAATTTTGGCGACGTGCACGCGGCTCTTGAGACGAGACTTTGACAAAAAAAAAGCTCGTGGGCTGATTACTGGAAGGAAGCTTATTCTGTACACACACACATACATATAACTTTGTGCAGTTGCCTGGTGTTGTTGTTGGCGTGTCGAACGTCGCAGAGCCATTTTCAATTTTCCAGAGCATTAGTCACCGCCATTGCGGCTTTAGGCCTTAAATTGTAACTAGTTTTCATGCCTCCCCCTCTTCTACCTCCAACCATCTCTTTTCACTCCTTGGCAATTTTAATCCACACTTGAAACGTCATCATCCTGAGAGAGTTGGCAGTCTTGGCCAAGTGAAAGTGGACAAAGCAGCAAACACAGTAACAACAAAATGCTTTAACTGCAGGCGCGTGAATTAATTTTTAATGTTTTCTTACGCGTTTTTCTTTTGGATTTTACGCACACAGACATAGATACTTACCCAACTATTTAAGCAATTTGCCATTCACTGCACACGACTCAAAACCGAACCCAACAAATAACCAAACGTATCTCCAACTGCCAATTGCCAATGGCGCATTTCATTTTTCAATTGCATTTAATTTTTAAGTTTTTCGCCTATTTTGATGATGTTTTTTTTAAAATATTTTTTCAAGTGTACGTGTTGACTGTGTAAATGAAGTTTTTTGTTGTTTATGGCGCTTATTTTTAGAGTTTTTTTTATATATAATCTGTTTTTAGATGTATTCACTTTTATTAACTTTTTATTTTACTTTATATATTGCCAAATTTCCATTTGATAATTTATTAATCCAACTTAATGGGGTCTTTAGCGAATTTATTTGATTTGGCGTTTATTATTTTGCTTTAAATCTTGAAGTACATTTTGCCAATATCAATACTTAATTATCCTTTTTTTATTGTTATTCCTATTAATTTTAATTCCAATTTAAGTGTATAAACATTTATTATTTCATTTGAAATGAATTCATTTTATAATTAATTATTAATCTTAACTGCAAGACGTGGCTCTCCAAACTACTATGCAACGCCCTACAAAACGGCCACAAAAAACTTACAAACTAAAAAAAAACGCAACTTTCACTGCACACACTCGCAAAAAAAAAAACAATATAATATATGAGTGTATAAATCATATAATGCAACAGGTAGCGCTGCTGGCCACTAAAATTAAAAATACAAAATAAATGATAAAAAACAGTCGAATGGAGCCTGAGGATATCCGTTGCGGCGTCTCACGCATTTTCAACTTGCCCCATTGCTGTTTTTTATAGACTTATTGTTTTTATATGATTGGCGACTTTGCTTTTTACTCAAGTTCAGGTTTTTGTTGTGGTACTGTTTTTCATTTGATATTATTTTGCTTTCGCTTTTCATTTCGCATTTTGTCTACTCTTTAAAAAAAAACTAAATCTTGTTGTGTCATATTTCAGTTTACGTTTTTGCTGTTGTGTTTTTAATTAGTTTTTTCTCCTTCTTTTCGTGTTGGCGGTACTTTAACATGGCACGTTTTTACCGTGCCTGCTTCCCGTTTAAAGAATTTAAAATTTGGGTCTGACTCTCTATCGATAAGCAACCACTTTCCACGTGCCCAATTTTTTTTGTTTTAGCTTCAACTCATTTCCATAGTTTATTGTTGAGTTGCTGGTTGGTTTTTTGTGTGTTTCATCATTTGTGTGCCCCACAACTCAAAAACATTTGTTCTGAAGCACTCCCAAAATGTAGAAAGTGAAAAACTCTTCAAAAAGACTAATTAAAATGACAGCCCATAATTAAATGGCCATTGCTAGCTCTTTGGAAAAACAAGAGATGGTCACACAAGATCAAGTTCAGCGGAAAATGGAAGTTAAGTGTTTTAACATTAGTGCACTATATTTAACGTTTATTTTTGAGCTATTTTTTTCTTTTGTGATTATCTTTCGCTGAAAAAGTTGTTTAAGATTATTTTATACATTGCATATTAAAAAAACTTGTATAAGGAAGAAGCAAAAGTATTTATATATACATTTCCGATCAGCTACTTGATTTAGACAGTCTGTATACACAAGCCGATCTCGCAAAACTTAAGAGCTAACGACTCTTAATACGTTTTCGTATTCCCTGGGCAGATCAAGTTCTTTCTGCTAATATCGATACAAGTCGATATACAATAATAACAAGTTATAAAAAACACAGTTTTTAAGGTAACTTTAGTGGGTATATGATATTATCGCATAATATTATTGATAAACTAAAGTATTAAATTAGATTTGCATCAAAGGTTCACAACTATTTAAGTTAAAAAGGTTGATAAATTAAATTTGTGTTGGTGAAAAAAAACTGGCTTGAGAACTTGCACATTTTGTTAAGCTAACTTTATTTTCATATTAAAACTTATTTTCATATTGAACAAACAAATATTTATCAACTGCAATTAAATTTAGAGTATATCTCTGTCGACTTTTCTTGGCTGGGACCTTCTTTCATGTTTCTATTATAAATTCTATGTATAAATCAACTACTTTGAGTTCCTTTCATATCTAAACACTGCTTTGATTAAATCTGTTGACACTATTCATTCATTCATTCACATATGCTTTTCGAAAACAATGCACTATGTCGCCTAGTCCCACCCAATTAACACCTTATAGATATATATATATATATAGATACATATATAAGATGCAACACAACTGTTTCGTACATCTTTCACTTACCACTTTATCAGCACATTGTATCGGTGGACATCTGAGCAAGTGTAGCATTTCACCTATCTTGTCTTTTTTCACGTACTTTCCCAAGGTGTATTGTCTGCCAGCCTGCCTTGAATAAAATATATAACAGCAGGCAGCTAAAAACAATGGGTGTTGTCTGCGTTCTCACGCGCAAAAAAATGGGCATATATTTACATTGTATTGTATTTGCACAAACTTGTACTCACACACACATGCGCACCCCCAACTCCAGTAAATTCCCATTCAATGCAGACCTCCGACTTAGTTCGTGTTTTCCCAACCCACAAATATCAAATTCATAGAAGAAATGCCAAGTAAACAAGACAATTGTCAAAACTTTACTTTTGGTTAAATATTGCAACTATTTATATTTCGACCATTTATTGCTCACAAATACATATGTATATGTGACCACATATCCAAAACATAAACAATATAGTTGTTTTTCCTTGTTTTGTCGTTGCTCTTAACTCACTTACAGTTAAAGTGGCAAATTGACTTCTGCAAATGCCAAAAAAAAAAAACAACAACAAAACAATTACTATTATTACTATGCTGTATATACCCCAATCTACTGATTCCCCTCACCACACCCCGTTTGTACCTAACTAGTTGACAAATATGGAGCACGCTCTCGGAATCAAGACAATTTCTGTTTTTGCTGCTTTTGTTTCACTTGATATTTGTTTTTGCTTGCTTTGGATTTTCTCCACAGATATTTTCCAATTTGCGCTTTTTGTTGGCATTTTTGTTTGTTGTGTGTTGTTTGTTGTTATCTTTTGTCCGTTGTCCGCCTTTGGTATTATCATTACTTGTAGTTCCTTTATTGCTTCACTTCAGCATTGATTTTTTTTTTTTACCTTTTTCATTTTCTGCCTGCCTCTTTTGTTGGTCGGGTCCAAATCGAAGCGCTTTAGAGAGAAAAAAGCAGACTTTAATTAGTATGATTACAAAAGAAAACAATTTTGCAGTGTGCACATTGTTTGATGCGGCATTAGCCTCGATTCAACTAGGGCAGGCCCCACTGTACCGTACCGGGTATGTGAAGAGAGTAGCTGATTTCCCATTGTGGATGTCGATGTCGATGTCGATGATATTGATGATGATGTTCTTGTGGAGTTCAATGGTCTACAAGCTCTACAGCCTTTCAACTGCTCGCTCAGCTTAAAATCAGTTTATACAGCTAACTTATTTATAGAAAAACGCTCTGAATTTTTGTAATTTGGTATACTTCTATCGCCAGAAGCGTAACTCACCTTTTTATTCAGAAATATATTTATTTTTTCTATTGTCGATTTATGTCAAACCTTTATTTTTTTTACTAAATTTTTCTTATATATAAAATTTTTTTCTAAAAACAAGTAAAATTGTGACGGCTATTTTTTTTGATTATCGTTCATTAAATTCCAATACTCAATCAATAAGAAATTTTAGTTTAAAAAAGGTCATTAGGTGCCACCCAAAAACTAAAACTGAATATCTGTCATTCAAAGCCAAGGCAAAGTGTAGTCCATAAGGCTAAAGTACTTTAAGTGAGTTTGTGAAGTGAAGGCAGACGAAATGCCACGTAGAACATGGTGACAACAATCAAAATTACCTGCGATGGTGTCTTCATCCAATCCAATTCATATCTTACGCCCACGCAAGCGAACACGGCGATCTCTGTGTCAAAAGAAGCAGCAGCAACAAGAAGCACTGGGAAAAATAACAACAACAGTTTGAGCAACGAGAGCGACAACTCGCAGACAAGCAGCGGCAGTCAAACCACCGGGTGCACCACTATCACCAACAACAACGGCAACAGTAGCCACAGTAGCAGCAGCAAAAAGTCAACACGCTCCAGCTGCAGTCGGCATCATCGTGCGGCAGGCTTAGCTGCAGCAGTTGCTACTGCTGGATGCTCGCAGGATACACGAAGGCGTTACTATTACTTTGGCAGCAAGGACGTCTACTGGTGCAAGCAGAGTCTGGCCCACAGTTTAACGCGCAGCGCCAGCAGCCTCAACCTCAACAACAACAACAACAACAATAGCAATAACACCACCAACGGTCAGGCGTCTGCCGGCCAGTTGATTTCCAAGGCACGCCGCCGTCCTTTGCAGTTGTGCAGCAGTTTGAGTGCCGCCTATGCGCCGCCCAGGCGCAAAGAGTTCTACTTTTGTGATAAATATGCGCCAACAATTAGTGGTGGCAGCACCAACCCCAAAACGACGCACCACACGGCGGCAATAAACGCTGCGCAGCCCATCGATGTGCGCCTATTGAATTTTCTTCGCAACGCACAGCGCAGATTTCAATCAGCAACAGCAGCAACAACAAACACAGCAACAGCCAAATCAAAGTCTGAAAACAACAACAGCAGCAGAAGCAACACCAAAGACCGTTTATCCTCTAGAAACTGGAGCAACAACCACAACAACAATAACAACAACAACAGCAGCTGCAACAACAACAGTAGCTCCTTGCCGTCCATCATCAGAACCGATGATTGGTTTGGTTAGTATGCCAAAATTGACAATAACATTCGGTTCGAAATCCTATTTTTAAGTGAACACTTTAAAAATCATATTTTAATATTTTTAAACATGCCTTTTAATTTCACAAACTTAAGCTATACAATAGGTAACATAATCTCAAAAAATGCACTTCAATTTTCAATTTTGAAGCTAGAATAAAAGTCAACTTTTATTAATTTTCTAACAAAAAAAAAACAAGTAAGAAGGTTGTAGTCGAGTGATCTCGACTAAGATATACCCTGAACCAAGCTTAATTATATTGTTATCTTAATGGTGGTTTTTTATTCGATCTTGATTAAATTTATGCAACGGATCGATATTATGTCAATGCTTCGTATAAATCAAGTAAGACTCTGTAAATTTTTTAAATTTCCACCGTACAACAGGAGAAAGTTTTCGATAACATGAAATGAACTTATACTGGCCGGGCTATGTGAAAACTTATATTCCAGATATGCCTAAATATGCATTATGTGTTTGGAGATGCTTTCATTGTTTTGCACAAACCCAATACACTCTTTTCACTCTTTTTTAAGGGTTCAGGGTATAAAAACACCAGGTAGCCCTGTGCCCAATGTTGCAAGTGCTCCGCTGCATATAAAGTTACAAACCATGGTTGCGCTTGGAAAATCAGCTAAAATCGGGCAAGCATCGAAAGCAGCATACAAACAGCCAGTTACAAGTTTGGAACGTCTTGTTTTTGGTTGACATTGATGGTGGGTTTTGGGTTTTAACAAAACCATAACAGTAAGTGTCCAATTGCAAAAAGTTGCCTTTCAAAACCGAGTGCGCCGACCACAAATGCAGAATCTAGTTGCCAATGAGGCAATAAGCTTATAACTAAATTAAAGCTGTTATTAAAACTGTTTTTCAAGTTAAACAAAGAATATGCTATAACTATAAGTTAAGCATCTTAAAGATGAATATCTGGCAATTGAAGCGAACTAATTAATAAGAGGTTCTTAAGGGTATCTTAATCTATAGACAGACGCCGTATGCCATTAAGCCCTTATCTACCCTTAAGTTGAGCGCCTTACATACAATATGGCTGAGTGCAACTATTTTTGCAGCTAGTATTGTATTCTAAAGAAGGTCGCTGATGTGTGCCCAACATGCTGTTAGCCAACAAACTTAACTAACTGACTGACAGAATGCCCGTGAGGCAACTCACGTCACGGAATGCCAGCAAAGGGAATTCTATATGCATGCTACAGTAAGTAGGAAGAGAGCTATATATATATATATATATTTATATATACAGTTCAACACCTATAGAGGTAACAAGTACGTGAGAATCTTTTGTATTGCTTCCTCATTGTGCATGAGTCGTCATGGAAGGAACGGAACGGAACGGAACCAACTTGTGCAGAAGTGGGGAAAAAAGACTGAAATGTAAATGCTTGCGAGGCGGCACACAATCATTTCGTGGTAGTTTCGAGCTGGAAAGTGTAAAACAATAATAATGAATGAAAGAAAGAGGTAACTTTAGACAACTTTAGTCAAAGGAGCATAACAAAAGGCATGAATGGAACAAGACGCTGGATGACGATGATGGTGATGGTGATGGTGTTGGTAATGGCATGAATTGCGTGCCACTGCCACATAACAAGACTTTTTTATATACATATGTTTATATATATATATGTATATGTAGAGAGACCTGCTTCGCTGGCTTTTTGGCTAGCAATTTGCATATTGCATGCAGAACGGGGTGCGGCAAAACCGCAAGCAGACAACAGGAAGAAGGAAGCCAATCTGCAGGCAACATGCAACTTCATATATATATATATATATATATATATATATATTAGAGTGCTAATTACCTGGGATAGCTGTGTGTCAGCTGTGTAGATCAGGGCAAGTGGGCAGAGACCCATCCCTCGAGACAACTTGTGGCTTATTTTTTTTATTTTGACTGTTTGTCATTGACCTCAAACTGACAGACAGGTGAGAGAGATATATCCATTAATGTGGAATAATTAAGGAATTACTTACTCATTTTTTATTAATAACTTTTCTCTTCCTACATCTTGTCTTAATACAGATCATACTTTAAACTATTAATATATTTTACTTCTAACGATTAATAACGTAAACATAAAAATATGTGTTTTCCGACTTATATCTTCAACCTTAACAATAATTATCAAATGATGTATTTCTTCTGTCTACGAATTTATTCAGAGTAACTAAAATAATTCATCGGACTTAAGTCTTAAATTTATGCATTATCTCTCTGGCGATCGATAACAAAAGTAATTTGATAATTTGTAGCTTTGTTATGGTAATTAAATCTAAAACAGTCTACCTCATGATTTACGTACTTGGACATTAATTAAAATGTGAGCATCGTTTTTAATTAGCAATGGTTGTTTGGCTTGCAATTTGCACAAACTAATGAGCATTACCTCATCCACTGCGCATTTCACACACACACACACGCCCACACACGCACACACATCAATAACGCTCTTCCTACAGTACTTTGTAAAAGTTAACGACCAACAAAAATAACTGTCAATGAATCATTCAAGTTTATGGATGCATTTGCACTCATGTCCGGCAGATCATTGTCAATATATACTTAAAACCTTTCTTTTTTTGTGTTTTATAAAATTTATGGGTTGTTGTGTACTGCCAATTTCAATTACGCTGTATTATAATGATGCCCAGTTAAAATTAACTGTACGTGTTTCTAATAAATATATTTAAGACAATTTTTCATTCAATTTAATTACGGGTTATCTTTTATTTAAAAACTTTCGAGAGTATTTGCTTTTGTTTTTCTTAACGATTTTTTTTATTTGTTTAACACCTTATAAACACGCTTGGTTAACAGCAAAAACATCATGCAGCGCCAGCCTTAAAAATAATAATTTGTTTGGAAATTGTCTTTGTTGTTTTTCTTTGTGCTTTGTTTTTGCTCTTTTCACAATCTCTTTTATGGCGTCGTTTCGCAATATCTTCACTTTTTGTGTTTACATTGCGTGCGTGCCATGAGCAGCGTTGCCAACTCACAAACGATAAATCGATAACAAGCTGACGATAACACGCAATTGGACTTAAACAGACAACAGATGCGCAAACAGACTGTGTTTTGCATACAAGTCAAGTGCAAGCTGCCAGCTTGTCAATGCAAAAAAAAGAGAGCCAATAACAAATTTCGAGTTGACTAATCAAGAGTCAAAGTCAAAGTCTAGCGGGTGTTGTCTATTCTTTTATGATGACAATTTATTTGCAATATAACTGCGTGTGTCATATGTAAATATGTAAATTGCGCACAGCACACTTGCCCCTTTCAGAGACTTCATTATATTTACGTTTTTAAGATTGCAAATGTATATATCATATATGTGTGTATGTCTGACTCATGCTATGACATCGATATGCGTAAAATTATGAAAAGCGACAGCATCAGGCTCACAGATCCTACTACTACTATTGCAACAGTCTGAAGGTCAAGCATCAATAAACTTTAAGTCTGTGTCTGACAGCAACAAGTAAAAATAACAATTAACAGATGACAATCAATACTGCTAAAGAGGAGTCGTGTCTCCTTGTACCATATTCAAGATATTCTATACGAAGTATAAAATTTGCGTCTGAAATTAATATTTCGAATGGGTTTTATCAATTGTGATATCAGTGTGTAACAATAAAGCGCCAAGAATTCAGTTTGATTGGGCATGGTGCACAATAAGTTCTACAGGAAGTTAGTCATTGCTTTAAGAGCTTTTTATGATGTATATAATTAAAAATAAATTCTATGCAAATCAAAGATTGCTCCTTGAATGAAATTTATAAATGAAAATAAAGTTTAGTTCGTGTATTCATCACATCGATATGAAAATTCACTAGACTAATGTTTTTCATTGAAGTAATACCGCATGACTCTGAATCAGGAAACAAAATACATCGACAATGAAAACGATGACTACATGCAATTTTTGGTCGTTTTGGAGAGTCATGTTCAAACCACTTGACAAGCCAGAGAAAATACGAATGAATTAAACAAAAGTGATAATTTATACAAACTGTGCATAATTGCATTTGCATGAGTCTGTAAACTGTAGTCTGTGTAGACAACGGATGTGGTTCAAAAATGTTTGAATTGGGCAAGGTCAACATGGCTAATTTGATAGGCTTTTACTCCGGGTTGCGGCACTATTCCAGCTGTGTTGTTTTATGCCACCTTTCACATAATTAAAGCGTAGCCCACAATGTTGTCAAAGACGAGGGAGGGTCCCACGGTAAATCGGCGCTTGCTCTGCTCCGTGACTAGAATCAAGAATTAAATATGCAAAAAGCGTTTCCGCAATGAAATTTACATAAAATTTGAAAATTAAGCAATCAAAAAAGAAACACTCTGAAAATTAATTTGAACACAATTACTGCACTGAATTGTATCCAGAGAATGGGCAGAAACCATACAAAAGCTACAAAACTCGAGACCGAAACTAAAAGTGAGTAAGTTTCGTCTCGCTGGGAATTTATAGCCTCGTTCAAAACACAAATGCCTTGAGAATTTTAATGGAGTACCGCTGCTGATTCATCGCATAATTAAATTTGTAGCATTTTATGGAAAGAAATAACAATTAGAAGCATTATTGTAGCTGCTCGACTATGGGATGCCTTGAAAAATTTAAGAATCGATGCTCTTAAACCGTGAAATTTTACTCAATTTATACGTTATTCTTACTTAGAATTACACATATTGTTAGACTTTAAGCAGACTTTTAAGCATTTAAGCTTAATATATAGCATAATATGCCAAACATTTTAGCCATGATTACAGGGTATACAATAACAAAAAAACTGTAGCTGAAGC
The DNA here is from genome assembly GCA_035042405.1 of Drosophila demipolita. NCBI lineage: Eukaryota > Metazoa > Arthropoda > Insecta > Diptera > Drosophilidae > Drosophila > Drosophila demipolita. Next base: position 3,362,790 of record JAWNLI010000349.1, on the reverse strand, counting down.
TACTCATATAATTGCGCAGTAAAAGTGTTAATTATGCATATCGCATGCAAATGCTTTACATTTGCCAAAACATCATTTAATATGTCTGTCTCTGTCTTTCTCTCTCTCTCTCAATCTCGTTGTTTTTTTTCTAAATTTACCTCTTGTTCTTAAACCTTGTCATCCAATTGCCATTCTTTGCGTGGGCGTTGACAATTCCTTTTATTATTTCATGATTGTTGTTTGTTTATTTCTTTGCTCTCAGTTGATTAATATGCGACACTGATGTTGACCAACAATTTACCTATTTGTATTTGAGTGTAATACACATGCATTTATTTATATGTTGTCTAAGCAGTTTTTGCGTAACTGTTGCTGACTTTTCACTTAGGTTATTTAATGATTAATGGAACGTGTATTGGATTAGATAAATGTACAAAACGAATGTCGCCTAAATTATTATTCTTGGTTTCGTATTTATTCACTGATAAGCGATTATAAACATTTGTTGCCAAAGAATAACAAAGATTGGTCAACAAATGTGTTATTTTTATTTGGTTTATACACTTTTAAAATGCTCTTAAATCTCTATAATATTTAATTTGCTATTGCCTTTCAAATAAATCAGCCACTCTCTCTTTGTCTGTTGCATCATTTTCATATTTAAAAGGTATTTTTCAATTAGTCAATTCTGTTTTCAATAATATAGTACCTGTTACTTTGTCGACTCGGACCTATTTTAATTAATTGGATATTGCTACAATTATTGATTATCGGGCGTTGCCAGACGTTCGAAATTCGTTCGCCCCATGTTAATGGCGAATGACTGACTCTGTGTGCTGAGCTGCATTTAAATATGAATTTGAACTTGAAATTCTATTAGCGATCTTTTTCGTGTACATACTGCGCAATTTCGCTGATGTTGTCATTATGAAATATATATATTTTTTCGTATTATTTGTGCATAATTAATGAGCTCAGCAAATAACGACGAGAACATTTACAATTGTGACTGCTATTGTTGTGCGGCAATGATTAGTTTAAACTGTTAACTCAAGGTGTGCCTCTGTCTGTGCCTGTGTTGCTGTGTGTATTGTTCTGATTAGATAAGTACGAACGTAGTTAAACAATTGACTAAATCAAATATTATTTGTATATATTTTGCAGACGAAGAAGCAAGCGAACCCAAGGCGAAGGAAAAACAAACAAGAACCGGCAAAAACAGGACGACGACGACAAAGGCAGCCGGCGTGGGTGAACCGTTGATAACCGTTGAAATCAAACAGGGCCAACTGAGGAACAAACAGCAGCGACAACCGCAAACAACTGCGGCTGCAAAGCCGCCAAAAGCAACAACAAAATCGGCAACAGGTCTAACAGGAACTGGTGACAATAGGTGCGTGGCCAGCTGCAAGGTCGAGGATATGAACAGCCACGCGACCGCCACACAGAACGGACAAACAACGGTAGTTGGGCATCATCGCGGCTTCTCACAGCCATCGGTCGCCGCGACAACAGTGTCCGGCAGCACATCGGGCGATCCATGGTATCTGCAGGCCACCGGGCATCAGATGCCGCCAACAGCACCGCTCCGACACAATAAGCGACCAGCACCACAGCCTAATTCAATGGGCGTTGGCGTTGGTGTCGGTGTGGGCGTTGTTGCCACATCGCTGCTGCAGCATCAGCAACAGCTGAGCCAATCCCAGCCGCACATTGTGCCGCCAAGCATACCGCCGCATCATCATCATCACCGTGACAACAACGTGGTAAGTTATCAGTGAGTTGAGCACAATACATTTGATGATCGACTTATTTATCGAAACGAATTTATCTGATATTTTAATATTAGGTTATTGTAAAATAGACTAGGATTAAAATGATGAATATGATTTTTAAAGGAAGATGCAGTTTTTACTTGTGAAAAATATATATATAAATTACTGCCCACTTGCCAACCAGTATTTCGTATTCGAAATTCCCTTGATTCGGTAGCTAGTAGGGATATACTAGTTTCTGATAGGCAATGTGTCAAACATCTCACTTCAAGGTTGAAATATTAATTCATCTTATCAATTTAATGTTATTTTATCAATATACCAAATAGCATTATATTTATACCGTTTCACCTTCAAAACTTAAGAACACTTTTAAGTTTTTAAATACTCTTGTGGATTCTGTCTTACACTGCTACCTGCTAGACATGTTTTGATTTCTCGAAGAATACAAATCTTCCCCCAATCCGAATATATTTTTAATATAAGACATGTTTTCCCAGTTAACGCGACACTTCTTACTTATATCAATAATAACTGGCTATGTCTAGTTTAGTTAGTTAGGTGACTACCAGACTAGAAAGTCCTGTGATGAAACCGTTAAGTGCACGTAAAGTAAATTGTTTCATATTATAGCCAAAATACCTGTAACTTCCAATTACCTAGTTGCACAATCTTATCAATATGAAACAGTTGGATATATTCATAATATTCATTAATAAATAATATATTATTATTATGGGCCATAATAGAGATAACAATAATCGAATTAATCAACTTAATAAGCATAATAAAAGCATAATTAAAATAGCTCATTAGCAAATTTTCGCGCACAACATTTTTCTCGATTCACTAAGAACTGGCCTCATTTTGTTGCAGCACCAAACACCAGCAGCAGCCGCAGCAGCAGCAGCGCATGCATTAAATAGTCATAATTTAATCAGCAATCATTCGCCCAAATCGCCCAATCAGACGCAACTGCAACAGCAGCCGCAGACGACGACAATACAACAGCAACAACAACAACAGCAGCAGCAGCAACAACATAGTATATTGTCAACATTTGCGCCCGCTTCAACAGCAGCAACACATACACAGGCCGACCAGGCAGCAGCTGCAGCAGCATCAGTGACAGCGGCAGCAGTTGCCGCCGTCGCACAACAGCAGCAGCAGCAACATATGCAGCTCCTGGCCAACTGCGCTTCCAGCAATAATCTTATGTCCTCCTCTCTAACGTTGCATACGCCAGTGGGCGTGTTGCCGCCCAAGAGTTTAGCGCTAAGTGGCGGCAATTGCAGCAACAGCACCGGCGGCAACAGCAGCATCAGCAGCAACAATATTCTGCTGCAGTCTACGCAGCCAGCCGTTGTCGGCGGCAGCAATAACAACAACAACAATATCAATAGCAATAGCAACAGCAGTAGCAACAACACAGGCATGTCCACATCGCTGCACAGCTTCGATATTAACGGCGGCGGCAGCATGGACAAGTGGACAAGTGGTTCCACAACGGCCATGAATCACGCATCGCTGTCACCCACGGGCGCCCCACAGCTACGCAAATGTGAGGTTAAACTGAACGCAATGCCGTAAGTTTCATTAAAAAATATTAAGGATAAAATATTAATAGTTAAACCCTGCCAGTCAATTCATTTGTATTCAATTGTATCAGTAACGGATTGCATTCAACTCAATCGTTTATCTTTCCGTAGCTGGTTCCATGGCAGCATTACGCGCGATGAGGCGGAACATTTGCTGCAGCCGCGTGAGGATGGACTCTTCCTGGTTCGCGAGTCGACAAATTTTCCCGGTGATTACACGCTGTGCGTTTGCTTCCAGGGCAAGGTGGAACACTATCGTGTCAAATATCTGGAGAACAAATTAACCATCGACGATGAGGAATATTTTGAGAATCTGGGACAACTCGTCGCGGTAAGTCCTTTTGAATACATATCCATTGGCAATACTAATTTCACCTTTTGCCGTATTCCTGCACACAGCACTATGAGGCCGATGCAGATGGCCTTTGCACTCAGCTTGTTAAGTGTTTGCCAAAGTTGGGCAAACAAGAGTATTGCATCAACTCCAAAGAATTTGTGGACAAGGGCTGGGTCATACCCGAGGCGGAGCTGCAGCTACGCGAGAGCATTGGCAAAGGCGAGTTCGGTGACGTCATGTTGGGCATATTGCGCAACGAGAAGGTTGCCGTCAAGATGCTCAAAGATGAGGGCGCTGTGCAAAAATTTCTCGCCGAGGCATCGGTCATGACGTAAGCGATATATACATATATAACCCAAAAAAAAATATATAAAATATATCCACATCTCTACTTCTTCATACAGCACGCTGGAGCACGAGAATCTGGTGAAGTTTATTGGCCTTGTTTTCACCAGCAAACATCTGTACTTGGTTACGGAATACATGAGCAAAGGATCGCTGGTTGATTATTTGCGTTCGCGTGGACGACAGCACATAACCAAAAAGGATCAAATTAATTTCGCCTTGTAAGCCAGCCCGAGCTTTATTTAATACGAGATTTCATGTTTATTAACGTTGAAAATGTTTAATTTTGTAGCGATACGGCCTCTGGCATGGAGTATCTGGAGGCCAAAAAGGTTGTGCATCGCGATTTGGCCGCACGCAATGTCCTTATCTCTGAGGATTGTGTGGCCAAGGTATCCGATTTTGGCCTGGCGCGCGAGGAATGCTATAATCTCGATGTTGGCAAGCTGCCCATCAAATGGACTGCGCCAGAGGCACTCAAAAATGCCGTAAGTAAATCATAATACAAAGTAATTTGGAAAGGTCTTGCAAATCAAAATACACATACCAAATTTTCTCAAATTTTGTTTAAAATTTATTTATTCCCCTAGCGCTTTTCCAATAAATCGGATATGTGGAGCTTTGGCATACTTCTATGGGAAATATACTCATTTGGACGTGTACCTTATCCCCGAATCGTATGTACCAAATGCATATATAAAATGTACAATTTATTAAAATATTCCTTTGATTGTTGCTTTTTAGCCACTGGCAGATGTAGTGAAGCACGTTGAAGTTGGCTACAAAATGGAAGCACCCGACGGCTGCCCAGCCGAAATCTACGAGATGATGCGTCAGGCGTGGGAGCTAAATCCAGCGAAGAGGCCAACATTTGCGGAGCTCAAAGTGAAGCTACAGCAGCTAAATAACGCAACGGCGTGAGAGGCTCACGACAACACTATCTAATTGAAGGAAACAACAACAGTTCCAATAACTAACGGAAAATAATGTTTTGAAATGACTTTAGTTTGAGGGCAGGAAATGAAGAATAATACCGCCAATGCAGACCGAAAGATTTATTTAACACTGACACTGAACGCAACAATTTTTCGTACCCATAATAAGAATATATATAAGTAAACATACATATTGTATAATTCTATAGACGTATATAACTAATTTACAACACTTTATTTACATATATAATTTATGCGATAAGGTTATTGTAAGCTTAACCGAAGGAGCCCATCACAATCAAGCAATGTTAGTGAGTTGCGACCAGCTAATGTTCTATTACTACAACATAACGATGTCTTAATATATATATATATATATATATATATATATATATATACTATTACTATTACAAAATTACATAATTGTGTTATCTGCAGTTGGTATTTATAGTTTGTCCCCTTCAATCACTTGTACACAATATTTCCTCTCACCATTTCCTCTCTATATAGATATATAAAAATCTGTCTGTTTTGTGCTTTGGAGTACGCATACATTTCTCAGCCACTGTTTTTGGGAGTGAAAAAAAAAATGTAAAGAAAAAAATGAGTTACTTAGTATTCTACTTTTTTTGTACGTTTCGATTGCAGGCTCTAAAAAGCGTTTTGTACAATTTCTGTTAGACATTTTATAGCACAAGCAACAGCAACAAAAACTTGTACAACAAGTTGCTGAACAACAAAAACATTACAAGTAAATTAAAAGAAAAAAAAAACAACTAAACCAGCAAATTAGTTAAATTTAATTACATTTATATTTTTATTTCTAATCAAAATAAGCGAAATTATAGAGAAAAAAAGTAAATTAAAAATTGAATTTGACTTGAACCTATCAAAAATAAAAGCTCTCAAAATAAAATAAAAAAAACAATTATAATAAAACACTTGTGAAAAGATGCATTACATTTATACTATTACATATATAAAAAAATTAAACATAAAGAAAAACTCTAAATACTTAGCTTATGTGGCATGATTAACGTTAATAATCATTATAATAATAATATATTAATTAAACGCGCAAGTTTCATCTATTTAAAATCCCCAATGCAATTGTTCAGCCTACTTATTTGTTTGTAACATTATTTAATTGTGGAATCTCTTGTACCCTTTTAAATATATAATATAAATAGTTAATATATTCAAACGCCGCTTTAACAAAAAGAGGAAGATTCACCCTGCAGCATAAGGGAAATTGTAATTTATTTATACGTATTTTAATATAAATATATTATTTACTTGACGTTTTATATGTTTCTTATTCTATGATAAAATTGTACAATTTTGCTTTAACACTTACTTTTATTTTATTTTATGTACACATCGACACACACACGCATAAACGTCCACATGATTTACATTTAATTTAATATTAAAGTTATTACTTTTTTAAAAACAAAACAAATTTAGAGTAATCATAAAAAAAAACACTTTTGTCAAACAAATTCTAAGTTAGCAAAAACAGAAAAATTGTATACAAAAAAATCGCACGAACACGTAATACTTAAAAAGAAGGCAGTTGGAGATTGAAATTGAAAAGGATATAAAACTTTTAATAAAAGTGAAAAATTATATCTGCTTGTTTTCTTATCAATTAAATGTATCTTTAAAAAATGATTTGACACGTATAAAAGCAATAGTTTTCCAGATAGTTTTATTATGTATTCCCATTCTAAAAACATGTTTATAATGCGACTTTAATGCGCCATGTAACAGAAATGGATGAGAATCAATCAGATTTTCGCTATATAAATGCCAACCCGATTAGTCAGGTTCATCTGTGCTTTATCAAAACTTAAAATTTAAATCGTAAAATGTTGTTTCCGTTCATCGTAACAGTGATATTAATGATTCTATATGGAAGCTCTAACGGCAAGGTATGGTTATACTTCAAGGACTCAATGAGTATACAAATATTTGGATTGCAGAAGCTAAATTATAATATCGAAATGGTTGATGTGGGTGGTAACTCCACGGACGAGAGCAAGATTAATATTGATGTGAAAGTCGTTCGAAGGTCACGAAATATATCTGTAATTTCCGGACAGTTGTTTTGGCAATGTGACTGTAATGTGATGGTAATTGATTTGTACTACCAATGGTCAAAAAATAAAATAAAATATAATCTCTTTTATTAACAGGTTGAAATTCAGATTTATAGATCATATAGTGGAACTGAAAGCACTTATTTTAAGATACCCTTACATGCGCCAAAATTGCCGCTCTACGAATCTATGGATAAATTTTTTAATGATATGTTTTATGAAAATTTCCATCATTGTACGAATTCAACACAGTGTAAAAACCCTTATGAAACTCCGTTTAAAACAATAATATTTGATGATTGTGAGTTTAAGCCAACCGCCGGATTTCCGCAACATACACCCGATGGATATTATAAAGTATTTGTTTTTTTTTTAAAGCGAAGTTGAAGCGCTAATTGTTTTCACTGGCAAAGTGACAAATAATATTATTTGAATTGGTACAAAAATTTCGTAATTAGAAATGTTAACATATCTTTTTGTGAGCACACTAAATATACTATAAGGCACAAAATTACCAAATTACAAGTTATTAAAATTGACAGCAATAACAAACATTTCTAAATAAATATTTTAAAATTAAAACAACAGATAATTTAAAATTTCCATGTTTGTAAGTACCCGTCTTATTGCGTATGTGTTAAATCTGATCATTCACCAGTTAGTTACCAATATTAATATGCAATGGTCAAAGAACGTAAAATAGATTGCAATAATCGAATTAACTAAATTTATAGTTTAATTAAAATTAAAGCATGATAGAGCAAGCTCATAAAAAAAAAGTCGCGTAAATAGTTTCATCAGATTAGCTGATAAAGAACTTGCATAAAATAGTCATCATTTGATCAACAAATAGACGCAACTGAAACAACAGCGGCAGACAATTACAGATAATTGTGTTGATTACACATTATCTTTTAATCCTAATTTCGATTTAAGATCGCTTATCCAATACTTTACGTAATTCTCCATTTTGATGGCAAGCAATCAAGTAGGGTTTATACTTTATAAATACTAACCAGATCTAGCCACAAAATTGTGCTTTACCAAAATCAAAATCAAAACCGTGTTATGTTGTTTCAACCATTCCACGTGGCATTCTTATCTAGCAATATAATAGTTTAATACATTTAAATTGAATTGAGCCGGATAGCCGATTGATTTAAATGTCCTTTTTCCATAGCATATATCAGGTAAGATCGGAAATATATGTTTTGATTAAAATTTAAATTTGACAATAAATACAAACTCTCTTTTTGTTCTTAAGCACTTAGCATATATTTACAAATAATTTTTTTTTTAACATTTTCATTTTAAATTATTCAACAGAGTGCACTCCAAAATAATTTATATAAATATATAAGCGAATAAAGAGCTCTACTTTTGCAGGCGTCGCGTTGCACGTCGAATGGGTCGATTCTCGGGGGTGCTTGGCGGTGCAAAGAAATTGCCATTGTTGAGGTGCTGCTGCGGTGTGGATGGCATGCGTGGTGCAGATGTGGTGCCACCAAAGTTAAATGCTCCACCGCTCGCAGGAGTTGCGGCTGAAGGCACTGCGGCTGGACTTCCAAAAACATTACTGGCCGTTGCATTATTGGCGCTGGCGCCAAATGTAAACGGCTTAGCGGAATTGTTGCTGTGCGCTGGTAAAGCAGCACCACCGAATGCAAATGGTGCATTACCAGATGCTGCTTGTGGTGGCGATGCAGCACTTCTGCTGCTGTTGTTAAATGCGAAGACGCCTGGCTTTGACTGAGGCTGCTGCTGTGCAGCTGTTCCAGCACTGGCAAACAGATTGCCGCCCATGGTCGAGCTCGAATTATTTTGCGTGGCACTACTGGCGCCAAATGCAAATGGTTTGTTTTGATTGCCAGTTGCTGGCACCGCAAAGCCACCGAAACTGGGCGATGCTGTTGGTACTGTTGGTGTTGATGATGGTGTTGTTGCGTTGCCTCCAAAATTAAAACTGGGCTTTACAATGCCCGTTGCTGGTGCTGCTGCTGCTGTTGCTCTTGCTGCTGCGGGTGCTGTTCCTTTTGGTGAGCTAAATAAGTTTGTAGACTCATTTTTCTGCGCGACTGCAGCAAAGGAGAAGCCGCCAGTGCGTGGTTGTTGTGGCGACTGCGTGGCTGTTCCTGTTGACACCTGCTGCTCTGCTGCACCACCAAACGTAAAAGGCTTTGCTGTCGTTTCATTGTTGACGCTGCTGGTGCTACCAAATATAGGCGTTGCTCTCGGCGACCCAACGAAACTGAATGTACTGCTGGGTTTGGCTGTTGTTTCTGCAGTTCTTGCATTTAAATTAAAGCTAGCTGCTTCTGTTGGTGCTGTCATTTTGGGCCCAGCATCGCTGTTGCCAAATTTAAATATATTGCCGGTGTCGTTGCTGTTGGATAGCGTAAACGGTGTTGCTCTTGCAACGGGCTTAGCTGCATCGCTTGTGGTACCGCCAAATGAGAACAGATTCGAGTTGCTGGCAGCGGGCGGTGCTGTTGTTGTCGCCGTTGCCGCGCCGCCAAAACTAAAAGCTGGCTTTGCGGCTACTGTTGCTGTGGAGCCACCAAAAATTGGCGTAGCTGCGGGCATAGCATCTGGAGCGGTAGTCGACGCTACAATGGGCGTGGCAGATGACCCATTAGTTGAACTGTTGGCAATGCTAAACAGTTTTGTGGGCTCAGCGACTGTTGCTGGTTTTCCAAAGACATTGTTGCCGGTGTTTTTAAAGGTCGCTGCTTCTGTGGGCTTTTGCGTCCAGCTAGATTGTAAGGCAGGCACAGCAGCGGCATCACCAGCTGCTCCTGCTGCATTATTTTTGACGGTGTTACCAAATGTGAAGGGTTTACTAGCTGCTGCTGCTGTTGGTGCCGTAGATGTTGCTGTAGCTGCAGTTGCAGCATTGCCAAAACTGAATATTGAAGCGCTTGTAGTTGCTTCTGCGGTGGTTGCTGCTGCTGCTGTTGTTGCTGCCGTATTGCCGAAACTAAACAAGGGGGCACTTGCAGCTGTTGTTGCTGCTGGTGCAACTGTTGTATTGATTGTTGCTTCTGCAGTTGCGGGCTTTCCAAAAGTGAACATTGCTGGTGCTGCTGCCGAGATATCGGTTGTCGTTGTTACTGCGGCTGTTGTTTTTACAGTTGCATTTCCAAATAACGACATTGGCGTGGTGCTTGTTGTTGTGGTTGTTGTTGCTGTAGTTGTTGCTGCTGCTGTACCTTTCGTTGGCAGCTGGTTAAAGTTTAATGCAGCCGGCATTGTTGTTGGTGTTCCTATTGTTGTCGGTGTAAAGTTAAGTTTTGGAATAAGAGTCGATATACCGCTTGTTGTTTGGCTCGTTGCTGTAGGCAGTGTAAAGGCTGCGGAGGTGTTCAACATTGTTGATGCGTCCTTGTTGGGTGTTTTGATCACAGCAGCATTATTAAATGAAAGAGAAGGCAAAGCATTGTTGGTTGTTGTTGTCGTTAAAGTGTTTGCTGATGTTGCTGCTGCTGTGGTTGCCGTTGTTACTGATACGTTGTTTGCAGCAGTTGTGTTAAATGAAAGCAACGGCAAAGAGGTATTGCTTGTTGTTGTAGTTGCTCCTGTCGCTGTGGTGTTTGCCGTCAATATTGTTGTCGCTGGCACAATGGTTGGTACACTCACTGGCATACTTGTTGTGGTTGTTGCTGTTGTCGTTGTTAGTGTGGCTGTCCTTGTTGTTGCAATTGTCGTTGGTTTGATGGGCGTGGCCAGCGATATGGGCATCGCGTCCGGCTCGTCGGCCAGCTCCGCTTCATCTTGGTAGATTTCACCCTTCAAACTGCTTAGCATAAGAGCCAGTTTCGTTTTTTGCGTACGCTCCAAATTTGAATTCATTTGGCTACCCAGCGCATTCTGTTCCTTCGGCTTGACAAAATGTATGCCCGCATATTCGCTGGCATCCACATCATGACTATCCAAATGGAATTGCTCACGCTGCGATTGTTGCTGCTGCCGCTGTTGTTGATTTTGCGAAGCATTGAACAAGGTTAGTTTTGGTTTGGTGGGTGTCTCCGGCTTCGGCCCCACCTGCAGATCGGGCGCGGATCCTGTGCGTTGTGCAGGTGTTGCGGGCAGCGGAGTAATCGGCACACTTTGCGCTCTTGCCAAATGCTCCAGATGTAGATTTATTGTGCTGCTCTGATTGCGATGTATTTTTGCCGCATTTTGGTGAGGTGAGCTTTCCGGCGAGCTGCTGCTGCTGCCGTCGCTTACGGTGGATGCGGTTAGTTTACGCTTGGTGCTGAGCAGCTTGCTGGAGCTGAGAGATCCGGCAATTTCATTGCTTCGACTGCAGTTTCGACGTTTGGCCAGCTGCTCCGGCGAAACACTAACCGAATAATGATGTCCAGGAATTTGAAATTGTTGATAGAGGTGCGGATGGTGTTGCTGTTGTTGATGCAGCTGGTGTGACAGCGGAATTGGTGAATGATATTGTCGCAGTGGCACCGTAACCGTAAGTTCACGCGGTCGCTTAAGACCCGACTGCAGCTGCAAAATGGACAACTGCTGCTGCTGACGTGGTTGCTGATGTGGTTGATGCTGAAGATGATCGACGCAATCAGTCATACGGCTGCAGCTCTTTTTGAAATCATTCGGTTGTAATTCCTGCAAATACCTCAAGTCAATCACCTTACCAAGCACTGCCATATTTGAACTTAGACTTACGCCACTGTTGATCCGCTTGCGCGAAATCTCCTTCAGTTCTTCGAGGACGCTACGCGTCGGTTCGCTTTCATGCTGCAATGGCGGTGGATGCATTATGGGTCGATTCTCTCGTGATAACTGCTCGCTGTTCTTCTCCACGCCCAGCACCGAATTTGAGCGGAGCAGGCTAGGCAAGGTACTGCCGCAGAAAAAGCTGCGCTCCGGCGGCGCAATGCGCGTTATCGATACCGAAGGCAGTACGCTCTTATTTAATGGTGTAATGCGTCGTGGCGGTGTCATCGGATTGTACATATTGTTAAAGGATATGCTACGCTGCAGGCCACGACCACTCTCCTTCTGATAACCAGCAATGCGTGAGGTAAATCCACTGCTGTGCACATCCGCATAGGTTCTGTAAATGATTTGATTAATACTAGAATTCTAAACTTTGAATAAAAGAGCTCTAATCGTATATTATCCACTAGTGTATATCCTACCCTAATTGCCTTACATCCATTATAAAGCATAATTTTTTCTAAATATACATATTTAATTAGGTAAACGCATATAAAATGAAATGGATACCTTGCTAAAACCAGTTTCTAACAGTTTTATAAAAATAGAATATTCTAGAATTACACAGAAATAACGCCATACTTACTTTGGGTCCAGCTGGCTGAGATTTAGTTTTTGGCGTGTCATTTTGGATATGCTTGTAGAGGTCCTCGATATCTGATGCATATCTGGCGGCGTTCCTTTTGTGTAACCATTGCTTAAACAACTGCTTGAGTTGCTGTGCTGCGCGACACTTCTGTTTCTATATAGCTGGCGCGCCGCTTTTCGCTGGGCGCTATAAAATACCATTTAATAATTTACATATAAATATACATCGAACTTGCTACTTACACAGGTATGCCATCAATCCATGTGGAATCCGCAATAGGGTTTGTTAAACGCGGGGAGTTACTCAGGCTATAGCGACGCTCCATTGTTCTTTTGAGTGAGAGTAGTGAGAGTACAAAAATAAATAAATTGCAACTATATCATCTGCTATTCAGTCAGATTTTATCTGTTTAATCAGCCGACTATAGTTTTGTTACTTTTCCTAATGAAATAATGGAACACACGCCAAGCAATATATAGATGGGTTGCCGCCATTGAAATAAATATCGATTGACAGCCGTTTTACGCTGCGATAGTTGTGGCATGCAACTCTGTAAATTTTAACGAAGCACGGTAACTCTATCAATTTCCGTCCTCCATCTTTCTGCATTGGGTTTTCACGATGGTGAGTTCGGCCGCTATAGGTTTTTATTGAAAATAAATAGTATTCAATGCAAAAGCTGCAATTAAGTGAAGCGTTTATAATAATAAACTGCAACCAATGTGTTGTGCTATCAAACAAATTGCAATTGGAGCTGAATTTAATGATTAAAACCCATCGTACAAGCAACAAATAAAGATGAGAGAACTATAACCTCGAAAAGCGATGTTCTACAGTCAGATGTGCATTCGATACATTCCCTCAAGCGATCTCTCAATTTATTCTTGTTTCTGTTTATGTTCATAACAGCCGCCTAAAAAGGACGCAAAGTCGTCGGCCAAGCAGCCGCAAAAGACACAAAAGAAGAAGGAGGGCTCCGGCGGCGGCAAGGCCAAGAAGAAGAAGTGGTCCAAGGGCAAGGTCAGGGATAAGCTGAACAATCAAGTCCTGTTCGATAAGGCCACCTATGAGAAATTGTACAAGGAAGTGCCCGCCTACAAATTGATCACCCCTTCGGTTGTGTCCGAACGTTTGAAGATCCGTGGTTCTCTGGCCAAGCGTGCCCTGATTGAGCTGCGCGATGAGGGTAAATATTCCACACTTGGTACTTAATTTCAAGACATACTTATAACGTTTGTTCTTTTTGTGTTTTCAGGTCTGATTAAGCAGGTCGTGCAACATCATTCTCAGGTCATCTACACACGTGCTACCAAGGGTGATGAGGCGTAAACATATTTTACAACACATTTTCAGTATCTCGATATCATCATTACAATTGATTGTATGGAAAGAACTATGATTCTGCTATGTGTAGTGAAAGTATGTTGAATAAACTTGCTTTTTAATGTAAGGAATATTTGTGTACAAATTTTGTTATTGTTTGGTGTTGGTTTGAATTTGTAAGCAACAAGAAAGTTGCTTAGAGAATTGATTCATTTGCCTACATTCTATTATCGGTTATTTGGAGGTGTGGAGCTCCTGAAGCAAGTACAAGTATGTTATTAACAGTGCTCTGTTTTGTTTTTTTTGATAATATAATTGGTACACAACTTGCAAAGCAATGAATGAAGTTTAATTGAAACAAGCTCTGTGGTTTCATCTAAATACAATTTTTTTACATATTTTTGATTGGTATATATAATTAATCTGTCTCTTTAAGCACTAAAATATATATATGCATTACGAAAACCTCTGCACTTTAATGAATGTTGTAAAATAGTTTTTGAAATCTCGTAGAAAACCTACTCAAATTCGATGGTTTTGTGTGAATGGCAATTCTGTTAACTGAATTGCAACCCTGACATCGTTTTGTCACAATAAATGTTTACTGGGGTACGTAGACTATTTTGATGACAACACAGCAGATTGGTGTGGGTTAAATCTTTTTTGATGAATTTTGAAAAATGAATTAAATTGCAAGTGCTTAATAAAACCAGACAAAACAATAAAAGCCACAACGGCTCAAAAACCTGGCCGTCAGATCTCCGCGGTGACACAGCACGAAGCTTCACGTGCCATTTTATTGACCCGAAAGTTGCCGCCGACGCCGCAGAGAAATTCTTAGTGTTGAGCGATTTAGTAGCAGCAGCAGCAGTAGTAAAAGCAGAAAAAGAACCAGCTGGAGTGCCGACAGAGCTAAACTCAACGATAATACCACGTATGCAAACAAATAAAGAAAGCTTATCTGAGCGTCTGTGTGTGTGATAACATGTGTGTAATTCATGTTGCTTTCATTGTTTAATTCTTTTTAGGATATAAGCTTACACGCGTTGACAATAACGTGCCACCAAAATGATACCGTTAACGCACAAGGATCGCAGCAATTTTGGTTATCGCGTCAAGGAAAAACTGAACAGCTGGAAGCGACTCATCTTCTCCGATCGCAATTCCCGCAACTTGTTTCTCTTTCTGCTGCTCAATTTGAGTTTCGCATTCGTTGAGCTCTTCTATGGCATTCTAACAAATAGTTTGGGTCTGTATATAAACCATAAAGCCTTTCAGTGGTCCCCCGAAAATAGCAACTAAATTAGGAACTAGAGTCTATTTTTGAATGTTTAACTTGTTTTTCAAAAATTTTGCATACCCATTTGTGTATCAGAGATTATAACAAATCTTCGATAAAATAGTGCCTAAATCGAATCGAATCGTTATAGAGAAATTTGTAGTATCTAAGAGTCAAAAGATAGTGGAATAATCAGTCTGAAACTGAATTTTGCTGGATTAAAATAAGATATTGACAAATTAAAATTAATTGCTCTATCAAAGTAACAGTCGCAAACTTAATTTTCCTACATTAGATCTCGATATTTGCGACTTAGAATCACTTTTCAATTATAAATCAATCTTATATCTATTGCAACCTAGTAATAAACATTCGGAAACAGAGGTTGATTAGCTTAGAATTAGATATTCGCGAATTAGAAACATTTTTAAATCGTAATTTTCAAGAGACCACTGTATAATCTTATCCATTGTTGACAGTCACTTACGAATTGCTTATCTGTAGGACTGATCTCGGACTCTTTTCACATGTTCTTCGACTGCACTGGTCTGCTGGCTGGTCTGGCTGCCTCGGTCATTACGAAATGGAAAGCCAACGATAAGTTCTCCTATGGCTATGTGCGAGCCGAGGTGTTGGCGGGCTTTGTGAACAGTTTATTCCTACTGTTCATTGCCTTCTTCATATTGTCGGAGGGTGTGGAGCGGCTGATAGAGCCGCCCGAGGTTAAGCACGAGCGTCTGTTCGTTGTCTCCGTGCTGGGGCTGCTCGTCAATCTTGTGGGTATCTATGCATTTAATCATGGTGGTCATGGGCACTCTCACGGCGGCGGCGGCGGACATGGACACTCACACGGTGGCGGTGGCTCCAGTCATGGACACACACATAGCCACAACGATCTCAGCAATCACAATCATCAGGCAATCTCATTAGACAATGGTAGGAGAACTTTTGGGCATACTGTGGCTCTTTGAGTGTAACATTTCAATTTGCTTTTTTTAGGGCATGGCCACTCACACGATCATGGCAGCCATGGACATTCTCATGATCTCTCCAGCGGCAGCAACTCACAGATAATGCGCGGCGTCTTTCTGCATATTCTGGCCGATACACTTGGCTCGGTGGGCGTCATTATTTCGGCCGTGCTAATGCAAATGTTTGGATGGATGATAGCGGATCCCATTTGCTCCGTATTCATAGCGCTGCTAATTGCGTTGAGCGTGCTTAGCTTAATCAAGGAGTCCATATTGATACTGATGCAACGGCAACCATCGGCACTCGATCGCTCGCTGCTACAGTGCTATCAGAAGGTGACTGGATTGGCCGGCGTCTATTCGGTGCAGGAGCCGCACTTTTGGACGCTCTGTTCGGATGTCTATGTGGGTGCCATCAAACTGGAGGTATCTAAGAATGTGGATCCAACGTATGTTGTGACGCATACGCGCATGATTTTCGAGGCGGTTGGCGTCAAACAGATCTACATTCAGCTCGACTATGTGTGATGATATTGAACTGAATAATACCCATATATATATATATATATATATATATAACTACTATGTATATATTGAGAGGCGTGTGTCGTGTCTATATGTGTCTATACTGTGAAACAATATGATAATGATGTGCTTTTTTACACCAAAATTTGAATTACTTAAAAATCAGCTGTAAAATGTAACTTAACTTTACGAGTAATTTTTTGAAATTTTTGTTAATTTATTTTTCTGCCACCCTGTTAAAAAGATGATTCATTCCAATATTATCGATGCGAAAGCACAGTGAACGTAGTGCAACAATGCAGCAACTGCTGCCTATATAGAAACTTAGCATAATTGTAATATAAATAAGACCTTAAAACTGTGCATTCATAATGATACATGCAGTTATTTTTTGAATTCAAAAGAACAAACCAACAAACTAAACATATTTAACACAAAAATTGACTGAAGATCTTTCCAAAACTTCCATTATTTAAATGGAAATGAAAAAATAAGAAATTGCACTGAAAGCTAACTGCAATTAGCCACAGTTTTGCTGCATCAAAATGATGAACGAAATAAAAATGAATTTGTTAGTAGCGTTTTTTACACATACCGAATTAATTGTCTTTTAAAATATTGAAATGGATTGAACTGGGTAAATGACAAAGGACAGTTGATTTTGTTTTGACAAAAAGGGCCAATTAACTTGTATAATATAAATTCTATATGAATATGAATTCGCAATTTTTAAAGACATCGAAGGAATTATATTGCTTTTCGAGAGGGGGATTATTCCGGTACTCAAATTTGATTTCGATTTTATGATCTTCATTCTGACTTTTAGAGTTTGAATTTATCTTTAACGAAATCGCAAAACTATGATTTATATGTATAATATATTTTAAAAAGACTACTAATACGAGTCTATTAAGAAATAAATTCATTTAGTAGAATTTGTATTCTTTTAATTGAAATTTTTAATATAATTTTAAACTAGATTTGCTTTTAATTTTTTGCTTTAGTTAAATTTACACCCTCAACTAAATTTAACATTATAATTGTTATTATTATAAATGTACATATAAGTGAAATTCGTTGTAGGCATCGCTTACTGTATCAAATGCACACGCGATCTAACAGGTATACACGTGTATTTGCATTCATAGGTGGGCATGTACTCACACACGTTCACGTAAACGTGTAAATGTGTCTGACACAGACGACAAAGAACAGCACATGGAGATAAGGCCTATGCTATTGCACACACCCGCACAGAAAAACAAACGCCTACCTAGCCATACATATACATTTGTTCAACCTTAAGTATATTTCTGCTTTGCGCAGCTACAACGGTATGCAGCTTTTTGAGGTTATGTTAACTGCATCCAATCGCACAATATGGGACAAATTTAACAGTGGTGCATGCAAAAAAACAGGGTCGAATTCTTGTATATACATTGCGCATGACGAGTTACATACAGCAACTCGTATGTATCACTGTCAAAGGTCAATAACTCTGATTGCCCAAACGTTCCAAATACAAATGTACCTTGTCTGAGTCATTGACATACAAAGAGAAAGAATTAATAACCGGTGCTATTGCCGTTAAGTTGACAGTTGCAATACCAACCTGGGTAAATAGGCGATGCGATAAAACAATTACAAAATAAAAATACTTTTGAGACATCAGTTTGTGTATATGGTTTCCGTTTTAATATTTTTTTTAGTACATACAAATGTTCTTACTTTCTTCTCTGGTTATCGTTTTTTTTTTTTTTGACATTCCGTATTCCAAACGTAAACGAAAGTATACAAAAATTGCGTTGTTTGCTATAAAAATATTAAATTACACCGCTTTGACTTTTTTCCATCAATTACAATAGTTATACCATAATTTAGTTATTTTTTTTAGCTACTGAGTGACACTGTGTTCGGTCTGGTCTGGTCTTGCTCTGGTTCCCTGGTTGACCTTATGCTACAACTACAAATTTTTCTCAATTTGTTACAATTAACAGTTATATTCATTGATTCCTGTACATAATACATCAAATTTAATTATAGTCGAATCGAAAAATTTGGACTTTGTATAAAACATAAACATAAATATCGAACTGTTGCCAAATAAAATAGAAACTGTAACTAAAGAAATCCGTTAGATATATGTAATAGGTTGGTTTCAGTTGAGTATGTTTGTCTGCCTGCTGTCTGTCGTATGTATGTACCTATGTATGCATGTACATTGTTGGGTCTTGTACTTCTATTGTGTCCGGATTGGGCGTTGCTTGTTGTTGTTGCTACTGCAATCCACATAGAACATACACAGAGAGAGAAAGAGAGGAGTGGAAGCGCCTAGCATTTCTCCTCGTCGAGTCCATGCTTGAAAAACATCAGAACTGGAACGCTCTCGCCATTGATATCACGATATTCGCACATTGCAACCATGCCATCGACATCCATTGATTCGCCAGTAAAGAATTGCAGCTCCTTGAAACGGCCAAGAATATCCTTCATGGCTTTGTTCATGTTGGTTTTGAAGACATCAACCTGGTCGGGTGACTTCTCCTGCAGCTTTTCTAGCACCTTCTTCATGTAATCCTTCAGGTATAGTGTGTAGGATTTCTTGTCGCCGAAGGCAAACGATTCCATCAGACGATGATTCAAAACGACATCAACGCCGGACTCCGTAGCCGAGTCCGTGCCCTCATCGGCTTCCTCTGCCGACGGATTAGATCCGGCCAACTGAATGTCGCCTTGGCTGCGACTGATTAATTTTCCATAGACTTCGTAGATAACCTCGTCAACCAGTTTCATTTTGTAGGTGTCTGCGAACATCTCGTCGCCGGTTATGATATCCTTGTAGATTTTCATTTTGGTGTTGGTGTTTTTTTAAAAGATGGGAGATAAAATTCCTTGCAAAAATGCAATATACCACAGCACCGAACCGGGACCACAACTGCCACGCGCTGAAACAGCAAAAAGAAGGAACGAGAAAAAAAATGGCGTTAGCTGTTAACTTAACATTTTGCTCTGCTCTTATTAACAGTGAACACTACTTTTCTTATCGAAACAAACGATTCATTTTATTTTATTTAAAATTGGTTTTATTATTACAATCCATTGTGAAGTGGCGTAAGAATCCAATTTGTTCTAGCTAGCTGCTATCTTGTAGAAAAACTATGAAATAGGCTTGAATCGCTACTGACTTCATATTTTTTTCTCTAACGATAATTAATCGTGTCGAATAACCAAAAATAAAAATATTAGCCCAAAAATGGCTTGACTAAAATGAATCGAACAATGCTGTATATCGATAAATTTGTTTATTTATTATGACACATTTTCGTTATCACTTTGGCGGTTCCTTTAAATGAAATATAAAACAATCAACAGTTTTGTTTCCTTTATTTATTTGCAGTATCGTCAAGCTAGAATATATAATAAAAAAAATTCGCACGCTATTTGACCTCTGACTCCATTTCGCCTCCTTGGAGAGCAGCCAAAATGTTCCGGGCCGTAATGCGTGACATCTCCCTGCGTGTCTCGACATCCGCACTGCCAATATGGGGCAGGACCACAACGTTATCTAGCTTCAGCAGCGGATCATCGAGGGGCAATGGCTCCGGTGTGGTGACGTCCAGACCTGCAGCCAGAATGCGCTTTGCTTGCAGCGCCTCGCAGAGTGCTTTTTGATCGACGACGCCACCACGTGCCGTATTGATAAAAATACAATTGGTTTTCATTTTCTCAAAGGCGGCCGCATTGAAAATCTCCTTGGTGTCCGGGGTCAGAGCGCAGCTGACGACGATGAAGTCCGATGAACCGAGCATTTTATCAAAGCTCACATGTTCCGCATTCACCTTGGTAGCCTCCTCCGGACGGGCCGTGCGCGTTGTGTACGTGATCTTAGCTGGCTTAAAGGGCACAATGCGTGCCGCAATCTCCTGACCAATTCGTCCGAAACCAAAAAAACCTACATGCGAATTCTTCAGCCCGTGGCCACACATCCACATGGGTGCCCACGATTTCCAGCCGCCGTTATAGACCTCTTTGTTTGCCTCAAAGAGTCGTCGATTGGTGGCCAGGAGTAGAGCCAGCGTCAGCTCGGCGGTGGCATCGGTGAGTACGTCTGGTGTGTAGCCAACGCGTATCCCACGTTTTTGGCACTCCTCTACATCGATGTGCTCATATCCCACAGATATTGTCGCGATGCATTTCAATTGCACGCCAGCTGCATCCAACACAGCAGCGTCAATCTTATCCGTTAGAGCGCAATAGAGAGCATCCTTGCCTTTTATCTGGCGCAACAGTTCGTCACGTGGCACCGGCAATGCCTGGGACCAAGTCGTCACTTTGCAACTAAAATAACAATAATCAAAACTCTTATCAATGTTAGGTCACAATATGTAATGCAGTGAAAAAACCTTTTACGCAGCAAATCCAGTCCACTGACATCAATGTCTGGTCGGGTGACATAAACCTGGGGTTGAGAACTCATTGCTGCTGCTCTGCTTAACAGCTGAGATACGCTCTTAGCGTGCTGGATAAATTGATGGCGTATTTTATACATGTTAACAGAGGCTTGCGAGTGCACTCCGAGTCATCTGAATAGCGACAATCATTTTTGTTATAGATTTGCTGAATTTATATATATATATATATATACAAAATATATTTATAATATTTATTTATAATTATGGTGATTATTATTAAACTAGTTTTCAAAAATATATAGATTTAAATAACGAATTATTTATCAGGAGTTTTTGTTTACGCAATTGTTGACTATAGTGTACTTTAATCACATTTTTTATATGGTAGCTAATATATAATTTTTAGTCATTATGCACACATACAAGTTATGAAAAAAAACACAACAAATTATATTAAGGCAATTGTTTGGTATCTGTAGCGAGTGTTGAGTTGTGTAATTTGGTCACACCTATTATTTTCTAACAGCCGCTGTTAAGTCTCTGTTGTTAGGTCAAACAGATGTTAAAAATAGCTACAACTATATTTGAATTTGATAAATAAGAGGTCACAAACTTACTTACTCATGAATTGGTACATTGGCAACGAGTGGAACGATGAGACGCGTGGTCTACACAAAAAGGTGCTGTCGCTGAACTTTCAGAAGGTGCAGAAACCACTTGCGGTTAGCAACGTAATCTTCACCGTAAACAAACCATGCGTGGGAAGCAGACCCACCAAATATTTGACTTGCACCGATATGCAGCAGCATGCTATGGAAATGGGTTCGGCAGTGACTCCAATCGATTGCTATTTGGAGTTGTTGTTGCAGCAGTTTTTGCCGGGCGAAACCGCCGCCTGCAGAATTGCAACTAAATCCGGCGAGCAATTAAATTTCGAACTGAAGCTCGAAAGGATTATATGCAATACTCACGTGGAGACGTTGAACGCAGAAGAGATTCATAAATTGGCTTTGCGTTACAAGGAGAACGGCGTTGCAATGTTCAAGTCCTATCCCAAATTTGCTTTTGATTATTTTTCCCGTGCGGCCAAACTGCTCCTAACATACAAACCTTTCAAGTCGCTGGACAAGAACACAAATGGCATCGATGGTACCGAGATGGAGATATTGTTTGTACAGATCCAAACGAATCTAGCAGCGTGTTTGCTACTGGAGCAGCGTTACGAGCATGTCATCTACCACACCGACTTTGTGGAAACCCAACCAAATCCGAGCGAGAAGAGCTTGTATCGACGGGCTTTGGCCTACTATTACCTCAAAGAGTTTCAGAAGGCTCAACAAATCATTGAACGTGTCCCGAACCATGAGGCAAAACGTGAATTTAGCAAGCTGCGTAGCCAAATTGCGGACAGCTGGAAGAACAGTAATGCCAACTACAAAGAGGTGGTACAGCGCATGTTTAGCTGAATAAAACAACAACAAATATATATTCGTATTCCTAGGCATTTAATAAAAATAAAAGCTTATATGTGTAAATATTACATCCGCTACTTGGATTTCCACTTCTTGCCAGATTTGTTGTCCACTTTTGGTTTTTTATTTTTATACTTCATGCCGCCGGGTAGACGCGTTCTTTTGCGAGACTCTGAATTGTCGTACTTGAAGAGTTCTGAAAAGCAGACAGAAAGTGTGAAACATAAATAAAAACAAAATAAAGAGCAACGAGGAGACTCACCTTCATCTGGCTCCTCGCCCACTTCATCCTTGTAATATTGTGCGTCATCATCGTCGCTGACGTTATTTTCTTCGGCCTCTGCGCGCTTAGCTGATTTTTCCTGGTCCTTCTTCATTTGCAAATTGTGAGCACGATTCTCGGTTTGTTGCTTCTTACGCTGCTCCTTCAGCTTACGTTTCTTTTCAACCAATTTGCGGAGCGTGTCCTTCTCATCCTCAGTTTTGATAACATGATCATGATAGAGTACTTCACCGGTCAGCAAACCCTCCTCGATTTTGATCAACTGCATCGTTAGACGCGGTCCAATTTCATGCAATTTCACTGAACTCTTACAATCCTCCAAGTTGCCTTTGCTCTTCAGGGTTTGCGCCAGCACCACATGCGACTGCTCATCGTCCTCGGCCTCCGATTCCGACCCAAAACCATCTCTGCAATAGCGAAATAATAATAAATATAAATAATTAATAATCGTAAATGTATATCAACTTTGGATGTTGCTTACTTAGTGACAAAGTCAACGACCTCATTGCATTTGTTCAAATTTGGCAGCTTGGCGCTGACTAATTTTTTAATTGATCGCTTCAGACCCACTGGCACCACTTGCACCGAATAGTGACGCATCTCCACCAGTTTCGTTTCCGGATTGTAAGAGAAGAGAACACAACGGCGTATCGTATCGATGTTCACCTGGGCCAAATTGATTGATGGGAACATATTTTGAAATGTCGTTGCCATCAATTTCAGATGTTTGCCATCACCAGTAAAGTTGTTCATGATGACCAGTGGGGGATGCTTAAAGTGATCCACATCAATCATTTGTTTCTTACTGGATGAGATGACGTCCCGAGCGAGTGTAAACTGATGCACCTGTTGAACAAAAGAAAGAATTAGCCAAGCCAAATGAATAAGAACAAAAACAAACCTTGAAAGTTAGCGAAGGACCACGCGGCAGGCGGACCACTTTAAAGGACAGCTGTGTGGAGGCCTTGTTAAAGATGCCCATGTGCGACACATGAAAGAAGCTGCTCAGGCTAACGAAATCTTTGATCCGATTAATTTTCTTTTCGCGCAAATTCGTCGCTGTAAATGGCTCCATAATGCGCCTAAAATCAAGCGTTAAATCCAATATATATGGACATGAGAGACCTCGATGTATGATGAAAGAGTGTGGTGCTTCGACAATTTCACTGGGTTCGCTTGCCTTAAAGGCTGCCGTTCGCGTTTTTGGGTGCACTTTCTTTTTGCCGCGACCCATGTTTATTTAATAAAAACAAATCAAAGAGAACTTGCAATCACACGTGTTTATACCCTGCGATGGCATTCACCAAATACGGCGACATAATTTTCAATATATCGATAGATTTCTTTACAAGACATAGGGTAGCCAGCTAATCGTAAGCATTTCGGCGTTATGGTAAAAATATACAATCCAATACAATTTTGAAGTTTTTTTTATTTTACTTTTCTTTTTAATCAAAACTAAGCTTGATTCATTAAAATTATATTTATTTAATCACACACAACATAGCAAATAAAAATTGATAATGGTTTTATTCGCTTTGTTTCCTTATGATGCCGTTGCTGTATCCGCATTTTTCAAGTTTTACAACTCTTAATTATCTCTCTTGTTGAAGAATTCGTGTGTGGTTTAATATACGTAAAAATTTCTGCACATGCTTTTTAGGTATATATTATTTGTTTAAACTAATTGCAATTTATAGATTTAAGTTCACTTTTATTTCTCATACGTAAAAAAAGGTATTACATTAACCGAAAATAAAAAGTAATTTGCAACGGTAAAGCAGCTCCGACGCTGACAAAT
Source organism: Drosophila demipolita (assembly GCA_035042405.1). NCBI lineage: Eukaryota > Metazoa > Arthropoda > Insecta > Diptera > Drosophilidae > Drosophila > Drosophila demipolita. Next base: position 3,338,327 of record JAWNLI010000349.1, on the reverse strand, counting down.
CGGGAATAGATAAAGAGGACAAGTTCAATTAAATAGACATTAATGATATAGGGCCAGAGTTAAATATGTCTAATTTGCTGGAAAACAATGCTGCGCCTAATAGAACGTACGTAGCAATGTTTGTGGTTGTTTGTATGTTTTTCTTTGAAAATTACAACTATATATTTAATATGTTGTGAAAATTAATAATATTAATATTTTTAATATTAGCATTTATGTATATTTATATAAATTATAGTTACATCTACAGCTTAAACTGAATTTGGAGTGTTTTAGTGGTGTTCTCGTATTTATTTTTAATATTTTTATTTCAGACATCAAGGAGCCATATAATATTTATATTTATATATATATAAAACTTCAGTTTAAACTGCAGTTAACTACAGCCGGATGTTGTTTTTTTATATCGCTGTTATTGTTGTTTGTTGATTTTTGATGCATAAATGACGAACTGCTTGTGGCTGTGGCTTAAAAAATAACATCTAATGCCGTTGTTGTTATAGTTGAAATTATTGATGTTGGTTTGTTTTTGTTGCTGTTGCATTTACTCTTGCTATTACTGTTCTGGCTGTTGTTGCGGGGGGCTGCTGCTGCTGCGGCGGCGGCGATTCCTTGGGGCGGTCACTGACAACACTGCTTGCGGACATCAGCTGTAACAGTCGGCTTTACATCGATGGGTTCCACATTCGAGGGACGAATCACATCGCCTTCCGGAGGATCTCTGATCTGTTTCTGCGACACAATGCGATAGATCTCTGTAAGCAAATTTCAATTAATATAAATAAATATATAATTTTGCATTTCTTAACTCCTCACCTGTGAGTATATTTTGGAATGCGGTTTCAACGTTCGTTGAGTCGAGCGCTGAGGTTTCTATGAAACTCAAACCGTTGCGCTCTGCAAACAGTTTCGCCTCATCCGTCGGCACCGAGCGCAGGTGTCGCAAATCGGACTTGTTGCCCACCAGCATAATAACGATATTCTGATCAGCATGATCGCGCAATTCCCGCAGCCATCGCTCCACATTCTCGTACGTCAAATGCTTTGCAATGTCGTAGACGAGCAATGCACCAACAGCTCCGCGATAATACGCTGAGGTAATGGCCCGATAACGCTCCTGTCCGGCCGTATCCCAAATTTGCGCCTTAATTGTTTTGCCATCGACCTAGCGCGGAATGATTAGGTAGAAGAATACATTTAAAAGTTGTTATTTTTTAAGGTGTTTGGTGAGTTTGTTGATTTTTAAAATAGTGGATTTTAAAATTTATTTTAAGAAATCTCTAATATTTAAAATTAAAATCATTAATTCTTATGTGATTCTAAGAATTTCTGTGTCTGTTTTTAATAATACAAAATTTTTGTTTTTGGATTGAGGAGACTGAATCCAAATTACATTTCTCCAATTATGCTATAATTATGTGTTGATAATAAATACCATTTATTAAAATTTAAAATTTGTAGGTACTAATTTTTAATATACAATACTTTAAATCTAAAGGTCTTCAAACCAATCATTTTTAACAGTACATTCCTCGAATTTTTCGTTTGACATTGAACCCACCCAATAACGTACGGGTGGTGGGGTGGTTAAATGGTTTGGTGGCTTTTCAGCTACTCACCTCTATGCTACGCGTTGCAAACTCAACGCCGATTGTCGACTTGGACTCCAAATTGAATTCATTGCGCGTGAAACGTGACAACAAATTACTTTTGCCGACACCAGAATCACCGATAAGCACAACTGCAAAACGGGTTAGAGAAAAAACAGAAGATGGAAACATTAGCAAATGTCGAAGGAATATTTTTCAGGTCCTGTCTAGTTGTTGCATAACTTAACACACTGCCTGGCTGGTTGGTGGATTTGGTCATGTCCTCGTATACATTTATTGGCAAAATACCGACGACGCGTGCTTGAAGGTCAGCAGGCGCAGTAAATTTAATGCTTTCGGGGCATTTTTGGGTGACAGGGGCATAATAAAAGCAATAATTTTATGGACTCACCCACCACAACATTTAGTAAGTGTTTAAAGGTATTTCATTAAATTAAATATGCACATATATATGCATAAAATCTTTCAAAAATATTACTAACTCTTTTAATTAGATTATTTATTTTATTTACTTCATTTTATAAAAACATATACATACATTCATATAGCCAGAACTGTTCTTGTCACGTCTTCTGGTTCTACTTTTGATACCTTCGCCGAGTTTTGTTTATCTGTTTTGCGACAATATTGCCGTTTTCCCTCTCCCTCTCACAACAATAAAAAAAGAGCGCAGGCATAGTTATCAGTATTGCTTTTGATAGCTGACTTGACAGCTGCTGCTCTTGAGCAACGATGATTCATTACAAAGCTTCTTTCTCTCTCTTTACAAGTTATTGACGATCTGAATATGATTATATTTTTTTGTGGCGAATTACAGCTAAACTCATGCGGAAGCCAAACAAACAACCAAACTGACTTGAAAAGTGGGGCTGTGGGGATGTGGGAGAAGTTTGTGTCGGTTTAAAATTTAATGTGTCGCATTGAGAAAAATTAAAGGAGTGTGCGTAACTATAACTGCAATCGCAATTTAAATATTTTGATCGAAGAATATCGATCTTGACTCACAGTGCAAACGGTTTAAAAAATTAGCAAGCTGCAACTAAAGTTTCTGATAAAACAACAAGAGCCGCTTTTGGTGTCCATTGAGAGAGTTGAAGCAAAGAGAGAGAGATGGAAAGCAAAAAGAGAGAGTGACAACAAGAGCACAGCAGATGTGAGCGAAATAAACATATGCAAAAGAAATTGAAAAATTCAATACAAAAAATTAATCTACGCTGGTCTTTAATCGCTGCCAATAGCAACAATACACACACATAAACACACAGACAAAAGTATTTAGTTCTTTCGTGTATTAATATAAGTGAAAATCTAATCAAAGTATATATAAATACTATGCGACTTTTATCATGATTATTATTACGATTTATGCAACGTGTCACGCTAGCTGCGAAGAACGGAACGTATATAAATGACAAACTGACAGCAGCCAGCAGTTAACGGCAAAGTAGTTACGCGTCTAATGGAAAAAGGGGACGGCGGAGATGATGTCTGGTCAGAGAGACTACAACCGAGAGAGAGCGCGAGAAAAAAAGGGCAGACAAGAGCAACACAATTTTCAAGTTATATCTTCGAATTCAGCAGAACAACGATAGGGGGCGTATTTTGTGATATTGCTTTTAAAAATTACCCAAAATTGCGATCGAGTATCACTAATTCAACATAGTTCAATTCAATTAATTTTTTTTATGATTGCCATGTGTTCATTTGTTTTTCCAATTAGTTTCAATTAGTACTGCTGAACTGCGTCATAATTACAGCAGACAATCGTAAGCCAAGCTTTGTTCCTGTGTTCAAATTCAGTAAATCAAAATTCTATTAAAATTGCCAGAGCCAACAAACAGTAAACCGGCTAGCTCATAGTTAATTACAAATGGTCAGGAAATGTAATGTTCAAAATTTACCTTTGAAGAGATAATCGTATTCGTCTTCCCTTGCACCCATTTTGTTGTTGTGTTTTTACTAATGTTTTGTTACTCCTGCTCCAAGCAATTGGGGTGCGTGTGTGTATGGTAAAATCCAATAATCCTTGCGCACCGCCGTTTCTTTGTTTTTTTCTTTTTATTCGTGTATTTTGCTCTCACACTTTGTACACTTTTATTTGTGGTTGTAATCGAGACAATATAAAGAAAAGAAAAAATATATCAATTCGATTACATATAGGCGTCAATCAATCTTAATTCTTTGTTAAACACATGGCACTATACGTGCGGTAATAAATGCAATAGATGTTTGGTATTTTCTGTGGCTTTTTCATGTATTTATTTATAATTTTCTTACTCGCGACACTCACTCACTTAGACTTAGTCACTCCCAATATATTCAACGACGTGAAGTTGGCTGCGGCATGTATAGCAATGCAAGTGACAGCTGCAAGTACTCGATACTTATACCACAACTGTGAACGCCATTTTGATGACGTCAGTGTAGACCGCAGGAATTTAAAAACTAGTCGTTATTAACTCACTTGATAGAAAAATAATCAAATAGAAAACTACACAAAAATTGCGTTTATTTATATAAAATATATATAAAAATATGATATAGTAAATCAATAGATTAAGTATAAAGTGGAACGAATACTAGCTGTTGCTTATTGTTTTGTAGAAAATAATAACAAAAACTTTGTTCGTTTTGTACTGTTGGAAATACGTTTTAAATTTGTGCATGTTGCAAAGCAAATGCTGGATAGATAAGCAATAATCCGCCCGTAATGTATGTGATTTTGGAACCAACACACCAAAAGGCTGCAATAAAGAGAACAAATGTAAATAAATAAATTATGAAATCGAGAACAGGAGAGAACATACCTATAGATCCGATCACGGGACCTAGGGCACGAGCCAAAGCACCCAGCGAGCGGAATGTGCCTAATACTGAACCCTTTTGGTCATCGTTGCCATACTTGGACACCAAGGTGGTCAAACAGGTGACGGCAAATGCCGTGGAGATGGCAAATAGAATCATGCCTGCATATAGCATACGGCTATCCTCTGCGAGGCCAACTAATACAAATGCTGGCACAATTAAATACAGACTAAAGATGGCATAACTTTTGATCTTTGCTTCCGGCAGACGACGCACCACTGAACCCTGCAGCAAAGTCATTACAACTCCCGTGGTCAGAAACATTTTGGCCTGGTCCATTGAAGTGTAGCCAAATTTATGAAACATTAGAAATGTAACTGTGAATTCTAAGCCCGAATACAGGAACAAATAGAGAAAATAAATGAGTCCAATTGTGCGAAGAGCTTGTATCTCCTTTCGTGGAACATGTTTAATGGCAGCAAACCTGTGCAGTAATTGAGAAATTTATAAAAATAAATTAAAATACTTTAAGAAAGTAAGAAATGGCTGAAATGACATTTATGATGTAGTAGTAATTGAAATTACTTAATTAATTTTATAAAATTGCATAAACTAACTAAACATTTAAGTACTTATATATAAAGTATATAAATATATAAAATATTTACTTTTAATAGTTATTGTGGCCTATATATAGGGTACATCTATAACAATGCATTGGGAAACTGCCGAAACAAGATTGGGTTTTAGTTATTTCGTAACTGCTTAGGCAGTTTCTACAACAATTTCTTATTAAGCATTGATAAGACAAATCAAAGCAAAGCACACTTAGAGCATATCAAACTGACGGCAAGCTAAAAACCTGTTGTTAAGGGGAGCAGAAGAACTTGAAAAAGTGGAACTAACTTGATCGCCAGATACGCTAATTAAATCAAATGAACTCACCTAAATATTGCGGAGACGTTGAGTAATTGCAGCCCATACGACAACGCAGATGAAATTTCGGGAGCGCGTTTCTCCTGCAAATCAAATAAGGATATTACATTTCGAGTGCAAATATTTTACGTACCTTTGGCAACGTTTCACGCAAACAGAAGACAAGGAGAAGTACATCGGCCAGCGCCAAACCCAGGGCCAGCAGCGACGGCAGCACAAACCAGGCGCCGACAGCGGCACTTTTATTCGAGAAAATGGCAATCATGGCACCAATCATGGGACCTATGATGAAGCCTAGAGAGAAGGCGACGCCAACGAGAGCCATTCCATGACCGCGTGTCCGCACGCTGGATACATCCGTGATGACGCCCATACAGAGCGAGATGTTGCCCTTGCTAATCCCGCCTACAATGCGCGCCAGCACGAACAGTGCAAAATTCGATGAGAAAGCCCAAATCAGATAAGAGAGCGCAATGCCCGACTATGAAAAGGGAACCAATTCAGGATGAGACACTCATAATAAGCAAATATATAAAGTAGTAGTAATTGTAAAAAACTTACAGCGCAAATCAGCAACACTGGTTTGCGTCCGTAGTAATCCGATAGGCTGCCCACAATGGGACTGGCAAGAAACTGCAGAAAACTGAACATGGAGCCAAGAAAGCCGCCAAAGAGCACCGACACATAACGATCCGGTGCGCCAAGTAGCTGTTGAAACCATTTGACACGCGTTGTGAGCGATGCGTACAAGCCGGAACTATCATTAATTCGATAATATTCCAGCAGCGATGGCAACAGCGGCAAGATGATGGTAAATGCCAGCAAATCGAAGAGTAAGGAGAGAAATATTATGTATATCATTGGGTCACTTTTCTCTTTTAAGCTTGCATTGCTGTTTTTATTGTTGTTGTTATTGGTCTGTAGTTTCGTTTCCGTCGTTGTTGTTTTGTTCTGACGATTCCGTAAAGTGTCCATTTTGTTGTGGGCGATGTATTGCGTGCGTGTACATAAAACTCGGTGTCTTTCTTAATACTGGAGCTGTTAGCAAGGCTGAGACAACATAACTGTATATGCGCCCAAAAGCTTGACCAAAACAAAAAGCAGTACGTCAAGTAACCGCTAAGAAGCAGCAGAAGTGAAAGTTGAATGTGGCGCTATAAGCAACGATCAAGCTGCATGATTGTATTTAAATTTGAACAAAAACCATGCAATACACGTTTGATTCAAGATGATTAAACTACATGTTCCAATATATAGTAAATATATGTACTTTAACTTTGTACTCATTTACTATTACTTTGCCACCTTGTGCTGTTTTTTTTTTAATCATATAATTTGTATTTCCATTCACTGAATGAGCTTGTTGCAACAGGTTGTTGTAAAGTGTGTGGACCATTCTCATTTTGGTTGCACAGCTAAATCCAGTAGTATGTGTATCGCCAAATGTGCTTCAAAACAAAACAAAACGCACAGCTGACTGCAGCACGTTTATCAACACTGAAGCAAGCTACCGCAAATAAGAAAAACTTGATACATTTTTTGTAGAGTGTAATATCTAACGCCCAAGGCAAAGTAATAATTATGTCTAAGGTAACGGTACAAGACATAGAAGCCGTCGACGACTATTGGGGGCCAACATTTCGCTCCATACTCGAAGGTTATTATCGTTTATTCTACTTTTTTAAGTGGCTAGCTTTGTCATCATTTTGATTAGTGATTAACGCCCCCAATCCTTGCGCAGGCAACAATAGCAAATCGATCAGTGAGCAATTGGATCAGCGTGTACGGAGCCACGACAAGGAAATCGAACGGATATGCAATTTGTATTATCAGGGTTTCATCGATTCTATACAGGAACTGCTGCAGGTACGAACACAGGCGAAGCAGCTGCACGATGAAGTCCACTCGCTTGACACCTCGCTGCGCACGATTAGCTCCACGCTCATTCAGCAGGGCAATGAGCTGGTGCGCGCCCGTCAAATTGAATCGAATGTGGCCAGCGCCATTGAGGCGCTTAAATCCTGCCTTCCCGCCTTGGAGTGCTACATGAAGTTCACGCAGCAGGCAAAAAATAAACAATATTATCAGGCACTGCGCACGCTCGAAACTCTGGAGACGGAGCATCTGCTGCGCCTGCAGCAGCACAACTATCGCTTTGCCTCTCAAATGCAAACACAGATACCAATAATCAAGGAGAATATACGCCGATCTTCTGCTGCCGATTTTCGTGAATTTCTAGAGAATATTCGGAAGTTTTCGCCACGCATTGGAGAGCTGGCGATCACGCACACCAAACAGCTGCAGAAGCGGGATATCAATGCTATAATCCAGGAGCACAAGCAGGTGGCCAATAACGGGCGTGACGATGATGGAGCAAATGTGAGTGCTCAGGATTTAATTGATTTCTCACCCATTTATCGCTGTCTGCACATCTACATGGTGCTGGGACAGCGCGAGTACTTTGAGAAGGACTATCGGCAACAGCGTCGGGATCAGTCCAAGTTGGTGCTGCAACCGCCACCCAATATGCATGACAATCTGGAGGCGTATAAAACATATATTTGCGCCATTGTTGGATTCTTTGTAGTGGAAGATCATGTTAAGAACACCGCTGGGGATGTGGTCACAAGTAGCTATCTGGAAGAACTTTGGTCAACATCGCTCACCAAGTTCGTCAATGAGATCAGCATGAGCTCCTCCTCGTGTACAGATCCAAACATTCTGCTCCGCATTAAGAATCTTATTATGCTCTCAATAAACACCTTTAAATGCTATGGATACACGGTGCAAATTCTGTGGGAGTTGCTCCACGATATGCGGGATCATTACAATGAGGTGAGAGCAATAGTAAAACTTCTTTAATTTATAAGCAGAGAAGAATAGAGGAGGATGGTATTAACTATCATTATCCCAACTTCTTTTCAGGTTCTGCTGCAACGTTGGGTACACGTTTTTCGCGAGATTCTGGACAAGGAGCAATTTGTGCCGATGGTGGTTGAGAACGTGGAGGAGTATGAATGCATCATTGAGCGCTTTCCCTTCCACTCTGAACAACTAGAGAACGCGCCGTTCCCTAAGCAATTCCCCTTTTCACGTATGGTGCCAGAAGTTTATCATCAGGCCAAGGAGTTTATGTACGCCTGCATGAAGTTTGATGAGCAGTTGACACTCTCCCCAAACGAGGTGGCCGCCATGGTGCGCAAAGCCGCCAATTTGCTGCTGACACGCAGCTTTAGCGGCTGCCTTTCTGTCGTCTTTCGACAACCAAGCATAACTCTTGTCCAGCTCATACAGATTATCATCGATACGCAGTATCTGGACAAGGCGGGCCCTTTTCTCGATGAGTTCGTCTGCCACATGACCAACACGGAGCGTAGTATTTCGCAGACACCCTCGGCTATGTTCCATGTGGCTCGACAGGATGCGGAGAAACAGGTCGCTGTTCGCATCTGTTATAAAATTGATGAATTTTTCGAGCTGAGCGCCTACGATTGGCTCTTGGTGGATCCGCCGGGCATTGCCTCTGCTTTCATTACGGACATGATCTCGTATTTGAAGAGCACCTTTGACAATTTCTCCTACAAGCTACCCACTATTGCCCAAGCCGCTTGTCGTCGCACCTGTGAACACATTGCCGATAAAATCTATTCGATATTGTATGATGAGGAAGTTAAGCAGATCTCAACGGGCGCCCTCACCCAAATTAATTTGGATTTGATGCAGTGCGAGTTCTTTGCCGCATCGGAGCCGGTTCAAGGTTTGCATGAGGGCGAGCTGAGCAAATACTTTCAGCGCAACCGTCAACTGCTCGATCTGCTCATCTTGGAGGAATGGAGCACGTATTTCCATGACTATGGCAAACAGGATAATCGCTATCATCTTGTCCAGCCGCAGTCAATAATTGTTATACTGGAGAAAATACGTGAGGCGGATAAGAAACCAATTTTCTCTCTGGTGCGCAAAAATGATAAGAAAAAGCTACTAGAAACTGTTCTCAAGCAGCTCAAACATATTGCCGATCGTCAGAGTTAGATATGTAGCCTATATTCTTTATAATTGCATATTATAAAATAGATTCTTGGCATAATGAGTTTTTTATTTGTAGGCTAATTTAATAATGTCATAAAGATTAAAATTATTACCGCAAAAAAAATTAAAAGACAAGTCTTTTTAATAGGAATTATTTTGTAAACATGCGTCATGAGGTATGAACCAATTGGCTATTGGACTAATTACGAATTTTAAATATTTATTTTGGGAGTTATTTCTAATTGCTATATAAAGATTATACATATACACCATATTGCATTCTTAATCGATACGAAGAGCTGTCTGTTTTTTTTATTTGTTTTATAATTACTGCTATTATATCAAATTTATGAACATTTCTTATTATTTATTTTGGGCTAGAGCATAAATTCATTTTCCTTTCATTCCATGGATATTTACCTTTTTGATTATTGGAAGTTTTTGTAGCTTTTTAACTTGTTGTTGTTGTTAACTTGTATTTTCGTTATTTGGAATTTCATATATATATGTACAGAAAAAGCGAAATATTATTCAGCTTTGTAATAAAATAAGGGCGGGAAAGTAAAAACACAACAAAAACACACAAACATAAAAAAAAGAGAACGAAAGAAATAGCTAATAACAAATTGTATATATAATAAATGTATATGTGTGTGTGTTTGTGTATATTTATATATATTGTTTTGGGTAAATGCCCACAGACAGAAATAGTAGTAGTAAATTATTTTCTATATATGCATCATTCCGGATTGCCTTGTCAACTTTTCGTCTCCAGATGCTTGAGTGCGTCCGCATATGTGAACTTCAAGCGAAATGCTTCGGCGAGCAGCACATTAATTTGGCGATCGGACCAATTATGCGTTGGCAGATTTTGTAGCAGCAACATCAGACCCTAAAGCAAATCAAAACAATTATTAAAAATATTTACATATAAACAGATTTTTTGTTGAATTTTACCTGAAAGTCATTCTGTTGCATTAGCTGTTCCTTCCAGTGCAGCAGAAATGCCGCACACACATACAAATGGAATAGAGCAAATCCATCGGACTCGGCCAGATATGTGTCCCACAAACGGATTGTGCAATGCAGTGGCAATTCGCGTGTCAGCAAATTGTTCATCCAACGAAAAGAGAATTGTAAATAGTCAACGCCATGTGTCTGTAGATGACGATGTAGATTAACTGCACACATACAAAAAATATCATAGCTTATTAGATTTATATGCATACAAATTGGTAGATATCTTTGTGAAACAAATACGTATGTTTACAAAAGCGATTATCCCTTTATATAATAGAGTCGAAAATAGTCAAAGACATAATCGGAATCTAGGCAATTTCTTACCATCGATTCGTTGTATAAGATCCTTGAGCTGATTAACCTTCTCCTGTATGCCCAGCTGGGCGAATATGTAGTTATCTTGAATGCAGTCGAGAAACTTGGATAGGCACCAAAATGAATCGGCTTCGATAATGTTGCGTGTCTCCTCCGGCAGCTGTGACATGTTATATTTTTCCAGATCAGTGTTGGGTGTAAGTGCCTCTTGTAAGAAGACAATGAAAAATGGCGTCACCAGATCATTGATGCCCTGCACATAGCCCGAGGCCGGATGTCTTATCGCCCAAATGAAGAGTATACGCTCAAACATCTCCTGGACGAGCTGCTGCTGAAAGAGCGGGATTTGTGGATTCATGCGAGGCACATCGATATGTATCTGACGATAGGTGTCCTGCTGCGTCTCATCCTGACTGTCCACCCGAAAGTAATTGTGTCGCAAATCCTGATAGCCCTGCCGCTTACTCTCTAGCACCGCATTGCGTCGCTCTCCCGACGGTGGCAAATATTTCGATAACAAACGCCAGCTCACAGCGCGCATCTGGAAAAGGGAAGCATGGGAATCAAGTTGTAACTGATCTGGTTGAAGGTTTGAGTGCGTACCTTGCGCGGCACACCTGACCAGCTGAGCTTCTTGAGTGCCACCAAATCAAGTTGCGGTGAGTCGAGCAACAATTGAAATTTTTCGATTTTCGTCTCATATTCGCCATCCTGCGAGTTGGAGCTAATCTTCTGAAGTTGCGGTCGGCCAGGATAGTTGCGAAAGCGGGATCTTTACAAAGAAATCCGTCAACAAGTGAGAAATATTCTTTAAATATGTTTGAATAAATAAATTTAAACATCTATAGCTTTATTGATTTTGAGGGAAAGAGCCGACTTTTATGAGCTTGTGAAATAACTTTGAATAAAAAATTAAATAAATAAAATAAAATATGATAATTTATAGCTAAAAGCGTTTATATATTATAGAGATTTTTAGGTAATGAGCTGACTTTTATTAGTATGTGAAACAATTTTGAAGAGAACTAGAAATTTCAGATCCTAAACTTCAAGATTGTGGACGTTTTAGTTTGACAAAGGTAGAGTTTAATATTGTGCGGACGTTGCAATTAGTGTATATACAGTCAGGAATATATACTCCTTGCAAGTGTCACCCAACATTTAACTCTACCGATTTATAGCCGATTTTAAAAGTTTTCATAGCGTATATTAATAAACAATTGTTGACTTTACAGCGAATAAAATAATTGCTATTTAAACAACTGGTGATGGCAGTTGGTTGTTTACAGTTGTTGGGTCTTACCTGTTTTCGTTGTTGTCGTGCGATGATCTGCGCTGCTCCTTGATATCTTCGACAAAGCTAGCGCCACTTGCTGTCTGTTCGGAATTGCCAATGTGAACATCGCTGACCTCGCAGTGTGTGACGTGGTTTTGATTGCTACGCGAATGCGTTTCAATTACATTGAGCGCTACCGTTTGTGACATCTGCCTCGAGATGCGTGCAGCATCTGAAAATTTAGAGAAAATATGTATATAATATAATGATTAACTGTGATTTGTGTCTGTTTACCCCCCACAGCGGCGGCAGCTGCAGCCTCTGTGCTGCTTATGATGCAGAACTCATCATCACCGGTATCCCAGGCATCGCTCACCGACTGCTGATAGTCGCGAAAGGTGGAAACCATCCCACTGCCGTTGCCACGATCACGCTGACCCGCTGCCCCGATTCCTCCCGACTTGTCGTGAATATCTCGCTTTGGACTTGGTCGTCCCGGCACTGCACGGCCGCTGTTCTTCCAAAACGACGTTGGATTTGCTAGGATGCTCGTTGATGGCGTATTTGCTCTGATTAAAGCGCTGTGCGTTGCCGCTATCAGTTCGTTAGGGTTCGCTGTTGTCGCTGCGCTTTTTGAATTTTCTCCAGTTTGGCCTACATTATTGTCCATAATAAATGTCGAAGTACGATGTGAGTATCAGCGTCATTGCATATGCAACTGAGTGACCAACTATTGGCAAACATTAAATACTCTGTTTACAGCATCGTATTACTGCACTCGACCGCTTTTCAGCACTGCACATTGAAGAGGTAAATGATGACCAAAGCTGTGATTCGGCAATCACTGTGACTACACATTTGAAAACGTTTCGTTATTATTATAGAAATTTATTAAGTTTCTTTATCTAGTATATCAAGTTTAACGATTTTACCCAATGGTTGCCACTGACTACCACAACAAATAGCAGGCTCACCATTTTTTGTTGGTTATTTTTGTCATACGGTCACACTGCATTTAAAACGCGTATTATTCGGTGTGATAAGGAGACATATTTCATTGGTCTTTATAAAAATTGCGTACCATACTATGCACCAATTGCTCTCACACACCAATTAGTGCCGGCTTAACGATGCAAAAGCAAGAGGAGATCACTACTCGCCTCACGAATATCTTCGACTTATTCCTGAACGAGAACTTTACCACAACCGACAATGTTTACTTTGAAAAGCTCATATCGCATTTGCAGGCTAAGGGTAAGTGTGTTTGTGCGTATGTGTGTGTATGCAACAGGCGGCATTTCTACCAACATCATCTTTCCACAGAGAATGCATTTGTGCTGCAGTTGCCGTTTGTCACGGAGTGGGTAGACAAGTGCCTGACAATGATTAGCGCCGACTTTAATAGTGTACATCCAAGAGTAATCTCGTTCATGCTGAATCTTATCAGCTTTATGACGTCCAATGAATGGATGATGCTACGACTCCGAGAACTGAAGATTATGCATAGGTAAGGCCTAAAGACGGACGCGTCTGAGGATACTAAACGAGCACGAAAAATACAATTTGAAAACGCACGTTTAAAAACCAGTTTCTAAAAAATTTAATGCATTAAAAACTTAACGCAGTCTGCGTATTAACTTTTGTAACATTCTAAATATCATAATTTCCTTTGTTATTTCAAGTTTAAGTTTAAGAATATTTATCTAGATAAAATAACTGAATTTTCATTGCAGGGTTGAGTTCTTTATGCAGGCGCGGGAAGGCAATTTTAGTCCATCGATAAAGCTAAATGGGATAAGGGTGATGAAAGCGGTCATGAAATACAGCGTGGGACTGGCACATCTGCGGAATGCTCGCTCCTGGTCACTGCTTATTCACTACAGCAACAACGAGCACACATTGTATGTTGTGCGCGAGGCGCGTCAGTTGCTTTACGAGATGCTCTACAAGTTCTGTGACAAGATGCAGGATGAGGCTGTTACACTGGAGATACTCGCTGAGATTATGCAGCCAATACACGATAATGTTTATAAACCGGATTATATCAATAATGACAATGCCAGCGGCGAAGGGGAAGCTGAGGAGGAGCGCATTCATGTCAGCGTGGATGATAATGACCTGCTGCACAAGATATCCGCAACGGTTGACCTACTGTGCTACATATTGCAACAGACGCTGGTCAGCGAGGAGCGAACGAGACTTGTAAAACTGTTGAGTGAACATCATGATCTGGAGTCTAATATTTGGAAACTGGTGGAGATGACACACAGCACATACTTCACGGAAAAGATGCTGAACACATTGTGCAGCTATCATTTTGCCGTGGTTGTGCATGAGAAAATCCTGAATCCCAACTGTGCTGAGCCGCCGGAAAATTTCACAGAGTTTGGCCTATCCTTTTTCAATTTGATGAAATTCTGCATACAGCGCTATGATGCCATAAATTTCGTCAAAATGGCAGAACTGCATCACCTACTGTGGAAGAAGCTGGGCACACGGGCGCCAAAAGAAATCATCATTCTGGACGAAAAAGTCGCCTTTGAGAATCAATTGATTTGCTTTCATATGGCACCGCTGCTCTACTCGATGAAGTTTGCTATGAAAATGGCCGATGATTCCAAGAGTGAACTTTTTGATACGTACGTGAAGAAGCTGCTCGAAATGTCCTGCGAGCAGACGCTCCGATTGTGCTATAGCCTCCGGGATGCGTTTATTACGCCCGAGGGCCATAGAAATTTCAGTTTATTTACGCCGGAACTGGCCAGAAAGTGTGTGCACAGCATACTCTCGCTGGAGCACATACTGGATCGGGAGCAGGCGGTTACCGTCTGTCAGGCGCTTCTCTACGCTTTGCGTGAGGTTGTCGCATTGAACAACATTAGTTTGCCCACGGATCCGGAGGATTGCCATGGTCCAACTACCTCAAAAAATTATATGGAAATTTTTCCACGCGGCACTGAGGCCATCATCAAAGATCCAAAAGTTATGCATTCCGTGATGGTTGGCCTGCGTACGCTAATTGAACGCTTCAAGATTACGTGGAAGGAGTCCGTGGAGACCATTGGCCTCGTCAACTGCCTTGCCTTTGTCCTGGAGAACTGCAACATGGATGTGCCGGTAAAAAATCGCATTCAAATATTTTTTTATTTTTTTATATAATAAAATGTTTTTTATAATTTCCAAGCTCATTTTAATATATTTTATATTTACAGTGTACCGTTCAGGCCTTGAAACTAGTTCAGCTGTCTGTGGAGCACTTTTTGTCGCCTAACATGGCGCTGCTGGTAGACAATCTGCAGGGCTCTGCTTTGGTTTGTTTGGGTCCCATTATTGTGAAGCGGATGCATGATACCTCTTGGGAGGTGCGCGACTCTGCGCTGGAACTAACAATAGCCATTGCCAGCATCTCTCGCATAAGTAGGTGTCTTAAATCAGTAGTAAGTAAATCGATAAACTATTTAAATTGTTTGTATTATTATTGCAGAGTTTCCCGCATTTCAACAATTTCTAAACGATGTGAAAATACCACCTATTGTGTATGAGATGGCCAAGCACGATAGTGAGCCATATGTGCGAGCCTCCGCCTACAAGTGCCTGTCCAAAATGGTGCCCATCAATGCGCTTTGGGAAAATGGACTGAGTCAATTGGATTTGGTGGTAAATCTCTGATTAATATACATAACTATAACTGTGTTAATTGATGTTCACGTCTCAGGATCACTTACTTTTCGTACTTTATCGCGAGAACGAGGATATTGTTCGCTCCGAGGCCATATTGACATTATCAATAATCTACGATCTTCGCAAGATACCGAGTAAGTATAAGAATACGTTATTCTCAACGCTCAACTATTGCGTCGTCGGCGACCATCATTGGGAGGTGAAGGTGAACGCTTTGAGGTTTTGGCGCATGGAGTTCAATCGCCAGTTGAACAATCAGGGCATGCTCGACGGCGTCTTTCCAACCGTCACCTTCTCCAAGGAGCACAAAAAGATTGTTACACTAACGGAATATGAGATCAAATTGCGCGTTGCCAAAGTGCTAGCAGAAGTCCAACAATATGGCTATTATGGTATTATACTGCAGTGTCTGCGCGAGGAATATTCCGTCGAGGTCCTCAAATTAATCGTCAACGGCATCAAGATAATGAACGAGAAACTGAATGAATATGACTTTAAAATCATCTTAAGTCATATCGAATCGCTGACACCGTCGGTGCCTAATATCGATCTGCCATTTACGCCGGATCAACCAATGTCTGTGGAGCCGGACGAGGATGAGGCTTCTTTCAATATAAATGCCAAGCAGGCAGATGATGTTATCGAATCTATATTAAAAGCTCAGGATGTGCAGCTCTTGGAGAACACATTTCAGTCTAAAATGCAAATTGATACTGCCACCACCTCGAAGCGTCATATTGATGAGTTCTACTACAAACAGTTTGCGGTCTCCGTGCGCGATTGGCGGGAGGAAGTTGCCAAATTCGATTTGGATAAATTGATCAAACAGCAGGAGGAGTGGATCGATAGCAATGATAATTTGCTCTGTCTCTTAGATGACATACTGAACGTAATAAGGCGTAATGATGATATGACATCCGATTGTTATTAGTTTACTCTTAAGAGCTTTGTGATGTCAGAAACCTTTCAATACGTTTTTAAGTTACACATGTTCTGAAATAACAATAAAATATTTTTGATTTATTATAAATAAGCGCCTTTGGCAAGGCAAGAATTATCGATCATTTATCGCATTATGCTATCAAGCTGTTAAGTAAGATCACTTTGATTTGTCGGCAAAACAGTGAGATAACAGCTCATTTGAGTAGAGGCAATGGTCTGTTGTTCACATGTGCGGAGATGTCAAAAAAATAAATCTTAAATATTATTGTAGTTTCCTATCTAAAAATTTATATTTCTTCTTCATATAAGCATGAAATTGCATACAAGAAGAAAAAAACTCTTGCGCTTGCATGCTTTTTAAATGTATCGTATCAGGTCAAGTCCATCCCTAATTTTTGTATTTTCATCATGTCATAGTTCGGTCATACTGATTGAGGGTACGTTAGTCATGGTGGAAAATTTGAGGAGAGCGTACCTATGCGCAAGAATAAGCTAAGAAGAAAAGTTAAATATTGATTAAAATTTCTGCAAAAACATATATATGTAATTATATATTGTAAATGTCTTTAATTTAAGTGATATAAATCAAATATTTGTGTAAAGTTTAATATTTTAATACGCGTCAAAGTACAACGAGTGGAAGCTAATTGCACACAAAGAAAAACAAAAAGCAAAAGCACCCACTACAATTAAAAGCAAAACGTTTGTTGTGTGTGGCACATCGAACAGTTCACGTTGTCGTGTGTACTTTGCGATAAAAATAAATCATAAAACATAAAAAAAATTTGAAAAAAAACAACATTAAACAAACCGAATCAGTTAATAGTGTGATTTTTTTGAGCCTTTGTCTGTAAGTGAGAGGAGAAAGCTTTAAGCGGAATCCCTTTAAGCAAACATCCCGTCGCCATTTTGAAAGTGATTTTACATACATACAAATAAATATATACGTACACACATATAACCATAACCATCAAGCATAAACCACAAAAAAACAATCCCAATATCCCAATACAGAATAACTATCGCAAAATTCAAATTGAACTGGCAACAGTGAAAACAAAGCAACTCTTAATATATAAATGCAAAAAATTTGTAATAACCAGTATAACAAAGTGGCAAAGAAAACCCCCCGCAGCTGTAAAGCAATCAATACTGCGACACATATACAGTCGTCTTCTTCACTCCCATATCGCGTTACCCATTAAACAAAACCAGCGAGTGTGCGAGCGAGCAAGACTACAGCAGCAGTAACAACACACACAACATTGGTGTGAAAAGGTTTACAACTCAAAGTAAGTCGCAATTGCATGTAAGAGTTGATTCACAAATGTGAGGTACACACAATTTAAGTTCGTTGCAGCCGCACCACAAAAAAATTTGTTATTAATTTTTTTTTTTTAGAAATGTGCGTGTGGGTACATATATTGACCAAAAATATATTTAAAAAAATTAAATTTATTTATCGAAAGCTGTTGCAAATTTACAAAGTCTGGCAACCATGAGCGTAAATAGAACACACAGGCTATTTACATACATGCACACACATTCATATGTATAATGCGGGTCGTCAAGCTCTTATGTATATGTGAGTGCCATATGTATCTGCATATATTTGAGTGCACTCGTTAAGTTTATATTGTCTCCACCGCAATTCTGTATGCTAAACATTTTTTTGTTTTATTTTCTTTTTCATTCTATTTTCCTTACGTACACCAATGAAATGAACACAGGACCCGGGATTCGGCTTGGATGACAGCAACGACAATTAGGCAAGAGAAAAAAAAGCGTAAGAGCAAGAAAAAGAAGAGAGAGTTTGGAAAATTTAGAGCTAATAAGGAAGAATGAGGATAGCCTAACAAAAAGATAAATCAACAGACTGATAAACAATACATAAAGTTAAAAGTTAAACTATTTAAAGTATATAACTAAAGCTGTAAATACAAAATCAATCGATACGCAAAGCAAACCGAACGCTACAACAACAGTTCAGCTACGTACGACGTCAGCTTCTTCCCGTTTGTGCCGCTGAGAGTGAAGGGAAGCGCAGTCGCAGCATCGTCAAATTTTAAACCAAAGAGGAGACGAGACGAACATAACGGAAGGAGGAAAAGAGTACGACCGGCGGTAGAAGCAGCGACGTAGCATCAGATTCGCGATTGTTTGTTATCTATAATAAATAAAAAATATAAATTGATTTTAAGTGCGTGTGATATTTAACGTTAAGCATTAATTTAGCGAATATAACCAAAAAAAAAAACAAAAAGGCAAAAAGCAGAAATTTTATCAGAATAAAAGATCCAGAAGTGTAGAGAAGAGAGGAGGCCTACAGGAGCAGGAGAAGCACGCGCATTGGGTAAAAAGCTCAGTAAATACAAGAAAAATAAACAGCAGCAGCAACAACAATCAGTGTTGTAAAAGCTTTTAATTTTGAAAGAGAAAGCAAGAGGAAAGCAACAAGAAATTACTATGACATACTCGCACAATAGTGTTAGAAACAACATTAAAATGACAGCAGCAGCAGCAACAACAAAGTCCATTCGCTTGAAAAAGGGCGCCAATACACCATCACCCCCACCATCAGCTTCATCAGCAACAATAGAATCAACAACACCAGCAACGGTAACTGCACATTCCAACAGTATTGCCAGCAGTACAAACTTTAACAACAACAATAACCATCAGCAACAGCAGCAACACTTCCATCAGCAGCACGCTTTAAGCACATCGCCACCCACCACCCCCAACAACAATCGTATGCAGCAGCAACGTCTGCATAGTCAATCAGCTGGCGCCAATCAACGCAACACTCGTCAGAGGCAATCACCACAACAGATGAACGGAGGATCAGGAGGAGGCGGTGGCTTCTTTTTTGCCAACAATAGCAGCAGGCGCAATGGCGGCGGTCGTTCGCCACACTCGATACAAGCAACAACATCGCCTGCAACAATTTTGGGTGGAGGATATTTTTCACCTGTTGCAACTTCGGCGCGCAAGCAGCGTCGCAGTCCAACGGCATTGGTTGCAACACCAACAGCAGCAGCATCATTTGGTGGCAAGATATCGCCACAGCATCAACCACCACTCATACCCACCGCACTGACGCATTTTGCGGGCAGCAAGTGCTTTGATGCACCTGCACCTACAGCGCTACCAAAGCCGCCGCAGCATTGGACAACATTGACACGGTCCGAGGAAAAATTGGTGATGGTGGCCAGTAGCGGTGCTGGTGGCACAACATTGCAGAGTCTACTGCGCGCCGGCGGCAACGACAACAATAAGAACAATAGATGCAGTGCGTCCAAATTTCAGCTGAGTGGCAACGCTGCCAGCGGTGGTGGTGGCTATGTTGGTTTTGGCTATGGCATCAGGTCATCCAAGCGCAATCTGCTTGATGACTTCGATACGCACAATCTTAAATTGTTGCTCAATGTGCAGTCTTAACTCTTTTCTAGCAACAGCAACGACAACCATACGAAAAAAAACAACAAACTAAGCGAACTGTTAACAACAAAACTACTGAACATGAAGGACCCAAATGACTTGCGAAATGAGAAAAAAAAACAACAAAAAAAACTACAAAAAAAAAATTATATATACACAAAAAATCAAAAATATAAAAATTGTAAAACACTACACAAAAAAAAATACCAAAAAAAACTACAAATCATTTAAAACTGAAAATTTGAACTTTTTTAAACAACAAACAAAAAATACAATAATTAAAAAAAAAAGAGGAAGAAGAGTAATGTTTGTGATCTCAAATGTATCATAAAACAGCAACAAAAATTGAGAAGCTAAATAAAAGGGAGAACAACACAAAAAGAAAAAAATGCTAAATTAAAAAGGAACGTGAACAAATGGAAACTGTATTCACATACCAACTAACAACAACAACGACAAAAACAGATACACATCCAAAAAGATGCAAAATTCCCCGACAAAAATAAACCCATCAACAAGAAGACAAACAATAACAACTGCAGCTGTTAACTTTAAAATGCAAACTTTTGTAAAGCCGATCGACGAAGAATAAAAACTGAACAAAGGCAAAAGAAGAACTTAAGTTTGTCTACAAACACAGAGCGAGAGAGAGAGAGGGAGAGATTATGTTTTAGAGAACAGTTAGATGGATGGATGGACGGACAGACAGAGAAGGGCTCTATATGTATGTATAACGGATACAAATTTCACACAACTGAACATTGTTTTATAAACGTGATACGCAAATAGACTTGAAAAAATGTAATTAATAAGTAAAATTATAAATTATATAAATATGTATGATTGTATTTATGAGTAATTAAAACAAAATCCAGACGCTAGAAGCGTAATACATAAGTACACCTTATGTTTACTTATATATTCCCCAAGCGGACAACATGTGCAACGTACCTTAAAAGATTGAAAGAGGAAGAGGAAGAGTAAGAATGAAAAACGATAAACAGTTGATGAGAATGCGAGAGAGCACAGAGAAAAAAAAGAATATGGAAAATAGAAAATGAATATATAAAAAGAAACCCAATAAAACAACATTTACGATGATGATAAAAAAAAAACGTTTTATAATAATAACTCAAAAAATAAAGATAATAATACCACCCACCAAATCACAAAAGACTAATTCAACAAGAAAAAAAAGAAAATCAAGAAAAGGAAGGAAGTAAATAGCGAAAACGCTCAATGACAAACTCAACGCTGCATCAGCAGCGCGAAATGCATTCAACTTGCCTATAAAAAGATTAAAATATAAAATTGAACCTTAACTTCAACTAAAAAAGAAACACACTAAACGGCCTCTCTACCTTAAAATATCATATAAAGAAATCCTTACAAACACTTGTAACACATACACATATAAGCGCCAGCCTCACGTATTTTGTACGCGAAATTTGATATATAGCATTATGTAACTTCCATTTATTTAAGTTTTTAAAAGTAATAATGAAAATGAGAAATAAGGCAACCATTGTAAAATGTGTTGAAATACACTTACCAAATGGCTTTAAATTCGATTTTAAACATTCTTGAATTGTACATAAACTATATAAATGTAAAGAATAATAAAAACAAACAAAATATTTCAAAAATGTTAAATACAATTTCGTTTTGTAGGTCCTCTGGCCCAAGGACGCAAACATTTTATTAAAATTCAAATAATTTATAATTTGCGCCCGAAGCTAAGACCGCAAATAAAAAACAATTTCTAAAAAAAAATCGAAAAATTGAAATCTGAAATCAATTGTGAAACTTTGTTGCAATCATCCCCCTATGAAAATACGCTTTATGTAAGAGATGCTGATAATATGCTAAGAGTAAGAGAGGATGGTGACAAAAACTATTACTTTTTATGTAAAAAAAACTATTCGTTGATGCTCATATATTGAAAATAACATATAAAACACACAAAGAAAAAAAAACACTTGAACCCAGTACCTTATTTTCATTATAGCATTTAATATTAATTGTTAATAATTAATATGTATGTAAATTATTTAAGCAAGCTCCCCTCTCCCATCCCCCTAACATGTGTCCCCCTGTTTCCAAAGTTATTGTATTTTGCGTCTGAAATGTAAAAAAACAACACAAGAGAAGAAAAAGCAGCGTGAGTTTTGTTGTTAAAAAAATCTCTTCCGATTTTTTTTTCTTTTTTTTTGCCATTTGAATTGGCCTCTTGCGTGATATGCCAAAAGAAAGAAAATACGAAACAACTGAAGAAAAAAATCTAAACCAAGCACAATTTTCAGCTAATTAAATTTGTTTCTAAAATCCATTACATACCATAAGATAAAAAGTTTTTTGTTTAACTTCCTGCTACAGCTAAATTATACAAAAAAAAGAATGAAAAAATTACGAAATGAAAGAGATGAGATGATCATCGTAATGATGATTTTAGTTTTTAATGTTGAAAAGAAAAGCCAAAAAAGTCATGCACTACTGTTTAGATTTACTTGAGAGCAAGTTGTCATATATTGGTAGCTTTAAAGCTTGTATCCTTCAAGTTAATATACATATTACACAAACCCAAAAAAACATACATACATTTATGTACCATACATACACACATACATATGTACACTATATACTACTACTAAGAGTATTTTATAAAGCAAAACGTTTGAGCAGTGCTCGACAGTTGCCAACAAACTAAAAGTAAATCCCTAAACAACACACACACCCCACATACACATATGCATATATACGTACGTACATACATAGAGAAGAGGAGGAATAGAATGGAGGAAGGCAGAAAGAGAGAGATGAAGAGAGAAAGAACTCAAAGAACTTGTCGCGCAGAATTTTGCATTTTTTTAAGTGTGTAAGCTATAGAAAAATAAACAAAAATACATTTGTTACTGGACGTCAATTTAAGCAAACGTACATTTGATATATCTGAAAATGAAAAAGAAAAAAACAAACCAAAAGCAAATACTTAATGAATGAAAATCAACCTTATACAAATAATACAACAATTAATAATATTATAGACAAAATAGACCCGAACCAAAATGACGCTAATGGCGTTTTTCCTTCTATATACATTTATTTTTTTACTTACCTTCGAGTCGTAGGCCATGTTTGCGGCTTTGATAACTTTTAAAAATAAAAATACACCAATCAGTACAAATTAATTTCCATTTTAAAGTTCGGGGCCACTAAGAGCTAGACCCCACAGCAAAATCGCACGTTGCACGACTCGAAGTTAAAGAAAAAAAAAACCAATTTAAACTAAATTAAATAAAAGAGCGTTTAAAGAATTCATTTGATTATTTCCTTTTTACACCAATGACGTTTTGAATTATATAAAAACAAGCATAAATATTGTATAGTAGTTCGAATATTAATTTTTACCAATTTTAAGCAGAGATTTGTCGTCGGTCTTACTATATACTTATATATTTATATATATATAGTATATATATATGTATATATTATATATATATACATATATAATTTTTTATTTCTCCATTGATCTAATTTACAATTTAATTTGCAATTTTTTGTGATACTTTGCTATATAATTTTAAATCCGGTTTATATATTTACAAATTAAATAAAATCAGAGATAATACAACAAAAAAAAAACCCAAAACCAACACACATAATACTTAATTACCATAAATGAATGGACCATACACATACACACACACCATAAGAATTGTACAACTGAATGATAAATGTTTCTCACGAAACTATAAGAAAATTTTGTAAAAGCAATATTGGAATTGTGTTAAAATCAAGTCAACTTGTAAAATTTGAGAAAAAACGAAAAGAAAAAACGAAAAACAAAGAAAGTGAACAACCCAACCAACAAAACAATAGAAAAAAAATAAACAATTGTACACTGCTTTCGTAAAGCAATTTATCGAAGCTTTGTATAATTACCCAAAAAAAACACCTAATCTTTGTGTTATTATTTGCTTTATTCCAAC
The DNA here is from genome assembly GCA_035042405.1 of Drosophila demipolita. NCBI lineage: Eukaryota > Metazoa > Arthropoda > Insecta > Diptera > Drosophilidae > Drosophila > Drosophila demipolita. The sequence continues at coordinate 3,314,283 of JAWNLI010000349.1, read as the reverse complement.
ATTCTTAGCACCCACACTCCCCCAAGTCCGTCCCTGCCAGCACGATATCCACATATAGATACCACATCGGTTTCAAAAATGCGTTCCACAACTAATTTGCAACACAATTTTTGTTTGTGTGGTACATGGATTCATTTACGATGCAGTTATTTAATACAAGTTTTATGAATTCCTTACAATGCAAATGCATCAAAACGCAAAGAATGACAAGTTTAAAAAATTTTTGAAACTAGAAATACCACTGCAGAGAGATTACCAACGCAATGAAAATGGAGCTCTCTTTTAAGTTTTAGAGATGAAAATAAACTCCGCATAATTCTAACATTTGTCAATAGTGTTTTTCGATACGAAAAAAAGTTTGTAATAAAAATAACAACATAATTATTTCTATAATAAGGTTTTCCAAAATACTTTAAAAACAAATAAATGAATATTCAAAAAATATTCTAAAGAAACAAATGTTAGAAGTGATTTCAAGTTTCTTTTAATTCTTGCAAGAATGGCAAGTTGCCAACAATCTTGTAGTGTAATCATTGAAACAAAATAGAACTTAAAAATTCTGGAACATAGCCATCATGATAAGAATATTTGTGATTACTTGTACATAGAACGATTTGTATCTGAAAAATATGATTTAAATTTTAATTAATTAAACAATTCAATCCAATCAAATCACACATCCGCTTTTCCAACAATAACAACCTCACCACATCTCCCTCACCCCCCCCCCCCCCCCCTAATATTATGAAACAAAGAGATTGAGAAATTTTCAATGAACCACCGATGCAACTTGAACGTATGCGGGTGCGGTGTGGAGGAGGAACAACGACAAACTGTGACGGAGGTTATGCAAACGTTATGAATATTGACTCAGCAGGTAAGTGGGTAAAATATACCTCAGTGCCAAATCAAAAGGTATACACAATAAACAAAACACGGCAAATAAAACTGGTCTACTACGATCCACTATTTAGGTATATGACTCATGACTCATTTCACACGGTTTCTTTAAAACTAGTATTAGCTGGCATAGTTATAAATACGCACACATATACTTATACAATGCATGCTTACGTGAGTATCTAAGTGTCTACATATGTGTATACTTCGGATCGTTTTTCGTCTTCATCGTCTTTTCTGACGAAGACCAGACAAATGAATAAAAAAAACTGTAAAATTGCCGTGGTCAACTTCGTTTCGTCGCCTCAACTCTCTTCTACCACAAAGTAGAAGATGAAATTAACGCTTCAAAGTTGTTTAATAAACGTTGTCGCTAAAAAAAACTGGATTTACGCATGCACACATACCTACATACGTAAGTTTATGTATATGTGTACAATTTGCTTCACCGTGAAAAAACAAACGAATTTCATGCCAAATGGAAATATACACGTACATCTATATGTACATACCTTAAATTGATTTGTAAGTGTGTATGTATAAATATTTATTGATCGGTTGTAAATATGTATGTATGTGTTTTGGTATTCTGCTGAATTAAACAAACTATCATATTCATATAAATACATGTATGTACAGAGATATATCAATTAATTTATATACAACATGCCTTTTCGATAGCAAAAGCTGCTGATTTGTACACATGCACATTAACTTATGCATAAACTTCAAGCTATTATGATTGTCCGATAGGTATGTATGTATTTATGGCGCATGCATAAGTACAAATGCGTAAGTATGTACGTCAGCAATTATACATATGTACATAAATTATATGTATGTACTTATATGCATACGAAGATATGTTTGTGGGCTATTCCAAAGCGCAAACGCGACAACCGTTTTTATTTATACTTTGTTTTTTTCTCTTTTATGGCGCTGTGCTTGCGATAAATGCAATCAACAAGCAAAGCAGCCGTGCAGAAAAGCATACTTCGGCGCAGTGGATGGGGGGACAAGGACAATATATATATGCATGTAAGGTAATGTATGTATGCAAGAGTATACATACAGGCATAGAAAACTCGGCGTTGACTTGCGTGTCTTTCTTTCTCGCTCACTCGCTCGCTCTTTCCATCCATCAAATACGCCCCCCGCCCCATTGGCCGGCTACTGCCTACGTTCGGCGAGATAGCGAATCCGAGTTCACGTTGTTGTTATTTTTTTGTTATTGTTGTTGCTGCTGCTCAACAAATAAAGCAAAAAGCCTAGAGGAAAACTACATTTGAAAACAACAAGTCATATATATTATATGTGCTTGTGGTGGTCTGTAGATGCTTCTAGGCATTTTGTGTAGGTAAGATACGCATACTTACAATCACATATTTTTGTAAGTGCGTACGTATGTACGTAAATTAATGTACCCCCACACGCGCGCACATTTTTACAAGCGTTGGTCTCTGACGACGACCTGACGACGCTCAGCGAGTTTTCGGTACATGTTTATATCGTGTATGTATGTATTTACATTCGTACAAAATACGTAAATACTGAAAAATATAAAAATAAGTTTGAATACATATACATGTCTGTATATATTTTTGTTTATTCGTATATATGTATGTATGTACATGTGTATGCCAACTGCTCATTTTTTCCAAGCTATCAAATAATTTATTTTGCTGCGCAATTTCTATTGTTGATTTACCGTAGCTGTTATTTTGTTTTGTTTGGACTAATTATACCCTGAACCCATTGAAAATGGGTAAAAACGTTATAATGGTTTCGTGTAACAGGCAAGCAATACCGACCCCATAAAGTATATATATTCTGATCAGAATCAACAGCCGAGTCGATATAGCCATATATGTCTGTCCGTCTGTGTGAATACCTAGATCTCAAAGATTATAAGAGCTAGAGACAAATTTGGAATATATATCGGGTGCAGAAAAAGATGGCTTGTTATCGATTTCTGCCTACGTTACTCGACTATCGATAAATTTATATTTTAGATAGTATTTTAAAGACAAAATCTAATTAACACATAACATCAATATGCATAATATTAATGAACTGCCCAAATTTCATCTAAACAGGATAAGCACCCAAGTTATGGTCAAAACTATATTCTCATATTGATCTCATTTCTACTAGCAGACGCAGGTATTTTCTGTATGCATAAATATTCAAGCGCATGTGTGAGAAAAAGATGGCATGATAATCAAAGAGAGCGTCAATATGTATTTGTGTGTATTCTTTAGAACTCCGTTACATACGTTTGTATGTATGCATACGCACGTGTTCCTAGCCAACCAGTTAGGGACCAGTTCGGAGTTGTTAATAAAAATATGCGCTGTATTTTTTGTTTTTTACTCTACTGTGCCTGTGCTTGCAATAAGATGCAAAACTTTTTAAAGGTTAATTTGACAAAAAAAATTTGAATATTTGTAGGGTATTTTGTAGTCGAGATCACTCGACTACATCATTCTTACTTGTTCAATATTTAATTTGTTGTTGTCTCAGGTTCAGTGCGGGTCCCGACTCATTTTGATTGCAATATTTCTAATTAAAGGTTGTAAGCCAATTTAAATTGATGTGTGTGTGTGTGCCTGTGTGTGAGGATGGGTTTTGGCGCTGTTAAGTATGTTAAGGTTTACGCTTAGCTGCTAAATGTTGCTGAGGATTTTGCGTTAATTTTGTAGAATTGGTTTTCACCGTGTCGCGTCGAGTCCCATTTAGCACCGAAAGTTAGCATAATCACTTTTGTACCATAAGAAATGAAATCATGGGTAAATAATAACCCGCAGCATTTTGGACATTTTAAATTTTAAACGATAGCGGTAGATAACAGTAAGTTGACACATTTATATTAAAATGTAGGGTGAGTATAACTAACTATAAAATGTAAAATAAATATTTTTTAGCCACAGAAACAATACTTGAGAAACAACACAGGACCAAAGTTTTATCTATTTATTTAAATACCTTTAAAGTTAATAAACATAGTTGGCGATTTTTAGTTAATCCCATGCTGGGTTGCCTTTGCAAATTTAGACTTTTCATTACATTCTCGAATTCGTAATATAACATATAGATATTTGGAATAAAGTTGTTTTTTTTAAAGAATACACAAACACAAGGTAAGTGAAATAAATACATAGACATAAATCAAAACGAAGACCATATTTCTTAGGGTCCGAAGCGATTCCCTTAAACATGCAACGACTTATGGATATGCAATCTTATATTTTGAGTATTTCAATATTGTTCTCAATTAAACTAATTATTTTTCGCGTGGCCTGGTGTTCCACATAGCTCAAGATGAAGTGCGTAAAGAAACGGAGGGCTCGTAAACCAAGCAAAAAGCCAAAGACCCGGTTTCCAAATAAGGCCAGCAAATCAGTTATGAAGTGCCAGAAACCCGGAACAGTTCCTGCCAACGGGTTCATGAACTTTCTACGTTTTTTTAGACGTAAGAGCTGCAGTCTCAGTCCCATCGCAATGGTCCGCAAGGGCTTAGTTGCATGGCATAAGTTGTCCAATTCTAAAAAGGATTTTTATCGTCGGCAGGTAGGTTCCGTAATCTCAAGATTCCTTTTTATAGAACATTATATAGAATATGGTAAATATGGTATTTCTCTAGGCTTGGAAGGCAAACGCTAGAAATTAACAGGAATCTACTCTGTAAAAGGGTTTACCACTGACACAAGGTCAGAAGACCTTTACAGAAGAAGCCGTTCATAAAGGGGAAAACATAAGTAATGAGATATGGAGCTCGATTGCAAAATTCCTTTTTGCACACTCAAATTTAAGCAAGTGCTCCTATTATTGGGACCTCCACAGGAGGTCTCTTTAAAGCATATGCTTTCGCCTGCTGATTTAATTTTTATACTTAATCGTTATAGCAAATTTATAGCTCGGTCTTTAAAATAGTTGATTTATATCGATGTCAACATATCAAAATCGATATGAACTGATCATTTCTAAAAATGTATCGACTAAATAAGAAATATTTGGTCTGCGCGTGGTATTCGAGAGCTTTTATTTACAATTTGTTTTTGGCTTATACAAATGGAGGGAAAATGCCTTTCTCTCGTTTAGCCGGAGCAGACCAAGTTTTCTTTATTTTCACCAATAACTGCCTTCATTTCTCGAATATCGATCAATTTCGATTTCCAATATCAATAAATGCCATAATTTTAAAGCCTAAAACGGATACACTCCAGTTGATCTAAATTCTATCAGTAGTCGCAAGCATTTGTGAGAAAGAGATGACATCGTATTCGACAAGAGCGTGAATATGTTTTTTGTGTATACTGTGCAGAACCTCGTTACATACGATTGCGTGAACGTATGTTTGTATATGTATATATGTATATGCAATACTTTTTAAAGGAAAATTTTACTAACAAAATATTAAATATATTTAACAAACGGGTTAAGGGTATATTGTAGTCGCGTTCACTCACAACATTCTTACTTGTTTTTTTGTTTATGATTTTTGTTTTTCGTTTTCGATTTAAATTGCTGTAGCTGCGCAGTCGGTGTCGATGCTGTTTGTTTGAGGTTTAATACAATTGCATACACTCGCATTTGTGTGTTTGGATGTGTGCATGTGAACGTATTTGTAGTGAAAACGTTTACAAGTGTGCATGTATATACATATATTTATTGCACACTTATTATTTTGTATACCAGTTCGCACATTTACACACTCAAACGGCTGGCTAATCGAAACGCATATAATAAATACAAGCAGATGCAAACACACTGAAAAAATTGAGAAACTTAGCAACTTATATATATATAAATATGCATATCTAAATAAATAATTTCACGTACAGATGTATTTGAATATATTTCTACTGCATAGCTAGGTGTGACTTTACTAATATTGTATATGAGTATGTAAACAAATTAACCAAAAAGATATACACTGGCCTACGTGACTTTTGGAAAGTCCCAGCCAAGTAGTAATAAATATTTATAAATCACATGAAGCATAATTATATACACACGACTAAATACGTATAAATGTATAAATGCGTGAATGTATGTATATAGATAGATATTTCCATTTGTCAGTAGGGTGACCATGCGAACTCTAACGGCATAAAATGGTTCAAGTCATGCAAATTTAACCTATTTACACGTATGTATTTATACATATGTATATATGTAAATTTAGCAGTTATCGCTCTTGCGTATTTCCATTGTTTTCCATTTGTTTTATTTTAAAATGCAAATCAAAAGCCTTAACCACAAAATTGTGCATTCATACTTATAAAACCACACTAGTACTCACGTACATATTTAAGAATACATACATATATATGTATACATACAATGCGGGACATTTAAATGTATACATTTCACTGCCTGCCAAAAGTCATTTTACAAATAACATAATTTATTTATTTTAATTGTTTTTTTGTTATGACAAAAATAAGTCATACATATATTAAATGACTCTATAATTTGGTTTTATTTAATTTGATTTATATTGTATTTATTTCAATATCACATGAAAGTGTGGTTTTATTATACTCGAAGTCTACTTGGAAAAATCATAATTTCATAAATTAAAGGTTTTTTAATTGTAATTTTAAAAATATTTAAATAAAAAAATAGATTATAAAAATATAAAATTTTGTTATATTTATAATGCTCTTATATGAAATAAATGTTATGAATTAAATAAATAAATGTAATAATTATGATTATATGGTTGAAATGCAGTTTAGTTTTAGATAAATTAAACTGCTATTTAAGTTCATTTTTATTTTATTGTATTATGAACCTAATTATTTGGAACTATAATTTTTATTCTTGAAGTTCGTTTCAATTAAATTTTTTTCTAATTTCATAAAACAAAAAAAACTCAATTCAATGTAAATAATTATGATAATTATTATTGAGCAATAATTATTTAATTATTGTTATAGCTTGCTTTTTCACGATCTCCATTCACGGTTAAATTGTTTAAATAGGTTCACCTCTCTCTCTCTCACCTTGTAAGTTGCATAGTATTTCGAAATTCGTATTGAATGGGAGCCACGTGAGGCCACACACGTACACACGCACTTACAGACCCACACGCTGATAGATGATTGACCCCTGATTGATGTCGCCTGTGTCAAATATGTTATCAGTTAAATTGAAACTCAGTGTTGGAAGTGATAAGCGGCCTATGAATAAATGGTGTGATCGACAAATCAGTCGCGCTTCGAACTTGAGTTCAGTTCAACTGTTGCAAGCTGCGTTGCAAGATGTGCTGCCCATCAATCAAAGTTGTCACTTGGCTTACTCTGAGTCTTCTAGCATTGGACCTTTCTAGGGTAAGTTTAACAAATCTTAAGAAATGATATGAACGCTTTAATTATTGTGATTTCTAGGCAAATGTTGTATTTCACTTTTCGTTGGATTTCCATGTGAAAAAGGCACCAAATTCCAGCGAGCTAATAAATAAAACCATCATCATAGAGAATAATCAAGTGTCGCTGCAGGACAATGAGCCAGGTTCATCTACAAATTCGCCCAGTTTGCTATGGATCGAGGAGGATCAGTATAATGTGGACGCAGTGCAGCTGCTAGAGGAGACAAGAGAGGCAGTCAAACAGTTAAATGTGGAGTTGTCGCCGCTGGTGGGCAGAAGCAATCAGTTGGCGACAACCCTCAAGCAAACGCTGCGCTATGCGAACGATGTGGATGCGATTTTGGAGAATGCAGACTTTGCCCATCATGTGCATCAGTTGCGCAAGTATCTCTTAATGATAGGCAACTTGAGATTGGGTGGTATACGCACCTTGGAATATGTGCTGCTCAAGCTGGCGATGGAGAAGTACAAATTGCTGGAAAAGGAGCAAGAGGTATCGGATTATTTGCAGCGAGCGGATGCTGCTTGGAGTAGATTTAAGAACACACAGGTTGTTATTACGGAGCAGAGCTAATTAAGTGCCTCAAAAGTGTCCGAACAACTCAAATCTGAGATTAGGTTTAACAGTTGTATAGATTTGTATTAAAATTCATAGCTTTGCGAACAAAAACCGAAAAACAACAATAAGCAAAAAGGTGGCATTTCAAAAAGGGACTTCCTGTCGTTTTCCATGCTGTTGTTTTTTAAGTATTCCATTCGATTCCACTGCAATGCCTGACATTGCTACAGGTACTCAAGACAATGCATACACACATGCAGGCACATAAATATGCATGGCCCAAATCTACCCTTGGAAAATACGTTACGCATGCTGGGAATAAACTCATACACTCACACATACTTTATGTGTGAGAGCAGAAGGATTCCAGGTAGATGCAGACAAAGGCAACGAATGAACGTATAAAGAGTGCCCCGCAAAACAACAGCAGCTGCCAGATCCGTTGCTAATGCACAACAACAACAGCAACGGCGATCGGCGAGAACACAGACGGTGCAACCGAGTGTATCCTGCCCTAGCCAGCCCGTCCTCAAATTCATGAAACTTGAAACCACCACGAAAACGTTCAAAATACTTACAAACATGTTGCGATTATCAATAATCAGTGTTGACATTTAAAAAAGGCTAGTTTTAGGACCAACTGAACTACAGCTATAAAATGTATAGTATTTATTTTTATCAGTTTTTTTTAGTAAGTCAAACTGCATTTCTATTATTTTAAGTAAAGTAAAATATTTTGATAACCTCGCCAGAGCTTTATCCGTTATTTTTGATGGTTTAGGTTAAGAAAAGTTCAGCCAAAACAATATGTAATATTACATTTTCCGCCAATAAACTTAAAAGAGAAGCGTGTCTTTGAAGCAAGGCATCTCTGCCGAAAAAGTAGATGCATTTGTGCTATGCGGGTTGTACCTCTGCATATGTGCCCATAAATATGTGGGCATGCATAAGTCGTAAAATGTAGTCGCAATCAGTTATTTCGTGCACTTCTCAATACGAAGTAGTACCCCATACAACGACCATAATGTGTGTGTGTACATATGTTATATATCCATCCTTCAGAGCACTGGTGAAATCAGTGTAAATACATATGTACACATGGATGTCTATCTACTGCATACAACTCAATGTGGGTAATACAGGTTTATGCTTTTTTATGCTCTAAAAACTGGTTGAACCGCTTTGGATCGCATATACCATGAAAAATGTATTGATTTAATTTTTACACTGGTGTTTTTGCTTGTTTTTGATTGGAAAAAAACAAGCACGAATGCTCGAGCTAAGTGTGCATTTCTATAGTGTATATATATTTTTTTTTAATTTTAAGCGGCAAAACTATTGTTTGAGGCGCCCCTTGATTTGTTTTACCATCGGACAGAAAACTGATTAAATGGGTGTAGAATGTTTGACAAGTGTCCTGTTGAAAATTAAGCTGATATGGGAGCTTAAGCATAATAAAAAATGTCTTTCGTTCTAATTGACATCAATAAAAATAAAATTCTAAAGTAATCGAAGATCCTTCATTGCAGCAGACTCATCTCATGGTTAGCCGATAGTTCATCGGTAATCGATACTGGCTGGTTAACGCCAGCACAGTTGGAAAGCAAAAATAAGAGATGGACATTTTTAATATAATATATATAATTAATATAAATAATAAAAACTGAACCGATCGCTATCAAAGTTATAACGTTAATCGGTAAAAGTTATCGCTGTGACAGCAAACAGCTGTTGGTTTCATGTTATTGTTTTTTTTTTTATTTGCGATTGATTTATTACGCGTCGTAATTTTATTATGTTTGTTTTAATTTGTATTTGTGTTTGGCATTTTAACAAATTCAATCACATTTGTTTTATTTGTATTTAAAGCTGTTTTTAGATAATAGTAGAAATTGTGGCAGGGATCAATTTGGCTTAAAATTGCGAAGTATTTTTAAGACTTCGATTTGAAAGTCGAGTTTTTGATCGCTGCTCATGCGTTGCATGTGCGGTTTAATGCTATCAAAGAATGCCTGATCGGGATCAGGATCAGAAGCAGCTGCAGAATGTGTTGCACTATTTGAAGTATCCATAGTGCATGAGGACGAAGTTGCTCTCTCGCTAGCCTTTGCATTTGCTGGCACATTTGAAATTGTGTTTGGCGAGTAATTAAATGTGCCCAGCACCGAGTGCAGCTCATCCTCGACCAATTTGTGATGCACAGCCTCAGACTCATCGTTGGGACTCTCCGATTCTGCACGATTCCGCTTGGCCGGCGTTCTTCTTATGTTAAATTTTGTATTGCGTTTCGCTCTTGGTTGCTCCTCCTCCGCCTGCTCCTTCAGTGGCGTCTCCTCGTCCTCTGTCTTGACGTCCAGCAAGAAGCTCAGTTCCTTCTCGTAGATGTAGGAAGCGCGACTGATTTCCTCGCCACTTTGTCGCAGACGGTTAACGCGCAAATAGCTGTCGCGTGTGTTTTTCCAGCGTTTTAACAGCGTTTTTGCTGTAACAAATTGTAAAAAGATAAAATTACTTCGCTTCCTAGAAATGCGCATTTACTTCGAATTACTTACTAATTTCCTGCTTTTCGGCGTCGCTGGATGCCTCGAAATTCTTGCACAGCTGTTGGCCAATTTGCTGCCAGGCGTGATCGCGCAATTCTCGATTGTGGAAATTTTTGTGCTCTCGATCCCAGATGATGTGATGCTTTTTAACCGCATCAATGAAATCGTACATCGAATATCTGAGATTCATGCCTGCGGTTTTCAACACTTTGTGGTTGCCCATCCTTAAATATAGTTTTGCCTGTTAATATTCCCGGTTGATTTATTTGTGTGCAAGAAAACGCGCGCGCAACAACGTGCTGTCTACAAAAACAGCTAAGAACTGACGCGGGCGACACACTAAAAACGCTAGCAAAGCGCACAGTTGTCGCCAATCGAGTTGCCAGATCGTTGAAATAGAGTTACCTGTTTCGTATTGTATAAAATGCAAATGCGTTTTTATATTTTAATTAGTTGAAGTATTAAGTAGTGCATCTACAGTTATAGTGCGAACTTAGAGGCAATAAAAACGAAGGCTTCCAAGTTGCTTAAGCATCTATATGGGATTTTTGGATACTCTTTCTACTTTTTATATTAACATTGGAACCACGAAATTCTTTTGTCAACTAATTTTGTTAAGCAGGTGATGCCCTTACCAATATCTTTTCTTAGGTGTCAATATTTAAGGTCAATAAAAACGCATTATTAAACTGAATGCTTTCCAATGGCAAAAAAAGCACGCTCAATTCGAGTGCCACTAGAGTTGCCAAATAAGAAATAAAAGAGTTGTGTGTTGTTATGAAAAATATTTCATTTTCGTTTATTAGACATAGGCAGCGGCCAATAATTGTATAAATTGTTCAAATGGTGCAACGAAAAAGACTGCGATTTATGACCGGTAAAGTAATACATGTGAGAAGGTGTGTTAAGATACGAGAGAGAAATGCAAGTGAATGTTGGTTGAGTGCGTGTTTTTTTTATGTTTAGTGTTTTATGTTTTTATAACTTTGCTTTGATTTAAGTGTATTTTTCTCTTATTTTTTTTTTACATGGGCCTGCCCATACCACGACCCATGCCCATGTCGCCGGCGCCAGCCATGGGCGGTTCGCCGGCATTGGGACTCTTTATTGTCTCATCGACAGAGAGGATCATGCAAGCGGCCTCCGAAGCAGCGGTGAGAGCATTTATCTTAATAATTGAAGGCTCCCACACACACTGCTCAAAGTTATCGGAAATGTCCTCCTTGGTGATGTCAACGCCAAACCATTGGCCACCTGTGCAAAATAAAAGAATGTTAGTATTAATTAATATTTCCAGGTTAAATATTAAAACAAAGTTAAGTTAAATTATATTAAAAATATTTATACATTTAATATATCGGTAATAAGTTTCGCGCCTGTTTCGCACATCGCTAACATGAAAATTCTATTTACAACACGTTGGCAGCACCGCTGCACAAAATGCCCGCGCGCAAGACAAAGCCGCAAATATACCAATGCAATGGGTGCGAAAGAGAACACACCTCGCTCAAAAAACGTCGAAAGAAAGAGCTGCCAACACAAACACGCGCTAGACGAAAGAACAACTTTGCAGTTGGGACAGCAAAATTGTAACTAACGAAAGAAAAGAAATTTAATAACCTGACATATACATATATATTGGAGAAATGTCGACAACTGGCCGCAAGCGGAAGCAGCAGTTAAAGCCGCGTGAAGACGTGCGCTCGCCGGTAAAGCGACAAAGTTTGGATGTGAAAAATGAACCGATGCTGGCCAGCAGCTATCCGCTGGCCGACTACGATTGTGTGGACATTAAACCCGATTTGACCGAGCTGCAGCTGCAACTACAACTCGCAGTGAACGCAGAGAAAGAAACAAAAACAGCAACAACAAAGTATAATACAACAAAAAGTGAAGTGGAGGATACAAAAGCAGAGCTGGAACAGCTCAGCGATTCGGATGAGGATGGTTACTCAGAGATTAACTTTGGGCAAGCTAACGATGTCTTTTGCGAGGGTAATACAAATTTAATATGACAAAATATTCTCGACTTCTAATATTTCGTATCTTTTCTGTTAGATGAGGAGGATGACTATGATCCGGAGTGGACGACACAACCGACAACGCCACGTTTGATATTCAAATTCACTACGCCCGCGGGTCAAACGGGCTTGAGATCTATACGAAAACTCGCCTGTCCACGTTACTACTTCAATCAGCTGCTGGGCAATCGAGCGGAGTTCTTTGCACAGCTAGCAAAGGGCTGCCATGTGGAAGAGTCGCCGGCCAGCGCTGAGGAGCTGGAAACATTTGTGGGACTCAGTTTGCTGTTGAGCGATGTAAAATTGGCGCACTTGAGCGATTATTGGACAGGGAACATGTATCCCGGTTTTGTAGGATTTGCGGCGAAAATGTCTCTCCAGCGATTCCAACAGCTGCTGCAATCGCTCAGCTTCGAGGAGCTGCCCGGAGGCAATACGGACACGGATGTAGGACAGGCTGGCAAGCTGATTGGCTACTACAATGCACGCATGTCCGAGTTGTATGTGTGCGGACAGCAGCTAGTGCTAAACGAGCCCATCATCCACTGGAAACAGCAGTTCAGCTACCAACAGGAGTTGCCGCCAAAGCAGCGATGCAATGCGTTAATGTTGCATCTGCTGAGCGAGCACAGTGGTTTAATTCTGCGCATCCTGCCGGAGCTGCAGAGGCAACGCCAGCTGGCGAGGAATTCGCGTCAGTTGGTGGAAAAACGGAACGAGCTGGCGCTGCAGTTGCTCCAACCGCTTTTGTTGCGTGGCCACAGTGTCTATGTGAGCAAGTATTATGGCAGCTATGGATTGGCCCATGAGCTGGCCCGGATGGGCACGTATTGCAGCGGACTGCTGGACAGGAATCGATATGGAAACAGCAAGGCCTTGGTCTACCAACAGTTACCGGCGAACAGCATTGCCACCAGATATGCGGCGACGCCTCTGATGATGGCTAAGTGGCGACGACGCGAGAAGTGCGTCTATTTCTACAGCTCCGACTGTCTGGCCATCTATGCCAAGGAGATGTCCATGCAGAAGATCAATGCACGGCCCAAGCTCATCCAGGAGCTGGACTTTCAGCTCAAGCCGGCGAAATCCATGCGCCAGCAATTGATTAGCTATCAGCCCAGCTGCGCCGGCTTGGAGCGGCAGCAACAGTTGTGCATCTTTTTGCTGAATCTGTTCGTGTTTAATGCCCATGTATTGTATATGGCTAATGCGCAGCCGGGGCGCAACAGCAGTGGCAGCGCCAACTGTGCAAGCGATCCCAGCAAGCTGAAATCGTACGCCGAGTTTCGGATGGCCATCATAAAGTCATTGCTCAAAGAGGATGCAACAGCTGCATCAGTGACAAAAACTGTGCCCGAATCAAGTGTCAGTCCAGCTGCTGCTGCACTGCCAATCGGCGGCAACCGGCGACAGGAGGCACAATCCAAGCGAGCAGTTGCAACAGCTAATCGATTGGCTGCGGAGTCCACGCATGAGCTGACGCTCATCCAGAGGAATGGGAAGGCATTGCGCAAGAATTGCCGGCATTGCCACAAGGGTGGCATGTTGCAGTTCACCAAATACATGTGTAACCTGTGCCCCGACACACCCGGACTCTGTGCCTCGCCCTGCTTTCGCCTGTGGCACGAACAGCAGCTCAATCAGTGAAATGTAAATCAGTTAAAAAGATGCAAAAACTAAATAAATTAAGAAGCTAAATTTATCGCTCCAAATGTCCTTTCCTTTCCGCACTATAAATCAGTCAGGGTATCTCAAGGATATCTTCATTGAACAGAATTGCTAAGCCTTGAAAAAGTCGAGAAAAATTGAACTTATTCTATAAAATTCACTACTGTGAAAAAATCAAGGTCGTCATTAAATCTGCAATCTATTTTCATAATCAAATCTGAAATCCAAATTCTGTAATTAAATCTATAATTTAAATTTGTAATCAAATCTGTAAACACACAAAATCAAATTTGTAATATATATGCAAAAACTGTCTTAGAAGTAATATCAAAGTAATAATATTGCACACATATATTTTGGAAAATATAAAAAAAAATACTCAAGAAATGCTGAACATTTTGTTTTAACTCATGCAATCAACACTAAAGCACAGCAAATATTTTACCTGTTTTCACCAGCATTGCATATGTTTTAAACAAAAACAAAAGATCATCAAAAGTATAAATAAAATAAAAAAGAAAGTCAATCTCAGAGACTATAAGATATATATATAGGCAGATTAAGTTCCAGTAACGAAAACCGATCTAAAACACAGATGGTATTGAAAACCACTATTGTAAAGATAGTATTAATGAAAGTATTAATATATTCCAAGGAATCGACGCTATTATTAAAGGGGTTACAAACATATTGACAATATTTATTGTTATTTTGATTGGCCTATTTGTGATCAATTTAATGTTTTTTACATTTTTTTATACCATTTTGTAGGTATCATTATTTAATGCTTGCTTATCTTGAGTATTGATTGCTTGTGCGCAAATGCAATTTAAATGAATAATTTGTTAACTGCGTATATATTTTTTTAGACTTTTTTCGAGCTGTATGCAATATAAAATTCTAAACTATATGCATATAGTGTTCACCCAAAGTATATGTGCCGATCCCAAAACTGATTGGGATTATATAAATATATATATAAAATGTGCATTTGTGTTTGCTTACCTTGGGCATGTTTCTGGCGCAGCTTGTTGAGAATGTTTGTGGCATCGAAGCCGGCATTGTCGCACAGCTGACGCGGTATAATCTCCAGTCCCTTTGCAATGGCAGCAATCAGCAGCTGCTCCTTGCCGGCAATGGTGCGCGAATAGTCGCGCAGCAGCTTGGACAGTTCCATTTCGATAGCACCGCCACCGGCGACAACTGAATCATGCTTAATGGTGCGACGCACAATCATGATGGCATCGTGGAGCGAACGTTCCGTCTCCTCCAGGAACTGCTCAGCCCCACCGCGAAGAATCAGTGTGCTGGTCTTGGCATTCGGACAGCCTGCAAGAGATTGGATTAGATGCGATTAATAAATAGATTGAAATGATAGCTAATAGTTAAATAGTCACACCTTGGAACAAGTTGAAACGTTCACCGCCCACTTGACGCTCCTCAAAACGATCGCTGTGGCCCAGAACGCTGGGTTTGATGTCATTCGCTGTGGTCATGACGGCGCCACCGCATGCCTTCATTGTGCGCTTGAGATCCTCTTCGGGAAGGCGGCCGGCGCAGAAAATGTCGCGATCGGCGAAATACTGTGTGGCCACATCGCCAATGGCCAGCTTGGAGAGCACCACATTGGCGCCGGACTCATAAATTTTGGCCAATTTGTTGTACAATATTTGCCATTCGGCATCGACAATTTTTTGATACTCCTTTACATTGTCCACCCGAATCTCGGCATTATCGCGTTCGGCCTTCAGTTCCAGTTCGATATTTAAGAGGGCAATTTTACAATTCTCATAGGATTTGGGTGCCATCTGGAAGCCGGCATAGGAGAAGGTCTTCAGGAACGCGACGCCAGAGATCAGTTGGGATTCCTCCAACGAACCGCCGGCAACCTTCTTAATGCCAATCATGTTCAGGGGCAGCAGCTCATCCAGCGAGAGAACAGCTTCCACAACGATTTTGGCAAAGAAATCCTTTTGCTGATGTATCAGCTTGGAAGACATCGCTGTCGCTGCGCATTTCTCGAGCAGTGAACGCTGCTCCTCCTTCGACTGTTTCTCAATGCGCACCGCCATCGAATTGATCTTTTCGATGGAGAGCTGCAGTGCCTTGCGTATGGCTTTGATGATAATACGGGGATGCACTCCCTCCTCCACAAACGGTTTGACCTGCTTGAGAAACTCGCACGCGAGCAGCACAACCGATGTGGTGCCATCGCCTACCTGTGGATCAGATAAGTTTATAAGTCACGTGATTAAAACCAGTTTGTAACGCAATTCTTACCTCGGCATCCTGTGACTTGGCAATGTCCACGAGGGTTTTGGCCGCAGGATGAATGATTTCGAGCAGTTTCATAATGGTGGCACCATCATTCGATATCGTCGCCTTGCCCTGTGCATCCACAATCAGTTTGTCCATGCCGCGCGGGCCCAGTGTGGTGCGAACAGCATCGACAATCGATTGGCAGGCATTGATATTCGATACCAACTGCGGCTTGCCCTGCGACGTGTCGGTGCCTTCCTTCAGGAGCACAATTTGTGGCTGCTACAAATATCCCCAAAAATAAAATAAAAGTGAAAAACGTATAAAATTAGTCAGCGGCTTCTTTGACAGATGACAGTTTTGCGAGAAGCTTCTTTGAAGGTTATGTTTCGAATGCGGCGCATGATGCACAGTTGCATTTCACTACAAACAAACAAAACCAATTTGAACAAACTCTTTATTTTATTGTATTTAATTGGAAAACTATAAACTTTAATTATAATCACGAGGCGCACATGTTTTATATTAACTTCAAATTACGTTTTTCGTAATTAATTCGTGTTTGTTTAGTCTGTGCTGGTTTTGTATTAATTTGCACCCTTACTAACCATATTTAATTGATGGAATTTGCCGTTTCGCGTTAATATTAGCTAAAACAATCAATTTTGGTAGCAGACAGGCGGCAATATGATTTTCTTTCACGTTTTCCGCAATGAGTAAGCGGCAGAGCAGCAGGCTATCGATGGCGTTATCGATTGCATCTCAGTGTTGCAATTAAAACGACTATCGAAAGTTAGTTTCGAAATATCGATCATTCGATTATATAAGGAAAATTCGATAACTAAAGCTGTGGCATATTTATATTTTGCGCGCCAATTTGAAGCTAGCAAGGACCACAATAACAATTAGAAAATTTTCTCATTAATATTAGTTAAATTTAACCAAATGATGTCAAATTCTAAAACGCCTTCTATTTGTTAAATTTCAAGCACCTTTTTTAGTAAAGTATTTGTAATTGTCCCCTTTTTGATGCAAACTTCAAATAGCTGCGTATTTTTGTTAGCTATTTATAATGTTTGGCGATCTTCCTCACGTCGTTGGACACAGATATTCCATTCTAGAATGTGTTGCATGCTTTCAGTTTGTTCCGACCGCTCAACTTGAGTGAGTTGTTCGTTTCGAGCAAAGAGGAGCTATTTAAAGACGTTTTTTTTTATATTATGAACTATGTTCAAATAGTTTCACCTAAATCTAATTCGTTCAAATGGAATTGGAATTTTAGTTGCTTAACGTTTACTATATCGAACCAAATTCGCCAGACAATAATGTCAAATGCGTTCTTATCAAATTAAAGTGAATTGATTACGAAACTGAAACTGTGCAGATATACTTGAATCGACGAAATGTAATGTAATGTATAAAGGAGTAAGTACAGCTAAATGATACATATAACATATTAATAATTATATTCTAGATCTAGATCTATCTATTTTCGATATTTACAAGATTTAAAATTTCTGCTTCAAGAACAATGTGAATATATTTGTCTTAAATTCTTTACACAAACATGATAAAACGAATATATATATTTTTTTGATTTATTGCAAACTGTAATTTTAAATAAGTTCCAATTTCCACGGCACCCCCCAAAATATTTATGTGTGTGTAAAATTGAGACGGTCTAATTGTGTCCATCATTCAGTATGTCGTTAAGTCATTGTCAGAAATTTATGTGTCATTTGTAAAGCTCCAGCTGCTGGCAGCCCGCTCATAATTTGATTCTTTTTATAGGCATCGAAGTGGGGAATGCAGACAGTTTTGTTTTGGTTACGAATGCAGTCAAAACAAATGCTTAAGGTTCAAACAATTTTGCCGCTTCCGACACGATGCGCCTGTTTCCCGGTCAAAAGCTTTCAACACTTTCCCACCACACAGAAAAACGGAGGCAATTGAACCGACACACACACAGTTATAGAATTCATCAATAAATGCCAAAGCTTTCTTTAATTAAATGGCACGAAATGTGAAAAGCACAGAAAAGCTTGAGGCGTCCGTTTAGTCAATCGGTGTCCGACCGAAACGAAAGATCTCCGCTGTCGCTAAGCGAAACGAAACTCGAGCAACTAGAATAGAACGGTTCTGCTTTTAGTAATTTTTAAATTGATATATTAATTGATAAATACTATATGCATATTTCTCAGTAGCAGTAGCTGAAATATTTTATGTATATTGAAAGCTACATGTTATTCGAAAAGACTTGTGTGAAAAGTTCTGAAAAGTGTTCTGCGTAAAAAAAGAACCTCGTTTTTTTTGAGAAACAATTATATTAAAAAGAGATTTCGAGTGCTGCTCTGCATACCAGAAATTGTAGTACGCGCCGCGAAATTTACACATACTGAAAATAACCTTATAATATTTGTATATTGACGTCATTACGGAATACACTGCAAACAAAAAATCGAAACAAGTCCGCAAGTAAATAAACAGTTTTGTATACATTATATTACAAAACTCGTTAGTGGAGTGAGAAAAAGGAAGCGACAGCTGGCAATAAATTTCACAAGTTAATTACAAAGCATGCCAAAGTTTTGTTCTAGTTGATAGACAAGTATATCCAAGGTTTACTAATGTTAATGGTGCGTATATGCGATCTTGAATGAATCAGCGTCTGCACACTTCCATATCTATAGATATGGATATACACTTTAACGATTCATCTTATTTCGAAATCACATTTTCAGCATGTATGCTTATGGCACACGAAATACAACAAAAAAAATGAAGACTCTTTCGAATCGTGCAAATTTTCATCGTAATATTAATTTCATTTTTTTGTATTGTGGTTGGAGTTGGATGTTGTGGGCGAGCTGGAAAGGCAAGGCTTGTGGTGACATCACATGTCGTGTTGCAGCCCAAATAACACTTTATTCATTTGGTCGTGTTTGGGGCCACACTTTTTATTTAATTAAATTAAAACGAAAATGTGAAACATGAGCATTGTAAACTTGCTTTAACAGCGGTCGCATGGAAATTACAGCAGCAATTGTAAAATGAAAACACATCAGAAATAAACCTATTTTTCTTGCATATAAAGAAGTACGGTCAATCAACCAAAGTCAATTATAGTTTCACTGTATTCATTATCAACTTGAACAGAATTTATTAAATAAAATCAAATTCCTATCTCTATATAGTCAGAGCGTACAAGAGTGCATATATATATATATATATATATATATATATATATATATATATAACTGAGAGAGAGAGCGAGATACACGACCTTGATAAAGATGATATTGTGAAAATTTTTGAGAGAATTTGCTCTATGAACTCAAAATAATGATGCCCTCAGCGCGACTGTATCACTCTCAATCCACTATATATATATATAAATATATATATATTCTTACATGCTTAAGCTAAAGCGGATGCATGAAAAATGAAAAGAATTCTTGCCCCAATGGCCCATCATAAATTACAATGTTCATGCGTGTTATTGTTGATAGAGGCCCGCAGGGGGCACCCCCAATTGGTTAGCAGAAGAGAAGCGTAATTATTGACGTCATTGTACTAGATATAAAACTAACTTAGTAAGACTAAGTAGAGCTGATGGATTGCACTCATGCATGTGTGCCACATATTGTTGTTGAAAGCAACGCTGCCACTTGCTGTATAAATCAATAAAAGGGGGAAAAACTTGTTGATAGAATTGAGACACATACAAAATAGCAGCAACAAAAGTGCTATTGAACTGAACGACTGCTGAAGAAGCCTGTCAAATGATCACCAGCACATTTTCAGAACCAGAATTGTTTACATATATGTCTGCTAACTAAACATTTCAATGTAAATTCGAATCTAAACCACAATTAACTATATCAAATTGTCTGATTATACAGTAAAGCCAAATAAATTATACCTAAAGTTTTCATATTTAGCATATAAACTACTATTAAATATAAAAAATGTAAAATTCCGCAGTAGAATCAGAACCTAAATACAATTTTCTTACATTTATCATCTATTTAGATATTTATTATACAATTACCCACTTAATTTCAATATTAAGCTAATTAAGCTTTTCAAATGTTTTACAACACAAACGTTATTACAAAAATTACTTTACAAAATTAAAGTTTTCGACCGTTTACTGTACCAAAATGCTAATTTATTTTACTTCTTTCTTACAGATAAAGCCTAAATGAAAACTCTACGGCTGCGCGATTGATCTTTATAATTATCAATGAATTTGAAATATTTCGAGACTTTCGGAAAGGTCGGACCACACCGTATATGCAGCATATATATTAAACAAAAATAAAAAAAATAATACTACGACGGCTACTTATTTTTTATACATATAAAAAATGGCTGATAATCAACTAAAAACGACCTCTAGCAAAGGGATCAATGAGAAACCCGCACAGATCTTAGTGCCCCACAATGGGGCCGTGCATATGTTGGAGCAACCACAAGTCTCCAGAGAGAAACAATGCTTCCACGTGCACGTGAATGAAGACTGGCAGACACCCGTCTCCAGCAAAAACAAATTGAAACGCAAGAAAAAACTGAGCGCATCGCTCACCTCCGTTGCGGATACCGTTAACCAGGAGAAACGCACACGCATCGAGGGCATACATTTGAACATTAAATGCCGCGCCAAGGATAATACTAACGGCACTGGCGAGACTGCCAACGCGGCTGCCAACACGATTGCAGCAAAGGCGCCAGTAGTCAGACAGAATACCAAGGTCGAACGACCCGTTATAATTGGCGGCGTTAATGTGCTTTCGGTGGCGGCGCCGCAGCGTTTTAAGCGCAAACTCCAGGAGAATGTGGACACAATACAAAAGCTAAACGCACTCGCCGAACAGCTGCGTTTAGAAGTAAATGAGGTATTTGCATAACACATAACATACATAAGTAATAAAATATATATAATATAAGTGTTACTTTAAATAAGTAATTACATAGATTTTATAAAATGTGTTTGTATTTTCTATTTATAGCTAAAGTCCAGCCTGATAACAGAACGAAGCGCTGTGCGCTCTTTAAGGTATGTAGTATTTAAATCAAGACTTGCACTTGCTGTTTTTTTTGCCTTATGCAGAGATAGTAAGCTGTGTCGAGCAACAGTCGATAGCACTCTTCTGATCGATACTTGTGTAATCGATATTTGTAATTTTGGCGCTAATTTGAATTTGAAATTGCAGGGCGCAAAACGATGCCGATAGCCGAAAGTGGCGCAACGATGTGAAGAAACTGCAGCAGGCGCTGGAGTCGACGAAGAAATTTAACTTATCGAGGAAACCCAACGAGCTGGCCGCAGATGCGGTCAATAGCCATGTGGCCGCCGATGGCCTAATCAACTATGAAATCCAAAGACTGACTAATGAAATTGCCGTGCTAAGGGAAGCAAACAAAACCAAAGAAGAGAAGACCCAGGTAAATACAAGTAACATAAATAACTGCATAAACAATTGCGCATGGCATGTGTGTGTAGACCATGTACAGTGATCGCTCGGTAATTAGAACTGCTACAAAATAATATTAAAATTTTTTTTTTTTTTGTAAATTGAAAATGGCATAGATTGAGATATTGAAAAATATAAAAAATTACCCAAAATTTAAATATTCTAACATTTTTTAAGTAAAAAACAAAGTCAAATTTTAATTTTTTGGTCAACTTAAAAATGTTTCTACCATTAAAAATCAATTATATTAAAATATGTAATATAAATTGATAAAATAAGAGAAATGAGTCAAAAATTAAATGTTAAAATGTAAAATATTTCTAGGATTAAAAGATATTGACCAAATAAATAAAAAAAAGAGTAATTCATAAAAAAAGTGGTAAAGTAAGATAATTGATTATGAAAAATGTAGAAAAAGGAGCCCAAATTTTATTCTAATATTATAAGAAAACTGAAAGTATTATTAAATAATACTAGAATAAAAAATTTAATTGAAATTTAAAAAGCAATAAATTCACTTGGCCCATAACTGGTTTTTTGAGCGAAAATATACAGTTGCCGAACAGAGTTTTTAGAAATGTTAAAATAAGAAGCAACTCTAAAACGGAGACGTTCTAATTCTCGAGCGACCTGCGTGTAAGCACATTATGTACACTATATATTATATACATTATATGTATATAAGTAATGTGCGTATATAATTAGTTTTAAGTTTGCATGCTTTGCTCGCTCTTGCGCTTTTTCATGGCCCAGTTATGTGCCAGCAACTCCCATAAGAACACAATGAGAGACAGTGCTATGCCAATGGCCCATAGAAAGAACACGGCGTGAAAGTGCTCTAGTTTGAGTACGACCGGATCATCACTGTTGCTGCCATGCCGACGATGATTTTGCACCTTGGTGCCGGCCTTGATAAATGCCGTGTTCATAAAGCGATTCCAATAGATCTGAAATCCGAACTCATGTGAACCACGAATCAGGGTGTTAAAATAGCCCAAGTAGGGTGAACCATAGGGCACAATGTAGACAGCATGGAATGGCACAAGACAGCTGCTCATCAGATGGAATTGTGGTTGGCCCAGACGCATATGCTTTCGTGTATTCACCTGGAATGCGGCACTGTCATAAGTATCCAGATAGGCAACACTGCGATCATTGCTATCGAAAGCTTTAGAGAATTGCGCGTCCGACACTGGTTGAATAAGCTGCTCGATTTTCGCCAGGAGCGGATAATCCGTGTTCAGGAAGTGTTTGATGTAAAACATGTGTTGGTTTCGAATGAGTATTTTGTAGGAGGAAGCTGCGAGCACGCTGAGATCATTGATATCCGGCTGGGATTTGCGATCGATCAGCATGCTGGTCAGATTGCCACGAAAAGCGCTACTAATCAGCGTGCCAAAATACAACCAGAACATGAGGAACCAGCGCACCGAACTCTGCCGCGGCACATGGGCCATCGGGTGGCCAAATGTGCAACAGAACATATCCAAAGCCAAGCAGCTCGGCTGCCGCCTATAAATTGCCCGGCAAAACACATAGGCGAGGAGCAAACTGAATACGATTGATAGCCAAACCAGGACGCCAAATGAGCGAAAAATGTTCCAGAAGAGCAACTTGTCCAATGCCTTGGGAACAATCACGCACAGATCATTGCGATTGTGGGCGATAGTCGCCTCGATGCGATTCTTGAATAAATAAGGCACCAGAAAGCGTAAATTCATGCTGATATCATCGAATTCATTCCATATCTCCGGGTTACATGCACCATAGATTTGAGTTTTCACATAGGACATCGGTCGTGTGATAATCCTTGTGGCATTTAAGCTTTTCGCTATATACCAGGAGAGTATACCGTCTGTGCCCCAAATTTGGCCAGGCTGCCCGTAAATCACCCTCATATTATCGTTAAAGAGGCACATCCTCAATGGTTTGCGATGCATGTTGGGTAACTTTCTGGAGAAAAGCTGTGGCAGCGTTGCTACCTCCCCCTGCTCGAGGGGCACCGGTTGCAAAAAGTCATTCGTGAACGGATTGTAGCGATAGACATGCAAACGATCATGGCGCCAGTAGATGATGACCACATTCAGCAGCCAGATGGTCCAAAACTGACGAAAGCTTGCACGCATCCAGCTCATCGATAGCTTCTCCGCATCCTGCACGAGCAGTAGGATATGGGATAAGTGCTTATTGGCTGATTTCTTGTTGAGCAACGATAATCTTAACGGCTGCGAAATGTCCTTTATTATCATTACCATGTACATAAGTATGCCATCATCCTTTATAGTCTGCAGCGGCGTGAATTGTTTCCTGTGGACACAGAAATTTTCATTGGATTTTTGAATTACAATTTGTGAAAAAGGCAGAGCAAATACGGAAACGGAAGATTTTTGTTAAAAGCAATATTGACTTTTTCATTTGTATTATTAAATAAATAAAACGAATGATATTAATTGAATGAAAACCCAATTGATTTTACGTAAATTAATATTTGCGAAAACTTTAAAGTCAACGAAATTGTGCGTAAATTGGAGCAGCTAAATACGGAAACTGCTAAACTGTTAATAACGAAACTGTTAATAACGGAAACGGAAAAGTTTTGCGTAAATTGGAGCACGCGATTGCAGCTGGCCCACCTGATTGATATGTAGGATATGTTGCAGTTGGTCACCTGACGCAGTATTTCACCGCAATTATCTTGCGTCGGTTGATTCTCAAAGTAAACGAAGAGCACTTTGATTCGAGCAAGACACACGATCTTGCTAACCTCCACCATGAGGGAATTCTGCTGGATGTTAGCCGCGGGCAAAATGACCTGATTCTCAGCGCTCAAAAGCTGGATTCCGGCTAGGAGCTGGAACAAAGTGCACCAAACGAATGCAGGTGCCATCGTTGTGAACTACTATAACAAATTCTCGAACAGACCTTTGTTTTTATAGCGCCCAGGACTAATTTCATTAATGCTTAACCTTATCTGACAGGGCGACAAATATTGTTTTTATTTTATTTGTGAGTTGCTTTCTGTTTTTGTTATGTGTCGCGTTTGGTTAATGGAAATGCAGCTAAGTGCAACCACTAACAGCATGTCAAAATGCTTACTTTGCTGCCCCTAATTTTGTTGTTGATGTTTCATAATGTTGATGTAATTAGAGCTACTTAATGATGGTGATGATGATGATGATGGTTTCTTGCAGATCATTGGGCAGGCTGATAGACGCAAGGCAGCTGATATGCGCCAATTGAAAACTGTATATGAAAACCGATTGACTCAGATACAAAAGTCAGCCAAAATTGAAATAACACGTTTGGTAAGTTACGCACAGTTGACGACGCGTGAGGAACCCAACTTGAAGCCGTTGTAGAAGCGGACGGGCAACTTTTTTATAGTACTCATATATCTCTATATATATATATATTTTTTAATTTTTACCCATACACATGTTTGTACTTTGTATGCGTCGATGTGGGTCTTGATGTTAAATATACATATCTATATATATATATACGTATCTTTAACTTGTACATGCATTTTTGCTTGTTTCTTTTTATTGCAGCTAGAGGAAATCAAAACCAAAGAACGTAATATAGGACAACTAAAGAAGGATTTGCAGACACTGCAAAATGGCAAGAAGCAAACTGAAGCCAAAACGAAACCCAAAACGAACGAATCAAGCCAAAAGCTTAAGAAGCCCATTACGAAAACACAAACAGACACAATACCAATAATTACAATAGCCACAAGAGCTAAAAACGAAACAGACATAAAAGATATACTACAACTGAACCCCCCACACCCGGCTCAAGTTACAACTGAGGTGAGTTTTGAATGAATGCAGTAATTATTGTAGGGTTGCCTCCCTTCGTTCAGCTTCGTTGCCATCTTCATTTTAAAAAGGGTGTGAAACACAACTTTGTTTCAGATTCGAAAGATTAGCTTTAATTATCATAATTAAACTGGGTTGGTTTCTATCGTTTGGATAAAATTACAAAATATCACAATTGTGTGTTATGTGATTTATAAAAATTTAAATAAAAATTAAGCCTAAAGTTCGACTTCCAATTAAGTGAAATTCAGTTATTTAATTAATACTTACATTAAAACAGCTTTGAAAATTATACAATTTTAACCAATATTAAATATTAATAAGTAATATTTTTAATTTGGCCCTCTAAGTAGTTGAGTACAATTTTAAATTTCTTAATTGCAAACTACTAATTGACCTTAAAACTAGGCTAAATCTGTTTTAACTACATTTTTAATGCAAACTTAATTTTGAATGGCCGCTTAAGCCAAGTGTCATTTGGAACTGTTCAAGTTTAGTCCAGAGGCACTTGAACTTGTCCCAGCTAAAGTACGAAAAAAAAACACTTTCAACACAGGTTAAATGTTAAGCGCTTTGCAAGATCTATCTCTAGATAAATGCATGAAGACATACACACACACACACAAGCACACACATGCATACATGCATATTTATCTGCAATTGTATGTGTATTAGAGTTTTTGCTTCTTCTTCTTCTGCTGTCGCTGGCAGCTGCTGCTGTTATGCGCGATTGGCATGATCTATGATATAATTTTGCGTTAGTTATGAGAACGGCCAGCGACAACAATCGCCGACTTGCGATAAAAACCTGCTGCTACGCGACTGAAACGTGAGACAACGAGGCATAAACACAGAAGACGCCGATAAAAGACAGCATCAAAAAAAAAACAAAAAAAAAACTCAACGATAAACACTGCTGCAGGCAACTGCAGCACAAGTGTTGCAAGTTGATTGAGCAGAGTCAGAGGGACAGTAAGAAAGAGAGCGAAGAGAGAGAGAGAGAGAGAGAGTAACGAGAGCGGACGCGCACACAAAAAGCCGGTTTTGCACAGACGCACGCATACAGAAGCGCATGAAACGCGTACAAGCCTCATATACCACCACAGCCGCAGAGCACTCACTCGCACACACACACTCACACTCACTTTCTCTTACCTGGCTGCGAGAGAGTGAAGAGTGAAGAGCGCTCAGTTCGCATGAATGAGGGTCTCCTAAGCCGAAATAGCAAGCGACGCGTCAGGTTGAGTTCAGTTTCAATTCAGTTCGCAGGCAGACATCGCAGGTGCGCATGGCCCGTTAACAGTGCGTCCAGTGGAGTTGTCGTTTTCCGTTCGTTTTGTTTTTCGTTCGTTTTGTCGCCTGCCAAGTGTCAAGTGTACGCAGTTTGGGGGCAGCTAAAAATATAATAATAATTAAAATGCACAAACATGCAAAGTAAATGAAGTCAAAAATGTACAAGCAAAAAAAGAACGTTTTTACACTCAACCTAATAAGTTGAGTTCAAAACGTGTGCTTATAATTAGGTGAAATTTGTTGGCCTTTTCAAAGTGCCAGAAATGTGAAAGAGTAAACCAAGTGCATTGTGTGTGTGTGTGCCCAAATCGACCACAACTAAAGAAAAACACCTTTTGTTCATCAATGGATACATGCCACATATATACAACAATCGCCGGAGTTGTTGTTGTTATTGTTATTTTTATTGTTGTGGTACAAAGGCAACAAACAAAAAACATTGTACATATTTACAGTGTGTCTTTCACTTTTCCCTATTGTTTTGCAAAACTGTTAAGTTTAACGCACCGTATGCATTGCGAGAGGGGGTGGAGGAAATTTGCTCATAATTTTACAAAATTCGCAGCTAAGATTAGCTTGCAACAACAATAAACAGCAACAATAGAAATGCCATTTGAATTGAAATTAATTTTTCCATGAGTCGATCCGTTCCGTTTCGTTCCACTTATTGAATTCAATTTTACAGTTCATTAATCTCGCCCGCCTTTAATTGTTTGTCTTATTTTATGTTATCGATATGCAAAGTAATCCAAATTGTGCGTTAAGCCTATCGAAGCAGAGCGAAGCTTGCAATTTAAATTTTTATTAACTGTTTCGCAGATCTTTTTAGCATTTAGTATGGCGACAGCCATTCAGCGAGATTAACCATTTGCATACGCCAAGTGCAGTCGACAACAACAACAACAACTGATGTCGTTTAACAACAACAGCTAACAGCATCATCAATAAATAAAAGTGTGTTTGTGGGGAGTGTGTTCCTCTGTGTGTGTGTGCACAACACCAATTGGGGTCAGTGAAAATCTTTTTAAATGTTAACGCTATTTTAAATACGATATCTACATAGTCATAGACACACACACAAGCATCACATACATCGTGGCTGCAAAATTTTTAGCCATCTTCATCTTCATCATCGCCAAACGACAGTAAAAGCGTAGCCTCCCAAATATAATCATCATGCAGATGATCATGTTGATGATGATGTTGCTAAAACAAAATAAAAAAAAGGCCAGTAGTGTTCCAAGTTTCCAATATGCAAAGTAACCAACAACGAACATACAACACACAACAAACTAGAAAATAAACGGGGTGTGTGAAATGTGAATCATATGCAAATCGCTTTTTCATCTTTATGATTTTTATTATTTGTATTTTGATTTTTGGCAAATTTGTGTTTTATTCATAGTGCGGTGAAAACTAATTTTTGAGAGACAATGTCATTTGATTAGCATTAATAAACAAATCAATTCAACAATGGATTACTACTACGACTGTCGAGACGTGAAGGTAAATGAAATCCAAAATTCAAATTTATTCTGCAAGTGTGAAACGCCGAAACGCATAGAAATAGTACTCACATCTAATAGTTAATAACTATTGTTGTTGTCGTCATTATAGTTTGTCGAGAACAATCCTAACTCATGACTACAATCGCATTGTGGTTGACATTACTCATTCATTCATTCATTCGTTAATTTATTCATTCTCATTACGCATACAATGGATATGTGTATTTAATTAAGTGACGTGTAATGAAAATACTTTTCGGTTTGGTTTATAACTTGAAAATCTATTTTTATCGTTTCTTTGCCAATTCCCGACTCTCTTTCTCCCGCTTTTATTTTATATCCAATTCAAATATATAATAAACTTTTCTATTTGGCAAACATTAAAATGCTGCTTTACAAATTTGTCGTTCTTTAAAAGTCTTACGATTTCTTTATATATTTATACCCAGCAACTATTATAAAAGGCCCAAAGTATTTAAAAGCAGATAGCGTATTCGACCAAATATTATATATATATTATTGATCAACAGTCGAATCGATATATATTTTTCCCTCTGTATGCGGCTCTTGGAATATAAGTTTTTGTCTACGCTTTTGATAAACAATTTTGCTTTTGAAAAGCAGAGAATAATTAATAATAAACTGCATACATTTCATCAAGATCCGATAAAAATAAACGATAAAAAACTTCCAAATTATAGTCCAAATTCAAATTCAAATTTAAAGCAGAGCATTTAAACGCTTTATTTTGAGTGTGCAAAACTTTTAAAGAGAAATTGAGCAATAAAAATTGAATATATTAGGGGTATATCGCAGTCGAGCTCATTCGATTACAGCATTCTTACTTTGAAAGCATTCATCATGTTCCAATTTGTGATATACACTTTCAAATGTTGTAAAACTATAATTTGCCTTTCTTTACAATTTTTCTGACTTTTATTTTTATAAATATATTTCTATTTGTGCCTTTTATTATATTTCATGTATATTATTTCTTTTATGGATCCCATGGTTAAATTGTGGGTTTTTCTTATAATTAATCAACTATATTCACCTAGTTCCAATTATGGCATTTGCTTTTTCCTATTTTAAAACTTTTGAATCGATATCAGAAAAGTTGGCAAAGAATTAGCCATACTTGAATTGTAACCTTAAGATTGGCATCATAAATTATATTTTCCATGGTCACTTATTCCCCTATAAACATAATTTATACACCTTATTGTGTTAACTTAATTCGTTTTCAGCACAATTTTGTGCCATGCAATGCTTGTATCAATATTGACTTTGATTGGTAACCCACTTTTTTGAATTATTTTTACATTTTTTGCGTATTTTTTTTCGACACTCTATGCAAGACAAACAGCATCATTTGTCCAAGTTGTGATGAGTTTGTGTTTGGAAAAATTTGTAACAAACTCATCAACTTGTGCAATGAATCATTTCAACCTAAATGAGGAGCTGTGGTGATTATTTATTTATTTATCAGTGTTTATATTTAATTTGAAAAGCTTGCCTTATGATTATGTGATTAATAACATTTCGGTGTAATAGGAAATATTGAAAGCTGTCGATGATTATATGTTGCATAGGAAAGGCAGACAGATAGGCTGACAGAGAGGCGGGCAGACTGATTTAACCACCGGAATTAAACAAAGATACACGCATATTCGGACTTATCAAGACGAATTAATTGATGAACATGTCAACAATATATACCTCATACATTCATTTGTTCAATTAGCTTGTTAAAGGCGATATACTCATTTTTTTTGTTTTAATTTTATATCCTATCGCGATTGGGTGGAAACTGATAAACAATATAATTCATTAGCGCATAAAAAACTTTCGCTTTCGCAAGATCAAATCAAAGCATTGCCTCTTTTTCTCTGTCTGTCTGAATGATTTTTTTGCTGGTGCAGACAAACCTGTCTTACAATGCCAAATGTAAATATATACATAAAAAAGACTAATCTTGTGGTGGTTGTATGCATAAGTCCATATATATTTGGATATAAAGCATCGCTGGCTGCGACTGCAACTGCAACAACTCTCTTGACACGTAATCGTGCAACGGGAGGGAATCGAACCCGGAACGCAACTTCACCCAAAAACTGCAGTCGATCGAGTGAAACCTGTCCGCTGTGGCAGAAAGGAAAATCATTTCACACAAACAATCACCGCAAACGTCGCCGACGGCCTCTGGCAGTGTTTTCTAGTTGTTGTTTCTTGTTATTTGTGTATTTTGTGCCTGTGGCTTGTGCAAACACAACTGACGTCGCAACACAAAAACAACAACAACAACAACAACAACAACAAGCAAACTTCAAGTCACAAACCAACCACAACACCAAACAACACTTGTGCATTGAAAACCTGTGCGAGACTATATAGCACATCAAGTTGGAACTTGTCGACAGATTTACACACAATCGTTTGAAATTTAGCTGGCGGCAGCAACTGCTTCAACTGCTTCAACTGCTTCAACTGCTTCAATGCTTGCAACGCGTTGCAAACGCACACTGCACCAAATATTGTATGGGGCACAGTCTTGGTTATTTAGCCAATTATAACATTTATAGAATGAAATGTGCTATTAATAACCAGTTCTTGGACAAAACAGCTAAGGTTGTAGACGGCTTGCCTTACATAAAGTTTTCAAATTTCTCTTTCATTAATTTTTGAAATATTCGTAACTAACTCGTCTAAACAAAAGTATCAAAGTCTTCTCTTAATCTTGAAAATTTTTCAAGAAAATGTGACTTGCAAAGTTTTTGGAATTTATTTTACCTTTTTCCTTACATGAAATAAATGTTTTGCAGTATTCACAAAATATTTCTATTACTCCAATTTGTGCAATTTATATTTTTGTTCTACTAATTCTGGAATTAAAACCAAATAAAATTTATAATTTTAATTCAAATTGAATCAATAAATATAAAAGAAAGAATATATCAATATGATCAATTGTATATTTAATTCCGATATATATTACAGAAAAAGCGCTTCTAAAAGTATTTTTTTCGATAGCATTTTATACAAAATCATAAAACAATTTGCACAATCTAAACAATATTTTTTCTTTTGAGTACCTATTTAAAACCCATTCTAAACCAATTTGTTAACAGCTTAAAACAAATTTTTTCCTTATGTATATTTTTTTTTTTCCAATTTGATCCTTTTTTAAATTTGTTTGACTTTTGAGAACATATCGTAAAACCATTGTAAGCCAATTTAAATCTGGCTAGTTAACTTGAAGTTTGTTGCACTGTGCATCGATGCATTTAGCGCAATCTGCATGTGGCCATCAATATCGTCATCATCAGCAACGAGGCCTGAGGCCTGAGGCCTGCTTGAAGCATCACTGGACAAAGATAGAGTAATCAAATATGTCTGTCTGTCAGTAAGTCAGTCCGTTAGTCCGTCAGTCTGTCCCAGTCCAAGCAGTTGCTTAATTTGCGCGGCACGTTGATTCGATTGGTGGGTTCGTTAAGTTGCGCCGTTACGCAAAATGTTCTTTTGGAATTGATTCAAGAAATTACCATAACGGTTAACAGTTCAAATCGCGTCAGTCGCCGCCGCCAGAGCGACGTGCTGGCATTCCAACCACGACTTCCATTTGTTTAAAGTTGGGTCTTGGGCCCTGCTTAACTATGCACACTGCTCAATTGTGAAACGATACGAAACGATATATATATATATATATATATATATATATATATATATATATATAGATGTGTATATGTAAGACGATTGGTCATTGCACTGCAAACATTTTGTGGTTGTTGCGGTGTGTATGCTTTTGGGTGTAGCCCACCTCATTTCACAATTGATTTATGATTTCACTGGCGCACACCTATTTGCATTATGTTTGTATGTATGTTTGCGTCCAATTGAATGTAACAAATTAGCATAATGGCTTTCTGCCAATATATGCGTATAACATGACCATAATCGGTGTTATATAAAAATCAATTTGACATGAAAGTGAGAGACACATGTATGAAAATTGATATGGAAAATGGGCGTGTTCGATTCGAAAGTGATTTCGACTCTTTATTTCTTCATATTTTTTTTGCTTTGTTTTTATATTTAGTTGTATTATTTTTTGATTAGTTTTGTGGGTTCAATTAGCCTGTCCAGCCAATTGTGCAGGGGGTAAGAGGTGGAATTGGGGTAGTCGAGGCAACAATATGGTTCGTGACCGTGAAATTCGTGACATGCTGCACAGATAAACAGTGAATAATGGCGTGAATGTAACCAAATGTTTGAGTGTTTGTATTTGAGTGTCTAAAACTTGCGTGTAGCTGGTGATTTAAAGAAATCACGATATACATATATAATTATATGTGTATCTATTGATATATACATGCAGCATACAACTGTAAAAGACATCTATCAAATTTTTAGCACACTGTGGCAAATTGGTCAATTTGAAAAAGCAAATAAGACAAAAAATAAGATATGCAATTATTTACAGATAAAATTGTGGCTTGTCAAAAAGTATTACAGGCAGATAAAAATTTGCTTGAATAAATAACCTATTTCTATCTTTTGGGTACAATTTTAAAAGAATATGAGAAATATTTGTAAAATGCAGAAAAGCGTAAATTTACAAATATTTTCTATTATTAAGAAATTCATTTGTAAAAAGTAAAAATTTGTTTTAATTCATACTTTTTATTAATTCTGTAATACAGAAACCAGAATCGAGGTATGGTGGCTCGGCTTTTATATTGAAGATCTCCAACAACTTACATAGGAACGAACACCCTAGAAAATATATATATATTTTCTAAATTTTATAAAAATCCACCCTAAAAATGTATATAGGCAAATTCTGGCTTTTAGAAAGCCACAAAAATAAATTTTAAAGTTGTATATTTTGAATTAATGACTGTCTACACATTGGAGCCAATAGTATTGCTATAAAATTAGGCCGATTTTTTTCTGAGTGTATGCATGTGTAATTAACGAGTGCTTTTGACTTTTGAGATTTAAGCAGATGAAATCAAATTTAATGCAATATTTAATTAAAAATGTGTAAAGATTAGTAAGGTAAACATTTAGGTGCTTAAACACAATTAGTTCTATACCCAATCCCTTGTGGCACAGCAAATGACTCTTGTGGGCCACCTATTTTTTTTTTGTCTACTTTTTATGTTGTTAGCCACAACAATGCAGAGCATAACAATAAGTTGTAGATGTGTGTGCTTTGGTGTGTGCTTTGGACGACAATGGTTCTATGGATATTGTTCTTTGGGGTCAATAGCCTTTGGATACGTTCAAATGTTATATATCAAGTTAAGAATGAATTGGCAATTTCTCGGCATTTTATGGCGGGCGAGAAATCAAGTCATAACTGTAGATGCTGACAGCGAGGCGTTTGTTACCACTTGTTGCAGGCTGCTTGTTAACAACAGAGGCAACAAGTTGAGAAGACGACGAGATGGCCAAGACGGCGTTTTTTAAATTAAATGAATTGCCGAAAAGATGCTTATGAACGCAATTTTTCACATTTATTTCTTATAGATAACCCAACTCAAGAATATTGAGCTAATCAACAATACGAAGAATGTGCATAGATCAACGCTTGAAATGCGTACACCAAAAGCAACAAAGCAACTACAACAACAACAACAACAACAACATATGAGTCATGAACAAATCATGACAGGAGAAGAGGGCACAGAAGCAACAACAACAACGGCAACAGCAACAACATGGATGGAAACGCTGCTCACAAGCAGCGCAGCCACCTCAAAGCCAACAACAAGGGAATACAGAACAAAGGTGAGTAATACTCAAACATTTTATAAATGTTAACATAAATAAAAAATCATGTTTTAAATTCAGTATTTGTCTAAAAGCCACTTAATATTCAAAAAGTCATTTTGAGAATTCGTTTGGTTTTGACAAGGTTTTAACTCTCATGGAGCAATTCGTATAGGGCAGGATCTGATCCTTAAACCAATTGTCGCTATGGGAACTATATAGTATACATTTTAAAGAAAAACTTCCGAGTCTATAATATATAAATATAAATATAATATAAATATATATATAAATGTATCAATTCTTTATCAGAATTACATGTCCTTGTTTCATGCTAATAGCTCGGCATAAATTTTAAAAAAGATAATGTGATCTATTTTAATTTAGGAAAATTAATAAATCCAATTATTTTTTTTTAGTTTTAGTTTTTTAGTTTTTATTTTTTTTTTGTTAAAAAAATAAATATCGATTATGATATTTGTCAGTTTTCTATTTACTTGTATTGTTATTGTTATATGATTTTTGTTAAGTTACAAAATAAAATGGATAACTAATTAATACTTTTTTTCTCTGCAGGACCACAGCTCGGATTCAGACTCGGCGCTGTCGTCAGCGCCGCCATCAATAAGTCCACAGCCACCGTCCAGTGGCGCAGACAGTGGCGTCATGTGGCAAGCAGTAAGTGCCGCAAGCAGACTCAATCAACTTGTATCTATGTGTGCGAATTGTATCTATTAAATATGAACAACTTACAGCTGCAGGACATGGACAAGTTGCAGAAGGAAGTGGAAATCTTTCATAAGGAAAACGAGCGGCTGCAAAGCGAACTGCAGCTGATGAAACAGGAACTGATCGCGGCAGAAAAAGGGGCGCTCTCTGCGAACAGCAACAACAACACACACATCAATAAATTGATGCAGCGCATCAAGGATATGGAGGAGCAGCAAATGCAGCTAAACAGCGAGGCCAATGAGCTGAGGGAACAGAACGAACTGCTCGAGTTTCGCATACTCGAGCTGGAGGATGACAAGGTGAAGAGAAATTGAGATTGAGTTGAAGATTAAGACTGAACGTAAAAGCAAAACAACAAATGAGACAGACTCACTCAAAAGCCAGTTTGCGAAAGCACTCAAAAGAGCAGCTCGAGTTTATGAATGAATTGAGTGAAAAGTGAGTGACTGTGTGTGTGTGTGTGTGTGTGTGTGTGTTTGTGTGTGTGTTTTGGTATTTGTTTGTGTGTCAGCTGCTTGAGCTGCTTGCTTCGTGCCTAACAATGGTTTAGTTTTGTTTGGCATCTTAGCCAGTGCGGAAATTGTTTTGATTAACGGACAACGGTAATAGCGAATTAAAAAAAGTAATAAATTTACTGGAGTTATTTTTTTTTACTAGAGCAAACAATTTTACAATTATCAGCATTAAATTCATTATTGTTATATATGTGTTTTGTTGTTGGTCGATATTCCATA
Organism: Drosophila demipolita; assembly: GCA_035042405.1. Classification (NCBI taxonomy): domain Eukaryota; kingdom Metazoa; phylum Arthropoda; class Insecta; order Diptera; family Drosophilidae; genus Drosophila; species Drosophila demipolita. Next base: position 3,278,617 of record JAWNLI010000349.1, on the reverse strand, counting down.
AACATAAACAACAAGTGCTGTAATTATTAAGTGCCTATTAGGCCAAGTGCTGACCAAATTAGTGATCGACTGCCATATATGTATGTAGTATATATATTCATATTTAACTTACGTTATAAGTCAGACTAATCTATAATTTTACAAAAGAATCTTGAAAAGCCCACAGCTTTTGTGTGGACATTTGTCTTAGCTTCTTAGCTGCTTCTGGCCAAATTCAAACGCTATTTTGAATTTTTAGTCATATAGGGGTATCGGCTCTTTAGAAGTGCCTCTGGTCTTATATAGTTTCAATATTACCCACACCTTTTTCCATTGTGTCTGTTTTGGTACGTTTAGTTTTTAGAGCCGAACGCTAAAGCAGCAAAGTCGTTCAGCTTGAAAATCTAATTCATTCGCTTAATTGCAATGCTCAAAAGTAATTACTGTATATATACATATAAATATATATATATATATATATATGTATAGAAGGAGGCTTGCCTACCAAGTGAAAATAATTTGAGAAGCATCGTTAGTCAGTGGTGCATTAAGCGAATGCTAATCGCAGCATTTGCTCGCATTACATTTTCTTAAAACAATATTTTAATTGCAGTTTATTTGTAACTTGCTTGTGTAAAACTCATTTATATTTGTGTTAAGCATTTATTTTATTATTTATATTACTTATTGAAGGGACTATTTGCATTTACAAGTTTAGCTGCACCAAAATATAATCCATTTTGAATATATTAATTTTTGTAGACTCCTTAATATCGCAAGAAAATGTTTTCATAAATTTATTTCATGTTTCTAATACACTAGTAAAATAATAATATATTTGCAGAATTTCGATAATTATTAAGAAATAATTTTCAGAAAAATAGGGAGGAAGGCTTACTCTCTAGTAGAAACTTTTTCTTATATATAAAAATGATTTTAAAAATTAAGACATTTTTTTTAAATTCAGTTAATTTGTGTTTCTGAGGGTATTGTCCTTATAATTCTCTATGTAGGTCTTAGTTTTGAAAGTAGTTCAACATAATAATTAGGAGGGTACAAATATTGCAAAATTTCTATATAAAAATGCATATATATAATATGTATATATATAAATATAAATTTTAGCAAGCATTATCTTAAACTGCAAAGCAGCTGTCCAAACAAATATTTTATAGACATTCAACTAGGCAAACCAGATATTGTACATATAGGTATTCTCATAAGTATGCATATGAAACTAGAGGACCAGGTGTTCATTGTGAGCTCCAAACACTCCTTTTCACTCCAGATGACTCACTCGAGTCCACATATCTGTATATGTATGTCTGTATCTATGTATTACATATACATATAAATACCTATAATAGGCCATGTGCTTATTCCTACAAACGCCCACCTGAAAACTATCAATTTATCATCACCAAAATTTAAGTGCATCGCCCAAATTAATATAAATAAATAAATTATTTTTGCTTTGTTATAAATTTGAGAAAGAAAAAATTGTCTTAATAGGAACTAGTGCTTAAACTACAAATTATATAAAATATAATAATGCGTATTTATCATCATTATCGCAAAAGAAGGAAATAATTACTTATTGATTTTCCGCATTTATTTTTACTTTGTTATACTGTTCAAAGAAGGTAATATATGGATTCAAGAGGAGGCTGCAATAGTTAAACTGGGCTTTCGAGTGGTTAATCTAAAAAGATATTTACGTATTTATGTTTTTTATGTTCTAATAAACAATAATACTATTTCAGCTTTTGCTATTCATATTTATTTATGTGTTTTTGTAAGTTTGCTATATTTTTAACAATTCACTTCCCCCAGATGGATGGCACCTGTGAGGATCACTGCCAGCGTTTAGAAAATATGCTGCGAAAGAGCGCCCAGCAATTGGAGGACAAGGACAAACGTTGCCTGCAACAGTTGCTGCTGTGCGTGCAACAGCTCGATCTGGATGCGATGGCCGAACAGGATAGCTGGCAGTCAACGGTATATATATAATATATAATAGTACTGCTATTAACTTTAAAAAGGACAAGACTGAGTTTTAAAGACTTTCGGTAAAAATTGTACCAGTTAAAAAAAATTGTAGAAAAACATTTATTGTCATTAATTGCTATAAAGAATTTATAAAGGTATAAAAAATTGAAATTGTTCAAACCAAAAGTTTGTGTTTTGCAAAAAATAAGTAGTTGTATCCAATTTACTAGAGAATATTGATTCGACGAGGAGATATTTAAGGCGCAAGGGGAACATATATAAAGTTGCCCCAATTATAGTTCCACAAAGAGAAATTGATAAATATTTAATTTAATTTATTATTTGCAATTCTGAACTGCCAATTCACTTGCACAGCGATTAAAAATTGTATTTCTAGAATTTTAGGGATTTCCTATAATGGAGTCCGATTAAAGCATTAATCATCATATTTGCATGGACTACTTAATGTCATTATAACACTTTTCTATAGGAGTTTATAAACATTTTTTGTTTTATGTATTATAATACAATTTATACATACAACTTTTTTAAAAGGCAATAATTAAGAATATTTATTTGCTGTTTCATTTTCATTTTGAAAATATGATTAAATATGCTTAAAAAAGGAAATAACTATTTAGCAACTAAATATGTAAACAAATAGGGCTAAAATCATATAAAATTGGTATATATTTATGTATATACATATATATACCTGTTTAAATCAGTTACGCATAGTTTGAAAGATTTTTACATCAACAAGATTTACATTTAAAGTGTAGGAAAAAAAAACACAAATTTTTGTATAATAAACACAAAACGTGAAATTTAAGTGTTTCTCCCACTTTGTTATTTATGTTGCAACTTGTAATTTGCAGACGAGATCGGAGCCACGGGCGAGACATAGTCGGATTGTAGCCACCGTGCAGCCGTACAGCAACAGTGCCACGCCCAGTGCACCAACAACGCCCAGCAAGCGACCAGGCAGCGGCAGCAACAACAACTCGTGGCTCAACTGCAGCCTGAGCGAGAGCGGCGTCTTTGTCGAGTGCGACACGTCGGAAACGGATGTGGGAATACCCCATCCTCATCTGCAGTACTATCAGGAGCGACTGATTCAGCTGGAGGGCAAGTTGCTCGTCTACGAGAGCAGCGGCGAGACGCAAGCGAAGCATTTGGCGGAGCGATTGCAGCGGGAACTGCAGCTGAACAAGCAGGTGAAGGAACTGATCGAACGGGTCGAGCAGCTGGTGGAGCAGAACGCCCAGCTGGACGAGGCCAAGTGTGAGTTCGAGGAGGCCGAGAACGATACCCGGCTCCATCTGCAGCGCAACGAGGAGGAGCTGGAGATACTGCGACAGCGCAACGTTGAGCTCGAGTTCAGCAAGGACGCTCTGGGCGCCAAGTATCGGGATTGCCGGGCCGAGTGCCTGATATTGCGCGAGGATCTGGGCGCTGCCGAGACGCAGCTGGAACATCTGCGTACGGAGCGAAAGTTGGCCAAGCAGCAGCTGGAACACTTGCGACAATCCCTGCCATTACTCCTAATCTGCCGCCTGCTGTCCCTGGCCAGAGCCAGCGCCACAACAAGTATGGGCAACGAGCAATCGACGCCTCGCAGCCCAGCCGGCGGCTGCAAACCAAGCCCGGCACATTGCAAGCCACGGATCAACAACTGTGAGACTCGGGATCCTGGTGCGCTGCGTGAGATTAACTATCTGAAGGAGGAGGTAAAGACTTTGCGTTGCTCCCTCAAGGAGATCAACTCGCGGCATTACGAGGCGATGGAAACGGCCGACTCACACTGGGTGGACCTGGAGCGGGAGTACAAGCAGCGCGAGGAGGCGTGTCGCACCAAAGAGGTGTGCCTCAAGCAGAAGATCAGCAAGCTGCAGGATTGCCTGCGCGATGATTCGCGTGCCGCTGCCGAGAAGATCCAGCAGCTGGAGGAGACTGAGCAGGGCCTAAAAACGTGCCTGGTCCGCCTAACCAAAGAGCATCGCGATCTAATTGAACAGAACCGTGCGCTGGAGAAGGAGGTGGAAACTCGCGCGGCGTCGGAGCGTTTGGCCACCGAGCAACTGCAGCCGCTAACCGAGGAGCTGGAGAATGAGAAGCGACGCAGCCAGACACTGATGGATGATCTCAGCTTTGCCAAGAAATTGCAGCAGAGCATGGAGGAGCAGCTAAAAGCGGAAACGGATTGTCTGCGCCAGCAGATCTATGACCTGAAGAAGGTGCTCCTGCACACCGAGGTCACGAACGGTGAACTCAAAGAGGAGGTGGGCACCCTGGAGGCCAAGATCGCCGAGATGGAGCAACAGCTGCGGGCGTTCGAGGAGCGGGCCTGTTGCCTGGAGGATGAGCTGCGGACCAAAGACGAACAGTGCCAGCGGCTCGAGCGAAAACTGGGCGTCTGCCCCGAGGGCTTCAGCCTGGCCGACGAGCTCTTTGACACGCCGGAGAAGCGTGCCAAGCTGGATGAAATCCAGAATCTTAAAGCGGCCAGTCAAGGCCTGGGCTGTGCCCTAAGGGATATAGAGGTGGGTTTCCATAACTATGCCTTGTATACATCTTGTCAAGCTTCGTTTTCCACTTACAGCGGCGCGAACGTGAGCTGCCCACGCACAAGGACTTCCAGACCATAGCCTGTAGTGTCAAACAGCTGGCGGACACCATACTCGCCGCCCAGAACCCAACGGTGAGTGAATGTGAATGCGAGGCCGCCAAGATGCGGGCACCAACCATTTGCAAGAACAGTGAAGAACAGGAGACTGGTTCTGAGGCAGAGGGTGCTCAGAAAGAGGGTGCTAAGGTAACGGACAGTCCCAAAGAAGTGGATAGTCCTAAGAAATCGAGTAGTCCTAAAAAAGCAAGCAGTCCTCGGGGAACGGGCAGTCCTAAGAAAGCGGGTAGTCCCTGGGGATCAGGCAGTCCAAGGGGATCGGGCAGTTCTAAGAAAGCGGGTAGTCCTAAGGAAACAGGTAGTCCCAAGGAAGTGGGAACTCCCCCCAAGGAAGAGGAGCCTGATGCGCCGGGTCCTAGCGGCAGCGCCAGAACCTCTGGTGGCGGCCTTAGAAATCCGGAGCCCGTAACAATGGTCGACAGCACTGTGGTGAGCCTGTTGGGCAAACAGCTGAAGCAGAAGATCTGCGAAATGCCCAAAAAGTTGCGCCGCTTGGTCTATGGCCAAGTGGTGCAACCAGTGATGTTCGGACAACAGCAAAAGGAAAAGCAGCCCAAGCTGAAGACTCAAGAAGCCGAGGTGCGTCGCAAGCGTCTCTGGTGCAAGAGCTTTGTCTATCGACGCCTCTATCGCAGTCGAGTGCGTCGTTGTGGGGCCAGCAATCGCCTCCGTTCGTGCTTCGACAATAAGCTGAAAGGACCAAGGCCATCTCAGAGCAGTTTCCGCACGGTTCCCTCCTTGCACACTGCGCACACGGATCGATCGCTGGCCACCAGCGGTTCGCAGCAGGTGGAAATCTTTGAGTCGCTTTGGGAGCAGCCGCAGCTGAATGGCGTGGCGCAAACGGAGCCGGTGCCTTCGCAGTGCCGGCTGGTGCAGGTGTCGCCGCAGATGTGCGATTTCCAGTTGCAGACGCAGTGCAGCACACAGGAGTGCGGCATTCAGGCGGATAATGTGGGCGTTGAGGCGCGTCTACTCCTGCTACCTGTGCGGACGCGTGCCTTCCTCGAGCTCGTGCAGCAGTGTATCAAAATGAAGGACGGCAGCAAGAAGAGAAGCAGCAGCGGCAGCGGCAGCTGGGGCGTGGATGTGTTTAGGGCACGGGTACTGCAGCTGTGGGAGAGCAGCGAGGAATTCCGTGCGCACATTGAACTGCTGCAGGATATGTGCACGGAGGAAGAGCAGCATCTCTGCGATAGCTACGATGTATTCGTTGCCGTCCTGGGCTGCGTGCGCGCCCTAAAGATCACCCTCGAGCCGAGCAGCTCCCAGTTGCTGCTGCAGCTTGAGGATCGCATCGTTAAGCGTCTGACTAGCTTCCACAGTCAGAAAGTGGAATCGGAATTCTATTGCACCATCTTCTATCCGGTGGAGCGTCAGAGTTCCCTAAAACTTGGCCAGGACGCAACGTGAAACCAACCAAACCAAATTTGGCTCAGTTGGCGATGCGAATTTTGTTTTGTGCTTTCATCATTTGAAAGTTTTCCCTTTTTTGTAGCTTAGTTTTGGGCTAGTTTTCAATTTGGTAGCGAAGTATTTCCAAATTTTGTGTGTGTGAATCGATAGAACCAAAATAAATAAAATGGAAGATCAACTCGAGCAGCGATTCTTTGACTGCTACAGCGCCAGCGAAAGCGAAAGTGAAAGTGATTCTGAAAGTGATCTCGAATCGATGGTCCAGTCCAATGACTACGACTGCTCCCAGCTCAGCTGTCTCACGAACCCCTTCGAAGTGCGCAGCGTGCTCGAGCGTGCGGTGAACACGACTCAGACTCTGCTCCGGGGTCTTGGTGTGCATGCTGATAAGGATGCGACGGCTGCTGCTGAGAATACTGGGTGCAGCTGCAAGCGCTTCTATCCGGCCACATTGGAGATATCCGCAAGAATGCATATGGATACGTCTTGCGGCTGTCCGCCGCACTGCCAGTGTGTGCTGCGTGGCGCGCCGGTGACACTGAAGCTGCCCATCGAATTGAATCCGGCCAACGGTCAGGTCAAAGTATTTCAGCCAAAGCCAACGAAGCTACTGGGCGGCGGCGCTGGCGACAGGCCAGTCTCCTCCTTTACCCTAAGTGCTCCCGGCACGCCCAGACGCCAGCACTCGCAGCACCAAGTGGGCGACAGTAAATGTGGACGACGAGTGCGTTGGCCGGATACCCTGTAGACGTGGATGTAGATGTAGATGTAGATGTAGATATGGATGTGGAGAGCTAAGGAGTGGACAGCTTTTTCTTATCATCTCTGTGGATTGTGCAAGTGGTTTTTTTTTGTCATGGATTTCGTTTACTCACGAAAGTAGGTCGTAGACCTGATTGTGGAGCGTCTAAAATTCGAGATCTCTTGCGATATTTCTTTGGAGAATCTGCAATCTATAGTTTTATCTAAAGTCATTTTGTGGATCGATTGTTTCCAATTGAGCAGCTATCAAAGTTGAAACTAATTAATTGTATTTTCTATGTGCAAAAAATTTAATTTTAAATCAAAACACATAAATAAAAATTGACCTGCGAGAATTTATATGACTTGGCCATGGATCCTTCCCTCTACATGATATAGCTGTAGCCTACACACATTTTCATGACATAATTTTAGTTTATTTTAAACAACAATTTGAAGAGTAGGCAACGTTTTTGAGGCTGTGCCTCCTGTCAAGTGGGTTGGGATTAGCAGTTCATTTTAATTCTTTCAGAAAGCAACATAGTTTCAAAAATAAATTTCATGTAAATTTTTGTATTTGTTGGAATACATTCGAACATAGTCCATATAGCCATAATGGAAAGGAACAAGAATAACACAAACGACACTAGAAGCAATGCTCCCTGCTCATCGGCACGTTGCAGCAGACCGGAAAAGTGCATCCATTTGCGTAGCCTGCGCCAGCAGGTGATCAGAGAGGCGAGCAATCCAGATGTGGAGACGCTTTATCGCATGCAGAGCTTCAAGGCGAATCGCAGCGAGGAGGACGTGTTCCACGACTGCGTCAGCATCAGCGAATCGGATCGTCCCAGGGAGGGGCACAGTTTCAAGACCCTCGTCAGCTGTCAGTCAAGTCAGAGCCACAATCGCAAGTCGCCTGGCCACGAGCACAGCAGAGACTGTGCCGCCCGCTGCAAGGCATCGAAGAGCAGCAATTTTGATGATCCACAGGCGGTGCGTACCGCACTCAAGCGCGCCGAGAAGGTCACACAGATGCTGCTCCAGAACTTTGAGAAGTCGCACAAGGGGGGCGACGACAAGCATCCGTGCACTGCGACCCTGGAGATAACCGCCCGGCTTATACCCGACCCAAACTCAGCCAGATCTAAATGTCAGTCGGAGGGCAGGCCGGTGACCGTGCTAATGCCACTCCAGTTTGATAGGAATACTTGCCAAATGTTCACATGCCAATCGATTGACGAGCCAAAGACCACAGGTAGGGACTGCAACCGTTCTACTCTTCGTCAGCATTTCAAACATCATAGCTACCTCACGGAAGAGTTGGAAAATGATAAATTCTTTGGCACTTGCCATGTGTCAACTGACACAGTGCCAGCGCCAGTGCCAGCGCCAGTGCCAGCGCCAGAGCTAGAGCCAGAGCCAGTGTCAGAGTCAGCGCCAGGGCCAGTACCAAAACCTGTACACATTTCCGAGCTCGATGAATTAGAGCCGGTGGAAACGGAGGAATATAGAGAATCAAAGGAAGTGCCTGAGTCAGATACGGATTCAGACACAGAGCAATTGGAGAACATTGTCCCGCTGTTAGAACCCAAGCCGAATGTAAAACCAGTGCATGATGAAGAGGTTCCGGCACCCTCACAGCCGGTAAAAAAGTATTATCTTGTGCGGCCTCAACACAAGGATTTCTTGAATTGCTCACCCTGCCGCTTCGACCCCAGCCCGATCATGGACGAGGAGGGCAACGTGTTCTGTCCGGCCAACTGTGGCTGCTGTCAGTGTGCCTGGAAGCGTCGCTCCTTCGATGAGAATCTTGAGCATATTCAATTGAAGGTTTGCCGCTGTGTCAATAGGGGCACCATCTTCACCAGATTTGATAAGGGGGAGACATGCAGTCAGACATCCTCTTTCGATTTATGTCCATGCCGGGAGAAGGCCGAAGCCAAGTTCCTCGAGCTGTACCACTCCGAGATGTGGTCAGCGCCGAATATAATACGTGGCCGTCAGATAAAGCTCTCCGAGATCAGAGAGCTTGTGACGCTGATACGACCACATACTGATAAACTTAAGTGATTCACACCACAATTTCTACAATCTTTGTTGTCCCCTCTTCCCTGTCCAAATGGCTGTCTTATGAGATTTATGTTCTTCATTTATATATTTAGGAATAAACTGTTAACATCTATTTACATCCAACTAACTCTAATGGTCTCTTCTTGTTTTCCCCCTTCTCATTGCAGGTTACCCAGCTCTAATGCATATGCAGGGCGAGCAAAGACCTCCTCCACAAGAGAACGGCCCACCATCCAGTTCCAAAAAGATGCAAATCGACAAATCCCATTTGAATGAAAATTATAAGGGCGAAAACTCCGATCACTTATCGCAAACGGAGCTGCCGCATCCGCGGAGAGAAGCAGACAACAGCATTCACAGTGTTAGCCTCAATCCGACACGATTCTCGCAGACAAACCTATCCCACTTATACGATCTCCGCTCGCGCCCTCCAAACATTGTGGCGAACAAGACATGTCAGACAAACCGCAGTTTGGACGTCTTTAAAGGGAACAACTTTCGTTATCCCACACAAAATACACAAAATGAGCAGCTCACCAATAATGCGGACTATGTTTGTCCAGCCCACTGCGCCACCTTGTCTCAATCCAAATCTCAGCCAAGCCTTCCCTCAAAAGCACTCATACAGCACTCGGTCAGCAAATCGGTGCCAAGCGAGGCGATGCGCTCCGAGGAACAGCTTAATCCTAGACGTGATGTTGACAATGCCACCGTCTTGTGTATTCAATCTCAAGTGCCTAGTTATTATATCGCAGAAACTTGCACTGTCCGTCCAGTTGTGGAGAAGTCTTCCAGGGATGCTGATGCCACCACGAATGTTTGCAGCAACGCTTCTACTATGGACAGCTTGAAATCTGACAAATCCGTCAAATGTCATTCGGCAGATCCCAGTTCTGAGAAAGGCAATGATAGCATAAGATCTGGCACAAGTACTCCCAACTTACAATGCGCCAAATGTCATTCGGCTGGTCCGCCGCCTGTGATTCAAAGCGAGGAGGCAGGCTCCAACTGTACCAATTGCGTCCCTGAGAACAGCCTTTATCCCCAAACAGATGTCACTTCGTTCCCCAAGATTGTGTTTTGCCCAACGGAGCACAGCAACAATTCACAGCTTAAACAACTGACTGATGGGGGAAACGTGTACTTTGATGTGGATAGAAGTAATATATTGACATCAGTTAAGAGTCGTAGCATCGATCCCTATGACAGCGTCGAGTCCAAGGTCGGCTCGCAGCCCAGTGAGTGCGATGAGGAGATGCCCTTCCACAAACCATCGTTGGGCAACGTGGAAAAAACTTCATCGCGTTCGCAATCGATGATGGCCAACGTAACGTGCCTGTGCTCCTTCGAACAGAAGCTTAAGCTGGGCATGCTGAGACCTGAAGCCGTCGCTGGTCCGCCCTTTGTCAGAGTGGAGGTCGCTGACATTGAGGCAGCTGATCCCTTGCTGACTTCCAGAACGTTGCGGGCATTAGACTGCATCATCCAACCGGATAGCACCGACAATTTCCGCGATTGCACATCCGCATCCGAAACATCCCTGAGCGAAAAAGCGAAACCACAACCAAATGGTCGAGACGTTGAAATGGGTGATTCTCGCTGCTACATGCCCCCCACCAGCAAGCAGACTAGCCATGAAAACCCACAGCCTCACACCGTTAGTTACAAGTCCGTGGATAGCTACGGCGTCGAGCACTCGTCCGGCGGTGTGCCGGACTTTCAATCCGTTAAATCGGTCGCAGGTGTATCGGACTTAAAATCCTTTAGATCTGTGGCCGGTGTGCCAGAATTTAAATCGGCGAAATCATGTGTCACTTATGCTACCTGCGCCAGCCTCTCCAAATATAGCGGCTCATCCATGCCTAACATCAGCATCGAATCCGAACCAGTTGGCGTCATTATGAACTGCTTCAAATACACCTGCCACTTGGAAGACGACAAGGAGCCCAATGAAAGCTTTTATGAGTGCTCCTCACAGAAACCTTTGACCGCCTTCCAGAGTTGCTCGACGGAATGCAGCAATGCTGCCCCAGCCATGCAGCGCATCCTGAGCATCTTGAATATGTTGAGCAATACCACGGATAAAAGTGCCCATCGCATTGGCTTCATACAGCAATTGTTTCGCGAACTCACAATGCTGCTCCGTCTGGATGAGGAGGCAAGCGGCGACGAAGGTGCGGACGGTTCACTGCCGCTTACCTACGAGGAGTGCTTAGAGGCTGTAGCGGCGGGCAAGAGGCCAATGGCAGCACAGCCCAAGACCAAAGAGCAGCAGGCGCGCATCGAGTGCTTGGATCAGATGGAAAAGTATTTGGACAAGTGTTTCCCATTGAAAAAATCGAATGTCCCGCAGCCGTCGGAAATTGCCGCCTTCGAGCCTGATCCAGACTTTGATCCTAGGCGGAAGCCAGGCACCGTAGTTGAGAATGATTTCTTCGACGTGCAGAGCTCATCTGAATGCCAGCCGACAACGTCGAGATCTGACGATGCTAAATTTACCACAGATTGTGAATGCCCAACTGACAAATCACACGACTCAAAATCATTCGACTCAAAATCACTCGACGCCAAATCATGTTACTCCAAATCATGTGACTCCAAATTAAATAATTATAAAACTCCGGCTTGCATGTCTGGAGAATCAACATCAGTCGACGCCAAGTCAATTTGCTCCATATTAATTGATTCCGAAATGCCGGCAGCCGAATCAAGAGACTCAAAAACACCCGATGCCAAATCAACCGACTCCACAACGAGAAGCATTTCCAAATCTATAAAATTGTCCGAATCTAAGGGTAGTATGCGATCCAATCTATTGGTTTGTGAAAGCGCTAGAGACGAGGTGGACGATGAAAACAAAATGGCGCCACTGCCGGTTGAATCTCAGACCTTTGTCAACCTTGAAGAGGAGTGCCCCAATGCGAAAAGGGAATCCCTTAAACCGAATGAGGAAACCTGTAAACCAAAAGAGACAACCCAGCTGACAGATAGTCGAGCCATTATAAAATCGGATTGCCTCTGTGGCGACTCGGATGAGCAGTTGGGTCCACTCACGGACAGGGAGCGTCTGATATGCGAATATATGATGCGTCGCTTGTCTGAAATATGTGGGGAGGAGGAGAAACACGCCAAGGAGAAGACAGATGAGAGCCATGGTGGCTCGTCGCCGGATCTGCCCTGCGTCTGTTGCCATTGTCGAGCGCTCGTCTGCGATAATCAGTGCAAAACGGTGTCCCATACTCTGGATGCCATCCGTTACGATCCTGTTGCCGAAACAGTGAGTTCACCTTTGAAACGGACACGATTCCTTGTACTCTTTTACCGATAATACCAGGAATACTCTTGTATTGTTTTGTCCATCTGTCCCTATGAACGTAAGACCCTTAAAGCTTGGATATATACTTAACTGTGATAGGACATCAATTAAACTATATATTTCAATCACATTTAAAGCTACAGTTGGCAAAAATTTCTCCATTCAATAAGTGGAAAAATAAATGGATCCCGCCCTGAATATTCTATATCTTTTCCAACATTTACTAATTCTGCTCACAAAATTCTATGTCGCTTTTAGGGTAGATTACTGGGATTCTTCTTTAAAGATCTTTATATCTTGCCTACATCCGGCCTATTCTATGGCAATTGTTCTCGCCTAGTATTAATTTGGTGTCAGAGGATTCCGCAGTCGGCTACGCCCGATTATAACATACTCACATGTTTTAATATGACATTTTTAATTTGTTGTAGAAATTTTTCATTGATTCCATAATTTGCGATTTGCATGCCATGGACCATGTGCTGGCCAAGAATAAACTTCAGCCCAAGGTAAATGTTTGTTTTTCCATTCCCTTTATCAGCTTTTTACTAAAATTTTTTGGCTTTGTCATCCACAGAAGTCGAGGCCGTCGCCCACCATGGGCAGTGCACCGGGTGAAAGCTTTCCAGTGACCATCAGAGATGTCTCCAGCCTGGGCTGTCGAGCGCTCTATGTTCGCTGGTGCATTGAGGACTGCGCGGCGATTGGTGGCTATGAGGTGAGCCTAAATCAAATTTTAAATCTAATCAGCATCCCTTAACAAGTGCATTTCAATTATCAGATCTATGTGGATGGGCATTTGACGAATTGTTTTTATAGTTTTCGACACGAGGCTTGCGTTGTGGCCAATGTGGATGTGACCCGGGGCCATCAAATAATCCTGCGCACCCTGCTAGTGGGTCAGCAGTTTGGCGATGAGCGGGGCTGCGATAAAAATGCTATGGCGCACGCCCATCCCGAGATGAAGTTGGGCGCCAGCCGGCCCTGGACGGCCAGTATCTATTTTTATGAACCCTAAGTCAGCTAGTCAAAAGTTTTATTAGCAAGTTTTGTCCGTTCTCTTCACACCCCCTCCCGCCCTTATCATTAGTATATGTCCCCATTACGTTACATGAATCTGTAGTATCATTTGTAAATCGTGAGGAATCCAAAGTGTTCCTTTTAAAGTGCACAATTCAAGTGCTTCACAAATGTGCCTTAAAATGTTTACTCGTCGAAGTTGCACATGTTATGCGATTTAAACGCGTTACATATATATTTATATACATCTATATATAAATATAAATCTGTTAATACTACAAGCAAAATTAGAGATGGGCAATTTATGTAAATTGATCTTAGTCTTGGCTCAAAGAGTGTTTGTTTAATGTTGCAAGTGTTGTACAGTCTCAATCGGAGTCACAAATGACTCGTAATTAATCAATGTAATTAATGCAAGGAATCAGAATAAATCACATAATTCAAGTGTAAACCGATTTACTATATTGTAAGTTGACAAATGCAAATAAGCAAAAGTAAATAATCACTGATTGAAACAATTAATCAATGTTCAGCAGAATCGCAATGAGCACTTATATCAGGCATAAATTGTCACAATGAATAACAGCAAATATATATTTTAGATAAGCCTATTGATCAATATTATGACTCGTAATACTCATAAATAATTTTGCTGTTAAGTCTCGCCGCCCATCTCTATGAAAGTTGTAGAGAATTTAAAGTTAGTCTGCCGTTTTAGGCAAGCCACACTGTTTGCATGTTATCGATAACAGTTATTGTAATATTATTGATTACTTACCACCTGGAACGTAGCAATTGTGGACCAAGGTTCATTTTTGAATATACGTAGTTTTTACACACTATTTAATGCGCATTATTTTTACTGTGAAATATACAATAAAATTAACATTTAAATGCATGGAATGCACGATGCTTGCAATGGTTAGGGTTAGGGGGGCTATACATACATATATATACATATATGTATTTATGTATGTATTAAGTAGGTATGTATGTATATGTGTATGTATGTTATCTAATACTAGTTTGCGTAGTTTGCTTCAATGGAACTGAGAGACTTAAAACTTATCGACGCAGACAGGGCTCGCAGGTGCCTGGGAGCACAAACGACGGATGGCACTCGGGGCACTTGGGATTCTCGCCAAACCATCTGATGTTGCTTGAGGTGCTGCTGCTCCCAGTGGAACGACCGACATTGCTGATGCCGACGCTGCTCGAGCGACGTTCGGGTATCTTTAGCTGAAAGGAGTTGTAGAGATCGCCAGCAGCGCTTGAGCCCGGCGCATAACCAGTGCGTCCGATTGCCTCCAGCGGAAACGCATATTCCGGTATTAGCAACTGTTTGCGCAGCTGTGTTATGTCCGTTGTGTGGGCAATGGTACTGGAGCTGGCGACCACATCGGAGCGACGTTGTGCCTTCTCGGTGCCCCCGTCGACCAGCTCATTGGGCTTGATCGATCTGGAGCTGGGCAATCGCTTGCTCATCACAGCTGCTCCACTGTGACTGGCTATGTCATTAAGTTTGCTATTGTAGTGGTCCTGTTTGCTGGCATAGTGGCCGATCGTCTCGGGATATTCACGTCCGTCCACCCCAATGGGCGGATCCATTTTGGGTGGCTCCAAGCCATTAGCTGGCACCTTCCACTCGTAGTAAATGGGCGGACCCTGTGTGGTGGCTATGTCGTGTGGCACAAAGTCCACAAACGGTGGCAACAGATCATTAAACGGCAGCTCCGCCTTCGATTGTACTCTTGGTGCCACTGTGGTTGTGGGCGTGGCCAAGCGGAAACTTTGCGCTGGCGTCGGCGTGCGATGCTCAACTTTAGGTCCAACGGGAGCAGGTCTATAGTTGGTGCTCGCTGTGGTGGCCAGTGTGGAATGGGAGAAAGGTAGTCCGGCAAATGTGGTGGGTCGACTCAATGGTCGCACTGTGGTGCTTGGTCGAGCAGCTGCTGCTGCTGCTGCTGATGATGCAGTGAAGCGATACTTAGTCGGAGCTGTGCTGAAGGGTGCCGCTGACGAGGTGCGCAATGTTTCCGCTGTCTGCTGCTGTTGGCCATCATCCTGATTGTAGATGGGATACACAAAAGGTGGCTCATAGATTTTCGATGGAGCCTTCACAAACTTGACCAGCTTTGTGGTGATATTCTTGAACTGTGACGCTGGCAGCTCAGCTGAATTGAAATCCGCTGATGTATTGTAGCGTGTGCTGTGACTGGTGCCCAAATCATCCCTGTCCAGTTCCGTGACGCGTTGATGCAGTGCCTCAGTGCGTTTGGCCACCACAGGCGCTGTGAAGCTGGGCCTGCGAGTGGTGGTCTTCGTTGTGGTCGAAGTTGTGGTACTCCTGCGAGTGGTGCTAGTACTGTGCCGGGTGGTGGCCATACTGCTGCTGCTGCTGCTCGTTCTTGGTTTGGCTGTGCTGCTCACCACCACCTCAATCTGCGGTTCATAGGCCGGAGGCAGTATTGTGCGACTGGGCGGTGGAATACGCCAGCGAGTTTGTCCATTTTGGGCAAAATGCGTGTCCAATTTGGCAGCAGTCTTTGTGGAATCGTCGTGAATTTGATTTTGACTGGGCGTCAATTGCTGCGGTTCAGAATCGAATTAGTGAAACAGACTATATCAATCAGGTTCAGTTGCACTCACCTTGTACTGGCTTCTGAAGGATTCGCCGGAGTAGTCCGGCGCATAGGGACGGTCCAGAAGATCGGGACGTGGTGTGCGCAAACTGTTCTCCTCATCGTTGACAAAGGGTTTGTCTCGCTGGCCTGCAGTGGATATGAAAGTGATATATTAAAATTTAAAATACTTAACAGCTTTAAGATTTGTTTACTTTGTATTTTATTTAATTATTTTTGCAGCAGTAATTCAGAAATAATAATTTTTATATTTGAAAAAAACTATGTGAAATAAAATCAAGAATTAACTTTATTTATAAAATGTGCTTCAAAAATTGAATCTTTGAAGTATAATATTTTTCAAAAATAACAGTTAATTGGTTTAAAAAAGGTAAATTCAAATAATTTATTTTATTTTATTTTATAATTTATTTTTAATTGAGTCCTTTTATAATCATCTACATAAAATATGATTCACTTGGATTTTAAGGCTGTCCAAGATGTGGATTAACTATAACAGCAAGTCTAAATAGTAAACCTTAAGAGTAAACATAATCAATTTAATGTACATGTCTTACCAATTAGAAGATTGGCCGCATAGTTGCTCTCAGCCTTGGAGCAGTTGACCATGTACCAGTGATCGCAGATGAGCATGCGCTGCTGGAAGAGCGTCGTATTGGGGCAGGTATAGCTGAACTGGCGCCCCAGGCCATCGCACATGTGGTAGACCTAATCGAATGGGATGATTACATAACATATGCAGTCTGTCAGAGAAGTGCGAGAGGGGGGGGGGGAAGGGGGTGATGATAAAAATGCTCACCTGACAACCCGTCTCCACATCGGCATAGTAGCCCGCCGGTCGTCCTGTGCAAGAGAATGAAGTTTTCGCAATGGCATTTTGACACTGGGAAATAGATATAAAGATTGGGATAAAATGATAGATTTTGAGATACATGTGAGAATTGCGTCGGTTGCATTCAGTTAAGCTAAGAGCGATTAGAGTAGTTAAACAAATGATACGAGCACAGCCCGCCGCTGCTGATCAAGATCTTTGAGTACTCCATCTGGGGGCACTCGTACCCGTGCCGAGACAGATGTATGCGAATTTGGCTGGCATGTCTGTGCTGCTGGCTGTGGCTGTGGTCCACCATGTGATGAATTGAAGTGATGTCATAACTTGGCGCATGGTGCCACGGCTGCTTGCAACAGACAAACGACCTGCTGCTGTGTGAAATGTCAACTTTGTTGTATGTTGTGTGATTTTCCTTTATTTTTCATGTTTATTTTTATGTTTAATTATATAGAAAAAGTCGTCACAGGCCTCTCGAGTGCTGCCAGTCGCAAATTAAAGCCCAATGACTTATCGAAATCTGCCACTGGGTCTCTTCACATAAGTACGTGTGAATATGTGGCGAAGCTTCCGCACCCAACGCCCCCTCTCCACTCTCCTCTCTGTCTGTCTCCTAGCTCATCTTAGCCTGGTCGAGTCCGTGAAACATAATTTTCCCAGCCAAAAAATGACTGCTTAGCTACAGTCTTATATAATATTATTGAAAAAATATATAAAAAATAATATTGCCGGACAACATATGTTTTTTGCTTGGAATTAGTTGTACATTCGCTTTTTTATTATTTTACTAAGCCCTTCGCATTCCTAAGCCAACTTTTCACAGATGATTCGACAGCTGCAACTAAACTTTAAGGCCTTTCAAAATGTAAAATATTTTGATTTGAGTAAATTCCTATTTTGAAATATTTAATTCGATAATTTATTGCGCGGCACAAATTGGAATTCGTAACATGAACTCATTTAATTTGAATTTAATACCCAGTGTTCTTGAGAAGTGGAAGTATTCAGTTATCAATTTGATGAAATCAAGTTACAAAAATTTTAATGGTATGTTTAATCAACTGACTAATGGAAGTGAAATCGCGTCTCTTGATTCGATGTCAAGCAAAATAAATGTTATCATCTATATTTTTGCAAAGATCTGGGTATTAGCCACACAAGCACCCACATCTGGAGCACACTTATTTGTCAATCTACAACGGTTCTCAACACTTTTACCCTGCCACTTATATGGCAGTGTTTTCCATTGACTTATAAGGCAATGTGATTAGCATTAATTTGCGATGTTGTGGGCTCAAATTATTTTGCATTTGCCTTTTATGGGTATATATATGGCTTGGAGGCAAGCATTCAGCAACAAATCTCTGGATGCTAAGGCTGATGCTGAGTCAAAACTGTCTGCCTAGCGACTTGGCATGTGGAATGACTTTGGTGACTTGCCAAAAGGTGTTTAACTGTCGATTCATTAATGTAATTTAATCGCACACTGCGAATCGTTGTAACTAAATTGCGGATGTTACTTACTAAAAATTTGTTAAGTAGCGTTAAATTTGTTTAAAAATGCTGATGGTATTTTCCAGCGACTGCGCAATTTCATAACTCTACCTTTAACTTTAACTTCAACTTCAAATTCGCCTTGAGCGTAGCGGGAAAGCAAAACAAACTTTTTTATTCAACGGATTTTGTTCCATTTTTTTCTCAACTTTTTTTTTACCACTTCTTGTGCTGCAAAAGTGTCAGTAAAAAGGTCACTTGGTCAGCGACTGCGTCAACGTCTTTGTTTTAATATGCTTGAAGACCTTTGGCGCTGCTTTTGTCGTCGTTTTGGTGTTGCTGTTGTTGCTGTTGTGGCATGTGTGTGAATGGATACCTCTAGCTGTGTGGCAGTAGTAGGTGCACTCACATGGACAGCCATAGAATAAATTAAAAATGAAACAAAGCGTAAAGAGCGCAAAATTACAACATTTTCCGCCGTTGCTCAAAAGCACTTGGGAAGTGACGCCGAATAAAAAACTAGACGAAGAAGCTAAAGTCGCAAAACGCTGACAAAACTAGGCTGGGGGTATAATTTCCACATGATTGAGGGGAGTGGCAGCATTTTGCAAAATAATAAACACGAAATTGTTAATGGCTTAATTTGCCAGCAAATGTTGCATAGAAATATTATTGAGCAGATTAATTATCAAAAAAATTGACCTACATAAACAAGTAAATGCATTTAATTCAATTTATCGCAAAGACTATTAAAACTTAACGCAACATATGAATTCGAATATTAATTTAATGTGTCAGTGTTATTTGACTTTACTTTTGTATTTATATTTTATATTTGCATCAAACTGCAAATATTTTTTAATTAAAGCATATAATTTAATTCGAATTTGCACTTATCACAGTTTTTATATTTATACCCAGGAAATATAAATTTGTCACGAATTATGTTAAATAAAATAATTATATGTATGCATCTTCGAGTAGTATATCTGGATTTTTTAATTAACTGATTTATCGCAATAATAACCAGCGGTGAATAGCCGTTTCGTAATAAAAACCGAACAAAATCGCAAATATTTTCAACATCATAAACTGTAATTTTTTAAAACTTATTATCAATACTCATTAAATGAAGGTATTATCAATACTTATTAAATTAACAACCGTAAGAAACAAATAGTATTAAATTAAAAAATTCAATAATGTGCAAAATAATATTTTAAAAAACCCATAAATAAGACGTTTGTTGTTTAATTATTATTATTATTATTATTATTCTTTTGTATAATTAACTATTAATTATTTATTATTTTTTTAATTTGAAAAATATTTTGATTATTTTTAGATTTTAGTTTAACTATGGTTTTAATTTAATTTAATGACAAACATTTGCAACTCTATTGAAAAATAATATGCTTGAAAATATTTTTCGTTGATCAGGAATTTTGCCTAGTCAGCATTTATATTATTTCAGCAATTAATTATAGCTATCTCTGGCATGCTAATAAGCACTTGTTTTTTTTTAGTATGTATGAATACAAGCTAAGCGATATTTGTATTATTCTATTAAGTGTTATTTGCATTTCAATGATCACGTGTTCGAACATTATCTACAACATTGTGCTAAGATATTTGAATCTTGATCCGAAACTTACCTCACTGGCCAGAAATAGCGTAAAACAGAATATTCCGAGGGTTATGAGTTGAATATCTTTCGAATTTGCCGTCATTTTCGTCATTTTGTTGTCACCTTTTATTTGTTTAATTGAGTTGTCGCCAGTTGGCCAATCGATGGACGAAGTTATTTGTTGATTTCTTGGCTGAAAGTGTAAAATAAATATAATGTTGTTTGGAAAGTGTAGACAAATTGACTTATACATTAAGTTGAAAATAGATTCTTTTGTGTCCAAGTTGATTTACTTTAGATGCGCGTAACAACTTTCTTCAGCAGTTTTATAATAATGGCCAACAATGGGTTTGGCGTTCCATGGTGAAAACAATTTTCGAATTTAAGTTTGTAATTAATTGTAATTTAAAAAACATTTGCAGTCGTTTTCGTTGCTGTCTGTTGTTATTTATGTTGTTGCCAAGAAGCGGCATAAATTGTTGCCATTTTATGGCTAGAAGAATTAGCAACGCATTTGAAGCTGCCTCTGCCTCTGCCCCTGCCTCGACCTCCACCTACAATTCAATTTGCAACCTTGCAGCTTCAGTTTACACACAACACACACACAAAATATTTGTTGTTTGTCGTGCCGTGTGGCAACTCATCCGAAATGCAATTTTAGCTGCTTTCCAAGCTTTCCAAATATGCCAAATTGAACTTTGAACTATTTGCATTTATTTACTTGCTTTCCTTGAAGTCAAACTAGTTGATCCATTTAAAATCACACAAGTTGTTTTTAATAGTATTACGAAAAAACATTTGCATTTAGAGACGAGTTGTTTGTTCTTGATCTGCTTATTTTTAACAGATTGTTTTCTTGATCGCAATAAATTAGATTTTTTTTTATTTTTAGTCAAGAATCGAGTGAAGCTATTTGAATAGTAAAAACATTTCAATATAATAACACATGAAGCAGCCTTAAACTAGTATTTTGAAATTTCTTGTGATCTGCATTAACTTCTCATCAACTTTGAATTGAATTTAATAAAATCTCATAGTTAAAAAAACTAAACTAACAATTAAAAAATCGCCTATATTTAAATCTATTATATATTTTTTTTAAAGTCATTAATCAACCTCTTTCCAACTTACAAAAAATATATAATGGTTTAGAATCGATTAATATCAACATTTACTGAAATTCTACTCAATAACATTATAAATTTTATTTTGAAGAATTTTAATGATCGCTCAACCAGATTCCTTGAGACATTTGAACCATTTTTCAACCATCAAGTATGCAACTACCAACAAATTTCAGCCCTCAAAACATGTCAATTTAGAATTCAGGTTTTCCATTGAACTATTAACAAGATCATTTTGTGCGTTTTGGAGTCGCAGGCACCGCCATAATACAAGCAACTAAAAGCTGAAAAAAATGCGGTCCATTTGGATGTTTTTTTTTGTTTTGGTATTTTCCTTGTATTGACCTTTTTGACAATAGCAACAACAAGCGGAAAATATTTCCAACTTGGTCCTCAGCTCGTGATGCTGGTTTCGTTTTTTATTGCAGTTTTGTGCCTGCCAGCACAACTAGCAAAAAAGTAAAAAAAAAGAAGAAAAAAAAAACAAACCAAAAACTAGCCAAACTCAAAGCCTATTTGACATTTTTGCCAGCAATTTCCACAGAAAGAGCATTTACGAGCCCGAAGATGTTTAGAAGCAGCAGCAGCAGCAACAACAACAATTATACCAATTAGCTGGCATTACAGGTTGATTACGACTCTGGCTTTATTTAGTTTCTAATTGTTCAAATCGGCGAACGAAGGAAGTTATTAAGTTACGAGTTACCAGTCGACAGAGCGATTAGGAACGTTGTTTACGACTCACCTTCGCCTTAAAGTTGACAAACAAATTGCAGCTCTGATCGTAGGTGGGGTTGTCAATCGCATTCCATGTGGTCTGTTGTTGGCTGGTTATGCTAAGCACACATCGGAACTTTTTTTTACTACTATTGCACTGCTGATCGGATCGCTGATCGTCGGTCGTCGATCGTCGATCGCCGATTGATCGCCGGATCTGTTGATCTTTCCAAAGATCAAATGTCAGTTGCAGCAGTTGCGGATCGAACTAGAAACAAAGTCAAAGTCAGCACACGCGCCAAATTTGATTCAATCACGTTCGGTCGATGATGTTAGAGATCGATAGATCCATAGATCCACAAATCCAGTTGGCATAAATTAAATATGTATTTATTATGGCATGCCATTAACACTTAATGCCTATCGACGATGCACAATCAGCCGTTGCAATTGCAAATTGCACTTCAAAAGACGCGCGTCAAAGTTTTTTTATTTTTTGTATTATGTTTGCCGCTATTTTTCTCTTCTTAGCTATATCTCAATCGGTGTGTGTGTTTGTTTTGGGTTGTGTGTGTGTGTTTGTTTATTTGTAGCCGCTACGTCAACCGCATCGAACAACGTCTCGCGCAGAACTGATGCCTGCCAATGCATTCAACATGGCTTAAAATTCACATTAGGCCGCTGGCGAAGTCCGCCCGCCAGACGCAGTCACAAAAGAAGCGCCAAACGATCGTCATCGGCGCCGGCGCACAGTGACGCACACTTGATGAAAACTTGCATGAACATCAATTTAAATATAGTTGATGTACTAATAACAATCATATGGTTTCTATTTTTAAGGTATGCCAGAGAAAATTATTGTTTGCAGATATGCAAATTATTTCGAATATTTGCACACTGTGCGGTAAACATCTTCGTTAATAGCCGAAGGCGGGCGAAGCTGCTGCTAAATGTAGTTGATGTGGGCAGCAGAGATACGAAGCCCGAGCCAGACTCGTAGCCAGAGCTTCAGCTCGAGACGGAGCTCCGAGAGTTGGGAAGGCAGCAAAGCGTTAACATTACAACTACAATTTCATTTTCATTTTCGTTTCCATTTTCGTTTTCATTTTCATTTGCAATGTACACAGTTTTGGGGGTTCGGGTTATTAGTGTCGAGTATGCCACCGTTTAAGCGGGGGGGCCCTTCACCAAATGACGTGCTGTGTGTGTATGTGTTTATTTGTCTAATTTATTGGATCGCCAAAGCAGTTGGCTAAATAGAGCAATCGCGAAGAGCAGCAGCAACAACAGCAATAGCAACAGCAGTAACAGTAGCAGAAGCCGAACTCGAGCTCGAGATCTGAGTCAGATTAGGCGGGGGATTACGAAAGGCAGCAACTACAGCCTAGTACAGCGTTGGCGTCGACGTCGACGTCAACAGCGACAGCAACAGCAACAGCGACAGCAACAGCGGCATCGTTTTGAGACTTCAGTGAATTTTGTAAGATGAGATTTTCATTTTCAATTCATGCCGTTTATTTACTTGTTGTGCCGCCTTTCAAAGCCCTTTGTCGTGCAGCGTAAAAAAAAAATATTTAAAAAAAAAATGGAAAAGAAAAACTGAGAACTGCAATGGGTTAATGCCAATGTGGATGTTGATGGGGAAAGCTGAGGGGCGCTTGAATCGACTGTTTGTTTGGCTGTTTTGTGGTCGGTTGTCGGTTGTCTGTTGCCTCATTGCATTTCTAGGTTCATATATTCATTTGGAGATGCAGCACTGTTTATTATTTTGGTTTTTGTGCTCGGGTCGTGACGCTGTGGCTTGGCAGGAAGTTGAGGTACGTTGCAGTTGCATGTGGAAAACAATCAAAAGATCTATAAACTAAAGATAACCATATATGAAACGTTGAAGAAAAAACACAGTTCAATGAAATGCGTGTTGTTAATATTTTGTGCAAATAACACAAAAATGACACACAACAATGAATTTTGTGACGTTATTCTAATAAAATTAATTAAAGTAAATGTAATCAACTAATAAACACATTATAAATTGGGTGGTTGCTTGACTTGCTGTGAGTGTTGCTGGAACTCTGTCAATATGCGGCTCCGCGGAATCTCCGTTTCCACATGGCTGCCGGAGATGTCGATGTTTTTGTCATCCTTATCATGGAATATGTCAATTATGATGCGAACACCTAAATAAAAATATGATTATAAGAAATTGTTAATTTCAATATTGACGAAGGGTCAGATCTGCACTTACCATATTTGGTGCGTCGAATAGTTGTTTTGCTCTCATAGGATTTGGCCACTGATTCACCATTCCCCGCATCTTCCTTTAATGATTGACGCAGTGAAGTTTGCTCATCCGATGTGGTCAATTGAAAGGTGCCCGCTTTACTATTGTGTAGACACCCGTCAGATTAAATATCTAAATAAATGTAGAGGGAATTGTCTCACTTGCAACTGTTGCTGGCCTGAGCATCTGCGTCTTGTATTTTGTTGCAAACGCAACTGCAGCATTCTGGCTCCTTTAACGGCGACTTCTCCAAATTATCAACCTTTGCAATTCCGCCATAATATATGGACTTTGCCTTATTCAATTCTTGATTCTTTTGTGTGGCAAAGTTATAGAGATTTATCATATCACGTACACGTGTGGGAGTCTGCACTACATCTGTCGAATTTGAGCTTAGATGACAGACATTGGAATCGTTGCTGCAGTTATCATCCTCGATGCTTTGGTTACAGCTCATGTCTGCCTTGATCTCGTTTATGCTCATATTAAAAAAATATAATGCAGAAAATGTGATCAAATTTTGTTTTGAAAAATTTTCTTTTGAAATGTAGAAACCAAAACAACTACACTAAAATTGGAATTGTGATTGAATGCCTCATCAACTTTTTTTGAATACATTTTTTCTCAGTCAACAGTTGCTATGTTTATACAAAATACGAATTAAAAGCAATTTATAATTCGATTCATAAAAAATATCGTACATAAATTAAAGTCGTATTCTTTGATTCTTAATTATCTGCTGAAACTTTTCACACTTCAATAAATCATTAGAAATCGGAATACAAATTCGTTCATTTATAAATAATACTACATGTTGTTATACAATATAGTAACTGTCTTATTTACAGATTGGGTAAAGTCTAGATTCCATAAGGTCATATGCTGATATAATTATATAATAAATAGTCGGAAATGCCTTCTACTGTCTAATATATAGTTTACTCATGGTAAACAATTCAAATATTGTTCAGAAGCTACATGTTTGCGAAAACAAAAGAAATATTCCATTGTAATTTGAATTTGTACATACTTTTAGTGGGTAACATCTTCAGATCGTTAGCAATTACCACCAATGAGCAAATGTAAATGTAATTCACATTTGAATTGAATTTAATGCTCGACCTTCGCTGCGGCAATACAAAATCGAAAACGAAATCGAACCGCATCGGCTTTTGGTGGTTATTAGTGAAATTCGAGACGAACTGTGAATGCCACAATGATGAATTGTCTTAGCGCGGATTTACTGGAACTGGCAGGCGTTGAATGTACACACATACATGATGTATACATGGATGTACACTACCATTCATAAGTAGGTATTTGTCGAAAGATTGTGCGAGTTAATACTTTTTTTTAAATTGGGTGAGCAATGACTTGCAGCGGCAGCATCATCATTTTGATTATCAGCATCATCATCAAACTCAGCAGTAGCGCCACCTGAAACTGGCCTCAGACTCAGCTTCAGCCTCAGCTTCAGTCTCAGCTCCATTTGGCACACGCTCCCAAAAAAGTCGCTGTTAAGGTCAATCAGTAATTGCATGCGACATGTGACGATTTCGTTATGGGCAGCATCAGTTCATATTTGCTATGTAATTTGCCTGATCCAAGTCAAGGACACATCATATATATATGCACTCAGAAAAATATGGCTTAAATTTAAGTAAATCGGGCTAAAAATTATTATGTATTTCTTGTTATTATAAGTATTTTCTAAATATAAGAAAACAGTTTTCTTAAAATTAAAAGTCCAATTTGACAATCTTCAAATTAGATTATTTTCTATTTTTATAATAAATTTCAATTATTTGTAATAAGTAGATTCTTAGAAAAACTGCCTAAAATATTTGTATGCGCATAGAACTCAATATGTGGATTCACAAGTAAATCAAACAACATTCTAGAAAATATACATTTATTTCTGAATTTTACAATAATTATCTTTAAAATTAAGACATAATCTGAATAATAAGATGAGGAAACCTTGGGCCGAATTTTGGAAATGCACGTGTATTCCTTTTTTTTAAGTATACTACAAGCAAATGACAATTTTGAAGAAATGCTACTGCATATTTCAGAAATTATTGGCAATTAACTTTTTAATTATATTAGGTCATCCTTGCGCTTATCCTTCAAATTCAGGTCCAATGCAGAAGTATATTTCTATATGCTTTTGTATCTTATTGTGTTGCTTATTCGGAATTTTTGAGATCATATATCTACTCGCTAATGATTTTACATGCCACTCATAGTTTAACAATTCAAATTTACCTTTTCTTTTAACCACAGACCAGTTTGTATATTAAGAACTAATTTGTTTAACTTCAATATTTTGTGGTACAAATTATGCACATGTTGACAATTCGCCATTAGCTGTGACATAATAGTCTTTATGAAATCATCTGAATGCCAAATTTTTGGGCTCTACACATCACGAATTTATTCTGCACTTGTTTTGTTGCGCATCTTTTGGCAATTAGCGGCGATGTCAACGGGTTCAATGGAAATCAAGAGAAGGTGTGGGGCCCAAAGCCACAATTCGAATACGATTACGAATAAGAATACGAATACGAATACGAATACGAATAGGAATATAAGTATGGGTACTCAGTGAAACAGAATGCTACTCCTCAGTAATCGTATATACCACATACCAAGAGGTGTGTCATCGACATCTCTCAGTTCTTGTTGCTCTTACACTGAGCGGAGATCGTAGAGGGGCGGCGAAGGCGTGTGATTCTATTGAAGGCCATAGCACAGTAACAACAATAACAAAATTATAAATACTCCAAGTGAGAGTGCTCGACTTGGAAATGCCATCTGAATCATATAATATGTGATGATTTGTAAAAAATAACACATGATAAATAGATTTTTAATTTAGTAATATTATTGGTTGGTAATTTCTGGGTGTGTACTTAAAAAAGGCAATTAACTTGACTTTCTGAAGGAATACAATTTTAAAATAGTAATAATAATAATAATAAAAAAATATTGTGATATTTTTAGTTACTGGATATAAAATAAAAATAGGCAACCTAAATACATAAGTAAATAATAACCCCGATGGGTTGCTGCTCTCTGCCATATTTGAAGAATAAAGGGTATCTCTAAAGAAAACAATTGTTGCTTGCCATTTATGTTAGCTCATTTGTTCTGCTTCTTTCTCGTTTTTACCCAATCGGCAACATACAACATATGTTTAATTGCTAAATTGGTGCAATTCGGCATAATTCATGTTGATAGCTAAAGACGCCGCCGCCGCACGGTTCTTGTTTTGAATTTAGCAAGGTCTCCTTGAAGCAGCTCAACAATAATAATAATAACAAAAACCAAAACAATAACAATAACAATAATAACAGCAGCCGAAGACAATAATAAACACAGATTCACACGTTGATTAAAACTTATTTGTGGCGACACAAAGCAGCAGGCCAACATTTGGTCATGAGTATGAAAAATGAAAGTGCTTACGAAGAAGCTTAGATTGCGACTACAGTTAAGGTTTTCAGTAGAAATCCCATACACACACACACACACATTTATCAGTGATAACAGTTGGCAGTTAGCAGTTGTTAGCGGAGTGTCAATTATTGCGTATACGCCAGCAACAAACCACAATGCCCAGGAATTGAATGACGTATATAATGAATAACGACTAACGAATAACCCGTGTAATGAGGTGTATACAATTGCCTAGTTATAACGAGTATGCCAAGCTAAAAATAATATCCAACACTGACAAAAGTAAATAAACATATTAGTTACGATTGTACTATTTGGGAGAGAAGTTTATTTTAGTTCCATTCGAAATTACTATTATGTGTCTTTCTATTAGTTATTTTCTTAAATCATATATAAAAACAAAACAATATTATTGAAATAATGACAGCTTTCAAGTTATGTCACAATTTGGATTTTTTTTAATGTAATAATTTGGTAATTTTAACATTCTTAAAATAAATAAACGTTAAGTCTTCTGCTGTTTTTGAGTGTGTGAAAGCTCTTACAATTTGTGTCAAGTGTACGAATTTTAAGCATGTATTATGCGTACACGGAAAGTCAAAAGATAAATATACGTATAGCTAACTATGTAAACTCATTCGCCTTTGGCAGCTGCTGCAAGTCGCTATTCAAGTCTAAGTTCGACGCAAGTTTCTTAGCTCCGCATCCGGTCGTATCGCGACCGACTTTAAGTGGCAATTTTTCGAAGTGGGGTGCTACAAATTTGTCAAACTGACAATGAGGCAAGGTCAAGCATCAGCATAATGATCAGAGGTCCGCTTAGGCATGTGGTCAGCATTGGCATATCATTGACCTTAAGTGACGAGAGGAGGCAGTCTGGAGAGCGCTAAATAAGCCAAGATTATCACCTTTGGATACATTTATTGCACTTACTGTAGTACAATTGTAGGCACTGGAGCATCTTTAGTCATCAGCACCAGGTCTAAAGACCTACATAGACGATACAATTTGTGGCCGATGGCACAATTTATAACACGACTATTAAAGGTCATCGCATGAAAAGCGAAAAAACGTTAAGTAAGTCAAATGAATTTACAAATAAACATGCCACGCACACTTCGTTAATTGTTGTACATACTATTTATATACATTTGAATATGGTCCAAACGAAAGATTCAAGACACGAACTTTGCGCCCGGCCATCTAGTGCCCAGAGCTGTAGCTAAACAATATGTTAAGCAGAGCAATATTTGTTTACCCTCCAGTCTGGCACAGTGGCTTTTGTCGACTCGTTTGCAACGATACACCAAATTAGACATCCTCTCGAGGCACAGCTAAAATTAAATAAACATCTGACTTAATTAATTTTAAACGAGCAATAAGCTGTTATTATCTATGGCTAGCATAGCGAAAAGCCTTTTTTTGGGGGCAATAAATAATGAGGCGTAGTGTATTATATAAGCTGATGATATCTGTTTGTAGTCGTTAATCAATATGCGTGTTGTACATCTTATGGGAGTTCCATACATGTTCTCAATTGACAATAAAGTCTGTTTATGCTTATGCTTTTGTCTGGCTTGTGGAATTTTACTGCCGCTTTGCCTGACCCTGGCCACTTGGCAATGAGGCTAGGAGCAAGTGCCGTTGTTTTAGTAGACCAAGAAGGCAACCACAACGAAAGCGCCATTGGCAAGTGCCGCAGCTTGAGTTGAGGCAGCCACTTCACCAATAAAGCCATCAAACCACAAAATAGGTTCAATGCTAATGTTAAATCAACAAAAATGTTTTCGACTGAATGATGTATCGCATATAGAAATTAGAGTACATGATTAATTGATCTGCTGCTATAGCAGCAGTACAAAAATAAAATAAATAAATATAGTACACAGACGGCCAAGCATAATATGTATGAAAGCACTGCTTACTTGGATTATTGATGATTGGCGCAAATATTTTTAGACTGATTAACGGAAAGGCGAACACTACAAATTGTTAACCCAGATATGATTTGGTTGTCGCTGTTTGCGCTACCATTGTGGCGCCCATTTCTTGATTAAACCTTTATAAACAGCACTTCAAAACTGCAACAGCAATTTATGAGTATTTTCTAATATCTGTGCGTACTTTGCTGTTGTTTGCTGTTGCGGTGGCGTTTAAGAGTTTATGAGAAAAATACATATAATATGTATATTGTTAGGTGTCAATCAAGGCATTTTGTGTGCTGCCTATTCATGCAGTAAAGTCACCAATTAAGCTGTAGCATAATGCATGCTGCTGTTTTGTGGCTTGCGGTTGCATTGCCCATGAAAAACGCAATCAAAATAGACAAACAATCGCTGCAGCTGAGCAGATAAGTTGTTAAGTTGCGTCTTAAATTGTTGTCAGGCAAATGATTTATGTTAATAGTTATTGCAGGCTCAACAACTGACTAAAATTTAAAAATATATTGCTGACTAATAACTAACTAGCCCTGCACATATTTTAGGGTTTAGTTGTTAAAATTATTTCGCTTAACGGATCTACATCAAAAACTACTTCAAACAAGCGCGGCAAAAGACTTAAGAAATCGATAAAGCGTATCGATAAGTTACTCCTTATTTTTTTATTCAGTGTTGCTCAATTATTGTACTTGCGGTATTGGGCAGAACAGCTGGCTTCTCAGCATATGGTGTGCAGCCCTGCATTAAGCTTATGCTTAAGCCAGAAATTTATAGTTTGTTATTCCGTGATGATTTCTGTTAATTCCAAAAGCTAGGGCTATGACAAAGAAAACAATGGAATTGCCTGCGATCTGGATCTGTCTCATGAAGGTTCGGATGTAGCTCAACTCAATAAGTATTATTATTCCCCACAGGGGTTTTATAAAATATTCTTCGGCATGCGGAATTATTTTTCAGTCGTTACAGAAATCCATTTTCATTTTACCTAAACTCGATTTAAGTAATAAAACGGACGAAATATCATTAATGAGCTAAAGAGCGGGAACTTTTCAAACATCAATTCTTCCTTGGGTGTATTGGTATGTCATATTTATTTGTCCAAATGATATCCAAATCGTCTTAGTAGTTTCCGAGAAAATAAGGATTTTGTATTTTCGATTCAGTTTCGTTCGCTCTAAAGTCAAATATTTGGACAAGTTTTTGAAAAATGCAATTCCCTTAATCGTCTTAACCGAAAAGTATGCCTTAACATTTTTCGTTTTAAAATTAGTTGACAATAATTATGTGATTTTTCAGCCTAGAAGTATGCTCCTTTTCTCAACTGCGTATTATTTTATTCACACAAAAAAGTAGGCAATATTTTTTGAGAACCTCACATGTAACTCAGTAAAGAACAATTATCAATTAATAAGTTTTACTATACTCAAATATCTAAGGTATTGCTTTTATTCCTTAAAGCACAACTTGGGACGTATACTAATCTGTGACTGTGTCATATAATTTTCCAAAATTGGGGAGCTAGGAGGCTGGGAAATCGATAGAGTCGATAAGGCGATAATTGTCATATTTTAGAAAAGTGGTAAAGCTGGAATCACAAGTGATGGATTTATCATGTTCTGCCAGAATGCGAATTTCTCACTTGTTTTCTTTCAATTTATTAAAACCTGTTTTACCATTTTAGAAACAATAAATTTTTAAAATTTGATATAATATATACAAAAAGAAGCTAAAGAGATCTTAAAAGAGGTCCTTAATAATGAGCCGCAAATTTGACCACATCGGATTTATCCTTTTCTTGTTCCACACTCAAGCCCAATAGCGATGTAATTAATTCGGTTTTACAGTAGTTAAAAAAGACACTTTTCATTTATAATTTCGATTGAATATTTTCTAGTTTTATTTCGCTCTGATTGTTTGGATATGCGCTTTACGAGTACATGCACTTGGTTTCTAATAGTTGTTATTCTGTTTAAATGAAATAATTATTAAGTAAACTCGTAAATAACATAGATTACACATACATTTGTATCTCCATTTAATAATAGTTTGGAATTCGATTTCGATTAGCAAATATTATTGATTTAATGTTGCCTTTACTCACGGCAGTCAAATTGAAATGTACAATTAAAGTAGTTGAATAATTGTTTAATTTATATATATTTATATGTATATATATATATATCGTATAGTAAATGTTTTATGCGGGCGACTAGAAATTCAAGAAATCTTTTAAATATACAATACAATACACACTTTCGGATTTACGATTGTTTATCTAATGAGTTACATGCTAAACGATAGGAATCATGAAAATTACTTTTACTTGCATTCATTTGTTTGTTATTTTGTTGTTTACATCTAGTTAAATTTAAATTATTAAATATTATTAATACAAGCATTTGATATATGTATGTATTCTCTTACGGCTACTTAAGCACTTAATTGCAATTGTTTAATGTGTATTTTGTTTTCATTTTGAATCGTCTTCTATTGCTAATGCTGTTTTTTCGAGTGCCTGAAAAATGTAACTAAAATTTGGCGCAACAACCCGAAGCCATGAAATGGGTTTGTTTCATATGCTACAAGTAGAATTATTAATATTTTTTATATAAATTAGATGAAAATCTTTGGTTGTAACTACAACTGAAAACTGATTATTTGATTATGTACTTTGTGCAGGTTTTAATTGTATTCTATTTTTGCCATTTGTTCTTTTGATTTCTCTAAACTGAATTAATGGGAATTACGAATACGGTTCAAATAGCTTGCCTGCTGCACCAACTCCTAGTGTTAAATACATGTACATCCGTATGTTTATATAAATTATCACAGTAAAATAAATAGAATTATATATTTCGTAAATATTGTTGTGTTTGTGTGCTCGGAATTAAATAAAGAGACGCCTCACTGTATATTGGTTCCAAACATTTCTTTACAAATAATACTTTTGCATTGATATTACTTTTGGTCATTGAGCCTTGCCAAAATGTATTCGTTAGTAATTTGTTAATTTGTTTATTTAATTGCTGAATGCAGAAGATTCTTTTCCCAATGGATGGTTTTGCATATGATGAAAGAAAGAACTGCTTAAAGTAGAGGTAGTTTAATGTAGTCATAAATGACATGTATCTGGATGGTTATGGGCATATATATTCATTCGTGGAAATCTTATTTTTAATTTTGAATTTTGATTTAAACTCTTTGAGCTTGCTTTTAATTTTCAATGACCTTTAACTCGCTACATTTACAGAGTAACGAGTACATACATCGATGGCAAGTAACGAGTCAAGTATAACGAATATCTCGAAGCAACGTGTTTGTTTTATCGCTAGCAAAAAAGTGAGTAACTCGTTGCGAGTGTCTCGTTATATTTACAAAAGTTACTCGTTACATTACAAAAGCAACGAGTGTTTTAATTTTCGTTACGAATACATTTAAACAAGGCTCTGTTCTGCAAATTGATCAAAGTCACATCAATGAATTGCTATATTAATGTTGATGTTGTTGTTGTTGTTGTTAATGTTGTTGTTATTGTTGTTGTTATTGTTGTTCTTGGTGTGCTCTATGTTTGTGTGTGTGTTGAGTTTATGGAAGATACGATAGTCATAGTCCACATTTTGGCAAAACTGTTGAACATGGTTTGTGTTGTATGTGTGTGTGTGGTGTGTGTGAGAGTGTGTTTTCTACTGATTCAGCAGCGTATTGGTCACCTCCGAGAAGGAGAGCAGTGGACTACCATCCAGATAGGCACCAGCAGCAGCAAGATTCGATGTGGGCGGTGGTGCATAGGCCAAAGCCGTATGCGCCGTTATATTCGCCGGATAGAGGAGATGCTGTGGATGATGTTGTTGGTAATGTTGCTGCTGCTGCTGCTGTTGTTGCTGTTGTTGTTGTAGATGTTGCTGCTGCTGTTGCTGTTGTAGCTTGGCTGCTTTACGAGCGCTGCGTGCAACAGTGCTCGATGTGGAGCTGATTTGTGCCTCACCGCTGCTTCTGCTGCCGCTGTTGTTGTTGTTGCTGTTGCTATTGTTGTTATTGTTGTTGTTGTTGTTGTTGCTGAGCGCCTGCAGCGATTCGTCGGCACAGATAATGAGCGGCGGTATGGCTGTTGTTGGTCCGACAGCCACCAATTGCTGATAGGGCGAGACTGCATCCGCTGAGTTGCCGCACAGCAGGCTGCTGACAGCTGGCAAAGTGGGTGGCGGCGGTGGAGGTGAATCCACCTGATGATGATGCAGCTGATAAGCAGCCAACTGTTGTTGTTGTTGCTGTTGTTGTTGCTGCTGCTGCTGCTGCAGTTGGTTGGTGATTAGAATCTAGGTAGGGGGTGGAGTTTGGTTAGTCGGGCGTTAGCACTCGGTGGTGCGCTAGTGGTGTGTGCGTGTTTCAAGTGGTTGCTCAGTGTGTGTGTGTGTGTTTTAAGGTGTGGTTTTGGTTGTGTAATTTGATGTGGTGCGTCTACAGTGCGAACTAATTGTTTATTGTTTTTAGCTTTGATTTTTTTTAGCGGCTTGCCGTGTGCTGGCCGGGATGGTGGTGCAGGTGATGGTGATGTGGCGTGGCTGGCGTGGTTGCAGCTGCTGCCGCTGCGGCCGCATGATGGTGATGGTGGTGGTGCGGATGGTGGTGATGGTGATGATGGTGATAGGCTAAATACTGCGAGTATTGCGTGTAGCTGGCCGGCGACCATACCTCGCTGCCATTTGGCGTTGCTGCCACCGCCGCTGCTGCTGCTGCCGCCGACGCTGATTGTTGCTGCTGATGCAAATGCTGATGGGCAGCACTGGCTGCGTCTTGCTGATGGTGTTGTTGTTGCTGCTGTTGCTGATGGTGTTGTTGTTGTTGCTGTTGTTGTTGATGTGGATGCTGCTGGTGTGGATGTGGATGCTGATGTGGATGTGCTTGATGATGGTGCTGCGTGTGTGCATGTGGATGAGGAGCGTGATGACTATGCGGCTGCTGTTGTTGTTGCTGTTGTTGCTGTTGTTGCTGCTGTTGCTGTTGGTGGCTGTTGGCTGCACAGCTGGGCGGCTGTTGTTGTGGGTGTGGCTGCAACGTGGTGTGCTCAGTGCCGCTAACAGGGTGCTGGCTTACGCTATTGCTTGGATTGCTAACATTTGAGCCCAAGCCGCGGGCCGAATGTGGTTGCTGCTGCTGCTGTTGCTGTTGCTGCTGTTGCTGTTGTGGCGATGTGGTGTGCGAGGAGGCCGAGTAGAGACCGGAGTCATCGTGCTGCAGCTGATAGCTCTCCGGTGTGCCGGCGCTCGTTGATTTGCCCGTCAGCTCTTTGGTGCCATTCCACTTGGCAGCCGCTGCTGCCGGCTCGTGCTCATTGTTGTTGTTGTTGGTGTAGCTAAGACCGTTGGTGAGTGGCGTTGTGCGCTGTGGTGAGCCACCGCCACTGCTGGCCGCAATGCGACTGTTCAGGGGCACCCCACTCGACTGAGCAGTGCCCCACATCAGCACCGTTTGCCGCTCGTACGGATCTTGACTAGCGGCGGCGGCGGCGGCGGCAGCAGCAGCAGCAGCAGCGGCGGCTGACAGCTCTACTTTGGGCGTAACGCTGCTGCCGTTGGGCGTGGCAACACTGCCACCTACGGGCGAGGGACCATCCGAGGAGCAGGAGATGACCTCCATCACCTGCGGCGATGACTTGGGCGTCTTTAGGGGTACTTGCTATGGGGCAGTTGCAAAGAAATTGGAAAGGGAAAAGAAGGAGAAAAATAAAATTAGATTTAACACTTTACTTTAATTATTTTTGAAAGTGGCAAGTGAAGCAAGTTGGTCGAGTGAGCTCGACTACGATATACACAGAACACAGCTGTTGAATCTGCTGTCTTAATAATATGTCAAGGTATATCAAATATAATTATTATATTATAAATTATTGATTGAAAATTAAAAATTTAAATAAAAAAATTATAAATATTAATATTTTAAAAATAGTGACAGTTATCGATGGGAATCAATATACCCCTTGGTAGCTTGGTAAATGTAACCAGTAAGATTTCAATTATGATTTGAGCCTTTGGAGATTTGCTGTGGACTCACCTGTGGCGTGGATGTTGGACTGCCGTAGCCGCTGCTGTAGCCGCTGTAGTATTTGCCCGTCTCCTGCCACTTTTCGTCCGCCTTGGAGGCAATGGCATAGCCGTCGTAGGAGAGGAAGCCGTTCGCCACATATGCCGAGGCTGGGGCGCCCGTATGTGGATAATCAGTGTAGTAGCCGCCGACGCCGACGGCGCCCTGCAGCCGATACTGATGGAAGAGGTTTTCGCTGACGGGATAGAAGGCATTGGCCGGCATGGAGCTGCCCATATACAAGTTGTCCGCTGCTGTCGCATACGGCGATGCTGTGTACATGGGATTCAGATTGGAATAGGCGGCCGCAACGGCAGCCGCCGGATCGGGCAGGTATTCGACGACAGCTGGCGCCGGCGAGCCGACCTGTGCCAGCGGCGACGATTGCTGTGCATGGAGCTGTTGCTGCTGTTGCTGCTGCTGCTGCTGCTGTTGCAGTTTGCGCTTGCTGCGGCACGTGGACAGAAAGTCGCGCAACTGCGTCTTGTAGCGTCGGTTGGGTCGCGTCGGCGTCACCGGCGGCGGCAAAGCGTGCGATGTGGGCGACACGCTGGCACTGGTCGGCGGCACCACCAACTGATCCGCTTCGGAGAAGTATGTTGACGCCAGACCGGTGTCCAGATAGCTGACCTTGAAGTCCATAGTCCGCTTGCCGAGCAGATCGTGGCCCTCCTCGTCCATCAGCTGGCGATGCGTGCAGATGACAAAGTCCGGCTTGGAGTTCTTGTACACCAGCCGCGAGCTGGTCTGCAACCATTGCCACTCGCCGTCCTTCTTCTGATAGCGATACGCAATCATCCCCGAGGCGCCCGTCTTCAGCACTGCAAATGGATATGGAAGATGATTTGGATGTGTACACGTTGTGGGCAAACCGGACTGGTTTACTTACGCTCCTGATGCGCACTGGCCACGTAGGCCAGGTCATCGTAGTGCACGAGATCGTAGCCACCCATGTTGACCAGCTCGGTGTCGGCGTAGCCCAGTATGTGTTTGCCCCGCTGATCCATGGACACCAGCGAGAAGTCGAGCTTGTGCTTCGACTTGAACATGTTCTCCTTGTGCGGTATTTCCAGCAGACTGGGCGGTCCGAAGGGTGTGCAGTAGGCGAACAGTGCCAGCGGGGGTTCCTCCGTCTTGCGATTCTGACCATGCAGAATCTTGATGCGACCGCGTATGTCCAGGCGCAGGAAACCGGATGTGTTGTCCAGCAGGCAGCGGAAGCGCACCGTAAAGCTGCGCTCCAAGTAGAGCGCCTTATCCGGGGCCAGAGTCTCCGACAGCTGCATGCTGGACATGTCTGCGGGCAGGAAACTGTTCCAGAGCAGCTGACGCTGCAGCTCCTCCCGATCCTCGGAGTGGACCAGCTCGTACACAGACTGATGCACAATGTCCGACTGCAATGTGGTACAAAGTGGAGGTCAGTTCAGTTTGGGCCCTCACTTATAACTTGGCTTTTTATTTGCGTTGGGGTTCAGTCAACTTGTTTATTGTTTTTCGCTTTTCGCTACAGTTTCGCGATTTTTGGATTTGTTTGAATTGTGTTTATTTATTTTTGTTTTCCTGATATTTTGTTGTTTTTTTTTTTTTGTTTTTGGGCGAATAAATCAAATTGCGCACAAATTGAAAATGCGCCCCATGTTGGCCACAAATTGAGACATAAATTCTGCACGCGCCGGGAGTAAGGATAAGAACAAGATCGGGTGAACTGCTAAGCGAGTGCCGTACACGCTGGAGATGGGTCACGGAACACGAAACACGAGTTGGAAAACAGCAAAACGATGGTCAGATGATGTGAGTCGTGTTCAGCTTGGTTGCACTAAGTCGATTTCCAAGGGATCATATTAAGTTAATCAAAGATTGGAGTCATTGATTGATTGCTTTGCTCCATACGAATCCACACTGATAACCCCGAATATGTCGTGCGGCATCTGCTCCAACAGTTCGTGGCACGACTGAACATGTGTGTGTCTAACCGGCACGAGCACAACTCTAGCACAAACCCTACAAATCAAGAAGGAGCTGCCGGAGGAAACAATGAGGGGGGCAGGCAGCGCCTCGCAAAACTTTCTACGTGTTGCGCGAAAAACCAACAAAGCAAATGATTTGACCGCAATCTCAATTGGAATATGCTTGAATCAGAACAAGCAGCCAGCAGCGAGCAGTGAGCAATCCAATGGCCATTGGCCATGGTAATAGGCAGCTACGCTTTTTAATTGAGCTGCCAAACGGGGCGTGTCAAATGCCGCTTTACACATTTACAACTAAATTAAAATGAGAAGCAACCACATAGACAGAGGGACAGAGAAAGAGAGAATGGTTGGGGGGGGGGGGGGGTAGGGAAAGAGTCGAGATGGGCAGCTCAAAGAGTAGAGGCCTTCGCTGAAGAAAGCTAACTGCAATTTTCAATTTCCATTCGACAAGCGCCAATACAATAAAGTAGGCAAAAAAACAAAAGGAAAAACAGAAAACAGAAAACCAAACAAAACAAAGGTGAGGTGAGGAGTAGTTAGGCGGGGGGTTGTTGCAGTCGGTTGCAGGTAGTCGAGTGGCAGCCACTGGCGCGTCAGACTCCTCGAGTTAGGCCCAAAACATGTTGGCCCGTTTGGGGGCAGTTGGTCGCACACAGCTGCCGAGGCGTCGCAAGTTAATAATACGCGCTCCTCAACAATGCCACGCCCCGTTCAAGAGTAGCCCCTCCACACCACACGCCTCTCTCTCTCTCTCTCTCTCTCTCTCTCTCTCTGCGTGCACACTCCACTCCCTCCCTGTCTGCCGCCTTTGACAGCTGCGTAAGCAAATCTTGTGGCATTGTGGAATTGTGGCATTCGCGATTGCGCAATCCTCACGCTGATCTGATTTTTATTTATGGCCACAATACCTGCCGTGCAACGTGCAACGTGCAACGTGCAACGTGAAACGTTCGCTGGCTTGCCTCGGCATTTGCCTGCATCTGCTGTGTGGCACCTTCATCATATTTGTTTGTTTATTTGTTTTTTTGGCGCTCGCTTGCAAAAATTATTGGGTATATTGAACTTATCTAAATATCAAAAAATGCCCACTAATTTATTTACATTATTATTATTATTATTTATGTTTAATATGCATATATACATATTAATATAATTTTTATTATTGACTCTTCCTAACGAGATTCGAAGCAATTTTAAGGCAAACTTTGTTTGTAAAATCTATGTTTAATAAGTCATAAATTTTATTTGCTTGAAAAATTCAGTTAAATTGCTTGCAATATTTTTGTATTTTGGTATGAACATTCATTTTTGACTGACCCATTTCCAGATCTTAATCAACGCTGATTTAACGTAGGAAATGGGGTATCTTTCAGTCTTGCTATGTATTTATGAATAAACCGATTAAGTATTACCAGCCCAGTCAAGAATTTGCACGCACTCGTTTTAGAAATACTTTAATATAAAAAGCTGGTTGATAGAACCCAAATTTGGTAAGACATTACGGTTATGCCATTTCCGCCAATGAGCTTGACCCAAAAACCAAAAAAAGGAGGGAAACAAGCTGTCATTCATAGAAACTCTCTCGACTCTGCTGCCGGCAATTAAAATCAATCAAAAGATGCAGAGAACCCCAACCACCCAAATTATTATATGTTGTTGTTGTCCAAGTTGTTGTCCAAGTTGTTGTTGTTGTTGTTGTCCACTTACCTGATGAAAACCCAAATAGCTCTCGATGCTGTGCGTGGCAAAGAAGACCTCGCCTTCGCATGTCAGTATCATTAGAAATCCATTTAGAGCCTGCAAGAACAAAAAAAGCGTGTGTGAGTAAGTAAGACAGAGACAGAGATAGAGTGTGTGTGTGTGTGAGAGAGAGAGAGAGAGCAAGAGCGAACGAAAGACAAAAATTAAATCAAAACTACGAATTAAATGTTGCAATAGTGCTTGGTGAGACAGCAGAGGGGAACAGCAGAGGCCGTCAAATTGACAAGCTAAACATTACAGCCATAAAATCGATAGATAAAAAGAAAGAAAGCCAGAGAGAGAGAGGGAGAGAGAGAGAGAGAGTAATAGATGGGGGGTGAGCGAGAATGGGGGAGAGATAGAGATAGAGGGATTGATAGAGGCTGAAACGTCCCGTAATTGCAGTAGCTGCCGGTTTTTTGATGTTTTGTGAATGGATTAATCCATCATATCGCGGTCTAAAAATAGCCTGCAAACTGAGCATGAATGAACCAAAGGCAGACGGCGAGACAGACAGGCAAAGGAGACATAGCGATAGAGAGACAGTCAGAGGGAACAGACGGACAGAGCGAGAAACGAGGGTCAAAGACAGCGGCGCTAACTTGAGGCTAAAGCGTAATCAGCGCTTAAGCGAGCTGATTTCATTGGAGCCAAAGACTTCGCAGTCAGCGATAGCAGCGCAGCCAAGAGCCAGACAGAGCGAGAGAGTGAGCGAGTGAGAGAGAAAGAGAGAAGGAGGGGTAACTTTGAAGTTCGACATCAAATTCAACCAGGAAATGATGCGCAATTAAATCAATGAGTTTCAACTAAATGCAGACGCTGAATCCGCTGCCCAGGTCCGGTAACAGCATTTGTTTTACCTTACAAAAGTATTTAAGTATTATCCATTCCCCTTTCCTCGACTCCCTTTCAGTTATCGTTCTTGTTGTTGCTGTTATTTAATTACAGGTTTCATTTTGAGCAATGATGCATTGTAATTATCTATAGATTGTTTGCAGTGTGCAGTGCACATAGCAAATACCCAAAACTTATAGCTTTGCAGGTGTATGCATAACAGCCGCCGAAACTTGAATTGCAAAAGTTTTTTGCTTGCAAATGGAATAATTTGTTTGATTCACATTCATACATTTCAGTTAGTTTTCAGTTAGTTGTAGCTTTATTGTTTTATATTTGATTTTCATAAGCCGCTAATGGCCGCTACGCATGCAATTTTATAACATGGAACCTGACTTTGAGTGCCCAGCGGCAACAAGCAACAAGCAACAACCAACAACCAACAACCAACATAACATTGCCGTCGCACAGTGACCTTTTTGTTTTATTAATTAATTATTTGGGATACGAAAGAACCAATTAAAAAGAAACGCTACATGTTTGCGCTTTTAAGGCCTAATAAAATCTAAAGCTCTCCTTGTTTTGTTTAGTTATATATTTAAATACATTTTTGAAAATAAAAAGAGTTTTCTTAAATACATTTTATAATATTAAAATTAATTCAAGATACAAGTACAATTTATTTAATTCCATTTTAAATATATAGTAAAAGATGAGAATATCAAGAATATACTTCATAAGACTGTTCTCTGTGATTTCCGCTATCCCTAAAATATAATAAATTTTTACGTTTTCTTTACGAACTTGTTGAGAATGTTACAGCTGGTAAATTTGTATACAACCCCATATTTTAAATTAAATTTGTATTATTATTTTATAAGCTAAGCTTTGGACTTTATAGATAAAGTGACTTTAAAATACCAGAAATCAAATTTCCTATTTGAAGTCTCAAGCTCTTATTGTCTCTGTGATAAACTTGTTCTTACAGACGGAAATGGGCTGTTCATCCTGATTAAGAGTATAAATATATATATATATTTTAAGTTTCCTTTTGCACAACCTCATTAAACACTTTAATTTTAAGTTTTTCAATGGGTTCAGGCTATAAAGGCCATAAAATTCTAATAAAAATGTATGTTACTCCATTCGAAGCATTTAAAAATCAATGGGTCAGCGCCGCAACGTGTGAAATGTGTGTGTGCCACATGTGGTTTAAGAAGACAAATTTGCCTTGGCTATCATTAGTGTTCAGGGGACGGTTCAGCGTTAATTCATCCAGATAGAGAGAGCGAGAGAACGAGTGAGTGAGTGAGTGTGTGAGAGAGAGAGGGAAGAAAGTGTAATTCATATATGTGTATTTGAATATCAATTTGCAACAAAGATATGGATGAGGAGCAGACCAGTCAGACGCCAAGCCAGCAGCAGCAGCAGCAGCAGGAGTAGCACAAGAAACACATCAACAATAAGAACAACAAGTTCTTCGCGATTGCTGCTAATTACAGAGTGGGGCGGCAAAAAAACAAGGCACAAGGAGCTGGACCTGATGCTGTGGCTGGTGGATGTAGCCGGAGTGTTTCCAGAGTTGGTATTAACCGACATAAACGCTAAGTGGCGTCATCATTTAAAACGCATCAACACAGCCCGCCAAAGGATATGGATATGAATATGGATATGGATATGTGTGCTGAATATGGGACCAGAATTGGAACCACAGTTGTGGCAGCGGCGGCAGTGCATTAATAATCTTCATAAAGACTGCCAACGGTAGCAAGATGAGAGAGACAACGAGAGGAATGAGAGTAACAAAAATTAAAGAGAGAATGAGAGAGAGAGAGAGGGAGTTAGAAGGAGATGAAAAAATAAGGCTGCGCTAGTAAAAAGTTTGAGTCTATTGATTTGGTGGTTTAGAAAACTAATATTATATATTTAAGTATATTAAGTATTTCTCTTATTAGAAATAATTTCCAAACAAACTATTTAAAAAATAGTAGTGTCTTGCCTATATCGACTATAAGTATGGTCTTTTTTTAAAAACTTTTTCCATCATTAAGAAATGTATTTCATAAATGTAAAATACAAACCCTCCTTAAAAAAATACAAGCTCTCCAAATTTCAATATAATAATAATAATTTATAAAAATAAATAAATTAATTATTAAACTATCTAAAATGTTTGAATATGTGAAATGAACAGACAAATTTGTAATAATTAATATAAGCAACTAAGAAGCTATTCTTAAAGCTACTTCATACCCAACTGAAAGTAAATATATTTAAATATTAAAAAATTATTACTTTTACTAGAAAATTAAGAATTGAAAATTCATGGTTTATAGAAATATACTTTCTGAATAATAAAGTGAGAGAAACGCTTTGCAAATTAATATGGATACTTTTGGATTTGGAAGCCAAGAAATTTATCTGTCGGTTTGTAAATTAATTTTAAGATCTCAGGAAATGTGTAAGCTAGAGATGAAGAAAGCTTAATTAATATTTAAAACATTTTTAACATACTTTTAATACACTTGCCAATGACAAAGAGTATGTGTTAGTTGAGCTTAATTCATTTCTGCTCAAGATTTTTTTTTTTTTGCTGTATAATTATTTTAGCTGCTTCTCACTAAGCGCCCTCTCTTTCTCTCTCTATCTATCTCTGTCTTTAAATATGTATTTCTATGTGCCCCTCTGAAATGAAATCGGTGTCTGTCTGTGCATCACTTTATACGAGGCAACTATCCGAGTTGTCCGAAACTGTTGATGTGCTCTCGGCGGCTCTTCTAATGCGTTTTTAATAATACACGCCCGTCTTGTGCGGCGGAGCCGGGATTCGAGTCGAGTCGACAGCCGTGACTTTTATTGCTACAAGCCAAATTTAATACTTATATACTTTATATGTAAACTTTTTTTTTATTTTGTATTTTCTTTTTGCGTTTGTTTGTTGTTGTCTGCAGCATCTTTCTAACCATTCACTTGATTGTCGGCTTGCATTACAGTTTTCTGTTTTGATAAGTTGGCAGTGATTATTTTACCATTTCCTTGACAGAGACCTGTGCAGACAACTGGCTCATTGGCCTCAGCTTCAGCTTGTCGCTTGACTAGGCTAGTGGACTTTTGGCCAATTTGCTGTTATGTGGCACGTAATTGCTTAATAAAGCCGCTGGTGCTTGAGGATGCTGCTGCTGCTGATGCTGCTGGTGGTTGCTGCATGTGGCACACAAATAATGTCTTTCTTTTTAACCAGAGACAATTATATACATATTTTCATATACCAAAATTATTACGTTTCTATCTGTTGCCGTCTGTTGTCCGTCTTAAATCAATGTCTTTATTTTGTTATGTTTTTGCTTTTTATCAATTAAGCCACTTTCTGAGCCAGCTGCTAATGTGTGTCGACAGTGACTGCAAAACTGTTGCAAATGTGGAGCAACTGGCAACGGCAAGAGAGCAGCAGAGAGTCCAACTTGAAGCCGTGTGTGCGAGTGAGATGGCTACTTATGCATGGAGTGCGCTGCGTGACAAAACGCCATTTTCTAATGATAATATATGACCCATAATACACAACAACAACAACAGCAACAACAGCAACAACAGCAACAACAAAAGGGAAAACTTCATGAGCAATTGAAACGGGCAACAGGTAACAAATACCTCAGCTATTAAAACTAAATATGCACCCCCAAAACCCTAACCCAAACTACAAACCCCAATCCCCAAACCTCGAACCCAACTCAGTTTCACTCTCCCCTCTGCGCACGGCGTGTCTCAAAAATATGCACGGAAATGCACAATTGTGCAGCTCAACAATTAGTTGCACTTCGCCCATTCACCGGAAGGCAAAAAAAAAAAACACACACACAGAAAAACAAGAAACAAGCAACAAGCTCGAAATGTGAA
Source organism: Drosophila demipolita (assembly GCA_035042405.1). Lineage (NCBI taxonomy): Eukaryota > Metazoa > Arthropoda > Insecta > Diptera > Drosophilidae > Drosophila > Drosophila demipolita. The sequence goes on along the minus strand of JAWNLI010000349.1, from coordinate 3,234,765 downwards.
AAAAAAACTAGTTTTTGGCTTGCATTCAAATTGGAAAAGTCGCGCAAGGAGACACTCGAGTTGTGTGAGTCCTTGTTGTGGTGTTCTGTTTGGCTGTTGCACACCCTGCGTATACGTAATGCATCAGCACTTGCCGCCACCAGCTGCAACGGTGCAATGTATGCAGTTTTTGCTTGCCACAGTGGCGAGTATCACACTTTTTCGAGAGGGTTTTTAGAGTGTTTAGTTTTTAGAAAATATATATATATATATTTTGGAGTTAATATGCTCATCTGGGATTAAACTGTACTTATAAAAAATGGTATCTTAACTATATAGCAGGCAACAAAATACGGTTTAAAATTGCGATGTTTAATGGGTTTATTTAGTGAGGAATTATTGAAGCGAAGCTGAAAATCGACCGATCTTTGGAAAATTATTGGAATATAGCTCTATCTGAGCAAACAAATGTTTTTATATAAATACAAAACTTAAGAGATCTGCAAAATTTTAAAATTTAAATTAAAAAAAATATGTACAAAAGAAAAAGCTTAAATAAAATTTGTTTTTATGTTTACCTTTAAACTGAGCTAACAAGTTGAAGTTTGAGTGCTAATCACTTTAGGCAGTTTAGGACTTTGACATTGAGTTTTGGACTACGACCCACAAAAACAAAAAACCGAAAACAAAATAATGCAAACAACAACAACAACAGAAAGAATACAAAAGAATTGCATTTAGCGCATGTTGCACAATTGCGTGCCTCCGACTCTTTGTAACCCCCATCAATTGGCTACTGTCGAGCGTTGCACACCCTGTGCTCCCTCTGTGTGCTGTGTGTGTGTGTGTGTGTGTGTGTGTGTGTGTGTGCTTGGTGAGCTATGTGTGCATTAAATTAAACTGTCATGACTGTGACAAGTGCATATGTTCGCGCCTGGCCAGCAACTGCTGCCACTGCTGCCACTGCTGCAACTGCTGCCACTGCTGCCCACAAATGTGCTTTAATTCAGCAAAAACATGCAACTTGCACACACAGGTGTGTGTTTTATGTGTGTGTGTGTGTTTGCGAGACAATTTAATTGAAGTTTGACCAATTCAGCGCGTGGCACATAAACTTGAAATGCATAATTTGAGCTGATAGCTTTGTTGGCTGGCCGGTTGTGGGTTGGCCAGTTCAACTGGCCGAAATTAATTATAAATATTATGGTAACACATGTCCAAGCGCCAATTATACATTAATCAATTGACAGGGAAAGCAACAGCAACAACAGTAGCAGCAAAATTAACAACGAGACTTAAACTAATTGCATTCAATTGTTGAACAATTTTCCACATTTATACAGAAAATCACAAATCGAAGCGTTTCGAACTTTGCGTGTCTCGAATAAACTTTTATCTGTGAGTATATATCTATACATATCACATGTACTGACCCACTCCCACCCAAGCTTCTCTCACAGTGGCTGTCTCTCAACAAGCGCTGATTGATTATGCGGCTGCCTGGCGCGGCGTATCCTGCCGATGAAGCCATCAAATGGCCAAACAAATTGATGAAGACAAATTAACCCAGAGGCCAGCCAGAGGCAGGGGGCAGTATTGATGGATGTGCAGGGTGGTGTGTGTGGTTCGTGGTGTGTGTTGGGGGATTACTCACCTGCAGGAACATATCACCATCCAGCAGGCCGTGCTCGAAGGCGCCCAGCTCGCGCGTCCTGTAGCCATCGTGTGCGTGTATGTGCGGCAGGACACCGTTCTCCTCCTTATCCTTATGCATAACAACTGCAGCGAGAAAGAGATAGAAAAACAAAGAGATAGATAGAGAGAGAGAGACAGAAACATTTGGAGAGCACAGCTTAAATATTTATGAAGCCCGACATTTTATATTTTATTAGCCATTAATATTTTACTTGCAATGGCGCTCGAAATTGCGAGTCATAAATAGCTCGCTCAAAACATTTTACAGCCCAAGTTGAGACCCCTCCACCCACTCCCCCCCAGCAATTTGAAACCATAGTTACTTCATAAAAAAATCCAATATATATATATATTTATATATAGTAGGACCATAATATACAATAAATATTTACAGCTGGCATGGAAAAGTACTAAAAATTGTTTATGGTGTCATTGTAATATTTTATGAGCCAACTTGCCAGACCCCCATTCCACTACCCCCAACCAACTCCCATCCCAAAACCCCAGCGCCTGGCACTACCTTCCAGACCTATACTAAGCTATGACATTATGTATACACCCCCCTCCACACACACACACACACCCCTTACAAACACCCTTACGGCATTCCGCCGCCATTTTTGAGGCAATATTTTTGGTTTTTCTCTTTCGGGAGGTGGGTTTTTTTTTTGTTCTGCGCCTCAAGTTTTATAATAAATTTGTCACAAAAATTGATTTATGTGCGATAAACGATAAAAAAGAACACACACACAAAATGGGAACTCGAACTAGAGCTAATATATATTTTCGCAGCACTCGGTTTAGTTTTGTCTTTGGACCCAGTTCCGAATTATATAAGCAAAATTTATATGCGGCTTGAAATAAAATATGCCTCGGCCTCTGATGTCATAAATTATGATTTTTATCAGCGCAAATGGAAATAATAAAAATGAGAATAAAATAAAAACAAAACAAAAAAAACTGAAAATACCATAATGAATAAGAACTAAAACCTAATTTACGCATGGAAAACTCCAACAACAACTGACTGCAAGTATTAAACCCCCTCCTGCAACCCTTGAGCAACAACAACAACAACAACAACAACAATAATAATTAAAACAGTAGCGGGACTACAGCAACCACAGTCCCGTGGCAGGTTCTCTCATTTCAATTAGCAGCTCCAAAAATGCGGCCTACCCCTAATTCTGCAGCCACACAGTGGAAAATATATTAAAGTTATTTGACTTTTTATTTACTGGATTTAAATCTTAATTTTTAATTTCCAATAACATAGAAAATTTATTTATTATTTATTTATAGATTTATATCCAAAATCCGCTTTTAATAATTATAATATGCTTTGGCTGGCTCTACGACGGGACTCGAAATATACTTAAGTGAAAATAAATATAAGTTTCTTAATATGCATGCTAATTTTTGTGAGTGTACTGAGGTTTGGCCTTTCCCTTGAGTTGAGTTGACTTGAGTTGACTTGGTTGGGCTCCTTTTCTGGCTAATCTGTGCGCTGCTTTAGCTTTTTATCAAATTAACAAAAGTGCCGCTGCGTGTGTGAGTGTGTTGGTTCTGGTGTGTGTGTGTGTGTATGTGTGTGTTTGTGTTAGAGTGTTCATTTTAGCGAAAGTGCGATAAAACAAATAGTTGAGCCTCCAAGCGGTCAACGTAATGTGGCCAAAACAAATTGCATCATGTGCGTGCGATGCCATTGCTTTCGCTTGACTTGGCTAGACTTGTGGCCAGGCTTTTAGAGCAGCATTTGAACGTAATTATTCATAATTTAATTAGGCTCAGTTTACATTGCGACGGGTTGTAGATTTTATATTACAGTTACACTTTTTATTTTGTTGCTCAGCTTTTTTTTATTGCTGCGCCAGAATTATTATTCACGTGCATAAGGACATTTAATTAAGCACAACTTTGAGCAGCGAACGGAAGGAGCAGGGCGGAGGAGGAGGACAACAAATCTGCGGCATTTTCTGGGCGTGTTTCGTTTTTTTTTATTGCATTTATGCGTAGCTGATTAGCATAAACCAAATTGACGACATCACTCAAAAATGTGTTCGCAATTTGAAAGTGGTCGAGCGACCCTCGCCCTTAGCGCTTAGAAACTGCGCCACTTGAACCGAAAAATCCACCACCAGAGGGAAACGCGTTGCTTTGCTTTGGTGGATGAACGTAAATCTTTTAAAGGCGGAAAAGCGCAAAATCTCAGCTGGCTGCATGTGGACTACCACCGGACGGGGTGGTATGGTGCGGTGCGGGGTGTGCTGTGCTGTGAACACACATAAAAATGGCGGCAGCTGGCTAAGCCACAAAATCCCCACCCAACAAACGTAAATCAGCAAATAAAGCAAAAGCAGAAGAAGAAAAAGAAGGAGAAAACAAAGACGAAGCAGAGGAAGCAGCGTCGGAAAAGCAGAGTTGGAAAAGCGTGCGCAGACGAAATGCAAGATATACGCCGGCAGCGACGTCAGCGGCGACGTCAGCAGCGACGCTCTCCGATGCGCCCCTGTGCAAAATGGCGTCAATTATGCGCTGGGCTGCGATTTGGGCGTGTCCCCGCCAACTTCTGACAAGCAAAAAGGGCCAACTAAAGAGGAAAAACTCTAGATTTGATTTGAGACAATGCTGAGAACTATTTGAACATTTGTCGTCGTTGTTTTTTGCTCAACTATTTGAAATTGCTGGCCTCTGTTTGACTCATCTTAGTCATTCAGCCGTAAATGTATATTTAAAATAATATAGATTTGACGGGAAAAAAGACGATATGAGCAACACTGTTTGCTTGGCACGGCATGGCGCAAACAATGGCTAAAGTTTAAATTCTGACATTTTGGCAAATATTTTTCGTGCTCACAAGCAAATATGTCATGGAAATGTCAAACTCATCAGACCAATTGATGGAAAAACTGACAGCGCAAACATGCTGGGCACTGTCTAGTGGATAGCGAAGGGTAACGAGGAGGGGCAAGGGAAGGTTAATAATGGCCATGCAGTTGACGCAAATGCATTACTTAAATGCCAAAAATTGCACGCTTGCTGCAGTTACTCTGCTGAAATTGCACAATTTGTTGAATATTATGGAAAATTTCGTAGAATAAATTTTTTTGATAAGAAGCAAAAATTGCTTATTTTATACAGATAAAAGGGATTAGTTTAAATATTATAAATATCAATTAACTAACTGAGATATTTAACAAGTCAATGTAATTATTTGTGCATATATTTGGAAATCTTTAAAACACTCATAAATATAAATGTAAATTTTAATTGGTATTGTAATAAATTAACAACATTTTCTCTAGCAAGAGAAAACTAAATTTTGGAAAGAAAACTTGAAAGGAAAACTTCTCTTAAACATTTGTGACAATGGCATTTATTGATTTAGCTTAAAGCCAATTAGAATTGCAGGTCCTTAAACGCTTTAAATTGAACTAGGCCTCTAGATAGAGTACCTGTTGTTGTTCCTCAAGGCAGTGGGGGAGCGGGGCGAGTATCGAGGGGGATGGGGCTACTGTTCGACCTACGTAAGTCACGCAATGTTGTCTGCAGCATGCTCTTTCTCTCTCTCTCTCTCTCTGCGACTCTCTCTCTCCCTCTCTCTCTTCTTCTCTTACTCTTTCTCTCTTTGGGCTCCACTCTTTTGTAGCGACGTGACAATGCAAGGCGTCAGTCAACAACAACACTAACTTGCAACAACAACTTGCAACAATAGGCAGCCTAAGCTCTCTCGAAGGTAGGACCAAAGTGGTGGTTATAGTGCATCGCCTGACTGATTGCATGTCCGCCAGCGCCTCTTGGCGTCATTTACCAACAATTGTCTGGCTATGGTTTATACAACACCCACCCACACCACCCTTCCCCCAACTGCCTACACCGCTTCCACTTGCTTCTACTGCCCGCTGCTAATGGGCCTAAACTGGAGCAACGCACGAAAGTCATGTATATGCACGAAAAATTGGCTACTACATCTACATATATATAGATGACGGGGGTAGGGGGGTTGGGACTTAGTATGTTTATAGGTTAAGAGCTGAGCCTTGGCCCCAGGGGCATGCGATTCGCATAGCACATGGCCATGGGCTCCATTAACAAACGCTTAACAGCAATTTTGATAATAGCATAAGTAGCAGACCCCAAGCAAATCCCACTCCCACACCCCTCCCCACCCCCTCCTCCAATTGAAAGGTGACCTTGTTAGCATAACCGTTGGAGGGGGTGCAGTGTGGGAGGTGGGGGCGGTGTAGGTGTCTCTTGTTGTGCTCCCAAAGCACACATGTCGCATGTGCGCGATGCACCAACTCTGGTAATACGCTTAGAGTTGCCACACGACGCCAATTGCAATTCGCTTCCCACGAGCCCAGTGCCTAGGAAGAACTAGATCTTAAGGCAAACAAAAATAAATAAAAAAAAAACCCCGTCTGCTAGCCAAGCAGTTCCAACATGACTGTAAAAACAACAACAAAAATTGTAAAAAGCCGAATCATATTTTAATCATGTGTGGGAACTCTGGTTGGCAACCAACTGGTTTCGTTCCCATTGCCGGCTCAAATTTCCAAAAGCGACAAAAGTCAAATGCGAATCACTCCCAAGCAGTCTGGCAGCCCATTCCAAGCTGCTTTATTTCCCTGGCCTCGATCTATATATGTAGATGATATTTTCATAAATCAAATCAATAAATTAAATATAAATAAATAAATTGAAGTCTAGTCTTCGGAAAATCGATTATTTTAATTTTAGCAAAGTAAATTTTCAATCTTCGAGTTTTGTAAGAAGATTTGAAAAAAAAGTTAAGACTACAGTCTAAAATGATTTCTAAATACTGCGCTTAGAAATCGTTTGTCACTTTCCAGATTAAAACATGGAAAGGAAAATTTAGAATCAACCAAAATTGTGAACTTTATTTGAAGTCCCTCATCCTGTAAGTGCCCAAGAAAGGCGACCCAAAAGTGACCTAGTTTTATTGAGTTTCTAAAAAAAAAACTGTGTAAAAAACTAAAACATGTCATTGATTTTATTTTCACAGCATTTTAAATGCGAAATTGCACAAAACAAATTAGTTTTCATTTGGTTCACTTTTGGTTGACACAAAATACACAAAAAGAAAATGAACATTTTGAAAGAATGTATTTGAAATAACAATCGCATTTCTAAGGTTTAATTAAGTAAAATATGTACAAATAATAAAATTTCATAGTTGGTAATATTTTGAATATAAAATAATGGAAAATTTCAATTTCAATTGGTGGAGTCTGAAATGCACTCAAACTGCTTATTGGCCAATTTAAGTGCTTAGTTTTTGTTTTTTTTTTTGGCTGTTAAGTTAGGGTTTATTTAGGAGTTTGGTTCGATTGCGTGCAATCGGCATTGGGCATGGATAAACATGGCTATCAATGCCCGCATTCAGTTCATTTTGCAGTTAATTACGCAACTCATCAATTAAGCTGGTGAAACCCAGCCCTTTTGGCAGGACGAGACGCACCGCCTGGTTAGAGTGAGAGCAAAGGGAGGGGAGCTGGAGAGCTGGAGCAGCTTAGAGAGAAGTAACGAGTACATTAAAAATGTACAAATTGCGCGTCTTAACAATTATTGCTGGCCATAAGGCGCCATCGCTTGCCCAGCTATTATGGCCCTTTTAGATACGAATGTTGGGGGAGTAGTTGCTGTTGCCGTTGCTGTTGGTGGTGATGGACGGACTTGTGGAGGAGGAGAGCCAGGTTAAGACAATGGGCCATTAGCAGCGCGCTTTAATTATTTAGTTTTTCTTTCTCCATCTTTGTTTTGCAACAAAGTGCTCCGTCTGTGTGTGGTGTGTGTGGTGTGTGGTGTGTGTGGTGTGTGTTGTGTATATATAGCAAAGCAACTTTGAAAGCTTGGCGAAAATGAAAACGAACTTTGCTTTGCTTACATTTTCGTTTTTTTCTTTTTGTGTTTTTGGTTGTGTTTTGTTGTCCTGTTTGGTATACAGAAAATTTGTTCGCCGTTTCGCTTTTGCGCAAGTCAGGGTCAACAACTGCCCCTATATAAAAGTAGATGCAGGACGCTGCTGTTGTTGTTGTTGTTGTTGCTGTTGTTGTTGTAAGTGTCTGCCGAGCAACCCCCTAGCGGGCAATTCAATGTGTATACACAACACACAGAGACTGGCAAACACAATTGAATAGTTATATATATATATGTATATATATGTATCAAAACTTTTGGCTATCATTTTTATACAGCCGCCTTTCAATTAATCGCACTGAGTGCTAGAGTTTTTGGAAATCCCACAAGCCGACAATGCATACACACGTTCCCTCACCCCTGCCACATCACACATCAATATCTCCACTCCCCTCCACACACGCACTAATTGTAAATTAAATGATCCTGATAATATCCGAAAAACATCTAGACAAACAAATAAAGCCAAAACGTAAACAAACTTTGACCTGTGCAGCGGCGTTTTGTCAAACTCCCCCGTAAAACACAAACATTAGATGGACATATCCATATATATACATAGTTTATATATAGTTGACAGGACACTGGGCACTCAGGGGGCACACGGCGCAACCGTTCTGGTCCATTAACCCGTCGTCGTCCTGCTTTTTTCCTGGACACAAAAAGGAAACGCAACGCGTGGCGTTCTATATATATCGAAGTGGTTGGCTGGCTTTGGGCCTCTTCTAATCAAAGGAAATTTAGGATCGTATATTGACTTAGCACAATGCAGCGCGTGTCACGTGTCGGCCAAAGACTTGAACTGGCCGAGACTGTTTGTCATTGCAATTAACGCCCAACTGCGTTTTGACCGCTAATTGTCAAAATATTTACTCGAGTCCTTTTGTTCATTTATGTTTGGCACAGGATGAGCCCAGCCCTAGACTGAACTCCCCACACCCTCACACACACACACACACGTGAGTCATAAAGGGTCCCTCCAGTTGCTGTCCTTTTTTTCTGCATTTAGTTGCTTTTTTCAATTTTCGCTACAATTTTTGCACTTAAACTTAATTAACGCTGTGTGCGGGCATTTCATCTTTACCTCCTCCGCCCCTCCACCCCGTCCGCCGCACCGTTGCTTAAGCAATTAAATTTATGTCGTTAAACAAAGCGAAATGCCAATGAACCAAGCCGATAATAAAGCCATCAAAGCGAACCAAGTTCGTTCTCCTTTTATTGCATTGTTTTAATTAATTTAAATTAGACGCAAAAAGAAATATTTGTACCAAACAAAAAAGGCAAACGGGCTAAAGATAAAGAACGAAAACAACCCTGCATAAGTCTATTTGTGTGTGTGTGTGGGTGTGTGTGTGTGTACATATGTTAACTTGCCTCGATTTACCTGGCCCAAAAATGTTACCATTTGCCCATTTCCGATTCGCTGTGGACTTTAATTCATTTGCCAGGTGGGCGAGCATTAAAAAATAAAGCAAAAATCAAAGCGAACAAAACTAAAATCAAGAAAAGCAACATTTCAAGAAACTAAGTTGAAGAATATATACTCTACACAAAGAAGACAATATTTGCATCAAAATAGTGATAATACAAATTTATATAAAGATATTTATATAAATATTTGTTCTCTTTTTTCTAGCTTTAAGCCAAACCTAATTTTGGTTATCAAAGATGAGACATCCACAACAATAAGTACCTAATATATTCTGAATTGATCTGACTTGAAAATAATAATAATAAAAGTTATTTTAATTTTAAATTAACAACAATATTTTTAATTAACAATATTTGCATAATATATTCTAAATTAAACTGCAGATACAAATATCTTTCAATTTAAATTTGCAAACCCAAACTGTTTTTTATTTTCACCAAAATTGAACTGTTACTATTGAAATGCTTACAAATGACTAATTTATTTCACATCTTACCACAAACACAGCCTAAACCTAAAATGGCTTTTAAGCCAAAAGAGTATCAAATGAGAAGAAGACAAGCTAAAAAGTCTGTTTTTCCCATTTTCTTTTGTTTTTCGGCAGCAGAACTTTAATCCGTCAACAGCACTAATTTTGCCACGTGCGTGTATTTATGTGTGTGTGGTGTGTGTGTGTGTGTGTGCTTATTTGTATATCCCTGAGCTGGGAGCAATACTGGGGAGGAGATAGGACGAAGCAGCAGGACACCCCGTTGCGTCGTTGAAATTAGTTTTGAATCATTTATGAGTCATGGTTTAGGGTCTGCCACCATTCAGTGGCAGTTACAATGTGGCAGCAGCATAATCGATTTAATAGGCTGGAATGTAATGTGCCGTATGGCAAACGGCAACAGAAGCCACAAGCCCAACAAGAAGAAGAAGAAGAAGAAATAGTAGAAGAAGGCGCAACCCAAAACCCAAGCTGCTGAGAGGCCAACCATATGGGATGATCATGGAATGGGTAAAATAATAAAGTGCCCTTTGCTACCCGATTTAAAAAGAACATTCTATTAAAACAACCACCCGCTCGAGTCCGCTGGTTAATTTTGAAATATTTATATATATGTAGAGGATAATCGGAACTCACCTTGAAAATAACTTTTGGTTCTTAAATAACTAACGGACAGCCTTAGTATGCTCAGTCGATCCAGTTTGCTAAGTATGTTCTGCTCGAAGGGCAGCAGGGAGGCAAGCAGGTCCAGTTCGGCATTGAGGCGCTCCCGATGCCGTTTTGATGGATTGCTCTTAGTGACGCCATCCTTGGGCGGCGGTTTCAGGCTGTAAATAAAAACGAAAACAAATTTCATACATTAAACGGCAAGTCAAGCAGCTGACGGCGGCGTGAACTTCAACAGCAACAACAACAAGAAAAGGTCAAAATTATTAATTGCAGTTATCAGTTACCCCAGAATAATAGGGCCAAGTTAAGCAGCAGCGGTAAACCACCCTCGCAGCAGCAGCAGCAGCAGCAGCAGCAGCAGCAGCAGCAGTTGGCGTTCTTTTTCGGTCAGTTGATCTGTTAATTACCAAAAGTGGCAAAGCGAAAGTGGGCCTAATGCAGAAACACAGGAAATACGACGCTGAAATAATTCCGCGAATCAAATCATAAAGTCCACTACAAATTAGAACAGCAATCTGAATGTCCAATTAACTGTCATAAAAAAGGGTAAGACAGAGTGAGAGAGAGATGGCGAGAGAGATGGCGAGAATGAATGAATCCAGTCAAAAGCCATTGTAAATCTAAATGTTGTATGTGGCATGTGATATGATAGCAAGCTGGCGCCCAAGCTCAGCTCTTGTTGGCTCTGCCAATAATAAAACTCATAAATGCAGAAAGTGCCCCAGTCGAGTCTTGGCCCTATCTGGGCGCTCCTGGCTTTTGGAGTCGGTGGCTTAGCAGCGCTTAGCTCCGCATTATCTGGCCCGTAAGCGGATTGCTGAGGATTTACTCAGTTTGCATTATCTTTTACACATTCCCTGCTTGATTGCAGTTTTATATTTTGATTTTTTTTCCTCTTTTTTTTTCAGTTGTTTTTATTTCTTGTTGTGTTTCGTTTTTAATCATATTTCGTCTCATCATTTTCATTGACATTATTACAAAGTTAATTGCGGTTATTAAATATAATTACTGTTGTAATTTATGAGCGACCCCTTTCAGGGCCGTCGGACCACCGCCTCCCCTTAAGCTCCCTCCCTCTCTCTTTGAAAATTTGTCGTTATTTTTTGTTGTATTTTTTGTGTATATATATCGTAAGTACATTGAACATTTTCATTGTTTAACGCTGTTGTTTCGAGTTTTTCAAAACTTTTTGCTTCGCTGCACAATCACACACACACACACACACACACACACACACCCTCACACACACTCACACACACTCAGACACGCTGTTAAGCTGAGCATGTTGGCAAGTGGCATACAGGACACACAGTCACAGGACATTGTCGCGTTTGCACGTGAAAAGTTGAAACGTATTTAAGTTAATTGCCCGACATTTTTTGCTGCTGCTGCCAACAGTTTGGCACCCGTTTTTTGTTTGAGCTGCTTTGCCACGTAATTGTCAGTGGCATGTCCGTTCGATGTCACTGCCAGCAGGACATATGCCTCAAATTGCTAACGGACCAGCCACCAAATCCCCAGCTGCAACTCCCAGCTTGGTCTGAGCTGCTTCGGAATGTAAAACTGTCGCCAAAGATAACAAACAGCACAATAATAATGAAAATTGCCATGATAATCATGACGATGATGATTCATGCAGAGTTAAACATTGGAATTCTATAGTCCGAGTGTTATCCGTTAAGTGCCAGAATTGTCCAATCTCAGTTCATGTGTCGCCAAACAATGTTGTTAGAAACGCTTATGGAAATTGTGATAATAATACAGTTATTTACAGTTAAACATTGGAATGCAAAACTCCCGAAATTCAATAATAAACGATAATTTATTTCATTAAATGCCAAAATGCGAGTGGCAATCAGGAACTTTTAGGCCAATTACGCTGGCCAAAAATAAAAACGTTGAATTTAGAAAATTATTAGTGTCTGGGACGAAAGCGAAGATGCAGACGAAGCCGAGAATAAACGACAAATTGCTAAAGGAGTGGGTGATTATATAAATAAAAATGGAAAAAAAAATGCCTAAAAAAAGTATGGCTAAAAATCGGGGATGATGATGATGATGAAACCGTTAGACGCATTGGAATGCAATTTGGATTGGAGGACTATTTTCAAGTCAAGACGGCAAATTATGAACTGAAAAGGGAACTGTGAAACGGAGAATATCCGTCTACAAATATAAAATGCTAAATAACTTAACATCTAATTAAGGACTACTCCAAAATTGGGGGCATTGCAGCGTTTGCTGCCTGCAACGTTGCCGTTGAATAAAATGTATAATTTTCTTATTATCTATAAGAAGACGGCAACGGGACTGCAAGCCAACTAAAAAGAACTGGGCTCAGAGCACAGAGCCACAGACAGCTACAAATGTTGCGGGGGAAAAGAGAGGAGGGCATGCAATAAAATGAGTTCCATAAACAACTTTCCCAAAAAAAGGAAAAATGGAAAAGAGTAGAGAAAAGAACCGAAAAAACCTTGCTTTTGTCTGCTGGGTTTTGTGTTTGGATTGGAGTTTTTTGTCTACAGCAAGGGGGGGGGGGGTGTTGAGGTGGGGTGTAGACCATAAAACGTCGCTGCTAAAAATGGCGTAGAATCCTAGCGAACAAAGGATAACTGCATAGCTCGATTTGGTCTGTTTGTGTGTGTGTGTGTGTGTTGGCCACATTTCTTGCAAAACTTTTAGCCAAACCAAATTCCCCAGCCACTCGACCCCCCCCCCCCCCCCCCCGTCTAGTCCCATTTCCTACTCCTGCAGTCCATTTTTATTTAGCTTCTCTCATTTCATTCCATTTTCCTGCATTATTTTTGCCCATTTCGTTTGGCTGCTTTTCTTCTATTTCGCCAGCTCTCATTTGGAACTCATGTATACATCCCTTTCGCTCTCTCTCTCCTCCCTCTCTCTCTCTCTGTCTCTCTCTCTCTTGCTTGTTTTGTTCTGTTTTTTTTCCTTTATTTTGTTTTGTTATTCCCATTATGAAATGAATTGCTTTTAAAGAAATTACAATGCGGCAGCCAGAGCTGAAATTGCCCCAAAGGGCTGCCATTTGGATTTCGATTTGGAAAAAAACTAAACTGTTACACTGCAAATATATTTTAGTGGCTTCAACTACTGCCACTAGTTGGACTCATAATGCCAAACTGGAAACCATCAGAGATGCAATTGCAGCAGCTGTTTTTGCTAATATTGTTGTTGTTGCTGCTGTCGGATGAGTGTCAAGGGTCGACAGCACTGGGGCTTTGGGTTAGCAGCCGGCTTTTTGTTGTGTTGTTGTTGTTGTTGTTGTTGTTGTTCAGGTGTTTATAAACAAATGACACGCAATCCTTTAGGGGTTGGGAGGTGTTGTGTATGTGTGTGTGTGTGTGTGTGTGCTGGCACGTGAGTTCAACTTGTTTCAGTTATTTGCATGAGCAGGCAATACGCATACGCAGCGTTTTCGTTGATCTTTGTTTTTGTTTTGCAAACTGAATTTGGCGCCAAAAATCTCAGAATACCTCATACACACACAGCACACACACGCAACATGCTAATTCATTCATAGCATATGGCAAATGTTTCACTCTCTTTTCAACCTGACTAGCCATCTCTCTATGCGTGTGCCACATTGTGCTGCGTGCCGCAACAGAAAACTGCAGCCAGCCAGAAGCAGCAACAGCGGCGGCGGCGGCGGCGGCGTCGGCTGTTGTCGCTTCTGGCTGGCTAAAAACGCAAAGTAGCGTGTCTCATGTCCGAAAAAAAAAACAAAACCAAAATACAAATACAACAACAGCTACTGAGCAGCGTAGGCGTCGACGCAACAATTACAACAACAAGAGCCGCAACAACAACAACAAACAACAACTTGGCCACTTTTACTGCATGGCACAATTTTTGCCAAATAATTTAATTTTGCATGTTAGTTTTGCCGCTGTTGTTGTTGTTGTTGTTCTTGTTGTTGTAGTTGTTGTTGTTGCTGTTATTTGTTGCGTTCTTTGCTGTGTTTCAAGTGCATTTTTGCTTCATTATTACAACAGCCTTGCAAAGGGCATTGGCAACTTTAACGTCTCAAGCAATATGCCAATTTAAGTTGCTTTGTTTATAGATCTCTTCAGTTCTGCTCCATCAAATATTCAGGAGTATAAAGATATTAATGTTTAAAGTTACTTAAGAGAAACTAATTGCACAACTTAAATAAATGTGTGTAAGCAATAGCAAGTCTAACAATTTAAAATAAGATAACCATTAATCATCCAATAATAAGAGAATATTATTTTCCTTAGAATTCAATAAATTATAAAATACCTAATGAAATCGAAATTGTTTTTTTCGCTCTTTGCTTCTCGCAAAATAAAGTGGAATTCGATGGAGATTATTTTAAATTATTTAAATTGTTAATGAACCTTTTCAAGTACTCTTTCAGTTAATAGTAAATTTTAAATACTTTATCTTTATCTTTATCTTTATCAAGAAATCGACTGGGTCCTCTGTTTTCATTGTTGAGAATTCAACTTTAAATAGTTGTTGGTCTCTTCATTTTTCCCCATTAAATTCCACAAATGTTAGAATAATTTTATTAATTTTATTAATTAATTTCATAATTAACGTGATTTGCTGTGTCTGCTGATATTAGTCGACTTTAAATAATTATAATATATATTAATTAATATATATTAGTCTACTTTAAATAAATATAAATATAAATTAATATTCCTTTAAGCCGATAAAATATTTAAACTTAAAAAAATATATTATTATCGTAAGAAAAAATTACTTATAGTGGCTATTTAACATATTGTGACAGTTGTCATTGTCGTTTTGCAAATTCCCATAGTTAAAATTCTAGATAGCTCATCTTCAGCATTCGCTTTGAAGTTGCCGCCTTTGCAACCAACTGAAACATTTATCACTTCATTAGGGGCAGTCCCTGCTGCCTTGGCCGGGCTGGTTGGGTGCCTGGCTGCCTGTTTGGGCCCATGTTCGAGTGTCACTTGAATGTATTTTTCTTCTCTTTTTGTTTTTAAATTGTTTTGCACAATTAATATGCAAATGAAGGCATCTTAATGTGGCATTCGCGGAGAGGAGCCACCGATTCGAAATATGCAAATAATGCGTTAACAACTTAATTCGCTCGCCATCCATTGAGCAGTTGTAGAAGTGTGTGTGTGTTGGGGGGGGGGGGGGGTGTGTGTGTGTAGGAAGATATCGACGAGGTAGCGAGGTAGGATGGCAACAGTTCAACGAGGATCTGTTCTGGGTTAGCTGGACGATTAGCGCGGGGTCCTGAACCTGCAGCTGCCTGCTTGCAACTAACAACAAGCAGCTGAGTTCTGCAGCAATGACTACACTTAGAGAATAAGTTGCACTGAATTTTAGAAATTCGCCCTACTCACTTTATTATTGAAGAAATATATATTTTTGGAATTTAATTTTAGATTAAATTTTCTTAGATAGTTTTCTGTAAAATTTAACAAAAATATGTTTTTTTTAATGAAATTTTTTGTATATGTGTACGAGCAATAAAAAAAATATCATACCAAACAGAAAAATTCTAAATAATAAATAAATAAACCACCATATTATGGGATTGTCTATCAATCGTTATTTCTATTTTAAAATTATTAAATTAACAATTTTCAAGTGCTCAAAGCGACTTTTCAAATGATTCAGTTATATATTTTTTTCTGACTGTCGATATCAATGGGTTTGCATTTGCAGCGCACAGTCTTAAGAGGAAAGGTCTGAGAGTTTCAGTCTGCGCCTCAGTCACCGCCTCCATCTCCATCTCCGTTTTTCTCTTCGCACTTCTCTGCACTTCTCTATCCGCAGTTCCCTGCGTTATCTCAGGTCGCAGAGCGCACGATCGTTTTGTAGTTTGGGTCTGCGTCTGGGCAGCTACTGCGATTCTGGAGAGTCAAACGATTCTCGGAGCAGCAGCATCTTTTTGCTCCTTCTGCTTTTGTTTTTGGGGTTGACAAAATTAATGAGTTGAGGCTGGAGGATGACTGCCTCAAGGATTGGAGGCTGGAGCGGGGGCTCGTTAAATTTAACAGCTCAACGCTACGCTTTTCTCACCCGACTCAACGGCAAATTTATGCGTGAATTTGGCGCAGATCCATTAAGTGGATCCATAGATTAAGCCAAGTTGTTCTTGCTGTTGTTGTTGTTGTTGCTGGCATGTTGTTGTTGGCCTTTTAAGTGGCCCTGCAACAACAGCAACAACAGCAAGCGACTGCAACGGTAGCAATTTTAATTTCATGTTTCTCGCTGACAGCTTCTTTAAATGGCGCTTAACTTTTGTTTTGACATTTCCACCCGGTTGACATTTTCAAAATGGGATTTTTTGTTGGTCACTCTGTTTATTCCAGATCTTATTGTTGTTGTTGTTGTGCATGCAAATTCAATTAATTGTGACATTCGATGAAATACCAAACGTTGCATTTCGCTGCGAAGCGATTAGACTGAGGAAATCTTATTGAAGCCAATAAAAATATTACTCATTCCAGCAGTTATTTTAAGCAACATCGAAAAAAGTTACAAAAAAGTTTAAATACAAAATAAAATCGATAAAATTAAATAAGAACTTTGATACAACATATTTGTGCTATGCCAGCAATTGCATAAATTGAATAAATTCTCTTGAATTTTTTCATTATAAAATGTTTTCCATAGCATTTCCCGTTTCAATTTAAACTTATAAAACTTGTAAAGCCACAATTGGGGAACATTTGCTAATGACTTTTAGGACCTAAAAAAGGAACACCTCTGGTTTTATGTGATTTTTTATGATCAAGGAAAAGAAAAAAAAACACTTACGAATATTTGTGTATAAGACACACACCCATACGACAATGTGGAGTACATAAATATACAGTTATTGTTGCTAATGTGTGTGTAGTTGTTGTTGTAGTTTTATGATTGTTCCAAAGGCAGCGCCGACATCTGCGAGGCGGCAAAAGTTCCGCACAAGAATAACGTCAACTATGCCAGCAATAACAACAGCAACAACAACAGCAACAACTGGAACTACAACAACAACAGCAACAACAACAGTAACAACAATAACAACAACAACTTGGCAAAAGCAACTCATTTATTTTATCGATTAAACATTTTTGCGATTCGCGCAGCGGAATCTTGAACGAGCCGGGCGAAATTTTTTATGTGCGCGCTTGGAAAAATGTATCTACTGACACACACACGACACACACACACATGTACACAAGATACACACACACACACACACATTTATAGACACATATACGGCGCGACATCAAAGCGCCTGGCAAAGCAACTTTGAAAACCTTTTGACAGCTGCTCGCGCTGGCAAGCGGGTTGGTTGGGGGTGGCTTCGGCTGGGTGGGGTATGGGGGTTGGGTAGCTGTTAGCTGCTGGCTGCCAGCTTTTTGGGTAGCTGAGTAGCTGAGTAGCTGGTAGCTGGTAGCTCATAGCTGGTAGTTCCACCCCGCTTGGCAGCGTGGGCGCGGCCTTTTATTTACCGCCTCCACGACGCCCAACTCCCTGCGCTCTTCTTCACTTTGGGAGGCGTCTCCACAGCTCAGCTGTGTGTGTGTGTGTGTGTGTACTAATGATGAGCGCTCTCTGCCCAGTCAGCATTTATCATGCATGCCACTGTCTTGAATTTATCATTTATTCATGGCATAATTATGAAAATTATTTTTGATTTCGAAATGAGACCAAATTAAATTTCAGTCTCAGCTGCGTTTCATTTGTGTTATTTCTTTCGATTTGTATTTTTTGATTGCAATTCGCTGTAAAAAGCAAGAAAAGTATCACCTGCCTGAACTGGACTGGACTGAGCTGAACTGAACTGAACTTAACTGAACTTAACTGGGAAACACGCCCTACTCAAAAGTGGCCCACACCCCGCGCTCCACTTCAGCGCACACCGATCCTTTGGGGTGGATTTTTAATGGAACGCTTTTGCTTAATTCAAAATTCTTTTGTTTTGGTCAGAGTAGAAATAAAAAAAGAGAATAGAAAAAAAATGAAACTAGGCGCGTTCCGGGCCAAGCGGCCCAAAAGCAGGTGGCTTATGGATTAGTCGCAAGCGCTGGCCAGGGATTGAGGATTGGCCGCTCAGTTCTCGGGTTCACTGACACCCTAAGCCCGACTGCACATGGGTCTGCTGTCAGATCAGCTGTTCAGCCTTGCCCCCTCCTGCCCCCTTTAGACAACCCTTGAGTTGACATTAAGAGCGTTTACTTAGAAATGTAAGCTGAAAGCGTTTTAGCACCTTCCATTCAAAGGGTGGCGAATGGGGGGGGGGGGGCATGGGGCAACAAAGTTTCACAAATGGAAGATAGAGCAAACGAATAAAGACATAGACAGAAGGAGAGAAAGAGAGAGTAATAGAGAGTGAGGCAGGCAGCTGTTTTGGCGCATTTAATGGCTACCACGCCCACCGCCCATCCAAGGCTGGGCATATGGAGCAAGCACTATTTAGGCTTCGATACGCTGCATTACGCAATGGTGTTAATTACTCACACAGACACACACACACACACAGCCAGACATACCACACACAGATATAGAAAAAGATACAGCTACAACTAGATAATCGCAAGAGCAGCTAAAGCAAATCACTGGAGTAAAGGGGTACACTGTGTGTGTGTGTGGGGGGGAGGGGTGTATAGTGGAGGGTGCAGTGAAAAGTCGAGACAATGTCTAACGAGGGGAAAATAGTTAATCACAGCTGCATACACTCAGCGAAAACTAGTCTACACAGCCAATACTAATTACAACTTGAAGCCAAAAAAAATAATAATTATTGTTAAGAATAAAAAAATGAAAAATGAAGCTCATAAATTGTGCATAATAAATGGGGTTTGTTCAAAATAAAATGCGTAATAAACATATGAAATCTATACTGATAAAATTATAAAATAAATAACAATCAAAGTTTTAAAGTAAGCTTCAGATTATAGCAGATATTATAGCCCATCAAGTTAGTATTAAAATATAGATAAAATGGATTAAACAAATTTATGTAGATCTCTTTAATTTACATAAAACATGAAGAAGAATATTTTTGCAAGTACATAACTAAAATTAAAAGCAGTATACAAAAAAAATAATTATGTATATATAAAACATTAAAAAAAGCTGATCAAATAGATCAAATTTAAAATGGAAAGAAATTATTGATATTTTAGGCAAAGAATACAGACACACTGCTAAAATATTATCTAATTCAAAAAAGATTATAGAAATGTGAAAAATGATTGATTTACATAATATGCTTAAAAGTCTTGTAAATAATACAGATATTTCATATTTTGTTTTTTTAATTGAATATTAAATTTTATTTGTTGATTTAATCCATCTGTAACCAATTGCTTTTCTTTTGTGTATATACATAAATTAATAAAAGGGATCTTTAACTAATAACATTTATCATTTAGCCAAGTCACGTTCAAGCCAATTTCGATGTCCTTGAATTGTAATAGTTAGAGGGCTGTTGAAGTCCATTATATTTTAAAAGATGTAGATATAGATGTAGATGTGTTGTGCTATCTCTGAGTGATATCACACCCGCTCTCTTCGCACACCGAGCAGCAAGCTGTAATTAACTGAGCAGACCCGACCCGATAACTGCTCCGATATATATTTTTAACCCCGTTTGAACTCTCCAAAGACACAGGCAGCGCCGCAGGCGCAGGCGCAACTAATGAGCAGCAGCAGCAGCAGCAGCAGGCTGACAACAAGAGCGATTGGTAGAGGGGTAGAGGGGGTAGAGAAGTGTAACTGAAACTAAACCAACGGCCAACAACCACCATTAGCAATAAGCATTGGCCAACTGTTGTCTATTTGTTTGCCCCCTTTATTGGTCCTTTGGTCAATTCGCCGACCGAACTTGAAATGAAACTTCGTACTCAAAATTTATGGTGTGCTCTATGGGATGATATGCTATATAAAACATAGATATATTTAGCCCTAACATATGGTCAGCTGGTACGCTGACCCTACCAAAAAAAAAAAAAACAGTAAGACTAAAATAAAAATGTGAAAACATATGTCACAGCCCGGCATTTGCGGTTTCAAAGGGAAATATGCCCGATGTGGGAAACAATTCCCGAGAAAAAACGACTCACTCAATAAATCATTTATCATAATCGTTGTCATAGTTTGTGGAGCTACTTAAAAGTTTATGCAGCTATGTAAGTTTCTGTGCAACTCAATCAAGTTGCATAAAATATGAACGCTTGAACTTTAGAGACAAGCTGCCACGCCACAAAAACAAAAAACAAAAAACAACAACAACAACAACAACGAGTGAAATAACTTGGCTAATTACAATTTCTAATAGCAACAAGGACTGAATGGGGCGGAGGGGGAGAAAGCGGGTTGCACCACTTGCTGCAATCAATAACAGGCACAGAGAACAACAACAACAACAACAACAGCAACAAAAACAGCAACTGCAACAAACAACAAGCTGATAATCAATAAAGCAAAAGCAGGACTCAAATATCCATAACAACCAACAAGTGGAACCAAGCAGCAGTCAATGCCGCTCTGGCCATGGAACAAAAGTGGGAGCTAAACTTGCACCACACAACTTGGAGCTGCAACTGAACATGGTGTTGAAGTTGCAGTTACAAATGTAGTTTTAGTTGCAATTTTGTTTTAAACTTTAACTACTTGTGGTAAATGCTTACGAAAAGGGCCCTCGCATTCTGCCTGGGCGGCTCAGCGGTGCATGGCCAACAATTAAATGGCAGCCGTTGAGTGGCTGAGTCTGTGCCGCATGAGGCAAGCATTTGATTCATTCCTTCCTTCCTTTTTGGAGCTAATCTTTAATGCATTCGCACGTAAAAACAGGAGCGAAAGTTAAAGATTAACATTGAAAAGATAATGTAAAACAATCTCAAAAGCGACCAAACAGTAGCGACAATAATAATTCTAGAATATTTAATAAAATCAAAAAAGTAATTTCACTTTTATTATCATTTTAATTGAAAATCAAAAAATCTATAGATGTTTTGGCATTTTAATTGAAAATTACAAAATCTATAGATTTATATTAAAACAAATTGTAAATAGTCTTTTTTGTGATTTTCCCAAAAAACCAAAATATTTCTCAATCTCTCTTTATTTCCAAGAAGTCAGCTAAGAAGAAAAAATGTGCATGTTTTGCGATTTTAGTACAAATTTAAGCTTTTCAGCGTTTTTGCTAAGACGCCTTATAAACAAAAAATTATTGTTGATTTATTAAAACTTTGTTCTTAACCTTTCCTTCTTTGCAAAAGCTTCACCAAAAAGCTAATTAACCTTTTTATAATTTTATTCCTTGCAGAAGAATTCTTTAAAAAAAAGTAAATTGACTCTCATCTCTTCTTAAGCTACTAATAAGTTTTAAAATTACGAGAAAAAGAAAAGTCAAATTGACTATTTTTCTTACATCGCAAAAAGTCTAGGGTAATAAATCTATAAAAAAAAATAGTGACATGGAAAATTATTAAAACTCATTAATAACTTATGAAAATGAATTTAAAAATGTAAGAAGTTTGTCTATATCTTAAAGACTTTACGACTTATTGGCCTACATATCTAACTAAGTAAGAGTTTTTTTACTATCTTAAGACATTATTTTAGTGTATATCAATTTACTGTCCAGTTAACATTATACGCACATTTAATTTGTGTATTATTAGTGTGTGATTAAATATAGGTATATATATATATATATATATATATAATACACAAATGTACATTAAAGTTAACCATAGCAATTAGATTTGTTGTAATTAGTTGTTTAACTCCAAAAATAATGGAAAAATTAACGCTTACAATAAAAATTCAGAGCATTTGCATGCAAATAGCCAAAAATTGTGCAACACTATATATTCAGATATGGGCATTGTGCAGCACTTGTCGCTGTCTTTGATAATTGCAACCCATGCGGCGTATGAGAAATATTTGTGAAGTACTCTGAATTACTTCCTTGCCGGGCTGGCAAACAGCTGCCAGCGGCTGCAAGGAGAGCTCAATTAAAATAGCGCACAAGTTGTTTAGGCAGACACATTTTGATCGTTTCATTAAAAAAAAAAAAAACAACAGCCAGGGGCAGGGGCAGGGGCAGGGACTGCGGCAGTGGCAGTGGCAGGGACAGGGGCAAGCACTTGGCCCAGACCAAGCTGACACTTAATTGCAGGTGTGCATGGCAAGGTGACAATTTTGCGTCAGTCGAGCGAGCAATGCGTCAACAACTACATCAACTGTCGAACAGGGCAACAAAACACCACGACCATGGCCAGGGGGGGGCCGGAGGCAGTTGGTAGTAGCGTTGTGTGCAGCATTTTGGCGAGAAGTAATTGTTTTTTAAGCCACGACCCCCTTGCAAATTATGCGAGCTGCCTGTCGATGGCTGCGCAGCAATAACAAAATTTAAAAAAAAAAACCTTAAAAAAAATTGAACAAGAAAAAAAAATTTTACTTTTATGGAGAAAGATTAAATACTCTTTACAAGGATGAATTCTAATACTGAATAATATAGCAAAAGCAAGCTAAGAATTTAAGAATAATAATGCAAAATGCCTGGAACAAATTACACCGAAATTAATTTGTTCAAATTGTTCAATTTGAATTCAAACAAAATTTTTTGATAAGTCACCATCAAACTACTGAAAATGATAAATATGTATACACTTGGAATAGATACAATATGATTGATTAAATTAAATTATTTTCGGTATATTTAAGCTATTAAACAATCTGTTTTTAAAGAAGTTTAAGCCTTTTATTATTTGTATATGAATTATTATTTTTTCAGGGGTTGCTTGCGGTTTAAACATAATAACAAAACGATTATTTACTAATCGTAAATTGAGAAGTTTATGGAAATCAATTTTAACTATGAAAGTAATTGTTAAGATTATATCCTACGATATCATTAATAGTGTTACTCAATTTATATTTAAGTTAATAAACAGCTTTAAAGGCATTAGTATGTAAGTAAAAATAAATAAATTTATTTTAACTTGTTACAGATGAAAAACAGTTTTTATCGAACCAAGAAATTTAAAAACGATATATATAATCGGATTTTAATAGAACGGAATTCATTTTAATCAGCTTTGCAAACGTTTTAAATTTAAAAAATTTAATTTTAACTATTTATTTACCAATACAGCAGCTAAGTGAATTATTCTTGGTATTTGGATATATACGACTTTTTCATATCATCTGTGAATATCCCACAAAATGCTTGTAAGCGTTCCACATTTTAAAATACCCTTTTTGCTAGGGTATACGATAAAAAAAAGGAAGGTAGGCAGGCAAAAAAAAGTTAATAACTTTGTCGCTATCTTTGGACTGGGCCGCTGTTGCAGTTGTTGTTGTTGTTGTTATTGTTGTTGTTGTAGTTGTTGTCGTTGTTGTGCTGTGGCTGTTGTTGTTGTTGTTGCTTTTGTTGCGTTTGCTCTCCCGCTGCTGATCAGTTGGGGCACAATTACAGTGCTCAGTTGGGGGCGTGTCTTAGTTCCAGCTACTGCAGCATTTTTTTTCTCCTCTTTTATTTTAATATTAATTTTTCTTCTTGTCTTTTTTTTTTTTTTTTTGTTTTCGCAAAACTTAGGCCGTTGCGTGTGTTGTTGCTGCTGCTGTTGTTTTTTACAAGTATTTTGCGGCAAGTTAAGTACACAAAATTATCAGAAATTATATGCAGTTTTGGGCAGCCAGCAGCGGCGTCACTTGATCTGCGCCCAGCGATAGCACGAGCAGCACTCGGCAATAGGGCAAAGAGCCCAACAATAACAACAACAACAACAACAAGGAAGAAGCAGCAAAAAAGGGCTACACTGCTACACGAGCATTGAATGGGGCGGGGAGGGAGAGCGGAGGTTTAAGAAACAACTACAGTAATTTGAAGAGCAACTCTGCCGACATGCATAATATTCATAATTTCCATATTGAATGCGCAAGCTGAGGCTAAAGTTTAGCTGCATTGCGTATACGCAGCGTGAGACACTAGCTATTTATTATTAATAATTCATTTGAGAGAGAGTGCGGAAGGCGAACGATTACATAGCCCAGCAGTTAAGTATATATCTTATATCATATTAAAGGTTCCATTTGCAATATAATTAAATAGCATTTTACAAAAGGCGAACAATTGATTTTGAGTTTCTGCTGTTTACACAAATGGAATTGCTTAGTCAACATTTCAATAATACTAAACACAAAATTTATGATATAAACTTTTTGCAAAAATCATTTGCAAATAATAAAAAAATAGCAATCAACTTTTTACTAACGGATGTTGCCATTGGGAAAATGAGATTATGCTTTTTCCGCTGCTAATAATTATTTTTACATCTTTTCTTATTGGATTTTATATTCGTTGGCTTATTATCATATCTGAGACTACAGGCAAATCTGACCAAAATAATGGGGAATAAATAACTTTGTGATTCGAGACTTAACTTATCCAATACAATTTGTAATAATATTAATAAACACAGCAGCATACAAAAAAAAACCAGTGGCACAGTTGCTGACTGTTCTTGTGGCATCATTTATTAGTAGTTGCAACCCAACAAGGCACAGATTGATGGCCAAGACAACAATGGCAACGACAACAATAACAACAACATGGGAAAAAGGCAGTTGACTCTGCAGCCAAACGTTTTCATTGATTGAAATCTTCAAGTAATCATAGACTCACAGACACACAGCAGGGGACAGGGTGGGGGGCATGGGAGATGGGGGATGCATGTCGTCACTCACCTTTTGCCATTGCGTCGCCTTCGCTTGGTGGCGTAGACGGTGCCCAGTTGGCTCATTGCAAGGGCGGAGTTCGTTATGGTCGCCGTTGTGAATGATTTACTTTTTACACACACAGACTCGCTATCTCTTTCACACTCACACTCTCCCTCGCTCTCGCTCTCTCACTCTCTGCAACGCTTGTTGCAAGCTCGTTTTTTTCTGTGTTTCTCTTTTTTGTTGTTTTTGCTGTTGCTTTATAATTGGTTTTTTATTAGCTCGAGTCCTGCGGCTGGTTGCAGGATCTCTGTGGCAGCTGTGGCGTCAGTTTCGGTTTTGTGTGTGCCACGTTTTTGCTTTTTTCTTTGCTTTATCATCACGCCTCACATTTTGTTTGTCTTCTTTCGATTTTTTGTTTTTAATTATTGCACTATTTTTGTTTATTAGTTATGATTTTGAAACTGCTTAGAAAGTGTAATAATTAAAATATTAATTTTTTTATCTTATATTAAAATTAAGCTACTGCATAAATAAATATTTCTAGTCTCTTTCGCGTTCTACACTTAATCATTTTGCCCAATTTGAATATAAAAATATTATGTAATGCAAGTAAAATATATCTTCACAAATTATCAACGTTTTAAGCCAATTATTATCAAGTAATAGTAGATTAGCAAGTTCAGTTAAAAATGTCTACATCTTTTTCAGAAATTATATGAATTCGCTTTTAAATAGTTTTTATTATTTTTAAATTTTTTTTAAATACATTTTATGAATTGTTTGAGTGAAACGATTTAATGCACATTTAAAATAATGTATTTTTCAACATTTTTAAAATGTATCACTGTCTTTTAAAATCGTTAGGGAATAGAGTAAGATTTGAATTAAACTTGAAATTATCGGTTAGATATACTATTAAAAAATCTCTGTTTAACAAGTCTGATTTTCAGTTATAACTTTGAAAGTTTTAAGCATAAGGGTTGTACTTGGAAATTAGCTGTGGTTTAAGTTTTGTTTCTTAGCTAAATTATGTTTTATTTATAATAAAAATACATTCATATTATGCTAATAAACATTATCAGTAGAATATTTTGTTTAACTATTTTAGTTTCATAAAAGGTGCTTTAATGGGACACAATTTGTTTTCCTAGGTTTCTTAATTCAACTAATTTCTTTCAAGTGAGTTATAGTTTGGACTTGCTTTCTGCAAGAAACATCATCATTTTATATTGAAAATATATTGATAATTTGACAAATTTATTTTACAGGCAGAACATAAAATAAACTGATGGGAAATATTACAAATGTTGCTATAACAATTTTTTTATAGTTTATCAAGAAAGACGATGAATATTTTGCATTCCGATTTGTATTTGTCTTTTGGTTTTTGCTTTGATTTTTATTGTAACACTTTTGCTTTTTACACTTGCACGCATTTGATTTGTGTTTTTGTTGTTGTTGTTGTTGGTGGCTTTGTTGGCGTTGTTGACGGTCGATGACTACGCCAACGACGCATGCAACAAATCAGCAGGCTAAACGCAAGAACGGCACGCAAATCATTTCGAGCTCCAATGTGGAGGCGTCGCCACTGGCAGAGGCGTCAGCGATGTCAGCGACGTAAGCAGCGGCGCTTGCCAAACTGCTCGGCTGTCAAAGTGACATTTGCCGTGCATGTGTTGTGTGTTGTGAGTTGTATGTGAGATGAATGAAGTGAATGACCGTTGAGACTGCCGCCGGCAAATTAATTGGCAGCTCTGCACTTTGTCTTGCACGTTGTCTTTGCGTGTGTGCCTGTGTGTGTGTAGAACTATGTCAAGCCGGCTTGCTCGATATATGCATATTTTTTTATAGGGTATCACGTTTTGAGGCATTTAAATTTGTTTTATTTGCATATTTTACGTTTTTATATTTTCGCAAATATTTATTTTTTGTATTTTTCGCACTCTTTTCACACGCGTTGACCACGCACCTTTTTGCACACTGGCACTGATCTCTGTGTGTTGTGGGTGGTTGTGTGTGTGTATGTGTGTGAGAGGCGCCAATGCGTTGGCGTTGACGACGGCAAACACCGTTAGTTAGCAGCGACTGCACGCGAGCGGCAGAAACGAATGAATATTGTATGAAGAACGCGCGGCAGCGGGCCAAAGTCAAAGCTTGAAAGAAACAACGCGTTGCCGACGCTTGAGAAATGAAACACACACAACCCACTTCTCCCCAACCCACACCCCTCCCTCTCTTTTTCTTTCTCGCTCACTCTCTCACTTGGGCTCACTCACTCGCTCTCTCAAAAAATGGCAACAGTGAAGCGCCGATGGAATTGACCGTTTTGCGCGTTTGCCGAAAATGAGTTAAACAAATGAATAATTTTTATTGTTGGTTTTTTTTTTGGCTATGCGCGAGTAGAGACTCTCGTTGGCTCGGTGACTGCGCGGCCACGTCGACGCTTTGAGAATCCAACAAGAACTGAAAACGAAATTGAAAAAAACCAGTCCTGGTTGAAACGCTTTGGGAATTGGCACACGTGGCGCTCCGCGCTCTGCTGCGCTGCGCTGCTCTGTGTTGTTGTCTATGCCATTCCAGTCGTCCTGGCAACGCGATCGTCAACAAGCAGCGTCGCAGCTGTCTGCGAGCGGGTGCGAGAGTGAGAGAGCGAGCGCGCACAACGTATGATGGCGTTCCATTGCCAATGTTCCGCAGTGCGCGCGCGCGAGCCTGGAAAGTCGTAGCGATGCATCTGCCAATTATGGAAGCGCATGCTGTGTCTCTTTCTAGCGCATGACTCAAACACGCTTGCTTCACTTTACACTCAAAATTAATGGGGCGTGTTCTCCACCAATACAAGCAATCACACAGACACAGCGTATTGCTGACCCTCTCTAACACATGTGACCATGCAGCTGTATGTGTGTGTGTTATTTCATTATGCTGTAATTAAGAGTATTTCCTTTTTTTCTGTGAAGCTGTGCTTTTTTATTGTCGGTTATCATTTGAAGGCATCGCCTAATCGCTTATCGAGCGAGCATTTTGCATTGCTACGAGCATTGAAAATTTGCATTCAAATGTTGCAGTTGAAAATGCATCCAAGTCTCCATTAAACTAACCATTTTAATACGCGATCAGCTTTTAACTGCTTTCAAGTCCCATAAAAAGTGCTGCTGCCATAAATGCAATAAAAAAAAATAAATAAAAAAACAACTAGAAACAATACGTATGAAAACCGACACTTGGCGTTGCCACTTATCTCAATGATTTATTTGTGCCACTGTCCAAGCGACAACTTGCAACAACAGACACAATTCCTAGAAGAACACAAACAAAATGTCTGCACTTAAGCTGGAGCAGGGGCAGCTGGAGCAGCGGGCAGCGGGGTGTATTGACATAAAGCCGCCATATGTCAAGTACAAGTATGCAACCGCAGGCAACTTGCCACAGATGTTCGCTCTTACAGGCAGCCATTGAGTCACAATATTTGCAGACTGCAGCAGAGGCTCCCACAAAAATACACTTAGAAATTCTTGACTGAAAATCGATTTTCTAGTTTTAAAGATAATATTTACCAAAACGAAATTGTTTCTTACGATTAAGAAAAAAAACAATTTGTTATTTGCAATTTGTATATGTATATTTTTATTATTATTATATATTAATGTAAATACATCTTTTCCATTTAATGGAAAAAGTGATTGTTTCTAATTTTCATAATATTATGTTAATTTTAGTTAATTTTTTGTTTGTCTATTTGTTTAATTTTAACAGAATTTAAATAAGTTCAAGACGATAAATAAAATAATGGTTGTTTCTCTCCAACTTTATTTTAAGAGTCTTCTGCACATTTTCAAATAATTATATTTACATAAAATACATAGCTTAAATAATTATTAAGCAGACTTAACTTCAGAATTAACCGTTTAAGAATATCTATTTTTACCTTCAAACATAATTTTAAAAAATTTGTTAAGTCATATTTTTATAGTCAAGTTTCTTTACAAAACTTATTTTTGGGTATGACTAAAAAAAATGACTTTGAACTTAACTTAAACCAAATAAATAAATTTGAATTTAAAAATATGAATAACAATTTAGTTTAAAATACTCGACTATGTTTTCTTCTCAAGTTTTTCGATTTAAAAAACTTTGAAGCTATTTTACAATTACAATGTTTTTTATTTATAATCTATAAAGTTTTGTTTTCTTAAAATAAGAGGTATTTTTAGAAAAATCTATTTTGTGGAAAATATTTTTGAATATCAATTTTGAATTAAAGCGGAATTTGCAAACGTTTACTTTGGCAAAGATCACCCATAAATCAGGGCCAACGATATCCATAAAGTCTATGACGACTTTAAATTGAATGTATATATAATTATACACACAATATATGAATAATCGCCCTAACATTCAATTCCAATTAGGTGCTTTATATAACCGAATTGAACTTTATATAAAATAACTTAAGAATCTTTCCTAGTTGAGGCACTTCTTCTGCTATTCAAACCAATTTCATTGACAGAAAAATACTTTCTCAGCGACTTAGGTAAAACTTTTCGTAGACAATGTGAATCGCTCAGTGTATGAGCTGTGACGTCAGCAGAGAGAAAAGGTGTCTGCAACAGAATCGAACTGAATGCAATTACATTGCGTGCAAGCATTCCACAGTGTTGCACAGTTGCCACCAAATGGTTTATCTCGTCTGCTTGGGTCTAGTTCAACCAAGACACCACGAAACCGAGCTCGAGTCTGACTCGAAGTCTCAGTCTGAGACGGAGTTCTTATTCTGGGCGTCTTGGGAATTGGGTTTTGGGCCAGAGACAGGCACAGCCACAGGGACTGGCAACAGGGCACATGCGCAAATTCCCGCTGAGCAGTCGGCGCAGGCAGATAGAATGAGAGAGAGAGGGAGAGAGAGAGAGGGAGGAGGGTGAGGAGGGAGCTAAGGGGAGCTGCTAAAACAGAAGGCAATGTCAATCGCAGTCACTAATAAGCCAACCGGTCAGAGTTGCCCTCTAAGCACCCTCTTCATCTCTCTTCTCTTCTCTCTCTGCCTCTGCCACTGCCACTGCCACTGCCTCTGTGTTGCTGGCTGCTCAGCACTCGCAGCTTATCAATTTAGTGAACAGTTGCAGGTGCCTTTTGGCATTACCAACTCGACGCAGTCTTCGCATATCAATTTCGCGACGTACCCTCAACTTGGCCCAAAGGAGTCGCAGTTGAAGTTAAAGTCCAAGTCGAAGTCGAAGACTTGAGGAATTATGTGTTTGCATAACTTTTTTTGCCGCGGGGCACTTAATATGACCAAAGAGTGTCAGTTTGCCCCGCAGTGGCGCCCCCTCTCCACACCCCTCTTTGCCACTGCCTAATTTCACATAACAAGTTTCTCATTACGCGCGAGTTTTTTTAATTTCTGTTTTTCAGTGTTTTTTTTTTTGTTTGCTTTTTTGTCGGTTTTTTGCAGGCAGCTGCTGGTTTGCGTCAATGTCAAAGTTGATGGGCCAGCGATGCAGATCTAGACAATGGCTATAATTTGCCAATTAAGTGGCTCAATTTTGTGGAGTGTTTGGTTTCCCCCTCCAAATACCAG
Organism: Drosophila demipolita; assembly: GCA_035042405.1. NCBI lineage: Eukaryota > Metazoa > Arthropoda > Insecta > Diptera > Drosophilidae > Drosophila > Drosophila demipolita. The sequence continues at coordinate 3,204,282 of JAWNLI010000349.1, read as the reverse complement.
ATCCATATCGGCATCACTCAAAGGCTGACAACATTAGTGCAACAACAAAAAGAAAATCGCCTAAAAACTCTAAAAAAAAAAAAAACACAAATAAATATAAATAAAAAAGAGTTAAATAGGCGCCAAGGCAAAAAAGCTGGCCAAGATAAGTATAAACAACAATTAAGTATAATTACTAAGCAAACAGCATATGAAAGAAAAACCAACACAGCTAAAAAACAAATAATAAACTGAAAACAAGCTAAAGCCATAAAGGATACACATACTTAATGGTGGCCAACGTCAAAAAAATGCTTATCTTTTATTTTCTATTTTCATTTATTATTTTTATTTTTTTTTTTAGAAAATGCAGTACAAAAACTTGCACCACGCCCGCCGCAGCTATAAGCTTTGCCTGCTAAGTAGCCGCAATTATAAATTGTCATTTGTGGCAAGTCTGTGGAGCGACGCAAAATGGCGTTCTTTATGGTGGTGGCAAAACAAAGCAAAAGCTAAACCAAAAAAAAAAAAAAAAAAATAACAAAACAAACAAACAACAGTGGCAAATGTCATTTTAGACACAACAACGACAAGAACAACACACACAAAGAATGCAAACAATGGCCGCGAGAACAACACAACCAGCCACAAAAGCGATCAATTGCGCGAGATAAACGTGAACGTGAACGTGGACGTCAACGTGGACGTGTACGTGGACACTCCACTCCACACCACTCCACTCCAGTGCACCACCATAGCAATAAAACCAAAACCAAATCCCATGCACAACAATAACAACAGCAACAACAACAACAATACGTGAACTAACCACAGGTGACCAAGCCAAGCAAAAACAGCAATTCAACTCAACTCAACTCAACTCAACCAACCCGCGAAGCAATCCGTCAAACGCCCTTTGCATTGCTGACATTTCACAGATTTTTAACAGAGCAGCGAAAGAGAGAAAGAGAGAGAGAGCGAGAAGAGTGTGAGAGCAGAGTGTGAGAGCAGAGTGTGAGAGCATACCGACTATGCATCAAGGTTTGGCTTGCTACATATGCTAATACTCATAACATATATCACCAACCAGCGATAAGCATCAAATAAAAAAACAACTAATCAAATGCTTGCCTATAAAATTAACTCAACATTTGCAGTGAGGCAACTCTAATGGAATATATAAATTAGTTTTTAATAGTCATCATTATTTATTCCCATATAATAAAATAAATATTTAATTTAGCTGCTGAGAGTTTAATTCAAGTTGAGAATATAATATGCACTAGGCAATTTAATTACAAATTTAAAACGTAGTTGAAAATTTTCCAATTAAAATTCAGAACCGACTTCGAATTCAATTTTAACATTTTCTTAGAGCGAGTTACCGAAACTAATATTATAAATATAACATTTCTATAAGTGCTCTAAGATGCAAAATTACGAACTAGACAAAATTAAAAAAATGTTCATAATCCTTATATTCATCTACACACTTCGAAAACCAGAAGAAATTTAGATTAGATCACAACTGGAGAGAGATATAATTAACTTGTAGCTGTTCATCTAACTCCGAAGTCTATATTTATATAAACTATATTTATATAAAAAACATAGAAATGAATAAGCATTTCGAATTGTATAAAAAGATATATATCTCTAATGATAATTAAATATTATAAAACATGTACATTAATTTTGAAATAATAAAACTAAAGTAATCAGACCTGTCTTCATATACACTTTAAAAATTAGCTTAACTATTCTTAATTAATTTTTGTCTTCTACGATTCGTTTTTTATTGATCACTAACAACAAATATTAACAATAATTCAACTGATTAGGTTTTTTACGGGCTTACCCAATACAATTTAATATCCCCAAATATATTAAACATGTGCGTTTTTAATTAACAGAGGTTCTTTAAATTTGATATAGTTAATAAGTAACATACATTTTTATTTTATATTTATACAAAACTGACTTCGAAGAGCATTTAAAGCTTCGACTAGCTAAGTTATTAAATGTTACTAAAATGTGCATTTGTTGTTTGTTTATTGTCGCTGCTGTCTGCTATCCGACAGAGACACACATGCCCCAACCAATGTATCTATTAGATACTCATCATTTGTGGGTAGTTCAAATTGGTAGCTGTGGCATGTCATATGTGCCATGTGCCATGTGCCATGTATTGTCATACATTGTGTCGTGTGTTGTATTTGTCGCTGTCATTATTCTTAATACGCTGCAACGCTAAACAATCGATGCATGCAACACTTGCCCCCGCAGCCCCGCTGCCAATGCGCTTCCCGTGAACTCCAAAAGTGTCAATCTTAGTCAGGCGCAGCGAGGGAAGTATGGGGGGGGGGGAGAATGAGCTGAGATTTGTGGCAAAAATATGATTTATGGAGAGATGCGACTAACGGATACCAGCAACGGGCAACGGCCAACGCGCTATCGGAAACAGTTAATCAGCAGCGAAATTAATAAATTCGCCGAGTTTAATAGAGTTCAAAAAGGAACAGCTAAAAGCAGCAACAACAACAACAGCAACAACAACCACAGAGCGAAAGGCACCAGTAAGATGAAGACCAACTGGAAACTGGTCAGTGAAAAAGTGGTGCCAGACAATACGCAACTCAAAGTCGCAATCGGAATTGCGGCTAGTTGCGCGCTGTGTGTGCCTTTGGGGTCAACGCCGCAAAGATGTTCCCAGAAAGATCAGCAAATGAAGATCTCAATGGGCTGGCTGCTCCTCGTCTAGGCAGGCAGCAGGCAGCAGGCGGCAGGCGGCAAGCGGCTGGCGGCGCACAAATAAATTCAATCTAAATTGTAAGTTTGTTTAGCCTACACGAAAAAGATGCGAGTACAAACAACAAAAACAACAACAACCAAAACAAGTACAAAATCCAACAAAACGAGTCCAAGCGACTCAAACATATCCTGTTATTTCCTCCAACCAAAAAAATATCGAAAAATCTTGGTCAATGTTTCCAATTTAAGAATGTAATTGCTACATCAAATTAAAATAACTTGTTTATTTATTTTATTTATTTATTTATATAATTGAGATGAAGAAGAGAAATGTGATTTAGTCTCTAACTTTAGACACATTCTAGCAAGTTGAAAGGTAAACCACATTTCTTGATCAATACTTCAATATTTACTTTTGCTAAATTAAAAGAAAAAGATTATTAAATTAAAAAGATAAGCTTAGGAAAATTAAAATCGCGAAAATTGACCCAACATATAAAAGTTGGAAGTTAAGATGCAGAAATACAAATACAAAAATAAATATAGACTAAGACACAGATAAAGTTATTGGTACAAATAATGGTTTAAATATCGAGACAGATAAATATACAGAGTTAGATACAAATGCAGATACAGATACAGATAAAGATTCAGATACAGAAGATGTACAGAAGAGATACAGATGTTGCTACAGATACTGATACAGTTACACATATAAATATAGATATAGATATAGATATAGACATAGATATATATATATATATATATAAAGATACTGATTTAGATATATAAATACAGAAACATACACATTTGCACATCCAGATAAATACATAGATACAGATGCAGCTACAGATGTACAGATACAGATACAATTTGTCATTATTCTGGCATTGCTTGTTGACCTGTTTCATACCACCAAGCACACCCCACTTGGATAGATTGCAGGGTATACAATAAATAATAATAATAATGCACAAAAACTAAAGTCCGACTTAAAGTTAAAGTCTGGCATTTCGATCGCCCAAATTAATCGACTCTTTCACCCACTCTCTCTCTCTCTCTCTGTCTCGCTTCATCTCTCCCTTTCGCCTCATCTCTCTCTCTCTCTCGCTCTCTCTCATTCTGTCTGTCCTTGTCTGCCGCCCTTGCTCATGATTGCCAATGGCCAAGCGCCTCTTTGGCTATTTTGACCATAATTTATTTTTGTTTTTTTTTTTTTGGGAGGCGCAAATAAGATTGATCTTTTGTAACTTCCAACTCTTTGTTGGGGCCCCAGCTCCAGCTTTGGAGACTCGAGTTGGCTGCCTGGCAAAAGCCAAAGCCAAAGCCAAAGCCAAATTCAAAGCAAATGCTTAACAGACGGCAGCGGTAATTTGTTATCGCGATGATTTATGAACCAAACGCTTTTTGGTGGGTGTTTACACAAACAACAACAACAACAATAATAATAATAACAACAATAACAATAACAACATAACTGCAAACACAACATTCTAATGCAGCTGGAGGAGGCAGAAGAGGTGGCAGCACCTAGATGGCGCTGGCCTCTTGATGGATTTGTGCGCAACCTTTTCAATTCCAGACACCATTCGAGCAACTCCAACTTCCAACTCCCAACTCCAACTGCAACTCCAGCGCCGATGCGAATCGCAGCCAGGAATTAAAACGGCCTCAGACTGTGCGGCACGTTTCCGCATTTCGTCTGCAGACTCTTACTGCGTGATCACCCCTCCACCAACCCCCTGCTCTACACTCCTGCTGCTGCTGCTGCTCCTGATCAATTGCAGCACCGCGGGCCCAAAAACAAAAAAAAAAAGCAAATAGTAATGATATTGTAGCCACGTCGGACACAGGACGCGCTCCACATTGAGGCAGCAGTTAGCAGAAGGTTTTGACTCTAAACGATTCAATCTGTTAACTTAACCAGGGCTCTGCCTGTCTATACCCTGTCTATAGCTAATGGCAATAGGCTATGTTGTACCAGTGCTATGAGTAGAACACTAAAGGTAGATCTAAAACTTTATAGTATCTTAGAATATATTTAAGATAAATGAATTCAAAAGCTAAAGCCAAAAGTGGTCTCCATTAAAGGCAGCTCATTTTTTATTGGTTAAATCTACTAAAATCTGAAAATAAATGTAAATAATAACTAAAATTTATTATAAGCCTAAGTTTAAAATTAAAATACAAACAACATTTTTACACAAAAAATGTATAATTTTCAATTTAAATAGCAGCTGGACTAAATAAATAATATTTATAATTTTTTTTAAGGTATATTAAAATCGTTACAAAATAAACTAATTTTTGTTTGGTTTTTTTTTTTTGGAATTCTAACCGTGTTGTTGTGATGTCTAAATAGGAATGAGTGCAACACATTTATTATATTTATGCGCCTCTAAACTGTGGCAAAGACTGTGCCAGACTCCTGGAGGGGCATTTGTGGGCGTGGGCGATAATTGAGAATTTATATGCAACGTTTTGAGGCGACGTTTATTGGACAAACGTTGCGCTTCCTGTTTGCTGCACAAAGAATGGTGGCACGTCGGCAAGAGGGAGGTGGGGGGGAGACCTGTGTGTATCTGAAACGATCAGGAATATTCGAACCTTGGCATTAGCCTAATTGCCAGTGCTTATGCCACAAGAAGAAGCCACAAGTGCCACCTGTCGGCGTCAGCGGGCCCATTAATCAGCCAAAAAGTCGATATATTATTTTTCAATAAACTGCGCTTAATGATAAGCCCCAAAGGCGTCATCGTAATCTCCCCAAGAGCGACAGCCCCAGCTGCCGAATTGTCAACATAATTGCCATGCGAAACACCAGAAGCAAACGTGCAACGCGACTAATGGCTCCAAATAACAATGATTAAGATGATGCCACTGCCACAGTTGCAAAAAGCAGAGCTTGTGACTGCCCCACGGCGCTGTGCCACACAAAACTGACGACACTGCTCTCTCTCTCTCTCTCTCACTCTCTAGTCGAGTGTGTCCGATAAACTAATACCCTGTAACAAGACTGCATAACTTTAAATTGTGATCTTAGATTTAATTGAAATTAATTATTGTTTATTTAAAAAATAAAGAGTATTTTAATAGTATTTTATGGATGTGAGTAATTGTCCCTATGCATCACTCTGTGGAGTAAGTTCTTCGAATTACTAATAGATCTACTAAAAAAAAAAACCAGAGAGATTCGCAATATATATTTTGCGAATTATTATTGTATTGTGCTTCTTTATCAGGCTTTATCAAAAGCCAAGTTGAAGAAACTAAGTTTTAGCGTCATTTGAAGCTAGACACTTCAAATTTTAAATAAAAGTTGTCTATTATTTTATCGATAACACACACCGATAAGCACATATGGTTTTTGTTAACCAAAACGTAGTCTCAAGTAAAATTTTAAGCTGAATTCAGGATACTTTCTAGTTTAACTGTCTTGTTTTGGATATACTTAAAAAATGTGCAAAATCAAACAGAGGTGAAATATTGATTTTTATCGATATATTTATGTTAGAACATAACAATTGCCTGCCAATGAGATGAGAAGAACTTGCAAATCAAATCTGTTGTCTTATTGTATATATTTGGAATATGTTTAAAACATAAACAATTATCAAAGAATTAAAATATCTACAAGCTACCAACTACATTGTAACTCTCTATTTACCGTATACGTTTTATATAGACTAACTGGCAATTATCTCCTGTTAGCTTCTAAATGTCCAGATACACCTTTTGGCAATCTGAAATGGATGCAGGGTATATAAAATGCGATCTTCAATCGATGGTTGGCAAAAAGAACCAGCAGAAACCTGTTGACAATGATGATATTGATACGACTCGAGTCGGGGCAGTGGTCGAGTGGACGCGTCATCGATTGTGTAGCAGCCACACACTGAAGTGGCACACGTCTATCATAAATCAGCCCTCGATCGAGTCGATTGCCTCGATTCGCCTCGCGTTGGTTTCCCCCGAAGTTCTCACGTTGCGAGGGAGTTTGTCGCTGCATATTCGATTGCCACGTAATCCGATCCATTCTTGCATTCTTTTCACGGCTAATTTAACCGATTAGTAGCCAGTCGTCAGTCCGTCAGTGGCACATCAGACGGAGGGAGGCAACTGTTGTTGGTGGCCACATCTTGAAATTGACTCTTGGATCTTGCGGTTGTGGTCTGATGAGATGTTTGTCTTGGTTTTGGGGCATGCTGCTGTTGCTGGTGCTGGTGCTGCTGCTGCTGCTGCATGGTTTCGTAACTGATATGACGCCCACACACGTTGCACAGCAGCAGCACAGCCCCTCCCCCCACACAGCACCATCCCCCCTCACATTGTGGGGAAAAAGCCTGTGTGTTTGACTAATGCAAACAGCAAATGATAGACAAATTGTGAGCACTTTAAAGTAAATGCATGTTCAACCGCAGCGAACATAAATGCCAGCAGTGGAAGGGGTGAGGCGTCTCGTGTTGCTGCACAGTTGGGGGTGCATAGCAATTATTAAGGGTTAATCGCTGCTGAGACCTGGGCGCTCGTTACGCCCAATTGGCGCCATGCAAATTTGTTAAAGTGTAATAAAAAAAAATAATAAAAACTACAACTCAAATTTGTGGCCAACAAGCGCACAATTTGTGTGCAAATATTCAATTCAATTTAAAGTCTAGAATTTATTTACTATCTTTCAGTTTACAGCAAAAATTCGAATAAATTTTGACTACAATTTCCAACGCCTTCAATTTAAACACATTAATTAACGACCATGTTTAAATTTTTTTTCTTCTTGCAAACAACAAAAACCGATCAGAGAAAAACCGAGAAAGAGAAAAAAATCTGCATTTAAAATGATAATTGTTTATTCTCACTCCAATTATCAACAAAGTTAAGCATACGGCTTGTTGCACTTTCAGCAATAAATAATAAGGAGAGAGAAATATATTTTAAAACTTTCAATTTAAAATGCAAATTTTAACATTCCCCAACTCCAACTTCAGAGCGCCGCACTTGCCCCTCTTTGCTGCACGTCGCCGGTTGAAAGCCAATAAAAAAAATTTATGCTTTTTTCTGCTTAATTACGACTCAAACAATGAATGTATGGCCAAGACCAAGGTGGAGCGGGGAGGTAAGGAATTGGACGTACTCAGACACTCACGAAGAAAAGCAAAAGAAAATAATTTGTGTTTTTTTATTTTTGCATTTAAAATGCAGCTACTATGAAGCGATAATGATTGCGTCCAACCTCCTGTGCAGATAACACTAGAAAATATATTTATATATATGCCATATGCCATATGCATATGTATTCGACTTTATCCCTTCTAATTCCATCTTATCACAATGCAAATGCAATGAGCATAATTCAGCTAATCGTAAAAGGCCATGTTCAATTTAACAAGTCCTTAGACTTCTCCTCTTCAAACCTCCCCCCTTGGCTGACCAAGTGCCTCATGCGTGTTGGCATATGCAAATGCCTTGAATATTTTCGAAATTTATTAAATAAAAAAAAACAACAAAGAAATAAAATCATCGGTAAACTCAAGTGCAGAATACATTTAATTATGCAAAACAATAAAACAATATAATCTAATATTCCCATTTAGATTATATTGTGCAATTGTTTTTCATTTAAAATGCATATTAGATTACATTGTTTAGCTATTTTTATTTATAAACATTTTAAGCATTTTATAGACATCATAAAATTTTAAAATTCCTTTTTAGCTTCATACAACCTACTCGATGACAATAATTTGTTGCATTTTCACTGCAATTTATTTTATAAAAAGTACAATAATATTTTTTGCAACAACTCACAACGTTTCAAAACATTAACTTTTTAAATTTATTAAATAAAATAATTAAGCAATTTATAATTACTTTTATAGTCATTCAATTCAAATTTTAACCAAAATGATTTTATTATTCATTAAATTCAATGTATTTTAAGCTAATTACTTAACTTCATGATATAGTTGATATACTCTGGATGCCTTGTTAAAAAGTGTTACTCCTAATGCTTTAGCTTAAGCGTACACTCAGAAAAATAAACTTATTATTCAGAAAGTTCCAGGGTGCATTTTATAAATAAATTTAAACAATTTATTTAATTTCAAAATATTTTTTATAGATTATTATTTTAAATTTTCACATATGCAAACATTTTAGATAGAATTTAATTTGAAAAAACATAGATTAAGCAATCGAAAGATTTCATAACTGTACTCTTAGTTTCTCTAAGGATTTTTTCAACTTTTAATAAATATTTTCTTTTATTTATAAATATACTTCTAAAAATATAAAATATATGCATAAAATATATTTATAAGTCAGATCGTTTTCTTGTTTTTCTAAGTGTATAAAGTATATTAATAAAAAGGAGAACAGCGAAAAGAGAGTTTCCGAGTGCATTTCATAAATCATTTTGAAATTATGACTTTATTTTATGTGGCTCCTTGGCGCGCATTTTTATACACAAATTATTTGATTATTTATGTATCTTTCGGTAGGGAAAGGGAGGGGGGTTTTAATGTGGGGGAAAAGGAAAGTAGGTGCGGCCAGTCGAGTCGCTTAGGTGGGTCCGCAAGTGCAATTTTTTTTGTTTTATTCATTCCATTTTATAAGTTAGTTTTATTATGCATAGTTTTTTACGACTTTTTAATTGTGTTGGTCAGCGCAGTGCCAGAGCAAGAGGAAGGAGGGGGGCTACGGGCGGGGGAATTGATGAAAAGTGAGGGGTGCGCACTCTCATTACAAATGCAAATGCAAAAGTCATGTTTGCGCAAAATGAAATTATGCTAAATGCGTTTTTAACGCTTTGCTCACCGCAAAACAGAAAAGAGCAAAATAACCGAAACAAACTTTGAAGGGGACAGGCACAAGGGGAGATGGAAATGAATTAGCTGGGAACATGGCCCGAACTCATTTGCATGTGGCAAGAGCCAAGAAATGGATCCATCAAGATAATCGCTCAACTCGTACCAAATAAACAAAAAAAAAAAAAAAACACAAGCTCAGCTGACAAATCGCATTGAGAGTCCTTTGGAAAACTTTCGAGTTATTGCGAGTAGATCAATAATGCTATTCAAATTGTGGCCCCGAATATCACGCGAATTTCTAATCGAGCCCAAAAAATAATAAAAAAAAAAAACAACGAGAACTTTGTTTACCAATAATTATCGTAATCAAATTATGTGAATTGAAATGAAATATTAATTGCGACTCACTCCAACATCTTAATTGGCCCAGAGAAGGGCAAAGTTTCAACAGCAAAATGAACATAAAATGCACCCTATATAATAGTCCTAGATAAATATAATTGATTATATATTTTTCAAACAATTGCTGTTTTTGTAAATAACGAAGTACAAAAACCATTAAAGAGCTGAAATAAATTTGTTTTTATTTTTGTAATAAAATGTTGAAAGTGTGAGAAATGTTGATGTTTAAACTTTTAAAATACACCAATTTCAATGATTTTATTTAATTATTTGAGGGGGGTTTTCCATACACCAGTTTTTGTATAACTTCATTAATTATGCTTCATTGATTATATTTCTCCGGTGCGTTTATGAACATGAATTAACAACCCTTAGACAATGAGAGGCGCCTACTTTGCGGACAATAGCAATTAGAGACAATAGATTTTCTGAACAAACTTAAAATTACCACAATAAAGTAACTTAAAATTACCATTGCGGGAAGCAGATACAAGGTCTGTCAAGGTAGGTTAGACTTGTGTATAACTATGGAAACACATGTCTTCCACGAAGCCAACACTTAGTAAACCCTAAGCTGGAGGAATAAAACAGCATTTATGTAGATTTAATAGCCGCATCTGGCTTGCATTGTTGCAAGGTTGTATGTTGCAAATCGTAAGCTGGCTTTGTGGGGCAACACGTCCAATTTGCAATGCACAAAGGGGTCGTTGGGAAAGGAGAGTGAGTTGGCCATATCAGCAATTGGCCATCTTAAGTGCGTCTAAGCTGTGCACGTGAATGGCATTTGTCTTTTATTTTCTGCATGCCCTTTCGCAGGGTATTATAATAGTTTTGTGATGTTTGTTACGCATTGAAGGGAACTGTTTTATATTTATATATGTTCTTTATCAGCAAAAGGATTTATACAAATTTTCTAGTTATAAGAGATACTTGCCTGCATACTATATAATACAGCTAATATGGGAACAATCGTGTTTTTTTAATTAATAGTAAAATATATAAGTTTGACTTAAGCCGGCAAGGGTATGTAATCATTAGCATTGCAAAGATAAATATTCCTTATCGTTTTTTTTTTATGCACGAAGAAACGTGTAAATTAAAAAAAAAAAAAAGGTTTTTAATATGCTGCGATGTTTCTTTTATTTGTCATATGATTATTTTTTTTTATTTTTTTCAGAAGAGGTGTCCGTGTCTGCACTTCGAAGGCGTCGAAAATTTGCAGGCGCATTTCACTCAATTTCCAGCGAGACGAGCGAACGGAACGAAATGGCATTGAAACTACGCCATGTTGTTCACATCGCACTGCTCTGGTGGTTGTTTCACACACACAAGCACGCACACACATGTGCACAACTGAGTGCACAACTCACACACACGAATGCCACGTCTCGAGGGGCGGAGCTTCGAGTCTCGCTTTTTACCAAGCTGCAATTGAGTTGAAATTATTTTTGGTTTTTCTCTTCTTTTTTTCTTTGACTGCCGACAGAAGCAAACGCAAAAATGAAAAAGGCAGGGAAAATCAAAAGCCCACAATTTATAATTGCTGTGTAATTATTAGGCGGCAGAGCTCTTCATAATTCGAAAACAATTAGTAAATAATTAAGCCTTGACAATTGTCGCACACTATTTACTTACTATTAAATACAATGGAAAAGAGCGCGTTTGAGCTTTTAAGATTACACGTCACAACAATCGTATTTTTGGCCCCGTCGCCCTCCAATTCCTCCAGTCGAGTTACCAAAAACTAAAGAGTACTGTTAACAAATTGCGTTGGCTTAATTGAAACGTCTTTAATTGTTAAAAACACGCAAATGTTTGACAAAGTTTAATTCTTCTTTTTATTTATTATTTGTTTTTTTTTTGGGTGGGAACTGGTCTTTAAGAAATAGCTTGTCCATAGTATTATGTAAAATGTTGTTAATGCATAAAATATGAATCTCAGACGTTAAACAAGCTTTATTTGGGCCATATTTCAGCAAGTACCTTCACATGATGTAAGCCTGATTTCGTATGACTTTTTATTCGTATTTGCTTTTATTCCACCCCTCCTACCTCCTCCTCTGTACTCTTTTCATTTCGTTGATCTTCTCGTTATGCACTAATTTGCATTTTGCATTATAGTTACAGGCATAGTAAAAAAATATAAAAAAAAAAAATTACTTATACGACATTCGCGTGCAAAGTTTTTATTTTTTTCCTAATATTTTGTTTGTTGTTGCCAAAAAGCCGACGCCGCCGTCGTCTTTGCAACCGTTTGCCGCCTTATTTCAACCGTCTCCTAATCTCTGCCCGAACCCCGACTACATTTGCACCACTCGTACCAACTTCAAGTGCAAACGATGCGAATATGATGGATTACTTTAATAAATAATTGCAATTAGACGACGGTGGGCAAAATTGCCAGCCGTATTTATTTTTTAAGACATTTGGTCATACATATCCCAAAAGGCACCCTACTTTGAGGTATGTTTTAAGTTTGTTTTTATTTTCTTGTAAAAGTCAGCAATAACTGCAATTATCCATAATTACACGAAAGGAAATACGTGTTTCAGAAACTTTGTATTTTTCTATGTTGTTTGGCTTAATTCAGGAATGGTGCTTAAGGTAAGTAAAGTATGTAAGAAATATTATTATTATTTATTAACAAAATCTAATGAATTATTATTTTAATAATATATTTAATTATTTCCTCTGTTCATAAATTTTCAATTAAATAAATAATTAAATAATCTTTAATATTGAGAACATCTAACCCATAAAAACGAGCTATTAAAATCTATTTTTAATTCACTACTTAAATATCAAAGATATCCAAGTGCAGCATACTTAAAATGCACTTAATCCGCATTTACTGAATATTTTTTTCCACTTTTCTGAATTAGTTATAACGAGTATTAATCAAATCACTAATTAAATTTGTATTATTTTCGAGATCGCATTTTATGGGGATTTTGAGAGGAGACTCACCGCCCAAACCATCCGTCAGGCAGTCAACTAGTCAGTTAGGCAATCAGTCAGCCAGTCAGACTAATGAAAACTGCGCATGAACATGTTGCAGTCGATCATTATAATTAGTTATGTAAATAATTATTAATTAATCAGCAGCCAAGAGCGCCAGACGTATTTATGTTGTTGCTAATGTTTATTAATTAGCTTGCAGCCAGAACAAGTTGCCAGTTGCCAGTTGGGAGTTGGAAGTTGGAAGTTTGGAGTGATCTAAGACACATTGAAGACACTGACAGGAACGGATGCAGCCACAGCTGATTCGACGTGGGTTGCCCAAAACGGAAACCGCAATAATTTTTAATATTTATATATATATATATATATATATATATATATATATATATTTCTCCGCATCAGTTTTTATACCCTTACAGAGAGGCGTTTAGGTTTTGCCATGAAGTTTGTAACGCAGGCTGCAACATATATAAATATAAAGCCATTTTTTTAATAAATAGAACTTATAATTTAATTAATAAAGTACAATAAACTAAGTAATTGCAAAACTTAGTATTGAAGATGTTGTTCAGATCTCAGATGCATAGGTTTCGAAACGTATTTTAAATTACAGCTAAACAAATTTCTGAATGTTAAAATCCCTTTCAGAACACAAGAAAAAAATTATTAGAAATAGATTAATTAAATTTAATTCTTAATTCGTTGGAACAATTTTGGCATTAATAATTTGAATTTTATTTTTAATCTTATGTGAAAAATGTAAAAATTCCTTTTATGAGCCTCAACCGATCGTCTGTTAAAAAATATATATTAAAAGTGAAGTGCATTGAAGTGTCGGCAGTTTGACTGCGGTCTGCTAGGGTATTAAATCTTCGGTGTACTCAAGATATTCAGTTCATTGTTCCTTTCTGACACTGTCTGCTGTTGCGCGTACCTCAATTTCCTCGACTTAGAAGCAATAATTACACCCAAACTCAAAAGAACCCATCATAACCATATTTTTTTAAGGCTTAATTGGCTGGCATTGTGAGTTGTACTCGATTGCACTCTCTGGTTATGTGGTTTGCCGTAGTTCTAATCCCTTGACCCTCTCATAGGAATTGTCAATGTGTGACACGCCCCTTCTTCGATGGCTAACGCCCATCTGTGTCGCTGTTTTGTTGTTGTTGTTGTTGTTGTTGTTGCAGTTGCTGTTGCTGTTGCTCTGTGTAATTTTCTTGTTGAGAGATTTTCTATGTGAAGGTTGTGCACTGCGGCAATTGTGGAAAACACGTTACAAAACGTTGCACGTTGCAGCAAAGCTGCGTCAATTTTATTACAATGGCAAATAATTTGCAGTTATGCATTGACATTGAATGGCGCTTCAACTAGAGAGATGGACGACAGCCGAGACTAGTAAATGCATCAAGGGATTCATTCGCCATGGGTAACCTACATATTTGTATGAGGAAGCAAGCAGAACTATTTAAAATAACTTATTTGTTTTATTAAGAAAATTTAAATGGCTAATGTTAGCGATCCTTAAACTTTAAGTTAGCCTTAATAATAATATCTAAATAAATATTTCGCTTGTAAAGATTACATAAAAATCATATTTGGCTTAGAAGACTCATAGTTATATAAATATATAGACTTTTCTTATACAAGTAGTTTAAAGAAATATTAATTCGAAAACTTAAAACTACAAAAATTGACACTAAAAACATTTAAAAAAAAATTCTCAAAATATACTCAATATATACTGCATCCTATTATAAAACCATTGCTAAATAAACATAAGTGAAAAAATCTACACATAAACCAATTTGAATGTAACTCAAAAGTGTCTAAATATCGATAATAATAAATAAATAAATAAATAATAATAAATTCAAAGAGAATTTCAAAAGTTGAGGAAGCATAATAAATTCAGAAATTCATAGCATGTGCATAAGGAAATAGCATTCCCAAACACGTGGAATTATTTGCTGAGCTCTGCATAAATGCGACCCACGCCCATCGAGCTAGACGCTTAAAGGGTCGCTAGCTGATATGATAAAAGATATATGCATATATATATTATTATATACATATATATTGTTTCTTGGGAACGGCACAAACTGGACAAACAAGCCCTGGGACAAGGCCCACGCTGCAACTATTTGTAGTTGGTATTTTTGTTGTTGCTGTGATTCGAGCAATAAGCACTTAAGCACTTTTGAGCAACGCTGACAGGCCAATTGACAAGGCCAGACAGTCGAGGAGTCAGATATATATATATATAAATATATATATGTATGTGGGCCGTGGATTGGGCGCGCTATTTTGCACACTAAAAGGTGCTAATTGAACTGAAATCGATTGATTATTCATTGCAAGTGCTGCCCAACGGGCAAACTACAAATGCAACTGCAACTGCAACTGGAACTAAAACTGGAACTGGGAGTGGGACCGCAACATATTAATTTGTAACTTTTACCCGGGCCAGTGCCATTAAATCGCGACTGTCACTTTAGGCCAACTTGATGACACGCACATGGTATATATGAAGGCACCAAAGTCTACGTATCGATAACAGTTGGAGAGGAGTCGAGTCGGGAGACAGTTTTGCTGTTGGCAGGGGGGCTTGGCGTCCTGGCCGCATAAATTGTCTGCTGCCAAGTGACGTCAGTCAGTGCCAGTGCCAGTGCCAGTGCCAGTCCATGGGCCAGAAAGGATTGCCAAGGAGCCCAAAAAAGGATCGCGTGCAAAAATGCACTTCTGACGTCTCGCGGACAACAGCACGCAGAAACTTTTCGTCGCATTCGCATCAGAATGCAAATAAAATAAAATATTTCAAATGCACAACACAAACAATAACAACAACAACAACAACAACAGCAGATAGCGATGAGTTAACTAAAGAGTAGTTAACCAGCCAAGCAGAGTGTGTGTGTGTGTGTGTATGAGGGGTGTAGATATTTGCATGCAGCATGCGTGGGCATCTGGATAATGTGAGAGTGATATTAGCCAGTTAACCCATTTAATTGATGATATTTAAATCGATCACAATTTAGTTATTAGTGGAAAGTAAAAAATTTTATTTTAAAATTATTTTGTAAAAATATTTTTTGGGTATGTTAGCTCCATTAAAATATATACATACATATTTTAATGACAAACAGTCAATATATAAATACTTCAAAAAACATCGACTAAATTAGGCTTGCGGAATGAAGTCAAATTGTTCACGTTTAACTTTCCCTATAAGCCTAGAACATTTACAGATTCTTCAAATCAAATCTATATGTTATGCAATAACCGATGTTTATCTCCTATATTTGAGCATAATTAAACGCATATTTGGTCAGCCTTAATTGGATATATTATTAAGCAAAAAAGATTATCATAGAAGAATTCCTCATATGACTGATCGCTATTTATGTCATCTATAGATAGAATCATCCGATCCGCTAGGTTCCATCATATCTAAAGATGCTGATAAACAATAATTACACTTTATGGAATCGCAAACATTTTTAACAACCGTTACTATCTTTACAACACTATTCAAATATTATATATAAAATAGAATATTAGCTTCCATTATTAAAGAGATAATAAATAGCATTTAGTAAAAAAAATCTCTGATATTCAGAATCAATATCTACTCCAACTGAGAGCAGATCTGCAGTCTGAAGAGCAACATCATCATCATCATCAGATCAGATCAGCAGTTTGAAGTGATATTATGCACAACTGTTATGTAACGGTTGGTCAGCACACACACACACACACACACACACACACACACTTCAGTCAATTTTTGGATTCGAAAATTGTTTCGTCCAAGCATCAATTTCGTATCAATTTCGTCTTATTTTTGGCGAAACAATTTGCTTTTACTTTTACAGAGGGGAAACAACGAAATACGAAATAAGTTGGATGTCGGCTGTGCAAATTATAGCGAACAGACATAAAAAAAAATAAACAAAAAAAGATGGGCAGAAGACGCCTTGTGGGCCCCACAGCGCCAGTAAGGCCAAAACTAAAAATACTAATAAATAAAAGGAGAAAAACAACATTCAGAAAAAACAGTTCTCCATTAAATTCGCATTTAGGCTGTCAATCATTTGCGCTAATTTTTCCTCAGCACAGGCTTTCGGCCAGCGGCTCTGACTTTGTCTGTGGGTTCCTTTCCTCAACAGTTGTTGTTGTTGTTGTTGTTGTTGTTGTTGTTAGTATTGTACTCCTGTCGATGGCTTCCAATGAAGATTAATTTTGTTTTGAAAGCATAGCGCTGCATTTAAGTGGAACTCGGCGCTTTGTGTGAAAACTATGCCAACGTTCTCACATATCCCCAAGATCAAGACTCACCCTCAACACACACTCCGGGAGAGAGAGAAAGAGAGTGAGAGGGGCACACACACTCACACACATCGGATCTGATGTTGTGCCGCATTTTAACATGAACTCAATTTGCCAGCAGCCTTAACACTTGTTCCTCTTTTGTTTCTTGGTTCTCCCCCCTAGGAGCTTTGAACCAACGCTTGCTTGAGGTCAGCGATGCGTCCATTGTCCAATTTGCCGATTGTAATCTGATCGCATGCAAATTTATCTACCTAATTTGTTAACAAGTGCGGTCTTTAAGTTTATTGTGTAGTCCAGCGTTGCGGTTGCCAACCCAAAGATTTTATCTAATGCAGCTCTCTATACAAAAGTGTATCTGACCCCATTTTGAAATTGTCATTTTTGTATAAGACTCTAGTATTAATAATATTGACAAATAAAGATTAGCCGCCTTTAAATTAAATTTTTAGTCTCAATTTAATCCTTGAAATAAAAATATATTGGTTATAAACCAAAACCATTTTATACCCTAAAAGCCTCAATGCTTAATTCAATTTCCGAAACAATGCTTTAAAATTAAACAAAATAGGTGTTTATAATTTAAATATTATTATTATTTAAATATTTGCAATAAATTCAAATACGATGTTTTCCTTAGGATTTTAGAATGCTTCACGATTTTAATTAATTTTAAAAAGATCACAAATTAAAATAATATTATTTATTTTAAATTTTTTAAATAGATACTTAAACTAATTTTGAGATACGATTTTTAAAAATTAACAAATACCAATTATTATTAAATAAGTTCAATTTAAAGAAATAAAAAACTTTTAAAAGAAAATATTAATATTGCGATGTTATGAGAAAGCTTAAAGGATGAAAAAATGCAGCTAAAATATTAAATAAGCAGCCAGGATGAACCCAAATCAATGCACAGAGGCAGAGACAGACAGACAACAAAGAGAGAGAGTGAGTGAGAGAGAGAAAAAGAAAAGAAAGAAGAAGAAGAAGCATGGCAGACGAACCAATCAACAGTGAAAAGAGCCGCAAACGCAGCCGAAGTTGCAGCCGCAGCAGCCTCATCCGTCGAAGAAGCATCAATCAAATCAATTATTATCGACAATGGGAGATTTCGTTGAAATTATATAGATGGGGAAGCAGGCTGCTGATGTTGTTGTTATTGTTGTTATTATTGTTGTTATTTTTGTTGTTGTTTTTGATGTTGTTGTTGTAGTTGGACCGTTGTATAGCCCGACGCCATTAATAAGCAGCTTTGGCGGCGCATTTGTTATTTGATTGGTAAATTGAGCTGCGAGCTGCGGTGGGGCAGCAAAAACACAGGCAATTGTCTTATGTCTGGGCCGGGAATGTAAATGGCTTCAATAGGTAGCCAAAATGGCGACTCTGTCACGAAAACGCTTGAAAAAGTACACACACAAAACAAAATTCAAAACGAAATTACTGCCAAATTACAGGGCAAGAGTAGATGCCGCAATTTGAGGCGGCGGAGGGCGAGGACAGGAAGCAAGGCAGCATCATCTTCAGTCAAGTGGCAATTGCAGGCCAGGCCACACCTCAAGAACTGAGATCGTATCCAAGAAGCCCATGAAAACTGTCGCGGCAAATCCAAACAAACAGTTCATCAAAAGCTGCGACAATTAAGCAATCCAATGATATGAAATTCAAATGAAAAATGTTTAATATAAAAAAAAAAAAAGAACAACAAAATAAACCTCTATAAGCGCCAGGCCGCATATACGGGGCATGTCGAGGGGGTCGCGGGGTCGTTGTTTTCCTTTATGGAAGAAAGAAGCCGCCGCTGATGAGTTTCGTTGCAACTGCGGAAAGATAAATTGACGCGTGATGTAGGCAAATGCACACAGATACAAAAAACACAGCAGAATTCTCTCAATCTCTCTCTCTCTCTCTCTCTCTGTCTCTCTGTGTATGGCTATCTCTTTCTCAATATTACTGTGGCGGCGACATAAATCATTGTGATTGACAGCTGCTGGGAGGAGGTAGAGTCCAAGGCACAAGCGGACCAGCTTTTGAGGCGGTAGCTTGCACTACCCGCAACTAAACTCATTTAAATTCCACTCTCAATTGTCCAAAACAACAGAAAATATATGAAATATGAGCAGCTAATCTAAGAATTGTATGAACATTAAATACCCTTTAAATAAACCCAAGATATTATTTAATTTCTTTATTTTTGTAAAAATTGTAAATATTTTTTTTTATCAAAAAAGAAGAAAATTAGCTGTCATACATTAAAATTTATACAACGTTATCAGATTCGTTGGCATTTGTATCAGGAGCTCTAAAATATATCTAATTTTATATATTTAATTTATTAAAACAAAAATGACAAGTCAAGTTTTAACTACTATATATATCATGACAGATATATATATTAATAAAACTAAATCAAGCACATAAAAATAGAATTATTTTCATGAGTCCGATCGAATAATTTCAATATAATATGCATAACTGGAATACCATCTGCAAGGGTATTTGGAAGAACATTTCACGCGCTAATTACAGGGTGCCACAACGCAAAGATGGCAACACAGATCAATCATATAATGGGAATACACACAAGGCATGTACTCCATATATATTTACCATTTGGTCAGTTCGGTCAGTTTGGCTAATTGAAACAAATGCGCAGCTGTTCACTTTTGAAATTATTTCATCAACTCGACAAGACTCGAAAATGCGAGACAATTGTGTGAAACAATCCCAAAGTCACAAAAAAAAATTAAAGCTCCATAACAAATTGTGAATAATTTCGAGTTGTCTCATCAATATAAATAAAATATTTATTAACAATTTGTTAAGAGCCATAAATCGACACACAGCAACCGAGAGGCATTTCTCCTTTTTTTTTCCTTTCTTGTTTATCCCTTGGCAGGGTAATCGGGTGCCCAAAACAGGACACAGTGAGTCCACCTATACCAATCCCTGCCAGAGCATCTCACAGCGACCCTCTGACCATGCACAGGACCGCCTGTGGTGCGGGCAGCGGGCTGGGCATATTAATTGTGAGCTTGTTCAGCAAGCTTTGACTTTGGCTATCGTTCTGCGGTTCTCTGGTTCTCTGGTTATCTGGTTCTCTGGGCTGGCGGACTTGGCCCCTGTGTTGGCTGGTGTCTGGCCAAATTGCTGCTATTTATGTCGGTAACTACCGTATAAACTTTGCAACAAGAACAACTACAAGCAACTGAAACAACCAACAACTGGAACAACAACAAAAAATGCAAAACGCATGCAAAAGAGACAACTGAACAACAACACACGGCAAACGCTGAAATCAATATGTTGGCTAATAAATTGTCCCAGAATATTCATTAAATTAAAAAAGTAACAAAAACTTATCTGCAAGTTCTTTCAGCGCCAGGAGCGCCTCAGTTGCAACATATTGCATGTTGCAACAGGTGGAAGCTGGCGAATAATAATGTGGCATTAATAAACTTTGAACAGAGTATGTGGCAAATTAAGGTTGAGCAACTGTTGGGATTCTAAAATTATATTTAATCCTCTTCAGTTATACACTAAAATAAATATAAGTGATCCTTTAAAATACGAACTTGCAAATACTACACTCCAAAACTCAGAATTGTAATTTTGTAGTACTCTATTTAAAATTGAATTAGTTATATTAATTTAATACTTAATTTCTTCTGAATAAATATATGAAAACTGAGGACAGAAAATTCGAAACTATAATAGACAGTTTAAAAAAAATATTTCTCTTAAAATTAATGTAAATTTAATATTATTTTATCTAAAATTAATTTTAATACGCCCAAAGTAAATTGCTTTTTTATGTTCTACTTCTTATAAACATTTTGAAATGACTATTTACCAATAATAAAATCTAACTAATTTTTAAAAATGTTAAAAATATGCAAATCTTTCTTTCAAAATTAATTATGTTTTGGCTTATATATTTTTTATATATTTAGAAATATTGCAAAGTAAAATTAGATAACTTGAGCAACTTCAATAAATACTATTTTATATATAAATTTTTCTTTTTTCATGCTTATCAGAAGACACCCGCAGTCCGCACCTGTTCGCTCAGCGCGCGAAAATTTATTTTTAATTACGCAGCCCAAAACATGGCACAAACAGCGGCCACAACATTCTGATGCCGATGCTGATTCGATGCCGATGCCGATGCTGATGCTGATATTCACTTGGTACTGTACATACATATGTATATGTACTACATACATACATGACCAATCCAAACACGGCTGGAGATGCCTCTGACTGGCGCTACAGTGGAATGTAGCAGGAGGCAGCTGCAAGCTGAATGCTGCAGCTTCGACAACGACTCCGACTCCGACTGACTGTTTGGGCTTGCAAAATTATGACATGAACATGAACGAAGTCCACATAATGATGTTATACAATACGCCATCTTAGCGTAAACAAGGCGGAATGCCGACTCCACAACTGGCGCTTGTTGCCAGCCAGCCAAGAAGTTGCCAAGGCTTCCAGTTGTAGTTGTAGTTGGAGTTGGGTTAAGGCAGCTCAGACATGTGTAGCAATTGTTGTTGCCGTTGTTGTTGCCCAGGAGCTGTTGGCACTGCAACGCCGCTGCGGGAACTTTGACATGGGGCACACTAAAAAAAAAAAAGAAAGACAGATGAGAAAAAAAACGACGATGCGACAATTGGGATGCTGTGAAAATTTGTTTTACGCTCAAAATTTATGCATTCTCATTGCAAAAATGTGTCGATGAGTTTGTGATTTATGTGCAAGGAGAGAAACGCAAAGGTTCAATGGCTCAAGCTCAGCTGACCCAAGTTGGCCAACAAAATTGGCAAAAACGATTGACTATGTGTGTGTGTGTGTGTGTGTAACCCACTAACCACGAGAGAGTTTGCCGCTTTAATGACATTGAAACTGAAAGTCTATTTAGACTGCTGTGCGTGTGTGTGTGTGTGTGTGTGTGAGTATCTATGTGGGTGGCTTGAACAGGTAGCTACACAGTTATAGAGGTAATGCCGTGTTCTTGGCTGCCATTATACTAAATATAGCAATTACAAGCCAATTGCAATCAAAATGCCATTGAAAATGCATTCAAAGCAGATGCCTGGGCAAGCGCGGGGGCTGAAGTGAAGACACAGAAGGGGCACACGCACATGAATATGCATGCTTTGAGTGTGTGGGGGTGTGTGTGAGAACACGCGTAATTTGCAAACAACACTGAGAAAATTAAGGTATTACTTTATATATTTATTATTAAATCAGTCGACACAAAACTATACAAAAATTGCAAAATAAATTAAATTAAAATTGTGTATTCAAATATAAATTAATTTAAATAAAAAATATTTCATGGGGTTTTTACTTGTTTTTAACGTTTAATATTTTAAAACATTTACAGGTAAATTTCAAAATACAAATAATTATTTTAAATTTAGAAACATATTGTATAAGCGATAATGTTTTTCAAAAAAGATTCTGATATAAGCACTTTATTTGCTAAAATTATTGCTTTGATTTTAATAACTTTTTCTTTAAACTTTTTAATCTAACAGATCTCTGTTAAGAATTCTAATTATACAATTCTAAGTGGGTTTCTCTCAGTGTAGCAAAGGGATGGGTAAACTACAAACTACAACAATATTTTGCAAAATGCTTGTGTTGTCATTTTCAAAATCAACGCAATAAACGTTAACTGTAGCTGAGTGGAAAAGGGGGCAGCGAAAGGGGCAACAGAGCAATGACAATGCAACCTTCACATGGAAAATCGTTGATTAAGAAAATTATGGTGGCACGAGAACAAATGTTAATGTAAGTTTCAAGCACATGTAAAACAAGTTAGCGGAAAACTCTTAAACAGCTTGAATATTGCAAAAAACAAAGGGATTCTTGGGATGCATTTCAAATTATTACTTTCAGCTATCTGACTGGAATCAAATTAAAAAATTTTTATAAATTAGACCAATGATGATCATTTTTTAACCCAAATACTAACAACAAGCATTGATGGCTTTGTTACCAAAAATTTATTTAAAATTATCTTCCAATTGACTGTTTAAATTACAAACTATATGTTAAAGTCCCTCGATGTAAATGATATTTTTTTGTTAAGAAACCCTTTACAGACAAAAAAAAAGTTCTTTATAAAAAAGACTCATAATTCACAGATTGTCCAAATGTTAAACGGAAATAATACGCATATTGGGTTACTTTGCTTGGGAAATGTATGTAAGCAAAGCAACGACGAATATAAGTCAAGTTTTATCAAGATGACTTTAAAATTAAGAAAGTAGTTTGCATAGAAAGAAACAGATAAATTACCATGGCCATATTGATTCTTGCAGAAATTTAGATACTTAATCCTAGAAGGGTATTCATTTTGTTGATTCTCATGTTTTCTTGCAGGAATTCAAGCATTTTTATATGCACTTCTTAGCTTACGACAGATATGCGTAAGATATTGAATCTTCTAATGTATAGTACAATACAATTAATACAATCTGCTTTGAGGATTCCTAGATAGTTTCATCAATTGAGTATAAACAGTTTATTTAAACTAAATGGCTTCTTCTTCGATGGGAAGCTATAAGAACACGAATATAATAAATCCTAACACACGTATATATCATAAATTATATAAAAATGTATATATAATATCGTCATTAGTACAATGTTTATGTATTTATTGTGAAGTTGTTTATTTCCATTTACATTTAATAACATCATTAGTCAATTTAAGTTTTGACGCCAATATCTCAACCATAATAGTCCAATTTGCATAAGTCGCTTCAAATTGTTCAGAAAAAATTAATAAATATCTAAAAAAAAAAAAAAGAGCTAGAAAAAAGGCCAAAAGTCACATATAAACACACACATATGTTCGAAACATACATACAGCTATTCTCATTGACACTGTGGTAGTAGTTTTACAGTTGACAGTGACTATGACGACATGTGGACTGCCACCGTCCAGCAACAAACTGGAAATGGAACTGCAGCCAGTAGCAAGCAGCGACAGCAACAGAGAAGCAATTCAACAATCACTCAAAGAAAAAAAACGCACTCAACTCAAAAAGGCGGCGAGTGAGTGAGCAAGACGAGTGGCTGCTGCAACTGGTCATTGGAATATATGGGAGGAGACACCAATACACCAGTATGCAATCACACACACACACGCACACATACACAGCACTGTGAAATGAATCTCAGCCACAGCGGGCAGGCAGCCAGCAGCAGTAGTTACCAGCAACAACAACAACAACGTCGCCCAGAGCAACAAAATAGCAACCACAAAATTTATGAAACACACAAAAAGTGGAGGAAAAGGAGAACTAAAAAATGTTGCTGGCCAGGCAAATGGCGACGACGACGACGACGGTGATTTGAGAGAGGCCTGCAGTGAAGTGTGAGGGGTGGTGTTGGAACAGAGGTTGGGGAGGGGAGTCGTGGTAAGGGGAGCGCATAAGGGAGAATTATGACGACAGGGCGAACAGCAGACGCGCAGACAAGCAAAGAAGATGGCGTATTGCTGCGGGCGCAAACAGGATAATAAATAATTGCCGATGCAACAACAACAACAACATTGGCCACACTGCCAACATTGGCAACATAATTCTCTGTGGCTCCATGTCAATTGTGCCTATTGTTGAGATGTGTTCAGTTGTTCCTGTTCCTCTGAGTATGAGGAATGGTATGCGATTTGCTGTTTGCTCTTTGCTGCACATGTTCCTTCTGGCCACAAATGCACTTGCAGCATGTGTTGGAAGTTAATCCCGGTTAAGCAGCGGATGAGGCAACGCCCTATGGACACATACAGTCAGAATTGACATTGACATTGATGCAGCAGCGGCGGCAAAATAAAAACAGCTGGCAAACATCCTTTGGCTTACTCCACGGCTTGTACCTGTGAAAATGTTTGCCCACTTTAAGGCTTAAGCAAGGTCAAGAGAAAGTGGCAAGCTAACTGCACCTAGAGTACAAAATAAAAATTAAATTAAAAAACACACCCCGAAAATAAGATTTAATTGTTTGTCTTAAAAAAAGTTATTGTATCAGATTTCTTTCAGAGTAGCAGATGATTGCCCATAATCAATTCATTATTATCAAATTAAGAAAGGCAAACAATTGAATTACATTTTTTTAATATTATTATCTTAAGCGATTTTTATTTCGCAGCTCTCGAAAAATTAATTTTAAAAAGTGTTATAAATATTGCAATGAAATTACAAACCAAAAAATCAAAAATATTTGTTCATCTTATAAAATTAAATATATAGTGTGGCGTATTAATTCTTTGATAGCAAGAAACGAATTCTAACAATTGACAATTGCAATAATATGTTATAAATTATTAAAATAGTATATCAATTTTTAAAGCTTTTAAAACATACATTCTTACATAAGCACTTAAGGAAATAGTATATCTCAGCTTTAAAAAAATCTATCTCCTTATTTTGATGATAATGCCGATTCTTAAGAAGTTAACGTTTTATAAATACGCTTTATAAACAATAAGAGTTATTCTTTTATAGAGCATATTTTTTGCTGGAGTGTAAGACGATCTGTAAGTGCAACTGCAACCGCTGAGCGTAGTCCAAGTGCCGATCCCATTCCTGTACCACACTGTTGCAGTTGCGTGTCTTACGTAATTATCGATATTCAAGCGAACGATTGCCATCGATTGATCTGCAAGGCAGCATTTGATCGTGACATTTGATGGACGTTTGCCGCCGCTGCTGTTTTTTGTATTTTTCTTTATTTTTCTTTTTGCATTGGAAGCCATTGGAAAACGTTGTAAAGCTGCTGTTGTTGTTGTTGTTGTCATAGTTGTTGTTGTTGATGCTGGAATGGTTGAATTACTTGCTACTGGCCTCGCACTAATCAAATAGTAGTGCCAGCCAGTCAGTCAGTCAGTCAGTCATTCATTAGAATCTCAATTTCCATAGCTGACAGCTCTACAAATTGTTATTGACAATGGCAATTGTTAAATCAGAAGCGATTTCATGTTTAAATGAGACAATTTGTTGCAGACACACACACACACACATACATATGTGTGTTTGTGCATAAATACGTAAATACAGTAGTTAAAAAGTCAGTTGATTAAAAAACTTGTGATTTGTAGTTCGAGCTTTTTAGGAACTGTTACTCTACACGACTTGATTTCAATCTAATTAAATCATGTTAAAATTGCATATATGTTAAAAAAATATATTTGTATTATAGCAATAATTAGTATTAACATATGGTTATAATAGGAATAAATTTTTAATTGCATATTCTCACAATCAAAATAAAACATAGAGCTTTTAATGAACACCTGTTACAATAAATTAATTCATATATCACATTAAGATAAACAAAATATGAAAAGCTTCTCCAAAAGCTTATAAGTATTTGTATTTAAATTGCGTAAGCGAAAAGCACACCCTTATGAGCTTTTTGGAGAAAGAAATAAGCTCAAAGCACTGATCAAACTTGCTCAAATTTTTTATCAACACATTTCATATATTTATAAATAAATGTGTTGATTTTGTTAGCATTAGAAAAGTAATTATAAATGATATATATAATATATTAACCAGTAGCAACAGGAATACATTCTTTTTTTATAGAATGGCAATTTTAATTTAATTTTACAGCAATACTCGTAATAATATACAAATGACACATATTTTATATGTAAAAATATTTTAAATAAATATATATATTGAAAAAAAATGTATTGCACAAACACACATTCGTATATTTTGCATAGGCCCCGACGAGATTCGAACTCATGATCTCCTGTTTACTAGACAGGCGCTTTAACCAACTAAGCCACGGCGCCAACATATCATACATCGGCGCTTGGCTCTGTTTGAAGATCGCGCGTGTTTTAAAATATTCCATAGAAATGTACATTCAATTTAGCTAATTTAAAATCAATCAGGTTGTCTAAATTTAGAAATAGATAGCGCTGCGATACATAATGATTATTATTTCATTTGAAAGAAAACCATGGGCTGAAAATCACTTGAGTGGAACAAAACAAGAAAATGCCGAGAATTTCTAACTTAAGAGCAAAAAAAATAGCAACTCAAGAAATATATAGAGGAGAGTAATGTTTAAATGTGTTACATGTATATATGTGTGTGTGTGTGTGTGTGTGATTGTGCAGTTGGGCAAAGTAATAATTTTGAAATTTGGTTCAGGCTGCAATTTCTCGCCATGTTTTGCATATTATCAGCTAATTTCGCCTTTCAGATAAGCCGCAAACCTTGTTGCCTTGCCATGAGTTTAATTAATGCATTCGCCATTGCTGCTGCTGCTGCTTTCAGTTGCTGGCTAAGATACCCTGTTGCAACTAAGCCCCTACAAATGGGTCTATATGTCAGTGTCTATCAATAAATATGTTCACATTGCTTTTAAACGCAGTTTAATGATAAAACAATCAATCGTTGATGCTAAGCATGGTCAATAATTTAACAAAATAAAAAAAAGGTTTCTTTTTGCCTTTTTAATTTTAATTTTACTAAGCTATTAATGTTTTATTGTTTTAAAAGGTTTTTCCTGGCTTTGCTGAATCTTTGCAATAAATGTTACATTTTGAATTGAGTTTATGCCTATACATTTTCGAAAATTTTATTTGTAGCTTTAATTTTAAATTGAATGTAAGATTTTTAAGTTTGTGGATTATTTTATTCCATATTAAACAAATTATTAAACATAAAAAACTTTTCTTAGTTTCGACAATGTGCTTATCTTCTAAAGTAAAGCAATTTTATAAGGCTTACAATAGCTTGATGAGCCTTCAGAAATGTGATAAAAATACAACAATTCATTCATATCTCTGAAAGATTTACGAAATTAGAAGTGAATTGGAATTTTTTGTTATTTCGAAAATTTCGAATTTCGAAAAAACATTTTTTTCTTCACAATTTTCATCTTCATTAGAAAATGGAAATATCTATTAAATCTTAATTGATTTCTATAACATTTTGCTAGAGAGTATCTTGTGGTCAAAAGACTTTCGACTGCAGCACTTTAACTTGATTGTACAATGGTTGTTTTTGTTTCTGTTGTTCTTTTGCTGCAAATATTTATGCAAATTGTTGCAACTACTGCTTTTCTTGTTGCCATATTTTTTTATTGTCGTTGCTTCATGCACATTTTCAAATATAATTGCGAGTGCTTTTCTGGCATTTCATTTGAAGTTGAAGAGTTTGCGCTTGCGATTTAATCGCATTTAATTGCCACGGCTGGCGGACTAAGCCAGCCACCTAGCGGATTATTGCATGACGGTGAGGTTAGTAAATACTGAGGGGGAGCAGGTATAAGGGGGGACAGTATCGGGACCAGCTGTTAACTGCAGCGCTTCGTCCTTTTGCTGCACAGCAACCCCCAAAAGATTTTCAGTGCAACTCCTGCAGCGTGTCATGACAACAAATGCAGATTGCACCTGCTTCTGCCTCATTCAGAGCATGTCCTGCAACGCGGTAAGTGGGGGACACTTAAGGGCTATTCTCGCTGCATATGCCATGCAGTTTTATGACGTGTGGCAGTGCGTTGTCCCTCAAGGCGCTGCTTGCAACAGAACTGGAAGATAGTCAACAACTATAGTTGGAGAGACTTGATCTCGAGCAGGCCAAATATTAATGACGTTATTTTCGCATTAGGAAGCAGCCATGACACGAGCAGTCATGAGCATTTTACCTAATTGCCGTAATTATAGTATTCAATTTTAGATTGGACCCCCAGCTCCCTACATTAAGTACTATGTATGTGGACGACTACCCTCAACCCTTTTGATGTTTTTCTTTTTTATTATTGCTTTTTTTCTTTATTTATTTATTTTTTTTTTTTGGACACAACGGCGATTAACAATGTCAGATATGCGCGGCTGTTGGCGTTGCCTTCCAGCTCAACTTGCAATTTTTAAGAGCGATTATGCTAATTGCACCAGGCAGCAAGACAAAGTAATATGCAAAAGGCAGGGGGGGAGGGGAGCGTGTAGGGAGCGAGCAAGATACGTAGATGGTAAGATAGGGCAGCCCAGTTTTTTCTTTACGGTGTAATGCAAGCAGTTTGTCATCTTAAATTACATTCGAGTGAGTTTTGGACAGCCCTGCAAGTTGCTACATGAAAAGCCACTCACGAATAATATTCATAATATATACGAATAATATCGATAATATTTTGAGTTTAGTTCATATTTCACAAAGTCGAAAAATCGGCTATCTGAGGCAATCAAAGGTCAATCGAACTAATAGAAATTAGTTTATAAATATATATAATAGAAATTTATTTACAATATATAAACATCGGAGTGTGATTATTCTATACTCTAATAAAGACATTTGTTGAACTAGCAAGTGCATATCAATTTTACCAATATTGACATTTTACCAAAATGTTGAATTGGTTTACTTAAGACAATTTGTGATTTATATTATAAAATCATTTGTTAATAAAAGTATTGTGCCATATGTAAACAGCAAAGTAAATAAAGTAAGAATTTCGATGAGGTCCACCAAAGGACTTTTTCAAGTCTTACAGCATCATTTTAGTTACCTATTCTAAAGTTAAACTCAGGTTTTGAAATTCTACAAAAAGTTGGCTCTTGACATAAATTGTATACCAACCTTAAATGATGTTCTGTATAAGTATAGGAGCAAGTTCTAGGTACGTAATACTACACCATTTAAAAGAGTTGAAATAAAACCATAATCGACCAATATTCGAACAGAATTCTTATATAACTAAGCCCATCTCTAGCACTTATAACTTAATTTATACACACCAAAATCCAGCACACGTGTACCCCAAATAGGGAGGCAGTTATAAAGATTTAGGTGCTGAAAAACTCGATTTCCATTAAGGGCAAATAATGCAAAAATAAATTTTCGTAGTTTGCATTTCAAGGTTTTTTTTTTATTATTTTGTTTTTGGCAAAAGTGCACAGCAATTTGCATAACGATAGCGTTGGGTAAAATGTGGGCTATAATAAATATTCAAATTTCATAAAGTAAAGCGCAACCCTCAGCCCCCTACATAACGCCCCCCCCCCCCTCCCCCAACTCATTACCCTTCCAACACATCAACGAAAGCGTTAAATTTACGACAGGCTGCTGCTGCTGGCTAAAAAACGCTAGACGCTTATGATCAAACATGGCGTCGCAGTGCTAAAAGCAACAACAACAACAGCAAACAGCAAGAAAAACTTGGCACGGACACACCTCCCCCCGCAACCCTCGTGCAAATCTGCTGAGTGGTTGCCATTTCGCATGCGCGCGCATTTAAATGCACTTCCTTTTTGTTGTTGTTGTTGTTGTTTTTCTTTTGCAAATTATTGTTTATGTGTTTGTTTGTGTGTGTGCGTGTGTGTATTTTAAGGGGCGTCTTGAGCTGTTTTTGTTTTTTTTTTTGTTTTTGCCTTCTAGTCTTACAACGTTGTTGCAGCTCTAGCCATAAATTCATAACTTTGTGGAAAATAATACAAACTGAATTTATGGCTTAATTATATGCATATACTAAGTATATATACGTATATTCATACATACATATATTTATATATATTTATTTATATAAGAGTGTTCGAGCTATTTTTTTCATTTCTTTTTGGGTTGGTATCAGGCGCATTTCTTGTGCCTCATTTCACGCTGATGATTAAGTGTCGCACACAGTCACACTCACAAAATAACAAACACACGGCTGCACACACTCAGTGCGAAACACTCAAACACTCAAACACCCATTCACTTATTCACTGTCGACTCGGTCTGAACTTTTCGCCTGCATTTATGCTTAAATGCACTGCAATTGTTTCTAAAATGCAGCAACTGCACGCGATGATGGAAAACTTCAACGATTTTCATTTTTTTTTTTTTTGGTACCCTAAACTCACTGACATGGCTAAAAAGAGTTGAATAAATCTGTAGTAAAATATGTAACAGGCTGTAGATAAATATATTCTTTTTTTATATGTGGCTTTCCTATCAAGATAGTTACCTACATTTCAGTGTGTTCATTTGCCCGTTAAGACTAGAGTTCAGTTTATCTCCTGGTCGAGCTGTCCCGACTTGAGAAAATTTAAATATATACCCTGCAGTCATAAAGTAGGTAAATTGTAGATATGGCTCACTTCGGGGAATGTAAAATATAACTAGAACTTATGCGTTTGGCTTGCGCTGCGATAAAATTATGAAACTGACTACTCTTTTAATCACAATAATTTTTTATTCTTCCTCAAAGACTGACAGATCTATAAATCGATAATTATATATATATTTCTTGAAATTACAAAAGAAGTTCATCAAAATTAATTACAGCGCAATTGTTAGTCAAGCACTTTTGGCATTGTTGTGCACAACTTGCAATAATAACGTGCTGCATTTACCAACGAATATTATAATTATTTCGAATGGGAAAAAATACATTAATAAAAACATTATTGATTACATATTTCTCTATGAGTTTTTCATTTTGAGCGAATCGAAATTGGGTTAAGCAGCAGCAGCAGCATTTCCCACGTTTCACAGTACGCAAAAGATGCTATCAAAACTGCTGCTACTTTTGCCCGGTTCTGTTCTGCCTTTGAGCGATCTGCACAAACACACACATTTACACACACACACACACACCCGCACACTCACATGCTGAGGCAGATGAAAACCAGGCAGGCACCTGGCCAGACAGCTTGTCTATAAAAGCCAACCTTAGAACAAGCCCAGCCAAGAATTTCTTGCATAAAGCCAATTAAATTAAGAAATCTGATGCAGTGCCAATGATTCTTTTTTGTTTTTGTCTTTCTCATTTTTTTTTTATTTATTTTCTTTTTTACACTCCAGCCAAGAAACGTGAATCACAGCGAGCAGGCCTCGGCCAGCAATTGGTATTTTACAACAAACAGCGCTTGCGTCCCGGCTTATTTAACATAAATCGAATGGCTACTGAAATACACGTCCAGTGTTGGGCTTATCTGCTGCCTGCCCGGCTTTGGGCACCTTGGTCCACCAGTGCAACAATGTCTGCTGCCAATATTCATTGAGTAAAGCGTGAAGACGACCTTTACAAGAATTGCTGAGCCCCAGAAGAGCTCAGAGCTCAGAGCTCAGAGCCCCAAGCTGGCTGGCCGACCGACGGCGCAGACAAATCACGACCCGAAAAATACATTTCAGAGGGCAACTGTCATTTGCAACAGGACGAGAGACTCACAACAACAACAACAACAACAACAACAAAAGCAGAAACAGAAACATCAGTGGACAAGTTGTGGCGGGGGCGCTGGACAAGTTCACACCTCAAAAGCCAATACTGACCCAACTAATAAGCCAAGCACAACTGCAGCTAACAGTGAAGAGACCACGACAACAACAACAGAAACAATGTGGCATAATAAATAAAAGCCAAGTAGCTGCCTTAGAGTCTGCCTCTAAAAGTGGCCAAGTCTTTGTTGCAAACACGTTTATACGTTTGCATTTATTGCGATAACACAGGACAATAAAGCACTAACTCGACTTTGGAGCCCGGTACTAGAAACTCTTAACTGAATTCCTTTTTATGGCCCTTACAGAAACAAATAATTTGAATATAAATTCAATTAGAAATTGCATAACCAGCTTAAAGCATGCAAAATGTAGCAGAACCAATATGCTGAAATCTTCCATCTTACAAAATAATAAAATAAAATAAAAAATATGAAATATAGAATAAATAATTCTGAATACACAAGACAACTAAAATAAAACAGAGTTTCTAACAATATCAAATAAAAAGTTTTCATTAACTTATTTACATAATAAATTAAACGCCTAAAGACCGTCAGAATATATAAGAAGAGAATTATTATTATTATTGTTATTTCTTAATTTACATAATAATTCATAAGTCTTAAGGCAACTAGAATAAAATAGAGTTCATAAAAATATAAAGCAGGGAATAATTATTATTTCTTTATTTGAATATTAGCTCAAAAGCTTGAGCAGCCTAAAAACCAACAACAATAAAACTGGTAAGCAACTAAAATAAAGAAATAATTGCTTCCCAATTAACATATTAAGTCATAAGCTTAAATAGTCTAAAAAAAAAATATAGAATTATTATTTATAAATTAGCATAAGCTTGTTAACATAATAGCTCACTTAATACGCTAATCCGTATCTTAACTGAAAGAAAATTAGTTAATGGCAAAAGGTTTGTGAAAAAGCAAAACGAAATTGTGGAATCATTAACTGATTTTATAGGTATAAAATAACTAGAAAAACTGACTTGTGATAGGAAGCTTCTTAAGAAACTATACAAAAATATAAAATATGTTTATTGTTGTATTCAAAATTCAAGATAAACATCATAAACAAAAGATGCTGGATCAGATTGAAGATTTACCAGCCAAACTAACAAATACAATTTTATACATTGCGCATATTGCAATATGTGTCGCATAAACGAGGTATGACTGTGAGTACGAAAGTTGGCAACTTGGCAAGTTGGCAAGTTGGAGCTGGTTGGAGGCTGGCCTGGTCTGCGATTTTCACAAGTTGATATCGCAAACACAAAATGTTAATGAGCAATTTCGAGATGGTGCGAAGTGATTTCATTATTTAAACTTCTTTTACTTGTTGTTGTTATTGTTTTTTCAGTTGCAGTTGTTTGGAGCCCATGAGGCCTGTTGTTAGTTGTGTTTTTTTTTTTTTTTGTATTATTTTTGTGCTTGGATTTCTTTTTTTTTTGGTTGTGTGTTTATATTATTACGCCTGGCTCATTGGGTAATGAAAGCGAAATAATTTTAATTGGTGCCCCAATGGCAGCACTTCTTCTTTCGATCCACAAATTAATTATTTCCTGTCAAATTAGGTATTTTGATATTTTAGCATAAATTAAGCTTTTTGGCACACAATGAATATGCAACAAGAAAGTGTCACCTGTCGCAGTTACTACTGCTGCTGTTGCACGTCCTCAGTTGGCACTTCAAAACATTGTTCCGCCGCATAAATTAGTGGCAAGAATGTTGATCAATTGGGTCGCATTTGATGATTAAAACATAAATTGCAATGGATGCAACAGACCCCTTGCATATATGCATAAATATATATTTTGTATGGATATCATATATAGGGGTTGCTGCTAAAATTACACTTAATTAAACAGCGACCCATTAGCGTTTTTCATTTAAAACTGAAAGGAGCAACGGCCCAAGCGTAATTGTGATCCTTGATCCCCTCGTAACATGCGCTGCAAAGCATTTTTAGTCAAGTTTTTCATGTGTTTTTGTGTTATTGAAAATGTTACAACAGCAGCTGCTTTATATATTTGTAATATATAGTAACTTATACAGCATCTACCCAACTTGCAATTTGACGCGCATAAATATGCGAGAGCCCCAAGAAAATGAAATAGGATTGCTATTTGGTAAGCTTTCAAAATTTAATATCAGCATTCGCAAGCCAAAATCTTTAAACGGTAGATGTGACTGTCTGCAACAATAATGAGGATAATGACGACTCGAATATGTTGGGTCTAGCAGTGAACTCGAATGGCATTTGTACATTGAATCTGGAGAATGGGGAACAGGTGCAGGCAGGTACTATTTTTGGCTGTGATTTGACGACCATTGAGCCGGGAAAGAGTGTTACAGTGTCCCTGGTATTACCCACTGAGGTGCGTTAATTTTGCCTCAATTGGGAATCGTTGTATTTCTTATAGTTGTGTGATTTGCAGTCCGCTTACAATCGCGTTGGGAGCTGTCCAATTGTCATTTGGTGCATGAATCGTGAACCAGAAGGGATAGATAAATTGAGTCAGATTTTGCACTTTGATACACGTTTCGAGGCACTGGATCCGAGCGCTCAAACGCTGCGCAGACGCACGGATTACATTGACTGTAACAACTGGGATAAGGACTACTTGCGCAGTTGCACGCCGCTCGATTGTGAGGAACGGTATTTTGGGCAGCGCAGCTTTTACAATCGCACAACGGAGCATTGTGAACCAACTCAGTCCTCCTCCAGCAGAGACATGCATTATAATTACTATGCCAACGAGTGTGTCGAAACGCAAACTGTCAGCGCAGGAAAGAAGATTGAGCTGCCAGAGACTAGCACGGAGGGTTATAATATTTTTGAGTTGCATCCCTACGGCGGAAGGGCGCGAAATGTAAGTGTTGCGCTTCACGTGTCGCCATCTATAAAATTTACATGAACTATCGGGAGCGCCATCTGGCGTTTAAAGATAACTTAGAATCAGCTTTACTTACTTAACATAACAGTGCGTTGCTTTGCTTAAGTGGCTGTGTTATTCATGAATGCGCCAGTGGCGCCGTGGCTTAGTTGGTTAAAGCGCCTGTCTAGTAAACAGGAGATCATGAGTTCGAATCTCGTCGGGGCCTATCGAAACCACAGTTGTAAAATTGTGTGTGTTCTTATTCTTTAATTTTTATCATATATTTGTTTTTTTTTATTTTAACCCAAAATATCTAACGTTTTACTTTTAAAAGCTGCATATTCTGGAACGCCATACAAATAAAGATACTAGCAAGAAAACGGAAATTACGAATCTCAGTCATGTGGTACGACAATTGTAAAACTATGTGTGTTATAAAAAACTATTTTAGTTTGTATGAATTTTTAATTAGCTGCAAATTCAGGAACACGATATCAATGTAAATCAGCCGACTAACAATAAAAAGCAAATAGCCGGAAGTAGTCAAGTGGTAAAGGAATGCAATTTTTCAAACAAACTTTCCCTCGAAGAATTTAACAACTATTTTCAGTATCTAGCAGATGCAAAAATAGATACACCTGCATCAAAAAGGATTTCACCAAAATCTGAATTGAAAAACTTTTACTACGCTTGGTATATGCCACTGAATACTGAGAGCAAATTGGCGAAAGACAATAATAAAAATATGAATAATTATACTAGTATTGACGGTGGTGAAAGCGAAACCAGCAGCAATTCATCAGGTCCTGATAGTAGTAACACATTGCAAAGCAATAGTGGGAGTGTAATGGGAACATGGCGCTCTAATAATTTTCGACATCAGCTAGCTTCGCATAGTGCAATAAAGTGGCTCATAATAGCAATGGAAACGCTGCTCGTTGTGAGTTAATGTCATCAGATTAGGTATATATATATTAAGTGATAATCGGTTATTGTTGCAGATTTTATTGGTTTTTATATTTCAGACCGTAAGCATGATATACATCTACGCAGTGGTGTGTATTTGCCTCTACATGCTTCTGAAAATGGTCGGCGAGATAAGAACACAAAAGGAAAGAAGCGATCACTTATTTAAGACACTGATGCCGCGACATAAAAAAGATAAGAATTATGTTACAACTTCGGCTAGTTTAATGTCACTAATAAAATGACTTGTGAAATTCTTATTAATTTAAGTTTGTTTAGCTTTAAGTTGATGCACATCATTATTAAAATTAAAGTAAATTTTTGGTCTATTTAATTATACGTTGGTGATGCATTTACTGCTGTTAAGCAAACATTTCCGATGATTGGTATCGCTCATGTTTTTTATTCTTAATAATCGATAAGTGATAAGGACTCTGTTAAGACCACATCTTCATGTTTATGCAATCAAGCGGCTTGTCAATGTAATTAGCTTATTAACTAAAGTAACTTATTATTTGTTATTCGAACGTCATTTCAACATTAATTGCTTTCTCAGGCTGTTAAGAGTTTGGCCTAATTTTAAACGACTTTATGTTAAAAAAAAAAACAGCTGATATTGTTTATATTACCAAACGAACCATTTGAACGAAAAGCAGGTTCATATGCACAGTTCAGTTAGTAGTTGGAGCGAACCTATTCCGATCTGTTCGATAGGAGCACAACTTTAAGTTGAAATTAATTCTATATTTAAATTCGAATACCAAAATCATGTTGTCGCTGGACGAGCTACTGTTCCGCAAATTTGCGGACCTAAAGCGCTTCAAATTCGACGACGAGAAGCAGTCCACAATCACGTCCAGAGAACAGGTGAGTAATTTTCACGCTGATACCCACAACAGATATAACAAAAACCAAATAAAATTTAAATTTTGCAGAGAAAAACTGAAGACTCTGTGGAGAACTGCTACGATCGATTCGACCATATACAGTTCACAAGTCCGCGTGCATCGCAGCTAAATCGCACGCAGCACCTGCAGTATTTGGAAATGATGCTGCACAAGCTGCCATGGAACTATGAGTGTCTGGACAGTAGTCGTCCCTGGTGCATTTATTGGATACTGCAATCGTCGAAACTGCTCGGCTACAACTACGACAACGAGTGTCTCGAGGACATTGTTCAATTTCTCCTTAAGTGCGTCTCCAACTTTTCCATCATTTATATCATCTGATAAATATATTATTTTTGACAGATGTCGGGCACCCTCGGGTGGGTTTGGTGGCGGACCCGGACAATATGCTCACCTGGCACCGACCTATGCAGCCGTAAACAGTTTGTGCATAATAGGAACTGAGAGCGCTTATCGTGCCATCGACCGGGAGTCACTTGTGAGGTTTCTGTTCAGTGTACGCGATGCTGATGGCTCATATCGCCTGCACGTGGATGGAGAGATTGATGTGCGTGGCACCTATTGTGCCATCTCATGCGCCAAGCTAACCAACATGCCCGAATCGATCTTACGCGAATTGTTTCGTGGCACGGGGGATTGGATTGCCAGCTGTCAGACGTACGAAGGTGGCTTTGGTGGTGCGCCCGACTTGGAGGCGCACGGTGGCTACACGTTTTGTGGCATCGCTAGCCTGGCGCTGTTGAATGAGGCAGACAAATGCGACAAGAAGGCTTTACTCCAGTGGACACTGCGCCGACAGATGAGCTACGAGGGTGGCTTCCAGGGACGCACCAATAAGCTGGTTGATGGCTGCTACTCGTTTTGGGTTGGCGCCACGATTCCCATCACGCAGGCCACGCTGGTCGGTTCGTCCGGGGATATGGATCGGACGCTGTTCGATGTTGGTGCTCTACAGGAATACATTTTTCTGTGTTGCCAGAAGCCAAACGGCGGCCTTATTGATAAGCCCGGCAAGTAAGTCGATAGCCCCCCAAAATTACAATGAAAACTATCTCCAGCCTTAAAACCTACTTGAATTTCAGGCCACAAGATCTTTATCACACCTGCTACACGCTCAGTGGAGTTTCGATTGCACAGCACTCTGAATGCGCCCATCAGCCACAGGTGCTTGGTGACACTGTAAACAATCTTTTGCCCACCCATCCGCTCTTTAATATACCACCGAATTCCGTGGCTGATGCCCTTAGATATTTCTCAAATAATTCCAACGCAAAAGATTCGCCTGACAAAGAAATTACCTGAGGAACGCAGTGCTGAACGATATAAATACCTAAATAAACGAAGAGAGATATGGCGGGCAGTTAGTTATTTTTAACTTTTACTTGTATACAATACTAAATTTTCCTAATGCAACTGAAACAGTGTGTTTAATTATATTCGAAAATAATACGAAAGTCCGCCTCCTGAATGTTATTGGGTTAGTGACTGTTAAATTTGAAAACAGTAATTTTGAAGTGAATATCTAGTACGACAGTTTATATATGTTGAAAGTATTCACTCAAGAAATTAAGTCTACCAACAAACGTAGACACTTATTATCTCAGCCGCTCTGTTTAATGTGAAGTCACGTTAACAGTGGCCGGGAATGGGGTGAATGGCTACGTTTACATGCGACTGCCAACTGATTGTGCTTAAAATTGACTTGTTGCTTTTGGAGCTCAATTAGGAAACTACATGTTTTCCAATCATCGGCATTTAAAACGTAAGACACCAGCTGGTGGTATTGATCGCCGGGAATATATTGGCCACTTGGTGGATGAATACTACACCTCCACAAACGTTGGTAAGCATTTAAAGCACTATCTCCAGCAAATTCATTGACGATACTGAAATATATTTTTTGCAGAGGCACTCGAGCAAGTTACTGCTAACTTGGCTAATTTCGCTTACGATCCCATAAACTGGCCCAATTTGTTCGAGGCGGATGCTTTGGACGTGTTTCTGGCTTCGTTAAACACACAGAATCAGAATCTTCAATTGCATTCGATTGCGGGGTTGTGTAATTTTTGCTTGAGTCAGTTTACATTTTGTTCTGCAATAATTTAAATTTTTGTAACTTTCTGTGAAATTTGCAGATAAAAACGCAGCTAAATTTATAATAGAAAATATTGCCATAATTCGGGACGTGTTTGTGCACACAAAACACGCTGAAATCGTTCTGCACAGCCTGGCGCTCCATTATCAATTGCTGAGCAGCGGATTGGGCAACAAGGAGTCGCTAGTGACACCGCCATTACTCAAGCGTGTACAGCACTGGCGAAAGGAATCTAACGACGCACGAATTGTTCAACTGTGTCACGTATTTCTCGAGGATTACGGCAGTCGCACCGAAATCACAGAGCTAGGCAATGCACCTCCTCCATCTGCGTCGACAGCTGTGCAGCCAATCTCGGGCGACAGTGCAGCAGGTGCATGTGATAAAACGCTTCACACAACAGGATCTTGAGACATTCGCGCAGTTCACCGGAGACTACAATTACATACACAGCGCAGATCTACCAATCCGAGAGCGTCGTGTTCACGGCGCCCTTCTAAATGCAGTTGTGGCTGGCATTATAGGCACAAAATTGCCAGGACCGGGCACCGTAGTGCTGGAGCAGTCCTTTAAATTCCTAAGACCGTGTCGCATTGAAACGGACACCATTGTGACGGTGAGTCTGCTCCAGGCACGCAAAATATCCACAGTGGAGTATGAGTGCCGACAGCACGGTGAAGTAGTTTTTTCGGGTAATGCCAAATTATTGACGCGGAAAGAGAGTTAATAAATGCATGTATATATTGTTTATCTTATTTTTTATTACACTTATTTCTTGGCTCGTTTTCCCTCGCCCTTTTTGGGTGGCGCTTTGCCACGCAGCTTCCGCAAGCGTTTCATTTCTTCCTTGAAGTCCTGATGCTCATCACGGAAGAGTCCATATTCGCGCAGATTCTTCATCAGCAGATGAGTTTCCACATGCCTTGGATACCAGTTGACCACGTAGTCGCGCTTCTGTATGGGCTCCTCGGAGAACATGCGAACCACCTGAAATTATTTCCTTATTAGTAAACTTTATTGATGAACATTTCCATGTGCAACCTTCATTGATTTGTCGTTTGTTGTGCGCGCCACTTCGCCAAATATGCGATTTGATAGATAATTCATGCGACTCGCATACTGTGTACCGAGCTTAATAAGCTCACTGTATTTGTAAGAGGACATTTTAAGTCAGATAAAGTTTTATTTCTAATTATTTCACAAAAGTTGTTATATCATTCCGCCGACAACACACAACAAGAAACAGCTGGGCTGCGATAAGACTACAATCGATTATTTTGTCGACAATTTCTTGTTTATCGTTGTTAACAGCTGTTAATAGAAAAGTAACAATTTTTTTACAAATATTAGTATTCCCAAGCAATTATTTTACAGCGGCTTAAATACATTAAATAAACCTTTATTTATTACTGCAAACTAAATATAACATTAGTTGGAATAACAAAATTTTAGCAACCACCAATAATTAAATTTTGTAATTATTAAAATTAAACCGTTTCAATGGTTCCGCGGCCTTTGCGCCTGCTTTCCGAAGCACCATCAACATCACTGCCTATGAATGAAGTCTCCTCCGAGCTCTGGACAGACAGAACTTCTCTAGCTATGGTAACACTACCATTCAATTGACTCAGAAGGGCATTGGTGCCCATTAAGGATGGTTCCCGCGGCGAACCACTGTGCACCGATAACTGATCGTGGTGCAGCGCCCGAGACGGCGTCTGCGAACGTGAGGATGGAGAGGGATTGACCACATTGCTGCGTGAGTGCGGACTGTTATTGCGTGAGTGTTGGAAATCCTCTAAGGGGATTTCCTCCGACCTATCAAAAGAAACAGTTAGTCATGTTATAATTGATAATTATAGATCGACAAGCTATTCGCACCGTGGTCTTGGCATACGAGGACTGCTTTCACGGGATCGATTCCCGGAACTGCGCACCTGTGAGTGTTCTCTGGACTGCGAGGAGCTGTGACTCACACTTGGCGAACGATCACGCTCCCGATCAAGTGCTGCATTAGTTGGCCTCCGAGACGATTGTGAAGTGGAGGAGTCAATAGCATTGGGACTGCGACGCCGTGAGCGGCTTCCGCTCTCATTTCGTATGCTAAAATTATGTTAGTTTGGTTAATTTTGCACTAATGTTAAATAATGTGGTCGCTCGAAAATTAGAACACTTTGGTTTCAAAGTTTCTGATTATAATTTGTAATTGTACCTTTAATTATAATTTCCGAGGAACACACCACAAGACACTATATTGATAATAATATATACGATGACATGTACAATTTACCCTTCGAGCGATCGATTTTGCGCCATCTGAGTGCGACTTACGCCGGCGGTGTTATTGCTGCGCAGTACGGCCGCAAAGCCGGGCACCCGATTCGCCGAAAGACTGACGCCCTTTTGCACCAGTCGTGCATTTGCCGAATGCGCTGAACTGCCGGTCACCGGATACAACGGCGAATCCAATTGGCCGGGTATCTCAATGAGCTGGGCGATCTGGTACATTTTCTTCTGGCGCGCCTTGCTTCGTCCCTTCGTTAGCCGCTGCTTGGCCGCCATGCAGCGAATATGATCGTCGAACAGAAATTTGGCCGAGAGCAACGGCGCCCGATTGTGGGTGACGCCGACACGATGCACGGTTATGTGCAGGCAGCGCGAATCATCCTTATCGCCCTGCACCTCAACGTCCTGCAAAAAACCGACAAATTTGGCAACACCCCAGCCCAACAGTTTTGCGTCGGGCTCCACCAGTATTAACTGCAGGGCATCGATGACGAGAAACCGCCGCTGCTTGGCATTTTCCTTGGACACAACCGTGCAGGCAATCAAATCGCTGTTGTCTAAAAATTACAAAAGGTACATCACTTAAGCAAGTAAAGAACAGCAATTTAAAGCGCACAACTTACTCAGATCGAGCACATTCTCCACCTGCACCAGATTGACGACGTTCGTCAGCGGCAGAAGCGATTCCTTCTCGTCCAAAAACTTTTGGCACGTGCGGCGCAACAAGAAGTAGACGCGTATGGCTCGACGAGCCTTCTCTACTTCGCCGCAGGGCAGACGACGGGTGAAATCAATGCGGGTGAGTGGAGTGCCCGTGGGTGGTAACAGAATAGTTGAGTCATTGCACAGAAACTCCACTCTCAGCTCGGTCTTGTGCATCTCAGTGTACTCATCCTCGAACAGATCGAGGAATATATCTTCCGACTTGTAGAAGTTACGCAGCACAACCATGGACTGATTGCGCGCACTGAAGAGCAATCCCTGCTGCGCTGGAGTTATGCAGTGTGTCTCATCCGCCGCTGGCTTGGTGAAGGTCAGCAGCAGCTCCAAGGCAATCTCAACGGTGATCAAACGTATGCGACACGCTGCAGGAGATTACAATTAATAAGCTATGTCTGTAGGTAATAGAAAACTTTTTCTACTCACATGGTTGACTGGATTGGGTGATAATGTTAAGCAAATGCTCAATCAGCGACGTCTTGTAGCTAAAAGAGCCCCTCATCGACTTCGAGAGCACCTGTTCGAACCACTCGCTCTTCATTCCTGTGAAAAAATATATCGATCGAAGAGTATAGTTAATAAATAGTTGCAAATTCTAAATTGGAAAACATATTAGAATATGGGTAATGAAACAAGTTACATACCATCTGGTACAGGGTGCCATAATGTTGTTAAGCATATTGTTATTATTAGTAGTATTAGACCACACACAAAAAGCAGTGAAATGAGCGGAGAGAGAGACAGATGAGAAATAAAGAAAGTTAGCCGAGAGCCGAGCAGCTGGTGTGGGTGCCTAGCTGTATCAGCCAAGATTGAACTCACCTCGATTGTGGGACATGGCGTAGATGAGACAGAGGGACAACAGCGCCAGATAATCATTATCTGTGCATTCGAGTGCCTGCAACACGGTGTCCAAAAACGGTTTGGCCAGTTGCGGCTCAGCGAATGACGGCGTTGAGGTCGATTGCTGCAGACGCTGTTTCTCCTCGTCTGTTATGTTGCGCAGCCGGTTGGCTGCAGTCTCAGCCACAGTTTCAACGTGCTGTCTGGTTGTGGGCGATGATGTTGTCGCTGGCGTTGATTCAACGCCACTATCCTCACTGACCGCATCAGTGCTGGAGCTAGCGGTGCCGTGTCCAACGACAGTATCCAGTGTCTGTTCGAGACTCTCGTGTGGCTCGCCAAAGCCAGGCACAACCACCTTGCGATGCTCCACATACGAGTTGAGTATCTCGGCCGCACCCTCTTTGAACACGCTGTGATCGCCATTCATAATGACCCAGGCCAAGGCATGCACGAGCGGCGCATGCGTGATAACCAGAAAGACCAGAGACAACAGA
Organism: Drosophila demipolita; assembly: GCA_035042405.1. NCBI lineage: Eukaryota > Metazoa > Arthropoda > Insecta > Diptera > Drosophilidae > Drosophila > Drosophila demipolita. Next base: position 3,160,616 of record JAWNLI010000349.1, on the reverse strand, counting down.
TAGAGCGCCACAATTGAGCTCACACGCGGATTATGCATCTCCTGTATGTCGATGTTAACATTGCGATTTAGCACAGCCGCCAGATTTTGGGTTACCACTGCCAGAGATGGTGGCGGTGGCGCCGGCGTCAATGAAAATATATACAAAGGTACGAAAAGCTTGTGCAGCAAATGTTCGGTGAGCACGGCATTCAGATCCTTAATGTCCAGCAGCAAGATGTCGCTCAAATAGTGCAAGTGATCGAGATGCTCGGCAACCAAATTCGAAAGCTTTTGATTCGATTGGTGACTATGGGTAGAGAAGAAAGATTACATTATTTAGTAATACTAAGCGACTCTCGGCATCCTTTTGGATCTACTCACTCAATATCTGTGCGCACGCAGGTGTCCAGCTCTAAGATGTGCTTACCAATGAACCAGACCAAGTTGCTAAAATAGGGCGCTGCCGTTCTGCATAAGTAGAAATACATGTAAATACATTGGTTTATTTGTTGGGTTTTTCCGCTTACTTGTCTCTAATAAAACGCAACATGCTTGCATTTTGCACCTTGTAAACATTCAGGGAAATTGTACGCACAGCTATGCGCACCATAGACTCCGGATGGTTGAAGAACTTAATGGCCTCCGTATAGAGAGGAAAGTCATTCGTGTGCTAAATACGAGAAGACAATAGATTCATTCAAATATTATATATAATCAAGCAAAGAATAAAGCACACCTCGTTATAGAAAAAGTGTATGGTGTGTGGATTCAACTTAAGGCTTAGCGTCTTGAGGAAGAGTATGTAATAGCCCATGACATCCTCGTCGGAGAAGTCAAATTTGTGCACCATTATGGAATTTACATGGTTATTACTCAGCAAATAATCTGCAAACAAAAAAAAATAAAATAAATTTAGGAAACTATCTAATTTCACACAGGTGAGCAATACGGTCATTTAATCTTTATATTATATATGTATACGCTGAGTAATTGTTGACGTACACAATGAAGTCTCTTTCCGGATATTCTCGAAAAGAATGTTGAGAGTCTGCAGCAGTTGAACGCAAACGTAGCTGGAGCCGCCGCTCTTCTGGCGCATTATGTGGAGGAAGTACGCCAACATGTTCTTCTCCAAAAAGAAACTGGAAAGCGAAAGCAAAGCAATTATAACACAAATCAGCAAATACTCCACAACTTACTCAAAGACCAATGTGTCATGTTGATCACCCCAGATGAGAATTTCGGCAATGCAGCGCAAGGATTCAACCAGTAGACCTCGATTACTTTCCGATACTGTTGTGTTCTTCTCCAAAATGCTGTACAGGTACTTTAGGTGCTCCAGAGACAACCGATTTTTGGGGCGGCCACCCCAAGGGCCACCGAACCAGCTACGACTGCGAAACATTGTTGAACACACAACACACGCAACGTCAACTGAATTTAGTCAATGTTTAATTATATTATAGCATTTTCCGCTGGTTATTATTTACAGCGTCATAAGAAAATGGACAAAAGACTTTTCAAATAGGTCATTTGGCACTAGAGCAATTTGCAAATTGCAAATGCAACACTGATAGTCGCGATTGGAGCACAATAATACGTATGTTTTCCAACCGAAACGAAAGCAATTTTGTAATTATTTCGACCGAAAAAAATAATTTTTTCAATTTTCAGTAAATCTTTCTGCTTGCGTTTTGCGAACGAAAACAGCAGGTGTCAAAATCAGCTGTTGATCGAACGTGTGGTCACACTACTGTTCAAAAAAATATTGCATGTACACACTTGCAGCCCAGCTGGCCGCTACAACTTCCACATGCATTTTACATGTTTTTAACTTTATACTCAGAACTTCAACATTCACGATTGATATTAACTATTATTATGATTAAAATTAATGGAATACGAGCCAGAATTGGGATCCTGTTGCATTTGAAAATTGGCAGTGGACAATCCAAACGATTTCAATATCATATCCCCCAATCACTTCAGCCTCTTCAACAAATCCGCATTCAGCTTCTCGTTGCTCGCATTGATATCCGCCTTCAGCTTCTCGATGCGAGCATTGATTACAGCGGGCGGACGAACTTGAACCTCGCGACTGCACGACCTATCAGAAGAAGCAGTTAGTCATGTTATAATTGATAATTATAGATCGACAAGATATTCGCACCGTGGTCTTGGCATACGAGGACTATATTCACGAAAATTAGAACACTGGTTTCAGAGTTTCTGATTATAATTTGTAATTATACCTTTAATTCTAATTTCCGAGCAACACACCACAAGACACTATATTGATAATAATATATACGATGACATGTACAATTTACCCGTTGAGCGATCGATTTTGCGGGCCGGGCACCCGATTCGCCGACAGACTGACGCCCTTTTCCGCCAGTCGGGCATTTGCCGAATGCGCTGAACTGCCGGCCACCGGAAACAGCGGCGAATCCAATTGGCCGGGTATCTCAAGGAGCTGGGCGATCTGGTACATTTTCTTCTGGCGCGCCTTGCTTCGTCCCTTCGTTAGCCGCTGCTTGGCCGCCATGCAGCGAATATGATCGTCGAACAGAAATATGGCCGAGAGCAACGGCGCCCGATTGTGGGTGACGCCGACACGATGCACGGTTATGTGCAGGCAGCGCGAATCATCGCCCTGCACCTCAACGTCCTGCAGAAAACCGACAAATTTGGAAACACCCCAGCCCAACAGTTTTGCATCGGGCTCCACCAGTATCAACTGCAGGGCATCGATGACGAGAAACCGCCGCTGCTTGACATTTCCCTTGGACACAACCGTGCAGGCAATCAAATCGCTGTTGTCTAAAAATTACAAAAGGTACATCACTTAAGCAAGTAAAGAACAGCAATTTAAAACGCACAACTTACTCAGATCGAGCACATTCTCCACCTGCACCAGATTGACGACGTTCGTCAGCGGCAGAAGCGATTCCTTCTCGTCCAAAAACTTTTGGCACGTGCGGCGCAACAAGAAGTAGACGCGTATGGCTCGACGAGCCTTCTCTACTTCGCCGCAGGGCAGACGACGGGTGAAATCAATGCGGGTGAGTGGAGTGCCCGTGGGCGGTAACAGAATAGTTGAGTCATTGCACAGAAACTCCACTCTCAGCTCGGTCTTGTGCATCTCAGTGTACTCATCCTCGAACAGATCGAGGAATGTATCCTCCGACTTGTAGAAGTTACGCAGCACAACCATGGCCTGATTGCGCGCACTGAAGAGCAATCCCTGCTGCGCTGGAGTTATGCAGTGTGTCTCATCCGCCGCTGGCTTGGTGAAGGTCAGCAGCAGCTCCAAGGCAATCTCAACGGTGATCAAACGTATGCGACACGCTGCAGGAGATTACAATTAATAAGCTATGTCTGTAGGTAATAGAAAACTTTTTCTACTCACATGGTTGACTGGATTGGGTGATAATGTTAAGCAAATGCTCAATCAGCGACGTCTTGTAGCTAAAAGAGCCCCTCATCGACTTCGAGAGCACCTGTTCGAACCACTCGCTCTTCATTACTGTGAAAAAATATATCGATCGAAAAGTATCGTTAATAAATAGTTGCAAATTCTAAATTGGAAAACATATTAGAATATGGGTAATGAAACAAGTTACATACCACCTGGTACAGGGTGCCATAATGTTGTTAAGCATATTGTTATTATTAGTAGTATTAGACCACACACAAAAAGCAGTGAAATGAGCGGAGAGAGAGACAGATGAGAAATAAAGAAAGTTAGCCGAGAGCCGAGCAGCTGGTGTGGGTGCCTAGCTGTATCAGCCAAGATTGAACTCACCTCGATTGTGGGACATGGCGTAGATGAGACAGAGGGACAACAGCGCCAGATAATCATTATCTGTGCATTCGAGTGCCTGCAACACGGTGTCCAAAAACGGTTTGGCCAGTTGCGGCTCAGCGAATGACGGCGTTGAGGTCGATTGCTGCAGACGCTGTTTCTCCTCGTCTGTTATGTTGCGCAGCCGGTTGGCTGCAGTCTCAGCCACAGTTTCAACGTGCTGACTGGTTGTGGGCGATGATGTTGTCGCTGGCGTTGATTCAACGCCACTATCCTCACTGACCGCATCAGTGCTGGAGCTAGCGGTGCCGTGTCCAACGACCGTATCCAGTGTCTGTTCGAGACTCTCGTGTGGCTCGCCAAAGCCAGGCACAACCACCTTGCGATGCTCCTCATACGAGTTGAGTATCTCGGCCGCACCCTCTTTGAACACGCTGTGATCGCCATTCATAATGACCCAGGCCAAGGCATGCACGAGCGGCGCATGCGTGATAACCAGAAAGACCAGAGACAACAGATAAAGCGCCACAATTGAGCTCACACGCGGATTATGCATCTCCTGTATGTCGATGTTAACATTGCGATTTAGCACAGCCGCCAGATTTTGGTTTACCACTGCCAGAGATGGTGGCGGTGGCGCCGGCGTCAATGAAAATATATACAAAGGTACGAAAAGCTTGTGCAGCAAATGTTCGGTGAGCACGGCATTCAGATCCTTAATGTCCAGCAGCAAGATGTCGCTCAAATAGTGCAAGTGATCGAGATGCTCGGCAACCAAATTCGAAAGCTTTTGATTCGATTGGTGACTATGGGTAGAGAAGAAAGATTACATTATTTAGTAATACTAAGCGACTCTCGGAATCCTTTTGGATCTACTCACTCAATATCTGGGCGCACGCAGGTGTCCAGCTCCAAGATGTGCTTATGAAGGAACCAGACCAAGTTGCTAAAATAGGGCGCTGCCGTTCTGCATAAGTAGAAATACATGTAAATACATTGTTTTATTTGTTAGGTTTTTCCGCTTACTTGTCTCTAATAAAACGCAACATGCTTGCATTTTGCACCTTGTAAACATTCAGGGAAATTGTACGCACAGCTATGCGCACCATAGACTCGGAATGGTGGAAGAACTTAATGGCCTCCGTATAGAGAGGAAAGTCATTCGTGCGCTAAATACGAGAAGTCAACAGATTAATTAAAATATTATATATAATCAAGCTTAGAATGAAGCACACCTTGTTATAGAAAAAGTGTATGGTGTGTGGATTCAACTTAAGGCTTAGCGTCTTGAGGAAGAGTATGTAATAGCCCATGACATCCTCGTCGGAGAAGTCAAATTTGTGCACAATAATGGGATTTACATTACTCAGCAAATAATCTGCAAAAAAAAACAAAGCTTTAAATAAATTTAGCAACTACCTAATTACACACAGATGAGCAATACGGTCATTTAATCTTTATATTATATATGTATACGCTGAGTAATTGTTGACTTACACAATGAAGTCTCTTTCCGAATATTCTCAAAAAGAATGTTGAGGGTCTGCAGCAGTTGAACGCAAACGTAGTTGGAGCTATTCTTGCGTATTATGTGGAGGAAGTACGCCAACATATTCTTCTCCAAAAAGAACCTGGAAAACGAAAGCAAAGCAACTATATCACAAATCAGTAAATACTCCACAACTTACTCAAAGACCGATGTGTCATTTTGATCACCCCAGATGAGAATTTCGGCAATGGAGCGCAAGGATTCAACCAGTAGACCTCGATTACTTTCCGATACGGTTGTGTTCTTCTCCAAAATGCTGTGCAGGTGCTTTAGGTTCTCCGGAGACAACGGATTTTTGGGGCGGCCACGGACCCAGCGACGACTGCGAAACATTGTTCAACACACAACACACGCAACTGAAATCAGTCAATGTTTAATTATATTATAGCATATTATAACACCGATAGTCGCGATTGGAGCAAAATAATTGGTATGCTTTCGAAGCGAGACAAAAAAGATTAATATTTTCCATTTTCAGTAAATGTTTCTGTTTGCGGTTTTTGAACTATAACAGCAGGAACTAATCAGCTGTTAATCGAACGCTTGGTCACACTGCTGTGTAAAAAAATATTGCATGTACACACTTGCAGCTCAGCTGGCCGTAACAACTTCCACATGCATTGTAGTTTTTTTGAACTTTATTCTCAGAACTTTAACATTCACGACAGAAATTGATATTAACTATTATTCTGATTAAAATTAATGGAATACGAGCCGGAATTGGGATCCTGTTGCATTTGAAAATTGGCAGTGGACAATCCAAACGGTTTCAATATCATATCTCCCAATCCCTTCAATCCATTCAACATATCCGCCTTCAGCTTCTCGTTGCGCGCATTGATTACAGCGGGCAGACGAACTTGAGCCTCGCGTGCCTCCCGTTGACCCGGATCGATTTCGTAGACGCGCTTATAATCCGTCAGAGCCTCGTCCGGTCTGTCATCCTGCTCGTACAGTTTGGCGCGTCTATTAAGAGATTTGCTTATTAATATTTAATTTGATAAGACTATGCCTTTTGATTTCTCAACCTTAATAACGCTCGCACATAATCCGGATAGAGTTTGATGGCTTTGGTGCAGTCGTCTATGGCCGCTTTGTTGGACTCCAGTTTTATTTTGGCCGCTGCGCGATTGCCAAATAGCACTGCACGCTCCTTGCTGCTGCTGGATGGGCAAATGTTGAGAGCTTCTGTGTACATCTCCACAGCACGTGAAGCCTCATCGCTCTTGAATAGTTCGTTGCCTTCCAGTTTCAGTTTGTCCGCCTGCTCTTTGTTGGCAGCTAGTTGCTCAGTGCTCATATCTTTTTCTTGCAGCAACAGCTCCTCCATGCTCAGCTCTCCATCAGGCTGTAGCGCTTCTTTTTGACTATCATCGTCTGCTTCTTCGTTGCCACCCGGCGCACCAGCCACTTTCTCCTCATCATCATTCTCGAGTCGTAAGCTGGTATTCTTTTCTATTAATTCCTCTATCAGCTTATCCTGTTCGGTTGATTTTGTTGGGCCTTTGTGAATGGGCGAAACTGGTTCACTGAGCGCATCCTGAAAATCGTCCTCACTGCCGGCCTTTTCTGCCATATTGTCCACGCCTTATTCTCAATCACAATCTGTACTTGAAATTTTGTTTGCAATGATTTGTTCTATTGTGCGTTTGCAAATTTATTTATAGTTCTCTTAATGTGGGCACACTGGTCGACGGCACAGATTGTTACTCATTTTAAATGCAGCAACACCTAACTATTAACCTAACCTATTAACGATATATCGGTTTTGGTTCATTCTTCTTATGGTACTTATCAGCAATTTAATATCACAATACAATTTTTCTAGCACATATCTAATATATGCAGATGCAAGTAGAAGTCTCTTAAATCTCTGATATTGATTATGTGATTATCACAGTATTGAAGTTATATTGTATAGTATGTTATTTTTTCCCTTGCAAAATTTGGTCACACTGAGATATGCGTAAACAACAGTATGGTCGGAGTTGAACACTCGGATAATCCATTTTTTTTGGATATTTCCGCATATATACTGACCGAGTATGTGCCTGCCAAGTCATTGGAAAGTAATCTGGAAGTGGTCTTCACAACCACTGACGGGGTGAGTCCATTAAGTGGTCTTTGTTGCTTTTACTCTTTGCTCAATAATGTTACAGGCTCTCTCCGAAAAATGTGATCAGTTAAATTGTGACGACAACATAAAATTCCCATTTGCACGTGCCGCCTACGCGCCCACAGCAGTCTACATACAAGATGCCAAGGAGCTGGTTGTCGCCGATGCTGCCACGGAGACGAAGCGTGTTGTGGAACTAACTCTAAATGTGTCAAGACTGGGCCAGTTTGACTATGACCCCGGTGACACTGTGGGCTTACTGCCCAGCAATGATCCCCATGTTGTCGAGCAACTGTTACAGCGTCTGCACATAGTGCAGCAAGCGGACAGTGACTGCCACGTAAGAGTGGCGCTCAATTGCGCCAAGAAGAGCGCTAAGGTGCCTGCTCATCTGCCAGCGGCAACAACTAAGACTCCGCGGAAGATCATTACAGAATGCCTGTCGCTGCATTCAGTGCTGCACAAACAGTTCCTAAGCACCTTGGCACGCTGCACCAGTGACTCGAAGGAGCGTGCCTTTCTTGCCAGCCTCTCCTCCAAGCAGGGTGCTAACCACTATCAAACACTCATCTTGGAGCAAGGATTGGGCCTACTGGATTTGCTGGAATTGTGCGCCAGTTGCCAGCCAGCGCTGGCTCTGCTTCTTGAGCATTTGCCACGCCTATTGCCACGACCATATTCAATATCGAACAGTCCTTTGGAGTATTCCAAGGAACTACTGCGCATCATTTACTCAATAAGCACACCCAAAGCGGGCATCACCACCGCCATGATGGAGGCCAAGATTAAACAGCATGAGGATCAAGATCATCAGCAGCCAGTTAAGCTCTTCCTTTATCCACGGCTACAGAATGCATTCCGCTATACAGATCGGGAGCTTCCGGGCAATCAAATATTGATAGCTGTGGGTACCGGATTGGCTCCCTTCCTTGGCTTCCTGGCGCATAAGCAACGGCATCCTCAACAGCTGATCGCAGGTCAAACCTGGTTGTATGTGGGCGCCAAGACGCCGAAAGCTATGCTCAAGCTACAGCAGCTGCTCGACTGGCAAGCCTCCTCTATCCTACAGTGCTTAAGGCTCTGCTATTCACGCAGCTCGGCGCCGGAGGAGCCGAAATATGTGCAACAACTGCTCGAAGAGGATGCTGAGCAGCTTGTCGAACTACTCCTGGAACCATCAACGACCCTGTATGTCTGCGCTGATGGTGCCAAGATATCCAAGTCCATTGAGGAAGGCTTGTGCCGCTGCCTGCAACTGGTCTTGCAGCTGGACGAGATGGAGGCAATGCTGCGGCTTAAGGAGCTTCGAATTCAAGGCAAATATCGGGAGGATCTCTGGCTTTAATACAACAATCCATTCAACTGTCATTTTAAATGAATGTTTGCATTTTAAATAAACATAAATTATAAGCTGGTGCTCTGACAAGTTGTGCGCATTTATCTTTAATGGGAATCCCCATGAATTATAACACTGATGATTCAACAACAATTAAAAAGAGTAATTTGGTCGAATAAGTAAATAACGATATATTTAACAACACAAAATAAAAATTACATTGCAAACTAAAATAATACATACAATTGTGCGTATAAAATTGTAAATAACTGTCTGGTTAAAATGTGTGCAGTGTCTATTTATTTATAACTAAATATATGCATAATCTTCTCTCACAGCTCGCATCAGCTGTTATTTGTTTAAAATAATATATATGTATATATATATATATAAATATTTTTTCTTCCTTTTTTTATCATAAATTGCAAAAAAATTATTATAATCATTACAATTAAAATGTGTAATATATGTTTACGACTTAGGTATGCAAGCAAGTGCAAAAAAAATAATAATGCATTAAACAATGAAATCTTATCGCATGGAATTTTACACTGTGGAAAACGAAGCCGAATCTAACCATTGGATAAAACACATATTTCGTTAAGTTCCGATTTGCAGTAAGTATTCGGATGTACTTATTATTATTAATATTGTTGACGTAAGCAATATGCATAATATGTATTTAATCTACATTTAATTGAAATAGCGCCAATTGTGTTTGTATCTATATTATGTATGTATGTATTTATGTGTGTATATATCTTTGCTTGATTTTATAAGTTATGAATACAACGGATTAAGGATTTATCAAAATTTTTTGGATGACATACAGTTTTCTGATAGTTTTTTTGTTTTTTTTTTCTTTACAATTGCAATAAAAATTGCGTATAAAAAATTTATGCTACCATTTTAAAGACTTAAGTTTTGATTAGTTAAATGTTATCATTGCCATCTTCTTATTTTTTCATAATTATCTACTTTTTCTTAAATTGTTTAAATGCGCTTGGGATTATGTATGTTCGGGTATGTCTCCGTTAACTGCCAACTTGGCTCAGAATACTCTTCTACATTCAATATATCCAAAATACTTTTACGTTCGTTGCCTTTCTAATAATACACTGTCCAATAAGCGATCTAATCAAATAATGCTTTAACTTTTATTTAAACTCTAAATTATGCAAAAATGCATTACGTACTTACTTACTGAAAGTATTTTGTTTTTTTTTTCTATAGATAAAATTTAGAGCGCACTGCAAACGTAAGGCAAGAGTAACAAAATAATAATAAATTATCGGGTTCGTAGTCGATACAAAGAAAATATGTAAATATTCAAAAATTTAAAATTGTAGCATTAGTTTGTTACTCTTGCATTACATTTACAGTTAATTTGATTAAAAAAGGGGTTTTTTTTTAAATTTAACTATGACTGTTCTTCAGCAGCAGTCGTTGTTTTGAAATCTATGCCGGCCCTTTTTGTTTGTATATACTTTAAATTTATAAATATCAAGTAAAGAAAGCTAGTCACATCGGCACACCAAAGATATTCATACTCTTTCCAAATCAATTAAACATTTCTATATATTTTTCTAAACTGACAGTATAATCAAATATTTGGAAAGAGTATTCAAATATTTAAACTAAATTGAAAAGAAAATAGAGGCCAAAACGCGTCGAGTTTAATACTCGACTAAGGTATACATGAATTTTGGAAATTACACTTTTTTTCTCTCTCTCACTATTCCTTTCACTTTATCGTCTCATATTCCATTCTACTTCGTTAATATTTGTATTTGGCATCTGCGCGAACAATTTCCAAAGGGAACTACACTTTAGTTATGTGTCTTGTCTACATGTGTGTGTGTGTGTTATAACACATACTCTATTAAGAAATATCAAATTTTTGACACACAGATTACCGTTATGCGCAAGTATTTTGTTACATTAGCATTTATAGTTTGTGCGCTTAGTTTATGGCATTCAATTCGTTTATGCTTAGCAAAATTTCAATATCGTCAACTGCACTCTGTGGATTAGTATTAATTTTCTTTTGCAGCTTTAATCTTATGTTTGTACTAATTTAAATGGAATATAGAACCACGTCAACATTTTAAATTTGTATGTGGGATTAATTGTTGATCTGTAATATGTTTTTTTGTTTTTTTTAGGTAATGCTGATAATTTGCAAGATTTGTTATAAGTAACTATTCAACTAGAATATTTGTTGATAGTTTTGATTCATGAATGGTTGTTAATTTTATTTCGATTTGTTATCGATTTGCTATCGATCTGTTATCGATCTGTTGGCGCTTTGCTTGTGTGTTCTCCTCACTGCTGCTAGTTAGTCCTAATGGCACTTGATACACTCATCTTTCATTTCTTCATTTAATTATTTTTTCTCAATTTGTTTTGTTTTTGGTCATTTACAAGAAGTATTGCATGCTTAGTTTCCGTTTACAGATGAATTTTATGTTGAATTTCATAATGCAGCTTTGATAAAATCGCTTAAATCACATTTATGTATATTTATATACTATGTAAACATTTATCCATTTAGTCTCGTCTCTTAACGAATAAAATAATTATGCCATATATATGTATGTGTGTGTGCGTACCCATTTTAATTAGCACAACACAACACACGTTCGTTGAAACATAATTAAACTATTTTATGTTTATCGATCGATATCGAAAGTGTAATTATAATCGTAATCGTAATCGTACTGCATATACCACTTGGGTATACACTCAGGGCACACTCAGCCAGTCATATATATTTATACTATATAGCGTATATATTATTAATGGATGTATTTGTATGTATTATTTATATCGTATGTCTCAGGCTGAATAAAAATGGTGGGCAACACCAAAACAAACTCTATCGTAAAAGCTACTTTCTCAAATCGGCTTCTGCATTGGTTCTCTGCTTCTGTTTCGGTTACGTGTTGTTGTTGTTATTGGACTCAGCTGTTGCGACGTGTGGTAATCCTCCAATTTCCGCATTGTGCACTGCTCCTTGTTTTTTGTTTATGTGGTTGTGTTTGTTGTCAGGTTGGCCTTGTGCTGAAATTAGAGACGAATTCTTCTGTTATTTCCGTTACACTTGTGCACACATTGATTATGAAAAAAAAAACACCATAAAACAAAGTATGAAAAAACACAATTTTTACAAATTATAAATAAAATGTGGTGTAATTTTTTTTTGGAAAGTCTAAATAACAAATTAATACTTGGTTTTATTATGATTCTTTCTAAAAATAAAATGCACGTGCTTTAGAAATGTAATCTCTTGTATTAGCATTTTGTATGTTTCCAGGCTAGCAAAGTACTTCAAAATAGTTTTGTATAAATACATATTGAGTATTTTTAATTTAAGATGAACAAATCAAATATTACAACAGAAGCTACTAGAAGTGTTTGGATATGCCTTTGCTTGCTTGTTAAAAAAAATTACTTATATTAGTTTAGAATGCAATAGTAGTATTTTTCGATGTGTATGATTCATTCTAATGGTATAAAATTCATTGCCGTTTATCGCGGTGTAAAGGAGTACGTGATTTTTATGCCGCGCATCACGGAACTAAAGTCTGAACCAAAACTTATTTTAAATGCTATGAGAACAAACAGAAAAGAGTAGCAAGATAAATTCGAGAGCTAAAATCGACAACTAGAAATTTACAAAGTTTTTGTGGACTTTCTGACCAAATATCTGGCCGTAAATATTTGCAATGATGTCTGCACAAACACAATTTACTCTCTCTCTCTCTCCTTGGCCATCGAACGGATTAAGCCCAAATTAAGTCAGATATGCTTAAACAGAGCATTTATATACATATGCATTTACTTTGTATGTATGTGTGAACTTTTTATCAATTAACATTGTGACCTTTGTAAATTGAGATAACAGTTGCATAATTTCATATAAACATTTTATAATAAGTTTGTACATAAATTCTTTATAAAATGCGAAACAAAATTCAACACCGCAAATAATCATTTTGCTTGTCTTATCAATTGATTTTTTTTTTTGCTGTTTATCAATGCGATTACGATATTGACTACTGATTAAGTTAGAAAATATATTTATTCGAATTACACGCACACACATACAAGCAACAGTTGCCCTTGTCGGCATTGCGAATGACAATGGTAAAACAAAGAAGAAGAGGCTATCGGTTTAATTGACCACTGTTATACAGGCACTTGCTCTATGCCAAATTTTCCTTTTCTCTGTTCGTCTTTGCACAGTCAACGTTATTGCTTCCCTAACATTTGTTATTATTACTATTATATTTGTGGGTCCGCTAAGCTCAACAGGTTTGTTTTATTAGCAAGTGTATGGCACGACATACAAAACACCATACACAGAAAAACGTTGCCTTGTTTATTGTTATTCTTGTTATTGTTTTTTGGTTTTTTTGTTATTGTTATTATTATAGCGATGGGAACGCATCACATACAGCCAATTATCAGCGCAATAATTGTCTATATATGTGTTTACATATGAGTGCACATGTATTTATGTATATGCATGTGCATATGTCCACATTTATCGGCATGTGAAGCGCCCGCGCTAAAGTCACGCTTGATTTTCAATGAAAAAAAAACCTCTGCGACATTTGGGTCCATGTCTCACTCGACTTCCATTGTGTTGTTATATTTATAGTTGTCCAGATAAGAAGCGATGCGCTCCTCTCTCTTCGCTCCTAATACACTAATCAAATTTTCCACACAATTTTCCATTGACAAAAATAACATTGCGGAAGTTGCCGATTATCAATTATTTATTTCTAGTTTCCCATCGCATGTAAAATTTTTTCAAGTTATCGAAATCATCTTCCAAACACAATCCAATGAACTAGTTACTTGGAACTTACTTGCTTTCGAATGATCCATTTCCTTCGAACTTACTTATATTCCACAGGAAAACTAACAAGGCATCTATCCAAAATTATCTTACTGAATATACCCCTTTACGTAGATTTCACAGTGTATAGGCATATTTATCTCAGCGCAACTAATTGTAGATTTTCATGAAATCTAGTACAAAAGGCAGCCTAAAACAAAACCCTGCTCCAGTTTCCAGTAAGATTAAGAGATAGGGAGAGAGACAGAGCAAAAACAAATATAATTGCAGAATTTGAAAAATCCACAAAAAAAAAAGATCATTGACTTCGTTCGGCTGACTTGTATCATATGTAGAGAGCATGTGAAATTGTGGAATAATCTCTGATATTGCTAATGCTGCTATAAATCCAACAAAATATGATAATTAATATATATGTAATACCCTTATACAGCAGTTGGGTCACTTGCATGATACAAATGTAATTGCTTTGGCAACGCCAGCGACAGCGGGAAAGGTCGCCATGTTTGTTGTGAAAAACGAGCTCGCGACACGAAGTCCCCCCCCCCCCTACCTAAAAAAAAATACATTGTGAATGAATCATCCACAATTCCGCGTACAAACAAAAACAAAAACTTGAGACTACTCATATGGTTCAGTAAAGGAAATAAAACCAAAACAGAATGAGAAAATAAAACCAAACCGAAAAACCTTTTTGTCGGGTGCGCACAAGGTGAACTTGCTGTCAGTTATGCAAGGGATAAGAGAAGGGAGCCGCCAGCCGCCGTTTGAAAATTAAACCCACGAATGGATTGGGTTTAGTCATTCCTCAATTTTAGTTTCTGTTTTTCTTTTCTTTTTTTCGGCGTTTTGTCTAGGCAAATACAGCTACATCTACATATATGCAATATATACGCATATATGTGAGTAGCTGCCATTCATTGTCGTTCGCAGAAAAAAGTACGAAATTACATACTCACATACACGCGTAAATACACACATATGTATTTATAGGGCCAGATACACGGCTTATATGTATATACGCGTGGAATTGAAATTGTACTTTGGCCCCAGCAGCGCCACTCCCTGCCACAACAGCAACAGAAGCAGCAGCCGGCAAAAAGACTGCAGAAAACTGGAAATGTATTCTAGTGCTGACAATTCCTCTTTTTTGCCGTCAAACTTAGCTTTCTTTGACAATGTGGCAACATTGTGGGCAGCGGAAGTTTGTGCTTTTTTTTTAGATATTTAGTTTTCTTACATATATTTATGTATGGTAAATTTTTTTTGTGACATTAATATGTGAATAATCAGCATATCGTAAGCGTTAAAATTATGATTTTTTGCATTGTTTCTCTAACGAGTTTTTGAGATTTTTTACTTGCCAAATGTTGGCAGCACTGATGCATACAAGGAAAACATATGTACGTGTTCAAATGTGTACATGTAATTTAAAGGCCATATTGATTTCCTGCGCTAAATATTCGCAAAATGATTATTCATTGCGGTGCTGCTGTTGCTGCTGCTTCTGTTGTTTGTTATCATCGTCAGCACTTAAACATTTGGCAGACACACAAAAGCTCTAATACAAAAACAACAAAGCTTAAAACTTGGCGATCAGAAAGTGCCACTGAACACACACACAGTGTACACAGACAGTTGTTGCTCCCCCTTTAGTAAGTAGCGAACGCAAAACAGAAAGCAAAAGTATTTGCCGCTAATATAAACAAATAAACAGCCAAAGATCCGGTAGAGTACACGGAGTCTCCTCAAGTGATTATGTGTAGGAGTAGGAGTAAAAAAGGGAAGGAGGAAAAGAAAGTATGAGTGAGTGAGTGAGTATGTCTGTCGCATAGCTACAGTGAGAGCGTAAAAATAGAGCAACACGTCCGTTTGTACGTCCTCGGACCGAAGCCGCTGCACAAGCAATTAAATTCAATAAGTGGATGGCGGTGAGTGAAGAAAAAATGCAGACAAACGGAAAAAAGAAAGACAATAGTCGAGACAACAAAAGTTATTAGCTGCACTGCAACACTGACACTTTGTATAAATGTGTACGCTCTTGGGCTAGCCAAAGATCTCAGCAGCAATATTTTTTTTTGCGCTTATCAGTCTTAATTTTAAAATGCCACAAAAAAGTTCTAGGAATTTGATAAAAACGGCAGGGTTTTTTATGATAGCTGATATATGTGTGTATGTGTGTATGTATTGTAAAGTGCGCGTTTACTTTTTGAGCTGCGTGATAAGAAAGAAAAAAAACAACGGAGTATTTGTGTAGGTGTTGCTGTCTGTGCTTATGCGCAGTGTGTGAATTGAAGTTTATTTTCCCATTTTTTTGTAGAGTTTTTTATTTTTTTTTTTTTTTTGGCAGACAAAGCGTTGTTTCAAAGTCTTTTCTTTGCTGTCCAACAGGAAATGCGAACGGGCGTACTTAATGGCGTTGGTTAGCTTCTGCCTCATCATACGTAATTGTCATTGTCGTTGTTGCTACACATTTGCATTTGCATTTGTGTGTGTGCCAGTGTTTATGTGCCACTTTTCAATGGATCTTGCGTTTTCAGCAACGCGCATAAAAGCCAGCTTCAACTCGAAGTATTATTATTATTAATTATAATTTCATTTTATGTTCTAAGCCTCATTGGATGATGACTCAAATGCAAATGCAGCTCTTGCAATAAAACTGAGTCTGTTTGCTCAAATGTGCAAAAACATATGTGTATTTGAATGCATAACAAATATATATCTTAAAGGGGGCCTTGATCAAGTTTTGTCTGTTTCACAGGTATTAGGACAGCAACTGCTTAGGGCAAGTCAATAATTTTTCCTTCTATCTCTCTTTCTTGCCCTTCACTTCAAATTTTTTATTTTTTTTTTTGTATTTTTAAACAGATCTAAAAAATTGGATAGAAAAACCTGTTGACGATGACTAGTTTTGATGACAGCAACTAAATTTAAATCTTCGACTATTTATTTTCTGCTTAAGCAGCTTTGATAACAACAACAGTCGACTAATTTAATTGTATTTTCTAATGTTTTATTTCTGTCTTCTCTTTTACACTAATAAGTTTAACTAAGACTTTTATTTAGTTTATTACTAATTCAATAGACATTAGACATTATTAAATGCACAGTCAAAAAGTATTTCAATTTTTTGGTTTATTGGGCGTTGTGCAATTCATTTTTTAATTATGTTTTTTTTCCCTGTTTTTCCACAATTTATGCAACAAGTATTAACCTATTTTACATTTAAATATATCAGAATTTTACAATATTTATCATAATGATAACTAAAATTAGGGATTTGATTTAAGACTTACCAATTAACAATGTTATCGGCCAGCGATGGGCTATATAAAACCATATACCAGAGACAGACCGAAGATTTACAAAATTTGTTACGATTGGTGTTTAGTTTGTTGTTGCTATTGTTGTTGTTGTAGTTCAGAGTACTCTCTAATGAAAAACTAATCAGCATTTTGTTCCAGTGCCAAATTTATACAATCCAATATACACACACAAAATGTGGGTGGGGCGAAGGGGAGTTGTGTAATTTATTGGAAGAGGAGATGGAGATGGGAAGATGGATTGGAAGTTTCTAGATTCGTCCCACATCACATCACGCATAGAGAACTTTGGCCGTCCGGTGATGATGATGATGATTGGACATTAACTATACATTGCGCCGAAGGACCTTCTTGGCAGCTTTGATGTTAGGCACCAGAGCCTTTACCTCGCTGCAATCGTCGAGGAACGGATGCTTGAGCAGCTCATCGGCTGTGGCCCGACGATCGACCTCGACCTGTAGACACCGGTCAAGGAAATCCTGCAGGCTGGGACTCAACTTTTCCCAGCTCTTTATATCGGGCCGTCCATTCGCAGCGATCAGATAAAGGGCACGCAGTGGCGTCTCATAGAGATACGGCGGCTGTCCGTCGATCATTTCAATGGCCATGATGCCAATCGACCAGATGTCAACCTTTTTGCCGTACTTCTTGCGGGTGACGACTTCGGGCGCCATCCAATACGGTGTGCCGACCATTGTCTGACGCTTCTCATCGCCTTCGATGTTGGCACAGAAACCAAAGTCCGTCACTTTGACACACCCATCCATTCCGAGTAGCACATTGTCCGACTTTATGTCGCGATGAATGATTCCCTTGGAATGCAGGAAACTAATCGCATAGAGTACCTCCCGGCAAACGCAGGCTATTTGCCGTTCCTTCATGACGGTCTCGGTGACGACATCGGTCAGTGGACCACCGTCCATATACTCCATTATCACCCAGAGCTGATCCTCCGGTTCGAGCAGATAGGCGTCGAGGAAATTCACCAGATTCTTGTGATTGAAATCCTTGAGCACACGTATTTCGGTGAGTATGAGATCCTTGGACGATTGATTCTTCATCTCGATGGTTTTCACAGCAACCTGCGATTCGGATTGATTGTCGCCGGCGATAAAAACAATGCCCGATGCACCCTTGCCCACCTCCAGCGTCGTCTTATAACGCTCTCGAGGATCGTCTGGGTTGCAAATAGCGCGCAACTCTTCGTAGATTTCTAAATCGGTTTTTTGGGCACGCTTCTCCTTGGAGCGACGCAATATCGCCTCCTCGGGCGCATCGGCATCGTGGCCCTCGTGACTGGGACTACTCGCACTCGGCGCCGCCTTAATGATGATTGTGTTTGTGTTAATCGTCTTGTGACTATCATTGTCCGGAGAGAGATCACGTGAGAATTTGTTTGGCATAATGATCGATGGCTTTGGCTTGATCTGTGGTTTCGGCGGCAATTGATGTGGCGATTTCTTGGGCGGCACAGGTGGCGGCACCAGACCATCTCCCGCCGGCGGAACCGGTTTTAGTGTCTCCCGCCCCAAATTGGATTCCAGCTCTTTGATAACATCGTTGAGAGCAATAACGGACTGTTGACTACTATCGTTGAGGCTGCTGCTGTTGCTGTGCCCCGCTGAGCTGCCACATCCGCTGCTGCTGCTCGTCTCGGTGGCCGTTGAACTGCCGCTGCCATCGTCATCCGATGATTTGTCCACATCCTGCGATTTGTGTTTTTTCTTGTAGTTGACATAATTGTCGATCTCCTTGGACTCCTCGTGTATGGCATCCTCGGTGATGAAGGGCTTGAACACCTCCTGCTCCTTCTTCTTGATCGAGTAATTATAATATTTGACCGCATGATATGCTGCATCCGGATTATTGTCCTGCTCATCCCGTGTAATCTGTGTGTTCATCAGGCGGACCCATGGCGTTGGCAGACCTTCCAGATCTCCCGTCTTCTGGTTGTGTGAGACATGGAAATGCCTTTGGAAATTTGTTGGTCTACTGATCTCGGAGATTTGATCCTTCTTCTTCCACCACTTAGTAAAACTCATTTTTGTCACGTTCCTTTTTCTCTCTTTCTCACACACTCGCTCTAAGGTTTCCACTCTCAATTTTTAATACTATTTCTCTGTGTTCAGCGTGGAAATTTCCTGAAATGCAATTTGTTGCGCTAAACAACGGGAATTTCTATTCAAGCGCGGCTCTTCTACTTCTTATTTTTTGTTGTTATTGTTTTGTTGTTGACGTAGGTAACGATTCACATCTCACTCGCACTCCCATTCACACTCGGAGTCGATAGCAAACTCACTCACAGGGCCAGAAGTGATTCATAAAAACACACCACGCACGTATGCACCTTTGTATATATATATGTGTATGTCTATTTATGCATGTGTGTGTCTATGCCTTAATGTACGTTCGCTTATCGCTTTAGTTAAGTTTGCTGGAGCTTTTGCGGACAACGTCGCAGATAGCGAAAGAAATCCACTTTGCCCTTTTAGAATTTTCACTTTTTATTGCACACTGTTTCGCTCACTTGCTTAATTAATGCAAGTAATTTTCTACTACTTTTTAATTTCATGCAGTAATCACAACTTTTTTCTCTCTATTCAATTACAATACACACGAAACACTCTGGCACGAAACACTAACACACACACACGTACACATTACTTTTCTGAAACGAGACAACAACGGGCACAAAAGGAGTGGCCGTCGTCACAGCAGCGTCTTGTTCTTTCCCTTGCTATTGTTTTTGTTGGGTTGTTATTTTTTATTTAGCTTGAGCCGCATATACTTTGCTTTTGGTTCTTAACCGTTGCTGTGTGCCATTTTTGTTTAGTTTACAAGTTTTTCTTTCTTTTTTGTATAATTTTCTGCAGCAGAAGCTTGCTTTGTGAATATAGACCTTCTTTTAATTTTCCTGCTTACTTCAATCCGCGCTGCACTCGGCCGTACTGCTATTGCATTCGCACGCACATGAACAAGTGACAGTGTGACCGTCGGCGGCAAGAGATAAATACCTAATACCGAAAATACTTTCTTAGATAACAGAATATTATATGCGAATATTATTTACTTTGACAAAAATAAAATTAACTAATATGCTGAATGTCACCGTAATCTTATTTTCATTAGTATTAGTAAGAACTGTAAACATTATACATTTTGAAGAGTTTCTTAAACGGCAATACTTTTCGTTTTTAAAAATAATGGTTATATTGTTTAATATATTCGATTACTAATCTCATTTTGAATAATAAAGGACAAAACTATTAAATGTGCAGGTGCAGTGTGGCCGTTTATGTAAATCTACAAGAAAGAATCGATACTCCGCTGCTGTAGATGCGTTTAGCAGCAAAGTGCATATCGGCGGTAACGTTTATTTGTAGCCGTATTTCCAATCCGTCGCTGGAATACTAAAACTTGTCTCGTAACATTAAAAATTTTCAAGTTGAAATCTAATAAATCGTATCCTCTGCATAAATGTCGTCGCCATCGAACGGATTCGAGTGCCGCGGCCGTATAAGCATACGTGATGCTTTCACCGAATTTTCGTTGTGCCCTTTGTTGCCCCAAATGATGCTGTGCCCATTTAAATTGTACTGGGTATCCTGGCAGCGATCGATCCACCAGCCCCCATCGCACTCATCATCCCCATTACGGTCGTAGACCCTGAAGTCCATGCGATTGTGATTGATCAACGCATCGTCCATGCTGCTATTTCCATTAAGTTGGCCAATCACCAACTGATAATTGTAACTTTCGGTATCCAAGCGAAATAGTCCATATTCGGACCACATTTGCGTGCCTTTTTTATCCTGCAGCTCGATGCGTAGCACGTAATCATCGCGATCCACAATGCGATGAATGAATTCGTTGCCAAACCAAAAGTCTTTGGAAAAATCGCCAAAGCCCGTACGATAGTCGTTCCAGCTGCGATTGAAGTTGTCCAGCTGGAAATTGCCAACACTGCTGCGACGCTGTATTATCGTCCAGGCTGGGCCAGTGGTGGCAAAAGCACAGCTACGCTCGTGGAAGTCACGATGCGCTTCATTCCATTCGGGTTCCAGCAGCTTGTAGACACCATCCACGCGCTGTTTCTCATCCAGCTCGGAGCAGTCCGCTAAAGCTGGCTGAAAATACTCAGCTTAAGCCAAACAACACTCAAATGCCAGGTGAGTGGGTATTACGAATAGTATTCTTTCACCAACTACTCACCAATTTCCAATGCTTTCGATAAGTTGTTCGTTAAGCTATCACTCGTTAGCTCCAATTTGTTAGGTCCTTCGTTGCGCTGCGTGCTTTGGCTACTATTTATGAGCATCGCAAGCATTGCATGCACCTCTTCCAGTCTGTTATTGTGCTCGTCCTTTTGCCATTTCTTAACATTCCCTCGCATTCTACTCAGCATATTTTTACTGTTGCGCTCAAATCGTTCCATGGCCGTATTCCAGCTGGCTGCAAACTGCGCCATGGCATGCCTTCCAGCGAAAGCCGCCTGCTGTGCATGTGTGAGTGAGATGAGCTTGCTGAGCACTTGATTGAGCTTATATTCAATGCTTAAAAGCTTGCGCTTCTCCTCATCCTGTGCCCGGCTTATCAGTGTCAGTTTCTGTTGCTGCCATGTGGACATTAAGCTCTTTGACTCTTCTGTTCCTGCGTACGTGTGCGCATCACTATAAAGTGTGACGCTCAATGCAAGCACAAAACTCATGGAAAGCTGTTAATGGGTGATAGAGAGAGAGAGAGCGAACGGGAGAAATGGGAGTAACGGGTGATTTCCATTGGCAGATCAGTAATTTTTACCAGCATCTTGATATTGCCACTCCGATGTCTCAACTTAAACTGAAGCAAATGTTGGACGCAACTTGGAAAAAAAAATATAAATTTGGTTCACCCATTTGCAACATGTGTTGCAAATTAAACAAACTGTAGTGATTTATGGTTTTTTTCGTATGTTTTTTTTTAATTACGAATATAGAGTTTTGTGTTTGCTGCTTAGATAGTTATTTTGAATATACACATTTTATTTTTTCAAATAACTAACGGCTTGTACATAAAGTTTGTGAGAGATTAAACACACAAAAGCCATTTAGAACATAATAGATTAAAAGAAAATGAAAAAAAAAATAAAAAATTTGTAAATTATCGCATGTTGCATGTGTGTTTGTATATGTATGTATGTGTGTGTGTGTGTGTGTGTTTGAGGTTTTGTGAGTTTCCAAAGTTAAAATTATGCTTTACATTTAAATTTATATCGGTTGAGCGGTTACTAATTACAATTTCATATTATTTTCTTAGCGTCATTGTTATGTGGTCAGATTTAAAAAAAGGATGATGACTCAAATGCAAATGCAGCTCTTGCAATAAAACTGAGTCTGTTTGTTCAAATGTGCAAAAACATATGTGTATTTGAATGCATAACAAATATATATCTTAAAGGGGGCCTTGATCAAGTTTTGTCTGTTTCACAGGTATTAGGACAGCAACTGCTTAGGGCAAGTCAATAATTTTTCCTTCTATCTCTCTTTCTTGCCCTTCACTTCAAATTTTTTATTTATTTTTTTTGTATTTTTAAACAGTTCTAAAAAGTTGGATAGAAAAACCTGTTGACGATGACTAGTTTTGATGACAGCAACTAAATTTAAATCTTCGACTATTTATTTTCTGCTTAAGCAGCTTTGATAACAACAACAGTCGACTAATTTAATTGTATTGTAAATATTAAGTGTTTTCTAATGTTTTATTTCTGTCTTCTCTTTTACACTAATAAGTTTAACTAAGACTTTTATTTAGTTTATTACTAATTCAATAGACATTAGACATTATTAAATGCACAGTCAAAAAGTATTTCAATTTTTTGGTTTATTGGGCGTTGTGCAATTCATTTTTTAATTATGTTTTTTTTCCCTGTTTTTCCACAATTTATGCAACAAGTATTAACCTATTTTACATTTAAATATATCAGAATTTTACAATATTTATCATAATGATAACTAAAATTAGGGATTTGATTTAAGACTTACCAATTAACAATGTTATCGGCCAGCGATGGGCTATATAAAACCATATACCAGAGACAGACCGAAGATTTACAAAATTTGTTACGATTGGTGTTTAGTTTGTTGTTGCTATTGTTGTTGTTGTAGTTCAGAGTACTCTCTAATGAAAAACTAATCAGCATTTTGTTCCAGTGCCAAATTTATACAATCCAATATACACACACAAAATGTGGGTGGGGCGAAGGGGAGTTGTGTAATTTATTGGAAGAAGAGATCGAGATGGGAAGATGGATTGGAAGTTTTTAGATCCGTCCGACCAAGAGCCGCTTTGGCAGCTTTGATGTTAGGTACCAGAGCCTTCACCTCGCTGCAATCGTCGAGGAACGGATGCTTGAGCAGCTCATCGGCTGTGGCCCGACGATCGACCTCGACCTGTAGACACTGGTCAAGGAAATCCTGCAGGCTGGGACTCAACTTTTCCCAGCTCTTTATATCGGGCCGTCCATTCGCAGCGATCAGATAAAGGGCACGCAGTGGCGTCTCATAGAGATACGGCGGCTGTCCGTCGATCATTTCAATGACCATGATGCCAATCGACCAGATGTCAACCTTTTTGCCGTACTTCTTGCGGGTGACGACTTCGGGCGCCATCCAATACGGTGTGCCGACCATTGTCTGACGCTTCTCATCGCCTTCGATGTTGGCACAGAAACCAAAGTCCGTCACTTTGACACACCCATCCATTCCAAGTAGCACATTGTCCGACTTTATGTCGCGATGAATGATTCCCTTGGAATGCAGGAAACTAATCGCATAGAGTACCTCCCTGCAAACGCAGGCTATTTGCCGTTCCCCCATGACGGTCTCGGTGACGACATCGGTCAGTGGACCACCTTCCATATACTCCATTATCACCCAGAGCTTATCCTCCGGTTCGAGCAGATAGGCGTCGAGGAAATTCACCAGATTCTTGTGATTGAAATCCTTGAGCACACGTATTTCGGTGAGTATGAGATCCTTGGACGATTGATTCTTCATCTCGATGGTTTTCACAGCGACCTGCGAGTCGGATTGATTGTCGCCGGCGATAAAAACAACGCCCGATGCACCCTTGCCCACCTCCAGCGTCGTCTTATAACGCTCTCGAGGATCGTCTGGGTTGCAAATAGCGCGCAAATCTTCGTAGATTTCCAAATCGGTTTTGTTGGCACGCTTCTCCTTGGAGCGACGCAATATCGGCGCATCTGCATCGTGGCCCTCGTGACTGGGACTGATTGTATTAGTCGTCTTGTGGCTATCATTGTCCGGAGAGAGATCACGTGAGAATTTGTTTGGCATAATGATCGATGTCTTTGGCTGTGGATTCGGCGGCAATTGAGGCGATTTCTTGGGCGGCACAGGTGGCGGCACCAGACCATCTCCCGCTGGCGGAACCGGTTTTAGTGTCTCCCGCCCCAAATTGGATTCCAGCTCTTTGATAACATCGTTGAGAGAAATAACGGACAGTTGACTACTATCGTTGAGGCTGCTGCTGTTGTTGTGCCCCTCTGAGCTGCTGCTCGTCTCGGTGGCCGTTGGACTGCCGCTGCCATCGTCTTCCGATGATTTGTCCACATCCTGCGATTTGTGTTTTTGCTTGTAGTTGACATAATTGTCGATCTCCTTGGACTCCTCGTGTATGACATCCTCGGTGATGAAGGGCTTGAACACCTCCTGCTCCTTCTTCTTGATCGAGTAATTATAATATTTGACCGCATGATATGCTGCATCCGGATTATTGACCTGCTCATCCCGTGTAATCTGTTTGTTCATCAGGTCGACCCATGGCGTTGGCAGACCTTCCAGGTCTCCCGTCTTCTGGTTGTGTGAGACATGGAAATGCCTTTTGAAATTTGTTGGTTCACTGATTTCGGAGATTTGATCCTTCTTCTTCCACCACATAGTAAAACTCATCTGTGTCACGTTCCTTTTTCTCTCTTTCTCACAAGGTTGCCGCTCTCAATTTTCAATACTATTTCTTTGTTTCCAGCGTGTAATGCAAGTAATTTTCTACTACTTTTTAATTTTGTGCAGTAATCACAACTTTTTCTCTCTTTTCAATTACAACACTCACGAAACACTTACACACACACACACGTACATATTACTTTTTTGAAACTTGACAACAACGGGCACAAAAGGAGTGGCCGTCGTCACAGCAGCGTCTTGTTCTTTCCCTTGCTATTGTTTTTGTTGTTGTTGGGTTGTTATTTTTTATTTAGCTTGAGACGCATATAATTTGCTTTTGGTTCTTAACCGTTGCTGTGTGCCATTTTTGTTAAGTACACAAGAGTTTTTCTTCTTTTTTTTTGTATTAATGCAGCAGAAGCTTTCTTTGTGAATTGACAGCTTCTTTTAAATTTCCTGCTTATTGCAATTCGCGCTACACTCGGCCGTACTGCAACAAGTGACTGTGTGACCGTCGGCGGCAAGTAATAAATACCTAATACCAAAAATACTTTCCTGGATAACAGAATATTATATGCGAATATTATTTACTTTAATAAAAATAAAATTAACTGATATGCTGAATGTCACCGTAATCTTATTTTCATTAGTATAAGTCTAATATTAATAAATTAATTTTAAGAATTGTAAATACTATACATTTTGAAGAGTTTCTCAAACAGAAATACTTTAATATATTCGATTACTAATTTCATTTTGAAATCGTAATTAAGTTATTTACTTAATTAGACATTGATAATAAAGGACAAAACTATTAAATGTGCAGGTGCAGTTTGGCCGTTTATGTAAATCTACAAGAAAGCATCGATACTGCTGCTGTGGATGCGTTCAGCAGCAAAGTGCATATCGGCGGTAACGTTTATTTGTAGCCGTATTTCCAATCCGTCGCTGGAATACTAAAACTTTTCTCGTAACATTAAAAATGTTCAAGTCGAAATCTAATAAATCGTATCCTCTTCATAAATGTCGTCGCCATCGAACGGATTCGAGTGCCGCGGCCGTATAAGCATACGTGATGCTTTCACCGAATTTTCGTTGTGCATTTTGTTGCCCCAAATGATGCTGTGCCCATTTAAATTGTACTGGGCATCCTGGCAGCGATCGATCCACCAGCCCCCATCGCACTCATCATCCCCATTACGGTCGTAGACCCTGAAGTCCATGCGATTGTGATTGATCAACGCATCGTCCATGCTGCTATTTCCATTGAGTTGGCCAATCACCAACTGATAATTGTAACTTTCGGTATCCAAGCGAAATAGTCCATATTCGGACCACATTTGCGTGCCATTTTTATCCTGCAGCTCGATGCGTAACACGTAATCATCGCGATCCAGAATGCGATGAATGAATTCGTTGCCAAACCAAAAGTCTTTGGAAAAATCGCCAAAGCCCGCACGATAGTCGTTCCAACTGCGATTGAAGTTGTCCAGCTGGAAATTGCCAACACTGCTGCGACGCTGTATTATCGTCCAGGCTGGGCCAGTGGTGGCAAAAGCACAGCTACGCTCGTGGAAGTCACGATGCGCTTCATTCCATTCGGGTTCCAGCAGCTTGTAGACACCATCCACGCGCTGTTTCTCATCCAGCTCGGAGCAGTCCGCTAAAGCTGGCTGAAAATACTCAGCTTAAGCCAAACAACACTCAAATGCCAGGTGAGTGGGTATTACGAATAGTATTCTTTCACCAACTACTCACCAATTTCCAATGCTTTCGATAAGTTGTTCGTTAAGCTATCACTCGTTAGCTCCAATTTGTTAGGTCCTTCGTTGCGCTGCGTGCTTTGGCTACTATTTATGAGCATCGCAAGCATTGCATGCACCTCTTCCAGTCTGTTATTGTGCTCGTCCTTTTGCCATTTCTTAACATTCCCTCGCATTCTACTCAGCATATTTTTACTGTTGCGCTCAAATCGTTCCATGGCCGTATTCCAGCTGGCTGCAAACTGCGCCATGGCATGCCTTCCAGCGAAAGCCGCCTGCTGTGCATGTGTGAGTGAGATGAGCTTGCTGAGCACTTGATTGAGCTTATATTCAATGCTTAAAAGCTTGCGCTTCTCCTCATCCTGTGCCCGGCTTATCAGTGTCAGTTTCTGTTGCTGCCATGTGGACATTAAGCTCTTTGACTCTTCTGTTCCTGCGTACGTGTGCGCATCACTATAAAGTGTGACGCTCAATGCAAGCACAAAACTCATGGAAAGCTGTTAATGGGTGATAGAGAGAGAGAGCGAACGGGAGAAATGGGAGTAACGGGTGATTTCCATTGGCAGATCAGTCATTTTTACCAGCATCTTGATATTGCCACTCCGATGTCTCAACTTAAACTGAAGCAAATGTTGGACGCAACTTGGAAAAAAAAATATAAATTTGGTTCACCCATTTGCAACATGTGTTGCAAATTAAACAAACTGTAGTGATTTATGGTTTTTTTCGTATGGTTTTTTTTAATTACGAATATAGAGTTTTGTGTTTTCTGCTTAGATAGTTATTTTGAATATACACATTTTATTTTTTCAAATAACTAACGGCTTGTACATAAAGTTTGTGAGAGATTAAACACACAAAAGCCATTTAGAACATCATAGATTAAAAGAAAATGAAAAAATAAAATAAAAAATATGTAAACAATTTGTAAAATATCGCATGTTTGCATGTGTGTTTGTGTTTGTATATGTATGTGTTTGTTTGTGTGTGTTTCTGAGGGTTTGTGAGTTTCCAAAGTTAAGATTAAGCTTTACATTTAAATTTATATTTTTGCTTGTGCTTAAAAGTAGATTAAGACATTAAAGCGCCT
Organism: Drosophila demipolita; assembly: GCA_035042405.1. Taxonomy (NCBI): domain Eukaryota; kingdom Metazoa; phylum Arthropoda; class Insecta; order Diptera; family Drosophilidae; genus Drosophila; species Drosophila demipolita. The sequence continues at coordinate 3,132,840 of JAWNLI010000349.1, read as the reverse complement.
AAACTAACTAAATACATTAATTCATTTGACGTGGCGCATTTTACATATATATTTATATATATATATATATATATATATATTAAATTTTTTCTCTTTTTTTTTGGATACTAATTGTTTAAGATCACCCGGTCTGGTCTTAAGGGCGATCTTCATAATTGTGGGAAAAGCGGGGCAAACGGGCGCAATAACTTTTAAAACTTTGAATGTACAGTGTTTTGTTTTGTGGTTATTATTTGTTGCTGTTGTTGTTTTTGGGGTGCGCAAATACTTTTTGAAATCAACATTAACGTTTTCGGTTTTTTGTTTTCCCATTTATATAACCTACTACATAATAACTAGGTTTATATATAACAACACTTTCGACTTGTAGCCCAAAGTGATTTTTTTCTCAGTGTTGCCCAAACATTTACGTTAAGCGAACGTGTGTGTTTCCTTGTGTGTGTGTATGTTGCACTAATTTAGTATTAATATTATTATCATAAAGTTTATCCGTTAGTTCCATATACATATATATCCTCTATTATTTCTTAACGCTTAGCTCGTTTATTCCTTTAGTTTTATATTTACATTATTTCAAGAGTGGTTTTTATTTAAAACTAAATAACTAAAAAATGGATTAGAAATAACCAGCAATGCTATTTAAGTTAAGTTTACGAGTTTTGATTTTATTTTTTTCTTTGTTTTATTTTTTTTTTAATTTTTCTGTGAATGTGGGAACTTGCTGCGCTTTAACAAAAAACAAAGAAAAATTAAAAAAAAAAGAAACAACAAAGTTAATAAAAACAAGCTAAAATATTATGCGGGTGTCTTTCAAGCGATTGCTTTTTAATATTAGACGAATTATATATAAAAAATGAAATTCACGTGGTGTTGATAGCTTTGGATTAGTTTGGCTTACAGCACTCGTTGCTCTCTGCTTGTTACTCGCTGCTAATTACTCGTTGCTAGCTAGCTGGTTGCTACTTGCTGCTAGTTACTCATTAGTCGCTGCCCATTGCTGGTTACTCCCTCACTATTTGATACTCGCTAACCGCTGCTTGACACTCGCTACTCGCTGCTTGACACTCTGTAGTCGCTGCTTGCAACTCGCTAGTCGCCTCTGCTTTACATTCGCTTGCGAATGCGCACACCATTGCTGCGCTTCCATTCGGGATCATTGGGATCATCGTCCATGAACGGATCATCAGCCAGTTCATCCTCGTCGAACCAACCTGCCTGGCCGATATAAGCATCGATGCTGGCATTGTACACACTCGTCTCAACGGCCTTGGTGGCGGGCTGGTTATCATCCTCGGGCGGCGCCAGATGATGATGATGATCATCATCCTCCTCTAGCAGCATTTCTACCTCCTCGTCCTCTTCATCGTCCACCTCCTCCTCATCCTGTGGCTCATAGTCAATGTTATCGTCATAGCCAACAGCGTCGTCATCACCATTGATATGTGGCACTGCTGCCTGTTGTGGCTTTTTGCAACCATTCAATTGCTTTCCCGTTTGGGCCAATTTGCTGATGTTTGCTTTGCTGCTGCGTCGACTGCTGGCATGGTTTAAGTGGCCATCGCCGCCATTGGAGGAGACGGATTTGCTCTTGCTGCGTTTGACTGCCACAGTTACAGTTGCTGTTGCATGGGTTAGGGCATTCATCTGGGCCTGCAATCGCTCGTTGACCTCTTCGGCGAGCGGAAAGTGAAGTGGTTCAAACGGTGGCGGCCCCAGAGGAAGGTGAAGCTGAAAATGAAGAGAAATTTTGATTAGTTTCTGAAACCACTCTTTTTAATAGACATTTATAAAGTGTATTCTGCTTTTATGTCTTTGTATATCATAACATGTATTCCTAGGATACTGCATCTTTTTCTAGGATGTGCATTGAGAACTCGTCTTTATTTTCATAAAACCGGCATGGTTCCCTTCTATAAATACCTAGTTTGGTCAGATGACTTCTTCTCTAAGGTTGTTCTTCCGCATTTATATTATTTGCTTAAATCGATTATAGCCACCCAAAAGATATAATGATGCCTCTGCCCAGCTCCATAGCTGCTTCTGTCTTTCTTCGTTTCTATGTTGCAGTCGTATTGTGTGTCTTCCTATGCCAAAAAATCACTAAGATTGGGATAACTTTCATAAGGACTATCAGTATAATTTCAATACATTATGAACACATATTTAGTGATATTTATTTGTTTGCTATTGAGACTCTAGGATCTGCTGGGGTGTGTTTTCTAAGAGAGACGAGTTTTGTTGTATTTATTATATTTGACTAATGGTTCCCCCTTAAAATCAATATCAATATTAAGTAACATATACGCTAGAATTTTAAAATCTATTTATCAATTAACATACCAAAATACTTAGTTTATATATTTATAAGAAGTGGACTTATCGAAGTGAATTACGATTACTAATGAATCACAATGGATAATTTAAATTAAATTGTTTTTGAGATTTGCAAATGGATATTTATCATTAATTAGAAGCAGACGAAACAGCTCTGTTCGTTTCCATTAGTATTATTTAAGGACATAGCTTTCCACTTGAACCCTTTAATTACTAATAAATAAATTCAAGGAAATATTGAAAACTCGAAATTGTTGCTGTGAATTTGGTAACAAATCGTAGGAATTGACTCACATCTCTGATAGCTTGCGTGGCGCTGCGGCGATCGAAATCCTTTTGCTTGCTGGATGTCGTGCGCCGGCGCTCCTGGCGCTTTGGTGCCACAATTGCCGTTCGCACGCTATCCGCCGCAATTGTGTCGAGTGGATGATGCAGCAATGTTTGCGCCAGCGGTGAGGGAATGCTCTCGTTGTCAGCAGCAAGCGGTCCAGCTAAATGTGGTGTTGCGGCCGCAGGCGAGGCAGGATCCGGTGTGTTAGCGCCACTCGATTCGGCCCGGCTGTCGACACGTCGATTGGAACGCGCACGTTTGCTGTTGGGGAACTTTAGCATTGTCTCGAAGCGACGCTGCTCCTCGAGCCTCGCACGATGATGTCGCGTTATGTACGCCTCATCTGTGATGTCCTCCACCAGCTCATCCTCATCCGCCGAGACGCGTTTTGTTGCGACCAGCTGCAATTTGGGCCGTTTGCTAGGCGGCTCCAGAATTTCAGCTGCAACTCTTTTTTTGGCAGGAGCAGCGGCTGCAATAATTCTAGCTAAAGCTGCAGTTGCAGTTGGGACACGGACAGGGACAAGAGCAGGAGCAGGAGTAGACGCAGTTGCACTTATTGCAACATTTGCCTTAATTACATTTACGTTATTCACAGAGTTTTTTTTAATTTTGCGCTTTTTGATTTTGCCATTAACTGAAGCAGTTAATGCTGTCTTTGCCGGCTGCTGCTGCAGTTGCTCCTTCTTATCTGGCTTGCCATTGAGTCCATTGCTGAGCGGCTGCCCTGCTTTTTCAGGTTGCTTGACAAAATCTGGCAGACCCTTCAGCCGCTGCTTCTGTTTCTGTCTATTCCGTTTGTTTGACTTCTTAATGCCATTGATTTTCGAAGCACCCGTTTCTGTGTTGTTGTTTGGCTTAGCAGCCTTTTGTGTTGTTGTTGGTAATGCTGATGTAGCTGCTGATGTAGCTGCTGTTGTTGCTGCTGTTGATGTTGTTGCTGCTGTTGATGTTGCTGCTGCTGTTGTTGCTGCTGATGTTACTGCTGATGTTGTGGTTGCTGATTTTGCTGCTGCTGCTGTTGTTGCTGCTGATGTTGCTGCTGCTGTTGTTGCTGCTGTTGTTGTTAATATTTCTGTGGGTGTTTGCGGGTTTTCTTTTACTCTTTTAGGGTGTTGCGTTGCAGGAGGAGGCGTTGCTGCATGCCCTTTCGCACATCCATTGCTTAGCTTTGTAGTGCTCTTATTTGACGGACTATCCTCCGATTGTAGGTTATTTTCATTATCACTGTCTACAATGCGCCACCTGTTGACGTGTGGACAAAATATGATTGTTATCTGTATATATTTGATAGACGACAATTACTCAATTTTACTAACGTTGGTGTTGGTATCTCCTTATAGGGCAATAACTCGATGCGGCTCTGAGACGCCATGCTCTTGGGTATCACGATGTTGTCAATGTCGTATTTGGATCGACTGCGTCGATCTTTTGTGCTGTGGAAGGTGTAGATATAAATACATATATTATTAATTTATTTAATGAAATCTGATATCTAACGACATAGAAAATCAAAAAGAGTTAAAAATAAATTTAACATAAAATGTAATATGTAAATTAGAATTTCAAAAATAATAAATATTTATAGGATTGACTACATAACAAAAACAGCGTAATATATGTAACCATTTAGTAATTTAACTACAAAAATAAAATGTCGGTTAGCTAGGGAATGAAGGCAGAGATTCTAATATAATTTTACTTCGGAGATTATAAACAAGATCTCCATTACAGACTTGGACGTAAAAGTGTAAATAATCATTGTCTTGGTATAATGGTATTAAGATATTCGTATGACGGTCACTAAATTCCTCTCTATTCATTTATATACATATATTAAATTTTGTTCTCTTTACTGAATTTCTTGTTTAACTTTTAGTTGTAAATATAGATTGTATTTTTTTATCCATTTATGTAAATAACTGTAATTTTAACTGTAGCTCCTATGTACATCGAATTCTAAACAGGGAATATATGTAAATAAATCGATGGTAATAAAGTCTATTTGAAATTAATTGCTTAGAAGATATCAATATAATTTATAGAAAAACCATAATATTTAGATTATAAAATAGTTTCTTGATTACACCAGCAAACCACTGCTCACTACTGGGCACCACTCACCGTTGCGTTTCAGCGGAGCTACGTCGACTGTTTTGTTGCAGCTGCTCTAAATGTGAATCGCTGGTTAGGGGATTGTTTCTGTTGTCCCCAACTCTGGCCTTTCGACTGTTGCTGCCGCTGTGGCTGCTGTTGTTGTTCATTCTTTTGTGATTGTGGTTGTTGTTGTTGTTGCTGTTGTTATTGTTGATGTTATTGTTAATGCTTTGAATTTGTTGTGTGTTTGAGGTGTTCGATTTGGGTGGCTTTTTATTGCTGCTTGTGCCATTGCTGGAGATCAGTGAAGAGGCTCTTTTAAGCTGTTGTTGCTGACTTGAATCCGACAACTGAAGAGCTGCTGTGGTTCCACAGGAATTAAGACATGCAGACATATATAGAGAGACAGAAGGAGTTGGAAGAAAAACAATAACAAAAAATAAAACATATGTTGTTCGTTTCGTTTGTTGTTGTTGGTTTGTGGTTGTTGAAGATTGTTGTAGTTGAAGTTGTTGATGTTGATGTTGTTGATGTTGTTGATGTTGTTGTTGTTGTTGTTGTTGTTGTTGTTGTTGTTGTTGTTGTTGTTGTTGTTGTTGTTGTTGTTGTTGTTGTTGTGTTGTGTTGTAACATAAAAGAAATTCGTAAAAAAGGAAAAAAGAAAAGAAAAAAAAGAAGATGCAAATTGTTGTTGTTTTATGTTAATAATCAATTATCGAATTTATCATGTTTACAATAATTTACTGTTGGCCCCGAGGGGCGTTGTAGTAGGCGTAGTAGAAGAAGTAGAAGTAGTAGCAGTACCAGTACCGTTTCCGCTATCCACCAGTCCAACGATGCCCCCTCCTCCACCTCTGCTGCTGCTGCTCGTGTTGGTGTTGATGTTGTTGTTGTTATTATTATTGTTGATGTTGTTATTGTTTTGTAATTTTGTTGTTGTTGCTGTGGATTCTTTGTTTTTGCTCAGGCTTCTGTTGTTGTTCTTGTTATTATTATTGCGCTCCTTGCGTCGCACATAGGGACGACGCTTGACGGGCTCGCCGCCATTTTTACGACCGCCAGTGCCGCCGCCACTCGAAGCGATCGCCTCGCGCTCCGCCTTCACAACGTTCCTTACAATCGCCTTGGCCTGGCTGCGCATCACCCGATACTGCCAATCCGGCTGACGGCTGATCGCCTCCAAATGCACAGACTGGCAAACATCTGCAAAACGAAATTAAACAGTACAATCGATAAGCGATAAACAACAAATCCACACTCACCATTGGAGAAGCTGAGCACGGGATGATAGCCGGGATCGAGCAGGGCAACGCGTATCTGGGGCATCAGCGTTTCGGGCAAGTCGCGCGGAGTTGTCGGATCTGGACGGCCGGTGCAGAGCGTGCACGGCACCTGTGGCCATTGGCAGCCACATTTGATGTTACTCGGCCTGGCTGCCTTCTTCGATATTGTGTGCATATTCGTGGTTTGGAAGAGTTTGCGCTTACGAAACTCGGACAGCATCAATGGACGCGCTCGACTGCACAAATGATCACCAGCTGCTGATTCTTGATCCACATCCATTGGCAGCACCTGCAGTTGATACTGCTGTTGCTGCTGCTGTTGCTCTTTGTACCCATTCTTTGGCGCCGGCGTCGCTTCGAGCAGCACTTTGCCCTCGGAGCGCAACAGATCGTTGTACACATCGTTGTGCTGGCGGATTTTCATATCCAGATCGCTCATCTGGGTGCACAGCCAAGACCAGCGCAGCGCTATATTGGCACGGTCTCGCGAGTAGCGCCAGACAGCTCGACGCGTTCTAAAAATTATTTATAATTACTTATAAAATTCTGAAGCATTCAAATCTTATAAATTACTACGCATATAATAATTATCCTATAATATATATGGATCATTAATAAGTGATTCTCATATTGAGTTAAGGTGTATAAATGATATTTAACAGCTATTGTCAAAATTACTTTCATTACAAGAAGAGAAAATATTAAAATAATCAATAATTCAAATGATTTGTCGCCGCTTTGACTAACATTTAGTTTCTATCAAAACATCATTAACAATGAGTGAATCAACTTACATTGGCAATGACAACTGTTGGGAATTGTTGTAGTTGACCATTTCATCGGCCGATTCGCCGCCAGAGCTCGACTCTGTGGCATCCGAGTCGATGGCGTTTTGTACCTCACGCATTTCCGTGTGCAACAAACCCGAGACATGCGTCAACTCGGTGGTCACGTAGCTATCAAAATTGGGCACAATTTCATCGGGACGCGGCGTTGCCGTCGACGACATGGCATCGGCTCCGATAGCTGTGCTGCTGCTGCTACTCGAATCAAGTACTGGCGTTTTGTGTGGTCGCTTGCCCGGCTGTGCGGCCAGGCTGTACCACGACGAAGAGGAAGCCAGAGAAGCGGAGCCACCGCCAATTGTGTGACAGATTTGTTGTTTGCGCGCCGCCGACTCAATATGACGCATCACGTTGCTCATTTGGCTAGCGGGCAGTGGAGACTTGGTCTGCTCTTCCCAGTAGCTGCTGTCCGGCCGGCCGGTGACAGTTGAGAGCACGGCGGCCCCCTCTGGCGACGGCCTAACACCACTTTGCCCTACCGTTCCAGCAGCGTTCACCAACTTATTTGAGATGCGGGCCGACCATTCGAATATGCCGGCCACTTCGTCGCTGGCATGACGACTCATATGGCGTACCTGCATTTTGCGCATGCGTCGCAGCATAAAATCCAGTTTGCGCACCAGCCCATTCTGCTGCATCACCAGCTCCGCATGACACTCGGCCCAGGGACGAAGAGGTTTGCTAATGCTGTTGCTGCCGGCGCTGCAGCTGGCCTTTGAATCATCCACATTAAGAGCAGCGGCTGATGTTGCAATTGTTGCTGCCACAGCTGTTTCTCCTGTTGTTGTTGATGTTGTTGTGCAGCCGCCGGCTGCTGCACCCGTGACGGCATCCTCCTCGTTGTAGGCGAAATCATTGAAGAAATTAAAGTCAATCGTATCCGGATTCACATGATTGCCGTCAAACGTTTTAAGCGCTTTGAGTACTTCCTCAATATCCTGATCCTCCAGGACGGCATTAGCCACGCTATCCTTTATAAAATTTATCGAGCCACTTGTGCTCTGTGGCGTCAACAGAGCGCTCGCCTGACGCCCAACTGTTGAATGCTGTGGTGAGTTGAGTAACGGCTGTTGTTGCTGCTGCTGCCTGGTGGGTGTCGTTGGCAGCGTTACGCTGCCAACATCCAGCGTTGTCGCGCTTATTTCAACAATGTTGGGGCTGCCATCGAGCTGACTTAGCCGTTCTATAAATGAAATTATATATTTATAAATCAATTTTGTGTTTTAAATATGAAAGTAACTAATTTGGTGTTAATTAACATGACGCGTTGTTTTAATATTTGCATGTTTTAATTTTATTTATTTTTTATATATCTTTTTTATATATCTTACGTACACTCTAAACAAATATTAAAAAGGGTTTGACGAAAAAAAATCACTTTAAATTAAAATTTATGGTTCCAATATGAAAAAAACCAATTTGGTGTTAATATTCAAAATTGGAGATAACTAATTGAATTTTAATAAACAAATTTTGTACTATTTGAGGCGTTGCTTTATTATTTGACTGTTTCTTTGTACTTTACTTTATTAATTTAATTTATACTAAAAAAAAAAACAATCAACAAATAGATCAAAATTTAAATATATATATAAAAGATATTAATTATTATTATTAAAAATTATGTACGTAGATAAAAAATAAATAATTTGTTTCCATCATTTCTTTGTCAGACCAATTCCCACTAATATTAATTTAAAGCAAATCAGAAACAGATGTCATATGAATATTATATAGTACTAGATTTCATTCGAACTTAACTATATAATTTAGTTGTTACAAAATTAAACTGAAATTGAAATAAGAAATTTATTTATCGAACACGTCAAAAACAAAACCCAAAAAACAGAAAACTAAGCAAATTTACAGGAAATTGTCTTTTGCGGTGGGAATTGTTAAAAGAGAGCTGCTTACCTTCGATGTTATCTGTGATTTCAGCGGTGATTTGAGCTGCCAGCGTCCCACTGCTCAGGATGTGTGGAAGTGCCTCCTCCGCCTGTCCTACAAATTGTTTAAGAGACTCTGACTCTGTCACTGGCTTTGGAGTTCTTGTTGTTAATGTTTCTGCTGCTGTTGTGGTTGCTGCTGCTTCGGACTGGGACACGGCGGCGGCTTCAGCTTTAGCTTCTGACATGGACACATTCACAACGGGCAATAATAGCTGCAGGAGTGTTTGTGTTTCTGCTGCTGTTGTGGTTGCTGCTGCTTCGGACTGGGACACGGCGGCGGCTTCAGCTTTAGCTTCTGACATGGACACATTCACAACGGGCAATAATAGCTGCAGGAGTGTTTGTTGATGTTCGCTAGCTGAAATTGGTGTATCAGCGGCTGCTGCTGTTGCTTCTTCTCCTCCTGGGGGCTGCTCCTTGCTGAGGCTCACCTCGGGCAGTGTTTTACGCAGGCAAATCTCAGCAGTGATTGCCTCACCAAAGTCACTCAAATGCGCCAGCAGCTCGGCCGTTGAATTCTCCTTGTTGCAGTTGTTGTTGTGCTCCTCACTGGCGACGACGGCTGCTGGCGCTGCTGCGTCGCTGCCGCTACTGGATGTGACTGCAGCTGATGTTGCTGTCGCTGCTGCTGCAGATGCTGTTGCTGCTGCTGCAGTTGCTGCTGCTGCAGTTGCTGCAGCTGCGGTTGCTGCTGTTGCTGCTGCTGCTGCTACTGCTGCGTTGCCGTCGTTGCTTGAGTGTGTTGCTGCTGTGCTGAGGCCCATTTGAACCTCAGCTGTTTTGAATTCGCTGGTGATGCTGCTGCTGCTGTGGTTATTATTATTGTTGTTTGTTGATTTGCGCTTGTTGTTGTTGTTATTATTGTTGACCGGCTGTATACTTGGCGAACTCGTACGCTTTGCCGCCTCCTTGGAGCGCGTCACACGACTCGTTGTTTTTGCTGTTGCTGCTATTGCGCTCCTGCCGTCGACGCTGGGCTCGTCCAGTTTACGTACAGATTGTCGCGTCCCTGTGGCCGGCGAAGCGGTAATCGTTAGCTTCTCCTTGGGATTGAGTAGCTCCGCTGTCAGCGCTGGTGCCATGCTTATGCGACTCTACTGAGACGAGACCAGCTGCATTACAGGCTCCGGGCTACGTAGCACTTTGGTCAATGTAAAACTCGGTTGTCCCGTATCCAGTTTCCAATGTTTCCGGCTTGGCTCTCTTGGGTGATCGCTTCAAAAAGAGATGTGAAATCAATTTTTTCAAAAATTAATTTGGTAATTTTAATTGAAAACTGACACCGAACTGAAACGCACTTTGTTATAGCACCGATATACAACAAAAAAGTCACACAAACTCACACACACATATAAAGTTTGACATGTTTCGTTTGGCCTACTGTGGGGAATTAATATTTTGGAGAGATGGGTAATAACTACAATTAACAATAGCTAAAATAGGCTGCTTATCTCATTATGTCTATTGTTTTAACTTTAAGCAGAATGCTTTACCTAAATTTGCATGCATTTTTTATGCGAGGCGTATCGATAATAATCACTATACAAACGAAAAATGCCAACAAAGGGAAGAGCAATAAATCTCTGCTGTTATTTTGGTTTGCCTCTTCTTCTTGCTACTCTTCTTCATACTTCTACATTGTAACCTATAGGAAATATTTTCCGGCGCCGCTTGCACGTATGTGTGACGCACACACAACTTGTATGCAGAGACACGCGAGCGCCTCTGCGTGCCGCATGTGAGAGCAGAGCAGAGAAATAGAGCGAAAGAGCGCGTGCTATTGCTATCGCTCATTCACAATGATGCGCAATAAAAAAAAGAGTTGTATAGAATACGGCTGCTGCTTCAGGCAGTCAGCTTAACAAATGCAAATGAAAAAGTACTGACGAAATGTCTGGCAGCGCGCTCGAAATTTCAAATTATTTTGTTACACGTTGGTGTTCATCATAACTGCATTATGACCTACGGTTTGCAATGATGTGTCATATTGCAGTGCGTGGTAGTCGCTTGATTTCCATGTTTTTTTTTATGTAATTTCGTTTATTGAATTTTTCATCGTTGGCAATTAAGTACCTCGCGGCTTTACAATATATGCGCGCACACAAACAAATAAAACACACACATATGCACAACACAGAGAGAGAGACACACATACACACTCTTACATATGGGTACAGACCCATGCATGAGGCTACTGATGGTATAGATGTGTGTTATGTATATGCATACACACGTTCATATATATATATATACATATCGTCTAGCACTATTTTCAGTTATTTACACAAAAATTTGATTATTTTTCAGCTCACACCGCAGTTATGGGTACATAACAAAACGCCTCAAAATTACAAAATATATTAAACAATTTCGCTTTTATCACAAAACACTATGTACAGGAACACATGCATGTGTATGTGTTTTTTCCGCTTTAGCGAAAAAGTAGTAGAAAACGTTTTCAGCGCGAAAGTAACCAAACTGTGAACAGCACACATACACAAGACACACAGAAGCAAGAAGCACGCAAGAATTTGTAATTGCTTAAAAACTATAACTATTTTATACACACAATTTCAGACGCTTGCACAACGCTCGCAATTATTAAATCTGTCGTTTTTTTTGTACATCGGCGTGGCACGCGCTTGTTAAATTTCTCGTTCTTGTTCCCAGAAATTTTTTCATTTAAATATTTTTTTCATTTGCTGTCTGCTACGCTTTTGGCAAAACGACGTGTATTCGGAGCTGTACTCGTTTCTGTGCTGCCAGACCAAAGTACGCATGCTGATTATACGGTTGTCTTGCTCGCACTCATGCCTCTACTAGGGCAATTCCGCATCAGTGTTGCAATGCGTGTAAGTGAGATGTCGTTCTAAATGGTTACTTTAAATCGTTACTCGGTCGCAAATGGCAACACCCAAACGTGAATACAAGTTACTACAAAAAATGCATCTCTGCAATTCAAATAGCATTATATTTGTTATTGTTTTTGCAGGAATACTTTGTATGCAATATATGTATTTTTAAATGAATTGTTCTGCGAAAAATAATATTTTAATGCCAATTTTGCAATTGATTTGTCTTATCATTTCTACATATAACTTCAGATAGCTAGTGCAGAAGCATCCTTATAGATTGAGTGGAGTACAACTGATGCAATCCCAATTTCCGGATGATAAATTAAATTTTATGTAAGCTACTCTATTATAAATAAAATGAATAGCAAAACAAACATAATGATATGGCATTAGGGATCACAAGTAGCTAGTTCGGTATTATATGTTTTTGGGTGTTAGACGGCTTCAACGTCTGATTGAGAATTCATTGTAGCTGTAGCTGCTAATCTCCTTGGTTTCCGTAAATACAGCCTTTTCAATTCTTGAGGACGGACTACCTTTGTTCTGCAACCAATTTTTCCTGCAAGCAGTCGGGTTTTTTTTGTACACAACTTTTCAAGAATATTAATGGAGTTCATTACATTTCGTTAAGTGGGGCTAGCGGTGACTCCAATATACCCTTTACGGTGTCATCTTTGGTATTCATGCACCAGCCACGCACTCCCAGTTGTTTGGCTTGCTTCTCTGTGCACTACAATATACCAAAATGAAGACCGTTGCAGAACCTATTGGCTCCCGTATTGAATAAGAATCTACAACTACAGCTTACCTTGCGAAAGAAAACACCTGAATACAAGAAACAAATAGAAATAAAAATTCGTAACAAATTAGAAAGGCTTTGCAGATGTGGCTTGCGATCGGTGAAATTTACCTTGCACTCGTCCAAAGACCTCAAAGCCGCACGAATATAAGACTGTCATGTTGAATGTAGGCGATTTGTTTGCCGTAATTTGAGTTGTTACTGCGAGCACAAATAATATTATATTTATTTTCAGCACTAAATCTGATTTATATGAAATCACCATAACGACCGACTAACAGAGTTGCCAACTTATCACACTTTCAAAGTATCGTAGCCAGCCGGTGTTGCGTGAGTAGTACTTTACAAAATAAAATTATCAATGCAGTTCTGTACAATTTAACCCTTAAAGTAAATGGTACACAAACAATAAAATATTTTTCTATTTTTTTTATACCCTTGGTCTATTTATTTTTATATTTTTTTTGTACCCTTGGTCTATTTTAATTCAGTGGCCAAACCTAGCAACAGGTAATCTATAATAATGCCAAAGTTAAATAAAAATTACAGTGGGATTTTGTTATTTTACTTTATTGATCACTTGCACATTTTTGAGTATGTTGGCAACTCTGCTTAACTCCTTGATAGCAGTGGCCAAAACGAATAAAAGATTGTTGGCATTTGCTGTTTTGATAACATGTGAATGTAGTCTATTTAATTGTTACTAAAAGATATATGTATATCTGGTCGTTATGTTAGTGGCTTACTGTTTACACTATTGTTAATAATTATTAGTTGTTTTAAATAACAAAATACTATAGCCCAGGCAGCCCAGGGAGCAGATATCAAATTCGGAATGTCGATTTAATGATTGCGCTTGGAGGCGGCGACTGCCTGCAACTTGGCGGCTTGGATGGTGTTGTGCAGCAGCATGGCAACGGTCATGGGACCAACGCCACCAGGCACTGGCGTAATGTGTCCAGCAACCTGGCGGACTTCTGCAAAAACAAAATAAGCAGAAAATACAATTAAATTAATAGTTAATTTAAATTTGATCCTTCATCTTGCACTCACCATCAAAATCAACGTCACCGACCAACTTGACTTGGCCTGCCTCATCCGTGACTTTGGTAATGCCCACATCAATGACACAGGCGCCGGGCTTGACCATATCCTTGGTAATTAGACCCGGCTTGCCGACGGCAACAACGATTATGTCCGCCAGTCGGCAATATTTGGCCAGCTCTTTGGGCGGAGTAAAGCGATGACAGATGGTGACGGTGGCGTCCAGCGCTTTGGTCGCATTCCTACCATCCGAGCCCAACAGAATGGCAAGCGGCAGACTGACATTTTTGGAGCGACCGACGACGACAGCATTGCGTCCGAAAGTGGGTATATTGCTGCGCTCCAGCATTGTTTTGATGCCCAGAGTGGTCGCCGGCACAATGCCCTTCATGTCGAGGGCCAGACGGCCAATGTTAAGCTCATTGAAGCCATCGACATCCTTATCAACACAGATAGCATTGCAGATGGTGCGCTCATCGATGTGCTGCGGCATCGGCAGCTGCACCAGAACACCGTTCACATTGGCATCGTTGTTCTTCTCCTCGATCAGCAATAGCAGCTCCTCCTGTGTGGTGCTTGCGGGCAACACTATTGTCTCGCTACTCAGGCCCACATCCTTGCAAGCAATCACTTTGTTCTTGACGTATCTCTCGCTGGCCGGATCCTCGCCCACAATGAACGCCGTCAAGTGGGGCGGACGATTGCCGTCGTCGACAAATTGTTGCACCTCCTTGCGCAGATCATCGTGTATATCGTTGGCCATCTGCTTGCCATTGATTAATTGAGCCATGTTACTGCAAAGGGCATGTTTCATGGTTAATTACAATATTTAAGGAATGTCGACACTGAATCATCAGTTGATTCATTGCAGTTTTACTATCAATGCCAGAAATGGCTTAAGAAAAGAAAACCCCCAACATCATTTTGTTCTGATTCAGGAAGATTATTACGAGCATTACTCAATTTGAATATTAATTTCAATTTCAACCGAATTACTTATGATGTATTTATTATATATTATATTTTTTTCATGTATTATATTATAAGCTACTGGTAATATATTTATATGATGTATATGTCAGGTTCCTGTTATGCAACTGACATTCATAAGGAAGTTGCTTTAGGGGAAATACCTACAGCTAAAGTTTGGTAATTCCCCTTAGTACAAACATTTTTAGAACGTCAAATGTGATTCACTATTTGTGTTTATTATGGGATTCACATGAAACAGACAGATTCATACACATATATATATATATATATATATATATATACATATACTTGGAAAAACAAGTCGGGGAATTACCCAGTTTCAGAGATAAAACTCAACTTTATTTATAGGTAATGCACACAAGAATTGTACTCGTTAATCTTAATTAATAAGTGTGTATATACAATAATATATTATTGTATAATTTGTTCTAGGGATTTAGCATTCCCAGTTCTTGTAGCGCTCCAGCGAATGACCTGCTTTCCTGATCACTCGACTTATGGTGTATATATTTCAGCATGCCTTCCGAACTGGACCAGAGAAAGACCAGTTGTCTTAGCGATGATTTGTCGGCGAGCTCTTTCCACTTACTCAATTGGGGATTGTGGCTGCTCGGCTCATTCAGCAGTTTAACTAATTGATCAAAATTGCTCTTGTTACTAAGCAATTGTTCTAATTTTATTTTCGGATCTACTGCCGCATCCGCTTGCATGGAATCGTCGTCCTCTTGCTCCGTTTTGAAATCCATGTGGATTTCCTCGATTTTAATGGTCGACGACGATGGCGACACCGATGGCGGCGGCAAATCTGGATTGCTTTCGTCGTCATCTTCAGCTGAGGACGAATCCAATTCCTCCTTGACATTCAATGGTATCCAGGTCATGGCCGATTCACCCTTATCTTGGTACACCTTCTCTAGCAGCAGGACACAACTCTCATTGGATTTGGCACGTGCCAGCTCCAAGGGTGTATAGCCAGCTGAATTCTTTGCCATTAGTATATCGGTTAGATTCTGTGCATCCAAAATGAGGACCAGCAACTCAACATTCTGTTCGAGAACGGCCATGTGCAGGGCATTGTTACCATCGGTTGTGTTCGAGACACTAATGGCGCTGCGATCATAATTGATTAGCTTTTTGGCAACATCATAGCTATTCTGTCGTATGGCCATGTGCAACGGTGTCAATCCATCATCGTTTTTCAGAGACAAATCCAAACGGACACCGTTCGGCGCATTGAAAAAGAAGTCAATGCAATTCGTGTGATCCTCCTTGACGGCCAAATGGAGAGCCGTGTTGCCAATGTGATTCTGTTGATTAGGATTACAGCCGAACGTCAACAGTGGCCGTATGTAATTGGGTCTGTCATGCTGGCAGGCGACATGCAATCCACTGTCGCCATCCAAATTTAGAACACTATGTGCCAGCTCCTGCAGCTTGAAGTATTCGATGACCTTAAATGTCTTAATGGCAAGCTTCAGGTTGTCCGTCCGCTGGCTAATCACCTCGTGCAGCAGCGTATCGTTGTTTACATTCTTCAAAGCATGGTCCGTGAACAGATTCTCTACCCTGCTGCATGAGTTAGCAAAGAATTCAGGCGAGTTTTGGCCGGCTTGTCGATTCGCATCGTAGATTTTAAAGATCTCGGCCAGATAGGTGCCGGTCAGGGAACGATTGTGTCCACTGCCACCAGAGCTAGACTCTGTTCGTGCAACACCAGGGCCATCATGCTCCAGTAAGCCTATGTCGGGCACACAGAGTTTTTCCAGCTCTGATGAATTGGGTTCAAGTATTTTAAGAAATGATTCCGAAATGAGCAACTGATTCACTGTAAATTCTCGTCCAAATTCCTGACTGATCGTTTGATCGTGCAAGGAGACATTTGCGTTCAATTGTGGGACCGTCTTGGGCAAATCCATCGAGTTGTGCAGACTGCCACTGCTGTTGCTGCTGCTGGTCAGAGTGGAGCAGGTGCGTCGACGTTTGCGCGATATGATCGCATCGCGTGGCTTGTAGCGGAAGGGAAGCGGCGGAAATGAGCGCTCATCGTCTGTTGGACGAATTAGTTCAATGGAAACGGCCACCTCCCGCTCCACATCCTTGTCCTTGTAGGCGGGCGTTTGGCAAACAATCGCATACTGATGGTGCACATCAGATTCACGGAATTTGGCATATGCCTCCCAAACGGTCTCTCCATCATCGTTTTCCTCAAAGAAACGCACCTTAATGTTCTTCTTGCTGACCTTCTCCACAAGCAGAATAAGCTCATCGTTGCCCATAACACTGCCAGTAGGTTTACTCAATCGGGTTATGCGCAATTCACCCGTCTGTGCAGATTTGCGATTATTAATGGGATTGCTGAAAACGGGCGCCGCAATTGGTGTCATCTTATGATTATCCTCAATTTTGAAAGCCTCAAAGCACAGACGCACCTGCAAGCAACAGCGCACATTCGAATAATGAATTTATGAATAGAAAAAAAATCGGGAACACTGTGACAAACCTGATTCAGATTCATATCCTTGGCTTCGCGTTCGGTTTCCTGGTGCAGCTCCTGCAACTGCTTGGTGGACAGTTCGCGTCGACCCATTTGAAAGACAAGACGATCCTGTTTCTTTTTCAAGAGCTCATCGAATATGTATTTCTTGGCCGTGTGTATAATGCCCATATTGATGAACTGTGCCACATAGCCACGGTCCAGCGACATACGTACATCGTGTGGATCGCAGACATCGCGCTCATCCTTGCGCACCACCAACTGATGCGAGTGCGGACTTTCCAGATTCGTTTGGAATAGGCTGCAGCGAATTATCGCCGGACCCGAATAGTTGCGCAACATTACCTCCGGAAATGTTTTCGGTGTACGCTTCGAATTGATGCCGTTGAGGGAACCATGTGTTCCGTGCATTTCGCTCTTGTAGCGAAAACGAAACTTTTCCACCGGCTGCTCGGCAATGTGCAGCTGGGCGCAATATTCATTTTTAATGTCACCCGCATTGCTTCGATGAAATCCGAGAATTGTTTGCGGTGCTTGTGTCGCATAAAAATGATCTACTGGCATGTTCTGCATGCTATTGATGTTGCCAAACGGTGCGTTGCCATTTAATAAATTATTAATGCTGGCGGGGCTGCCATCAATTTCCATGCAGAGGTTGCCATTTGCCATCAGTTGATTTTGATGATACGGTGACCCGCCCAACTGTTGTAGCTGTGGTGAAGTTGAATTTGAAAGCGGGGGAAATTTAAGTTGCGCAAACTCATTTTGCAAATTTAGTGTTTCTGGTGAATGCGAAGGCGATAGAGTCATTGACATCGGCGAATTATTGCTACTATATCCACTTGTACTGGAGCAATCGTTAGCATATGGTATATTCTTGCCTTGATCCAAATCAAAGTATTGCTGCTGTTGATTCATTTTGTCTGCTGCTTTTTTTACTCTTATTTTTCACGTGAGCGCACCAGTTCTTCCTCTTCTGCTTCGTCTCTCGTTTGTTAAGTTATTTCGTTGCTTATTGTTTGAATTTGCGTCGGTGCTTAGCGCACGCCAGATTGTTGACCGTTTTGCTGCTCAGCCAAAACGACAATGAGACGATCGTATTACACATCGGCTCCAGTACAGATATTGCGGTTCGTTAAAGGTACTTCCCCGATGTTGTCCGACTGTCAGTAATAAGCAAATACATTTGTACATACATACATATATATATATATATATATACGTGAGTAATTATCAGCCACGTCTATGTGACTCATGGGTTATTTGTGAAAGCGTTTTTGTGATTTTTTACTTATTCGCGATATGCAGCTGCAGGCGACTGGTTTGGTTGCTGGATTCCCAATGTTTACACAACAATAACAACACTACATCGGTAATTGATATATATGCACATCAAAAGACAAACACACATTCGCAGGTTTTATACACAAACAAGAGTTGCACCTCTCGCATTTCAGAACGTCAACTCTCCACTGCGCGAAGTCAAACGCGCAAAATCATATTAAACTAACACACATATGAAGCAAAACATTGCTGATAACAGGTTTAAGCTCCGAGCTTAAAGCTTTTTTAATGCAAAAAACAAAAAATTCGTTTCCCAAGCTATGCGCAGATTTTCACAAAGTTAAAAAAACAGATTTAAAACAGGTAAACTCAACAACGACTTGCGTTGCCAATCTGGTAATAGTAGTCACATAGAAAGTGGCAACGCTGCAACAGCTGTTTAATGCTGACGCACGTGCAAATGTTTTCTTTTATTGATTACAATAAGAATTAATTACTAAGCAGTTATAAATACACCCACATATCTGTCTTCACATACACATAGCAACAGATCGTTTAAGACGTGCCCACATGTTTTGTTTATTTATGCCACGTTTTCAACTTACTGTTTTGGTTCAAGAGCAAGTTTTTTCAATACATAGAAATTGTTACCAGTTGTGTGCAACTGCATATCTAGTCGAATGCAATGTGGAACAACAAATGTACCGAGCAGCCGTCTCAACATTTTGCACAGCAGCAGCACTTCTAATTTGCAGTAAATATATTAAGAAATATTCAACGTTTCACAATAATTATAACTATAGATAGAATGAAATTTAAATTTGTATTTTAGAATTTTTATTGCAATTATATTTTTTTTGCAAAAGTAAAAGGAAACTAAAATGTTGAGACGAAACGATATGAATGACTTGCACACACACATCTACAAACGCAGACATATGTACACGTTCATGAAAAAATAGCATACACACATAAACAAGAGCACACTTGATAGATATGCTTTTTGAGATAAAAACGAACATTTCTAGACTGACAAGTTGTGAACTTTTTTACTGTGTTGTTTGTGTTGCACCCACACGGCTGAAGTTATCAGTCTAAGCTTGTTTATTTTTATTAATATTGAGCACATGCAAAACAAATTTTGTAGACACGGATCCTAAATTGTTTTGGCTACGTACAAAAAGTAATTCGTTTCATATATATTTATATATACATGTAATTCATCACAGTTTACATTCACTTCACCTTTTTGTGCACTAATTTTCCTTCGTGGGCTAACTAATGGAACTGATCCGCTCTGGGACTGTGAACGAACTGTATGATTTGGCAATATCAACAGAAGGCACAGCACGTGTTGCGCTCTGTAAGTTTTTATCCAAAACCGACTATGTCCGAGTTAGAGAGAGATAGCACGACTTTAAACAAATTCAACACTCGTTGCCAGCAGTTAACGGCCAATGCACGAGTATTTTTCCAGCTGCTTTTTGTTTTTCGCATGTGGCAAATGACGAAATCGGAAAGCATGATTACTAATTGCAACGCAAGGCAGTAGCACCTGTGACGTCAACGAAATGTCCGGGGGATCGATCGGTTGTCTTGCGCTGATAAGCCACCTTATAATGCATCCCAATCGCAACCCCTTGGTAACGCTTAATTCTCTACTTGCTAAAGTTAAGTAATAATAAAACAACAGCTTAAGCGTCATTACAAGTGGTGCAGACGACTGTTATCGATGTGTCGTGATTGAGATTGAGTTGAAAAACATGTTATTTTCGAAGAATATATTGCCTGATAAGCAAAGGAAAGTGTGAGTAATAATATATTATTAAACAATGTCAATCGATGGCGCATTATAAAACAAAGATAACTTAACCTTTAAAATGGAACACGATTAAAAAGAAATATTTAATTTGAAAGAAGATTAGATTATCACTAAAATTTCTTTGGTGCTGGTTTAAACTGGTTAAAAAGAAGAGCGACCATGTAAACATAAATGGGTTAATACTCTATATAAATAAAACAACTTTTATCGCCAGACCTTCACTGAAAATGCACTAAATGTAAACATTTAATTAGTAAATACTCTATAAAATTAAGCGAATTTTATTTCACAATTTGTTTAGAAAAATACATTTGATGAAATTTAAAATTTGGGAGACGTTTATTCACAATTTGAATAATTTTGATCTGTATAAACTATTAACTAAATAAATGTTATTGTTACAAAATATATTTAATGGAAATAATTTTTTAGAAAGGTAATAAAACGAAATAAATTTCGATTATAGTTTTAAAGTTCTCTATTTTATTGTTTTGTATATTATATTATATTTAAAAGTGCATTGCAGAGTTAAAAAACTTACCTTGTGTAACGCATATTGAATTGATAATTTGGATTTATGGCACAAGAGAATATTACACTTATTTAATGATTGCACTGCACTGATTTTGTAATTGCTGCACTTGTTCAATTGCTGCTTGGCTCACAATATATATTGAAAATGATTTGCAGCCGCGCGCATTTTATAATACATACTTTGGTATTTTCTAGCACATTTTGCGTCAGTATCGTTTCGGAAGCAGTGGTATCGATACCACAGCATGCACACAAGTGGCAACACCAGGGCACATCGCAAAAGATACAGGAAAACAAAATACTACGAAAACTTTGCCAAGCGAAACACTAACAAAATTAAACAAAACCAATTGCATCGCGTGGATTTACGTGTAAAATGCAGTAAGAGGCAAACTTCCATTCTCTACGTATATATATATATATATACATATATATGTGAAACAATTGCAGGTCTTACGACAGCCCCGATCATCCAAACAACTGTCACAAAGCGGAGCAACGCGCGGTTTTCGCCTATCCGGCGACTCATCCTTGGCTGCTCGATGGCATGCCGTGGATGCTGGCAACAACGAATGCCCCACAACCCGGCGGCGTCATGCAGTTCGGCTCAAATGCCAACTACAGCAGCCTTGAGGCTGATCCACAATGCGGCAAGTGGCAGCAGAAACGCAAATCTATCGAGCAATTCGCCTCCGCACTGTAAGTAGTAAACACTGATGTGTGTGTGTGTGTGCGTGTATATATGTTTATGTACAGTGATGGCGCGTAAAGTTGTCACGCTTTCATTGCACAAATATTTTTCAGATTAATATTCAAAATTTTCTCAAAAGTATTAATACAAATATGGAATGTAAATAAATATACATATCAATAATAATTTGTCGATAGTAATATAATTAATTATTGTTAACAGGCCGACGAAACAGCTGATCACTGAGGAGCGCATAACCGCTCATTTCAGTGGTCTACAAATCTCTGGGGATGGGAACGGTGTTCGCGCTGGTCGCAATGCCAAGAACAATAACAGTGGCACGACGGTGAATGGTGGACTGGCCACCGATGATATACCGTCGACGAGTACCGGGAAAACACATCATCCGAACCCGGCGTATCAAATGGCCGCTATGGAACTGGAACAGAAACTACGCAATGCGAATCGCATCGTGATCTGTGATGAACTAAAACAGTGCGTCACGAGTACCGTTGCCAGTGTGGCATGTGGCGCTGTCATTCCGCCAGAGTGGCTGCTCAAATCGATGCCGCGCCCATGCACCGCACTGGTCCCGTGGCAACCGCCGCCGCTGCAACTCCAGTTGGCCAAGGACGAGGAGCAATCGGTGGCGCGAAGTGCGCGGGCGGCGGCAGGTGCTGCTGCTGCTACAGCTACTTCAGCCACAGTCGACCTCGATGATTATGATGATGAACTCCAGTTCTTTGATAATAACAATACATGCAATGTGAATTTAAATAAGTCTGATGAGCAAATGGATGAGGACCTGTAGCAGAGGAGGATTGATATATGTTTAGTGCTAGTTTTAGAACCATTTGTGTGTTTATAATTTGATTAATTTTTACAAAGAGTATATATTCATAATCTATTCATACACATATATGTTTAGGTGTTCTAATTTCTTTCCACATTTTGAATCCCATTAAAAACTAATATGTTAACATTGTGAGGTGAATTTTACATTGCAGTAGCCTGGGAATCCTGGCTGCTCGCTTAACAGCAAGTAATTGCAGCAATGCTGCAAGGTCAGCTTTTAAGATGTCATGTTTTATTTTTCTTTCTAATTGCACAATAAATGGAAAAACTGTTCTGTTATATAGTTTTAAAATTTTCCATATCTATTTTAATAAAACATCGTCTTAGTGGTGAGGAGCAATGCTGTTGGGCAAAACTTAACAGAATCTGCAAATGCGTAACATCAGCAGGCGGTGCGGATTAACATAAATAACACACACAGATGGCATTTGTGCATCCATCAAGCGACGGTCACACTAACCAGTCGCAGTTCGTTTTTCATCAAGTACGGGTGTGTTTTGCGGACGTGTTGCGACGACGTATTAAAAAAAACTTCGATAAGTGCTAAAATGGGTAAAAATATAATTTCTCGTCTCCAACCAACAAATTTCGCCAAGTGTACAAATTAAATTTCGAGATGCAGATGAGTTACAAATGCATGAATTGTGTCGACGCTTTTAATAGATTTAATTAATTATGAGCCACATATGTGCTAATATATATATATATTTATATATATATGTATGTATACACGGCGTATGCATATGTGTGTGTATGGCCGGGTTTTTTTTTTATATATTTATATATACATATGTATATATGCGAGTATACCTGTCCAATATATACATAAATATTAATTATTATTAAAATTCATTTCGACGCGCTAACGAATTGAATGTAATTTAGTAATGCTAACCGCACAATATCAAATAAATAAACTATGCCTAACCAAAACGGCAGTGTCGGCTTCGTCGTCGTCATCTAGTTTCTCAGTCACAGTCGCTGTCTCAGTCGCGTGGTGACGCTTCCTCTCACAGAACAGAAACGAACGAATAAAAAAAGAAAAAAACGCACCACAAGGCAGAGTCGCCACTAACAATCACAACAAAAAGAGAAAAAACATAAATAAACAGATAGCTAGCACAAAGGCGAAAAAGTCGTTGCTATCAGAGAGCAAATGCTCAAGTGCTCATTAAGAATATTTGAAACAAGTTCACGGGAAATGTGAAATGACAAAATACGCAGTGTGTGGGCGTTTGAGTACGTGAGAGGGACAAGTAAGAAAATTAAGTTTTTGTGTTGCTGCTGTCGATTGACGAAATAGGTTCGTCACTATCACCCACTGCTTGCAGCTCAAAACATACTTTAATGCAAGGGAAAGAAAGCAGACAGCAAGGCAGGTACCCGAGCCCAACGCTGCTCTGCGACTGATGAACACACCACGAATTTATTTTTTCTTCTTCATGTTGACCTGTGAAATAATAGCAGCAGCAGAAACAGTGGCGTAGCTGCGCACACACGTGGGCACTAAGCGAAACCCCCAACGAAATTAAAGCCAAGCCCCTGACGTAGCAGCACAGTCAGAAGCGTGGTGAATTTTACACATAATAACAAAAACCAACGGTGTTGAGTTCGCTCGCATTCGGCTTGCTCTTCTTATGGCTGGGCTCTGTCGTCTGTTCGCTGATTCAATCGAGCCAGTCCGTTACGTTGTGTGTGGGAGTGAACAGCAGGTAGAACGCGTGCAAGCCAGACGCATAGCTGCGCCCAAGTGCCCGTAACTTTGCGTGTGTGTGTGAGTGTATTTTCGCCCTGCTCAATTTTTATAAAGTAATAAACATTGTCTGCAATTAGTATTATAGTGCGTGCTTTACTAAAATAAAATAAATTTTAATAAAAAAAAACAATAAACAAGGTCTGCAGATTTTTTAAGAATCAGTTTCAGTTTGTTTTTCTCACTAGTTTACTCACTTTCCCTCTCTCTCCTCTGATTACAGCAAGTAATTTAAAGTGAAAAGTTGCAAAGTGAAGAAGAGCAACAACAACAGCAGCAAGAAGAAGAACAACAACAACGTCAGCAAACTCCAAGCTGATTAGGGAACGAGGCGTACAAAAAAAAGTGTTGGAAGCGTTTTTTTTTAACAAAAGTGCAAGTGCAAATATATAACATAAAACGATTTTGTGGCGATGTCCACCGCCGAAACGGGGTCGTCGCCTGGTAAAAGCAACACCAACAGCAACAATAGCAGCAGCAACAGCGTACCTGCTGGCGGCAATGTAAATGCGAAAGGTGTGCAGCGCCGACAATTGGTGAGTAGCTGAACTAACATTTAAAGCAAAAACACCAATAACAACACAAATATGAACTTCAAGTAACATGAATTGATGGCGGGGCTGTTGGGCCTGCTGTAAATTGTTGTCGTCATTGTGTGATTGGCAAAGTGTAAATCATCATTAGCAATCTATATAAATAAATGCACGTTCGCACTCTCACACACACATACTCACCCTCTTTTTATCAAGCTCAAGTTCTGCTTATGCACCTCTCCTTCAAAACAAATCCCAAAATAGAGAGAGAGCGCGCGAGCGAGATAAAGAGACCGTGCAGGCGGCACTGCGCCCGTTGAGCACTGAAGCTCAACTGATGCAGCCGCATGACCAAAAGCAGTTTTTCTTTGCCATTTTGTTTGTTTGTTGTTGGCTGTCGTCGTTCGCATTTCGTTTTCAATTTGGTTTAGTTTTTTCTGTTTTCTTTTAGTTGTTTCTTTCATCTCATCGGCTTTATGGTGTGTGTGTTTTTGCTGGTATCGTCACTGTAGATAAAAGAGCCGTAGTATATATATTTACATATTCTTCATGCATACGGTCACTCTATATATCTACTGTGATTATTTGAGTACTTCTTTGTGTGTGCTTTGAGCTAACTCTCTTTTCCTCTCTCGCTCTGTTGCTCTGTTTGCTTGTGCATTTGATTAGCACCAAATTGGGACAGCAGCTGTTGCTGCTGCCACTGCTCGTTGGCCAGGCCAATAACAACAAAAGCTACCTTCTCATTCGTCTACCGCCGCTTTTGGCAATGTCATCCAAATTCATGAATATTTCTGTTGGCATATAAATATTGTACATTTTACATTGTAATTGTACATTTTAAATGTTTCATTGCTGCGAGGTTGCGCGTCTCTTTTGCGGCAGGAAACTCGATTTTCTATTTTATTCTTGAATTTGTTTAGAGATGAGTATAATTTACTAAATTTGTAATAGAATTCAAATTTAAATTATTTTTTATTTGTGAATTTTTGTGCAATTTAATATACAATAATTAATAATTATATAATACAAAATTATTGTACAAAATTTATAACATTCAAATGAGATAAATATATTTTAATTTAAAGCAAAATAAATCACTAAAAAGCACGACTTCAATTCCATCTCTAAACGAGCTTTAGTTTCAACATTTTGTGGCCTATGAATAATTTATAAAAATAGTGACTAACTGAATCCAATCCCAGCCGAGCACATGCTGCTTGCTGCGTGCTGTTAACGCACATTTATCGCTGATTTTGTGTGTTTGGGTAGATAGCCGTCAGCTATTCCGTTGTGTTGCGTCGCTGCTAGGGGGTTGCCCTCTCCCTCTCACATCCCCTCAACGTGCATGTGACAGTGGCGTCCGTTCGCAATTAGCACCTTAACAGAATACATTAAGCGAGCTAAAACACAGCAATCTGGCAGCCGGTTAACGTTACGCGTGGTGACGCCACACTCACCACACACACATATATACAAGAATAACAAAAATAACCACTTACCCTCCGTCTTATGCTCGCACACACACATATTTACGCACTTTTATGCTGAGTTTTTTTTTTTAAATTTTCTACCTGTCGATTGTCTTCTGGCGTTGCCAGACGTCTTGTATCCAAAACAAGCTTTTTTCGCTGCCTGACAAAAACAACAACAACAAAAGTATCAACTGAAAAATCGTTTAGAACACGCCAAACAAGTTTCTGACTTCTGTTGTGGAGCATGGCGATCGCAAGCGGGTGTCCGACAGCAAGCCGCTTAAAAAGGATATAAAAATGTACACATAGCTATGCTGCAATCGAATGAGCACAGCCCCACAAAACAAAAGTAAAGACACACGCACACACATAGAGAGAACGTTTATAGATTTTTCGATACAAGTCCACCACAGCTGAGATTTACAGCGCTTGCTAGAAATGCAAAAATAACTCGAAGCCTCAGCCAAACATACACACACATATATACACATAGATATATGCATACACTCGCAGTTGCCTATAGTTGTTGTTCTTGTTGTTGTAAATGGAGCTGGTACAAAACGCAACAGTCGTTTTGGCTACCACCCGACAGCCGGCGCTGCAGCATATTCCATAAATACACATACGAAACACATACATACACATGCAAAATTATTTAAAGTGCAAGGGCGGTGCATGCGCACAGAAAGGAGACAGCAACAGGAGCTGCGACAGCCGCTGCCGTTACCCATTGCCCTTTACAAAAGTGCATAAAAAGCGCTGCTGCTGCTTCTGTCTGCCCTCAACAGAAAACGCCCTCTTCAATTGCATCCCAGCGGCGGGTGGATGGTTTAGCTTTAGATTAGCTTTTGCCGCCGAAAATGCCAGAAAAATACGACCATGAGATGAAAGTGGCAGCGCAGCAGCTTACTTTCAATGCGTCGCCAACAGAGGCGAGCAGGCGAGTGAAAACGAAATGACAAAAACGGCAAATTTTAAACGAATGAGGCGAACTCCAATCGGCTCTGCCTAAGTTGCGCGAGAGCGAGAGCGTGTACAAGAGCAAGAGAACACTGTTGGTGTGGTGAATAGAGCGAACGCCCGCTGCTCTGGTAAAAGAGGAGCAACTGTGATTCATTTGATAGCATCAGCAAGTATATTGGCATCATTAGTGCTTGTGGATGGCAACGGCAGCGTCAGTGGCAGCAACTGCAGCGACGACTTCGAAACAGGCAACAGCACTGTTAACGCAGCCCTCCGTGTATTTTTTATTCGCTCTTCCGACTCCCGCATAGTTATTTATTAATTTGTTCCGTTTTCTTTCACTCTCTCTCTTTTTCACTCTATGTAGCGCGAACGCAAGCAGCGCAAACTTTACCTTGATGAATGGTCATTGGGTGATGATGATGCGGAAGGCGCGCGCGGTTTCAGCGTTGCCGAAAAGCTCGAGTCCTCCAAGTTTGCGCAGGCTGGCATGGTGCGGGAAATGCGCGGTAGCGATCTGACAGTTGCGTAAGTATAATTAAATGCAATTAATTATTACAAATTATGATTGTAGTTAGTGTTAAAAATTTAAATATATAACGATTACTAATTTTTTTTAGATTTCAACTGGGTACATTTTTAAATATATGTCGAAAAAGATTTATTATTTTTGAGAATACATTTTTCAATAAATACAGAAAATTTTATTGATTGATATCCGTTATAATCTAGATATTTTTCGAATTTTTTTTGGAAAAATATTGCTCTATTTGGGATTAAAATTTGTACAAAAAACATGTTTCATATTTAGTTGTAATTACTTATAAATGGAAAAATTTGAAAACATTCAAATTCTTATCTTATCTGTATATTCTAAAAATTACATTCCTTTTAATTTTTATAATTATTCCCATAGATTCTCAAATATTTCTTCGAATAATATTGCACCATTTGAAAATAAAACTTGTTTAAAAAGACGTGAAAATGTAATAAGACAATATTTAGAACTTTTTAATTTCTTATCTATATGTTTTAAAAATTCATATTTTATATATTCTTTAGTATTAGTTTCGATATAGATTATGAAATTTTTGTTGAAAAATATTCATTCATTTGAGATTCAAATTTGTTAAACATTTTTTAAAATGTTATTGTTTATATTTCATATATGTATGAAAATTATTTTTCCTTTAGACTCTTGAATTATTGTCGAAAAAATGTGACTCGTTTCAGGTTAGAATTTAATTGTTAATTGCAGGACTAATCCAATTGCTAACTACATATTTTAAAGATTATATTTTGTCTATTGTTCCCTTGTCCATTTAGTTTCCTGCAGCAGCATGGCTTTAATATACCTCTGCTGTTTAGGGATAAGACTGGACTGGGACTGCGCATGCCAGACGCCCAGGAGTTCACGGTGAACGATGTGCGTTTGTGTGTGGGATCACGTCGACTGCTGGACGTGATGGATGTGAATACGCAAAAGAATTTGCAGATGACCATGAAAGAGTGGCAACAGTACTACGACAGTCCGCAAAAGGAACAACTGTTGAATGTTATCTCGCTGGAGTTTTCGCACACACGTCTCGATCATTTTGTGCAGAGTCCGGAGATAGTCCGCCAGATCGACTGGGTGGATGTGGTATGGCCGAAGCAGCTGAAGGACGCACAAAAAGAGGGCACCAATCTACTTGGCGGCATGATGTATCCCAAGGTGCAAAAGTATTGCTTGATGTCAGTCAAGAATTGCTATACAGATTTCCATATAGATTTCGGGGGCACCTCGGTCTGGTATCACATACTCAAGGGCAGCAAAGTCTTTTGGTTGATCCCGCCCACCGACCGCAATCTGCATCTGTACGAGAAATGGGTGCTATCCGGCAAACAGGCGGACATCTTTTTTGGCGATACGGTTGAGAAATGCGCACGGGTCTATCTCACGGCGGGCAACACGTTCTTCATACCCACCGGCTGGATACATGCCGTCTACACGCCCACCCAATCCCTTGTCTTTGGCGGCAATTTTCTGCACTCTTTTGGCATTGTTAAGCAACTGAAAACGGCGAGCGTTGAAGATAATACGAAAGTGCCGCAAAAGTTTCGATATCCCTTCTTCACGGAAATGCTATGGTATGTCCTGGCCCGCTATGTATACACCCTGCTCGGGCACTCTCATCTGCAGGGTGAGCCGTCGGCGAGTGAGGCTGAAATTGCGGCTCGTCCGCACACGCATCTAACTCACTACGAGCTGTTTGGTCTGAAGGAGATCGTAATGTATCTGTATGATCTGCCGCCGCAGAAGAAGAATGTGCCCAGTTTGGTGCTGGATCCGGTTGCCCTCATCAAGGATGTGCGCAACCTTGTTGAGCGCCACTGCAAGGATCAACAGGACATGGCTGTGACAGGCATGTCCGTGCTGCGTACAGGCACAGATCAGCCCGCAATCAATTTTCAATTGTACGATCGAACACGTGTCAAGCAGGAAATCAAGCAGGAGATTGTGCGCAAGAATGCTGAGGTTATCAGGGAGCAACAGGAACTCGAGGCAGCCAGGGAGGCCGAAACAGCGGAAGCCCAGGGCAGCATTGGCAATCACAATAACAATAATAACAACATCAGCAGCAGCAGCAGCAACACCACCACCAATGGTTGCAACAACTCCAGCAGCAGCGCCAGCAATAGCAACAACAATAGCTACAGCAGCCAGGGCATAGAATACAGCAACGGTGTCCTTAAGAAGGAACAGATCGAGAACGGCACAACCATTGGCCATGTAACACAGCCAGGTATGTTTTTAAATGAAACAAAATAAAAAATATCTTTCGCTGTCGGATGTAACTGTTTAAATACTCCGTATATAAGAAAAAGGCTCGCTGCTGATCTTACAGCTGATTACAACTGGCAAGAAACCTCCTTGTTTGAGGAAAAAAAAGTGATCAACATTTGGTAAAAATATATGCAACGCTGTTTAACATATGAATAACAGCAGCAGACACATGAGTCGTAGAAGAAGAGTCATAGAAGAAGAAGAGTCGACGGAGAGTCGTATAAGGCGAGTCATACAAGAAGAGTTATAGAAGAAGAGTCGTAGAAGAACAGCAGAACGAGAGATTCTTGAAGCGCAGCGTTAAGATCGTAAAAAAAGACGTTAATGTCCCCAGTGCCTAAAGTTGTAAAGTTGTCGGTGCATCGAGGAAAAGATCCTTGATTAACGAAGTCGAACATTTAAAAAAAAATATATATATATGTATTGATTGGTATATTAAATGTATAAAGAACTTGAGATGTCAGCGGGGGGACTGAGGTCTCTAAGGATGTATTAGGCTGAAGGTAGCTTCTCCAATCCCTTTAGGTAAATATATTCTTATTCAGGATCAAAAGCCAAGTCAATCTATACTTGTAATTCTGTCGAGCCGTCTTTATAAACTAATGGATTGTAGATAATATAGGAAAGTAGAGACTTCAAATAGCATATAGTTTTTAGAGTTATTATAAAAGTCATCAGTGTTAGATTAATGAAATATTTAAAGACCACAAACCTATCTAAAGTCATTTAAAAACGAAGCCAAAGTTATTAATCCCACTAAGATTAGCTTCATTTGAAAAGTGCTTTTTAGTCTAAAGTAATTAAAGAGATGAATTGTAAACAAGAGAATGAAGCATTATAGTAAAACTGTGCATCATTATCAAAGTTTCACTGTACTACTATAAACAATAAATATTTCTATAATCTATAATTTTTATAATAATTATATATATATATATATATATGTTGGAGCAAAAATCCTTTCCCCGCGTTAAGGAACGCCTGGATAAGAAAAATAAAACTGAGTCGCACCAGCGTTGTGTACTCAAACGAAGTTTATTCAAGACTGTTTAATTAACATTAAAACTATCGATCATATGGGACTTAACATACTTATGTTACTGATGCACGATTGCATTGAATGTGTTGGAGAAAAAATCGTTTCCCCGCGTCAGGGAATGCCTGGATAAGAAAAATAAAACTGAGTCGCACCAACGTTGTGTACTCAAACGAAGTTTATTCAAGACTGTCAATTAACATTAAAACTATCGATAAATAACATTATTTTCAACAATATATAATATAATTATTTTATATGCATTAAATATAATATTTATAATAATTTAATTAATTTTATATATCTCCAACCATTATTCCAGAAGCCACATTTGTGCTGCCCACGGACACACTTAAGTATCGTCCGCCCAAAAAGATGCACTTGGCCAACGCTGTGGCAGCTGCCGCCAGCAGCAACAACAACTGCACCAGCAACAGCAGCAATAACAACAGCAATAGTCGCAACAGCAACAGTCCCACAAACATTGGCAACAGCAACAGCAGCAACAATAACAACGCAGTCAGTGTAATTGCCACCAGCTCGAATTATGTGGATGTTGCTGGGGGTGGAGGCGGCATAGCTGCACCGCTGGATAACTGCTACTCGCCGGGTGGAGGCGAGATGGGTCCCAAGCTGTCGCCGCATTTGACGGGCACCGGGCAGCCTAGGCGACGGCGCACGCGTTGCAAGAACTGCGCTGCGTGTCAGCGTTCGGATTGTGGCACGTGCCCCTTCTGCATGGATATGGTGAAATTTGGCGGACCTGGTCGCGCCAAACAGACGTGCATGATGCGACAGTGCCTGTCGCCAATGCTGCCTGTAACGGCGCAGTGCGTCTATTGTCATTTGGATGGCTGGCGACAGGCGCCAGTTTCGCCCCAAACCAAACAACTTGCCACCGTTGAGGGACCCTCCGCGCTGATGGAGTGCTCCGTTTGCTATGAGATCGCCCATCCGGACTGTGCCCTGTCACAACTTGATGGAACCGTCGATGCCGCCGATGCCAAGGGTATTGTCAACGAGGATCTGCCCAATAGCTGGGAGTGTCCCAGCTGCTGTCGATCTGGCAAGAACTACGATTACAAAGTGAGTAAAAGGCGGAATGTTAAATGTTGAATCACTGATAATGTTAGACTTTCCTGTTATCTTTAACAGTATACTTTTACATTACATTTCAATTTTATTGGTCTATGTTAAGTTTCTTAGATTTTCTGGTACTTTTTATTACTGTAAAATTCAGTTTAAATTGTGTGTTTTTCCAAAATTTCCTATTAATTGCTTTGTACAATTTTGCAATAATGAAAAATCTAAGATATTTAATTCATATTTCATCAGACTGTTAATGAGGTCAGATAATACGTTTTAAAGCTGCTTAACATAACATTTTAATGCTAACAGAATACAGTTTATTCAGTTCTTAATATTTGTCAAGTTAACATTTCAGCAGCCAAACATAACATGCAAATTTACTGCAGTACTGCCTACATTCGTATCCATTCATACAGATGTTAATAACACAAACTGTCAAATGATACTGAACATAACAGACTCAGCTTAAAACAGGCAGTGAATGTTATTAAGATTGAATAACATTGAATGTAAACAGGCTTCTTATTGTTATTAATCTGCTGCTTTTGTTTTTTTTTAATTAATTGGTTTTTGTAATTAAATTGCAGCCACGGCATTTTCGCGCACGCCAAAAGTCATCGGAGGTGCGACGCGTTTCAGTTTCGCACAGCAACAATGGAGGCGAAGGTCACGAACCAGCCGGAGGAGGAGCAGGTGGAGCAACAGCTGGAGGAGGTGGCAATCTTTTGGGACCACCAGTGGGTCAATATAATGATTTTGTGTTTACCAGCGAATCAGAAATGGAGACGGGCAGCGGCAGCAGCAGCCAAATGTTGCATACAACACACTGGAAGCACGGCATGAAGCGTCACCATCAGCTGGAGGTGAAGACGGAGCGGAACAACAGCAGCGCATGTGAGTCACCCTCGCCGGGCATATCGCCAAATGCACAGCATCTGCTCGCGATCGGCGAGAAGGCGATGAAGCGCCGCAAAAGCGATGACGGCACCAGCGTCAGTAGCAGCATCCACGATGGCAACGATGCGCCTTGCTCCACTTCTATGGAGGCGGCCAACAATACCACGCCGACTGGCCACTCTGCCAGTGGCATTAGTGGTGCCAGTGGTGGTTCTGGTGGTGGTGGTGGAGGAGGAGGAGGGGGAGGTGGCTCACGCAAGAAAAACTCGATACGGTCTCAGTTGGCGCAGCAAATGTTAAACTCGTCGACGCGTGTGCTGAAGAAACCACAGTATGTGGTTCGCCCGGTGCCAGCAAACAGCGGCTCCTCTTCGCTACACTCCAGCGCTGGCAATGGCAGCAATGGCGCCAGCAATGGTCTCAACAATGCTGGTTGTGGTGGCGCCTCTGGCAATAATAGTGGAGCAGGCTCTGCGGCTGCAAATGCAAATTCTGTGGGTGCAGTAACTGCTGGCCAGAGTAGCGCCGCCAGCAATGGAGCCAATGGACACTCGCATCATCATCATCATCATCATCATCATCATTCGCATCATGGCAACACTGGAGGAAGCGGAGGCGGAGGAGGTGGTGGCAGCAGCAGCAACAGCTCCTCACACAATCTCGCACTGGATGCGACCGTATTGAAGATCATCTTCCGCTATTTGGCAGCCGAAACGCTCGTCACGTGCTGCTCGGTGTGCAAGGTGTGGTCGAATGTGGCCGTTGATCCTGATCTCTGGAAGCGCATGAATTGCGCCGAACTAAAAATATCCGCCTCGCTGCTGACGGCAATTGTGCGCCGGCAGCCGGAGCATCTCATACTCGACTGGACGCAGCTGGCCAAGCGGCAGTTGGCCTGGCTGGTGGCTCGTCTGCCTGCGCTCAAGAATCTCTCGCTACAGAATTGCCCGATTCAAGCGGTGCTGGCGCTGCACACCTGCCTCTGCCCCCCGCTGCAGATACTCGACCTGAGTTTCGTGCGCGGCCTGAATGATGCAGCCATCAGGGATATATTGTCGCCGCCAAAGGATTCGCGACCGGGTCTCAGTGATTCGAAGACGCGTCTGCGTGATCTGAAGACATTCAAGCTGGCTGGCACGGATATATCGGATGTGGCTGTGCGCTACATTATGCAATCGCTGCCGCATCTCAAACACTTGGATCTCTCTTCCTGCCAGCGGATAACAGATGCGGGCGTTGCCCAAATAGGCACCTCGGCAACGGCCATAATGCGGCTGGCCGAGCTCAATTTGAGTGCCTGCCGGCTGGTCTCGGAGAACTCGCTGGAGCATCTGTCCAAGTGCGAGAGTCTCGTATGGCTGGACTTGCGGCATGTACCGCAGGTGAGCACCCAGTCGGTCATACGCTTCGCCAGCAATTCCAAGCATGATCTCTGCGTCAAGGACATCAAACTAGTCGATCGGCGACGCCTGTCCCAAAGCAATAGTTGGCACGAATGAGCCCAAGCCTGGTGACGCCATCAGCTGCAGCTCCATCAGCAGCATCAGCGTCAACAACAATTGCTCCAAGACACTGTCTGAAATTCTATGGCAATCTATGGAACACCTCTACACACACCCCAAACACACACTCAGTTTTTGTCTCGTTTTAGTTCCAATAAGTTTGCAGTCTCAGATTTGTCCTGTTTTTTAATATTTGTTTAAAGCACTCAGTCTAAAAAAATGTTCAATTAATTAATCAGATACAGCAATAGCCCCATATATATATATATATTAATATATAGAAAAACCAAAGACAGATAATTCAACAAAGTAAAATAAACACCTTTCGCATTGATAACAGAAATTTTTATATATATATATATATATATAAAAATGATCTTTAAAATATAAATGCAAATTTTAGTTCTTTATAAAATGTGTTATTTTAAATTATAAATATCTGTTTCTAAAGCAGTTCAAATATTTGTTTATTTATAAAGCAAACTGTAAATGATTTAATTTTAATTTACAAAAAAACAAATTATTGAGAAACTGAATTTAATTTATGTTACTTTTATATTTTTAATCAATTTGTTTTGAGATACTCATTTTAATACGCGTTTTTTGATTTATAATCAATTTGTATACATTTTTCTTTTTGATTTTTAATTATGACTAAAGCATGTATTTGTTTTTTTTAAATTCGAATTCTAATTTAAATCAAGTTGGATAACTTTTTTATTTTATTTTTAATTGGCAATCAATGCGTAGGGTAAACAAAATTCGGTGCTGCCGAATATGAGAAAAATTAGCTAAAATATGCAAAATGTGTATTTCAATTTCAATTGTCATTTCAGATTTAGCGATAGAGATTAACATATGTATTTTTATATAGAAATACATACACACTCACACATACATACATATATACGTATTAGCATTCCCGATTAAGGATAAATTGTGTGTGAAATGTTTTATTAACTGTTATTCGAATGCAAATCGGAATAGTGTGTCATATAAATATATACATACATAATGTAGCCTCTAAGCATATGTAAGAATGTCAATCACACACACACACAAACAAACAAACAAACAAACAAGCAAACAGAGAGAGACACCGAATATAAGGTATACAAAGAGAAAGAGAATTAATCGTAGCTTAATGCAATTAATTTATATGTATTTGTGTGCAACTAGCAAACACAATCCACCAATCACATATATATATATATATAAGTATATATTGACTGTAGTCTGCCACGACCTTGTAGAGTTAGAATTCCCCAGCCAGTAACCCCAGTAGAAGCTCAAAAATCAGGCACAAAAATCCGAGCACGACAAGTTAGAGATATCGTAAAAAAAAATATATAAGCATAGTGATAAAGTGTCTAAAATATATATATAGAATATATATAAATAATAATGAATATATGTATTTGTGTGAGTAACTAAGAATATTACAATTGTACACCTACATACAAACTTACATTTAATGTTTTACAGCAAATTAAAATAAATAGTTCATAATGTTTAAAATCTAATTAAAATCCAAAGTGAACTCGTTTTTTTTTTAATATGTTTTTTGTTTATATTGGAAAATCTCGAGAGATTTTGGAGTAGAAATGAAAAACACAAGAAACATATTTTGATAACTAATTTGAATTATTTAATTTTCATATTTGTCAGCTGATAATTTTGACAACTTTATATTTTAGATTACAAAATTTTGCTGACATTGGTAAAAATTTTAAAAACAATTGTTTTAAATTATTTAAAATTATTACAAATTATGAATTTAATTTGAGTAATGTTTAATTAAAACATTTGTAAATTCAATGCTGCAATTTGAAGATGCGCCAATTAATATTTGGCAGATTTGTAGTCGGGCTCATCGCCTCCAGCACCACCACTTCCACCACCTCCGCCTCCACCATCCTTGGGCAACTTGCGCTTCTGAATAATAGTCTATAAAGAAAGCATATATAAGATAAATCATATAAATATAAATATATATATATATATATATATCGGTATATAGTCGCACCTGAATCTTTTGCCATTCGCGATCGAGTTCGGCTTTTTCGTTCTTTTCGGTTTTGTTTTTGCGCGTCTTGCGGCCATCCTGCATCTTGACGCCATACTGAAAGGCGGCCTTGGGCAGCGCCTCCTTGGTGCTCATGTAATCGGAGTACTCCTCCTGCGTGTCAAAGTCCCAGCGACCAATGGGTCCCTTCTTGTTGCCCAAATCCATTTTGGTGTAGTCGACCTCGTCATCAGAATCATCGATGGCATCGTTCATCTCCTCCAGACCCGGGTAACACTCGGCGTAGCCTTCCGGTTCGTTGGCGAAACGCGAAGCCATCGCCTTGGAGATTTTCGATGGTGCTGGTATGCTTGTTACCACCGGCTCTGACACCTCCGCCGGTGCATCACCAAAGTAGGATTGAGGAGCACCGGAGCTGGTGGCATTGGATTTGGATTGATGGCGTTCGCTGCGTGGCTGCGCTGTGGACTGATAATCGCCCACATCATCGTAGATGTTGTCGCCCAATGCTTTCGCGGATTTGCTGTCACTGTTGCTATGAGCAGCAGCTGCTGCTATTGATCCTCCTCCTCCAGCTGTTCCACCACCTGCTGGCTGGCTTCGCACATGCTCCACTTCCTTGTCGTAGAACAGGGGCTTATCCTTGTCGCGTTTCTTGTTCTTCTTGTTCCGTCCGCCGGCGCGTAAATAGCTCAATATTTGTGACAACTTATTGATGACAATATCGTTAGTGGTCAGCGTGGCAATGTCCTCTCGTCCCACTGGCACCTCAAACTTGGAGCGCTTCAGTGTCGTCGGTATGTCCATGTCCATGTCGTCCTCCATATCGATGACGTACGCCATACGTCCAGGCGCAAACAGCTCGTTGCGCGGCACCTCCTTGGAGCGGCGTGCCTGGATCAGATTATAGATGTTCCTCGCCAGTGCACCATTGATCGCATGTATGTCCTCCGCCTCGCGACGCTCCGCCTCCAGTTGCTGGGCTGCTGCGGCGGCTTCAGCTAGCTTCTCGCGCGCCAAGGCGGCGGCCAATTCCTCCTCCTCCGCCTCCTTGGAGTGCAGCTCGGAGCGCACCTTCTGTAGTAGGGCATAATCGAGACCCTTCACCAAATGCGTATGCTTCATGTCACCGCCCAAGAATTTCGATTCCTGTATAATCCGACGACGCCGCTCCGCCGCATCCACGCCGGATTTCATATCGGGGGCAACGGCACGATAGGCGTTCGTGTTGCTGCCATGGCCTGGGGTGCTGCTCGGGTTCTGGTAGTCGGGATTGACATTGTCGCGACGCTCGCGCGCCCGATCTCTGTATTTTTCGGACAGCTCCTGCAGCTTGACGTCTTCCTGCTTCTTGAGGGCCGCATAGAAATTCTTTTTTTTGCGTCGCAAATCGTTCCGTTCGCTGCTGTTACTGCTGCTGCTGCCGCTCGAGCTCTTCTTCTTCTCGCCAGGCGTCGCGGGCGTTGCAAACTGGGCGGTCGCCAAATAACCACTTCCAGCACCGCCGCCGACGCCGCCACTACCAGCGCCACTGCTTGTCGAGGAGCCTGGCGGTGGGGCACGCGGTGTAGCAAGCAGTTTGCGGAAGTCATCGTTGGTTAGGCGCACCGAGGGTGGTGCCTCCAAGTGCGTTTCAGACATGGGAAAAAACTAATGCTTTAAAAAATATTTTTCTTTATAAACCTTTCTTGCTGTAATTCGCGATAATATTTAGGCATATCTATAGAAAAGTTATCGATATCTTGTCAGCTGTTTGGTGTTAATAAAAGTTTCAAAAATGTTAAGCTACAGCTGACTTTACCAGGGCAGCCTAATCACATGGTAAACCAATTTACAAATAAAAAGCAAATAAACCGTGCAAATATACAAAAAATGAAACAATTTCTACGTGAAATTCCCAAAGTAGAGCTGCACGCACACCTCAATGGCAGCTTAAACATCGATAGCATCAAGCAACTGGCCGAGGAGCTTTACGGCGAGCGGACAAAGGAATTTGCGGCACTTTGCAAACGTTTCATCAAATTTGAGGAGGGCGCCAAAATGAATGATTGCTTTGAAAAGTTTAGCTTTGTGCACGAACTGACGGCCACAAAGCAAGGCTTGCAACGTGCCACCGAATTGGTGATACGTGATTTTGCCGAAGACAATGTAATATATGTGGAGCTGCGCACCACGCCCAAATCAAATGATAATATGTCGCGACGCGATTATCTGCAAACGGTGATTGATGCCATTAAAAGTGCTAGCAAGCAATATAAAATTACGGTTAAATTGCTACCATCCATAAATCGAGCTGAGGCGTTGGCAGTAGCCGAGGAAACTGTCGCCTTGGCCATAGAATTTGCCCAAAGTGAACCAGAATTAATCGTTGGCATTGATTTTAGCGGTAATCCAAATATGGGTAAATTTAGCAAATTTGCGGCCGTGTTGAGATTGGCTCGAAACAATGGTTTGCAATTGGCCTTGCATTGTGGGGAAGTGGATAACCCGCAAGAGATTCAAGAGATGCTGAAATTTGGCATGTCTCGCTGTGGACATGGCACCTTTTTGACTGGAGCTGACTACGCGCAGCTGAAGGAGCAGAATATCCCAATTGAATGTTGCCTTACGAGCAATGTTAAATCGGGCACCGTTCCCAACATAAATGATCATCACTTCAGGCAACTAATGGCAGCAGATGTTCCCCGAGTGATCTGCACGGATGATTGTGGTGTATTTGATACAACGCTGTCTGAGGAATTCCATTGGGCCATGGAGAGTTTTGGCCTCAGCCGGAGTCAGTGCATCGACCTCACAGTCGAGGCGGTACAGCATTCGTTTGCCACACCCCATGAAAAAAGAATTATGCAATTGCTGATTACAGGAAGAGCCAAATAAAAAATAATCTAAATATAATCGTTAATTTTTGTTGCAATAAAACGGCTAAGTTGGCGGTTTTATCTTTTGATTGTTTCAGCTGCAGACTGTTAACAGACTTTTACTCTCTCTCGCTGATGTTGCTTCTAACTTCCTTCTGTTGAACTAACATACATTTAATAATTATATTGGATTTATTCTTTGCTCACTTAATTCAAGGTTTTATGAATTTTGCTAAAAAAAATTTATCGAATCAGGTGTAAATTTAATTGAATGGCATGGATTTTATTATCACTTATGATACTTTATTGAAAATTAAATATTTTATATTTTGCACTCTGCTTAAATTTTAAACAAGTGCACATCTCTATTTGGAACTGTACTGTTAACTTAAATAGCCCTCTCTGTGGGCTGCACTCGTGACCAACTTTAGTGCACGACACGATAATTATTTTTCATATAATACGTCTTTTTGTATAATATAAATTGTAACCCAGTTTCGCTTTGATGTCATCTGCACTCTTTGAAATTATGGTATAGCAATATTTTCTTTAAATTAAGTCACATTCAATGACGTCGTTTAATTATCGCTGCAACATCGTGTAATGTTGACTCACAAGTCCATCTCTATGCTGTTATTGACGCGCTCTTATAAGAATTGTTAACAGAGTTTTCGTCAGTAATATTTCTCTTGTCCGTGCGTGTCGTCGCGTCACTGTGCCGCTCCGTTCGCCGTTGGTGTTTTGCTACGTTATTCGCTGTGTTCGTAAATAATAACAAAGTGACACTATTTTGAAAATATAATCAAATGAAATTATTATCAACCGCAAAAGCTATGAAATAATGAAATAACATGAAGCAATATATTTATAAATGCAGCATTTAATAGCAACGACATTTGCTTTTAGTTCGATGTATGCCAAAATAACAGTGCATCAATATCATTACCAACAATAATAACAACAGAAGTCTAAATCTAAGCGCCATATCTAATTAAAAAAAGGAGAAGCACAAAGTGCAGCATACAATTGCTGTTTATTACCGCTATAATAGTGCAGGCGTTCGTATGTATTAGTGTGCGAGTGAGGCGCGAACGTGTGTGCATTGGGCATGTTTGTGTCTTGTGTTTCTGTTTGTGATTTTATGTTGTTTTTTACTTACCCCATTCCGCAGTCAAAAATATTGTATAATTGCGAACACATTTAAGCATATGAATAAATCAATGAATAAATAAATTTATAAATATTGTATAGTGCAGTCTACGTGGAAAAGAAAGTCGCCCACCGCCATTTACATTAAAAAGGTAAGTAATACAAAAACAAAGAAAAAAAATTAATTTTTGAGAAACCACAAGTGATGAAAGTACCGTTCCTGTGCGTGTGAACGTTCTCATGAGTGTGTGTGTGTGTGGGTGTGAAAGAGAGCGCGCGTTTTTGTTTTGCTAAATAACTTGAAATGCGGTCGACGAGAAAACACAAAAAATTACTCAAATATTTGCGTTAATGGGTAAAAATACGGAGCTGCAGCTTGTTGCATGCAACGCCGACGCCGATACCGTTGCCGTCGGCTGCGGGGCAATTCAGCTCCCGTTTTCATTTAATTTTCGTCGCCAGTTTTGCTTTGCTGAACCTGTCAGCATGCACATTTTCTTTTCGTTTTGCGTTTTGTCTCTTCCTTCATTGTTGCATTTTTGTTGCTGTTGCCGTTTATTTATTATGCGGAGCTATATCATTTTCTTATACGCACACATACATATATACATGAACATATGTATATGTATGTTTATAAGTATTTGTTGTGTTCCTCTTTTGCTTTTTTGTTTGTCTGTTTGTCATACCGGTTTTGCTCTCTCTCACTGTCTCTCTCAGTGCTCCGCTTCTTCTTGGTGCTCTAAGCAACACTCGGCCGAAACACGCGCTCTTCTGGTCTCAATGTGCTTGCTGTTGTTGTTTTTATTATTGTCGTTGTTACTACTGCACAGGTAGTTGTTGCTGCTCTTACATAGTTTACTTTTAGATTTCTTTTGTGCACTTCTGTGCGATCGCATTGTTGTTGTTATTCCCATTTCTGTTAGTTTTTCTCCCAATTATGATTTATTTACTCACAGCAATTATTAATCTGATTTCTGATTTCTGTCTTTGTTGATTTTTTCTGCGTCCGCATATTAAAAGTTAATTTTCATTACTTGCTTAAGCATTTTAATCTTGATTCTCTTTTTTTTGCTTTGGTGTCTTCTGTTTTATTGTTTATTCTACGTTTTGTATATTTGTATATTGCTTTTACATTTTATGTGTCGTGTTGCCAAGGCTGTTCAACTGTGTTAATGGATTTATTAAAGTTTGGCAAACTCATTCTAGCTATTTTTTTTGTTTTGTTATCGTTTGTTCTGTACTTGTTTCCAGTTTCATTGTTTTTATTTTCAGGAATTCGCTAGCGTTGTCGATTGAGAAAACCATGGAAAACAAATATTTCCATTGTTTTCTTCATTTTTTCCTTTTTTTTTCTTGTTGCCTGTTCCCATGTGTTCGCTGTTTTGGTCATTTGTTTGTTGACGTCAGTTTGAGATAATATCTTGATTACTGCGTAGACAAAATTACGATTAAAAGAAATAGATCCGTACAGTGAATACTCGTAAATCGAACCGCTTTGTTTTTGACACAGAAATTGAGATTTTGTTTTGTAAATAATTGCTATTAATTAATTAGCATTTATAATTTATCTTTCTAATTTGGTAAATTTAAGAAGTAAATATTCTGAAAATTGGAATTTATATGTTTAATCTTTTTTTTTTAGAAAAAAAACTTTTGCTTAATGGTTGTGAAAAGGATGTCAGTAGTATTATGTCATTGTGCATTTAATTAATTTCATGAATCTTTATGAACATTCACATAAATATTTTTAATATAAGTTATTATTAACTAATATTCGCTATTTTTATTTGTTCCACGCAAACGACATATGCATAAAAAACGCGCAATAATTGAAAACCTCAAAACCATCCGAATTATTCATCTTTAGCATTGAGTACTTTGACGCCTGATGCATATAGCGAGCAGCAGACCGACCGCAATCGGAGGTCTCTGGTTTTGAGTGAGTTTCCCTTTTGCCTTGTATACATTAATCGTGTCCAATTATAAGCATATTAAACACATTGTGCTGACAAAAACCCCAAAAATAACAACAATATCTTTGTAGATAAGTGTGAATGTGAGGAAAAAAAGTAAAAGGCCAAAATTATTATTCTATTAATAGTAATAAATTGATGTGCTATCGAGCTTTGGCTCTCTTGTGAACAACATTTATATTATTTATTTAATACAATTTAATATCAGTCGACACAGAAAACCGAAAATTATTATTATTTATTTAAATATAATTTAAAGCATCTTAAATTAAAAATATTATAAAATATTTTTCTTTTGAGATTGTTAGTTGCAAAAATGGCTGAGGAATTGGAATAAATCCCGAAGAAACCCAACCAGGCTAAAAATAAATAAAAGTTAGTTTTAATTAGTCGATGTTATTCTCGGGTTTTTTTTTCAGAAATTAATCACAGGAACTCGTTATCGCCATAGTAGACAAGAGTTAAACTTGAATATAACTACTTAAAGAGCAAATTGCATTCCTATTTTGGGAATTTTGGATAGAACTTTTTGTAAGAATTTTTTAAAACTAGAAAGAATTACCATATTTTTAGCGTTGTCGATTTGGGGTACGACTTTCAAACGATTTTCATAACGATTTTTTTGTACAAGTGTATGTACAGAATCACAGATTAGTAAGAAAACGCACTGCACACTGAGCGAGTGAAAAACCCAAGAAAAGAACCAGAGCTGGTTGAAGAAAAATTAAATTTAGATATACGTAGCAAAAGTAAATGAAAAACACACATTTGTTGAATACAATTGCTATAATTTTATTTTAACCTGTGCGCACAATGCCCAGAAAAATGTGTATATATAAATACTATATACATACCTAAGTATAATATAAATAATAACAAATCAGACAAATATTTCACACGGCTTCAACACAATATAGAGAAAATCGCATTGAAAATACGTTTTTCTTTTTCGCACGATTTTCTTGTTGGAAATTTGCTAAAGAATTTAGATACTTTTGTTGCTTTGTTTATATTTCCATTTTAATTTATTTCTGCTCTCTGATTTGGTTTAGTTTATTGTTTGGCTTCTTCACCTTTGCCAACATGCAGCTTAACTATTATTAAATACAGTTATTTACACAGCCAATATTAAACGAATCACCTGCTGTGCCTTTAAATTCTATTGTTTATTTCCCAGGCGCACCTTAAATAGATGTAATAAATTATTGAAACAGCGTCGAGACGCATCCAAAGCCAATGTTTCGCAATTGCTCAGCTGACTTCTCTCAGCTCCCATAATAATTGGATGGGACTCGAGGGGGAGTCTCAATGAAATTAGACCTTTGCTCTTATTGTTGGCAAATGTGTGGAAATACAAACCCCAACATCGATAATTAAATATATACATATGTGGCACAACTATCGTAATGAAATCATCTAAAACTCTTACGATGGCAACCAATTAATTAATTAATTGCATTTAATCAACACTAATTTATTCTTAGGTTTACGAAAGATTAAATACCCTTGCAAACAAATTAAAAAAAAACAATCTATTTTTGCCATATCAGCATATCAGCTAGTAGTTCGATTTAAATATACTTGGGTGCTAACGTAGGGAGTAAGTTTTTGTTAGTACATCTTCGATTTCGTTCATGTTCAACCAAATTTGCCAACAATTTTAAATTGGTAATAAAATGTGCTTCAATTTATAATAGTGTATACTGATAAGTATTTTATATACTTATAAATAAAACCTTTAGTTTGGGATATTTTATTTTTTGTAAATATGATTTTTATGCGCTTCAGGCTGTTTATGTTAGAGAAAATGCTGCCACATCTTACTTGCAACATCTTTATACATTTCGTTTGCGTTTGTCTGTTTACTTGACCAAATTTAATTCGACGGGATGTAAACGACATCAGACAGACCTATGATGTATGTATGAAGGACTGGGCCGTGACTCGCCAGATAGATGAGGGCAACACAAAGTGGGAATGCGCCCCAAAACGAACAGTTTTGGCGCGTAGCCAACTCTAAGCACAAAGAGGAAAGTAATAAAGATACAGAGACAGAGAGAGAGAGATAGCGAGTAAGAGCAAAAAATCAAGCCAAAAATGTAAATAAGCAATTGTTACATGAGCGCAAAACCAAAACAGTTCTTAATGAAATGCTGTCCCAATATTTGCAGATCTATCTCTATGTATATATACTAATGAAGTATGTGGGGGGTTTAGTTACATTTAATTTTGATACCCATTCGAAAGG
Organism: Drosophila demipolita; assembly: GCA_035042405.1. Taxonomy (NCBI): domain Eukaryota; kingdom Metazoa; phylum Arthropoda; class Insecta; order Diptera; family Drosophilidae; genus Drosophila; species Drosophila demipolita. The sequence goes on along the minus strand of JAWNLI010000349.1, from coordinate 3,088,301 downwards.
GGAAAAGTATATAATGATGTAACATAAAGTACATGTATATTCCTGATCAGATTACGCATGAGGCTTATGACTTAGTTTGTCTGTGTGCAGCGAATATCAATACAAATCGATATACGAATTGAGAAAAAATAAAATACAATTGTAATGATATATTCTGCCAGTAAATAGGTTGTCGATGAAGATATTTTCCACTATGTATTTAATAGGTATCTGCTAGTTGATCTCTCCGTCAACTAGCTTAAGCTGGAAACACTTCTCTTTGGCAACATCGGGTTTGTTGAGCTGCTTGGTGCTCAATGAATTTTTCACAGGAATGCGACACGCACGCGACATTCACAAACACCAATAGCAACAACAACAACCGTTCGTCGTCTTTTCACGTCCGCTTTTCAGCCTTGACGGCAAATTACAAACAAATTTTTTCAAATTTAGCTTCCCTCCGCCCAAAACACCTCCGCTCGCCTTGCACCTACACAGCATCTTTTGACGGCGTCGGCGGCTTTTTCTTTTGAGCTGCCCTCGACGTGCAACGCATGGTAAAATGAGGAAAGAGCCGGAAAAACTATTTGACATTGCCATTGTTTGTCTTTGGCAGTTTCCAAAAAGCGGAACAAGTCACACATACATACACACATGCAGTTAGTTAGTTAGCTGCAGCCTAGTTTCTCATTTCGTATTTTGTATTTTGTATTTCGTATTTCGTATTTTTCTCCATTTGCGCACATTACTATGACGCAGCAATTTCGTTTGTCTCTTTTCTTTGCGCAAGAGATAAAGAAAAACAACAAGCAAAAGAAACGAGGCATCAACAAGAACTGAAGTTGTTCACACAAATTACCGGATATTGCAGATTTTGCGCATCTTTCACTTCAATTGTGCTCTCTTTGCAAACAATTTTCACAGAAATTTTTCTTTGAAGTTTTTCGCACTTTTGCCCCTTTTTAGCAATTTTTGTTCATTTTAAAATTTTTAAATTAAACTGGAGAAGATCACAAGCTTAATTCGTATGTATCGAGTACTCAAGTATATTGGTTGCCAAAAGGTATCATCTCTGACTTAGCTTATAGCCTAAAGTAAATATTTATTTCAAATTTTGAAACTCTTTATTGCATCAACTTTTCAAGCAACTTTTACAAGCCAAACTGCATACAAAAATAATCTAAATTGTATTAATTCAATTCATCGAAATGACTGTCAGCTAACAAGCAGTTAAAGTTTAATAAAATACGTTTAAAAAACATTCAAAAAATATGTATACAGAAAAAAGTACATGATTTTTATAAGAAAGTCTTTTGATTGTTTGTCTTTACAAAACTCAACAAACAAAATTGGCCTTCAAGCCCAAAGGTGCCCTCTTTTCACAGACGGCACCTTTTTTTTTTTGAAGCTTCTCCAGTTTAACACTTGATTTGGTATGCAAACATGAACCATGCCAACTTAAACAAAAAGACCAAAGATATTTATGTGAAATCCTAAAATTTATGACATTTGTTGTGACGTTTGCTTTTTTTCTGATTTTTTTATTTTTCGGATGAGCAACTTTTGAGTAATATCAAAAAGTCTTCATGTTATTTGCAATATTGCTCTAATAGGATATGCATATCAATATTAAAATTACTTTTTTATAACTGAAGAAGTGGCCCTGAAGAATAATAAATAATAATAATAAAGAATACAAATATTTTCTGCGATTTCAAGAATTCATTTTGCAGCTAACATCGATTTTTTTTTAAATTTTGATAAATATTAAGAAAAGCTAAATAGAGGTAAATGACTCTAATTTAATATTACTTATATTTAACTTTAAGTATTATACATTTTTTTTCTTTTTATTTATTTTGTTTTTGTAGATTGATTTTAGTGGACTTTAAATAAATATAATAATCGAAAGATTCTTAATTCTATAATATCCACTAGAAATTGCCAAACATTAACAGACGAGTTAGTGTATTTGGTCTGTTCGTAATGCTTGGCTTAAATGCAATTCTTGTTTTTCGCTTGTTTTGCACTTGTTTGGCAAAGTTATACACTGTGCTTTATAATGTTGTGTGTACTTTTTGGCACGTGACAATAAATTGTTGTTGTTTGCACTCTGTTGAGTTCAGCTGACTGTTGTCGTTATTGTTGCTCTCGTTCTTTTTCTTCTTATTTCATTTCTTCTTGTTCTTATTCTTTTTCAAGTTGCTTGGAAGTTTTATGTAATTTTGGAGCCAAGTATGAAAGTGTGTCATAAATGTCATAGTTAATATTTGCTGTGCAGTACTTTTTGGCAACTGGCTTAAAATGCCAGCCATGTAAGTTCAGAGAGCTGCCACAAAAGATCATGCCACACACAATGCACATATATGTGTATGTGTGTGTGTGTTTGTTTGTGAGTCATATGGTTTTAAAAATAAAAGCATGGTGCGCTCTGTCAACCTTGACCCGTTAGTCAATTCACTTGCCAAACAAAGAGCAGAAAAAAGAACCAAAAATCCATGTACAAAATTGCAATGCATCGCATTTATGGGAACAGCCCACTTGTAACTGTGTGCATATGTGTAAATTTGTGTGTATTTGTGTGCATTTGTGTATATGTTTGTGTCTGTGTGTGCCCAATCCATAACCAATAAACCACAAAACCTGCACAAACAAACACACACACACACACACCTATGAATGCCTCATACCTTAAATTAGATGATGGCCAGCAGAAGCAGCCAAACGGAAAAACAACAAAAGCAACTAAATAAAAAAAATACACAAATGTTATTGCAATCTGAACTAGAAACAAGTAAAAGTGTTTTGAAAGCAAATGCTGGAAAATTTCCCTTTACCTCAACTTAATAAACTTTATCTGCGAATAGTATACGAATAATTAAAGAAAGACTGAATTCGATTAATTGGAAATGCTGACGTTATGTGTGAAATATATGGCATTCTAATTTGCTTACATTAAAAATTTTCCACTCATTTTCAATGGAAAATTGTATCTCGATTGACATCAAAGTAAAAATAGGCTAATGTTAAATATATACGGTAAAGTTAAATGCACAACTGAATTGTAAATGTGTCTGGCAAAAGTATTTGAAATGTGGCTTTTATATAAATATATATATATATATATATACATGTAATTATTCACGTGTAATTAATCACGTATGTAATGGAAATAAATACCTTCTGGCAGGGTTGAAAACTTCAATGCATTTTCAGCAGTCGATTTCTGCACTGCAGAACTGCAACTGATAATATGCATTGTTATTAATAGCATTGAAAATATATGCATAGTATGTCTAGTAAGTCTAGTATATATCGGATATAAACATGTTTTTCCAGAAAGTGTTGTAATTAATACTAACAATAGTATTGTTTAACAGAAATGTGGAGGTCAAATAATAATAAAATGTGTGAAAAATGTTGATAACAAAGTCTAGGATTAATATTATAAATGGTATTATCAATAAATAAATATTTTTTTTTTAAATAAATATAAATGCAACAAAAATTTTTACATATTCTTGTGTTTGGCATTTAATACTTAAAGTATTTATATTAATTAAATTAAAATCAAACTCACATTTTCAGCACGACATCTTTTGTTTTATTATGGCTTCACACTTGATGAATTTCCTTCTCCAATCAATAATTTGCCACAAATCAATAAATGACAACTTGTAACTTGAATATGCCAAACATTTATTCAATACCATAATACATATTGAGCACTTGACTCAAATCGATACAAAATTGCAAGTGATGAAAAAAGCATGATATTTGTTATCTCGAAATGTTGAAAAGTGCAACGTGCAACTTGCAACAATAAATTGTGCACCTTATGACGTGCCAAACACAAAACCACTCAACGAACATTTTTCATTATGCTTTTTAGGTTGATTTTTAACCCACCACCTCTTCCCCTATTTAAAGAATTTTTTGTGTTTTATTTTTTGTTACTTTTTGCTGCTTTTAGTTTCTGATTGCTGGCAAAAGTTATGGTTGTTGCTGTTTCTGTTGGTTGGCTGACTGCACTTGGCCCAAAGTTGATTGCATGACATTGTTCTTAGTTTTCGCTTACATATCGTACCGTATATATATATATATATATGTTGCTCCCAACAAAGCTTTCTCTCTTTCTCTCTTTCCCCTGTATCCCAATCACCTCAAACCTCACATCTCACCTCACCTTGCTCTTGTTTTGTAAGCGAACGATTTGTTTACACTGATTTTTGTTGTTGCCACATACAATCAGAGGCACCGCCCTTTTTTTTTCAGCCACAGTCAGAACAATTCGCAATATTATTGAAGAGCACCAAAAATAAATAAAATTGAGTAGGAAACAATGTAAAAGGAGAGAGCTCGACTGGAAGATACCCTTAATGGGAAAAGTTATCGATAAAATGAAATTAAGTTAATCTTATAATGGTAAGCGAGAACTTTTCAAAGTATCTAATATTTTACAGATAGACGGAAAAGATGAATCAATCAGCTTGTTTATGCTGATTAGGAATATATTTATACATTATGGGATTGATTTATGGGATTGATTGATTGGCTTGCTTCTGCTTGTGTAGAAGTACACTTGTTGAATTTTGATTCATATTCTGTTTGTGCTACGTTTTGGGGCATTTAGTTTCATATTTTTATTCAATCCGATTGAGGTTTTTAATTTTGCCTTCAGTTAACTATTTTAAATATTTTTAAGTGAATAACTGATAAAATAACTGATGGAATTGTTGCTTAATGCCAATGGCTTCATTTATTATGGCAGAGAATTTAATCTTCGTCTTACCACGCAGTCAGAATTTTTCCCCAATTTTTTTATTTTCTATTTAGCTGCAAAATACTTGAGTGCATTTCTATTCATTTTGTAGCATTTTGTTTGGACCTTGCAATGATAAATGTTCAAGTAATAAACTTTAGAAATGCCCATTGCAAGGTGGCATACGGGTCGAAGGGGCAGGCGGGCAGGCAGGAATGGTGTGTGGGGAAGCGGGGGGATACCACTTGCGCTCGTTACTTCCCCTTCAATTCTCAAGTGTTAAAATCTTTCGTTGTGGATATACATATATTTCCCCTACACATTATTTGGGCCATAAAGTGCGCTCGAGAATGAGAGCCGTGTGTGCGTTGATGATGACTAAGACAAATTGTTTTCACCGCATGTGTCAGTCAGTGAGTGAGTTTAAAATAGTTGAAATATGGCACACTCCAAATTATATAGCTCAGTTGTTTTCTAAATTAAACTTTAGCACTTAACGAAGTTCTCCATCAACATGAGCATTAAATACTTGACGTAATCACGTTTAGTATAATTAGTGTGACTAAAAAACAGGTGAGCTGGTGATTAAATTTTAAAGCAGTTGCCTTTTATTAACTTTCTCGGAATTCGCTTTTTAAGCAATTGAAAAAGGGGGAGCTCTAATTATTCGCTTAACTAGGGTCACTTGCAAATTATTTCCGGTTTTTTCCTTGCACTTCTTAGTTTTAGCCACGCTCAATTTCCAATAGTTCCATCAAGTCTTTAGCAAAGTTCAGTTACTCAGTTTGTAAATTTCTGTGCGTTTTTTGCAATCTTTTTTTACAGCGTCCGTTCTGAAGTTAATGATCCATTATGTGTCTCAAGCAATTTAGTGCAGTCATTGATACGAGACCATAAAAACGAGTGACGCTTATGCAACAAACTTTAAATATAATGCTGAAGTCGAAGTCGATGTCAAAGTCGATGTCAAAGTACAAGTACTTATATAAGTATAAAATGCGATAGAGGAGAGACCCATTTAAAGAAAAAAAAACCGACTTACAGCACTTGACTCACATTTATTGCAAAAAAATGTTATGCATACAGCTTGAAAGTGCTGCAAGAAAGTTTCGTTTTGTTGCACTGCCGCCTTCATCAGCCAGCAGCATGCAGTGCAGAAAATGGCGTTTAATGTAAATAATGTGTATATATATACAAATATATATATATATATATGTATTTATAAAAAGTGAAGTAAAGTTTACTGTACTTTTCAGTACATTGCCATTGGCTCAAGCGCTTCAATAATGTTGTCGTTACGTCACAGATTTGAGAGCGTGTCGAAAGATGTTTAACACTTTAAACCTTTAAATAAAATTAAATTTGTTACACTTTTTAATTATTTTTTCCTATTAATAATTTGGTTGAGGAAAGTCGCCATAATGCAGCATGAATATTAGGTGCATGTCTGGTCCCATTTTTATACAATGCAACACTGCGTCGAAAGCTGAGTAAGAAAAACTTTTTGGCTTACCTTGATATTCATAAAAAAAGTCCGTAAGCTATGCGTGCTACAAGCAAGTAATAATTATAGTAAAGATTAGGCTTAGGGTACTCACAGGCCTATTGAAAAAACGAAATGTTGGTTTATTGTAGCGAACTATGTCTGTGTTGTGAACTAAAGGAAAAGTCATCGAAATTATCTTATCAGATTGTGTTGCCTTAATAACGAAAATATGTAGTATCATAGGGATACATTTTCTGAGCTCTATCGACACAGAAACCATGAACTCAACAAAAAGTTCTGGGCTTCGGACCACAAATTGGCTTGTTGAAGCTATCGGCTTAGAATGGCACCCAATGTATCTGGCAGCTCTCAGTTCCTTAATAATATGGTAATAATTATGTGTTTTACAAAGCTCCTCACTTCTTGAAAAAAGTAATCTATATCCGTTCTATATATCCCATGACTTTAATTTTTTTTTTTGGTTTTTTTTTATAATAAATTTGTAGTGCATTTTTAATGTGGGCATTTTAGTTGTAATCTCCTTAAGGTTACTTAAATTTCGATGTGCCTCAAATTGCTCCAAACTCGCACATTGAGTGCCACAAAACACTCTGTGCTCATCTCTGCCACAATAGTGCAAACATTTTCGGTTCAGCCCCTTTGCTGTTGCTGATGTCGGTTGACTGCTGCCCGTTGACATGTCTTTAGCACGGCTTTTATTTTTTGGCTTTTGCCCTGTACAAAGCTGAGATTTCTGCTGAAATTAGTCACGCCGAGTAACACTTTTTTGGACACTGTCCGATTTAGTGAAGTTATTTAAAAAAAATCCTCTTTGCGAGTTAAACTTTAGATTTAATATATTTCGACAATAAGAAAAAAATGTTTTATTTTTGTTTAATTTTGACTTAAGTGAGTCATTACAAAGACTCTTTTCGTAAGTGTATGTGGCCTTTGATATTGCTCACTTTCGTTGCACTCTGTCACTGCAGCATTTAATTAAAGTTGATCATGATGCTGTTGCTCTTTTGCTGTTGCTTTATAAAATTGCGTTTTGCGGTGGTCATTGTTGCAGCTGATACTGCTCCTGCTGTTGCCGCTTAATTGAAGTGTCATTAATTTGTATGCACCAACATAATTACACATAATTATGAATAAGTCATAAGCCATTTTGAGTTTCGTGTAGCTCCTCCAACTCTTTTTGTCGGCGGGAAATGTTTTTTAGGCTGTTCGCCCCAGTCACTGTGACCCGCTTCGTTGACCCCACTTACTCATTTCCCATTGTTTTTATTATTATTATTTACTTTTTTTTTTGGTCTTATTATTATTTTGTATAGGTTTTGGGTGGCTCAGTTGCGCGTGAGTGATTTACAAGCTTTACACATAGCTGAAAGACCCACCTATCTTTGGTTTTTCATGCGGTTTGTTGGAGAGCGCAATTTTACGCGTGCTGCTAAAGCAAACAAGTTGGAATACGCTAGTCGAGAGAGCTCGAAGTGGAGATACCCTTGATTATGTTTTACAAAAGTAAATCTAATTTTGATTACCAATTTTTTTACAGCTTATCAGCAATATATATTATAAATGATTGGGAAGCCAATAATATAACAATTGCAAATTTTATTGTCTATTCAAAAAATAGATAATCGGTTATCGATGGTATGATGATTTGGGTAGGCTATACGAACACTAATATTCCAATTTTAAGGTCTTAAGATTTTAGTGTCGTATTCATAGAGGAGAACAGAAGCTTTTAGATAGTTTTAAACTGCTTTTAACGTTGGTCAAGAATATATACAAAATTTATTGGATTGGAGCAGCATACACAAATTTTGCCCAACTTCATATACCCTTCTCCTCTCATGTTAAATGATATCTGAGTAACAAAATAAATGCATAAAAACAAATTAAAAAATCTACATTACAATATCTTTTCATGTGCATAGCTCTCATTTTTTTTTTTTAATTTTATTGTTGGTTAATCTTTTGACTTACATTTATTTATAATTCTTTTTAGAACACTTAATTTGCTGAGGTTTGTTGAACTTCCTGTGTTATGTTCCAGCTAGTTTAATGTTTGTCATTAATTTGGATGAATCTGTTGTGATACTGGTTGGTTCTTTTTAGTATAGTATTACTTTGTCTTTTTTTTTTTATATATTTTCTCATATTAATTGGAGCCACTTTGGTTAAATGTTCTAATTAGTTACATATCTGCGATTGTTGTCAATTTGTTTTATGAGACGAATATTTACTGATTGCTGGTTTGATGCTTGTAGGCTGATAAATTCAATTGGCTCTAGTCGAACCTGCCTTTGCAAGTTTGCCTATTATAAACTAAAATTGGCAAAATCCTCACGCTTACTGCTGAGAGTCACCGTATAATTCGATGGTCTTGTCTTAACCAGAAAACCAAGCTATCTCCCTTGTGAGCCAAAAGTCACGTAGCAGGCTCAAAAATTGACTTCACACAACAGCAGCCGCAGCAGCAAAGCCCGTTAAATTGATTTTTGTGGCAAGTAAATAATCAAATCAACTTTTGCCATTCAACGTCGTCTTTATATAATATGAGAGCGGCGCCAGGCACAAAGCTTCAAAACCGAAAAATCAATCTTTGTTCTTGGCCCCATCAAACGGAAAACGCCCCAAAAATTGCAGTCATTAGTTTTGCCACAAAAAAAAAAACAAACCAACAAAATGAGAACAGAGAACAAGCAAAACAAAAGCCAAAAATTTAAATTTTTGTATATATATTTATATATATATAATATATATATGGCGTAAAGTTCATGACCACAAACAAAACTACTTAGTCAGGTTAGGATTCGCGTCGCGGATTGGCATTGTTTCAACTGCAACATAGCGCCACATTTCTGCGCATATTTCTGTGTGTGTGTGTGTGTGGATGTCTACCTGATGAGTCGCATCAATCAGCGCTGCCATTGTCTGAACTTGAAATCGATTTTTAAACAGGCTGGCAACACAGCTTGATGCAGACCCAACCAGACCAGGCCTGGCCAACAACAGCAGTTAGGCAGGCAGGCAGGCAGGCAGGCAGGCAGGCAAACATAAAAGCCTAATGATCATAGCCAGCGATTGAGTTACATGCAGCAAATCTCTGACGATCTGACTGGAACGCAACTTTCAACTCGCAACTCTGCTGCCGTCTTGTGCCTTCCTCTTAACTGTCCACAGTTAATCACGAACTGGCCAAAAAGAATGCCGGATTAAGTCAAGAGAGAACCAGTTTTTTAAATTCATTTATTTATTTTTATTTTGTTTGCTGGAGCGCCGGCACCGAACTACCTTTGATTGTTGTTATACCCTAGTCAGAGAGGGTATGATGGGATGGCGCATTAGATGCGAAGTAGTTTCTCAGTAAACAATGGTTCATATCTCTAATTATTAACATTAAAACAGAGCAAAAAAACTTCTAAGTGAAATTACTAGCGCTTAAAATTATTTTTAGTTAATCTTTTTCACTTGCAACTGTAATTAGTAAAATGGATCCATTAAATTAGATAGATATTTTAAATTATAGAGTAAGAAATGCAGCTAGAAGTGAAAAAAATAAATATTAAAATTATGTATATTCAAAAATAGAAAACCATTTAATTTGCTAAATAAAAATATTTACATATTTATCATTATATTCTCCTTACTTTTAATCTTACTGCACCTACCGTTTTGTTTACAAATAATTAACATTTAAATAATTTGCCCTTAACTTATGTTACTGTATAAATTTCCATTTACAAATAATGTATAAATAAATTTTCGATAACAAATACTAGTAGAGAAAAAAAATGTAAATAAATATATGTATATTTGCTGATATTTAATTTTCTTTATGTTTGCATGTTTTCTTTTTTTATATTATTTTTCTTTCTTTCATATTAGAAGTAAAAATCTAGCTAGCAAATAACCTTATTAAATTTTATATATTAAGGTTAGTTAAAGTAAAATGATAGAACTAAATTAACACAATTTAAAGGCAAAATTTAATATTTTTTTTGAGGTAACTCAATCCACAGGATATTTGTCTACGTAATTTTTTTTTTATAAATATTATTATTTATTTTTTTTTGCTTTTATAAAAGCAAAGCCAAACAACTTGTTAACATTCAAAAGGATGAAAAACAAGTTCAACTTTCGTGGTGAGATTATTAAACTAGGCTTTTGGGGTTGGCACTAAGAGCATTGAAATTTCGACTTTGCAGCATAGTTTAACACTTGACTGGGTTGTTTTTGTTTTTATTGTAAATCAAGTTTTGCAGTTTTGGAGTTGTGTGTTGGTTGGCGCTGCTCGATGTTTTGTTATTCTGCGGAACGTGGCGCAACTCGTTTTTTGTTTGTTTTTTTTCTTCTTTTTTATTTTGGACTTGAGAGCTGCTTTGGCTGCTTGAGCTGCCTGGCATATTTGTTGCCTACAACAACAACAGTCAACAAGCAAAACGTGCACGCCAAAATATGCAACTGCAACAAGAACCGCAACATGAACGGCAGCAGCCGCAGCACAAGCAGCATCGGCGGCAGCAACAACAACAATTGCAACAATGGGCAGCGCCTTGGGGCGCGTCGTCATTCCGTCTAGCTATGTTTTGGTTGACTTGTTAGTTGCTTTTTTGGTTTTTAGGGTCGGCACTCGTTCGCCTTGGCTATCTGCCAATTGTTTGGCAAATTAACAGCAAAAAGGAGTTGGCAGAAACAAATACAAACACACACACACACTCACACTCACACTCACACCCACCAATGTTGCTCCTGCTGTTGCGTGTTGCCCTTCTTCGGCTTCCACCTCCTTTTCCTTCTTCAACTTCTACTTCTGCTGCGCGCAAAATGTTGCCAAACATTTAAATATGCCTTTGTTTGGATTTCCAGCTCAAATGAGCTTGTCGTGGCCAAAAGTTGCCGCCGCCAGTTGCTTCTTCGGCCTCTTCTGCGTTCCACGATAATCTGCTGCATGCCACGTTTGTTGTTGTTATTGTTATTTATGCACCCTGCAGCAACTTAACTTAATGCCGGGTATACATGACTGACTTTCATGTTGCATATGCAAGTTTAAGTACATATTTGATAAATCTGATTACCACAGCAGCTACAAGCAGGTTGAGCTTTGAATATCTAAAATGAGATTAAATTCATTTTAAAATGAGAGTGAATCAATAATAGTATTTATTTTTATTAATTGACTTTTAAGAATTGTATTAATATTTACATTTTTCTACAGACTTATACAAGGGTATTTTGCTGGTTGGCATATTTTAGTTGTAGCTCTTGGGGTTTGTTATGGCTTGGGCTCTTTGTTAGTGGCAACGTCTTGCATCTTGGTTTAGTGCGTTTATCTTCATTATGCCATTGAATTTATTCATGCATCCATATTTAGTTAAATTACATGTTCGCGATAAGCTAAACCCCGATCGTTTTCGCAACACACAAACAACACGAACCAGGACCCCAATCCATATCTTTCATCCCAGTCCCAATTCAAGTCGAACTTCAACTTCAACTGCAACTGCAACTGCAACACTCAACTCGTCTGTTTAAACTAATTAGTTGAGTGTGTTATTTTTGTGTTGTGCTGTTGGCGTTGCCACTTTATTTTGGTTTCCAGGAAAGACTTTGCTTCGATCTCGTCTCGCGTCCGTATTTGCTAATTAGGCAACCCAGTTTTGCCTGCACCTCAATTCAATTACATTATTAAATTATACGACCGGCATAAAAAGCGTTTTTCTTACTCATTTTTCGGTTTTCTTTGCAGGTGAGCCAATCATTTTCCTTTTTGGAAGCTGCAGCATAACCACTATTTTTGTGGCCGCAACTGGGTAAATAATTTTATTTCTAAGAAGTTTTCGAGTATTTTTTTTTCTGTTGCAAATTGTTGGTTCTTCGACTTAAGCTTTAGTGCTATTTGCATCCTTTTCCTTTTTGCTGGATACTTTAAAGCGTTTATGAAATGGGATTGAGTTTTTGTGCAATTAGTTTAGCTGAAGAATAGCAAGAATTCATATGGGGATTATTGACTTGAAGATACTCCTGATGTTTAGTTAAACAGAATGCAATAAAACAAAACGGATATAAAATAACTGGGGTATGTTTTTTCATATGATATGTTTGCTTAATTAATTTTTTTCTGAAATTTAATTGAAAGACAGAATATTTCAAATTTAAGTCAAAAAGTTAAAAAATATACTTAGTATAGAAACTTAAATTTTCAAAAATACATATTTTAATTAAGGTTTATTTTATGAGAAAGTTAGTTTTTATAATGAAAGTTAGCAAGTTCGATCAGATCTTACTGCTTTTTCGTTCATAAAAACTGCAATTTATTTTGGCCATGGGTTTCGCAAACGTTTTCCACTTCTTTTGTGGAACTTCTTCTGGAGACAGAAGAAAAATAAAATGAGAAAAAAAATACAGAACTAAAATCAAAATCATTCCATCGACGTCGACAACTGGCTAAAAACCAAAATGTCAGCAAGTTTTCAGTTGCATTTCGTCTTTGGGGCTTCTGACGATGCTGCTTTTTATATGACTATGGCTTTATGTATATATATATATGTATATATATAAATGTGTGTGTGTTTATTTACATGCATATAAATTGATGGCAGCAGTATACGTTTTATAGGTTAACTGCTTTGGCTTTGGCTGACTTCACCTCTTTACACTCGATCGGTTTACAACAAAAAACTATATATATATATATGGAGAACTATGAAGGCAAGAACAAGTCGCTTGAGTGGCGTAACAATAAATGTGAGCCAAGCTCAGCTTTTTGTTCTTTAACGCTATCAATAAAACAATAAAATATTGACTTATCTCTGCACAGCAAATCAATTGCAAGACGTAGCAGAAGTTGAGGCAGCACAAAACTTGGCCAAAACGGAAATAGACAGTCTGTCGTCGAGTGAATAGCAATTGCTTGGCTCTTTGTGTTTGTTATTGTTGTTGTTCTTTTTGGTATTATTGTTGAAGTTTTGCAATTAAAATGCTATTGAAGTGTTGGCTATATTGTTCTTTTTGTTGTTTCTTTTATAACAGAAACTTTTTATTCGTTGATTTCCGATGGCTTTAATAAGTCAATGGCCTGGGCCATGTTACCAGTTCAAAATTAAAAAGCTGCCTAACAGCTTTTGGTCATTCGACCTTAGCTTTTTTCGATGATCTACAAAATGGCATTGGAAAGTCGTTTTTATAATGTGCTTTTAATTTCTAGATATCTGTTTTTTGCTCGTCTTGATATTTTAAAGCGTAGGTGGAAATATATTGATATATTGTCTGCCATGCTGTCTGTCTATATTTTTCTCGAAATCCGAGAGTACCTTGAAATTTGGAATATATTTTTGCCCACTTAGAATTGACCTTGGTTAATTGATAACAACGATGGAGTACTTGAATATTCGTATTTATACGAGAACTGATAAATATATATATATATATATATATATATATTTATTTATATATATTTATACGAGAACTAATATATATATATATATATAAGAATGGCAAAACGCAACAACGACGATAACAACGATGATGTACTTGAATATTTGTATTTATACGTGTACATATACATATTTCTCATCCACTCACACCCCACCGACAATAATCACTTATCTAAAAATTTTTTTATATTTTACAATCTTTAAACTATAAGCAAATTAATAAAAATGTTGGCCACGCTTTCTACCGTTCCTAAAAATCGCGAAATCCAGTTTCTCCTACAGTTGAAGTTATAATTATTTTAAAATTACATTAATATATTTATATATTTATATTATATATTTATAGTTTATATTAATTTTATATCAAAGTAAAATTTTTAACCATCACATCAGCGTAAATTTTTTAAAAAGCGTTAAAAAAAACCTTTTTTTTTTTTAAATATGCCAAGATTTTTATTAAATATGTGCTTTAATTTGTGTGTCTAGAAAGTTCTGCTCTCAACCCAGGTCAAATATATTTGCAATATGGACATGAGTAGAAAACATTTCAAGTTAACTGATCTTTAAAAATGGCTAACCATTTATCTTTCTTTGAAGCAATTAACATTTAAAGCGATAATTAAAAATAGTTCGTAGTTCGAGCATAAACAATAGTTTTGAGGCAAATCGATAATTGGACTGCAACGAATAAGCAAAGATTCGTGCAGCTTTCTCGAGATGCAGCTTGTTAAACTGATTTGCAACAGACACTTCCCCATTAGTTGACTGCCTCAAAAAGGATGGGGCTAACTAGCATGCAAATGTCAAACTCACGTTGCATGCAGCAGCAACAATAAATCAGAAATGCTATGCAGGCAGAGCGCGAAAGTAGGCTGAACGACGAGTGGGTGTGTGTAATAATATTCATCAATGAATGTATGCAAACTTGATGGCACTGCTAAAACAAAACGGTACTTGCCCCATTTCCCCGCATTTTCCGTTTCCTTTTCCCATTGCCATTTCTTTTTACATGGGGCTATCAACGCTAGATCGCGACTCCGACAGCGACTGTTGCAATGTGTGAGAAATGTAACAATAATTGAAATTTAATAGCCACGACGACAGACGCGCGCGTTCTGCCACAAGGGGCAACAACATAAAAAATAAAGTTGCAAGCCCGAGTCTCGCGAATGCCTGCTGGCAGCATTCTACCAAAGTAGAAGGAGTAAAAACTCATTCACTTTTACTATTCATAGGCAGAGCAAAATAGATAAAAAAAAAGTTGCTCACACGTCGCCGAAGTTGCCGCCGGCTGTGGCTTAAAATAAAAGTAGGTCAAAAGCTGTAAATGATATTTGTACCACTCGCTTTCAAGATGTGCTCTGCGCGGACATCCAACCGCCCACCGGCAACTTCACTTATGCCACACACTGCAAACTTCATTTATGCCTCTTTATAAATATATATTTATATTATATATAAAGAAAATCAAAGCTGCATAATCATCAGAAATCTTAAAAGAAAAGTCATCAACATCAGCAGCCTCAGTTCAGCTCAGGCAGCAGTCATTAAGACGCTAAAGAGTGATTTTATTTATGAAAAAGATGATGTTATGTATGCATTATATATATATATATATATATATATATTCATTCAATAAAAAAATAAGTTGTTAAATTTGACACGAATTCGAGGGAATATATTTATGTGTATATATATACATAAATCTATATATTTCAATTTGTGTTATCTGTCAAAATGCGAGCGATGCCATTGAACTTTCATTGGGGTCGTTTTGTATATTAATGCAATCGGTAAATATTAACATTCACCGGTTGTTGTCTGCCAGCAAATCCACTTCAAAAGATCGACCAGAAGCAATTAGCAGATGACCGCTAAGTAACCGCATCTCATGTGAATAATGTAAGTAAAACATATTTGTTCAAGTAAACAGCGCCGCCCAAAAAAAAAAAACAGTTTCATGAACCAAGCCACATTTTGAATTCAGACTCTTGTTAGACATGTTTGCAAGGCGAAGGTTAAAGCACCTATAAATTTGACAGATACTTTGGGTTAACTGATGCATTTAGGGGAGTGGATAATAGTTGGGTTGAATATTCATAGCCGTGACTGGAATAATTGTAAAAAAAACACAGTAATTAAGTAAGAAACTCCGATTATTTCATGCACTTGTAGACCGAAGTCAAAATGCTGAAATTGAATTTTCTATTCAAATTATAGTATACTAAACCGTTCGTTTCTTTAAAAGCGATATAAAATAGTACTTATTTGTACTAGTTGCTAATCGAAAAAGGTACTCATACATAACAATTAACTTTTTTAATATATAGTAGCTAGTTCTGAATTAACAATGAAAAAACAGGTAAACGAACAGACTCGTTACTTGTGTTATTTAAATCATAAATATTTGTATTATTCTAGGGTATTAAAGATCTAGAAAACCCATTATGAATACTCAATCCATTAAAGCGGTTTTCCGCTTATAAACACATGCCGTGTCTCACTATGAAAAATCGAATGAAATTGCAGTTACATGGAAATAACGTGACTAACTAATTTGCTATTAGTTATATCACAGCATATTATTATAGCCAGACCACAAATCAAGGCAAGCACATCGAATACAAATAGTTTGATATATAAAATAATTTGAAATTCAAATTGTTTGTTGTCAGCTCATTAAAAGTAACTGTCTGGGAAATAATGCACTTGACATTTGCAATTATCAAATACGTCAAAAACAGGGCACTCTGACAATGATGGGAGAGATTAGCAAATGGTAAACATTTAAAAATGACGTTGGCAACTCTGGCAAAACGAAATCGTTGCTTCAAACTACAATGCTACAAAGCGAAAACACAAAAACAAATAGACAAATATACAAAACATGAGAACATTTCCTGTTTTCGACTTTAGAGATGAGAATCATCATAATTAGCATTATAATTATGAACAGCATTGCGTTTTGTGTGTGGGGGGTGGGGGAATATTTTTGCGTCTGCCACATTTCCTTGCCACGTTATTAATGTGCACAAGTCAAAATAAAGTTGAAGCAGCAAACAAAATATTTTTAATGAAAGCTTTATTAGGTTTTATGAAAACATCAACAGCCGTCGGCAACTTTAGCCTTTCGATTCCCCAACCCAAAACTTGTGCGTTTTTTTTGTTGGTGGTAGGGTTTTCTTTGATGGGTTGGGGCTGGTTTTATTTGGTCAGCCAGAGTTGTCAGACTGTCCGCTCTCCGCTGGCCTGTAAATTGTATCAAAGGGGTCGCCGTGGGGTCGTTGAGCGGGTTCACTGCGGGTCGTCGTTTAATTTATTTATGTGGCTTTTGGATAGTTTTTTTATACAGTCTTTTTTTACTAGGGCTTGTTGCTATGCATAAGTTTGGCTCCCGTTTTAAATTAATTAATTGACTTCCCAAACTAGTTTGTTTTTTTCTTTCTTTTGGCTCTACTTGTTTTTCTTTATTTTATTTTTAGTTATTGCTAATAATTAACAATTGCATTGAAACTAATGCGTTTTTTTGTCAGTTGGCATTTTAAATTGTAAATGCTTTATTTTTTCCATATACAGACATATTTTTTTAGACCGCACTGATTTGTGTATTTGCATAATTTGTTAATGTGTTTGGTCAAATTGCGGTTTAAACCCAGTTAAGAGAAAACCAATTCATACAATTAACGCTCGTTCATATTAATGGGAATTTAATAAATATCAAATTATTGGACATTTATAATTATTGCAGTCATTTTTTATTAAAGTACTTTTGTCAATTTGATGGCATTTTCATAATTATAATATAATAGTTATTGCTGTCATAAACGTGAGCAATGAACAGAAACCGAATATTTAATTTCGGAGTTTCTATTTAAAATGATTCATTAAGAAAAACTGTTTAAAAATGAATAATAAATTGCAGTTATGAAAAATAAAATATAGTTTTGCCGTGGACTATGACAAATTTAGCATTCCCCATGAAAATCAATTAGATATTTTATGTATGTTGGTGACAAGAAAATACACTTTTTATGGCATTTACAACAATACTCCATGTGACGGAGGTCGCGCCCCATAAAATAGATACATCAAAATGCCATTTAGATAACAGGAAATTCAATTAACTGTCGATTTTGATAACAGTGGCAATGATATTGATGAAACTGGCCAAAAGCCAACCGACTACTTGTCAGCCTTAAGAGGTGTGCTGGGAATCAATTTCCAGGCACAAGCACGGGTGCATTGTAATTAAGCAATTTAATTATATTGAGCTAGTCAGCCGGAGAGGCGTAGGCATTATAATCAAATATATGGCCAATGTGGGTAGTTGATATCAGCAGGTCGAGGAGTGCAGTAACTTCATTTCCCATTTCCCACCCTCGACATGAAATACGATGACCAGCAAAGAGGACAAGGTGACGAAACTGGCACAAGGGGGTGCGTGGGCACAGAGAGATGTGGGATATCGGATATTTGGAGGGTGGGAGGGTTGGCTTCCATTCTCAACTCTAGTCGGAGATGACAGCAGCCACTCAATGTCCCATACAATACGTGCGAAAAATGCGATAGAATGCGAAGGAAAGACTGACGAAAACTGTTGAAAAACTGTGAACAGCTGGTCACCGGCAATGGTTGTCGTTGTTCTTTAATTCCGTAGGGTTGGGGTTGGGGTTGGGGTTGAGGTTAGGGTTGGGGTTGGGGTTGGTATTAGATGAGGGTGTGAATTTATGTGGTTGTGTGTCTGGCAACGTGACTAGATGCCAACTGGCTGGTTCACTTATCCAAGGTGTTGTTTGGTTATTTGGTTCGTTGGCGGTTTTCCACTTGGTTTTCCCTAGCGACTATGCACCCGGATACACGCGCCGACTGCAAACGGATGTAATTAAGGATTTTGCGTGCCAAAAAGAAAACTCAACGCACAATTTGCCACTACTATCACAATTGTTGGTTTAGCAAGCGGAACTTGGACTCGACTTGGACTCAAACAATTTGTAAGGGTGTCTGCCAGTGGATGGATTTTAGTTTTCTGTTTGATTTGGACTAGGCTAGAATTTTCACAGAGTATTGGAGTACTTCATCAAATCGATTGTCTCTCTTACTTAGTGCTGTGTGTGTGTGTGTGTGGCTTACAAATAGGGGTAGTTGGTGATTTGCTTCTCATGCTAATTACATGCACATCTGCAGTTCAAATCAATTGTGACTAACCTGTCATTAGTCAAGGCAAGACAAGCGTACTTCTGGTACGCCGAGTCAGTCGTTATTTTAAAGACTCATAAACGGAATTAGTAGCTCTTCAGAATAAGTTTTTTTTATTCGTTTCCCTTATTAAAATACCGAGAAATTTACATTATCAACTTGTGTGGTTGACTAATTGAGACTTACTCATAATAACATGAGTTTGGAGTATTTGCTAGTCGACTATTCTCGACTAAATCATTATAATTATTATTTTTTTTTTTATTTAATTTATTTCCCTTCTTTTTTAATTATACAGCTTTGTCCCTTAAGCGACAAAAATATGAAAGAAAATTTAAATCAGTTTAAAAGATGCCTTTCAATAAAGACGCCAAGATAAATAGATTGCCTATTAACGTGCTTTGACTTGCTTATAGTCATCTGCTCGTAACTCAAACCAAATCCCAATCAAAATCACAAAATCACTAAATTAATTTGTGAATCTAAAACAACTGCCAAATCCTTTAAGTAGGTTTGCCCAACGCAAACTAACAACAACAAAAAAAACGCGCTTTATATGCAAGAGCAATAACGAGTTTGCTGCTTTTTCGTTACATTTTAAAGATCTTCACTAATTTGGGCAAATCAAATAAACAAGCAAACCCGAATAATGTAATTTATGGGCAATCCCATAAATTTATTCACAGCACAAGCAACACAGCAGACTAACCGACGACTCTCTGATAACCGTCCAATATCCTCAAGGGCAAAAAAAAAAAAAAAAAAAAAATTGAGCAAAAACAAAACGTTTGTCACGAGTGTATAATAAAATAAATAGCAACAACATGCACATCATAAAATAACTATTTATACTTAAGATTAACGGCAAACCAAAGATGACGACGCGCCTCGAATTTCTACACAGTTTAACTTTCGCATATATTCGAGTGAATATCACACAAAAATAGCAACTTCAACCAATGTTGGATTGGCCTAATAAATGCGATAACCAGGCTAGCGTAAAGAAATACGTTAAGCCAAATAGCTAAAGCATTGTAGTGCTTATAATAACGTATGTATATTAAATATATATTTCGATATGTTTGTCTTTAGCCAATACTCGATGATGCTCAAAATAAAAAGATACACAAAACAAAACACAACAAAAAATAAGTTGACAATATTAAACCAATAATGTGTCTTAGACTTATGCGACTTTTCGCCAATGTTCCAGCAGAATACTCTCGATGAGGTCATTAAGTTTATTTAGTATATATTTATTTTTTGCCAAGAAAATCATTTATTGCCAAATGCTGCAGCGCAGCAAATGAAAATGACCAAAAAGCTAAGTAAAAATCATTTGGTTCGCCTGATGACTCACATGGACATTACGAATCTATCATGTATGGAATATTTTTAGCTCAATGCTAATCGAAATCAGTTTTATTATTCATACATTTCAATTGATTTTATCAGTTGATGACATAAACAACTTTTTACAAAGTTTTTTCTTTTGGTTTATGTGCTCTCAGCATAAATTGTTTATCTGGCGATAAATTAGGGAGTTATTAATTTTAGTTCTTTTAGCTCTTATATAGTTTATATATCGCTTATATAATTGACAATTGATTATTCGACGACGATTCTCAATTGGTTAAAGCACAAGATTTTTCAAAATATGCTAAAATTTTGTTACAATTTTTGTAGAGTATGTCGTAGTCGTTCATTGTTTTCATTTATGTCACATTTTTATTGTTATTTTGGCAGCATTTCGCACATAATCTGGCGATTTTTCTACTTTTTTTCCTGCAGTTGTTGTTGATGTTGTTGATATAAGTACAGAGCTGATATTTGAGATGACAGTCCTGGCATGGTCAGGCGGGCCACATGTATGGAATGTAATCATGATTTCAAGCGGCTTTAATATAATTCCAACTTATATTTTTTTTTCAACCCTACTTTGGTTGCCTGGGGACGATTAGACGGCGACTTGTGACATTTTTTTTTTTTTATTATTATGGCGAAAGTTTTTGGCTGCCCATTTTATATTTTCTTATGTGATAAAGATGAACTGGTCAGTAGATGTGCACCCATCCGGTATATGTATATATGTAGTATATCTTATAGACGAGTATAATAAAAAGGATAGCTCTTGCTATTTAATGTAATGTGCGGAATTTAATCTTTGAAATTGCGTGTCCCTCAACGCATTTTGATATGCTTTTTGTTTTCGGCCTTCCGTTTTCTTTTTTTTGTTATCCGATTTTTCTTCCGGTTTTTTTTTTATATGTTCGTCAAGATGTGACAACAAATTGGATTGTGCCTTGCGTAATGAGCGACATTTTCCTGACTGAAAGTTTTATGGATATGGGTCTGCTTACGGAGCGCCACAAAGTATTCTCCAATGCTTTGTTCGCATTATCTGGCAAATTGCGTAAAAATCTCTTTGATTTTATGTGGCCAACTAAAGTAATTGGCATTTGATGAGAGATACAGTTTATATATATATATATGTATATTTATTGGGCAAATTATGAAGGATTTTAAATTTATTGAATAATATTTTATTCGAAAATTGAATGAATATTAAAGTCAAACCAAATACATAAAATTCATTAACGAATTTTCTGCTCTTTTCTGTACTTAATTTCCTTGGGGTACACTTAATGAGTACTTTAATAATCCAATATTGAAAAGTATAACTTTTGCTACAAAATGGGTCGAGATTGAGATTCAGATATTTTCTTGTTTATTTAGGCTAACATTTTGCTCTTCTAACAGCAAATAATATTTTGCAAATTGCATTTCTTTTCTCCAATGCTAACTTTAAGTATTAAGTTTTATATTGCTCAGGTTTTGGCAAATATAAAATGTACCCAATTCACCAATTTACTATTTTTAGATTATATAAAATAAAAACATGTTTTTATTTATCTTATAATTTTTATTTTTGCTCTCAACTTAATATACTTTTGCTCTTTTGTAAGTGAACTGCAAAGCGGCAGCAATAACAGAATGTTGCAAGTTGTAGTTTCCATGCACTCAAAAACTCTTTAATTCTGATTTCCTTTCCGGTACCTTGGTTTTCTATAATTTATCATTTCAAATATTTGCTAAATACACTTTGCGAGTGAAGTCAATATTCATAGAATGGGAAAAAGTTATGGTTTATTTAAAACTGAATAAATGACGAGTTCGCAGGTGATAAGTGAAGACCTTGCTTATCGATGTAAACATAAACATTGACCGTCCAGATAACTCGGCACGAATCGAATGAAAGAACTAGTTTTTTTGTTTAGCTCTTTCTGCCTCTCTCTCTCTCCCTCTCCCTTACTCTATCTATCCATTTCCCTCAAAAGCCTTGATTTGTGCCTCGTCTGATGAGTAAATACGTTTGTCTGATTTCTTCACGTGCACATTGGAAACACTCAAAAATAAACATATTTTTGTATTTGGTTTGTAAATTGTATATTTTTGTTTTGTTTATCAATTTTCATTGTTGATCAAACAATTGCGCCAATCAATTTTTATTGGAGCAACTTTATTTTTTATTTTTTTAATAATGTTCGCATGCGATAACACATTTTATCTAAGCATTACATTTGTTTTCATAAACAACTTACTGCGTTTCGCCTTTTGGCTTAGTAATTCATTAGGAACCCTGAGTGAAATAATGTTGATTTCATCATATAACTCAATTTTATAGTTAAATGATGCTTTTAAGTTTTTGTTTTTGAGCTCTTTTTCTACGTTTCCTACTAAACAAAATTTCTTTAATTATTCTCTTCTTTTTATTCTTATTCTTCTTCTTATTTTTTAACAATTTTAATAATTCTGATTGCATTTTTTTTGGCGAGTGTTTCAAATCTCTGCAATAAATATTTATTTAATATTTACATACCTTAATTAAATGCTCATTTTCATCTTTAATTACATTTTTTTTTTTTAATAACTGCCTTTTAGTTTTTGAACAAATTTTTTGAGCACAGCCAAACTTTAATAATTAAACTGATGCATAATTATTTTCCAGTTTAAGTAGTAAAGTCTTGTATGTGTTAAGCCTGATATTCGTTAATTTTTTTGTGTTTTGCTGATATTTCAAAATCACAAACGCTTGTCAAGCAAACCAAAAACACCTCAAAGTCCACTAAAAATGTTCGCACTGCTTGTAAAAAAAAAAAAAAAAATAAAAAAAATTGAAGAAGAAAAGAGCAGCTGGCAAGAGCAAAACACCGCGTCTAACAACAATAGCGAAATTAATCACACCTGGGAACTAGAATGTCAGCACTGTCATCCATGTCAACAATGCGGTTTATACAGACGCTTAATATTAGATTTGGTCAGAGCGAGGGAGCAGAAATGGGGGTCTCGGAGAAGGAGGCTGAGAGGGAGAGAGGAGAGTGCGAATCCAGATGGTGGCTGTGCGTCCTGCAAATGTCGAGGAGCTACACCGGCGGCAATTGCGACTACTCCATCCTTGTGCGTTGACAAAGTGCGTCGTCGTCGCAATGTTTATTGTCAACCTGCGCCGACTGTGGGGCGCCTCAAGTGCCTGTTGTCGAGTGGAGCAAACCACTTTAGGAACGCTACGTGTTCTAGGCGCCAGGCGTGCGAGGCCTTTAAACGGCGTTGCTGCCACGTCTTGGGATGAGTGAGGTTGCAAGAGAGGGGTGGGATGGTGGTGCCACACACTTAATTCCTGTAGGTTAGTCTAGAGTTAGTCCTGCCGTGTGCGCCTGGCCAGAACCAGCTTATATTTTACACTTGTCTGGACATTTGATTAATGATGCTTACGTGTCTACCATGCTTCCTCTTCCTCTTCTTATTGTTATTTGTTGTTGTTATTGTTGTTATTACTGTTACTTGTCATTTTTATTGTATTCAGTGTCATTGGAGGCTTTTAAATAACGGATTCCTTATGCCTGGAGGCCCTTTGGCTTAATTAAGTTTACCTCTTGGGGTTGCTTTAGCTGCCTTATGCCCCTTGCCCCGTCTCCATGTCTCGAGTGCTTCAAAGTGGTTCCGTTCGCTGTCTCTTTGTGACACGCGCCAACTGAGTTATGTGTCTGCTGCACTGAGTCAGCTCAGCACAATTGCACCTGTCTTTTTTTTCGCCAATTAAATGTGTATTTCGTATAGATAAGATAACCAACACCAACTACACATTGACTTTACTGATAATAAAATAATAATAATATTGGAAGTAATCTTTTGTCAGCCTATAGAAGCTAAATGGATTATTCCCAATTTTTTTAAATATCAAATAAAATAGCAAACTTAATTCATGTACTTTATCATTATCATTCGATCTGGGCACAGAGTATCATGAAGTCGATTTAGTTTCACTACACTCAGTTGTCTTTGTCCTAGATATTTATTATAACATTATTAATTATTAAGCATGTATTCATAATTGTCATAATTGGCTTGTTGTTCGTTCAGCTCATCAAAGGTTTTACTGTTTGTCATTAGCAACATCTATTATGTCTGCTTCTAATTAATTAAAGTTGCAAAACAAATACAATTACATGTATTGATTTTACTGCGATACATACATGAATGTTAGATACGAAAATACACACACCGACATGTATTTTTCTACTTGTTTATGTGTGTGTAACACCTGATGACGCTCTTCTGTAATGTCGCATGCCTTGCAGTTGAAGGTAATTGGATTGTTACTACAACCAGTGGGTGTAAGTATATTGTATATGTGTGCCACTTGTGCACCACGCAGTACTCGCAACTATCTTTCCCGCCCCTTGACAGTTGGCACTGTTTTAATAGTAGTTGTAGTTGAGGACCCTCAAGTTCTAGTTCTACTCCTTTTATTACATTTTGTGTAGAAGCAACATAACATAAATAAATAAATACAACATTTGAACAATAAGGTAGGATTGGGAAAAATATCTTAAAAATATGACATTAATTACGAATACTTTCGCACATTAAAATACGGCAAATGGTTTAAAGTTAAAAGCAGATTGAACATGTAATGTTTTTTTTGCTTAGACTGTATTAAAATTCGCTGGTGAGTCACTTTTTTTTAGTTTTAACAGCTTGAATTTAAATTCGGTATATTTTAGGTTTAAGAGTAAAGTAATAGAATAATAAACTTGTCCAACTTTTTATTGATTCTTTCGACTACAAAATACTGCTTCCATTTAGCTATTCCAATATTGATATCTTTACTTTAAATATTTTTTTTTTAACAAGAATGAATTTTTAAGTCTAGGTATATAAAAAATACTTTTATTATACTTTCTAAAAATCAAAACAAAGGTTTTATTTTTAATTGTTGGGTTTTGCCAGAGATTACGCTAATATATATATATATATATATATATTTGGTTTTTATTATCTAAGACATCGAAGCGAATTTGAAAGGAATATTAAAAATAGCAACAAATCGATTAATTTAATTGCATTTTTATTGAAATATAAAAAATAATATATTTAAAAAAAAAATCTATTCATTTTGTAATAAATATTGTGTTTGGGTTTTTCTGCCTCTAACAAAAAATAATTAATAACGTCTTAAAAATTAATTGTTTTAATTATCAAACATAAAGCTATTAAATGTGATTATACATTTTATAAAGCGGCAACATTTATTTTAGCTGCAGCTGAATATATAATTTTACATACATATATTTTTGATATGTATAAAGATGTATATATTTTTTGTATTAAATTAAATATATTTAACAATAATATACAGCACAAGCGTCAACGAATTTTGCATTAGTTTTTTTAAAAACTGCTTTATTATTTGGCGAGCTTGTCATTGTTTAAAGCGCATTTAGAAATTTTAACAACCAGTTTTCTCTCTCTCTCACTCACTCTCTCTACATTTACTTTTCTCTCTTTCGCTCTCCCTTTTGATGCCGTCATTCGCTGCTGGCCTGCACTTGAATTGCACATTTGCCTGTCAAGTGCATGTTTGTTGTTCTTGTTCTTGTTGTTGTTGTCGCTGTCGCGGTTACTTTGTGCAAAATTGAAAATAATTAAACTAGAAATTAGTAGAGCGTAACTGTAAGCCCGACTCCTTTGTTAGGCAGGCCACTTTCCCGTTTACATTTACGTGGACGACGTCGTTTTTTATATATTTGTTTTTTGTTTTAATTTTGTGCCGAACGCTGCGCAAGGTTGTTTTTAAAGTGTTGACTTAATTACAGAGTGTGTAAGTATGTACGCATGTATGTGTGTGTGTGCTTGT
The DNA here is from genome assembly GCA_035042405.1 of Drosophila demipolita. NCBI lineage: Eukaryota > Metazoa > Arthropoda > Insecta > Diptera > Drosophilidae > Drosophila > Drosophila demipolita. Next base: position 3,062,235 of record JAWNLI010000349.1, on the reverse strand, counting down.
GTGTGTATTGTGTGTGCTTTACACACGCTCACTCGTTCTGGTAATTTTGTTTGTCAAGTGCCCGCAGTTTTATAAATAGCTCAAGCGTTTTATCATCTATTTAGTTTGCTTTTAATCTATGCGTACTTTTATTAGTTAGTTTAATAATCTCTTGACAGTGGATTATCTTTTCATTCCTCTCTCTCTCTCTCTCTCTCTCTCTCTCTCTGAATAATATTCTAGTGAATTTTCACAATATGACAACATAAAGCAGCTTAAAAATTAACTAGATAAATCGCTCCCACAATCTTAAAGCTGATTTAAATTTTTATTTTTTATTTTATTTTCTTTTTTTTTAATTTTAATGACGCAAACGATTGAAGCGTCATTAAAGCAACAGTACTCGAAAGAGTAAGTAAGTAATTACATACAGTTTAAATAACATTAAGCAAAAGGTTATTATGCTTAAGACTTCAGGGCCAATTAAAGTGCAGACTAATTATGTTAACGCACTGAAATAAAAATACTAAAAGCATTATTGTAAAAATTTATTATTGTAATAGTATTTTAGAATACATTGGCAAACAGATATTAAATTTTAATTTCATTCTTCAAAATTTCGCTACAACTTGTTTTGTTTTCCATGTTTTTATTCAACATTTTGTATATTTATATTTATGTTTAATTTTTAATAACATTAATTTCTTGTATACCTACTTTTTTTATTATAATTATTTTCCTTAATATTTTCTCATGGTAAAGTTGTTTCCTTTTAGCTGTGTTTCTCAGCTGCTTACAACTTGTTTGCCCATTTTGGCCCATTGTGCGCATCGTTGCAAAATGTGGCACTAATAACTGTGGCTACCGTTTCAAATTTGTATGTGGCTGCTGTGTTCTGTTGTGTTGTTGCTTAGACTGTTAAGCATTTTATGGCATATTTATGTAAGCCGATGTCTGGTCTGGTACATCGCCTTACTGGACGCACATGGTGCAACAGCAGCAGCAGCAGCAGCAGCATCAACAGCATGCAGCAAATGCATTCCAAATATCTGGTCCCAGACCACGCATAATGTGCATGTGTTCGCATTTGACATGTGCTTCATTTTTGCTAGCCTCAGTTTCATTCTGACCTTTTTAGCAGTTCAAGTTCTTGTTGTTGTTGCTGTTGTTAGCTTATAGCCTCACCGCATTCCGCACACTTCCTTTTCGCACACGTTTTAATTGATTTTACCGTTTGCTTAGGTGCACTGGTGCACCGCTGCAACAGTTTTCAATTGTCGTGCACACAACAATGAAATTCCTCCTACTGCGGCAGCTGCTTGCCCACCTGCTGATTAGTTTCCAGCTTTGACTTTTAACAATGTTCTTTTCCAATTGCTGTCAAATTTGACACTATGGACCAAATCCTTAATTGCTTTTTCAATTGCAATTTGATTTTCTCTTCTTTGATTTCGCACTAAAAAGAGACCTTAAGCAAAGAGTGTTTTACGGATAATGTATAATCAGGTTTTTGTAATGACTCGCATATATTTTAAGGTTAGATTAGAATTGAAAGCTAGAGACAAGATAGAATACAATAAATACGCTATAAGTTCAAAATTCATTAAAGATATTTAACGGATTTTGTTCGAACAGAAGAACCATAATAAAACCAGTGATTATAGGAGATATATGATTTTTATGATTTCTTATTAAAATGTTTAAATATAATGCATATTGAGAACGTTTCGTTTGGTTATCATATCATAAAACAGATTTTAGAAAACTTCATCTTTGAAGCGATCGCTCATATTTATCATATATAAATATTTATTTTTGTTGTATTTATATAAAAATATTTGTCAAATAATATCAACATTTATTTATTCATTATTATATTTGTATTTTCAGGTACGTTTTGTTGATTCTACTTCATTCACGCCTTGAACAGCAAAAACAACAATTATTTCATAAAAACGTGAGTCTACATAAATATGTACTTTTTTTTGTGAGTTATATAATTAAAACCACAGTAAACATTTATACCCGTCACAAAACAAAAAATTTCAGAAAATAATTCTGCTAATACTATAATAAAATCTTAACAATTTTTATTTAACAACAATTTAAATTTTGATAGCGAACAAAAACTGCAAGAATGAACTTGACACATATATTTTGTTTGCTTTTTATGTGTACATAAATTTCTTATCTTTCTGTTATTATTTTTCTTTTAAACAAGAACAACTCGCATCGCCAATTGTCGTCGAAATGTGCAAATATACGTTTTGGTTGGTATTTGATTCATATTATTAACACAAAAAGCACTCGTCGAATTGCAATTTCAAACAAAAAACGTGTGAACAAAGCCAACAAAATGCGGCGAGTCAGATAAGTTGAGAATGCCACAGTTGTTGAAAAACGATTATATACACACACACACATAAACACACACACATACATATATATATATATATATATATATATATATATATGTTTACATACTATATAATATAAATTTATAAAGGCTAAAAGCAACGATTCTTAAAAAGAAGCGCTTTCACAGCTGTCTCAATATTTATTCAAGTATCGGAAGTTTATTTGAATTTAGAGTTTGTTGAATAAATCCGTTTATTTTTAATATTATTGTATGACAAGTGCTTATAAAACAAAATATTTAATCAGTTAGGATGGGACATTCATTTATTACAAATACTGGAAAACGGGTATTATTTATATAACCAAACTGAAGGAAACAAAAATTGATTTTTTAATAGAATTTCCATTCAAAATAATACACATATATTTTGATTTTAATACTTAAATATTTATTTTTGTTTATATTCATGCAAAAAACGACTTCCAAACACTTTTCCACTTTTGTTTTTCTTCAATCGCCTGACGGTTAATCTTTTCTCTTAACATATTAAATGGTTTTCGATGGGTTTCTCACTGGGAAAACTAAATACATTGTTATTTGTCACTTCATACAAATTCTTGACAACTAATAAGCAACCGTTTAAGCCGCAGAACACGACAGCTACAAAAAAAAAAAACAATTGTTAACCCAAATCGATAACAATACCAGATTTATGTGTTTGAAAAGGCCTGATCAAACTGAAAACCTTTTGGAATGATTTGCATAATACGCACGGATGAGAATTTGTTGTCTCTGAAGGTGGCAAACCCAGTTGTTGACCTCTCCTTTATTTCAAACGTATCTACATAATAATTCCTGGTTGACAAAATTGAAAACAAATTTAAATTTTAATGCCTATTCCCAATTTAATATATGCCACACAATAAGGCGTCGCCGCCGAGATTAATAAAACCCGTAACTCCCAAGTGTGTCTTAAAGATCTTGTCTTGTGGCTTGGCAGCCTAAGTGAAAGAGTGTGTGTGAACTGTGAAAATGTGTGTGCGCATATAAGTGAAAGATTGTGTTAAAATATATATATAAAAATATATATTTATACATGTGTTTGAATATATTTACATAGTCAGCTTGCGGCTGTCGCTCAGTGTCGCCCGTAAGCACTCAGAAACGCAACTGGAACATTATTATGTAATTGTTGTTGCTTGCTATTTGCATGTTATTATATTTAATATTAATAGAAGTAGCTTGATTGATGATATACCGCCTGATAACGCTGTTTGTATGTCATTTGCTGTATGTCATTTGCCCAAGAGAGATAAGATACACGAGCATAATTCTTTGAAGACCACAAGCCAAATAAATGACACTTAACTTCGAAAGTTTAAAGAAAAGAAATAATTTTCTGTGTGGAAATATATAAAGTTATGAGATTGCTTCATAATTTTTTATTAAATAAACCGTAATGTTTCATTAAAATGGTTTATTATTGTTCTGCATTTGTTGAACTATAATCTAAATTATATTGTTTTGCTGTTTTCTAAATGATAACTGAAAACAAATCTTATATTATTCTTATGAATATCTTTTTTAGAAATGATGAAGCAAGCAAAGCTTATCAATTTGTAGACGAAATACATACAAATCGTGTTCCAACTGCTGCTGGGAGCAGCCAATCATCATATCACAATCTACGGCTCATGATCATTTTGGTGGTGTCATCAGTTTTATGGTGCGCCACTGATGAAAATGTGACCTCCAAAAATTTTGTTTGCGTGTGTAGACGATGCACGTAAACAAAAAAAGAACAAGTTGGATTGATGCAGTCAAGTTAGCTCGACTACGAACTACCCTGAACTCACTTGTTAAATATATTTGAATTTTATTGGCTCTTTATTCAGGAACTGAAGATAAAAAATTAATTAGCGCATATTTTTATTCACAAGCTCGATCTGATCGCTAATTGGCTGGCTAGAAACGCATGCATATACATACTTACTTACACGCAAACATACGTAACGGTGTTCCGCAGAATACACACGAATACATATTTACGCCGGCGTTGATTGTCATGCTGTCTCTTTCTCACACATGCGCTGGCATATTTATGCATACAGAAACAGCTTGCTTTCTGCTGGCAGAAAAAAGATCTATATGAAAATATAACTTGGGTGTTTCCTATTCAAACTTGTTGAAATTTGGGCAGTTGATTAATAATATGCATATTATGTGAAGATACTTCCTTTATTATAATTATTTATAAATTGTGACATTTATTGTTATTGATAAAATAAAACAAACTTGATCCTTCTGTCTTTTACTTACATTTGAACAAAACTAATATACCCTATTTACTCATTTTTAATAAGTTCAGGGTATCAAAAGAAAAATAAAAAAAAAACAAAAATTGTGTGCGTATGTAAAAAAAAGGAACTAAAAAACCTAGACGCGGTTTGATTGAGAGAGCGAATCTATCGAACTGTGTGTTCAGGCGCCGGCAGTGATGTGGATTTAATAAAGCGTAGCCGATGTGGAGGCTTCAGCTTAGAACAAACAAGCGGACAACAACAAATGCACATGATATAGTCAGTGAGAAAGAGAAATAAAGCGTGAGAGGGAGTGCGTGTGCGTGTGCGAGAGAGCGAGTGAGTAAAAGATAGTGGAAATGTAGCTAGTTCAGTTGCAGACAGTGTAGTCTGAGCTGATGCTATAAAGCGATTTATTAATGTCAGTCAGACAAGTGGCGGCTGCATATGTGTGCGTGTGTATGTGCAAGTGTGTGTTTCGGGTGCATAGCCTCAGCAGCAGCCTCTGTCGCCGCAATGCCAAGCGCATGTTTGTAATCATGTTGCTGGTGATGGGCAACAGCTCATGATGCTGCTGCTGCTGCTGCTACTGCTGTTGCTGCTGCTGCTGCTGATGATGATGATGCTGCTGCTGCTGTTGCGGCTGCTGCAGTTGTTTACCCAACTATGGGCTTATGTGTGCGGGTGTCTGTGCTTTTGTGTGTGTGTGTGCGTACTAGAAACTGTGAGCGTTTACCCAAGCAGTACGCACTGTGGGTAATTTCTCATGATGACGTAAAAACCCTACACTGGTGTCTAAACGAATATGTGCGCGAGCATGCAGATCAAATTTCAGCTAAGAGAAAAAGATAGAGAAAAGTGAGAGGGGGTCGCAGAGGCGGTGGCTAATAAAAAGTGCAAATAAAAAGTGCAAATTTGTTGAGACTTAAAAAGCAAGTGCACGTTTACTACCAGGTAACAGCCTGGGAATTGAATTAATTTAATCTCCAGCTAGTTGCTGAGATCGGTTTGTTCCTAAAGATAGACTAGACGCTGCTATTAATGCTATTCAAGAACATATTTACTTTCTGGAACCTTTTTTCTGCACAACTTCATTCGATTTATTCAAATTTTAAATATGTTTGCTTTTTAAAATAAAAATATGAATAATAATAATATTAATTAGAAGAAATAATAAAATGTTGAAATTATTATAATGATAAGTAAGAAATAATTATAATAATAAAAAATTTTAATAATGATTAAAATAATAATATTGATAATAACATTAAAATATTGTAATAAAATATAATGATAATGATTAAAAAACAATAATAAATAATATTAAAAAAATAGTATATTAGATTAAACTTTCCAATAAAGTATGTAAAACTCAGCATACTTTCGAAAACATATTTAAAATCAAAATTTTTTAAAAGTCGACACTACTTTTATTCGCCAATGTGCCTCATCAGTTTGTTGCCCCGCTGTTTGTATTTATTCCATTCATGCCGCATGACAACTGCAGTTTGCTTGCCATTCAACGTTCTGTGTCGCAACCTTAATGTTGCTCACATGCCATCGTTTTGTACATGGATTTGTCTCTGGCAGCATCAACAGCAGCAGCAGCAGCAGCAGCAGCTGCCGCCCCCGACAACCGCCCAGAAACAGTTAGTCAGCCAGCAAGGCAATTATATTCACCCCTCTCCACTTGAATGCTGCGCATATTTATTAAATTCTTGCCCTGATTGTGAGATTTTAAATGCTGCCTGGAGGGCGGTAATTTTCTTTTGTCCATTTATTTACTTAACTGTTTTGCTGTTGTTGTTCTTGTTCTTAGAGATTTTTCATTTGTGCGTAGGACGACAACTGAATGTGTGTATTTGTCTTTGGTATTGAAATGTTTGTTTGTTTGTTGGTTTATTTATTCTTATGATTTGGAGGCCCGCTTTCTGTTTGTGTTATGGTAAGAAACTCGCACTCATTTTTGTGTGTCTGTCTGGCTGCTTAGGGGAATTCTGTTGAATCATTAACATGTGACATTTATGGTGGCTCAACTCAATTATCAGCTGCATTTTACTAGCTTATGCGCAATAAACATATCGATTAGCACTTGAAATAAGCTGCAAATGGGCACCCAGTGTCGATAAACAAGGGTCAACATTGTTGAAACGTGTAAATGAGAAGTTTTAGACAAATTATGTCATTGTTTTTAAATCACTTGTTATATAGTAGTATATATATATAGTAATAATGAGTACTGTGAATTGTGTTGTAGCTATCTGAAAATTTAACTATTTACCTTGAACCAAATCTGTGATAATTCGAATTAAGGATCGCTGAGTGAAACCACAGTCTTTGTAAAGCTCTCTCTTATTTCTCACTCAAGTAAAAGCAATCGAAGAAAAAGTGAATAAACTTTTACCATGACGCCACAAACAAAATGCAAACTAAAAGTTGCAGCCAGTTCATCTGACAATTCCCAGAAATATATATCCAATGATACATATTCTCAGTTCAGTTGCGGCTTCTATCTGTGTCCTGGTATTAATTAACCAATGATGAGGAGGAGAAAATGGGAAACAGTCGAGTTGAACGAGTTGAGAAATCCTTTGCGCCAGGTGCTCTTCACGGCGGCAAGCGTAAAAACTTTTACTGGAAACTTTGACATAAATAAGTGCACTTGTGACTCATTGGAGGGGCGGAGATAAGTTGCACAGAAAACGGAAAATTTCAGACCAATTTGTGGGTTCAAAGAAAATGTTCAAATAACATTTAAATAAGAATTTATTTTGTGTTCTATGCTCGAGGAAATTAGCAGTACGGAATATATTTATGCAAATTTCGATGCCTCTTCCACTTTCCTTTTCAAAGATTGTAAATCGTTGGCTGAGTTGTGATTGTATTAAACGAATGACCTCATTGGGATAAATTAGAAATAGCTAAAGCTTCAAGCTGCGACACATAAATTCCACTCCGACGATTGGTGGAGTAAAAAGTGAAATAATATTGTAATCAGTGGTGCAAAAAGCAAAATGTATTTGATAAGGGTTAACACTAACGAGCGAATCTTTTCCTCTATGCCACCCAATCCGCCCCAAAAAATAAAAATAAAATGAAAACCCGACCAGAAACCACAATACGCATATTTCACACACCCACACTTCCAGGCAAATAAAACAAAAACAGAAGAAAAAATGACCCTAATTTCATTGTTTAGTGTAGACGAGAAAAAAAAAGGAAAAACGTGTGGAAAAATAACAAAAATTATGTGCGAAATGTGAAAAATGTGCAATTTCATGTTTACTTTTTGTGTTTTCTGACGGCTGACGGCTTCTGTTTGTAACTGTAGCCGGAAGACCTGTTTCCAAAAACTGGTCTAGGTCTAAGCCTAGCCTTCATCTTGGGAAACTCTCACATATTTCGTCCTCTACTTTGCTTTACTATATTTTTCTTGGTCATACAGTTGAGTGAATTTGACAAATTGTACAAATGGCACAAGCCGAAAGCAAATGAAACATAATAGCAACATATAAGAGCAAAAGAGATGAAGGGATTTAAAAGGAGACAGCTGCTGGGACAGTTTTAGACTTATGAACTACAGTATGTGTTTTCCAGAATGAGAGCCTTCTGATATGTATGAACTAATGATTATTAATGCTCATAGGGATTTATGCAAGTGAGCTGAATCCTTTTTTTTCCCCATTTTAGGAGATGTGAGAGATGGAGCTGTGGCCTGTCTAAAATTGTCGTGCAATTGAAAAGGGAGTGGAAAAGAATATAAGAAATGAAAATGGAAAAGGTTAAGAGTTGTAAACATAAAATGAGGAACATATATAAAAGACATTAGTTAGAATAGAATTTACATTTCATATAAATATGTTGTTTTCGCAATATTAAAAGTATAAAACATTTAATAATGTAAATACTCCAGTTTATTATTTGAGTAATAGTGAATAATTGAAAGCAATAAAGTTTAAATATCTAAAATATGACCGCAAATTGCAAACACTTATATTTTCAAATATATATATTATCTTTAAAACTATAAAAAGCTGTTTATATGAAATTCAAACTAATCAAGTCGGTAATTTATGGTTTTCCCAATAAACTAAATTAAATTAGGAAAACTAATATCCATGGCCACAAAATGAGAATTATTTTATTTTTATTATTGCCAAATGAATAGCATTTATAATTAGATGCATGCTAATTAAATTACAATTAGTATCTGTTTTTTTTTTCTAAGCTTATTTATACACATTGATATGGTATCGCCTGGCAAAGCAAATAACAATCGCGAAATGCGCATAAATAATTGCGCCGTGTTTTATATATTTGAATAACGAATCTAATTACTGCTAATGAAATGCATTAAAAGCCAAGCAATGCAAATTTAATTGTCATCAGCGCAATAAACAATATTAAACTGTGCAGACAGCTTCAACTGTTTACAGCAATCAAATAGAAAACAAATTGGCAAAATAGGTTTTACAGCTGAAACTATACTCAAATTTTCCTATATAAAAAATATATAATTATAACAATAATATCAAAAAATTCTATGTGAAAAATAGAAGACAAAATGCTATATAACTGTGTATATAATATTAATATATATATATATTATATGTATGTATGTCTAATTAATAAGCTAAAAGCCCCGGAAAGTTAAAAAGAACCTGTTTGCCAAGCGCATTAGAAAACACCCATTTCAAAGTGCAGCTTAAGCTTAAAGATTAATTAGAAGTGCTTCATTAAAAAATATGATGAAATGTGACAAATTCTTGGACCAGACAGCAATCAATTTTGTACAGATTTTAAAAGGAAACTTTTTGCGCAACAATTTTTGTACACCCTATGCAAAGGCATAAGGGGAATATCAATGCAGAGTCGCCAGTAAAAAGTTTTCGAAAATTATAGTAGATTTTGTTATAAACAGCAAGTTAAATTTTTAATTAATCAAATTTTTGGAAATCAAATTTCAACTCATATTATGTTTATTATGTTAGGAAAAAAAGAAGATTAGTTAATATAGTATAAATACTTTATTTTAAAACTTCCGGTTCCAATTAAATGTTTAAGGGTAACCAGAGAGGCAGAGTATCTGCCTGACAAACTTTATGGTGATTATTTATTTGTTTATTTTTAGTTTTTGATCCGCTCGAGTGTCCCGTGTCCTCTGCGATAGGACGTGCCAAATATCCGCTAACTCATTGGGTATAACTTCAATGGCAAAACTTTCTCTTCTGCTCTTGATGCTAATGATTGTTTGATGTGCCCAGCTTCTACTTCCAAAGTAGACTCAGCAAAAAGTAAATAAATAAAAATCAACAAAATGAGGGGATGTTTATCTAAAACAGAAAAATAGAGGCGCTTAGTAGCATCGAAGCCATCATAAAGTGCCGAAAAACTGGCGTCTGACTACTTTTTGGTCATCCTTGTGCTTTTTGGAGCTTCTGGTTTATGTATCCTTTGCGGACTGTCCTTTGCCTTGGCTGCCTGCTGAGCTGAGCCAATATGCAGCTTGCCAAACACAAAAGTTTCGTAATTAAAACACAGCCAGCTCTAAAATTTAAAGGCTATCACGACAGCCAGCATCCGATGCTGCATGCAACACTGTGTGGCAAAGTGCGTTAGATTTTTGAGATTTGCCGTCGCGATTGCTGCGGCCACCGAATTCTGAATCGTCTAGTTTATGGTCAGGGTCGTGTGCCACAAGTTTTTTTTGCTTTCTTTTTTTGTTATTTATTTTTTTTTTTTTGCCATGTTTTCAAGTTCTTTGAATTTAGTGTTCCATTCACAGTGCAACTTGTTGGCATAGAATGTGATTTGTGATGAGAGTGGTCAACTTTTTTGAAGATATGCTGCACTGCTGCACATTGACATATGTATTTGAGCTTGCCAGTTCTCTAAATACTGTTACAGCTAGTTTTTAACTTCGACGTGCCTTTTTTTTTTTTTTTTTTTTTTTGGATTTTTTTTTGGACTTTGTTTTTTGTGTGACATTCGAATACGTAGTACTGACGCTTTTGCATTGCTGGACTAATGTTTCTTCAACATTTCGTTAACTGTGTGCAACTTTAAACAACTCTTAAGTTTTTCTTAAAGCAAAAACCTTGCATATCATTTAAAAAAAAATCGCTGCCAAAGAAAACTTTCTTTGATCATATTTGTTAATCTAATTAGTGAACAGCTTAAAAACCAATTCAAACTTTATACATTTCCCAGATATGCAGCAGCCAACCAAAACCAGCCCCTTCTCGCGCTCAATGATAATTTGCTATGCACACACATCCTCCAAGTGAAAGAACGCATTGTGAGTTGAACTTTTGTAGTTTGTGCAACTTTTGCCACACACACACATCCTTTAGAGAAGCACACTGAAAAGCTGCTAAGTACTCACTTGACCCATTACGCGCTGGGTTTGGCACATAAAACTATCACTTAAAGTGAGATAATGGCCACAAAACCAACCAGCAACATAAATAACCATTACGCAAATTAACAAACCTGCCCAAAAGACCAAGCGACCAAGAGACAAGAGCGGCAGCGCCTAGAGATCTCTACAAGAGTTTCTAATTAAAAGTTGCAACAAATATGAGAGAACATAGCAGCACACCTCCTCATCCTCCTCATTCCCCGTCTCTCCCATCACTTATGACCTTTTTTCTTTATTGTGATTGTTGTCTGTTTTTGGTGTATCTGTGTCTGCGTATGCAAAAATGTTGTTGACAACGTGAAATTAATTTCACCCTTGGGACGTTTTTTTTATATTTCCACTTTTTTTTACTTGGGGTTGCAACAGTTAAATTCCCATATGCGTTAGCATTCATAACTGGTTATCGCTTAGGGGTCTCTATAGCTACGTATGATGCTTATACGGGAGAAGCACGTGGAGGAGTAGGATTAGGTGGGAGCAGGAACACATCAATGTTTTTTCTAGTGGGAAAGGGAGCTTCTCAGTAGCGTTGTAGAACATGTTGCAAGAGTCAGCAAAAGCAATTAGAGAGCAGCCAGTGATAAGCCAGACTTTGTAATAATAACAATACCACTTGACTTCAGTTTTAATACCATGTGGCAAAAGCGACCATCGGCAGGGTATATTAACAATTCGCATATGAATTTTATGTTTGAGGTCAGATTATGATTATATCTTTCTTTTGCTGCGACCACATATGATAAGTGGAGAATATACAATTTTATAGTTCGTTTTTAATTTCATATTGTTTTTATATGTAAGACCACTTTTGTGCTGCTCTTTATTAAATTCTGTACAGGATTTTTAAATCTGTTTTTTCCGCGCAAAATAATAAACTCTTTTTAAAAGATTTCAATGGAATTCAATTCGTATTTGTTGCATTTTGCAATGTGTTTTCATTGTTTGAGGGCTCTTTATCGTACGCACCAGCAAAATTCCATATTTTATGCATTATTATTTGGTCAACAATTATTGTTTGAAAAAAAAAAACTGCTTGTGGTAAAACTTTGCCAAAATATTTAACGGCTTATGATTTCGATAGTGCGCCAAATGGAACCGCGCTTATTGCATTTATTTTGCCAAATGATATTTCATACAGTTTTCGACAGCTGCATTATTCAGCGCTATTTTTCCAATAATGGAATGTGCGTTGGCGAGCAAAAAGGCCGAATTATTTGCAATATTTGCTTTTGTTTTGAGACTAGCTCTTTATGTTTCTATCGTAAAAAAATCATATTCTTTATTAAATTCAAACAATGAATGTGAATAAATATAACTTACACATTTGACTAGTAGCAAGTAAAAACAAAAATCATAATAAACATTCGCCATACATAATAATTTCCAGTTAAAACAACAAAACTTGCGCTTTGAGTGAATAAAAAATTGTTTATTAAATTTAGAAATTTATGAAAAAAATATGCCTTTGCATCGGCCGGGAATCGAACCCGGGCCGCCCGCGTGGCAGGCGAGCATTCTACCACTGAACCACCGATGCGATGTTTAAACAGATCGCTGAGCATAACCAGGGCTAAACTTTAAAAACTAGACTAGACTATAAATAAATATTAGTCAGTGGTCTTAAATAAACGGCGAACTGCTTGACATAAATGAATATTAATAATATAATTTAGTAATATTAATATTCAAATGATAAGACAACAGATGTTCAGCTTTTCAGCTGAATTTAGCTAGAAGTGAACTTTAAAATTAACCCAGAAACTGTCTGTGTATGTTGATAATTAATATGATTTAATTGAACGGCTTTGCTGTCCTTTATATATTTACTATAATATATACCTGCTCATGCTAGCTCGACATGAACAACAATTAGAGCGAAAATTCAGTTTATACACATGGGAAATAATATATATGTATCTGGTCGTATATATATATGTATATATATTTTTGTACGTTATGTTTTTCAATATTTCTTATTTAATTCTTATATAATTCCCACTTTGTTTGCCAACTTTTAGCATGCACTCTGCATTTCAAATAAATTACGCTAATTACATAACAACAACAATAAAGAGAAAAGTAAATTTTGGAATAGCATTTATAAAAGTTACACAAACAGCAGACAACAACAATAACACGCCAAGAAATTAAAATCAACTCAAACTACGCGAAAATTGAATGATTCATGACAAGAGACAAAACAGAGTCGCAGCAAAGTAAAATGTCGAAAAAACAAATAAAAAAAACTGGCAACCCAACTGCAAATGAACAAACATTAAAAGCAATTAAATTCCAAGCAAATAAATTAATAAGAAAACATGAAAAAGAAAACTTCAAGAAAACAAAAATGCAAACAAAAGAATTTAATTTAAATGTAAATGAGCGCAAAGTTAAGTGAGTTGGGCCAAACCACAGATTCACAAAAAAAAAAAAAAAAAAAAAAACTGGTAGCCAACCGTTGGCGGGTTTTAGACTAATTTGTATATGACTTTTGTAATTAGGACTCATTGATGGCAAAAAAAAAACAGGTAGCAAAGCCACAGAAACAATTGCATATAGAAACCAAGAATTTGGCACAGAAAAAAATCAACTGGAAATGCGACGGAAATTTGCATAATTAAGCCAGATATGTGTGTCGTTGAGCCTTATTAGCCAAAGAGCCAAAAGGCAGAAGGCAAATGGCTAATATCAAAGAGTACTCCAACAAGCTCATCGTTGATGTTGTTATGGCTTAACATGTTAAGTCAATTTCGTAGTTACCATTTGTTGAGAGCCACAATATAATAAGGCTCACAGCTACACTTAGCCTAATTGAAACTAGTCTAAAGCAGGACATTAGACAGATCTGCAAGTGGAACATGGGCCAATAACTGAAACGAACCTGAAACTAAATTTGAAGCAGCAACAGTGGCTCATTTTATGACATTCTAGCCAACTCCATGTATAAGCCGTAATATGCAAGTAATGCATAATTATTCTGGCATCAAAGTGAAGACTGCGGGCTATGAACGACTTGTCGAAAGTGCATATAAGTTTACAGTTATGATAAAGTTTTATCTTGGGCAATATAAAGTACAGTTGTGGCTTAAGTCGAGTATAAATATATGTTTTATACTAGTAATTTGATACGGGACATATATATATATATTATATATACATATTATATATACAAATTATAAATACATATTATATGTACAAATTATATATACAATTAATATTTGATGAATTAATAATAAAATAAATTTGTATTGTGCCTTGTATATGCTCTAACACAACGTTGTGGAAAGCCTAAAACTATCCTATCAAAAATAGTTTCCAATTTGTTTTTATTAAATATATATAAAATTTATATATAAACATATTTAGGTATTTTCCAGTCGAGTTAAACATATTTGATCAGTTTAACTTTTGTTGTTGTTAATATGAGGAGATTCACTTGTGTTTGTTGCCTGTCATTTGCATTTGGTATTTGCTGTTCTGAAGTTGGTTAATTTCAATGGACGAGTCCCATGCCACTTTGCCCCACTTCACTGCCACACTCGACTGCAACTTATTACTATAACTATAACTATGTACACACAATATTTATCATTTGAGTCTCTCGTTGGAACTTTGCTTCTGAACTTTAGTTCTAATTATGTTTATTCATTCAGAGCCATTTGAGTAAGATTTTATTTCAGTAAACAATTTCAATATGTGCACAGTTATTCATAACAATTGTAAATAAAGTCACTGCTGGTAGTAAATTAACACTTATCACTTTAACATGGCTTGTAAGAGCTTAAGAGATTTATTAAAAAATATGATTTTTTGTATTAATCATTGTCTCTTTTTTTTTTTTTTTATTTACAGGTAAGCTTCAACGAATTTTTAACAAATGCTGGGAAACGCTGGTTAAACGGGTATGAAAAAATATTTTTAAAGAAAGAAAAGAAATAGCTGTAAAATTTCCAGCCAGAAATGTTTAAAATTCCATACAAAACAATGAATATGATATGGAAAGCAATCTGGTAAAGAGATATAAGTGTGACTAAATGTGTAGAATCAAAAATAGTATATAATAATTTATATGAGTATAGTTTAAACTAGTGAAATAATTGGTCAAAAGTCTTTAAGAACTTATAGAACTACATTAGCTGCATTTGTATACTATAAATACTTTATTGACTAGATTTAAAACTTATCAAATGGGGTTAGTAGGCATAAAAAAGATTACTTCGTAACTATTTGTAATTCAAATGAACCGCAGCGGAAAAGGGTTTTAGATAATTTCTGTTTGTAGCTTATAAATAATAGAAACGATTACTTCCAAGAATTATAGTTCTAATAAAACTAAACAGCTGCATTTGCAAGTGTTGATGACAAATCGCGTAAATGGTGTCTTAGCATAGATGTGTAAGTGTAGATATATTATAAAATATATATTATATATTTCAAAACTACTTAGCTACACTGTGATAATTTCAACGCGGTTATTTCACACACACACATCAAAATGCAAGTTGTACATGATTTTCTAAGTAAAAATAACTGTTTCGATTAGCAGTCAATTGAGTGCACATAACTGTGAATTTGAACGTCATCGCACCTGCTAATTGATTTGCTCTAGATACGAAGTGCCTCCTCGTGCAGTTCTTCATTAGCTTGTTCTAAATTTGTCCATCTCTCTTGGGGAAGTCTGTCCGAGAATCGGTGCCATAATATGGCTCATTAGCATTGCATTAGTGCGAAAATTGAAAAATTATTTTGTAATTTTGATTCGCTGTGGTTTTTGTGTATCTGTGAAATTTTGTATTTTTCATTAGCATCTCGCTAATGTGTTCATTAAATGGCGCTTCGTGTGCACTTCATATTTTTTTCTTCTATTTCATCTTCTATCTGGCACCTCGTCTCGTAGTTCTGCTAATTGCTCTGATTACACCATTCATTTCAGGGAGTTCAGCAACCTGCCGAGTGTGTTGCACTCATTATTATGATCTATAAAAGTAGCTGGGGAAATTTGCTTAATAGCCGCTTGATAATGTCAGCTCCCTTTAGAGAAAACTAGATTATACAAATCAGTTAATTATTATATAAATCTCATAAATAAATAAGATTGTTGTGTTGGCATGATAATCACAAGATGCTTACTTAACAGTTTCTTTAGATATTGTTATATCACTCTCAGATAACTTGCTAGACAGATAATTGTGATAAAGTTATGAATTTATATATACATATATACGTCTATCATAAAAATAATAGATAAACTAATGATAACTGTACGTGTTGGTAACAGCCGTTGCGATTATTTTGCAGTTTGTAGTGTAACTTGCACAAACTGCAATTAGCTGATGTCGTGTTTATTAACTGTAATTTGTTGACGTTTTTTTTGTTGTTTGGGTATAGCCCGCCCGATCATCTCACACCGCAGGCCTTTTTCATCGAGACTCTCATTAAAAGCAATTGATTATCTGAAAAAAAAAATGTATTTTTAGTTTCTGTTCAGTTTTATTGCTCGACGGGTTTTTTTACATTATATAAATTTGAATAGTAGCATCCAGTTGTATTTAGACGCTATTCGTAAGCGGCGGTCAAACAACTTTAGAGTCCGAGATTTTTTTGGCACCCTTTCAGGCAAGTTTTTTTGTAAAGTACTTATACAAATGACAAAGCCAAAAAAAAAAAAAAATCGTTGAAAAATATAATTAAAATAAATAACTTATTTTTAACAAAGAACAAAACGCAGTGGAGAATATAAAAATATATATATATATATATATATATACAGGAAAATGTAAATGGAAAAAAATGTTTTTCTTTTTTCATTGACACAAATCGTAATCAAAATATACTTTACAGATAAAGGAAAGTTGCAAAAACTTTTTTTTATAAAATAATATTTTTTGTGCCAATAAGATAAAAACATGTCAACAAATTTTAATTAAAACATGTAAATATTTATATCCTTGCAAACCAATCAATGTTTTATTAACAAAAATTATATTTGTCAAATTTTTTTCTTTTAAGTTCTTAAATTTGAAAAACATAAGCTGCTTGATGTTTATTTTATTATTTGTTATTTGTTTATACATAATATCGTCGTAAAACTAAAACTTTAGCTAGATCAGCATTTATTGTTCCGCTTCATTATAGCTTGTCATAATAAACACCAATTATTTTATGGCAAGCCTTGAAAGCACTCGAGATGCCAAAACTACGATAGACATCGAGATAAAATAAGTACATATTTAAGAAAAAACTTCCGCTTATGGAATTTTTTTGACATTCAATTGGAAGCTTAAATAAATAATAATAAAAACAGGTACGCGTAATTGAGCAATTCAAGGTTAAAAATTCAATGTTGAGCTATTTTGGGCAATTGACATGCTTAAATTATATAATTTCTAGCTTTATTTTTTTTTACGTCTTCTTTGGTTTAATTTATATATATTAATTTGATGTGCTTTTTGAGCAGATGCTAACAATTAACTGAGTGAAGAAGTGAACGGACCATGAAACCCATTTCAATGTCAATGAACATGCAAATGAATATGTGTGCAGATAAATCAAGATTTTGAGAAACTGAAGCCACTTGGCCAGTAAATAGGTATATATATGTATATAATGAGTATAATGGCCATGCTGAAAGGTCAGTCAGCTCTGCCACAAATGTTGAAATACTGAAATATATTTATATATGTAAATTTGCCTCGTGGAACTTATTAAAGTGTTCAAGTTGCTTGCGGTCTTTTGAAGTTGCTGCACATTATAAATATGTGTAAATATGTATATATCTATATTTATATATATATATATATATATATATATGAAACTGATGTAGGCATCTCTTTGAGTTTCATACAGTTGCAATATATCTGTGGCATAGCTTTGATCTTTCTTAGTGCTTTTGCCATTACAGTTTGACTTATGAATAACAGAACATTGAGCCTAAAATGCAGATCTAAAGTACATTAAATGAATGAAATAAAAAAATAAACTAATTAATATAAAGAAACTAGTCTAAAAACAGCTAAATAATACATTAATTATATTATATGTCTAAAATACGCGAGAAACTTAGCTGAAACTGAGAAAAGAATTTAATTAAGTCAAAATCACTTCAAATAACTTGAAAAAAATGAGCAGATAAAAATAAAAAAATTGCTTTGACAGCATTTTGAGGAAAGCGCAAAGAAATCAAACAGATTATTATTGGAATTTGAGCAACATGCTCAAACAGAGCCGTTGGGAATGGCATTAAAAAAGAGTCATAATGAGTGAAAAGAAAAGAGTGGATTGTGAAATGGATGCGAGTGAATTGTGGGAGATTTCCATATGACCTGCTTTTCTTTTAGGCCACATTGCATCGCCCCACTCGTGTATAACACCTAACCAACCTGGTTTGTTGGTTGTTTGCAGGTTGTAGGTTGCAGGTTGCCTTGTGTGTGGCATGTGGCAAATGCGGCCAACAGACGATTTTTTTTTGCCATTGCAGCAACTTTTCTTTGCTTTGTGCTTGATTTTCATTTCACTTGCCTTTGCTTGCTGCCTTCATTTCAATTCGATTTACGCACTTAGCACTTGCATAATGTTTGAACCAGACCATCTTTCACCCCCTTTCGCCCCTTTCGCCATTTGCAGCACTCTCTCTCTCTCTCTAACTGGACTCATCATAACCAATGCAGTGGCATTTGAAGCTGGTCAGGTGTACCTCTTTTGGCCCACTTCCTTTGTGGCCATCAGTGGTATGTGCAACAGAATTGTGGCTGGTCCCATTTGGCAAATCAAATGTCAGTTTAATTGAAACAGTTCTGAGCTTTTGAACTGTCAACTGACTTTGGGATTTGTTTGCCACAATTGAATCACCATAATTCGATTTGAAACTGACAACTTTGCATAACGAATTTTTTAATTAAATTTAATTAACTTTGAGCTGCACATATTAAGCAGTTTAAAATCGATGTGCAGCTTAAGGCTGAAATTTTAAATTTGTTGTCTGACAATTATTCAATTAATTTACAATTATTTAAATCTCTCGTATGAAGAACTAAATCTGTATCCACAATGCGTTGACTATATAGAATCGTTATACAAAGTTTTTTTTTGCCTCCTTCATTAAATGGGATAAGCACTAAAATGCTGAAATTTATCTCTTGTCCGAGCGATTCTGTGTGCTCCAAATGAAGTTGCGGACCCCAAATTACCCCCACTGGCAAAATGAACACAATCGTTGTTGTTATTACTGTGTGTGTGTTTGTCACACACAATAAACTCGCGAAGCTGGATAAGCCACCCCTCCCCCCCACTCAACCAAAAAAAAAAGCAATTTCGTATAAAAGCCACAACAGACAAAACCAGAGAAGCAATTCCAGAACATAACTGCCGCAGATTCATTCGCAATGACAGACAGACATATGAAAATAATGCGTGTGGAACATTCGCACAGTTACACAATACACAGAGACGGTTAAGACCCAACTCCAATCCCCAATTTGAGTGACTCCCCCCAGCAAAACACACAACCAAAAAATGTTCATTGTCAAACTGTTGGACAAAGCCAAAAATCTCATTCGCTTCAGCTGGCAAATTAGCATAGATGTAGAAATGTGTGAAGCAATTACCAAAACAGAAAACAAACCCAACATCCAGCGGTCGCACACTCCCAACACCCACACACACCCACACACACTAACACATACTCACACACATGCATATATGGAAAGTAACCCGTTGGGGTAATCAGTGTTTGAATTGCATTCAAATGCAATTTTGGTGCGGTACTGGATCAAGTGGCGCCCCAAAGTGGCCCATAACCTTGTGCCTGGCTTATAAGTGTCTGCCCGTTTCAATTCTATGTCAATCATACACATAATTAACCCAAAAGCACAAGTTGCTTGCATTTAAGAATTGTAATTGTTTGGGATGCTAAATTTAAATGATGAAAGCTAAAAGCTAAAAGCAGTTGCCTGACTGCCCCTTATTTGCTTGTCTCTGTGTGGCAAAGCTGATGAGTGCCGCCTGCAGCAGTTTTGGGGGTTGCTTTGCTGCAACCCTTAACTGCATTTTTGTGCATCCCTCACCACGCAGTTACAACATTTTCGCTATCCGCTTAACCAAATGCACTTTAACGTTAACATGTTTTGTGGTAAATGCCACAATTAAGTGACTTGTCAATTGGTTTGTCAATTGCGACGCTTCGGTGTTGACTTATGGAAGGGTTTCACTTGTAGGGTTACGGAAGGATTTGAATTCCTGACATGTCTAAGCTTCTTGGACAGGTTGCACGTGTATCGATTGTGATTGTGGTCTTAAATGGACTTAACAGATTATAAACGGTATGCTTAATGGCAATTCTAATACATTGTTGTGGGATTATAAACAATTCATTAGACTAATTGATTGCTTATATTTATTATATAATTATTGTGGGTATTCAAATAAAATGCTTATTAGATATTTAGGGTAAAAGGATGAAAATACGATTTGAATATTAGATTATTATATTATATTATTATATTATATTATTATATTATATTATTATATTATATTATTATATTATATTATTATATTATATTATTATATTATATTATTATATTATATTATTATATTATATTATTATATTATATTATTATATTATATTATTATATTATATTAATATATGGAGATACAAAATGTGTGAAAAACAACAGAGTCTTTAGCATTAATGCTAAATAAATATTTATCACGAGAATTAAATTATTGATTTAAAAAAAAAGAATCCATTTTACTAAAATCGAATTTATAAAATCTTTAATAATATTTTACAATACTAATTGACTTACGGTATGTGCGTAATTTCGGCACATTTTACGGCAACTCATTATGCGTTGCAACATTGTTGCATAATCCAATTTTAGACTAAAAGGCCACGCTTGTTTGTTTTTTCAACATGCAGCGGCAAACAGAGAGATAAGCCTGGTTCTGACAATAGCTGTCATATTTGCACAGGGAAACAACCCTCCTCCTACAACAACACCCCGAAAACACCACGATTAAAGCTTTGTTATAGTTTTTGGAGGCAAGTCCTTAGTCAAAATGTGGCTTAAAATATTTGCACAAATTCTTTTTTAGGAAAGGTGCGTTATATGTTGACAGACTGTGTGTGTATAGGCGTGTGTATGTGTGTGCATTAATGTCTAATACGTGTTGATGTTGTTGTTGTTGTTGTTGCTATTGTTGTTGTTGGGCCTAAAACCCGTTAATGAAGGACGCTCAATCTAATGGCAGATTTATTGTTTCCCACGTGTTCAGTCACAAAATGTTGTTGTTGTTGTTTTGTTATTGTTTGTTTGCTGTCATTTGTATCACTCTGGCCAAATCGTCTTTTCATTATGTGTCACCAAATCTGGTTCAGGTTGCGTGCCTCGTGTCTATTTTCAGCATACATACATATTTACATTGATATTTGCTTTCATTGTTAATGTGCACTTAGAGCTGGCAAAATGATTTATGAGCCTGGGCCAAATACCCATTTGGCCTCTGTCTGTGATAGCTGTTCTTGTGGTGTTTTGTGGATACCGGAAATAGTTATATTGTTGGGCAATAAATATCTACATTTATTTGACTATCAGGTGTTTTTCGGCTGATCAACATGACGATGCAATAGAAAGTTGTTCTGGAAATGCTATTAAGTCTTGGAGAGAATATTACCAATCTGTTAAAAGCAGGCGTCCCCAATTAAATTATTAGCTGAGTTCATCTCTTAGTATACATTATGCATGTTATTGTGTTCCTTAAGCTGGGGAAAAGACAATAAACAACGGAATATGGTAAATCGTATATAGTATATATAAGCTTATGTTATCTTTATCGTGCCGATAATTAACTTTCTAAGTTATTGAAATAGGGAAAAATGGCTGCAAGTGTGCGTAACAGGCAGAAGGAAGCATACCAGACTCCAGAATGTATATTCTTGTTCAGGCTAAATCTAAATCGAAGACAAGTCCGTGAATCTCATGGACTAGGTTCTCGGTAATCCGGCGCAGATCAAACTTGCTTTATTTGATGGAAAACTGCCTCCCTTTCTCAATTATCGATACATTTCGATTTCCGATAGCAATAAAAGCCAAATCTTTTAAGGTAGAATCGTCTTATTAAGACATAATATGCATATGCATAATATTTCCAGCTCACTCGACTACAGTTTTCTTTCTTATGTTAATTGTTTTTTTTTTTAAATTATTTATCATTTTTTATTAGCCGAAAATATGAAAGTTCTAATTTAAGTTTATAATTTGTATTAAGATAAATTACATAATATTTATATAAATAGTGTGGAAGTGTGGCAGCATCTGTAGAGTATTTTAGTTAGTTATTGAATTTTACAAGTTCAGATGGACTCCAGAACTACAAGTTGTAAATGATTTATGTAAGCTCAAAATTACAAGTATTAGTTGTACTCTTACAACACACAACATTTGAGTTATTGTCTTAAAATTTTAGTGCACGTTCAATTAAATTAATTAGTTGGGTGGTTTATCAAAGTGTACATGTTGAGGTAATTCAATTGACTTGCAATTGCAATTATCAAAGTGAAATCGTCTGCAAAAGACAGCTTTGCCGTGAACATGTCAATCAGAGATTTTGCTCATTAGCTCTTCAATTCACAGCCAATTTCATTTACATTTGCACAGCAAAAGCAAAAGCAAAAGCAAAAGCAACAAAAACCACAGCAATGAGAGCAAATAACAATAAGTGCAAAAAGGAAAAGGTTTATAAGTAGTTAAATAATAGGAAATGGAAGGAGCTGAAACTAATTAGTATAGTCAGCAATTAGCAGTAATTAAATCATATTCAAAACATGGTCGCCTGCGACGGCAAACTGCTTGTTTTGTGTCTGTTTTGTGTTTATTCAAAAACCATAGCCAAGGACTTTGCCACGCAGCGGCGTTAATTTTAGCGATTTGCTTATGACCTGCCACAAGACGAGCCAAATGAATGACACCCAGTCTGTGTCAGCCAGAATGACGGACTGACTCACTGACAGACAGACAGACAGCAACTCTCGAGGCATGTTGTGGACCGAAGTCGAACAGAATGCCCTAGGTGGATGCAGCGAAGCGGCGTCCACTTGACACACATAACCATCGGTTGCCTTTAACCCCTGCCACACAATACACCCTGCCACAAGACGGCAAGTTAACAATGCGCAAAGCTCAAACTCGATATGGGTTGGGTTGGGTTTGGTTGGGTTTGGTTGGGTTGGATTGGTTAGGTTTGCCTATTCGGTGTGAGTCGGTCTGTGGTATTCCTGATGCTTGCCTGTCGCGTTCCGGTTGCGGGCAACACCTTTGCCAAAGCAAAGGATTTTCCACGCTGCAGATAAAATCGTTCACCGCAAACTTGTGCAATTTTCCATCTAGTTTTCTTTTTTTTTCTGTAGCCACAACTTTTGACTGAAACTTTCTATACCCTGCAAAAAGTTTTGCAACGGCATATGGTTGTAAATAAATAAAGTGGATTATAAATAAATTTTTTAAATACAATATAATATTGAACTGAATTATTAAGTATTAATTATTGTGTAATTGATAAAAATATATTTGTTTAAACAATATATAATTTACTATTTTCGAAATGTTTCTCTTTAGTGGCGAGCAATAACAGGCCATAATTAGATCTTTGTGCAGGGTATTTAGCTGTCTCACAGTGTTGTCTTTCTCGGATATTTGTGTGCAGGGTATTTTCTTCTGCTGCAGTTTGGCAGTTTTTGGTTTTGATGTTTATGTTTGGCATTTAAATTCGAAGCAATTGCAGCTTATCGCGTGTAACAGCTTTGTAACACAAATTTTATAGCTCCAGATTCTGTGTTTTAAGTGTTCTTCCCTCGACTCAGCTCAATTCGCTGGAAAGTGTCGACTTTTTTAAATTGGTATTTGAACAGAGTTAAGATTAGGTCTGTGTTGCAAATCAAAGCTAAAACACGCAAATTAAGTGCTGAAGCGACTTGTGACATCTGCCGTCGATGGTTGTAAGTAGTCTAATAAACAATCAAATAAACCAACAAACACTTTCTTGAAATGTTTGTGTTAATTTTGCTTGAAATATCTCGAATATCTGCAGCATGTTTCAATGAAAATAAACTTTAACTTTTATTTTTGGGGATTGGTTCGCACTCAATTACCATTTTGGCGCCCAACATAGCAAATAAAACTACTTCCAGTCGACTTATTTGGCTTGCCCTCAATACATTTAGACATATATAGATATAAGTATATATATATATAAAAATATATATATATTTTCTTACTTATTTAATATGTTTCTTATCCTTTGCAGTCAGTTAGCTGAGCGTTTGGCATCTGGTTTCTGGATTCTGTGGCAAAGATCTTTGACACGCGCACATTAATTGTAAGTGTTAATTTATGGTTTAGCATACTTTTGTGCGTTAGCCAACACATAAAATTCAAGTGAATATATACAAATATATGTATATATATATATGTATATATATGTATATATATATGTATATATATGTATATATATATGTATATATATGTATATATATGTATATATATATGTATATATATGTATATGTATATGTATATATATTTATGTATATATATTTATGTATATATATATATATATATATGTATATATGTATGTATGTATATATGTAATTTTATACGAGTGTGTGTATAAATAGCTGAAAGGACCTTTGAATTCGTCAAACGATTTTCAACCAATTAATTTGATAAAACAACATATAGTTGTCCAAAGATGATCTGAATTTTAAAATTTAAAATAATTATATTAGAGAAATTTTAAATTGTATTAAATTGGTTCGTAGTCTGAGTTGTTTCATTGGTATTTATTTTTATATATTTATATAATTGACATGTTTTTTTCAATTTAATTACATTTCAACTATTTATTTCTTTATTTCTTTACTATAACAGAATTGAATACCTAATTTATTAGTGAACACTATTTATGATAGTATTATAAACAACTTGGTTTTTTTTTTTTTTTATTGCCGAAATTTCAGTTATTTTGTATAAATTTTATATATTTCGAGTATATTTTTTTTTTTCATTTATAACATGATTTTCATAGCCTATTACAGTGCTACTTTTCCTTTGCTGAATAAATAAAAGCATAATTTTTTGGTGACGAGATTTGCATTTCATAAAATGGCGGAAATATATATTATTGTGGAAAGAAAAGTTGCGTTGAAATGAGAATATATCAGATATGCAAAGTATCACTTCATGGCCCATGGAAATCCATTTCATTATGCATAATTTGAACATTTTTTGCGCCTAGGACTTCTATGTTGGTTTTTATTTTTTTTATTTTTTGTGAACTCTATCAACTTATTTGTGCTAGATATTTACATAAATATGCAAATGCTGTGGAACTATTTTTCGAGTGTTTTGTTGTTGGCTAACCTCAAATCCATTTGGCTTATTGTCAGCTTTTGACAGTTGATAAACACATCATCCGAATAGTTGGATGACATCTGAAAAAATAATATATGTATATATATATATATATACTATTATCTAAATATTTGGTTTTTTTGTAGTCAATCTTTTGAATTTGCATGCCTGCTGGCTTTTGTTGTGGAGTAGCTTCAATTTCAAATCAAATTTCTATTTTCAACAATGCATATACATAAAAATATAAATGTTTATGTTTGTCCTGCTGCACAAAAATTTGCCTTCTGCAGAAGCAGCAGCAGCAGTAATAACAATAATAACGACAATGTTGACAAGAAGGCCAAGAAACGAAAAACGAATGCCAGCGAAAACATTTGACATTTTTGCTACTGTTTTCGTTCCCCTCTGCCCCTTTCTTTACCCCCACCAACTCTTGTTTTGACTGTCGTCTGTTTGACAAAAAACATGAAAATGCGATTTTTTGTTTTTCGTGATGCCGCCAGCGATGCCATTATTATTGCCATTGTTTTTGTTTTCACTTATACCCTATGTTCAAATTAATATGTGTTAAAAGAATACTTGAAACTTGAAGTTAAAGTGAGAAAATATTCTTTTAACGCAGCTCTTACAACCGACTTAATACAAGTTAAGGTTTTATTTTGTTATTAAAAAACTATTTTCTTTTTTAAATTTTAATTTAAGTAGTAGTAATATTTTAAGCACTTAATTTCTAAGTCATAAAATAATATCATTTGTTGTATACAACTTTAGAACTTTAAAGTTATGATTGCAGGATATTTCATAGATGTTCAGGCTTTGTTGCCATTTGCCATTGTCAGCAACGGATCTCTAACATGAATGGCACGCTAAAAGTATTTGCCGTTTAGGGCTTTTGTCTTTCCTTTTTTTTTTATCATCCCGCACGTGCCAGATTTAAATATATATATATATATATATATTTTTTTTTACTGAAGCGCTATGCTCTGCGCCAGATATGCGAAAATCCGCTTTGATATATTTTAGGTGTATTGCTTCAGGGTTTTTGCATGTGAGGAATACCAATAAATATCATAAGCATTCAATTATGTCGAGTGAAGCGACAAGTGACAGCTGAATGTGAAGTTAATAAAAAAATAATAATTTATTTATGCACGATTCGATATTTTTATGTATTTGACAATAATTTGAATTATTTGTTTGGGAAACTAATTCTAATTCTTTACTTATTGAACGTTATTTAACTTTTTCATTTGAACTAATCTATAAAGCAAATGTTGCATGTGTGCCAGTGTATGAAAAGAGCAAACCCAACGGCGATTAAGCGAATCGCAAATGAATAATGGCTAATGATTAGACACAACAACTATAGACCCCAAAAAATAGCCAGCAGCCATTACTAGCCATAAATTAGTAGACAGTTGGCCCAGAACAGAGCAGGAAAAAAAGGCAACCATAAAGAGGCAAACCGAACCGAAAACAAACTGCACGTAAAAACGTCTGTTTTTCCTATAATTGGCCACATATTTCGTTGGTTTTTGGCCATGGCCAGGTGGAATGGCCAAAATAGTAAGCCTCGGTTGCAGCCAACACGAATTTGTTGTTGCCTGTTCCCTAACCCGTGTCTAGTGTCTAGGGGAGGTGGGCCTTGTGGGTGGGTTTGACTTTCCTTTGCCAACAGCGGCACAATCGGCTTATCAATATATTTTAGTCTGGATGTGCACATGAAAATGGCTACGTGTGCTAAAAACTGTCCCAGGTTGATGTTTGTTATGGAAATCCTTCCGCAGAACACTCTAATAATTTTCCGAAAGGGTTGTCTGGTCTTTTATGGAAATGAGCCCAAAAGAGATTTACAGATTGAAAAAGTAGCAATGGGAAATGAGAATTATGTGAATTACCATTGGCCACAAATAACCACAGGTAAAAGCTGAAAGGGTCATAAAATTGGAAATTGAGATTACAACTTTCTATTAAAGTGTAATAAGTGCTTAAAATACAACATGAAATTTATTAAAAATTTCAAAATGTAACAAATGAAATAATTAATATTATTTAAAAAAAGGTGTTTCATACTTTTTGGACTACATCAAATAAATATATTTAATTGAATTATTGAAAATATTTTGTAGTTCACTAGTATTTCAGTTATGGAGGTAAATTAATATTAAGTTACTTCAAAGGGATAATAGTTTAAAAAGCATTTCCCGGTTGTCGAAATCAACTGAAAACCAATGCAAGACATAAAATTTAAAAGTAATTTATTGAAGCAATGAAACGTTTTTATTCTATTAACGAGGCAAGTCTAAAGCGAGTTGAATCATATAAATGGTCATGTGTGTCATCAGCAGCGAGGAGGCCAAAGGGGGAAACACACACAAATTGGCAGATAGTCCAAGACGATGTCGAGTCAGTGATAAACTGGAAATAGACGCAGTTGGTAAGTAAAAAGCTTGCTGGCAATTCAATAGATGACATACAAATTGTGGGGCCAGGCAACGGGCACAAGACGATGACAAGGACGAGCCCAGAATCTGTGCAGGACTCGGCAGTTTTGCAACATATTGGCAAAAGTCGTCTTCTTGCAGTTGTTATAAAACAAACTCGAGCATAGATATATGCAGACAAATATACAGAGACAGAGAGACAGTGAGACGGAGAGACAGTGAGACTGAGAGACTGAGAGACAGAGAGATAGTGAGACTGAGAGACAGAGACACAGATCGACATGCAGGCAATGCACAATGAAATTCTTATGATATAAAGTTTACATAAATGTTTTCTTTGCAAATAAAAATGGGTGGGTTTTTGGGAGGGCAGCAGCAGAATGCGTTGAACTGGAAATTTTCGTGCTGCTTGTCAGTAAGTCAGCACTAAAGTAAAATGATTGTTTTCCTTTCTCCTTCTTTTTTTTCTCTTAGATTTTATTGGCTTTTGTGAGCCACACATGTTGTTGCATGATTCTTGTTAGTTTTTCCGTTAAACCATTTATTTTAAATTTGAATATTATTCCACTTTGCCTAACTGCAATTGGATTAATCATTTTATATTGAATATGACATGCAAATAATCTTTCGAATGCCGTTTATCTCTTATGGTTTGTCAAGTTTTAAATTGCATAATTATTTTTGTTTGCTCGATTGATTTAGATAATTGATGACCAAACACCAAATTTACTTTAAACTGTTGTACAATGAATTATTTGTTAGCATTCTATTAAATTTGAGCCGTGAAAACACTTTTGCTTGAGCCTTGAACTGACAGGTGGATAGACAGAAACACAAATCCTGTGCGGCCATTTTGTTGTGCGTTACAATAACAAATATGGCTTCCAACTGACAGAGTGCTGGCCTCCTTGGTTCCATTTGGCAGTTGCGACCTCGTTGCGCTTGCCATGTGGGTCAACTATATCCATACAGATATATTTATATATATATATATGGATATAGTTGACCACTTTAAATGTACCACTTTATACATAAATTGACCACAATATGGCAAACAAACTAGTGGTTATTCGTGCAAATAAAAAATTGTCTTGCATTGTTGTGTGTGGCAAATTTAATGCCAAACAGCAATTGACCAAGTCAAGGCAATCGAGTACGGCTTCCATGCGATTTGACCTTACACGCAAAGTGGCACAAACATTAACAGGTCAGGTGAGTGGTCAATTTGTGTAGCTAACTCAAAACGGGCTTACTTAAAACTGACGGGATTTCTAGAATATTTGTATCGCTTTAAAAGTTCATTAAGTTCGATTGGGCTAACAATATATTTCTTTTCGTTAAGGGTATTTCCTATTTTACTTCGCTTGAGCGCCTGCGAGCGCTGCAACAATAATAACGTCAACAATATATGCGCCACAATACTATAACAATAACAATAAATATACCCACATCAAAAAAAAATAGCAAATAATAAAAAGGGAATAATAATAATAAAAAGAAAAGGTTTACTGGGTACTGTAAAACGGCAACCATTTTCCACAACCTTCGGCGCTTAAATATTTTCTTTATTTTTATTGCACAAAAAAATATTATATATATATATATATATATATATATATATAAAATAAAAGTTATTGAAGAGTATTGACTCTACAACAATAACCATAGCAATATGCGTTTATTTCTTTTGCCCTCAAGCAAGTTTTCTAGCTGTACACTGAATATTGGCATGACTGACTGACTGATTGACTGAATTACTGATTGATTGACTGTGTGTTTGTGCTTGTAGATGTTATTCTTACTTGTCCCTTGTGACACGAATTGTTTGTTACTGAGCAATTGGCACAACAAAAATAAAAAAAAATAAATTTGTATTGGAAAAATATGTTACGACAGCTCGATTCATATTGTAAATGTTTGGTCTGTGAATGAGTATTTAATGTGCACTTTTTAACTAAAAATTCGCTCAAGTTGCATTTTAACATTCAGTTTTGATTCATCACAAACATATCATATTTTCCAGGTGCTATTTTTAGTAACTTAACACATTTACTGACATTTACAAAACGTTTGACAATTTAATAAAATTTGAAAGCCAAGGCCAACAAATAATGCAGCTGTTTACATAAATATAAATTGCTCAATTAAAAACTAAAAATGATAAATATTAAATAATAAACATAATATTTGCAAGGGAAGTGTTCAAGCAGCAGTTACCCCGTAATAAGATATTAATTCTCATATATTTATGGATTAAAATGATATTGCAATTTTAATTAGTCGCATATATGTAATTAATTAATATGAAGAGCTTAAAATATAATATTATAATACACAGCTACAAAGTCAGTCCATTGGAGACTATTCGAAACCTTAAAAACAGTTGCAGTATTTCCATCATATTTAATTTTGCGATACATTTCATTATTGATTTGTTGCGTCCTTGTGTATTTATTTATTTACCGGCGTGCAGCATATTTATATTTATTTAGTTTTTCAATTCAATTGAATTTCCATTAACAAATTGAGTTGCGGGCCTTGGCATTTTACCGGTTGTCTTCGACATTGATGATGTTTTCGCTGCTGTTTTATTTTTCCCCATTTTGTCTTTTTTTGTTTTGCACTGTTTTTACTGTAGCGGATTATATATTTATATATCCGTACTTTGTTTCATGGTTGAATGCAAAATTAAAACAATTTGAACAGGTTTTCATCGCATTGACATTTAGTGTTTGGCAAAATTAAATTGATTGTTTGCAGGTAAAAAAAAAAATTAAAATTTACTGCACGCATTTGTTGCGAATTTTGAAATTATTCACGTAAAAGTATGTTATAATTAAAGATTTGATATTTTATGAAATATTCATGTATGTGCATTAAGTGTATGAAAAAGTCATTCAAACATTTTGACAAATGAAAATTCAAAAATGCTATATTGACATTAAAATCTTTCAATGTAAAAAGCGACTATGATTAAATTAAAGCCAACAGAAACTACTCTCTTTTGCATCTTAAGAATTGTGTATCCAGCACTTAACTAACTATTGCCACATAATTCATAAACATTTGCCTCTTCAAAAACATGTCACACAGCTGACCCAAAACCCAACACTTCAACACTTTGCGGTCTTGTCGGGCACTTTACGGTACACTTG
This sequence comes from Drosophila demipolita, assembly GCA_035042405.1. Classification (NCBI taxonomy): domain Eukaryota; kingdom Metazoa; phylum Arthropoda; class Insecta; order Diptera; family Drosophilidae; genus Drosophila; species Drosophila demipolita. The sequence continues at coordinate 3,031,175 of JAWNLI010000349.1, read as the reverse complement.
ACAGCTGCCAACCACTTCCATGTCTTCGATGCCCACCGCCATTCCCCATTCTCGATAACCCTTGGTGCCCATTTCTAACAAAAGCGTTTCCTAAACTTAAGCGAAGTTTAGTCAGCTGCTAAATTATGAACAGCCTTTATTGCTGTGCGGAACCTTGACCTGACAGCATGACAAGCTGAAAATGTTAAGTAAAGATCTTTTGGCAAAATGGCATCAGGAACCACAGCATGTCAAACACTCTTTTGCCAATGGATGCCAACCGGAAACATTTGTTGAGATATTTTCAAGTTGATTTGCTTGGCAAATTAAACAGTCAATTAGTTTCCATTTGACATTTGATCAAGATACTTCTTGAGTATATATTATGCTTTTATATTGGTAGTACACATTTTCGAAATAAAGTTTTGGTTTTATTTAAATTATATGGAACTGAAATTTTAGATATAACCTGGTTTTTTTCTTTGACACAGCTTCTTTAAATTAAATTTAGTATTTTTTATACCAATTTATCTATTTTCATACATATTTATTTATGGTTTTCTTAGCTACATTTAATGGCGGTCTTCTTAGTGTTTCTTTCTCACATCTCTTTTTAATGTCATAATTTAAGGCCTTGCTTCGAATTATTTTTTTTAGATTCCCCGTTTGCCGTTGGAACTTATCGTGTCGCACATAATTTGCAATTAGGCGTGACGATGTGGCATTAAAGTGCGTAAGTCGAGCATTTTGCGCCGTGCTGCGTAATAAATAATTGAATAAGTTACTCATTTTAACGTTGGCTCCACGCGGGCAAAAATAAATTGTTTGCCAGACAACACTTTTGTTGTTGGCGCGATTTGGTTGCCACTTTGTTTGGCCAGACACTCTTATCTAACGCTGACATGCACCGTATGTCTCCGCACTCACTCTCTCAATTTCTTTTTCTCATTTCTCTTTGCGGTTTGCTTAAATTTGTCACAATTTTACTGTTGCAATTTTCTCTCTGTGGTGTCCTTGGTTGTTTGCCTTCTTTTATATTGACTGCGCTGTCAGTTTATCAATCATAATGTACTCTGCTGAGTAGTCTCATTATTGCTTGCCTCTCATCATTCTGCTTGACTGCTGTCTCATTCTGGCACTATCCTCCCATCTACTTTTTTATGAGATTCAGCTTGCCCAAGCGACTGCCCTTATTATTGCAGCGTTTGCGTAATTGCTTTATGAACTGATTTATGCTTATCTTTATATCTTTTAGTCATCTTTTCACGTTTACCTTTAACACGCTCCATCGCTTTACCGTTGAGTCGTTGCACAGTTTGACCCTATTTCTTTAAACTTAACGTTGTCTGCTTGTGTGCGCATGTGTGTGTTTGTGTGTGTTTTGTGTGAATGTATTTGTGCATCAATGAAAGGGAATTTTTTGTTCAACGTAATGGGTGTCTTAGCTAAAAAGTAAACGTTTAGCATGTTTTGCATATAGTTGATTAATATTTTATTTTGATGAATATTTTTTTTAATTTAATGCAAATTTGCCTTATCGCCAATCTAAACCTTTATTATTGTTTTGGGGACACCCTGTATGTTGCTGGATAATCATCATAAAACTGGCATTTGGTCGCAAATAGCTTCACTTGCTGACACCACCCCTTTCACACACATTCGACCATTATTTCAAATTTTCACACTAAGCTGCACGATGTTTATCAATGTAATGGCGAGTTGATGATGTAGCTTACAGTTTGGGTCAGGTGTGCTTGCTTATCGGTATTTATGTATGTCTGGCTGCATGTACAGACAGACAAACCGCTCTATTTTTCACCATTACAATTATACGCATAGATAGCTGCATGCCGAGGTGATTTTATGCCAAGCACGTAATGGGTAAATTGCAAAGCATTTAATGACTTCATTCTTATCCACTCGCATTCATTTCCGCGCCTAAGCTTGACAAAAGCGCGCGGGATTGCGTAAAATATGCAAGATAAGAGAAAACAAATAACGAGAAAGAACTAAGCAGTAAAGTGCACGATACCCAGGCAAAATAATGATGAAGATCTTGAGGAAAAAGTAAAGCTCAAAAGATAGTTGGAAAGATGTGTAAATTGCTTGGCTAAGGCATGATTAAGATTAATTGAAATTCAGATGCAATTTTGTACTAATGCTTTATTAGTTTTTATATTATAATTAAAATTACTATCTAGAGCAGCACATTGCCAACTTTATGCTTCCGGTTTATTTTTACTAAGGCTTAGCAGTCTACAATACCCATTCAGTTTTTTTTAAGGGGTATGCATAGATGTGCAGCAAGATTTCGCGAAGAGCTTAGTGGCCTGCCATGTTTCGCTTGCCTCCAAATTAAATTAAAACACAATCAAGCCTCAAGTGCTGTACTCTGCGCTTCTCTTTGCTTCTCTCTCAGTGATGCCTGCGTGACTCGACATTAATCTGCTGGACTCTAGTTGAGTGCAATGGCTACAATCTCTCTTTCTCCTTCTCTCCCCCCCTCTGGGTCTTTTGGATACAATTTAAACATAAATAGTGTGTTTCTGTGGTGTTGTTGTATGCGTACGTGCCTGCAACACCTAAATGCATGCAACAACAATGGCTTGGCCAAGAGAGACAGTAACAGATAGAAATAGAGAGAGAGAGAGAGAGAGAGAGAGAGAGAGAGAGAGAGATATTTGGCCAACGTTAGACAATGAATGCCGCTCAAATTGAAATTCTTTATGTGCACATTCGGTGTAGTGTTTTGTTTGTCTAAGCGGCCTGACCCTCAACAGCTCCACTCTCCACACTCCACTCGGAAGTTCAGTGTGTTCCCCTGGCTTTTGTCACTTGACTGTGTCTGCCTAGTAAAAGTTTTGTTAGCCTTAATGTATGCAAGGGATTTGTTGCATTTAAAAATCTGTCTCTCTGTCAGTCTGTCGGTCTGCTGGCAGCACAAAATCCACTTGAATCCTGAGGCTTGTTGGGCATGTCAGTTGCTCTACGCTTTACGTACATTTTTGGCCATGTTTGAAATAATATTTTCATATGGCAGAGATCTTTTATAAAACTTTATATAACATGGGCATTATTTTGAGTCTGTATTTTTAAAATGTAAAGTAAGCATTTAATAATATTGAAAGCAGATTTGAATATATAGTTGCTCTCTAATTGAATTGTTTTTGCTTAAGATTTTATTACTTAAATCAATTTTGTTAATATAGCTTTCATAGAAGGCATTTTAAAGTAGCTTATACTGTTTATTCTTTGTATAAATTGCATAAAATATAGTTAATCAAGTCGTGTGCTTAGTTTATACGTTTAGGAAAAGCAGTTTTTTGCTTTTTGAGATACAGAAGCTACTGTAAAACAGTTTAGGTAGAAGGGAAATTCCCAAGTGCATACTAATTAAATTTTAATTAAGGGACTATGCTATTGTTGTCTATATATGCAAATGTCATTTGTGCAATGTTTTGTAATTGATATTGTCATTTCCGATGGCATTGGAATTGATGTGTGTCATTTTGTTATCATTTCCATTTAAATGACCAATGCGAAATTGCGATAACAACGTCAACGGCAACGGCAATGACAACGATAACATGAGAGGTCTTCACATATCCGTCTGACAGCTGCCCGGCAATATGAAAAATGTGTGTTTGCAAATCGTTAAAAGTGCTTTAACATGTTCTTCTCTCTATCCACTTGATGAGTAACCAGAACTTCATAATGAACTGCTGTCTGTTGTTTTGCAAAAATAGGTGCATAAATTGCGTTTTTTAATTAAAATGAATTTGCATTGCATAGTTTCAGACGTGGCACACCTGATACTGGCATTTGCCTTGCAGCTGGGATGCGACACACCACACACACTTGCACACTCGCACACACACACATTAGTCTACTCATTTCAACAGTGCCGGCAATTCAATTAGAGCCCAAAAATGAGTGCATCATACACACGAAGCACACTCAGACGCCCACACACACACACACACACACACAGTCGCACAGTCATTCACTCACACCCGCATTTTAATTAAATAAATTTTGTGTGTTTCCTAACGTCATAAACATTGCGGCAGCAGAAGAAGCCATAAAGGCATGAAAATGAAAACATTTAACCGTTGGTTACGTAACGTGCCATCCTCAAAAAAGATGGCTGATGCTATGTGGTTTTCGGTGTGTGTGTGGTTGTTGTGTGTGTTTTTTTTTGGATGTGTTTGGCTCTTTTGTTTAGTTGGTTTGTCTGCATAAAATGCAAAGAAAATTGCCTCAGCAGATGCTGCTGCTGCCGCCGCCGCCGCCGCCAACAGCTATGCAACTGCATCATTTTGAATCCATCGTCAAAAGATTTTGTGTCTCGCAGATAGTTCTCAATACACAGAACAAAATAGTTTAGTATATTTAATAAAGCTGAGAGGCGTATTTCTATTTATATAAAGATAATATTTTTGGGAATATTAATGTGATTTTAAATTAAGGTTTTTATATTACTAAAATTAAATTTTAGCTAAGATGCCTTTTCTGGTTATTAAATTTAGATTAAAATTATTAAAGTCTTAATTCACATTCAATATAATGCTCTCACAGGATTACTTTAAATGTTTTTATATAAAAAATTTAACTTTTTTAATTAGTATATCATTTTTTTTGTTTATTTTTATTTTTGTTTATTTTTATTTTTGTTTATTTTTATTTTTGTTTATTTTTATTTCACTTAATTGTATTGCATTAACACCATAAGTAACTTAACTGGAACCCATTTCCCTTTAAGGTTTTTCTTCTTTTTTTTTTTGTCTGTGTATACATGTGTGTTGGTGTGTGTGTGTGTGCGGCTGTGTGTTGCATGTCGTTTCGTTTTGAGGTTGCATTGCCGCGCACATAATCAAATTTAAGTTGTCTGCCTCGTCGAGTCGTTCGTTTTTGGCAGTTGGCTGGTTGGTTGGTTGGTTGTGGCTTTTCTTGTTTTAGGCTGCTCGGCCGCATTTAATTGCACATCCTGCATAGTTTTCTAGCCATGTTTGTGAGCTGAGCACTCATTTCATTTGCGGACCCTGCTTTATCCCAATGAACATGTACAATTTGCAATTTCGTTGAGTTAATGAAGTCCACCATGCCTAGTTTCACTACTGACGCTAAATCGAATCTACTCTTTCAATTTCTGTGTGTACTTAAAAACGAAGTCTGAGTCTTCAAAGTGCGCAAATTGAATGTTGGTTGTGCAAATACAAAGTTCTCTTTGTTGATTAGGCGAATGTGGAATGTCGAATGAATAACAAGTTTTGCGCTGTGCAATTGCTTTTCAAAAATCGCTTTAGGACGATCATTAATGCATTTGAAATATTGTCAAATTATCCCTTGAAAACGTTGAAAATATTAACGAATCAACTTTTGCTTCTTTGCTGAGTTTATTTGGTACTTTAAGGGATTAGTTTGACTTGTCCAATTCAAATATATCTATTACAAACTTTTCATATTAAGCAGCATATTTAATTTGAAAATGGCTCGCTGAGTGCATTTGCTGCATTATTTTCCCAAAAACTTTTAACTCACAAATATTTGTGCAAACAAAAAAACAGTCCGCAAGCGCAACTACAGCTACTGCTAATTAAGCAACATTTTATGGGTCCCTCTTGGTGTTTCGCCCACATTCACTCACCACCCACACGGGACAACAATGGGTGACTTTTGGGACTGGCCCAAACCAAAACTTTGCTTTTGCCGCCTGCATGTATTCTGTGGCAATGGATCTCGTAGTAAATTATTATTATTCTCGGGGATGTGGCGTAGATGTCGGCTACAGCTGCAGTTTCTGGGCCGTTGGTCGATGTGGTCAGTATTCAGTGTCGAAACTAAATACTAAGCAGATTTAATAAAGCCCGAAAGGCACAGGAGTGTGCAAATCAAGTTGTGGGCAAATGGGCTTTGAAGCTCTGATGCGTTTGCTCCCGAAAATTAGGCAACAGCAAATAATTATTTAGACGAGTTTGAAGCTTAAGCTTTTGGCCAGACCGAGTATAATTGCCTGTGGTTTTGCTTCGCAAATTTTGTCATTGGTTTCTGTGTGGGTTCAAAACTGTCAGCACTTTGTATTCCCCACCTCGAGCCTCGAGGCTCGATGTGCTTTAATTAAATAAATATGTTTATTTAAATATTCATTGATGATTTTAGCTTTAACTCAGCTTAGAAAATTCTTAACATTATATAATAATGAATAATTGAGTAAGTTTTTGCTTTGGCTTTATAGGCGATTTTAATGACATTCGAATTATAATACATTAAATAACAATATATTTCATAATTCTCTTACTTTTGTATATAATTCCATTGTAACAAAATTTATTTGGCATATAAAATGCAAGCTTAAATTTAAGCTCATTTCAAGCAAATATGTTGTTCTTAATTTATTTAACTAAACTTGTTACGTGTGCCACATTTCATTTCCCGCTTACCCAAACAAGTAAGAATAATAAAAACTAAATAATAATAATGCCTAAGCAAATAAATAAAAATAAAAACAAAATGTATACATGTAAATAGGCTTAAGGTAAGCAACTTTTTTTTTCGAGAGGGGCTGTTTTAATTTAATGCTTTGCTACCTTTTTGCAGCAAATGTTGAACAAAAATTTTCAAGTGGCCAAACCACTTGGGGCACAAGTTTAAAGTGTGTTGTTTAAAATATATTGAGTTTCGCCCAGGTTAACAAAAAAAAAGAAAAATTGTTTGCCCCCAAAGCAACCCATAAAACATTACCTGTAAGATTTATTGCATGGATAGCTATTTCTTTTTAAATATGGGCTTTATGTTGCTTTTTAAATAATATGATAATTTTTAGGAGCATAGAAATTTCAAAATTTGTGTTATACAAATGATTAAAAAAAAAGTTAAGTTCTAACTTTGGCGTTTAGAGGGGAGCCAGGAAACGAAAGATGATAATGAAAAAAATGGCAAACTAAGTATGAACAGCTTGCCAGCTGCCAAGCCCAGTGAGGCCTGTGGCTAAACAGGAAGCAAAAGGGACGCCAATTGATGGAATTTTATAATTTTGGGGAAAAATAGGCGAAGCAGAAAACAAAATATTATTATTAAAGAAAAAAGTGAAGACTAAAATATGGTAAATTTAATTATTTTTGACAATTTAAGTTGAATCTTCAAGTAAAACTTAAAGTTTGCTAGTTTAAGCGAAATATTTGGTCTTAAATTCAGCAATTATACCACAAACAAATACTTACACACACATGCATATACATAATACCACCCCCCCTTTCCGCTAATTCTGCTGTTTGTTGTGCAACTTGACAAATCCTTGGGGCAAATAGAAATTTAACAATGGCTTTAAATGAATTTGCATGCATAATTAGCTGGGATTTGATACTCGCCTTATCCTCAAAACATACAGTACCATACAATCCCCCCCCCATCCCCAGTTATGACGCATGTGTGACATTAACGCAAACAACGCCCCCGAAAATTGCTTATCACTGTATGTGGGCCAAAAATGAAATTAAGGCGATTGTGGAATGCGAGCTTGGCATATAAATGCGGATATTCTGCAGCTGTGTTGAGCTCAAGATAATAATTTCGAGTGACATTTTAAATAACCATACAAATTTTAAATATTTTTGTGTTTTGCTAAACAAAGTTGAACAAAGTCTTCCGATTCAGTCGAAATGGCTTGCAGTGCAGATTTTAGTTATTTAAATTTTCCCACTTCTTTATAAAAATGTTAGTTGTTTTCCATCCACGTTTTCATTACAAACTCCATTAAGCAATTTATTTGCACTTATGTACTTAATAATGGGTGAGAAATATTTGATTTTTAAGTAGTTCACTTTGCTTGAATTGTTTGTATTTAGTTGAAAAGCGAATAAACTTTAAAGCAGTTTGCAGACTGCTTTGTTTCTTGCAGCCTTTTGAATTTATATTTATGATTTGCTCTGCGCTGTCAGCCTTCTTTAAAATGGGCCAATTAGTGTTTTTTCTTAGCAGAAGGGCGAAAGCTTTGCCGCTTTCCGCCTAACTATCTCAACTGCTTTAATTTCTTTTTTTTTCTTTTTGTTATTTTTCCCTCTATTACGAAATCTTAAAAACAGAAGCGCTTTGACTCGCTTTTGAATTGGACAGGTGAATTTCATGAATTTCAGCATTTGATTAATTTTTTAAACTTTAGCTTGCATCTTGCCCAGCAGGTCTTTTAATCTAATTAGCTATTTGGCCCTAATGAACAACTTGTGTTCGATTTGCTCTGATTGGGCTTTAAACTTGGCTAATTTAACCAAGTTAAATGGGCACAAAGCGAGTGCTGCCTGAAGAGTATTACAAATTAAGTTGCCTTTTCTTTTCATAATTAATTGGGTCAAATAGGCTTGCTGCTAATTAATGTATATCATAGTAGACTACTCAATTATTTTGTAATCAAATTATTGATTAATTTACATTTGTCATCAATTAAAAATGTAAATTTTGCTAAAAATGCAGTCATACAAAATAAACATTAATTTTGCCGAGCTTATAAAAGCAATTTAGAAAGACGTTGAAATGTCTTTGATTTTGTAAAGCGCTGCAGAAAAACTTAAATTTTACATCAATTTTACATTGAATTATCTCTTTGGGCTATAAGCTCAAAAGAAAAAGTGAAATGAAAAACACAAAAGATAAATTTTACCTGGCATAAAAAGGTTTGGCTCGCGGCAGACTCTAAAAATAGCTTCGATTTCGGCAGCTGAAAATTTCCTCCATTTTTCACATTAAGGCTTCGGGTGTCAATAATGAACAAAGTAGCGACATTTTTTTATGCTCGGCAACATTAGCGTTAGCTCATCAGTCCTCCAGTGGGGCGGGTAGGGTAGGGTAGGGAAGGGAAGGGAAGCGAGCACAATGGCTGGTAAAAATCAACATCCTTTGCATTGTCATTGATGAATTTTAACTTTTTCATTTGCTGTCGATGTTGGAGATGAAGAAGATTTCTATTGTTAAGAAATGTATAAAATATTAAGCGGTCTCTTTTATATTAGAAACAATGATAATAGCAATTTTAAAACCAAAAACTTTGATATCATAACTATCGAAATTATTTTTTGTCATTAGTTAACAAGCCATTATAATATTAGCAATTTAGTTATTATGTTAGCCAGCATACATTAAATTTGGCTTTTATTTTATATATCTTTGGTTCGCTTCTGGGCGTTTTTGTCCCCTGTCGTTAGACCTTGTCTTGTTGTCATTTTTCATATGCTTGTCATTTGCCATAGATATGCGGATATACTTTTTATAACTTTTGTGGGGGAACTTTTTTTTTTTGGGCTTGCAGATCAGATTTGGTGGTCTGCCTGTTTTACGTCCCATTCGGATGCCATTAGCCATGAAATGGCAGCCATTTCAGGAGGTGGGCGTTTGTCTGTTATCAAAAGACAGTTTTGTAATTATGCTCTTAAAAAATGCATAAAAAACATTGTTTTCGCACTGGGAATTTGTTGGGGAAGCGGTAGGCGGAATATCTAACTTTAAATATGTTTTTATATGGTAAATTTTCTTATGCATTTTTAATATGATTCGCTAACTTTTTTAATAAAGTTTTAATTTTTTCGTCTTCTCTTTTTTCAGCGTCAATTAATTAAAGTTGTTCTTCTTTTTAGGTAAGTACTGCAATTTATATAATTGCCATAAATTCGTCATCGTCTTTAAATTTGTCTGACTTATTTTTTAATTCCATCTTTTGTTATAAAATTAGTTTAATGATTTTTTTTTGGTTTTAGAAATTTTAAACTAAGCAGCGTTTAGTTGGCATAAAAATTGTAAATTGTTTTTTTGATCCATTTAACGCAAGCCATCTCATTAATGTTGACATTTTTTCTTCCCCCCTTTCCTTCTCCACAAAAACGAAAAAAAAAAACACTAGCTTGGCAAAATTCTATGCCTTAACCGAAATTTTAATTGCACACGGAAAATTAAAAGCCATAGAATAATATATGCAACGCTTTTCGCCTAATTGCAACCGCTTGGCACTAAATTTTTGTCTTGCCCCATGAAGCATGTCACGCCCATCCAACCAGTCTTCACCTCATCCCTCCCCCCTCTTTCAAACTCAACTGCAGCTTTCGGTTAAGTAGACCACGCAAAACACGAGTGTAATTTAAAATTTTTGTGCTGTGTCGGCGCGAAATTTTCTCCAATTTCGATTTGCTTTTTTTTTCATTAAATTGCTGCTTGCAGATTAAGTACAATTAAGATTAAATTCTCAGCTGTCAACTGTTCAGGAATTTAAAACTTGTGCTGCAGCTATTATCGGATTATAAATTTAAATATGTGCTAAATGGATAAATGGGTAGATTTTTATCATTTACTTATTTAAGGTAAAGCAGATGATATATTTTCTTGGAATATTTACAAAGTTTTTGATTTACAACGATAAACAAGCATTTTTTAAATTTTTTTAATTTAATTTTTTTTTTTGGGAACTTATTTGGCGTTGCAAATTATGCTAAAAAATCTATAGTTTGATTGGATTTTTGACGTTTTCAATGTGAAAACTGTGAAAGTCGTCGAGTCGATTTCAATGCCTGTTGGCTTTTTATCGATTGCTTTGGCTAACTTTTGGATCAAGCTTAATTAACGGCTCTAATAGCTGGTCATAGCTCAATTAAGCAAACACACACACACACACACCGTACACTTACACACACCCACACCCACAGGCAGCCCGCTGGAGAGAGAGAAAATTAAATCGTTTAACGCGAATATTGAGTTGCCACTTTATTTACGCCGCTTTGGTTTTGGCTAATTATGCAATTGGGTTGGTGGGCTGGAAGGCGTGGCAGCTCGTTACGTGAAGCACTTGTTGCCACCACGTTGACCGGGTTTCAAGTGGCAACTTTGACAGCGGTAATTTACATGCTTGTCCTTCAAGTTTTCCTACCTGCTGCCAAAAGAGTTGTTTTCAACTTTTCTCAAACACTTTCGAACACAACACAACTGCAGGTGTATATGTGTGTGTGTGTGCATGTGTGTATATCGCATTCAAGGCATTATTAATGCGCTTGTGTGTGTTGGCTCTAACTGCATTGGAAGTTGTTAGCTGCTGCAAGGTTTTCTTGTTGGCTGATTCGATTAGAAGCTCAAGTTAAAAAATTTAGCTGAATGCACATTCTACTTTGCGTGATGGTTGTGTGTGAGTGTGTGTGTGTGTGTGTGTGTGTGTGTGTGTGCTACAAACCATATATAAATTACCTTGAAACTAAAAGTATTTCTCTGCGGTTAAAGAACTAATTTATTATAAATTAAGCTTTGCAAATTTTAATAAAAGAAGATTGCGATTATTGATGAAAATAAAGCTATGATTTGTCCAAAATACATTTGGAACTTAGAATAACTTCGAACACAATATAATTTTTAACTAATTAATTAATAATTTTGTATTTAATTTTTATTATATTATTATGAAAATTTTTAATAACACTTGGTCACATTTTAAAATAATTTTGTATTTTCATCTGATTAATCAATACAGATAAACTATGACTCGCTGCATGCATATTATATACATTAATATATTACACTCATGATCTAAAATAATAGCTACTCAAATTATATCATTTAAATATATTTATTTTACTTAATTGTCAACATTTCGATAGCACTTTATGTCTACTAATTCAATTGATTTACATGATGGATACACGGCTTGGCCACATCTATTAATGTTTTATATGTGTATGTGTGGGTGTGTGGCCGAGTGTGTGTGTGTGTGTGTGTGTATGTACGACAAACAGCACCTCCCTTGAAATCGCAACCATTAGGAACAATTTTGACGCGACCACGCATAAATTGATGAGCGCTTTTGCTGTGTGTTGTGAATGGGCTCTGGGGGATGTTGGGGGCTTTTGGGATGCATGAGGGCTTATGGAGAGTGATGGGGGGTAAACACGTTGTCCGGGTTACAATGTGAATGGATACGCATTTAAGCGCTGGTCATGTTACTGGGCACAGATGTTGTGCTTGGTCGCAAATGACGACCAGCGTCCACCGCAGACAACAACAAACAATTGTCAATAAAATTGTTTCTGCCGCCTCGACAGATGCGTCTGCGTCTCCCCTCTTTAAGGGCATTGCGTATCAATTTGCATAAAAAGGTTAAACCTGCCCCCTCCTCCTTCCCACTTCCCACTTGCATCACTCCCCACAAAACTGTTGTGTGGCTGCCCCTTTTCGCGAAAGCAACTCAAAGCCGAACCAACTGTTGCAGGCAACCCTCAATTTTTGTTGCGGCTCAAATTCCATGAGTTGATTAAATTTCATAATTCTTACGCACAATTGAGCAAAAGGCGGCGAAAGGTAATTGAAAGTACAACCCCCTTTTTTGATTTTTTATTGTTTATTTGTTTTTGAGTTAAGTTTCCACAATGAATGTCTGAACGGCTTTCAAAACTTACATTTAATTGTTATAAATCAAAAGTAAAATTTATTAGTCGTTAATTGGCATTTATTTCGGACTTTTATAGACTTTACCAATTTATTATAACTTATGTGTTATTTGTGGTTTACCTCTGTGTTGAATTTTAGTTATTATATTTTTAGAATAATTTATTTAAATTATAAAGTAAATTTTGAAGCATATTTAAATTTAACTTAATTAACAATTTAATTTGTGTGCTTCATTAAATTATTCATTATGTGGTTTGTTTAGAATTAAATGAAATTCATATTGATGGTAAATTATTTGGTAATATTTTGACCAACCACAGTGTTGCTGTTGAGGTAATAATTTTACCACATTAAATGAAACAGAACAACGATATTCTTCATAATGTAGTTTTGTTCCAAAATCAAAAAAAAAAAGTGTTGATAAAATGTGAAGCACTCTTTTCAAATTTATGGCTCAACCACATTTCCTCCAATGCTATCAAACATTTTTTGATAATTTCTCATTGATATAAAAGACTAAAACTTTGTTCTATGTTTATCACATTTGACTACATAATAATAATAAAAACGTGGGATTTTTAAATTAAGCTCAGTTGAATATTATTTTCAAAATATGTATTTTTTATATAAGTGAGTGTGAGTGTATGCAAATATTTACACAAATCTGTAAATATGTATATATATACAACTCACAACACAAATATGTATATGTGATGATGCTGATTTTGTGAATTTACTTAAGTAATCATCCGATTCAAGAGGCATTCTGTGAAAAAGGTCGAGCTGTGTTGAGTAACCTTTCAAACATTTAATTTCCTTTTTGCATTAAGCTTTTGGGCTTTGATGCTTCAAAAATTTAATTTCGTAATTGAACGATCAGATGCACGTACCCCACTTTATGCTCTGCAGTTGCACAACCCCCCACCCCCACAACCACCCCCCAATGCTCCACATGTGCCATTCGATGTGCCACTTGACTTGGCTCTTGTGTAACAAGCAGCAATTTAATTGAAAATTTATCAGTTCCACATATCATTTGCATATGTAGTGCCTACCTCACCCTCCCCTCCCCCTCTCCCGTTTTAGCCCAAACACAAAGGTCAGAGTATTTGCTACGTTTTTCCAATTTGCATCGTTGACATTTTTAGTACATTAGAATTGTAGATTCCTGGACGAGGGCCGCAGTTGGTCCCCAACAATTTCCACAAGTGTTCACCACATAAATATGTTTTGGCCAAAAATTGTTATTATTTTGGGATCTTCCTGCCTCACATTCTAGCTCAACTTTTTCATTTATTCTATTTACACATTTTGCTATACACACTTGAATAGAGGTGTTTGTAAATGGTTTCACTTGCATTATGCTTATTATGAAATTGGAATTATTATGAAATAATAAAGTCTGCATTAACTGCCTACAGAATAATGTCTTGTAGCATATTGAATGCTATCTTCGCTTGTGAGTGAAACATTACCTGCCACATGTTAATAAATATTTGCAACTTTAACATTCTCTCAAATCTCGATTCATACTAATTAAGAGCGAGAGAGAGAGAGAGTGGCAAGGCACATGTTGCAATAGAAAGAGAGAGAGAGAGAGAGAAGTGGTAGTTATAGTTTCTAGTTGGTTTAGGGGTTGCTCGTGTCCACTTATTGATTTTGTCTGCTCGACAGCAATAAATTAATTAAAATTAATGAGAATTTTGCTAACTTGAGCATAAGTGGTACGCCCATAAAATCGAATTACTCTGCTCATAATTGCTATGAATATTTTGTTGCAAACTAAATTTCACATATCATTATTACTTAATTCAAAATTTGACAAGTATTGTGCTTAAATATATTCTCAAATAAATATGTAAATATGTAAAAGCTTTTAGGTAAATCTGATGTAAATATAAGTGTACTTTAATAAAAAAAATACCAATAAAAACTTTTAGTTCTTAATCACTATTTTTCAGTGCAAGAAAAATGTGTACAGACTCTCTTTTTCCCCTATTCTGCTACTGTTTAAAAATTATCTAAATATGTACAAGATTTTCGTTATTATTGAAATAAATCTGATATACAATTTAGTTCACTTAAAAATTATATAAAATTAAAAGCAGTTAGTTTTTAACCATTTTTTTCAGCGCAAGAAATTTCTAAGCAGACTTCACAACAAGATTATTTTATAATTTCATTTAATTTAGGAAGTGAGTGATAAATATTTCTCCTTGTCTGCTTAGGGCGTCAGACTCCATTTATGAGCTGTGCTGCATATGCTCGTCTGATGATAAACTTGAATGAGCTCTCGGAAACATATATCACTTCCACTGCTCCAAATAATTTCGAGAGACTTCAACACAAAAAAAAACTTCGAATTGCGTCGTTAAAATATTTGCGCGGCGAACATTAAGTGTCAGTCGTTTATTGTGTGTGTGTGTGTGTTGTGTGTTGTGCGTGTAAATGAGATTATTAATTTATTTTTATGTTTACAAGCACTGCTCTGTCGCCGCCAAAGTGATAGCCATAACAAACTACTCAATATGGCTGCAAACTATAAAAAAAAGCAATCATTTCATAAATACCAACGCCTGAACTGTTTTCCACATTATGTGTGTGTGTGGTGTGTGTGCACTTTAAAGGACATTCAACTAAAATAAAGACACCGGTCAAATATAGTTGAAGAGGTCCTGGGAATGTGAATTAATCATTTAGCTTATACTGTTTTTCCGCAGTTTCCCACACTTATTTCACAGTTGCCAGTCGTATTCGAATTGTGGTTTTTTAATTAATAGCATGCTGATTAATTAGTAGTTGTATGGAAAATTCAATAAACCACCGCGTTCAAAGCGTTGGGAAAATTCGTTTTAATTTAATTACGGACTGCATTAAAGATTCCATTGTGAATTGTTAATATTTGAATTGTGAAGTTTGTTTGAAATTCGCTGTTTTGAAATGATTTGTAAGACTTGACAGTGAATAAACTCAATTCTAAAAATATTATTTTTTGTTCAGAAAACACATTCATTTGTAACGCTTAAAAAGTTTGTCTAAAACTCAGTTGCTATAAATTGAAAATGCTTCTAAATATCGCAAGGAACTCATATCTTATATGAGTGATTTCAAATAATTCGTATGCTAAATTATTATTTTATGACAAACAGGCAATAAAATAAAATAGAAGTTAAAAAAAAAAGTATTTTCGTCTAGCTGTGTTTTTCACATTCCCCAAACCAATTGAAATTCCCCCATAAAACATCTGCACCGCAAAATACAATCTTAAACATTGTTTCTAGTCAACTGTGTTTGATATTTTACGCCCCAAACCGAATTGATGCAAATATGGAGCTTATCTTCCCACTCAAGAATTTTTGCGTATATTGGAATTATATTGCATTTTTATTACCTACGCGTATAAATGTTGGTGGTTGCTTTGTTTTATGTGGTTTTTTTTTTTATTTTTTTGTTTGTTTTTTATTTTGCAAAAAGCAGCCGGCGGGCACGCAACATTTTAAAAAACAATTTTGCCAGATACAATTTCTTGTTTGTGTGTATTAACGCAGATGAGTATGCAAATGCACACACTTTGTTCACACAAAGCTGTAAACAACACACACACATAAAGGTAAATGTATATATAAACGTATATATATATATATATATATATATAAATTTACGTAAACAAGGCGTATGCGTAATTTTAATTCGCTTGGCAGGCAGAAAACAACGTAGTCGTCAATCCAACCCGAGGCTGCTTATCGCGTTAAGCGAGACTTTATGTGTCTGTTTGCGAGTGTCTGCAAATGTTAAGTGCCTCTCAAAATGTTTTCGCTCCAATTTCATTGATAATTATCATAAGGATAGTTTTATAACTATATTATTTATATTTATATCGTAGCATATCTTGATGTCTGCTGTTTTGTTACCTCTTTGAAAAGTGGGTTTCTCATGTCTGAAGAGTGTCTTTTTTATTCGCTTCTTCTGCAACGCTTGACAATTAAAATTTGATTTAATTTTAAACAGCAGTTTTAAATTATTTTATGCATTACATTTAAGAATTGTATTTTTTTTGTATGTAAACACAATTTGTGCACGAGTGCATAAAATAAATATGGTGCTTTTTATTGTTTTTTGTTGTGACCAAGCAAAAGGTAAAATAAATAATGCCAGGTGACATTTCAGCTGTACGGGTTGGGTTCAATACACAAAAAGAGGAGGCGCCCACTTTTATGATTGTGTTGTGTCGGCTTTAATGCGTTTTCATGCCTTATTTAAAATGATTTTCGCTTTGCCACTCAGGAAATTATTTTCCTTTATTGCTGTTTGCGAATCGGAAGCATGAGAAACTCGGTGTGTCTCCTGCGGCATCTGTTGCTTCAGTTAATCATTTTGCGGTTGTGGGCAATTTTTCAGCTCAATTAACTGCGATATTGTACAGTGTTTGCTGTTGAATTTCACCACTTGTACAAATGCCGACAGAATATATAGATTTGTGGGAGTGACAGGCGCCATTCTCAAGTCCATATTAAGCAATTGAAAATTGCAAACACTCCAAAGAAATGTTCAAAGACACACAACAAATGCTATTTGTGGCAAAAAGGCACAAATGTGGCACAGAAGCAAAACTCAAGTAAATCACACGACGTTTAATTCATCGAGTGGAAAGACACACACACGAGCACACACGAACACACACCCAACCACACTAATGTGGAAGCCCACAGTTCAGTTGAATTAGTCGTAAACAAGTAAATACAAACGTCAATATAGGGCGAGACCAGCTCAAAGGCGAAGTAAACTCAAAAAGTACCCTTGAGGCACAGTCAAAGAAACAGGATAAATACAAATTCGACTGTTGTGCTTCAAAATACCCTGTAAATAAATACGTTTAGTGCAGAAAATAGAGCAATAAAAAATAGTAATGCGAGTAAAGGAAAAACACGGCACATTCTTAAGAAATTCACAATTTATCTAAGTTTATAATAATGTCTGGGAAAAATATTGAGAACAAAAAAAAAAAAAAAATGACCCTTAGTCACTCTTGTGATTAAACAGGGTGTACAAAGAAAAATACAAAATAGAAATTGTTAAAGAATTGTGGACTGACAGCTCAGCACTTTGTGATGCAAACGAGCTTGGCATGTGTACCAGGTCTAAGCGAAATTCTATATTATCTTTATGTAGATGATATGGCCGTAAAAAGAACCCCAAAAGCAACAGTGAAATTTGCAATTTTTATAAGCGTGGGCTGGCCAAATCCAAACTCCAAATGACAATGCATTACCAAAAAAAAAAACCGATCACGAAACAAAAAATAAAAATAAATAAAATCAATTCACATAATTCAAGTGGCAAGAGTTGCGCCTCTTAATGTTGCAGGCGTGGCAAAATGAAAGCTATTCTTGTAATTGAATATGCACTACTCGGCGTATGCGTAATGGCCTCCTCGCTGTGAGTCCTCTGCCAATCCCAATGGCCATGAAAATCTGTTGCCGCTCACTTTATTTATGCCGCTCGTTTATTGTTTTATTTGTATAAATTTTTGGTACTTCTTCCATTTGCTATGCATATATTTTGCATACTTTTTCTCTGTTGTAGTTCTTGAGTTGATTTCTACATTTGCACTTTATTACTTTATGTTCGAGTGAGCTCAAAAATCAATTTAGAATAGTTTGTGCTGTGTATCCAGTTGAATGCGACTAAACTTAAACGATTTTTGCATTTTATATATTGTATTTTTAGGTAGAGGATTTAAACAGATTATAAAATCTGATTAGTTGAATCAAATATTTTTAATATACTAACAAACTAATTTATTTATATATTTAAATTTACCTAAACATTTTCTATATTTGCAGGTAAGCAAAAGTCACGAAATGTTTTCAACTGAATAAATCATGGCAGGTAAAAAACCAAATTTGAACATTCAATTTACCAGAAAAAGTTTGACTCTTGCATAATTGAATGATTTATGTTATACATATCATATCAATTTGTAAATGATCAATATGCATAGCAGTACGATTTGATTACATCCATCTATATTTTTCAATAGTTTGTGCTAAAAAAATCCGTGCACGTCTTCTCTCAAATGAAAATGGGAAAAACTTTTTTTGGCCTCACATTCGTGCCGTGGCAATTAGAATCATATTTCGAACATATTTCAGACATGTTTTTTTTTTTGATTTTAATGGCAAATAAAAAATGGCGACGCCGGAGGCAAACAGTTTAAACTGTGAAGCCAGACATGAAGGCACCGGAAATAATGTGGAACAAGGGTTGCCAAGTGACTCGGACATTTTTATTGTTGTTAAAAAATTCACAGCTAGAGCGAATGGAGAGAATGGAGAATGGAGAGAATGGAGAATGGAGAGAATGGAGAATGGAGAGAATGGATATAATGGAGAATGGAGAGAATGGAGAGATGGGGATTGGAGGGAATGGAGAGAATGGAGAGAGTAAAGAGTGTAAAGAGAGTAGAGAGAGTAAAGAGAGTGGAGAGATTAGAGAGAGTAGAGAGAGTATGGAAAGTAAAGAGAGTGGAGAGAGTAGAGAGAGTAAAGAGAGTAAAGAGAGTAAAGAGAGTAAGGAGAGTGGAGAGAGTAGAGAGAGTAGAGAGAGTAAAGAGAGTAAAGAGAGTAAGGAGAGTGGAGAGAGTAAAGAGAGTAAGGAGAGTGGAGAGAGTAAAGAGAGTAAAGAGAGAGAGAGAGAGCGAAAGTATATGTTGCTCAGCTGGCAGCCAAAACACACCAACAATCGCCATGCCGCCCAAAAGCCCAAGTCTTTTGTTTGTGCTGCCAGACTGGGAGTTTCATTCAATCAGCAGCATCAATCAGCTGAGTGGAGGGAGGGGCTTGGGTGGAGAACAAAAGGCAACACGGATTTTCATCTTCATTTTAGTCGATTTCGTGGGCAATGAAGCGCAACGGCTTCTGTCTTCTCCTCTGTAGCAGGCGCTAACACCTGGTCCAAGCTGTCCACGTATTTATTAAGTCATGATTCTGAATGGCTGGCCATTCAATATGAAAGGAACCCAACACTTGATCCCCGCAGTGTGACGGCCATGTCTTTATTATTATCCAGACAAGCCACGAACACACCAGCACATCAACACACCATCATCATCATCATCATCATCATTATCCTTTCCATCAGGTTCGTTCTGTTTGTTGGCTCTTGTTTTCATCCTCCTGTTCGATTCATGGCCTCATCCTTTGATTGCTCTTGTGCATTTCTGAGTATCCAAATCGTTTGAGTGTAATTTTTCGCATTTGACGCCATTTACGCATCATTGATTCGTCCTTCTCCTCTATACAAATATCTCTATTTCTTTTTTTTTGGCCAAGCAGCGATAAGTGCTTAAATCATTCATTGCTGCTTGATACCCATTCTAAAAAGTGGATTCGGCTAGCATTTTTATTACTATTACTACAACTTAGTTGAAGTGATTTGTGGCATGATCTGAGCAAATGATGTGCTTGACGTAATGATTGGGAGGGTCACTTATGAAAAGTGGCTGACAAATAATATTAAGTTTGTGTTATGTAGATAAAGAAAATGAAATTAATGACATATGCTTTATTATTTTTAAAAAAAATGTGCTTATTTGAAATAAAAGAATAAACTGTAGGTTAATAGTTAAAGTCATATTTAGAGGAAATTACACACCATAAAATACGTAGTTAAAGGACATAATTTTCAATTTGTTTGAATTCTGTTTTATAATAAAAATCAGTTTTTCATATATCAAATATTAATGTAGCTCAACAAAACGTATCTGAACTCTGGAAAATATTTGAACAATGCTCTCAACTTTTTTGTTTCATAACTCACTTATAGCAATTGGACATTATTCCTTGGAATTCGTTGTCCAGGGCGGTACTGACATCTGACACGACTCATTATGCACAATTCTGATGGAGAGTTCGACTCAATTTCAGTTTCGAAACTTGTGCGCAACATTTGCCAGCTGACCCAACTTGAAAAGCATTTAAAGTTTTCTTTTTGGCTGCGATGACTTTTGCCAGCCTAAAGCAAATTAATTTTGCCAGCAATTCAGACGACGACTGCTCATTAGTTGAACAACTGAATTTGAACACCCAAGAATATTATATAATAGAAATAGATATATTTGTGTGTGTGTGTGTGTGTCTGTGTGCCTTGGCTTCGCATTTCAATCAATGCGCAAACTTTTGACGCATACAGATGCATACTAAAAAGTCTTTCAGCTGATAAGAGTAGAAAAAGCCAGCGAGAAAGTTACGTCAAATTGAATTCCGTGCAAAACTTTTTGCGTTTGCGCTTTTTTTCTTCTTTTTTTTTTTTGTTCTGGCCAAGAATACAAAATTTTTTTTTGTGCAACTAGGCATTTGAAGTCTGTCTTCGTCCTGGATACCCTAGAATTATGCAAATGGCTGAGACAACAGAATATCAAATCAGTAAGTGGGAGATATATGTATTTATATATTTAAGTGCTTAGTTATGTTTCCCACTGATGGTCTTTCTCTTTAGACCTTCAACTGTTTTTCCTTTGGTCATATTTTATTTCCTAGGATATCTGGTTTTTTTTGTCAATTTTTAAATTGAATTTCCTTTTATTAGGGGGCAGACATAAGCTGCTGTAAGTTTATTGATGGCGCATTGTAGGCGTCGTCGTATACGTAATATATACATGTGTACACGTATTTGGTTTTTCGGTTTTCTTTTTTTTTCGACAGCAGCAAAGTTTGGCGGAAGCATTATGGAACTGATTTGCAGCCGACTGTTGCCAGTCTGTCTGCGTGCCTCTTTGCCTGCTTGCCTGTTTGCCTGCCTGCCACATGCAGCTGTCAGTCGGCAATAGCGAAAGGCACACAATAGCCAAACGGAAGTGGAAGTCGCTTACCCAAGCAGCTTTGCCTAGTATATGCCACCCGACACCCACCCACCCAACACCCAACACCAACACCACCACCTCCCCTCTCTTGCCTTTAGTCGCTTTGTTGCGCTCGCTGTCGCTTACGCTATTTTATTATTACGAGTAGCTTTTCTTTTTGCATTTTTTTCCTTCTTTTTATTTTATTTTTTACTCGTGTAATGCTCGCCAGGCGCACATTTGCATATCAATTTGTTTCATTCGTGCACTTAAAGCTTTGCTGCATTTGCAGCTCGTTCTTTTCTTTATTTTATTGTGTGCCACATTTTGTTGCATACTTCTTTGTGGTGGTGGTGGTGGGGGTACGCTGAGTGCATTCGGCATTCAGTAATCTGCACTGTTATTGTGTGGGTTCTCCCATTGCACGTAATCGTGCAAAAATCGGATCCGCCCGATTTTTCTGTCCCTTACCTATTTTTTTTATTTTTATATATATATATTTTTTTTTTTGCTTTTATCAAGTATTTTGGTGACTTGTTTATTGGCCATTGTTACTTTTTATTGTGCTTAACGCGGTGACAAATGGGCTTATATGGACCAAGATTTTTATCTATGTTTTGTAAAATATTTGTGTGGCTGGCATTGCCTTGGATTTTGTGCCACAATTTATGGCATAATCGTAAAAGTTACATATTAACAGTAAATTGTTTCTGATAAATAATTTTTTTTTTGGCTGCGCTTAAGTACCGACTTGAGATACTAATATAAATTATTTACAAATCATTTCTTATATTTAGTTATTTAATATTTTAATAGCAATATCAACAGCTAATTTCGTGAAGATTTTTGAAACATCAAATATTATCACAGTCTTCATCTCCGCAAATGTTATGCTTTAAATTATTTATTGACTTCATCAATGGAATGAATTCCACAACATTTAAATAAACCTCATTCAATTGTTAAAGACTTGAGCAGGAAAATGAAAAACATTGTCTGCAGTTATTTAAAATAAAAATAAATAAATATTCAGTTTAAGCGATCAACAAATTTAAATATACCTAACAAAAACTCGCTGCCCGAGGAAAATCCGGGCTGTCATTTGTTTTGACAATTCGCTAATAACTGAAAATTAGAGTTTCCGCTGTTTGCAAATTGCACAAAACCAGCCACAAAAAACGTTTGAAAATAAAGCGGAATTAAAGCGTAAACGAAATGGTCGCCAGAGATTTAAAAAATGGTAAATAATGAAAATCTGCGCTGCTGCAGCATTTACAACCTGGCCGACAAAAAATTTGAATAGAGTTCGTTTAGCCACCATTTTGATTAGTGTAGTTTTAACCATTTAAAGCTGGATGCAACATCATTTTTAATCTTGCATATGCATGAGGAGGCTTCACTGTACTCACAACTGTGCGCAAGCGAGGCTGTCTAAGCTTCGCACTCGAACGAGCTGAAGTGGATTGGGTAGAGTATGAGTTGTTGCTGCACATTGTGCTGCATCAGCAGTAGTCAGACTGTCATGCAACATGCAACATGCAACTGAAGCTTTGTGCAAATATGACAGACTGAAAGAAGCGCTGTGCTTAGCCAGTGTAATGCAGAGAACATGTGGCAAGAAGGGGGGGCTTTGTGGGTGGTTCGGTTTGCTGGCTGGTAACTCATTAACAGCTAAACGCTGTGGCGTTGCTTTTGCAGGAGTTGGTGTTTGGGACACTTTTCGTGTTAGCCATTAAGTCAACACATTGCAGCAACTTTCTCAATAGTTGTTGTTATAACCAAAACAGGTTGCAACAGCAACAGCAACCGCAGCAGCAACAGCAGCAGCAACAATTTGTCAATGCAAATAGTGCAAGCAACATGTAAAGTTTTGCCACAAAGCTGAACTATGAAATAAACAGTGTTGCAAGAGTGCCAAAAACTTTGTAATTGTTTGAATAGCACACAAAAGTGCACACCACAATATGCGACAGGTGCGTGCGCTTGTGTGTGTGTGTGTGTGTGTGTGTGTGTGAGTGTGTGAGTGTGAGTGTGCGTGTTTGCTGTGTTGTGGCACAACCTTACATAAGCTTTTTGGGTTTCCGTGTTAATTTTTATTAATGTTTGTAAAAGTCGACTAAACTTTTCGACATATGGTTTTTAAATAAAATTTAAAATTCGTTCAAAATTCTGTACATTGTTTTGGAATAGGGAATCTTATATTGAAACACTTAATTATTAATTAATATTTTATAAATCAAACAAAATGCATAATTAAAATTGAATTTAGCATTTTAGTTTCTTTTTTTGTAAAAAAAAAACATTTTTAAAACTGATACTTAGTTTTCCTCAATTAAAATAAATCACATTTTTATTATTATTATAATTAAGTGGTTGATTGTAATTCTTTTTTCTTTCTTCCCATTTTTTAATTGTCAACATGTGAACATTATTAGCATTCCATGTTTGCCACTGTTGTCGTCGCTGTGCACATTTCGCACACGTTGCCGTTGCATAATAATGAAAAATTAATCGCTGCAAAATCAGCGCTGTGTGCACACAGATACAAGCTGTGAAAAACTTCGATGCATACACTTTGGCGCCGAGTGTAATTGAAACGGCGGCGCCACAAAAAAGAGATGTGTAAAAAAAAAAGCAGCTTTTGTACGAGGTGAAAATTGTCAAATATGCAACGACGCGTGGCAGAGCGAGCAGAACAAGGCATCCAATGAAAAGACACGCATAAATTCGCCAAAAAAAAAAACAACTAGCTGCCCCAAAAAGTTTGCAGTATGCTCTGCGCATACTAATAACAAAACCACTTTTTCTTGCAACCATCGGTGGCATTCAAATATGCCCTGTAAATGCACTTGACAGAAATTGTATTGAGAACTACATTAGGAGAACAGATATAAAGGAAAAGTTAGCCCGATTCGCATTTTGTTATAACAATTTTTGTAAAATTGTCAAATGCGAAATTGAGCACAAGCAAGTTGGCACTTTTTTATTGGCAAGGTATTAAAAAGTCGGCGACTTTGTTGATCCATATTTTTTTCGCCAGTTTAGTTTTTGCTTTGGTAACTGATGCCAAAACATTTTTTTGTTTGTTACTGCTGCTGCCTCCATCGATGCCATTGGCAGAAAATGCGCATATTAAGTTTGTGATTTGTTGATATGCATTTGTATGTCGCGCAACCTAAATCCATCCAAATACAAAACACAAAAAAAAAGAAAGAAAAAAGAATGCCACAAAACGAGTGGCGTAAAAACTTTGATTGAGCCAAAGCTGAAAATCTGTAGGATGTGATATATTTCAGATCCGAAAACGGGCAACACAATGTGTTGGTAAAGGCAACATTTTCATTTTCATTGTCAGTGCTAATGTTGCACTGTCTGCCTGCCTCATCATCAAAGCAGTAAAGCTGTCGAGAGCAGTTCCTCTTCTTTTCCCGCTCTTTCCAGCGTTGCCTCATCGTTCAGTTCAACACCAAAGTGCTATAACGCATCACCTGCATCCAAGTGCCTACTTCCTATCCACGTAGCCCCCAACTCCGACTCCATCTTATTTATATACTTATGCAAGCCTGCAGCATGCTTCTTTATCAGCGTCAAGAGGGTAAATGGCAGTTGCCAGCAGCCTTATTCTGCCACTAACTTGCCCCGTCAGCTGCAGCCCCGCTTTCATTTTGTGCTGGGGCGTGTGGCATCATAACTTTTTTATGCAGTTTGTTAGCTCGTTTGAGAGTTTCATTTTCGATTTGCATAGATTAAAATGTTGGCGAATTCTGTTCTGTAGTCTTGTCAACGAAGGTGCGAAATTGTATGGACAAAAAAAATGATATGCATAACTCTAGTTTGTTATGAGAATTTTCTGAAAATATTGAACTGGCTTTCAGAAAACGCTTAAGTAGAGTATTTGAAAAACTGTTTGCAATTATTAGCGTTTTTGCAGGCTTGTTATTTAGCGTTAAATTGTGGAAAACTGAGGGAAGTAGAGGGAATAATTATGCTGTGTTTTATATGAGCAGCCAGCTGAAGTTCAACTGAGTTGGTTGAGTTGTGGGCCACGAAAGACTCCTTGCAGGCAACACTTGAATCAGCTGCATTTGTTGTTGCTGTTGTTTTGGTGCTGCTTTTGTTTTGTCATAAATTTGTAAAGACCTCGCATTGTCGGAAGCTTAAGATGCTTGCATTAAGCGTTATTCAACGCACTGAAAAGACTCTGACTGAAACAGAGGCTGAGATTTTGCAAAGTCGCCCATTTTTGTACCCAACTTCAGTAGTTAATTTCGCAAATGAAAGTCAGCACAAAGGGCATACCAAGTGTTTCTACTTCTTCTCTTGCACTCCATAAATATATATACATATATATATATATATATTTATATCTCTGTATATGTTTTGTGCTCTTTTTGTCCTTATAACAGATGTAAAACGGGGAATCCAGTTCCTGCTTTTATTTCATACCTGACCATGGAGAATCAATTATGGCGCCATGCAATTTAATGAAAATTGCTTTGCACACTTTCAGTTGGTTTTTTATTTATTTTTTATTTTTATGCACACACACTTTTCTGGGGTTTTCATTCCATTTGCAATGTAATTGCACTCTTATTCTTTATTTCCCTTAATTTTTTTTTTGGTTTGTTTTGGTTTCCATTGAAATCACGCACTCGTGTTTGGCACATTAACAAGAAAATCCGCTGGACGACAGAAATATTCATTGTCATTCAAATATTATCTGGCTGTGCGAGCCGCTTGCAAACAAAGCCAAATTATTAAATTTCTGCTGAAATGTGGCGAAATCCTTAATGCACTTTGCATTAAGAGAGTTATTTTACTGAAGGCTGCAGCACTGATAATTATATTTATTATTTAAAGGCAACATATTTTCAGCAGAAGAATATACAGTTTCACAAAGATAATTAAATCGATTGTGAGAATCAGATTTAAGCGTTAACTTTAAATTATTTGCAATAATTTTTATTACAGTACATATGTTTAATTTATTCATTTCTATTCATTTCAATCCATTGCTGCTTTTTTTTCACTTGACTTCATTTTAAACCAAGTTTTGCTGCTTATTTTAAGTATTTCGCTGCTAATGTTTTTAAGTTGCGATCATAAAGGAAATATTTCTATTTCCAACTTGATTGTACTTTTGCTTTGCGTAGTGCTTTTGAAATAATATTTAAAAGGCGCCTTCTCAACAGTCACTCACAAAAGTATGCAGCATCTTTTGTTATTCGACTGCGTGCAAATGGTACTTGGAACAGCCAAATGCCCCACATTTTTTAAGATATGTGAAAGCATTAAGAAATGCATAAATAACAAAAATTAATTAATATAGAAATGTTTGTTGAGCATTTTTATCCGAAACAGCATGAGAATATATTATACAGAATTTTATATTTTCACACAGGATATTTACTTCAAGGCTTCCCAGTACTTCATTTAGTCACCTAGTCTTGTCCAGGGTGCACTGGGAAACTAGCGTTTAGTGTTCGCTATCCCATTTATATTTAGCTTGGCGCTGACACTTGGCGTTCTTTGAATGCTCTCGTTTTCCACCAACTTCCAGCTTCACCTCACCCACTGTGCATTTTTCTTCCTAATGTTTTTTTATTTTTTGTATTCCTTTTTTTTTTACTGCTTTTACCGCAAAAGAGAAAACCAACCCGGTGCTGCTTTTCTGCGGGCGTTAACCGGGCACATTTGTTGTTGACTTTGCGCTCCAGTTGCAGCCGCGATTGCGGCTTGGCAAAAAAGAAAAAAAATAAAAATAAAATAAAACAGGCAAATAGAGTCGCAGAAGAAGAAGCAGAAGAAGCTGCTGCCAACAGAGAGCGTTAGGAAACGGCATATTTGGCTTTGTGGCCAACTATCATTAAACAACTAAACCAACCACAGGCGGAGCAGCACAATCAGAAGCAGCAAAAAGCAGCTCTTTCTATTCAAACACACTCACACGCACACACACACACACACGCACACACACGCACACACACACACACACACGCACACACACGCACACACATTCATATTCACACTAAAAGCCCTGTCAAGAAAAACACAACAGAGAACGCGTCAACAAAAGCCGTTGCACCCGCACCCCGCTCTCGTCTCAATGCACTTTAGCTGGCTTTTGACTCTTGTAGCCTTTTTAAGCTTCTAACTGCTGCTACAGGCGCCTTCAAAGGCATCAGCTTAATGTGTTTTGGCATCGGTCTTAAAAGTGTAGTCTAGAAGAGCCGATTCCGTCTTCACCCTGCTTGGCTTTAACGCTGCATTCGTTCAGGATTTACAGGACATTTTGCATACACTGTACGCAATTTCAGTTGCAATTCAATGCATCTTTTTATTAAAGTTTCTTTCAATTAAATTTCAGCACTATTAAAATTTAGAAATTTTTGTACAACTTTAATTTTGACAAAATTAATATTGCAATTGCTCAAATTTTTATTCAAGTGTTTAACCTGCAGTCGCAATTTTCTGAGCTGTTGCCAACCACAGAATCTGCAACTGCTGCAGCCAAGTGTCAGACTGCAGCCTCTGGCCATGCCTCTGGACATGCCTCTGGCCATCCTCAACTTTGAACTCTTCAGCTGTTGCTGAAGGATTTTCCCTTACCTTCTTCTGCTGAATTCTGTTTTGCATTTTGTTTCAAAATACTTTTCCACTTACTTACTTTTTTCCATCCTGCTCGTCGAGTCGTTTGGGGCTCGATTTGTGGCATTTGCAATTTGGATATGTGTTTTTCATTTTGATCAGTTTTTGATTGATGTGCACAAGTGGCCAATTTGTGTGCTCGATGGTAAATTGATAGGCTGTTGAGATTCCTAATTGACAATAAGCACAATGTGCTTGAAAACAAAACTGCTGCTAATGATTTTTATTCTCTAACAACTCTTTCACATTTCAAGCAATTAGGTTTTTGTAAATTTATTAGCTAAATGGCCTTAAATCGTTTGTAAATGCATTTCTAAAGACTTTCTCTTTTAATATGGCTCTTCTTGAGTCTAACTTTGCACTTAATTCTACAATTTGTTGTTTCTATTATTTTATTTCTTGCAATGAATTTAAATATTTAACTTAATAAAATCATTCAGCATGCAGTAAATAAAAACACTGACCTTTGGCAAATAAATTCACCTGAGACTGCTTAAAATGCAGTATTTCTTTATTTAGTTCGAGTGAGTGTGTCAGGAATCGCATCAATTCTCAGTGTGTTTGTATAAGTAAAGGAAAAGCAACATCTCAATTTGTCTTCGAAGTTGTCAAGTTCGCGTTGCAACACTTTACACTTGGAATGTTGCCGACGGGACAACATCATTGCCAACTGCACTTTTTTTTCCATACTTTTTCGCACCCTTGGCTTTTGATGAGCAAAATGTGTTTGTTGTTGTTTTTGTTGTTGCCGACTTTGACTTTGACATCGTTTTGCACTTTTCGCCGGCATGTAAGACAGACCATGTTGTTGGCCACGTTGGGCGCCATGCCCGCTGACAGCCACTTATTTTCTTATTATTAAGTATACGCTCAGTGTACCCGCTTCACTGCAAGTGCAGACTGTAATGCGTGCCAAGTAATGATTACTTTGTGTCTGCCGCTGACAAATGCCGTCAGTCAAAGTCAAAGTTTACCAGCCGAGCGCAGAGCAGGCAAAAGTTCTCGTCGCGGGTTTTGCCTTCGCTGCAAGGACGCAAGGACCTCATCCTGACTATAAACGTGGTGTGTGTGCATCCATGTGCATCGCAGCCGATAAGAGTGAATTAAAATTGCTCTTTCACTGACTCCCAAAAAAAAAATGCAATACAATACAAAATACAAGTTTTTAACGTTTTTTTTTTTTTTTTTTTTTTTGCATGAGGGCAAAACTTTATTATTGCCCAACAGCCAAAACTTTATGCAATTATTTTTACATAAGTTTGTGGCTTACGTAAACCTCTCAAATTAAAATTATTTCGAATTGCTCAACTGCTCTACTCATAAAAGTATGAATCGTAAGAAATTTAGTTGAAAAGTTCTTTGATTTATTTGTCAATACGCAAACATAACTTGATTTTAAGCAGATATCAGTCAGTAAAATGAGTGATAATATTGAAGCCTGTAACGGTTGCATATTTGCTATGCAGGGCAAGGATTGTGTGGCCATTGCCGCAAAAGGACGAAACGCTGGCGACAGTAATTGTAATTTATATAAGCTGGGAACTCGCTTATATTTAGGACTGAATGGAAGGCGGGCAGATATATTGATGGTTCACAAACGTCTCATCTTTCGCAAGAATATCTTTGAGTTGGAGATGAATCGGGAGCTGTTGCCCCAAGAGCTGACGTCAATTCTATCCCAATTGCTGTACGCGAATCGCCGAGATCCGTTTCAGATTGAGGCAGTTATTGCTGGCATGAATCCCACAACTCTTGGGCCCCATCTCTGCAGCATGGACATGATTGGCCATCCAAATGTCACAAAGCATTTTGTTGCCGCCGGCCATCGTCAAGGAACTGTGCTGGCATCGTGTAAGAATTTGTGGCGTCCAAACCTGAATCCAACTCAACTCTATAACACTATTGGTCAGACAATGATGAACTCCTTCACTTCTTGTGCATCGGTTGGCTGCAATGCAAACATTTGTCTTATTGAAAAAAGTAAGATCACGGAGCGTACACTTAGCATAAAACCGCATTAGATTTGTTGGCTTTATGTAAAAACTAATAATATATTCCCAATGGCCAAAATATCGAACATAAATTCAAGCAAAAATATAATTTTAAGTCTTATTTATCTCTATCTATATTTTGATCCATTAAAAAAATTTTATATAACAGGAAAACTTTTATTGCATATTTCTTACAAAACATTTTTGGCAATGCTTGACAAAACGGAATTGTCAAATATTTTGCCAGCTAGTCGGATGCGAATTTATCCTCTGGCCAATTTTGCTTAGCATCTATTCCATTCAAATGCTGCACTATTGTATAGTATGAAAATTTAATTTTCTGTCCACTCGGCCATTGATGACTATGTCGAAACATCGCACACCAGAGCATCCTGCTATTGATGTCAGGCTCTTGATGCTGCTGACGTTGATGCTGATGCTAGTGGCGCTGCTGATGCGCATTTCCGTTCCGAGTCCCAATGGCTTTAATTAGGAGCTGGCCATAGAAATCCTGAAATTCGCCTACTCAATCACAATTGCCTGGAAAATATGATAGTCAGTGTTTTGGACTTGGCTTTTGCCTTGGGGCCATCATCAGTCATTGGCATATTTTCGACAATGGCATTAGTCAAAAGCCAGTCAAGCAATCTCAGTGCCTCATTTGCGATGCCAACTTCGGTTTTGGCTGGGGTGACAATCAATGCGATTTGACCTTAGGCCAGCTAAATGGTTGCCAATTCCAGAGTTGCCATCAAATACGCTGCTACTTCCGGCCATGTGGCGCATCATCTGCCTCCTTGCCTCATGGTTTGCTCATAAGTTTTGCCCGAACGACTAATGAGCCTAGTTTTCTGCCATTTCTTTCCTCTGGCTCAGCAGAGAGCACTCTTCCAGTTAACAAATTGGATATGTCATTTGCAGGCACTTAACTTTTTTTTTTTGCTCTTTTCCTACTAGTTGTCTGCTGCTGTGTCCTGTTGCCAACTAGTCTGTGTGCTTAAGGCTTCTCCTAAGTGTTGTTGTTTATTCTCTGTAATATTGCTAGTCTACTCTGGCGAATGTGTTGCCATTAAATCTTTGTTCTGGCATCAAGTTCTTAAAACTGAATTACACCAGTGGTGCTTCCTCCAATGTGTACTTATTGGTGCTTCTTTTTTCTAGTTAGAGGATAAAGTTGACTTGTTATGAATTTAATTTATATATGATATATAAATATATTGTCTTTGTCAACTGACTTTTATATAAGAAAATAATGCAAATTTCAATCATTTGTTCTACTTGCAGCTTCAAAGCGACAGTAAAGCGATTACAGCAGCTACTCAACGTCAAGAACATAGTTGCAACTTGCAGTCAGCGCAAAGGAAGCAACAATCACAACATATTCACACGGAGGGGTGCAGAGAGGGAGAGATACGAAGAGAAATAGCAGCCACGTCTTCAATAAAATAACAAATCGAACGCACAATGAAAAACGACGTGGTGCGATGGAGCAGTCAGCCAAATACATGCAACAAAACCTGCAACAATAGCAATAGCAACAAACACAGTCAGCAGGAGGGCAACAAAACGATTGCACGGTTCCGGCAAAATGTTGCAAACAGAACTTGTCAACCAAAAGCGACGCATGGGAATGTTGCAGCACCCATTAAAACTTGGCAGCAGCACAATGAACAACAACAGCAACAACAACAAACAATCATCGAATGTGATATAACAAATTTAAATTACAATTGCAATTTATTCGAAACTAGTTTTTTAACGCACAACAAAACGAAACGCTATCTCAGCAGCAGACACTCGAGGACGCCATTAGTGGCGTCGCCATCGATTGCATTGCTGCTGGTTTTGAAAATTAGTGTCGTAGTTTTTTTATGTAATTTTAATGTCGGTTTCGCGGCCAAAGTGGAGGCCGGCCCCGCCCAGTCGCCACTTCTGCCGCACTACGTCCTTGACTATGAGACGGTCAAAGGCAACAGCGTTGCCCCAAGCAGCGGCAACAGCCTCAACAGCGGTCGCGATGCCGGCCACTACACGCACACCTGGGCGGTGCACATACCAAACGGTGATAGCAACGGCATCGCCGATGCAGTTGCCAAGGAACACGGTTTCGTCAATTTGGGCAAGGTGAGTACTCCAACTTTAAGAAAAAAAAAAAATAATTTCAAATAAAAATTCAAAACGAATTTAAAATAAACAAGCAAGAAAGCTGTAGTCGAGTAAGCTGGACTACAATAAATCCATTTTGGTAAATATATAATAATTTTATTGGCAAACTTCCCTTTAACAATATTTGCACCCAAATACGAAGAGGCTAAGAAATTTAATATAGCAAGCAAAGACACTGAAGAGTAAAAGAGAAGGAAAGCTGCGCATATTTTTATGCACAAGCACAAAATGATCTCTAATTGGCTGGTAATAAGTAATAAGGGCATATGCATACATACTTACTTACTTACACACAACCGAACTTAACGGGACTCTTAAGAACACACGAAAACATATTAACGCTCGCATCGATTATAATGCCATCTCTTTCTCACACATGCGTTCGCATCGATTATTATGCCATCTCTTTCTCACACATTTGCTCACAGACAGGAAATGCTTGCGGCTGCTGCTAGAAATAAGATCTATATGAAATTATATAATTTTGACCATAACTTGGGTGTGTTTTGTTCGATCTTGATGAAATTTGTTTGTCAATAATAAGCATATGCATATTGTAATGTATCGATAATCGAGCTAGAGACTAAATATTCAAAATTTCTCTAGCTCTTATAGTATCTGAGATCCGCATGTTCATGCAGACAGACGGACATGGCTATATCGACACGGATGTTGATCATGATCACTAATATATATACTCTATGGAGTCGGAGATACTTCCTTCAGCCTGTTACACACATTTGCACAAAATCATAATACCAGTTTTACCCATATTTAATGAATTAATTTAAAAATATATATAAAATCGTCTGCAAGTTGACTGCCATAAAATCAACAATCTTTACATGAAATGAGCACTAAGAAAATAAGCTTGGCAACAATTAAAATAGAGCTAAAGAACTATTTAAATTAATTCACTTCATATGCAAATTTTAAAAACACAATAAATTTGCCACATCTATGCACTGAAAACCATATTCAAATTAGCCACAATTTCGCAATTCACCGTTGGAAGTTTTTTGCACAAACACCAAAAATTATATTATATATATTATATATTATATTATATTATATATTATGGTTCAACTACTGTTTTGGGATTAACTATCCATAGTAGTACAGCATCAGCATCATCATCAACCCGTCTCAAGTGATGATAAACTTTGGAAATTGAAACAATTTGCCAAAGCGGAAGTGGGGGTTGAAAGAGTAGGACATGGTAAATTTGGAGGCAGGACCTCTCGTTTGCCAGCTTAGCATATCATTTGAACACCAAAATGTGAGACTATTAAAACTTTAGTTCACATGTACACACACATATATACACACTGATATATATATATTTACATATATATGTATGCATAAATGTTTGGCTCTGCTCGCACATGGAAATGCGTTTCAACCAACTTATACGTTATGGGATTCCAACTTCTAATCCACGACACATGCCACATATTAGAGAGTTGTGCATGTATGTGGGTATGGGTGTGTGTATGTGTTTGTGCCAGTGCTGGACAAAGTTTGATTTTCTTTTTATCTTTTGCTACAATTGCGTCTTGTCTGTCCCGCCTGTGCTGCTTGTCTGTCATTTGTGGGCAGTGGCCAATGAGGCAGTGGCTCGTTGCTAAGGGGGTCAGCAGGTGTTGGAAATGCTTTGGCAAACTTTAATCTGATTTCAGTGAAGCGGCTGCGATTCGCAAAAAAAGTAAAATAAAATAAAACAAGTGAAAACGTTGCAGTTGTGCGTAATCGACTGCGAAATACTCTGATAAATGCCGATGTTTGAAAAAGATTCCTTGTAATCTCTCCTTTAAATTTAGATTTTTAAATTGCGCTAGAAATAGACTTTTGTGAATTTTGGTAGAGGGAAAATGAATATTAGAGTAGTTTCAAAGTTTTACAGCCTCAGCTCTAATGCATATGATCTAAGAATATTGAGAATTTTAAAAGCGTAAGTAGGCGTGGCCCAAATAATTAATATTAAAGAAGGTTCTTAGTGATCTACATTCCAACCATGGTAACTGGAAGCTCTTAAATTGTGGCAGAATTAGGAATTTTTGGGGAATGGGTGTGAAAACAAATATTTGAGGAAATTCCTAAAGACGGCTGCACACTTGACGTATCTAATAGCAATTTCAAATATTTACGGGCGGAGGTCCTGAGGGCGGCAGAATTGGGCGTGGCAAATTTCGATCTTTGAAGGATATCGACCACAGCCTTGTAATCAAAATATATAGTGACTGTAGCCCTAAAATTGTGGTATATATGTAATCATCGATTTAGTAGTCCCCCAATGGACACAGCACGTTAGTTTTGATATTTTGTCTGACGCGGACACAAACCAGTTCCAAGTTTCATGTCTCTATCACTCTTTGAAAACGGAAATAGCACGAAACCAATATACCATTTATCCATTGTTATCAGAGTATGAGGGACTCCTAACTGATACACTTTGTCACAGAGTTGAAACACAGACCAGACCAGCACCGATACACCACTCCCTCTCCCTCTCCCTCTCTCTTCCAATCTCTGTACTAAGTAACTGCCATGTTAGTGCACCCAATGCCCGTCGAACAAATTGCTTGTAATGGCGGCAAGGAAAGCAGCTATATAATATATATATATATATATATATATTTGTAAAATGCAAGGGTGTTGTGAAGAAAAGTTAACAAAGTGGAAGTTCAGAACAGTTAGCTAAAATTGTTTAGCTATTTAAATTTCTGATGAAAGAGAAGTTGCTTTACATAATAAAATTAATGATGTAGTTTTGATTGTTTATATTTATTTTTTATTATATCCATTTTGATCTATAACTATCAATTTTCCTTATTACAAATTTGAATTTGCTGTGTTTGTTAACTTTTGGGTAAACCCTCTTTTATGCGAGATTTCTTTGATTGCCTTCGCTTACAACTAACATTTGAAAGTGAAAGGCGCTGTGGCAGTTACTTCTTGCGGCTATCGGGGGTTAAGTGGCAAACTTGATTTCGTAGTTGGCATTTGAGTTTTCATTTGAGACGCGCTCAGGTGGAAAAAACTGTCAGGGTGCCTTTTGGGCCGCAACTTATTTGAGTTGGCCTGCCCAAATTGAAATTGATATCATTCACAATGGGCGCCCATTGTTTTAAGCGGCAGCTATAGAAGCCCAAAACTCAATTAATTGACAACCAGCCGATTGCTAAACTTTTACCTAAGTCCCACAGCGAAATTCATTTAAGATCTTTCCGTTTTGGGGCCACCAACAAATTACCATAGAAGTTCTCCTTTCTAACCGTTGTCAGTTCCGAGTTAATTGAAAATTAATTTTAAATGGCACTGTTGAAGTGAATCCTCCGCTCCGCCCCACCGTACCCCCCAGTCTGTGGGGTGTTAAAATAAATGCCACATTTACATAATTAAACAATGCCAAAATGGCTGTAAAATTGTAATGATTTCAGCCAAGGGCGGAAACTAGAAATTAATCCGACATTTTCACAACTTGACCCCGATATCAGCCCAGTTAATATGCATATCGCACTGCAAATTTATTCAAGCGAATTACTTGATATTAATTAGTTATGCAACTGTTCGACACTTGTAAAAATTTTTAGCATTCCCTATCAAAGTGTGTTAATTTTTGTGGTCAAAATAATATGCTAGGAAGCGAAATAAATTAAGAGTTTTATTTATTTTATTGATCATAGTTTGAGTACATTTTATAAATACCTTTAAGTAAATA
The DNA here is from genome assembly GCA_035042405.1 of Drosophila demipolita. Taxonomy (NCBI): domain Eukaryota; kingdom Metazoa; phylum Arthropoda; class Insecta; order Diptera; family Drosophilidae; genus Drosophila; species Drosophila demipolita. Next base: position 2,995,423 of record JAWNLI010000349.1, on the reverse strand, counting down.
GTTTAAAATTAATTTAATTCATTTAGTTAATTGCCTATCATTTTTCTCAGGCATAAAATTCGACTCCCATTTCAGCCGAGTGTTGCTAATATTTCGCCTATTTCCGCTGTAATTTCGGTTTGTTGACTTTTAGCGACAATTTCCATTTGACAAAACTCGACGAAACTCAAACCAGCTAACTGTGCAAATGGCTAACAAGTGAAACACAACTAGTAACTAACAACAACAACAAAAACAAATTAATAAACAGGCAACCAGCGACTTTTTGCCATTTGCAGTGCAATGAGACTCCCCGTCGTGAATTATTTGCCCTCGTTTTGTTATTTTTTTGTTATTATATTTAGCAGTGGGCGTGACTCTTAGTATATGCAACTTGCCACGTTGTTCACCAACTCACAGCAGAGTCTCTGCCACGCCCCGCTATCTGTACCCAGCCAACAGACATGCAGAACTTTTAATGAAAATTATGTGTGTGTGTGTATGGCAAATATGTATATTTGTGTATGTTTGTGTTTATGCGACATCAACTTATACACTATAAAAAGTTTTCGCACTGAAACTATAATGATAAAATAAAGCATAAAAACTTTTCACTCTGAAGGAGTGCTTGGCACACCAGGCGAACTTGCTGATAATTGCAATTAAGTCCATTTTTAATGAAGATGCTTTTGATTACCGTTTACGCTCTTCTCTTCAAATGAGCTTAATAAAATGTGTAATTTAATATAATAAGTAAATTTGAAATCAGTTCAACTGAATGCTTTTTCTGATTTTTTTTTCAAGCTGACCAACACAGTTCGACATTTTAAAGTTCTGTCAAAACTTAAACTTTAGCAAATGCTCTTGCTAAATGTTTGCCAGATTAATCTTGCACCACTTTCAGCTCGTGTCATTTTTGTGCTTTGCTTTTCAAATTAATCGCGATATTTTGAACTGAGTCGAAGGCGCCTTTAACTAACTTCTGACAAATGCATTTTTGGCGCACAAGTTTTTCAGATAAGCCAAAGCCAATTTATGCGCCGCATTAATTTGCCAGACTGCCGGCCAGGATATACCAAGCTACACCTCAGCAGCAGCAGCAGCAGGTCCTTGAGCCCGAGCCAATTTTTAGGGGTTGTTCTCAGCATGTCTGTTGCAGCGATTCAGCTCCTCCTCATTTTAGGATACTTCTTGTGCCGGAACAGCGGCAGCTGTTTGTCATCGCTTATCAGCGACTGCAAGCAGGCTTGCTTACTTCCTTGACTGCCTCTTGGCGGCCATTGTGTGGCGGGACTTGGATGTTGGATGTGGCATTGTATTTAGATGTATTTACATAACACAACCAGGCAGCCAGCCAGCCGCCATGTCAGTTTCTTCACTCCTTGCCCACTTGCCTTGTGCCTTTTGTTGGGCTTGTGATAAATGTTATCTTTGTCCTTCTGGCAGGACTCGCCGCCCGCCGTTCATCTGTGCTCATCAATATAATTGAAAAGGCCCTTTTGGATTCGTTCGTCTCCTCACTTTGTTATTTGCACTTTGTCTTTTTACGATTTTCTGCCTTTTTAATTAATTTTCTTTACATTTTTTTCGTTCTTTTTTTTGTTTGTAATTTTTTGTTTATCGTTTTTCTTTTATTTTTAATTCTCTTCTCGCGCTTTTAAGCTTGTCGCTGGTTTTAATATTGCCGCTTCTTCGATTATTGATTGACACTGATGGGATTTTCATTCTCGTTCTGCACTTTGCAGTTATCGCCTTCTTCGCTGAATTCAGTTTTTTTACTGCATTCGCTTGATTAAAATCACGTTCAACGATGTGTAAAGAACAAACCGCGTTCCTTCCTTCCTCTCTTTCTTACTTCTCCAACCCGACTGCTAGATAAGATTAATTATCACCTAGCAGAGAATATTTTATTGCCTTTTGGCTTGTTGATAAAGGTCAACCGGTCATTAACGAGGGTTGCCAGCCAGCATGCTGCCAAGATGAAAGCAACAACATCTGAAGCAGGCCCCAAAAAGTATGCCAGACTTTTCATTTCCTATAATAATGCACCTTTTAATAAAGCTTAAAACTGTCAAAGTTGATAAGGAAAATGTCCAAAACAGAGAGAGACACCTGGATATTTTGGCAGTGCTCTTAAATGTTAAACGTGTCTTTCTGTGTTCTTATTTAAATATGAATTATATATTGCCAGAAAAATAATCTTTGAATCAATCGCAGCATTAATATAAATATTTTGTAGCTCAAAACTCCTAAATAATGTGAATTTAATACGCATTTCTTTATTAAAATAGATTTGAATTATAAAATGAATGTCAAGTGAACCAAGTACATTTTTGTAAAAGTTTTCTGTGCTTTGTAAGATTAGTTCGAAAAAGTTTTTTGCTAATTAAGTTGTAAGAATTGGACTCAAAATAAAAACTTATATTTAAGGAGAGTAACAACAAGTCGTATTTTATTTATTTGGTTTTATTAGAGCGAAGGACAGCAAATTTTATTAATTTTTCACAAGTTACTAAATTCAAAAATATCACTGGTCGACCTTGTGTCTAAATGACAAATTTGACAAATATCAAATATAATTTTAGTTTTGTATTTCCACTGTTGGAGGAGTTGAACAAACGTAGCGTGTGGAGACTTATATATATATATATATATATATATATGCATATATAGCTGTAGTTGTTGCCCCCTATTGTGCGTGTGTTCCTCCCATTTCTCTCACTTAGACTGATTTTGTTGTTTTTGCTCTCGAGTGTCTCATGGCGGATATCGTTGATAAATTTCAAGTCAAAAACTCGGAAAATATTTATGACTTAACTTTTGTTTGTAACAAAGCAACACGCTCAAAACACACACACACACACACACATACACACACATAAGCACACACATTCACACACACACACACACAGACACTATGCACACACATGAATTTCTACGCCAGAGCGTTTATCTGTCGAGTGTGAAGCAAAGATTTTCTGTTCGGAACTTGCTTTCACAATTTTCAGAAAACTTGGCTTCTGCTTCGCTTATGTAAATAGCAAAAATGCAATTTTGCCAACTCAGCTGTTTGTCCATGCAAAACAGCAGTGGGTGATGGGTTTCATGTAAAACTTTAATCACATGTCATGAAGAAATATCACAAGTTTCTATGCTTTTGTCATTGATCCACAACTTGGGGGCCAGAACTTTGCTACGCAATTTGCTGGCAACTTTTTTCATTGGGCCCTGCACCTAATTGAATATATAAATCCGGGAATGCGATTGAGCGTGAAATGAATGGATTATATATACACACACACACACACACACACACAAACACACACACACACACACACAAACACCCACACAAGCACACACACTTAAGCAGAGGAATTTTTACAGAACGTAAAAGTTTTGCCTGATATGAAATTGAATTGAAATAGTCAAGAAATTTTTAGCTTTAGGTCGGAAATTAAGTTTACTACTTTTCTGCCGCAAATGAATGAAGTGAATCAATGAGGGAAAATGCGCCCCAGGAAGCACGAATATATATTACAAATTTGTTACATAGATACGTGTAAATATATATATTGTGCTTGTATGCCTTTTTGCTGAATAAAACTTTTTGCATGGCCAATTGCCGAAAAGTTGCAGCTGGCTAATAAATATTTCAAAAATTCATTTGAACTTTTTGCTTGATGCTGCCACAAAAAATTACTCGAATTTATTGCTCACAGTTCCGCAAAAGTATGCAGTTTGAAAGCGACTGGTGCGAAAGGGCTCAATTAACTTGGCCCCAACGCTCATTTGATATCCCCAACAATTTCCGGCAAACCAAAGGGAGAGAGACAGAGACGAAGACAGACAGCTAAAGAGAGAGAGAGAGACTTGTAAATGAATTTTCACAGCTTGACAGAGTTGCCAATATCTGGCAATAGTCCTTGTTATTTGATGGCCTTCTAACGAGCAACACCGGCAATTGCCAATCACGATAATGATGCAACATTGTCATTATGATGGTTGTCGTGATGAGCAAATCAGTTCTCCGTCAGAGTTAAATTAATTAACTGAAACTTGTTACGGCACTTTTTGAACTTTCTGAGTGCTTGTTGAGTTATTGATGCCCAGTAATTTATCTAAATTTATTATATTTATATACAAAAATTTATTCATAACAATATTCAACATCAAGTAAATAAGGCTTTCAACTCCTGCTATTTTTACACAGCTTTTCATAAAAAATAATTTAAACTAAAAATCGAAATTTATGCATTAGATGTTTAAATCGCAATTTCTTTCTCGAGAAAAAAGCTCACATCACTGCAATATGAAAGGGAAACACATCGTTTTGAATAAATTGTGCCGGTAAATGTTCACTCCGATAGCAAAAGCAAAAGCTGTCGAATCAAACATTTTTCTTTATTGCAATCTTTTTCGTGAGCCATTTTTTCCATGCATTTTTTTGAGGCGTTGCATTTGTTGGTATTACCTAAGAGGTCAGCAGAACATAAATTTCGCCTTGCGTGAAGGTGTCGAAATAAGATTTTTTTTATGTATGCTGCACATAAAAAATAAAGTTTTCCAGAGAGCTAGGTTAAAAATATGTTTATTATGGTCTTTTCAGGTTCTACTAAACTTCCAAAAGACTTGAATTTTTAAAAAGAATTAAATATTACATGCATCTACTTAAAACTAATTAGCAAACTTCAATATTACTTAGCAGGATATAGTCTACTTTTCTGACCTTCTACTTGGTTTCTTCAAATTTCTTTGTGTATATATTCAACTTAGCTGGGTTTTTTTTTATCTTTTGGTTGCTAAGCATAGCTAATTTTTTTTTTTTTTTTTTTAGCATTTCTGCGTGTGTTTGATTTTAACACACTGCGGGAGGCAGTTCTTTATTTTTTCTTTATTTTCTTTTGCAAAATATAAAAAATATGTTTCCACGCCCAAAAGATTTAATAGAGCATCGTGAAGCCCTCTTATTATTCCTAACTACATTTAATATGCATTTGTGTGGCAAGTTTATTTAAAATTTGAATTTCTGCATTAAAGTTAAAAGTTATTAAAGGCCTCAATTGTTGTATATATAACTTTATTTTTTTATTTTTTGTTTTACTTTTATGGTTGTTTGTTGAAACATTTCTTTTCTATCGACCATTTTTTGTTGCGCTTTAGCTAGCTTTGATAAAATCCTCCCTTTCGATGTTGGACGTCGCTTTAATTGAAGTGTTTTTTGTTTGCTTTGCTTATGGCCACCAGTTGGGGCCAACGAACAAAACAGGCGCCAAATGTTTCCACCCCGAGCCCCACTGCTCTTCCCGCAGTCACAGTCACTGCCTGTAAATTGCTGCTGTGATTTTAATTAAAAGGCTCAAAGTGCCTGTCCAGTCACAATCGCAGTCACAGTGATTGCACAAAGTATCGCACCATTTTGGCCAAAGTCAAACTCAAAATGGAGTTGATTTTAGGGCTCTTTTAATTGCCCCAATTGAGGGGCATGTAAAAAAAACCAATGGCTAAAAGTCCAGAGAGAAAACGAATATTATTCAGCGCCCAATCAAGCGTGACAACTTTATGGCACTGGCCAAAATCAAAATTTGAAATTGTGGCAAATATTTTGACTTTATAAATATTGCCAACATTTCTTCCACTCGACATAGCAATACCCTGCAGGCAACAAATGAGGAAATGTTTCCCTTCATTACGTAATTTGGATCAACATGAATCTAGTCAAGTGAGATTTGGCTGTCTATATTATCCACTTTTGAATCAAAATTATTTTTATAAATATCTCAAAATACGTTTTCGAAAAGTGGCAAATGTGCCTCAGGCAGAGTATTTGAGCAGCGAATTCAAATTCTTACTGTATTTTTTGCGCTTAACCAAACAAATCGTTAGCATTTGTATTTGTGTGCGCGGGGTGGGGTAGTCGGTTGGGTGGGTTGGTTGAAACGATGATTGCGCAATCAAATCATCGCTTTACGCTTGATTAACGGTATGTCATATTTGCCATAAGCTACCGCTGGCAATTATGAAATTATTGCATCAAATTTGTTTCGTGGGCTACGCAAATTTTGCAAGCGATTATTGTTGATTTTGTGTTCATCGTAAAACCTAATAAAATATAAAATAAATAAATGTTAATGAGAGTGCCGCAAAATCAATATATATATATTTCAAATTATAAACAATCCAAAATTAAAAACAATTATTAATCAGCGATATTAATCTTAAATATGTATATTTAATTTAATATTGTATACATTATTCAACATTTATAAAAATGTCGAATTGGTTCACAGTTCGCGGCTTGTTTTGAGCTTATACACTTTTATCACTTTTGGCCATTATCTTTTGCTTTAATTGGCTATAACTTTCTCAGTAGCAGTTTGAGCTTAAATACTTTTTGGGTATTCAGCCAGCAGAGTTGGTCTTTGTATTGGGGTCAGAGAACAGCGAATTGCCAAGCAATTCATAATGTGGGAATAAATCATTGAGTACCTCCTCTGGCCAGCAGACACCAGATTGAGCAGGTGATAGATAAATCGAACAAGATATGGAGAACCGGTCGTGGTTAGAGTTGGTGGGGTGCATATTTGAGTGAGTTATTCGAGTCACCATCATATATCATGTCGATTTGTGTATGGATTGGCATTTGAAGTGCCAGGTATTTGAAATTAAACTGTCATATTAAGTGTGCAGGAAATGAAAATGTCTGTGTGTAAAATGCATGCAATTTATCTGAAATGCTCCTAAAAGTCAAGCTAAAATTTTGGGTCCGTTGCGTTGAGTTGAAAGATTATCAAATCCCAATACTATCGTTTTTACTAACAATCACCCAATTTCAATTTTATATTCAGTTAAATGACTTTATTTTTTGAGCTTAATTGATTGATTTAATGTTTTTAGAACTCAATGCAAAAGGCAGTCCATAACAGCAACTCATAATTCAATTATTGTATTTTAATCAGCTTTCTTAATTTAATGTTCGTAAAACACATGCAAAAATAGCAAAAGACTTTTTTCATTCTTGTACAAAATGTTAATAACATCAATTTAATTTAATATTTATAATGTACATGATTGATGAGGCTTCACTAGCACAGATATTGTTAATTAAATGAACACCTGCATCTTGTTTATTTAATAATTTGAGAGTGCTTTTAAAAATTATGATATTACTCAAAATAAGCAGACTTTTAATGCAACAGAAACCATGCTACCAAAATTTATCATCTGTATAACAAAATTTCATTTGCAAATGTATGAAAATCATCTTTTTGTTTTTTATGTTTTACGCTTTCAAGCATTTTAAATATTTAATCAAGTTGATGAAAGCGTTTTCAGCCGATTGAATAGATAAGTGCCTGTCAAATGATAGCTTTGTTTAACTTTCGTTTTGATCAAAATTGAGCGGCTTGCTAAAAGCCTCGTTAGGATTTGGCATGCGTTCAAAAAAGTTGCCGAGACAAAAGTATTTTGTCCTGTGCCGCATGACATTGAAAAGTTGCCTAGCAAAAAGGACGCACAAAACGGATGGCAATCAGCGCTGCAAGTTAGTGTGTGTGTGTGTGTGTGTGTGTTCTCCAAGTGTGTGTTTGAGTGTGTATGTATGTGTGTGTGTATTGAACTTAGCCGCTGACCTTAGCCTGCTTTCTGCTTATACACTTGGGGATTTTGTCATTTACTTGTTAGTGACACTACAGCAAAACTAAGTGCACACATAGAACACACATTTTTGAATTTATATATATATCTATATAAAATATATATGTGTAAATTTATATATAGAAAAATCATGGTGCATATTTTTAGGTTGCAACTCGTGTTTTCGTTCAGGGCCAGTTGCTGCAGCCGAGCGGCGCTCAACGTCAACATCAAGTGGCCCACTCGGTGTTGCACTTGAACCGTAATGAAAGCATTTGCTGCCACCAGCACAAATACAGGCACAGAGTGTGTAAGCTAAAGACACACCGACTGAGATATAACTAGAGAGAGAGAGAGAGAGGAAGATAAGAGACAGAGAATTGCACTTGGTTAGTTTTTAGTGTGTGCGATATTTGACACTTGCCTGCACTTTTCTATTGCACCACAAGAAGCTTCCTAGATGGAATTCAAGATTATAAACGGTGCTGAAAAATGCATGGGCCAAAATTTCTACATTTTTGTACAGATTGGTTTTTCAAGTTGAGTGCATATTTTTAAAATGTATTTTTATGGTTTAACATGCGCTTATATTGATTGCTAAGCTTAACTAAAATATTTTTCTACTAAATATAAATCAAAATGTATAATATTATTTGGCTCTGAAATGTTTTAGTCAAATTTCTACATGAATTGGAGAATATGATTGCAATGACTTATGAGTTTTGATATTATTTTCACATCAAATTTAATAGAAATAATATAATTATTTTCGCATATTAAATGAATGAATAAACCAGTAACTATTCTGAATTGTTATTTTATTGAATTAAAAAATATATTACTAATTAATTTATTAGTTTTCTACAAGTAGAACACAATTCAAGCGTACAACAATAAATAGATTTTAGTTAATTAAAGCTAAATTAAAACCATGGGTTTTATATGTATAAAAAGTTGATAAAATTCTTCAGTTGGATGCACTTAAATGAGGAAAGGAATTTCGGTTCAGTTATTTGACACAATTGACACGCCAAGCAATGCCATATCCAGTTCCCATATCGATATCCGATGTACTTTCGTTGTTATTGTTGTTTGCCTTCACAGCTGCGACGCATGCCACAAATGCCATGCCGCACAAAAAGTATAGCCAAGCATCATTAACACCGTTCTGTCACCGAGCATAAGCGAAGTCAATTTATTTTATTTGGTGCGGGCAAGATAAAAAAAAGATAAAAATGTGTCTTGTGTGTGTGTTGGCCTGGCTCTTTAGGCAACTTACTGTATACAAACAAACAACCTGGCCAATGTCCGAGCTATGTCCAATACACACACACACACACACACAATTCAACACATTAACACCTATTATGAAGCAAACACACCCACACACACAAAGTACACACATGGCTTGGCCAAACATGAAAAAGCATTGGGAAAGTCAACGAGGCAGTTGTGCAAATGGCCACATAAATAAAAGCGCTTGTCTGCCAAGTTATGAATAATCACGACAACAACAATGGACCGACATACACAAACTCACACACACACACACACACACAATGCGCTATATGTGTGTGTGTGTAAATGTGTGCTATTGTAATTAAGCTTTTGGCTTTAGCAAAGACCAAGTGGCGCCTGCATTTGAAATGGCGCCGCTTTGGGCTAATTTTAATGCTGTGGAATGGATCGGCAGAAACGTCTGTATGCACAGACTCATATGTATATATATATATATATATATATATTTGGAGGTGGGTACGCATTAGTCCTGGCCATGAGGAACATGAACATGGCACAGATAAGAACAACTACTGCCAGGATTAAACCGTATGTGCGTTAGATATACAAATCTCAGAGTTAATTAAAAGTAATTAGTGTGCGCGGTAATTGCAGCTATACCAAATGCCACGTGGCATTTTCAAAAGCTGCATGAAAAACAAAAAAAAAAAAGAGGAAAAGAAAATGAAAAAAGAAAAACTAGTTAACAGATCAGGGAAATCTTTCTCAAGTGGCATGGCTTAAAATAAATCCAAAGTGTAATTAGAATAAACATTTGGATTTGTAGAGCAGATATTTATCGATTTGACTATGCTTATTCTAATTAAGATTTCTTTGTTTGATATTACAAAAAAGTTCTCTAAAATGCTAGTGAAAACTAACTGAAGTTCTTTTTGTGTGTGCAAATATATTAAATATTTTTTGTACAACTTTTAGCTAGCTCAAATACGTTTTCAGTGGACTAATATTTATAATATTATAATATTATTAGATACAGGCTTTTATCTTCTAATTTTTAATAATTTATCTTCATTCTTCTCTTGCAGGTAAGCAAATGGGCAACTTAAGCATAAATTACACTCAAGCGGCGCGTTTAAATGCGTTTTGTAAGTATTCATTTCACACCAAAAATTTAAATAAATGTCTTGGCAAAGGTTTCACGAGCTCTTCTCTCGAGCATGAAACTTGTTCAGCTTTGCGTTGTAACACAAAACCTGAGCGCATAAATCAACTTAATGAACTAAATGCTTTCCCTTTATAGAGGAGGAGTGGTGGAGGGGAGGATCTCGAAAGTATGCTATTCGAGTATTTTTGAGCATATTTCCGGGGCAAGTTTGAGCGACTTATGGCGTTGCTCCCCGAAGTATGCCACAAGAATTTTAATGCGTTGCGATCAAAAATTTATAAATAGGCGCACGAAGCTTCCTCGGCGGCTGGCTCAGAGCTGGTGAACTGAGAGTGGCACTGAATAAGTAATAATAAAATGTTGAGTAGCACTTTAAGTAATCGCATCGATTCGCATTAAATAGAATTGCGTACTGTGAATTGGATTGAGCTTCAGTCCAAGTGATTTCCCCATTCTGGCCAGGTTTTTTATCGCGCGCTGCGAAATACGCTTCATGAAATTTGCAATTGGACAAAAGCTGGCATCAAAATGCCGACGTTTCCTTTTGTTGCAACCGGCTGTTGCTGCCTTATCCTATTATCTCGTGCCAGCATTTTGCTCTATTATTCATTTCATTTTCGCATTCTTCTCTCTGCCTGGTTTTTTATGCACGCAAAACGGCGCAATTCCGGCCAATGTTCATTTTGCTGACTGGGCAAACTTGTTGGCCTCTGCCTGCAAATTACCGACAACTTTTGTTTCAAATACCACCCACCCTCCTCCTCCCCCAGTCCTCTCCCAACACTATCCACTATTTGCATTGGAGGCATTCCATTCTGTGCATATCTTCTAACAGAAATAATTTGCCGCATTTTATTTCAACTTTTTTGGGGATTGCAAATGTTGTCAAGTCATGCCAAGCATTTTATATTAATGACATTAAAAAAATAAATAATTTATTTAGAACACAAAAATTTGTGGTTTTGATTATACATTTTGTATTGTGCAACTTTTTTTTATAGTTTAATTTAAAAAGGGTTTTGAGTAACTTTTCAAAACTTTTTTTAATAAAATAAATTTTTACAAACGTTTTTTTTAAATAAAATGCATTAACAACTAAATACATTAAGCATTTTAAAGACTACAATTTTGTAATAATTTCGGAATTTAATTTAATTTATTTAATAGTAAGTCAAGTTCTAAATCAAGGCAATTTCCAAGAATCAGTTAATGGAATTTCTTTGCTCATGTTTGAGACATTCAAAAATGTAATTAAAAATATAGGCTCTTTTATCAAAACGAGATTTTATAATTTTATTCACATTAAGACTGCAAGACTGCAAATTCCGCATACGCCACGTCTCACGCAGACATCAAAGCGAAAAATGTGTCCTAAATTTCGTCTTAAGTTGAACTATGTTAATTTTACGGTTATTTTAATAATTTTTGAGTTGAGTAACCAAAAACTGTCTGCTCATGTTTCTTGTTTGCAAGTTGCGAGTCTTACGGATGGGGAGAGGGCATTTGAGGGAAGCCCCACTTTATTATTTATGGTAATAATCATGTTAAGTAAAAGTAAGAAAATCATGTTTATTAACATCTTAACTTAATCAAAACACGAGCGGGCATTTGACATTTTCATTTTTGTGAAGGAATCCTTTTTCAAAGTTGTTCATGTTTCCTTTTATTTATTTAATCCTTAACAATAGCCATTTATCTGAAATGCCTTTTGTTGTTACGCTCTTTACATATGCGAAAACATTTTTTTTAATTTCTGCACAAGTTGTGGAACTTTATTTTAAAATAATTCATATAAATCAGAAGTCTTCGAGAGCCCAAATTGTATACTGATGCTGTGAGTACTATAATTTTTTCTCGTTATTTGACTTTTTTTTTTAAATTCTTCAAATAAATCAGTTTACATAATTTAATCTTTTCCGTTATTTATAAACCCTTGTACGTACATTTTTTATTAAGTTTGCTTATTAATTTATTTTGTAAAGGGTATTTAATATTTCGCAATAATTCGTTTATTTTGTATTGTCATCACTCATTTTAAGTTTTATTATGCTCGCACACTCAAATGAAAATTTACAGCTGGAAGCTGATTTAATTCACATTCGTCTGTTTCTTCAACATATGCTTTTCCATAACTTTTATTCGTATAATTTATTTACCGCTTCTGAGTTTTCCATTTTTATTTAATCCCTTTGTACATTTTCCTCTCACTTTGGTTAGTTTCTTTTTGTTTTATCATGCTTGCCTTTTGTAAGGATTTTTTATTGCACATTAAGAGATAAGAAATGTGACCAAATAATATTTTGTTAAAATGTAATGTACGCATTTTGCATTATAAAACATTAGCACTTAGAAATTATCTCTTTAAAAAGCAGTGTGTTAGATTTATGAAATGTATTGTAAATGAGATGTTTTTTGTGTTTCACTTATTTTGAGTGACTAATGAAAATTAAAATAATTTACTTTTTTGTCAACTCACATAATTAAATGCTTTCGAAGTAAATGAATAATAATAGGTGAAGCAAAAACATTTATCTAATAAATCAACATAAACAAAACTTAGTCGTTATAGAGATTCAAATGATTAATGCTCATTTTTGTGTCTTTTGATAGCCGAAGCAATTAGAAACACAAACCTTTTTCACACACACTCCGCACACACCTATGCTGTAAATTGCCCTTCCTGTGTGTGATTTTTTTTTGTGTGTTGTAAATGCGACCGGAGCAGCACATTGCTGCACATAAAACATTTTCATTTAATTGAAACAAATGCGTGCTGCGTATCAATTTAAGTAAACTGAACCAACAGCAACAAAAACAAAAACAATGCCAACAGCAACAACAACAACAACTACTACAACTATAAACAGTGCAACTATTGTTAGTGCTGTGAAGTGAAGAGCAATAAAACTAACGACTACAATAAGATCAGACTTTGCCACAGATTGTTGCCATCATCAACACCAACAAAGAATGTGGGGGGGGGTTGGGGGGCGAAGCTGGCGACAGGCGACCCCAAACGACAGTCGAATGTAAAACGAGCAGCATGTGATTGTAGCTGTAGGTGTGTGTGTGTGTGTGTGTGATTATATTTAACATCATTACTCTATGTGTGTGTGTGATAGGGGATGCTGCACAGTCAGACAGGGGCACAGAGAGAAAGAGAGAGAGAAAGAGCTTGAGCAACATTGTCGTTGTCAGGTGATATATATAAAAACTATAACAACAAGAACAACAACACCAAAACTAGAACAATATAAGTGAACCTTAAAATGTCGCCAATTGAATGCCCGTCAATGGGGCTGCCCAAAAAAAAAAAAAAACAGCAACAAAATAAACACACACATAAAAAGTGAGCAAAATGTAGAAAACCAAGAACTGCTCCTATGTGCCATCAAAATCCATGTAAATTACACACAATCATCATAATATGCTAGTGTGCGTACGTGTGTATGTTGTGTGTGTGTGTGCTGTGTGTGCCATAAAATGACACCAAGCACGAGCGCACAGATAGAAGCATTTCACATCATAAACATATACTGAGTAGCTATATATAATGTCAACGAGGTGCTTTTCGTTGTACTTAGGTACGACTGTACTTTGGAGGGGGAGCAAGCAAAATGTAATGAATTAAAGGTTGAGGAGGTAAAGCTGAAAAATCTAAAATTGAATTCCCAACTAAGCAACTCAACTCAATCAACTCAATCAGAAATGGAGCAAAGTAATAAATATCAAATATAATAACAGAAAATACGCAAAAACTCAAATCAATTACAGATATTAAAAAAAAAAATACTTCTTTGCATGATTTTCGCAACTCATAAATCTGAAATCATCTCAATCAACTGAATCAGATTTTGGACAAAAATGAAATTGCCTTTCTTCGCTTTAGCTATTTAAAAGAAAATACTCAACTCAACTCAAAAACTCAAATCAATTACAAATATTAAAAAACACTTTTTGCATGCTTTACTCACATATTTTTTTTATTATTATTGTTTATTAGTTGTGATAACCATTTGTGAAATGTTCAAATTGAGGCTTATGATCAATGTTGCCATTGATGTTGCTTTGGGCATACCAAAGGTTTTGGGGATTTTGTTGTGCGTTGCTGGAGCTGGTGCCGCGTGGACCATCTCTGCCCCGTGGTCCAGTTGCACCCGTGAGACCACGTGGTCCAGGTGGTCCTGGTGGTCCAGGCGGTCCGGGTGGTCCCGGTGGACCTGGCACTGGTATCGGAATGTAAGCAGTCTGTATGTCCTCCTTCTGGGCAGCCGCATTTCCAGTCGGTTTGCTGGGCTGGAAGTTGGGCCAGTTCAGGCCCGTCTGACCCTGAACATTAAAGCCCAGCTGGACACGTGGCAGCACCACATATTGAACTCCATTCACACCCGGATTATTGTTATTGTTATTGCCAATTCTAGATGAGCTTGAGATGATTTGTGGGCCATAGGCCACCGGAATGGCAGTCAACTGGGGCAGGCCATAGTTGATGTTCGGATCATTGACCATGGGTATCGTATTGGAGTAGAGATAATCGGGCACCTTGCGGCTATCCTTCTCCGTCTCCGTTTCCACTATCTGCGGCTCATGAAAACTGGGTTCGTTTTCCAGCTCCTTGCTTAGCTGCTCCCCAGGCGCAAAGAGTAGCAGTTGGGGAGTATTTTCTGATCCCTCGCCCTCCGTGCTGCGACCCAAAGCTTGATGGCGTCGCAATCCAGCCTGCGACAGGCTGACAAGTCCCAAAAGCAATGCTAAAATTGAATAAAATTTAATCCTCAATTTCTGTTTAAACTTCTTCTGTTAGCCTTTGTCTTACCAACTAACTTGATGTTGACTGCCATCGTGGCTAACTAATTTAATATTGCTTCGAACTAACTGCTTATATATAAAAATGTTCCTTAAGATAAGATCATTTGGTTCTTGGAAGAAGTTCGGCTTATCTTGAACATAATTTTTGCCCACTTTAGTCACATTGAATACGCTTTAATTTAAGGTTCAGTCAACCCTTTGGCTAAGTAATCAATTTTAACTGCCTGTGCAAACTCTTGACTCAATTTGTTTTATAACTGGGTCAGTTTTAAACAGCAAAAACTGGTTCTACTCTGCTGGCTTATCTATTCGCTCATCTTCTATGGTCCATGGGTGTGGCATTTATATATAAGACACTCATTGTTAATTAGGCTTAAAAAAAACAACATTTTTTTTAATAGAATCCCATCTTGCTTAGTTTTAAATGAATTTAAATCTTAGATGGGATTTTTATTGTGTTATAGTTCAAAGCTATCTTGTGGTAAAAAGTATTCTCCACTAATTGTTAATTCATCTGCTGTTTTGAGATATTTTCTCTCTATTGAACACTTAAAGGGCCAGTTTAAAATCTGGGTTTGACTATAAAAATAAAGCGAGTTTCTTTCACATGGATTTCGTAATATATATTTATTCCATCTAATCGCTAATGCAGCAGATTCACCCCCTTTTTTTTTGGAGCATTTTGGCATTTCCTACTTTAAAAAACATTCATTTTCATCAATCAGACAAGCAAATCGTAAAAAATAAAAACCGCAAAAAATATAAAAATAAAAATATGAAAAGTTGAATGTAGTGAAAAATAGTTGTGCAGCACAGAATGAAACCGAAAGTTCAGCGTAGTTATTTATGATATAAACTTAGCTATATGGCAAGTAAATATATATATATATATATGTATATATATATATTTATATATATAACTGAAAAATATAGAAGAAATTGTGCGGAATTTAATTGAATTAAATCAAAAGCAATGTATGCTGGCAATTAAAGTAGGACGCTGATGGAGCAAACTGCTTTGGGGTTGCAGCGCTGCCCTCTTTTGCCTGCTGTGGCACAATTGAGCCCGCATTCAACAGCAGCAACAACAACAACAACAACAACAACAGAATTGATACCTGCTGTGGTCGACTAAAGCAAAGTGAATTTACAGTTGCAAACAGTTGAGCCAGTTGCGCCGTGGCGTGCGCGTCGTTGGGCGCTAGTCGCCAAATCGAAACGCATCTTTCATTATTTGTGTCCTAGTATAGCTGCTGCAAAAGGGATGTGGCTGCCACATGTGGCACAGTTGCTATCGCTGCTGGCGCTTGTCGCGGTCAGTGTGCGTGCGAGTGGTGTCTCCTCAGGCGCCGCCTCGTCGGGTCAATTGCGTCGCATTTGGCTGGAGGATCACTGTAGTGCGGGCATTTGCAGCAATGTTGAGATTGGACGCAACGATTATGTCATATTGTCGCAGCAGCCGATTGCCAAGCAGCTTATGTTGACCTTCATCAATTCGAGCATTGCCAAAATACCGCATTTAATGTTCGACACATTTCCCGATCTTCAATTGCTGCGCATGGAGAACTGTTCGGTGGAGACGTTTGAAAAGCCGCAATTCGAGGGCGCCAGCAATTTGATGAGCCTCTTTTTGGGGCACAATCGCTTGAAGGATTTACCCAAGAACATATTCCTAGGCGCCGACAATCTGGCAACGCTGCACTTG
This sequence comes from Drosophila demipolita, assembly GCA_035042405.1. Lineage (NCBI taxonomy): Eukaryota > Metazoa > Arthropoda > Insecta > Diptera > Drosophilidae > Drosophila > Drosophila demipolita. The sequence continues at coordinate 2,978,894 of JAWNLI010000349.1, read as the reverse complement.
GAGCACAATCTGCTGAAAGGGTTGCACAATCACAGCTTTCATGCGCTGAAGGAGCTCAAGCAGCTCTCCATTGCCGACAATCAGGTGGAGCAGCTGCCAGTCGGAATCTTTGCCGGTTTGCGAAAATTATTGGATCTGAATTTGGCTGGCAATCGATTGGAGGCGTTGCCACGCGGCATTTTCGATCGGAATTTGAACTTGACCCGCTTGAATTTGGCGCGCAACTCGTTTGCGGCCTTTGAGTCGGAGCTGCTGAGGCTCCAACAACGCCTCTCGCTGCTGGATATCTCTGGGAATACGCTGCAAGAGCTGACTGTGAATTTCACGCAACTCGACCAGATTGTGGCACACAGCTGCGATTTGCGTCGCCTAACTGTCTACGGTATTATCAGGGAACTCGATGTGCATAACAATGCGCTGCGGGAGCTGCCGCATATTCCACAGGCCGGCAATGTGAGCAGTTTGGACTTATCGCAGAATCCACTGGGCAACCTGCAAGGCAACCCATTTCGTCGCTTCACATCGCTGCTGCGACTCAATCTGTCGACGACCAGTGCCCATGAGTTGCCCGAGGGTCTGTTCAAGAAGCAGGCCCATCTGCAAATGCTGGACATATCGGGCAACTCGATCTACTCCTTGAAAATCACACTCTTCGACAGCCTCAAGTCGCTGCAGTATTTTAACTTTCAGCAGAACAACTGGAATTGTGATTTTCTGCAGCTGTTGATGAGTTCGTTTGTGAAGAAACGCGACATTTCCTTTATGGAGGATGTCACGGCCCCGGAACTGGTCGATGATTTCATCGATGGTATCGCCTGCTGGTATGAAAGCGATAAGGCATCCAAGAAATGCGAAGGTGGCTCTGCCAATTCGGATGCAGCTTTGGAGCTGTCCATTGTGCGAAATGAGATCAAAGCCTTCACCGAGCTGGTGGAGAAGAAATTTGTGAGGGTCTACCGCATGCTGGAGGAGATGAAACTCAAATTATGAGCATCAAAAAATATACATTTATGACTTAATCACAAGACGCGCTTTTTATGCACAAGCGTGCGCATATTTATTCAATTCAATTCAATTTTTAATTATATTCTAATCAATATTCCCTATTTAATCGCATTTTAAGAAATTATTATAATTGACACAAGCAAACCACTGACAAATATTTAAGAAAGTATGCAACTAATAATAAAGCGCGGTACTCTTTGAGAACCAACAAAACAAATTTTATTAACTAATCTTTTTTTGTATGGCTAAAATAGAAGCGAAAGAGTCTACAATTTATTTTAAGATTGTTGTTGTTTTTTTATTTATTAAAGGAATACAAATGTTCCTTTACATCTTTATTGTATAGGATTTTACTTATTTTATATTTATGTATCATATTCTGAAAGCTTCTTGCTTCAACAGCCTTGAAATATCTAAAGGTATTACGAATTTTTAATATTCATTTAACAGATAAGAAATTTTTATTAGCATTTATATATTTTATTTATTCAACGATCAAGATTATGCAACAAAAATACTTTGCAATTATTTTGATACGTACAATTTATAAAATATTAACAAATTGGATTTGAAAATTAAATTCATTTAATATACCTCAATATAACACGACACACTTTAACTGAAAATCACTAGCATAAAATTTCAGCAACTTTATCATTAAATATTAAAAATCAAATGTTATTTCTTATGCTGGAAAACGTGCATATTTTGCAAATATCATCTGCATTTTATGTCCTTTGCAATATCGACATATTTGCACAATTTTTATTCACACATTGCTAGCGTTTAAACAGCTTATAATGTCAAATATGGGAAATTAAATTAATGCAATAATGAAAAAAATATATTGCATTTATTGCACACCACACCCAAAATTGAAAATGCTATGAATATTTTACGCCCGCTGAAAAACCAACAATGAAAAATACCCATTTGTCCATTATGAAAGCTATCAACAAAATCATCAACGAGCAGAAATATATATAAATAAATGTAAATAAATATATATATATATATATATATATATATAAATAAATATATATATATATATAAATAAATATATATATATATATATAAATAAATATATATATACAATGGGAAACAGACACAAAGTGACACTTAAAAAACCGACAAAACTTAATTAAATGCACACATTCACAATATAAAAATCCACAACAATTTTTATGAGCAACGGAAAATATTTTATCAAATGAAATAAATTTATAAATATTTATTTTTTTTTCGTAGCGTGTATTTAAACAAGTGTTTAAATATGCAGACACAAACAAGCAGTACACACACACACACACATTCACAAACACACACACACACACATACATACAAATGTTGGCAGTTGTAAACTGTGGGTAATCAAGTCACATTTTAATCTGTGGTCAAAACCTATTTGACTAAAAATTGTGATATGTATTTTAGGCCTGGCTTAGTACAAATCGGATACATATTTAAATTTGGCAGGTGAAAATGAGGAGCTAAGCTCAGTTGATGACTATAATAACGATTTTATATATTTATTTTGCAAATTTCTAGTATTTAAAGGCTTGTTTAAATCGCCAGTGCTCTTTTCGGTTAAGTATAACTCTGCTTTTAATTTAAATATATATTTTTTTTGTAATATTCCAGTTAGCTCTGTTGATTGATGCTATTAAAAATCTCTATCTAAATTGGCTTTTTACTTTGCTGCCAGTTTGCTTTGGCCCCCCCCCCCCCCCTCCCCCTAATCAAAACGAGATTTTTCCAGCTCTCAACTATTTAAATCTTCAAATGGAAATAAATTTCTTCAATTTACGAGTCCATAAAGTATGCAGCAGATTTTAATGCTAATCCCATTACGACTTTAACGTTAGTCGTCTCTGCTTACTGTAAGATTTTTATTACCAACGGTTGTAAGCAACTTCCGTTTCCGCTAAACGTCTTTGCCTCGTCGACGTCTGCGTCTTCGTTTTCGTCTTCCTCTTTGTATTTGTTGTTGTTTGTTCTTGACATTGTTGCAGTGGCAACTGCTACAACTGTTTACCCAGTTAGCAAAACGTAACTTTAACAATGTTAACGGTCTTACGTAACGCAACATATGCGCAACACTTTGCTCCAGACATGCTCACAACAACTAAAACACAAGCATAAACAATCCCACACACACACTTCCACACACACATCAGCTCACCCTGCTGTCAGAGCGGATTGTGTCTGTCTTCAACAAAATTCATTTCGGCAAGTTTATGAAAATGTTTGCTGCTGCTGCTTCTTTTGGCTGTTGCTGTCTTAGTTCATTAGGATAACAAAAACTGTGCGAAAAAACTTTCAAATTTTTGGTTATTGTTGCTTTTTTGGCGCTCTTTAAAAAAAAATACTGTAGAGTTTGTTAAAGCTGAAAGGTGTTGTGGAAATATCTCTATTGAAAACATCACATTTACCATTTTATTTTCATTTTTTATCAAGTAAAAAACATTAATTTTAATCAGTTAAAATTCATATGCACTCTTAGCTTAAAGAATTCTCTTTTTCAATGCAAATGTAAATTGCATAAATAGCATATCAAAGTTGTAGCTTCGATAATAAGCAGCTTTTCGCTGTTGATTTAAGTATTTTTAATATTTTAAAGTACTTGAACCTTTGTGTTACAGGTCATCTGGCAGTCGAGCGATATTCACTGAAGCATTTCAACTTGTTTTTATTACCCTTGTTGATGTTATGAACTGAGTTTTACAAGTGCTCTTAGTTTCTCCCTTCTTCCCTTAACAAAATTCGCCCATTTTGGGGCTTCTCGTCGCCTCCGCATTATTGAACTTTTGCGCTTTTGAATTATTAATTATATTGTTTTACAAGTCGTCTCCTGCAAGTTGTGTGTGTTTGGCAACAACTGTTGGCCGCATTTAATTTTAGACAAGCTCTTCAGGCTTAACTTGGCTAAGAAAATCAAACTGTTGCAACTGGCATAACCTCGGTTTGCTGCCTCTGATCACAATCCACAAAATGACTTTAAAGTTTAAGCAAAGTTCTGCAAGACATATTTATGGTCTATGGTAATTGTGTTGGCTGTCGAGTTAAACCAATTCAAGCTCAATTTGCCATGAGCTAAAGGATTAACCAACACCGTTTCCAAATAAATTAGTTTGTTGAATTAAATTGCTGGATGACGCTGTCAATATTAACTGATTCTGATTCATGATATTATTTTTAGTTAGTAACTTAAATAGCACGTAATTCCAAGAATTGAATCCTCAGCAGATAGTTGCTGCAATCAAAAATATTTTTACTTGTTTGTTTACCTCATAAATCAAATAGAAAATTTTGTTATTCAAGTTCAAAATTATCGCCTAATTGGAAGAGTGACTTTTTGTTCGAAATGTTTGTGATAAGAAGTAAATTTATCATTTTTGTAGGATCGCAGATTATGTGTTACATTTCACACACACTTGCATGCAATTATGTGCATATTAGCATATCTCTTCACGCGCTCTTAATTCTCTTCTCGCTGCTCTTTCGCTACATTTTTTCTGCTTTCTATGCGCAATTAGGCAGTCAGCGTTGGTGAAAAATTACTGCCTACTTTTTGGTGCACATAAATAATACTTAATGGCCAAATGCAAACAGCTGTTTAACTGCCTAGTAACCGCAGTTACTTCCATAGGTACTACTAGCAAATATTTTACAGACACCAAATGGAATTTTAGCTGTGTATATATTGTATTCCAATTTGCTAGTCACTATTCTCTGAATATTTTTAAACGTACTTAAATTTATAAACAATTCAAACATTGTTTCTCACTTATTATAAAATATTTACTTTAATTTTTTAACTGTCGAAAATTAAACTAATATTCTCTGATTGGTATAAATAAACTAACTTATTTTTTTATACTTTTCAAACATGGTTTTAAATGATTTCTACCCGCTTATAAAATATTTTTTTTTAATTATCGAAAACTAAAATACCCTCTGGTCAGCTAATTGACAGGGTAAATGTTCAACGAGTGTTGTCGCTACATTAATATTCAATGTTCCCCTTTCCAGAAGTGGATAATATACTCGTCCGAATATGTCCATTTTTGTAGTTATAAATGGCTGGTTGAGGCGCAAACGAGGCGTATGTGTAACATGCGTACGCATAAATTCACGCTTAATTAGCGGCATGCCACTGCCCCAAAAAACATGTTACAGAAGCGGCTAATTAGCTGATTTCTTGCAACTGGCAGAATTAAATGTTAAATAATATATTTTACACGTCCCTCGCTGTGTGTTTTTACTTACAAAATTGTGCTTGTTGTCAGCTAATTGTCAAAGGAGCCAAAAAAAGAAAAAAAAAAATGAACAAACGAATTTATTTAATTACATTGAGTTAAATTAAATTTGGCCACGCGCCACATTTGCTTTCGCACTACCTTATTAACTGGCATTGTAACGCAATTATGTTGCCACACCGTGCCAGACCATGCCCACCTGCTTCTTCGTGGATTTCTGGCTCCTGTTGCACGCACGCCTCAAACTTGTGCGTGCGTGTTGTATTTTCCGACTCTTAACCAAATTGTTTAGCTAAGTAGTAAAAGCGCAGAAGCATACAACACAATGCGCACACGAGTTGTGGCACTAAGCTGCAAGTTAACTGCATTTACAACGTGTGCAACCAAAAATCCATTCTACAAAAAGTTTTACTACCTAACAGTAAACTTCTTTCTAAAGCAGACATTTTGGCTTTTACAACGAATTGCCTGATTTATGAAATCTACCAGTTATAAGAAACTTTAAAAAGTAAAACTTAAGTAGTAATTTTAAGCTGATCTCAGTATTGCAGCAAAAAGGAGCAATGAATTTTTGATGAAAAACAATAAAAGGAATAAATTCATGCTTAAGGCAGGGACCAATCAGCAAATCATTTGAAATGATGATGACCATGCAAATAATACCCAGAGCTGAGCAGGAAACGAGTAACGCAAAAAAAAGAAATATTACACGGAATATATATATCCCAAAGCAGCTAACATATATATATATATATATATATGCAGGCAGGCAGGCAGGGAGTATTCAAATGGGCATTCGCTGCTTCCCCTTGACAAATGGGGGATAAACAATGCTTTTACATTTACATTTGCTTTTGCTTTGGTTTTTGAAATCAACATAAACTGCTGCCCCAAGGAGCGAACATGACAAATCATTAGACGATATTATGGGAAACACAAAAATTAAATGCAGAAATAAGGACGAGAGAGAGATAATAGTTTTCTTGGTTAGATGGGTTTCAGCTCTGGTTACTCGCTTGTTACCTTGTTTGTGAACATGGCATTGGCAGTTGACCAAGCACACAGCGAAGGCAAGCAGCACAAACACAAACACCCACACACACACACAAACACAAACACTTACATATATATTCCAGACGAGTGAACAATGCCTCATATATGAAACCCATCCACAAACACACACAGAGAGCCCAAACTACAAGTTGCTCATTCTGTGGCAGTCACATGGAATGCGCAGCTGGCATTTGCCCATTGCCTTCCACAATTTATAGCATATCTACACACACACACCGTGGGGTAACTACAAGTGCGTATGTGTGTGTGTGTGTGTGTGTGTGAATGGATGTGTGTGAAGTTGGGGGAGTTGGCATTCTGTCTGATAACAAGCCTTTCTTTTTACTCTTGCCTGTAAATCTTATAAATTGCAAATTGAATTTAACGATAAGCATTGAAGCGCATTCAGTGGACATTTGAGAAGAACATTGAGCATTAAGTGCAGCTTTACGGGGTGAAACTACACAAAATCAGGCATTTTATTTAGCCACCTTTTTTTCAGCTTTACAGATTTTTCTTAGAAACTTTTCTCCAGCCAGTATTATTCTAGGTGACTTTTATCAGTACTTTTCTGCCGCCGTCTGCCTGCAATTGACACTGCTTGTGTTGGCCAGTAAAACTGTCGTCTTTTTAGCCAGTTTGTTAGACTAAGTCCACTTAACACTTGCTTCAATCGAGAGCTGATTTTAAGTCTAAGCCAATTTTTCTATTGATATTAATGTGATTTCCATTTTTCCATTTCGTTGCAGGTGAGTTGTCGATCTGAATAGAGACGAGACATTAAAATCCGAAAGTATTCTGTGAGTCGGTTTGCATGCTACTCAAAGTTGCCACAAGCAGTTGTCCGCTTGAAGCAACAGACAATGCATTTAACATTTACAACTACACGGACTTACACACACACACACACACATACGCTGCAGAAAAGGAATTATGTTTGCTAGCCAAGTTAGCAGTTAGGGTAAAATCGCCACCCAACATTTTGTTCATAATTTAGAAGCCCGAATGAAATGCCAAAAGACCGAAAAACCCAAAAAGAGGAAGAAAAAAAAAACACATAGACAGAGCCAGACAGCGTGGCGTTGTCGGTGACACGCCCCATTCAGACACCCATTCGCCTCTCCCCTCTCACAACTAATACACAAAAAAAAGGGTAACAGCAGCAAGTAAAATGCAAAGGAAACAAAAAAGCAAATGCGGCAGGCAAAAGTCAAAAACTAACTGGCTTTTGTAAGAGTCGCGCCATGTGGCCATTAAGGATGTCTGCGTATGTGCGACTGTGTGTGTGTGTGTGTGTGTATGTTAAAGGGTGTAACGACCCGAAGAAGCGTATGTGTGTGCGTCCAACAATGTCTGTGTGCATATCCTGTAAAATTGACGATTGAGGACGATGCATTATAAATTCTGTTTGCTCTCTTTAAAAAATAAAAATCTAAATATTTGTAATATCAAATAACAAAAATCCTATTATAGAGTTAGTATTATATTTACATTTGTGCTACTAATTTCAAGAGTCCTTTTATTCGTATTCATATCTTGAATTATATATTTTATACAATCACAAATATTTGAACAAAAATTATAGGACACACAGTTTCTTGTTGTAGTTGGCATAAAGTTACAAAAAGGCTATTTTAATAAAATACTTAATTTTAATGTGCTATATGCCAAGCCTATAATTAAATTTCTTCCAAGAAATTTTTACTTAACCAACCTTATTATTGTTAGCGTTTGTAAAGGTAAGACAGACAAATCGATATTTATAGGCATTAAATATTTACTTTCCACAGATTGCATTGCATTAATACAAAATAAATAAATAAGTTATTTTGTACGAATACAGTTTGCTGAGTATTTACTAATTCCATCATTTTATTTGTATCTTAGCTGTCTAAGTTTATTTGTCCCTTGCACGTTGCCATGTTTAACCTTTATACTCCCTCTGGCCATATTGTTGCTGCTATCATTGTTGTTTTTGGTTCTATTGTTTTTTGTTTGTATTATTATTGTTGTTGTTGTTGTTGTCGTCGTGCGCGCATAAATAATTTTGCACACAGCCACGCAACCATTGTTGTTGTTGTTGCTTATGTTGCTTTTGCTGCTGTTGGCTGTTTTTTCATAGCCTACCTTTAAGGCTTACTGCTGTTGCTGTTGTTGTTGTTGTTGTGTTAGGTCAACTGATTTGTGGGCATTTGCGTTTTCTCGATTGCCTTTTTCTCACATTTTACATTTTTCATTCCATTGCCCCATTTGCCTTTTGCGCTTTAAGCCAACTTTTAATTTAACTTTTTCCTAGGCTTTTCATTTTTTTTTTTAATTTATGTAATTGTTACTCTGCCAGTTTTGACCAGTTTTTCAGTTATCTAAAATGTGTAGCTCAATTTCGTCGGCTTGAAAATTTGTTACTTAAGGCCTGAAAATTTCCAAGAGACGTCAGTTTCATGCATTTTTCATATTCATATGATTTACGGACCTTTCCAATTCTGGCATGTCGCAGCAATTATTCAAAAGCCATTTTCTGGCACCCACAAAAAGTACTTTCCTAAGCGATTTCGCAATTTGCATATGCCACAAAAACCCACACATTCCCTCAGAAATAGGCGGACACACACACACACATTCACTCACACACATTCACACACATAGACTAACTTCTATTCTCATTTTCTTGGTTTTTGGTTGACGGTTTTGGGTCTCGAACTTTCTGGCCCGTTTCTGGCAGTCAATTTGTTCAAATAAATTGAATTATGTTGTCCTTTTTTTTGTTGTTTTTTTCTCGTTACTCACATAGTTTTTGCACAAAATTGGGAAAAACCTTTGTGGAGCAGCTGTTACTAATCAAATTACTTTACATGTCATTTAATTGATGTCCTCTTTTTACGAGAGTGACACAAATGGATACTGCCACTTCAATTATATTTATTTATGTCTATATACTTTTTTTAATAAATGCATTAGCTTTCCAGCTGCTAATTAGCTAAGCAACTTTCGCCATAATTAAATTATTAAATATATTTTTATATGGTGTGAAAACTGAAGGCTGACAAAACAGAAACAAATTTAAACCACAAAACCTAAATATAAAATCAAGTTTTGAAAATTATGAAATTAAATAGCAAACAAAAAGACAAAATTAACAACAGTTTATAAAATCATTTACTTTAAAATTTTCTTGACTTTGGAAAATCCAATTATTTTTTTAAACTTTTAGCTTGAGATTAGATATGCAAAATCAGTTTGCTCTGCCGTAGGCAGTACAATGATGAAACTTGCCAAGATTATATTAATAATAATAGGTATTAAGTGTTTAACCTTTTTCCCCGTTTAACCTTTATGTATAACAAAACGATTTACGCAAACCAAAGGCTAACCCAAAATTATTAAATTGCTAAATTCATTCAGAGAATGAAACATTTAGCGAATCCCATTTTCATGTCTTAATGCTAACCATGTTCTCAAAAACAAAAAAACCCAAAAAATAAAAAAATTAAAAATGCTTTCAGTGCAGCCCATAACTCATAATGAAATGCGAGTTTTTATAACTGGCACTGGGGGATATTAAAAAAAAAGGAAATCCAATTAAAATTTATGCAGCTTCCGTTTTTGCATTTGGCGAGCAGTTGCCAAACAAAAGCGGCAAATAAGTAATGCTAAGCGTTGCCAATTTTGTTGCATTTGCCACTGTTGCAGCTTAATGAGTTAAAGTTGTTGTGTAAAACATGTGGTAAGCTGCAATTAAATATTGCCACACCGAATTCTGTTCAACATTAAATTTGGAAACAGTTAAGTGCATATTGTATGGCCGGTCATAAAAACTCTTAGCCTAATTAAGAAAAGGCCAATTGAACCCGACAAGCAACGGTGTCACTGTCACTTCGCACACGTTGTGCCCCAATTTTATGGCCCTAAGCGTTAATGCCTAAGCATACTTCATGGCTACTTAATTAGATTTGCTAGTCGACCACTTCAGCTGTATATATATATATATATATATATGTGTGTGTCCTATCAAGTCTTACAACATACTAAGCAGAGCTGTGACTTTTATTCCATTTTCGAGGGCATAAAACGTAAGAGTCGTAAACATTTTTTCTCTTCTTTTATTTTTTTTTGGCAAATTCGTAAGCAGCTCTAATGGAAATTAATGTAGATTTTTGCACAAGATGGCGAGTATGTCTGTGAATTTGTAGATAATTGTAAGTTAGTTAGTTAGTATTAGCATTAAAAGTCGTCTAATGCAAAGTTGCAAATGCATCTAAAATCAAGCATTTTAATGCTGTCAGACAAATTGTTAATAAATATAGCACAATTAATATAGATACCTTACAACGAGATATACAAATTATTTTGATTGTTATTTTTAATCAAGTTATTTTAATAAAGTACTAGGCATGCGTTTTTTAAGTAATAAAAATCAGATTAAAAAATAAATTACTCTCAATAAAATAAATAAAATAAAAAAACAGGAAAGTATAAAAGGTGTTTCTGATCTGACAGCTTTGTTATATAATATATAATCATTTCAGTCATTATTGGGAATCATGAGCACTTTTTACAAAGATGTATTTCATCAGCAGGCTTAACTTTGAAACATGGCCCAGCTTTGCGTTGCCTTAAAAAATATTGCCAACAAATCTGACAACTGCTGTTCAAAAAGGCGACTTTCAATAAATGGCAAACGCACTGCGAGTAAATAAGAACAAAATACAGCAATCTGCTCAAAAACAGACACTACCTGAAATACATATATATATATATATATATAAATATTTATTCATATATATTTATATATATATATATATATATATATATATATTATTTTTTTATTTATATGTATAGAGGCACTCACTCTTATACTGACATGGGAATGTAAACACGTTGCTCGCACACAACTCAATTCAGTGATGCTTAACTGGCTATAACAAGCAAAGCCACAGGCCAAAAACGTATTCATTGCAAGAGCGCCTTCCACACACACTCAAAAAGCACACACACACACACACACTTTAAGCGCTTGATTTTTTTCAGAATACCCGCCAGACATTTTTAAAAACACATTCAACGCAATATTCACAAAAAAAAAAATGTGTTTAAACTCACGCAATTTGTGTGCCCTCTTCTGTCTCTCTTCCTCTCTCTCTCTCTCCATCTCTTTCTCTCTCTCACTCTCATGCCACTTTGTGCTTCTCCTCTCTCAGCGTTTGTTCCTAAGAGACTCATAAATTTTGCCATTTCTTCATTGCCGCTAATTTATATGACATGTTGGGGAGGGTGGGGGTACAGGCCATGGGGCACAAGGACACTCGCTAATACAAAGCAAATAATGTGTTGCTTACTTTGGGGCGCACGTAGCCACGAGATGCCACTCAAAATTGTTTCATGGCCACAAACGAACCAAAAAAAAAAAAAAACTAAAAATAAAATACAAAAAATATCATCAAAAAATGCGAAACAAAAAAAAAATAAAAATTTAAAGCACGTAACTTTTTGGTTAACCAAAAGCAATGGCCCTCCACCCGCTGCCAGCAAATGGAATAGCGCCCTCTGGCGGCAGCAGCAGCCAATCTGACCCACTCAGCCAACAGGCTGTGGCTGACCCACTCAACGTGACTCCCCAAAGGCGCCAACTGAACCCAACTGTGACGCGAGCTGTTGCCTTAGTTTGAATTATCTGCAGGTCCTCGTGGGCATTTTCCAACTGCAGGTGCTGCACTTACCCTACATCTCCCTTGCACAATCTCTCTCTCTCTCTCTCCCTCTCTCTCACTCTTCATTCTGGCCATATGAATATGGGCCTCATTGTCAGGAGAGAAGCTTAAACAATTTAAGAGCTGCACAAAGTTACTTTATTGCATTAGCATAAATAATCCTGCTAAGCCGTTTAGCATTTTTATGAGAAATCTACTAACTAAGCTTAAACATAATTATAGCCATAAAACATTTAAATTATATACAAAGAGTATATAATTAATAATCGCTAATTTAATCGTAATTACCTTACACAAATGTATTCATCGACTTAATCTAAGATAAGTTAAAAAATGTGTTACACTTTTCTATGATGGATTCAATTTTAAATGTATAATTAATTGTGCTTTAAAATATTTTGTATATCTACTAAAATGCAAAGTATGCCAACTCTGCTTAGGCTTTGTCCGTTTTTTAGGGCGATAACCAAAAAGGCTTTAACCAAACAACTTTGCCACTTGTAAACCTAATTGCTAATGCAATTGAAATGGCTTGGATAGTTTTTTGTGTGCTGCCTAGCAGCCCAGCCAATCCGCTTAAGTCTAAGTCTAAAATTTGTCAGAATTAAGGGATTTGATAATACTGTATTCATATAGACCAACCCCCCTTCCCAACTGGTCGCCCTCAATAAACTCCGCTCGCCGCTCACCACTAACCATAAACTTGGCAGCATTATCTGCAGTCAAGTCCAAAATACCAGGCAAAAGTAGCCAAGCAAATTTTATGCTACGAATGAAATAACTGAAAAGCTTGCCCAGCTGTTGAGAGCTGTTCTGTCTGTGTGTGTGTGTGTGTGTGTTTGTTTTTGTGTGTCATGCAGTAACTGAAGGGAGGCAAGCATATTTGATGTCTAGTTATAAACTGAACAATTTTCTGTAAAATTATGACTGTACCAGAAGACAGCAGCAGCAGGAGCAGCAGCAGCAGCAGCAGCTGAGTGAAAAGTGTCATAAAAAGCGCATGAACATTTTCGGCCACAAGCAGCAGACTTGAGTCAAAGAATCGAAAAACAAAAGCCACAAAGTCCATGCAACATTTTGAGGCATGTTTATGGTCCTACAAAGTAGTAGTGAAATGAGGAGACCGCCAAGCATGCCGCTGGCAATTTATTGAAGGTACCAGAAAAAAGAAAGGTACACTGTAAGAAATATCTGTGGTAAATTTTATAACTTTTACTGGATTTTGGAATTGTATTAATAAATAATATAAAATGTATTTATTGTAATATTTTATGTAAGCAATATTGAAAATTATTAATATTAACGAAGAGTAAACTTTCTTTCTGTGTAGAATAGCAAAGATATATAGAGAACACGAAGGACAAAAGAATATCCACTAAATACTTTGGGGAAATATGTGTGTGTCCAAGGCGTAAAACGCAGTTGAAAAAAAGGAGATGAAGAAAAGTGTTCAGAAGCACATAAAACGCCCCGTAAAAGAATTTAAGTTCCCACATCTAAGGGGACACCCCAAACAGCAGTGCTGCCCCAATCCTTACCTTGCTCGCTGAGCGTGTGCTTTTGTGACCGCATTTAAGCGCAACAATTCCGTTTTGCCACACTTGCAACGGGTTTTCGCGCTGCACGCTATTCGTTCGCCTGGCAAATTGCCATCAAAATTTCAAGCGCCACAAAATATGCAACACTAAAATGTGCGCAACTGCGTGCCCATTTGTGTGTGTGTGTGTATATGTGTGTGTGTGTGCGTTTCGCATTGCATTTTCTTGTTGCACACTTTTTGTTAAACGTGTTTTTTTTTGTTTGCGTTTTTTAGACTGAACAACCCAAGTTTTGCCTACACTTCTCGAATATCATATTAAAACGGCGCTGCAATTGATAATCTGATGCTGAAAAATGAGGACAAATGTTGACCAATTGGCACAAAATTTAACATTAAACAAAGTTGCTAATACATATTTCTAACTGCAGACAAGTTTATAATGTGAAGAAATAAGTTGAATATTTTTAAGTTACAGGTCTTTAATGTTTGCTTGTCCAAAAAAACAATTAAAATGTACATTTTAAGCAAAACATTACGAGATGCTAAATTACAATATCGAATGTACAAACTCCAATGAAAAACTAGCTCACAAGTTGAATAAACCTTTTACGCACAACACGTAAACAAATGTTGCCCTTTTCAAAACATCTTCAATAGTAAATTCAATTTTAAACCTTAAAGTTAATTTAATATTACATATGTTACTTTTAAATTAGTCTGCACAAATGTTTTCTTTATCAAATCGCCCACAGCTAGCTAAGCAATTTAATACATTTAAAGCTTGTTGCAATCACATTTACCGAGCACTTCATATTTGAAGCATTTGAGTGTTTGTCTGTTCTCCAAATCGATGAGTGTTGCAAGTGCCTTTCGGCTTGCAACATCTTATCTCTGACATAGGCGACATATTTAAAGCCCTCGGGTTGAACTTCACACATCGTGCCCCAAATTGGGGGCTGCAGCTGCACACAGTTTGCTCCAAGCCACAAATGTTTTTGTCACCATTTATTTTTTCAGCAGCTGCTTCAATATTTAGTGCTTGCAGTTGCCGGCAAATAACCAACTGACAGCACTCTGAGTGCAACCTGTTCCTACTTACTTCTTCTCTCCCCTCCCTCCCTTCCTCCCTCCAACTCATCTCGCCTGACACGCACAACTGTCACTTGTGTTTGGGTCTGTAAGTATGCAAAGAAAAATTTGTTTTCTTTTGTTTTTATTTTGAATCTCTTGCTTGACACGCAGCTTTCCCTTGCTTTGCTTGGCATCATTTTCTTTTTTTTTTTGCCTGCTTGTTGCAAGTACTACGTGATAACCAGTGAAAGTCGAAAGTACTTAACTTTTCACCCCGCGTTGCATGTTGACATCATTTTATGCAACTTGCAGCTTGCAATACGCACAGCCTTGTTCTGCAACATTTTAATGAAGAATCATAGGACAAAGTGTCGATTAGAACATGCCAACTATACCTAAAATTAAACTAAGATTATTAAGATTTTTGCTCCAATCTCAAGATTAAATCTGATATATTCTATAGGGTATATTTTAGTATATAAAGGCTTAAATTTATTTTTTGTTTTTTTTCGCTCTTGCGGATGTTAAATTTTTGCCAGAGCAGCTTAGAGATTCTACGACAAATCCATCACTCACAATTCCTATCAGGTCAGCACTCCTTGCATGTTTTTCCCATTTTTGCAAATTGAATTTTTCCGGCACTTAAATTTTTTATTATTTTGGGAAAATAAAAGCTGAGCAAGCGTCGTTTGCCGTGAAATTAGTTCGAGTGATATGCCCGACATATATTGGCTAGAATATTCATATAAATAAATGTATATATATATATACACATTTGTATATTTCATCGGCCTTATCGCATCAGTTTCAGGTTGAGTTACTGCTAACATTTCTGTACAATAGTTTCATATAGAGAGAGAGAGAGACTCGCACAATGTGTATCTCGCAAATGTATCTCATAAATCTTGCCACTGCTGCTCATGCGTGTGCTTGTATCTAAAGCTCTAAGTACTTGGTTGTAAATTAATTCACGGCTAGATGATTAAAGTGTTGGGCCTGTTGGCATTTTCCATCGCGGTTTGTTGTGGCTATGTCAATAGATGATTGGCTTGTGTAAGGGTGTGTGTGTATTTGGGCCTTAAATTGGGGCTTGACATTAAGTCAGAAATTTATGTGAAATGCGAATAGCAAAATAGGGTTATACATAAAATATAAAGTAGATTCATAGCCTGCTCAATAGAAATGGGCTGAATGATAAATAATTTTGAATACAGCAAAGGTGTTTTTAATTAAGATTTTATTACCAATGCCAGGCACAAATATAACAAGAATCTATTCAAAAAGGCATTCGAAAGCGTGTAAAACAACTGACAAGGAACATAATTTACAATTCACAAGATTACATAACAATCTTAATATTGAATTTCTTTGTGTGCCAGAGAAAATTGCTTGCGCTACCTGAAACTCACTTTTATGCTTTTATGAAATATTACATAAAATACCAGTAAAAGCAATTCCCAATACGCTGAACTAATAATAACAAAAATTGCCCCGTGTGTTATATTTCTTCGCTATTAGCGAAAAGCAGCCCTTAAGTGCATTTTCACCACCACCACCCCCCGACAGCAGCCACGAAGATCTTGTTGCAATCTAAAACCAGTCACGAATTTCATCAATAATTTCATGTTCAAATTGCTTTACTTTTGGAAACCTTACGCTTCGAAAACTACCCCGAATCGAAAAACAAAAAACCAACACACACACACACAGAAACACACACCTAGAAAGACCTTGCTGATTAATGCATTTCAATAACAATAATATTTGTGTTGTTGTAGTTATTTTTGTTGTATTTTGGCAATTTGTTCCAAGCCACTTCTTGCCTTTTTGGCCCGCTCATCTTTCATCTGCCAAATCGCAATTCGCTTCACAATTTGCAGTTTAATGGCTTCATTTGATGTGTTGCTGATGTTGCCACGAGCAACACACACAACAGATGAGGGCTGTAAGTGTTGCAATCTGCGGGGGGGCTGTTTCCCATTCGCACAACATGTGTTGCAATAAGTCTTTGTTTTTCGAACTACAAACTTCAATTTTGTTATAGATCGAATCGTGACTGAATCCATAAATTGCACATTTAAGAGAGAAGGAATGGAATCTGCACTAAATATTCGCCACCCCCGATAATAATATAAAATATAAATTAAATAATTTATTTAAATATAATTTATTTTAACTTCTATACTGACAATGTATTTAGTTTTTTATTTAGCTTATGCATGTTTT
Source organism: Drosophila demipolita (assembly GCA_035042405.1). Lineage (NCBI taxonomy): Eukaryota > Metazoa > Arthropoda > Insecta > Diptera > Drosophilidae > Drosophila > Drosophila demipolita. The sequence goes on along the minus strand of JAWNLI010000349.1, from coordinate 2,962,032 downwards.
TTTTTTTTGAAATAAAAATATGCATTTACAAAATTTTATATATTTCTTAACTGTAGTTTTTAACTGCCCACAACTTCGCCTAACTTAAGCCACTTTTTTAAACAGTTTTCTCATTAATTTCTCTGCGATGGCTTTCGCTCAAAGTTTTCATAATTTTTGTATAGTTTTTAGGTCTGTGCGCCGTGCATAAGTTTTAAGTAATTTAACTTTTGACGAGTTTCATTGTTATGACCTCAACTTAAGCCAGCTCCTCGATGTTAAGAACATACAAAGTTTTAATGCAAATTTCGGAGGAATTTTACAAACAAAAACTATTTCCGAAAACCTTATAATCGTCTTAAAATGGTTGCTGTTCAGCACAAATATATTGAGAAAACCCACCGAAGTGTAAACTAAATGGAAAGCATTGCTGAAATATTCCAAGAGCTATGAAAAGTTGAAAATAAGGAATGAAATTGGATTTTAGAGAAACGAAATTTGAATTCCTAAAGGTAAATGATTAAAGTCAATATTAAAAATGTACTTTTCAATATTGATATGATGAAAGCTTAAAATTAACTTGTCAACTTTTCGTTATACAACTAATTTATTTAATGATTGAACATAAAAACGATGGTTTTAAGAAAGTAGATCAGATTAATGTTTTTATATAAATTTAAAAATGATATTATTCTTAAGAAACATAAAACTTTGCCACATTTACTCATACCTGAAATTATGTTTTGTAAAAATAAATAACAGAAACCTTAAATTGTAATTTGAAAGAGCAAAAAAAAAAAAAGACGAAAAAGCCATAGAAATTGCTGCCTTTTATTTATTTTATTTTCCGCTTTCCAGCGTTTAGAAAACCATGCCACGCCCTTTTTTGGGTCATTGTGGATTTATGATTATTGTTATTTGTACGCACATATATATATAAAGTGCACTTTTTAAAATGTTTGCCCCCACCCCTGCGGCAAGTGTAACAATTTGTGTCAGCAGTGGTTGCCACACAGCTGCTGTTGATGTTGCCACACAGCTGCTGCTGCTTGTAGTTGTCGTTTCTTAACAGCTTTTTGGCGATGTCGCCGTTAAGAAATCTGAACAGGAAATGCACGCTTCGACCTGGTGTGTGTGTGTGAGTGTGTGTGTGAGTGTGTGTGTGAGTGTGTGTCGCGGTTCACACGTGTGCTGGCAATTACACATCAACCGCAGACGGAAATTGAAAATGCATTGAGCACAAGCCATAGGCAGCTTCCGACTCAAGTTTCCGTTGCCAGAGGGCAGCGCACAGCAGACACACACAAACAAACACACACACACACACACACGCACACACACGCAACGCACATGCAAACACACATGCAACACACATGCAACACAACCCACCAAAAGTTGCTTTAAACTTTTGGATAAAGTATATTTGGACATATTTTCGTGCTGACATTCGAGCTTTTCATTTGCACACTTTTTTATTATGGATGAATGACATGCGTTTGCCTTGAACAACATTCTTCCTTCAACTCCCCCCCCCTGCCCCTTCCCCCCCCCCCCCTAAAAAACAACCAGCCAGCAAAGTTCTTGCAGCATTTTACACTTCCATTTTGGGTGAAAGCATTTTTGACTTTGAGTTGCAATAACAGCGCACATTTTTCACTTTTAAAATATTCGTCTTTGGCATTTCACATGCTTTGCTGCCTTGAAGAATGCTACATTTCTTTAAGGCGTTTATTTTTCCTTCTCTGCTTGATATATATCTTACTTAAGACACTCGAAGGCATCTTTTCATTCATGTTGCCTCTGAGTAACTGTTATATTAAAGCTTAGCACCAAATGTGTACGTCATTTTATAAAAGCGTTTGAGAGTTTGAGTTAAAATTATATCTTTTTATATCAACTGTACATTTTGTAAGTTTTTTAATCCAACAAATTTGCTGGCATGACTTTTGCACACATAATTGCTTCAACAATGCATTAATTCAATAATTGCAGCTTAAAATTTAAACAGACAAACAACGCTTTAAATGGCTTACAAAATCTGTGTTGGATTTTGTCAAATTATCTCAGCCCGCATAAAACATCCAATTACAAGTGAAATCAAATGTGGCAACAAAGGGAAACGTAAACCAAATTTCAATCAATTTGAACTAACAAGCGACAGATTGCAAACCTAACGAATCAATTGCGTTGAGGCAAATATAAAGACAAAGAAGCATCTGAGAAATGACGGAGAAATTTTTGGCACAGTATTTGTGCCCGCTTAAGTGCAACGATTGCAGTTGCAGTTGCAACCAATTTTGCATTTCATTACAAGCCCAGAAATCAGCCAAAGATGCTACACAATGTATTTCAAAAGTAGGAGGAGGGCGGAGCAGCAGCCAGCGGGGGTACAGGATGAAGGGTGTTGAGGGATTACTAAATCGATTTGTGTTGCAAGCATTAAACGCCCAGAAAAGTGACTTGAGCCCGAGCACTGGACACGTTCGCAGGACATAGCCATAGCAAGTGGCATCATTACTCAAGCAAATGGGGTCATCAACAGCATACAGCATACAGCATCATGATCACGATGAGATGAACCATAGACCCATGGACCAAGTACCAACAACCGAACTACAACTACCAACTATCAAGTTGAGCCCTTTTCGCACATACAACAGACATACAAACAGACAAACAGTCGGACATACAGACAGACAGACAGACAGACAGACAGACAGACAGACAGGCAACAGCAACAAGACGAAGAACAACAAGTGCAATCAATTTGGTGCAGCCACGAACCAAGCAAACTGCCACCACTGCCACTTCCTGCCCACTTCTCTCTCTCTTTCTCTCCCGTGTCATTGTGGGTGCAAATTACGTGCCTGATGCTGATGCTGGTAATTGAAATGCAAAAATATTTGGAAATTTTGCATGGAACTTACAGAATTGTGGCATGAGTCCGAATTGCACCCGATGCGTTGGCATTTAACAAAGACCCGTCTACAGTTGCCTGCCAAACCCCGATGCTGATGATAATTATGATGAACAGCAATTCGAAGCACTTGCGGTTAATGCTGATATGAACATGAGAGGAGAACTATACAAATAACCAGAAAACACTCCGATGAATGCCAGAATCGAAAATACTTCGACTTTGGTTCTGTTATCAGATGAAAGGATTCAATATGCTATTTGTGAAATGAATTTATTGCTTTGGCTTACTTCATGTGCAAATTTAGTTGTATCCTCAAATTTTATAAGTCGTAAAAACTGTTGAATTGGAAATCAATAGCAACATATAAAAAACTATAAAAAACATATAAAAGTCTTAACTGCTTCTGTTATACATAAATCAGCTTCTTCTAGCAGTTTATAATGTTTATTTTTTATTTTTTTGCTTTAGCTAAAATTGCCTTTCAGTTCATTGAGATAGACGAACTTTGCTAACTTTAACGCACTTATTTTTACATAAAATTATAATTATAATTATTTTCCTATTCTGTATTACGACCCATTGCATCCATCCCGCAATTACAGGGTATTTCATGAGAACACGTAATTGATAATATATATATAGATATAGATATAAATATATATATATATATATATATATATACACCCATATATGGCACATTCTATATAACATTCCCCTGATACGAGCTGAGATAGTTTGCATTCCAGATACAAGTATTTCGTAAAGTGGTTTTGCTGTTGTACTGAAGTGGTTGCTACCACTTCACTGCATGCATGGGGCATGCATCGAAGGGGTACGAGGGGCAGGAAGGGCAGGGAAGGAAGTATGCTTATATCAGAGAAGTTGTGTTCGGTTTGGTTAACTCGCTTGGCTTCACTGCTTTTGTTTTCGCTTGAATGCGTCTCACAATTTCAATGCATATCCTGCATCGACTGGCATACATTACGTATGCGTAATATTTGTGAATTCTCCACAAGGGCATGAAATGCGCTCAGTAAATCCGCATTGTACACACAGCACAGCACAGGCAGCCCAAGATAAAGGCATCTTTTGTGAAGTCTATGAAAATGAAATTTTGAAATACAAGTGAATTAAGTTTGCTTATGATGGGAATTAACTGTTCAAAAAAGTTTCAAACATACGTGCAGATCGTAGGAAATCATATTTTCTGTGGTTTATTCATTTTTCATGGCACTTTTACTTAAACTACAAAAATTTAATTTAACAACCTGCCTGCGGTCTGTTGCAATCGCTCGAATTGGAAATGATATAATTGAAAGGTCCTGTGAAAAGATGCCGCCGTTTCAAAAAGTCAATAAATTCCGAGGCATGTGTACACACAAACACACACACCGAAACATGTCCACTGTGTGTTGTCGAATGCCAGCAGGAATGTTAAAATGTGTAAATGGGAATACTGGCAAATGGTCGAGTCGAAAACCATCCACTGCAAATATTCGTTTTTGAACAATAAAATTCGAAAGAATCATTGATTCTTTAACTCCTTTCTTTTATTTTCTCGTGTATTTAATCTGCACAAATGTTTGTCAGAGATTAAAAAAAAAAAAAAATTGGCGAGAAACAATTGCGATTTTCTCGACAACTCGGACTTTTTAGAATACTGAATACAGGGTATCTATCGAACTATTACACTCGATTGGTATATGCAAATTTTCTTAGAATTGCAACTTTTCTGCTACAGTTTCGAAATAGATTTTGGCCGAGAAATGATTGTCAAAATTGTGCTCGTAAATCATTTTGACACAGCTGTCGCATTTGCTTTCGGACTGGGGACTATTTTGCTTACCAATTTTGACAAGTGCTTCGACCGAGTGACTGATGCAACTTTGATGATTGGAACACCCGAGTGGCACCGTATCAGCTTTCGCTGGGTCCAAATAGTGTCAAAGCTGTTGACTGGCCCACTCGACCTCGAAGGCGACCCATTTCAAATGATTTGGCCAATAAATTGTGTCCATTTGGACGCAACTCGAGACGACTGAAGCCACTTCATCGAGGGTTGCTATAATATGAGCAGATACTGCATTACCGTTTGACATTCACAGCACCCAGGAGTGTAGTTTTACACATACACACACTCTCGAATAAAATATTTATTTATTATGTGCATATTTTAAGAACATTAATTAATGATATTATTTCGAAATGAGAACAATTAAATGCGTTGCAAATTGTTGCAGATAAAATTACATCTCATTGCATTTAATTTCATGCATTTCATGTAAATTGAAAATGTGTTAATTTTATAAAATCACTCATGGCTGTAATTGAGGCTCTGTATAAATAAATTGAAATCGCTATTTATAAAACCATGTGATTTAAATGGTAGGTAATGTCCAGACCATTAAATACAATCAATCGAGCTTTATGCAACACATGTGGCACATCCGATTTTCTCTATTTTTCGTTGTTGATTTGCAACTGTCGAATATGTGTTCTATGCCCCCCGCACTGCTGTCATGTTCTGTCATATTATTCACGCAATTTTCAATCTTGCAACAAATTTTCAATTATATTGTGCAGTTGTTGCTGCTGTCTGCTCTGCCACCCACAAATGCATTAATGCATTTTAATTATTTTCCACACAAATAAATTTAAAATAATTAGCATGGAAATTGTATTGGTTTCTGTTTTAGAATGATATTATAATTAATCCGGCACATGCATATTGCGAAAAACATTTTAATTACATTTACTAAATTGATTTTTAGCCAGTGCATAAATTTGAAGTTATCATTTTTCATTTGTATATTTTATACTGTTATATAACCAATACTTTTATAAAAAATTACAATTACTATTAGCTAAATTTAAGCAAAACTTCAATGAATAGTTTAAGGGTTTTTGGACTGATGCTTCGTAAAAAAAAAATGAAGCCCTCAAACATCTTTGTAAATTGGTCATGCGAAACGCAAGCAACCCTTAATAGAGTCGTCGGCTAGACACGTTTGCCAAGATATTGCTCCCCAAATGGCATTAAAAGCAAGAAGCGGCCAAGACTCACGACCAGGTCGAAATTTACAGCAGCTGATCTTTTGGTTTATTAAATTTTTCCCTTTGTGCGCTACCCACAGGGGACAGTTTGACATGCATTTGTGCCAAGGGTTGCCGCCCTCCCACGCCTGTTCAATCTTGTATGCTGTCTATCTTTGGGGTAAGCCGACAACGTACCTGATTTGCCGAAAAAAAGAAGAAAAAAATAAGCAAACAGATGGAAGAAACACGAAAAACTCAATTTCAACGTGAGCTACATATAAACAATTATTTTGTATCCGAGTGTGACTAGGGGTAGATTTTCGCTTTTTTTTTTGTCAACACTTTGCCAACGGGGCTGAAACCTTGCAAAAAGCTGGCATATTTCACAACCCCAAAAAAAGACTTATTTATCTATCTTAAGTCTAGTGGAAGACCAGAAAGCACTAAAAGCTTTGGCTCTGCTGTGAAATTAGTTTATTAGTTGTGGCAAAAAGCATCTTTTAACCATTGTTGTGGAGGGGGAGGCGAAATATACAAATTCGTATGCCTCTGCAAATGGGCGTGGCAAAGCAAAGCATAAACAAACACAATTTATTGTATGCTTTTAGCAAATAAAGAGCCAAAGCCATAAATATGCATACTAAAGATTTTGCCACATTTTGTAGTCACTATGCTCTCTTTCTCGTTCTGTGTGTGCTTTTGTGGCAACTCTGGTCGTGCAACAGCACCCACTTTGCCAATTGGTTTGGAACAAATCGACTTCACTTTCTATAAATATTACAACAAAAGTCAAGCGTACACTTTTCCAGAATACAAAACAAACAATTTGCATTTTTACGGCTTTCGCATAAAAAGCAACAGGCGAGCAAAGAAAATGCAATGTTTTTATGCATGAAAATGGCAACACTTGCCATCAAAATTCTTGGTCAACCACATGCGTACCAGCAGAAATATTTAAAGCTGAAATTCTACAAATTTTTGAAGCATTCATGCCGAAAGAAAAGAAAATAAATTAACTAAGTTCATATAAATCTTAATTAAACACAAATTTTAACTTTAGCTTTAGCTTTTTTAAAAACTCTCCAACTTATCGCAAATCGCTCTAAAGATTTACTAAAGAGTATGAAAATATTGGTTTATTACTAAGCTGAAGAAAGATTTCCTTCTAAACTCATGCATAATATTTATCATGTATTTGTTTATGTGGCAAGCAAGCATCATTGTCAAATTGCCAACATCAGTTGACATTTGTTGTTGACATTTAACGCAACTGCTGTGTGACATTTCACAGCTTTTATGCCACCCTTTCGACGGTTGTCACCTGTCATGAAATGTTCTACAGGCATCACGAATATTTACCCTTTTGTTTATTTGCTATGTCACAGGTCAATTTTGACATGACCCCAGAAAAAGAGTTTAATCAATAGAAAAAAATAACTAACTAAAAAGAAAAAATATATTTCAACGCTTTGCAGACTAGAGCTCACCTTTCGCACTAAAAGAAAAACACAATTATTAATAATTAACGGTTAGTAAGATAAATATTGTCATTTATTAGTTAATAACTGTATTTACATATTTATTTATATTTTCGTTTTACTGCCTTATGAATTGACAATAATTATTCTCATCTAACCATTAAGCTTCCGCCTTTTCCAAACACAATAAAGTCATTTCGTAATCTGCTTTTTGAGTGACATGTCAGTGACCACAGGGCATTCTATCTACATACATATATACATACTAACATACATAAATACATACATACATACGTACATAGGTATCTACTATAGATTTTTGCCAGCTTAATTGAGAATCAAAGCCGCATAGAAGCGAGCCCGCAAGCCACAACTAGGGCTCATCGTCGACTTTGAAGCTTAATTAATTAGCAGCTAATTAGACGGTGCACATATTTGTGCTGCTCTACTATCTCACTAAGCTATTTACATCTCTCTCTCTCTCTCTCTGAGGGCAGCTTTAAAATTAACCATTCGCGTTGGCAATCGAGCGTGGAAACGTGACGAGCACTTTTGCAAAAGCTCATTCGCTGGCAAGCCACCAAGCGGCTAATCTGACGCCCATTCACTGTTACTACTTACCCACCCTTTCACCTTTCCTCTCTTTTTTCCCCTTTCATCGCATTTATCAGTCCTTACCTTTTTTGCCCGCTCACATCGCAAGTTGATTAATTAAACTGTTGACAATTTTAAAAGCTTTGCTCTTTTTGTTGTTGTTGTTGTTGTTGGTGGCTCCTATTTGAACAACACTCCACGCTTCACATTATTCAGAGCTTAACATATTGTGCTCTCTCTCTCTCTCTCTCTCTGGCTGTTTTAGTAATTTGGTGTATTCTTATTGCCTTTGTGTGAGTCCACTTTGTGCTCTGTGACAAATGCACTAGAAAATTGGCTACTTTTCCGTTTTTCAGTGCTTATAAGTGGGAAATCAAGCCGGAAAATGTGTGGGAAATCATCGTGGAAAACTCAAGCATTCGTAACGGGTTTCAGCTGGTGCTGCACAATAGTCGGGTACATTATGATATTCTATTAAAGCTTTTATAAAGACATGATAAGAAAAAGTTTTTATTATTAATTAAAATTGTGATAAGAAATATAAGTATTACTTTAGAGTTATCGTATTACATATATTTTAACAATATATTGATTAGGTTTCCTTGTAATTTACATGGCTAAAATATGTGTGGGAAGTGTAAATCTAAATTATTGCATACAATATGTAGTCAGATTAAAAGTAGTTTAATTACACAACGGTTGCATAATTTCTTTTATTTATATTTACGAGCCCACAGCGCAAATTGTTTGTTAAAATTATTGTTTATAGTATTGTTGTCATAGAAAAGCTTTACAAAATACAAAATACATTAATCCATCAACATGCACTTAAATTTGTTGCATAAACAATGCACACAAGCGAAGAGGTAGGCACAGAGAGAGACACAGAGAGAGAGAGAGAGGCAGAGAAAGAAGATATATTTCCATTCTAGGTCTGAGCGAATTTTATTGAAACCGCAACAAAACAATTAAAACTAAGCTCAATTAAGTACTTGAATAAGGGACACGCTCGAACTGTTTTTAGTGCCGGGTTTAAACTTAGCTTTGACAGCAAACTTAATTAAAATGTTGAATAAAAATTGCATATGTATGCGGCTAGGGCGAGGAGGAGAGGAGTTGAGGACTATATTTAACTAACCAATTTATAGATTCCATCCGGACTCGATGCCTGATCTCTCCTCATGCGGCTGTACTGCATAAATTAATAAACTTGATGGAGCAGGCAGCAGTGAACAGGACGGGGCATGGAATGATGGGCCAAAGGGATAGTTGGAGTTGAGGCTTGCATAAAAACTAAACGAACATTCAGTGCTGGGAGGCAACACGTACGCAGAGGGTTCCTGCAATTAAAATTTTAGTGCTCCACCGGAAGCGGGCAAAGGGATAGGAGCTGAGAGATAGAGAGAGACAGAGAGAGTGTGAGTGAGACAGAGACAGTCGGTGAGGGTGAGGGGTCGGTTGTTATTGAGGGCGTAGCACGGGCGACACGTAGGTCCGATTTTCAAGTGCTCAAATTTCATTACAAACATACGCTGACAGCTAAACACACACACACACAGGCACACGCAGAGAGATGCAGAACAACCTCTTTCGAAAAGCGACATCCTGCTGTGGGTATAAATAAATTGTGTAACATACTTTTCTGCCTCGTTGCTGCTTGTTATACCCTGTTGCCAAAACAATAATAGCTACTTTCGCGTAGAGACTCGACATTTCTAAACACTAAACTAAACTAAAAAATTCTAACTGAAGTTGAGAAAATCTTCACTCTCTTGGCTGGCATCCTTATTATATGGTAACTAATTTTATAACATTTTCTCTTCTTTTTTCTAAGTTTGTTTAGAAATTCATATAATTAAGTTTCTAAACCATTCGAACACGCGAGCCTTCGATCAAGTAACAGCAACTAAACCCTAACATATTAAGCGAAAGAAAAATTGTATAACAAATTATGAATTAAGAAAATTTTTCAGTGCATATATTGTAGCAATAAATTTCTATTATAAACATATATATTTCTAAAAAAAAAGGGTAGGGAACCTAGATAATTTTAAGAAATTATTCTCCTTTCTTAAATAATTATTTTTTAAAATGAACAAAATATAAGAAAAAATGATTTTTTAAAATAAGAAAAAACTTTCTAAAATTTATGTCGATTTTCTAAAATTCATAAAAAAAAATGTTTTTGAGAGCTTATAAAAATCCTAGAAAACTAAGAACAGAGGATGGCAAATCGGTTATTTTGAGTCCTCGTTATGGCGCCCTGCAGCGTACAGTGTGCGATAGGACTTTCGGTCAATGATAATATTTGTAAAGCGCTTAATGATGCATATGTGTTATCATACAAATGTGCCTCTCTCTCGCTCTCTCTTTATCTCCGCAGTATCTCCCTCTTGCTCTCCCAACTAGTCTAACGCATAGGAAAAATCAAACGAGAATCATGAACAAGTTTTTGGCAACAGTAAAAAAGCGTATTTTACGCTTGCACGCACATACACGCACACACACACACACAGAGGGCCGCAATTTGCCGTTCGAAAATGTCAACACAGCGCATAACAATAGACGCTTGACAGAGTTGCCAAGTGCATGTCATGCAAACCATACAAATAACCAATTTGCTTGGCGCTTTTCCCCAAAGTTGAAAATTAAAGTTGTGTTTTGTGTAACAAATGAAAAAAAGCTGAAATTATTAAGATGAAGAAATTCCCCAAAATATAAATCTTAACATATTTTTAGAGCACCAAGAGAGCCGCACACAAAAATTACATATATCATATAAACTATAAATATGTCCTTTTGTTGTCCTTTTTAATGGGCAGAAATTCTGAGCATAACATTTAAGTTGCCTAAAAGACTTCCAAACGATGCCAAATTCTTTAGACCCAACAAAAGTAATTGCGAAATTGTTGCTTTGCAGCATTTAAATTGTAATTTGGCCAAGAATTTCCTACAATAAAATTAAATTATGAGCAAATTCCAGATGCCAAGCCAGGCGTGCTGGCAACCCTGGCAAGCACACACACACAGACACATAAGCACACACACACAAACACTCGTCCATTTATTACAGTTTCAGACGTGTGTTTGAATAAATCACAACAATTCTTCGACAATTGAGTCAAACACAATGAATATATAACATAATAATAAGTTTTTTACTTTGTTTTTGCAAGTGTGCGTAAATAAGTATTTAAAATTTTGGCATATTTACCACAGTCTCTGTTGGTTTTATTTTCTTATTACTGTAATTATTATAGCAAGCTGTTGTAATTGTTGCTGTTTGCACTTATTGTTCATTTTGTTTGCCAACACTTGCAGTTGCTGCGGTTGCTGCAGCTGACAGTAGCAAAGATTATACAGGTTAACTTGATAAGCACAAATTTCACACTTGCTTAAAAGTTGAACAATTATTTTAAATTTGTATACTAAAAAGTTTTGCGAACAGAAATAGAGCCTAATCAACCTCAAAGCTTGTCAGGCCTGCGCCGATAGTTTGACATAGTTTGAACAATTTAACAGTGACACATGTTAAAAGTTGCGCTTTTGCATTACATTTGACTGTTAATTTAACAGCTTACATTTTGACATTCACTGCGAAATGACACTGATCCTGTTAGAGATTTTAATTAACTAACTTGGGATTGATCAATTGAATTGGGTTCTGGGTTCCTTTCCCATATTTATATATTTATCATAATTATTTATGTAAATAAATAACAAAATTTACTTATAAATAACTATTATTAATAACTTTAAAATTTAATAGTTGTTAGCTACAGGTATAGAGTGTTATGCTTAAAAACATGACATTCGCACGGAAAACGATAAAAGTTTGAGAGTCACTTACTGATAGCTCAAAGCTCTTTATTATAGACATTCTCTTTTATAATGATGCTTAGACACAATTAAAGCTAACGATCGATCTCACCAAACACAATATCCAGTGAACCAATGATGGCCACAATGTCGGCCAACAGCATCATTGGCGACAGTTTGCTCATCAGAGCGAGATGCGCGTACGAAGCTGGCCGAATCTTGCAGCGATAGGGCCTGGAGCTGCCATCTGAGGCGAGATAGACGCCAAATTCGCCCTTGGGCGATTCAACGGCTGTATATGTTGCTCCTGGCGGCACGGAATAGCCCTGCGAGAAGTGCTTGAAATGATGTATCAGATCCTCCATGCCCGTCTTCATCTTGTGCCGTTCCGGCGGCATTATCTTCTTGTCATCGACCTTTACGTGGCCAGGCGGCATGCAGTTGAGACACTGCAGTATAATTCTGCAGGATTCGCGCATTTCGAGAACACGCACAAGATAGCGATCATAGCAATCGCCCTGCGAACCGATTACCACATCGAAGTCCATATCCGCATAGGCATCGTAGGGTTGCTGCTTACGTAGATCCCATTTGACGCCGGTGGCACGGAGAACGGGTCCCGTACACCCAAAGTTGAGGGCATCATGGGCGGAGATGACGCCGATGCCAATGTTGCGCATGCGCCAAATCCGATTATCGGTCACAACATCCTCGACCTCATCGAGGCGATCCTTGAATTGATCGATGAAATTATACAGATCATGGCTAAAGCCCAGGGGCATATCCTGAGCCACTCCACCCGGTCGGATGTAGGCTGCATGCAGGCGAGCACCCGACAGACGCTCGGAGAACTCGTAGAGTTTCTCGCGCTCCTCGAAGAGCCAGAAGAGTGGAGTGATCGCACCGCAGTCCAACACCGAGGTGCCCACGGCCATCGTATGATTCGTGAGGCGCATCAGCTCGGCACACAGGGTCCGTATATATTTGGCCCGTATGGGTATCTCAATGTTGAGTAGCTTCTCCACGGCCAAAGCGTAGGCCTGTTCGCACGCCATGCACGACACGTAGTCCAATCGATCGAAGTAGGGCAGGGCCTGTGTGTAGGTCTTGTACTCGATGAGCTTCTCGGTGCCACGGTGCAGCAGACCGATGTGCGGATCTGCCGAGATCACCGTCTCGTTGTCCAGTTCGAGGATCATGCGCAGTACTCCATGTGCAGCCGGATGTGCCGGACCGAAATTGACGAACTTGGTACTAAACGTGCGATCCTGCGGTGGAAAGTAGCGACTCGATGGATTCGGACGCTGCTTCCACTCATTCCCAATGGGCCACATAACTTTACCCTCGTATTCCTTCATGAACTCAGGGTCCGGATACCAATAGTGTGTGTCGCGTGGCTCATAAGGCTCACCTGGTGGACGCAGTTCATCCCAATTTATTTCGCTATTGGGCAAGCGCTCATTGCAACATTCTTCGCTGGTTTCTGTGGATTGTTGCAAGCATAATTAGTGAGAAATCTTAGTCTTGGCAAATCTCAAAACTTTCTTACTCTTGGATTCACTCGTTGCAAAGTAACGCGGATTCATCCACTTGGGTATTGTGGGTCGTCTAAACTGATAAGCACTCAATTTCGAATATTTCCCAACTAAATCTTTGCGATATTCCTTAAAACGATTTATTTCCGATGGAGTGAAAAGCTTTTCCGCAAGCTGACGCAATTTATTCATTCGCGAGTGCATTTTTTTTATATGAAAATCAATTTATTAAATTTGTTGAACTTGCAAGATGAAAAATCTGTGTACAATTGTCAATGAAAATTATTTTACTATAAAATGGAACAATTTTAAAAATTAAACTTTTAAACAAGGCACACTGCGTTTTAACTGTGTAAAAACAAGATTTTTATTAAACTATAATTATGTTTGTAAAATAAATTATGAATATATCTAAGTCCTGTATTTACTGACTTTCTATTAAATAATAATAATGATGTTTAGAAATATGATGATTAATTCAGTTATAATTCTGTTTAAAAAATAAATTACGACTTTATCTAATTTCTGCATTTAATGAGCTTCGATTAAATGAATTTCGAATTCAATAAATTTACAGACTCAAAAGTTCCCTCAAAGTTTAGCTTTTTCAAATGCACTAATATTTTTCTACTTTCTCTCCGCTTACAGATCTTCGATGATCATTATCACTTTGCACATCATAGGGTGTCGAAGCGTTCTCTGATGCCCGCCTCACATCACCAGACCCGCCTCGACTTGGACGAGCGCGTTCATTGGGCCAAGCAGCAGCGGGCAAAATCGCGATCCAAGCGCGACTACAATCAAATGCGTCCGTCGCGCACCTCACCGCGGACCAAGTCGCTGGTGGATGCGGTGCCCTTCAATGATCCCAAGTGGGAACAGATGTGGTATCTGGTAAGCATTACTTTAAAACTTGTATACGCATTCAATACTGAGCGGAGTGTTTCACAGAATCGCGGCGGTAACCTGGACATGAATGTGATACCCGCCTGGCAGCAGGGCATAACTGGCAAAGGTGTTGTAGTCACCATACTGGATGATGGCCTCGAAACCGATCATCCGGATATATTGCAAAACTATGTGAGTAATCGGCATTATACCCTTGTCCGGAAATGTTCTACGAAATGTAGGAAATGTGTCTTAACTTTTTACATAATGTTATTTTTAATACACTGAACCCATTGAAAAGGGGTATAATAATTTTGTGTAAATGTGTGTGACAGGTAGAAGGAAGCATCTCCGACCCTATAAAGTATATATATTCTTGATCAGTATAAACACACGAGTCGATATAGCCACGTTCGTCTGTCCGTCTGTCTGTATGAACACAAGGATCGCAGAGACTATTAGAACTAGAGACTTAAAAGGATATCTTATATCCGGCTTAGATAAAGTTTGCTTTATTTTTTCGAAACCGCGTAAGTTTCTTGATTATTGATCAAGTTCGTTTTCCGATAGCAATAAAATAAACAATTTTAAAGGCAAAATCTTCTTATCATAATATTGATTATCTGCCCAATTTTCAACAAGATCGGATAAGAAACACCCAAGTTATGGTCCAAAATATATTCTCATATTGATCTCATCTCTGCCAGCACCAAGCAAACCTTTTCTGTATGCATAAATATGCCAGCGCATGTGTGAAAAAGAGATGGCATGTTAAGCGATGTATGTATGTATGCATATGTGTATGTGTATATGATCAGTTTGGGCTTGCCAATAAAAATATATTATTTTCTATACGAAATGATTTAACATGCTTTTATCTAAGTGCAAAACTTGTTAAAGGGTTCAGGGTATATCGTAGACGAGATTACTTGACTACAGCACTAAATCAAACAAGTAGATTAAAATTCAAATGTATAATGGTAATAAGAAACAAATAAAATATATATGCTAATATCCTAACCCAAGGGAATTTGTTACAAAAAACGGAGTCAACTTTAACAAATTTATCTTAGTATAAATTACAAATCCTCGCTTAGATATAGATTAAACATATAGTTATTTCTGAGATAAATCTATGATCATATATAGATTCCCTCAAGAACCCATTTACTATTTTAGTAAAAAGTTTATTTTGAAACTAAACTTTTTCCATATTTGTATAAAAATAGTAAAATATAGAAAATGAGCAGTTTGTGTCCGTAATCTTTGGCGTGCCAAAGAAATGTGTCGTTTTCAAATTAATGATTTCCCAAATGGTAACTTCATTAACAGGATCCGAAGGCGTCGTACGATGTGAACAGTCACGATGATGATCCGATGCCGCTCTACGACCTGACCGATTCGAATCGGCATGGAACTCGGTGTGCCGGTGAAGTGGCTGCCACGGCGAACAACTCGTTTTGTGCGGTGGGCATAGCGTATGGGGCAAGTGTGGGCGGGGTGCGGATGCTGGACGGGGATGTGACCGATGCTGTGGAGGCGCGTTCGCTCTCGCTCAATCCGCAGCACATTGACATCTATAGTGCGTCGTGGGGACCCGACGACGATGGCAAAACGGTGGATGGGCCCGGCGAATTGGCATCGCGTGCCTTCATTGAGGGCACAACGAAGGGACGCGGTGGCAAGGGCAGCATTTTCATTTGGGCATCGGGCAATGGGGGCAGGGAGATGGACAATTGCAATTGCGATGGCTATACGAATTCAATATGGACACTGTCCATATCGAGTGCCACGGAGGAGGGGCATGTGCCGTGGTATTCGGAGAAATGCAGCTCCACGCTGGCCACCACCTACAGCAGCGGCGGGCAGAGCGAGAAGCAGGTGATCACCACAGATTTGCATCACTCATGCACCGTATCGCATACGGGCACCTCGGCCTCGGCACCGCTCGCCGCGGGCATTGCCGCCCTGGTGCTGCAATCGAACCAGAATCTCACCTGGCGCGATCTGCAGCACATTGTGGTGCGCACCGCTAAGCCGGCGAATCTCAAGGATTCCAGCTGGTCGCGCAACGGTGTGGGCCGACGTGTGAGCCATTCCTTTGGCTATGGTCTCATGGATGCCGCCGAAATGGTGAGCGTTGCACGCAACTGGAAAATGGTGCCCGAACAGCAGCGTTGCGAGATCAACGCGCCACATGTGGACAAGTAAGCAAAACAACTGAATCATCAATAAAAACATAATAAATACTCAAAAATACTCAATGAATGCACTTTGCCCCATTTTAGAGTCATTCCACCCCGCACACACATCACTTTACAGCTGTCCGTCAATCACTGCCTCTCCGTCAACTATCTGGAGCATGTGCAGGCCAAGATTACGCTTACCTCACAGCGGCGTGGCGATATTCAGCTGTACCTCAAATCACCGGCGAATACTAGAGTCACGTTGCTAACATCCCGGTAAGTTGACAAAGGTGTTAATCAAAAGTGATTCGCATTGTTATCAAAATGCTGATTCAATTTTTAATGTTGGATTATAATCAAAAAAAAAAAAATTATATTTAGCGTATTAAAGATTTATTTATAATACTCAGATTAAAATAAGAAAGTCAACTAAACTACAAACTCTACTAAAGTATTTAAAGCTATTAATTTAAAAAAATATACTCTGATAAAATGTATGTAAAAAATTATGGTTATTTTAGAGCACATCCTGTGATAATAAAAGTAGTTAATAAGTAGTCAATAAATAAAAGCTTTGTTACGAAAATGTTTGTAAAAAAAAAACAAATAGAACAGTTAGAATACTAGAAATTAGTTTTATAATTTATAATTAATTTTATACAAAAGATGTTTGAGAAGAGAAAAATAGAATCTTTTTCCAATATGCAGAAGAAGATAAAAGCAGTTTGTGTAAAGAAGAAACTTAAATTAGATAAATTTAAATTAGAAAAAGTAAACTGAGAGTGATTTGACTCAAGAGAATTAAAATATATTAAATGATAATTCATATTAAATTGGAAGTGCTGCAGATGTGATTTTAGTATCCTTTATATATAGTAAATATTTAGTACGATCTATCACAGGAATAGTAAAATTATTCCTATTATTAATATTAATAATGGTATTCTATGCCGCCACAGCATGCATGATAATTCCCGATCCGGTTTCAATCAATGGCCCTTCATGTCTGTGCACACCTGGGGAGAATCGCCGCATGGCAACTGGCAGCTGGAAATCCACAACGAGGGACGATATATGGGTAAGTTTTGCAATTAAAAATTATCTGACAACTACAACAACAGCGAAAAACCCCAAATCAATTTTGACATGCTGCGTTTTCTGTGTGTGGAACTTTGTACTACTAAAACTCATCCAAACTCACCAACTCTCACCGCATAAATTCCCAAACTAAAAACCACAAACTCAGGCCACGCCCTTTTGCGTGAGTGGTCGTTGATATTCTATGGGACAACGCTCGCAATCGATCCCAATGATCCCATATCGGTGCCAAGAGCAAGCAGCGCCGAGCAGGCAACCACACCCAATTCCAATGGGAACGGAAGTGGTAGTGGAAGTGGAGCTGGGAGCACCACAAGCAATTTGCATCAGATCTATTCACCGCAATATCCTCGCATATCGCCCAACAATTTTGCCAATTCGCCGTCAGGTGGCGCCAAATTGGCACTGGGCAAGATGCCGCCAAATAAATCGAGTTTTGTGACCAACAATCCATTGCTGATGTTGCCTCCGGCGCCGCCTTCGCCCAAACAGGGCTATCAGCAAATATCCGCCACATATGGCGTTATATTGGGCAAATCCAGCAACAACAACAACAACGGCAATAATAAGGGCAACAACAAGGGAAATAATAAGGGCAACAACAACAAGGGAAATAAGGCAAACAAGTCCAACGAGGGCAAATCCAATAAAAAGGAGCAAACTATGCAGAGCAGCAACAGCAGCAGCAGCAACAACAACAACAACAACAAGAATAAATACTATCGCATATCGCAGCAGCAAGGTGGAGGGGGAGGTGGTGGTGGCAAGTCCAAGGGTCAATCAAATAATTTGCAAACCCAACGACCCAAAGTCAGTTCCAGTGAAAAGTTCTACGATGAGAAAACGCGCAAGGTTATTGGCGAAATAAACAACAACAATAACAACAACAACAATAGAAATAACCAAAATAACAACAACAACAATAACAATCGAGGCAACTACTCAGCGGGACAACGGCTGCCAGTCAAGGCTGCCAAGCAGGTGAACCAGGACAGCAATCAGGATTCGCGCATACCCAAATTATTCGAGCACTACGAGAAGATTCAGGCCATCTTTCCCGAACTGGAGCCATACGAGAGCAGCAGCTTACCCAAATCCAATACTAACGTGCAGCAGCAACAACAACAACAACAACAACAGCTGCAGCAGCAGCAACAATCGCCTCGTAAACAAGGCAAACAGTTTGAGGTTGATTTGTTTAGGCCCACAACGGGCAATGCTGGCAACGTTGGCAACAGCCGTCCGGGCAATACCAAAAAATCACCTTCGGCGCCGCCGCCTCCATCGCAATTATTGCCCATCTTTCCCGCATTTCCCGCATTAGCCGACCTGCCACCAGCTCTG
This sequence comes from Drosophila demipolita, assembly GCA_035042405.1. Taxonomy (NCBI): domain Eukaryota; kingdom Metazoa; phylum Arthropoda; class Insecta; order Diptera; family Drosophilidae; genus Drosophila; species Drosophila demipolita. Next base: position 2,943,155 of record JAWNLI010000349.1, on the reverse strand, counting down.
CCAGCGGGCGGCAGCAGCTTTTTGCCCGATCAGCGAATACTCAAAAAACAGCAGCTGTTAATGGCCGCCGCTGGGGTTTTGGCGCCACTGGACGATGATGTTAGCGCTGCAGATGAGGATGTGGACGATGATGAGGAGGGCGGTCTGCAATTAGCGCCGAGCAGCTATCGCAAAAATGGTAGCCTAAAAATTTAAAGCCAATTTTGAGTAGTATTTCGAATTTTTAGTTCGCAAATTTACCAGTATATACCAGTAGACCAAAAATTCCATTTCAAATTAAATTTCAATTTGCACATAAACTAAAGTTTCTTTTTTTTTCTTAATTTGCAAATTGCAAATATATTTTAAATTTACTTACCTGATTTATTCTTTATATATAGATTTTTGATTAGCTTTATGCTTTCTAATTTATTATTATTATTTTCCTGTTATGCAAACTGTTCTACTACTTTCATAAAGTTCAATATATACTAGAATTTAATTTTATGACAGCAGCTTAATAAGCAAATTTTGACTGCATTGTTTTTGTAAACTTTTCTTATGATTTTCTTTGAGAGCAGCTGACCAGCTTTCATCAATCAAACTATAAACTGCAAAACTGCAAACTTTAAAGTGCAAAGAGCAACTTTTGGAAGTTGGTTGCTTGTCAGCATGGGGAAAAAACAACAACAACAAAAAAACAAACATAAAATAAATGCAGCACATTTTTCATTTGGATTTTGAGTTTTTGACGCTGGCTCAACTTGCAAGTTGTATTTAGCTGTTGTCACATCATTTGTTTTATTTGTAGCATCTGGCAGATTTATCGATTCTTCACTTGTCCAATTTGCCATTCATAAATCATTGCATAATCGTATTATGCGTTGTTTTCCTTTTGTTTTGAAAGCTTTTCATTTTGATTTCTGATTTCTGATTTCTGATTTGATGCCAGCCAATGTAAATTGTCTAATCTCATTTGGTTGCCTTGCAGCGCAAATCACACAATGGGACATGATACTCTACGGCACCGAGGTGCCCGCCCAACCGGAAGACAACCCGCACGACAACCAGCAGAGCCAATTCAATATATACGGCAACGATTTGGCTCACAATGACATCGAGCACGATGCCAGCGGCCAATGGCGCAATATGCAGCAGGTGAGTTCAATTATGTCACACTTGCATCCATATTCCCATTCCCATTCAATGGATTATTCATTGTCACCATCAAAATCAGTTCTGCGGCTTTAATGCAAGTGCTGATTTCATTTATTGACAAGGCTTCAATTTAATTGTATTTGAATATTGTAAGCAAAAAAATTACAGAAAGCATAGCGAGTAGCAAAGCGAGTAGCTAAGCGAGTAGCACAGCAAGTAGCAAAGCAAGTAGCAAAGCCAGTAGCAAAACGAGTAGCAAAGCGAGTAGCAAAGCCAGTAGCAAAGCCAGTAGCAAAACGAGTAGCTAAGCGAATAGCAAAGCGAATAGCAAAGCGAATAGCAAAGCGAATAGCAAAGCGAGTAGCAAAGCAAGTAGCAAAGCCAGTAGCAAAACGAGTAGCAAAGCCAGTAGTAAAACGAGTACCAAAGCGAGTAGCAAAGCGAATAGCAATGCGAGTAGCAAAGCGAGTAACAAAGCGAGTAGCAAAGCAAGTAGCAAAACGAGTAGCAAAGCGAGTAGCAAAGCAAGTAGCAAAGCAAGTAGCAAAACGAGTAGCAAAGCAAGTAGCAAAACGAGTAGCAAAGCGAGTAGCAAAGCGAGTAGCAAAGCAAGTAGTAAAACGAGTAGCAAAGCGAGTAGCAAAGCCAGTAGCAAAACGAATAGCAAAGCGAATAGCAATGCGAGTAGCAAAGCGAGTAGCAAAGCGAGTAGCAAAGCAAGTAGCAAAACGAGTAGCTAAGCGAGTAGCACAGCAAGTAGCAAAGCAAGTAGCAAAGCGAGTAGCAAAGCGAGTAACAAAGCGAGTAGCAAAGCAAGTAGCAAAACGAGTAGCAAAGCGAGTAGCAAAGCAAGTAGCAAAGCAAGTAGCAAAACGAGTAGCAAAGCGAGTCGCAAAGCAAGTAGTAAAACGAGTAGCAAAGCGAGTAGCAAAGCGATTAGCAAAGCGAATAGCAAAGCGAGTAGCAAAGCGAGTAGCAAAGCCAGTAGTAAAACGAGTAGCAAAGCGATTAGCAAAGCGATTAGCAAAGCGAATAGCAAAGCGAATAGCAAAGCGAGTAGCAAAGCGAGTAGCAAAGCCAGTAGTAAAACGAGTAGCAAAGCGAATAGCAAAGCGAGTATCAAAGCGAGTAGCAAAGCCAGTAGTAAAACGAGTAGCAAAGCGAATAGCAAAGCGAATAGCAATGCGAGTAGCAAAGCGAATAGCAATGCGAGTAGCAAAGCGAGTAACAAAGCGAGTAGTAAAGCGAGTAGCAAAGCGAGTAGCAAAGCGAGCAGCAAGGCGAGTAGCAAAGCGAGTAGCAAGCATAGCGAGAAACATAACGAAAAGCATAGAAAAGTTTTGTGAGAAGCGAGTAACAATGTGAATGACATTGTAAGAAGCATACCGAAAAGAATAGCGAGAAGCAAAGCGAAAATCACAACGAGAAGCATAACCCGAAGCATAGCAAGCAGCTTTGTGTGAAGTTTAGCGAGTAGCAAAGCGAGAAGAATAGCGAAAAACCAGACTGTAATCACAACAAAATGAAATGCTAATAAGATATACCGTTTGTTTGCAATTACTAAATATTTATTTTTTATTTTAATAAAAACTAATCATAAATTAATGTTTCTTCAGATAAGAAGAAAAGAAGAATAAATTAATCATAGGTTGTAAATTTGATAATATTTTAGAGAAAAACTTAGCGTTAAACGTAGACCATCAATAATTCTCAATTCTGGGAAAAAGGTTGCTAAATAGTTGAGAAAATATTGAATTTCTTGGCTCTCCATGAACAAAACTATATATTGTCATAAATTCCTGATTGCTTTTCACAACACTAAAAAAGTTTTTCATTCAATGCTGTTTTTCACGAAATATAGTTTAGGTTTTTTCTTGCTTTTTCTTTTTTTTTTTTTGTTTTTTGTTTTTTTAAATTTTTTTGGTTTTGCAGTGTTTCTACAACGACATGCCAGAGAGCGATGTCGAGGAGGGGGACGAGGACACTGGCAATGTCCGTGTCCGGGTGCGAGTCCAACTGCGTCTACGTCAAGATAGTGGCACAGCGTCGCGTGCTTGCATGTGGCTAGCTTAATCACTGATGATGCAAATGATATATATAATATATATATGCATATATATACACATATATACATTTGTATATATTTATAGACCTCGCAACTAGTCGTGCCACAATAGGCTTTCCGGCTTACTGGCTTTTTTGGCAACGCTTCGCTAACTGCATAGCCATGTGTAGGTAGATTTATAATTTGAGTTATTGTTTGGCATGCTTTAATTTTTTATTTTAATATTTTTTTGTTGCTTACTCTCCTTCTTAGCACTTTTGTTGCCATTTAGTTCCACTAACTATTTTGCCAGCTTAAAGACAGTGCTGATCATAAATTTCCCAACTATTTAGCATAGGAATAAACTCGTTTTGCTTTCAAATTCAATTGTTGGCAAGTCACTGCGCCTTGGCCTGGCCAGGACGGGCAATGTGCCAAGTTCATGTTGGCAGCAGAAGGCAGTTGTATTTTTTTTTTTTCTCTTTTTTTTTCTCTCTAACTTCCGTCAGCTGCAGAGGTGCTGCATTAGATGAATTTATATTAATTTTGCATGCACAGTTTGAGAGCCAGTGCTGCTTGAACTGTTGTTGTGCTTTACACTCGAAGCGCACTCAGTGCAAGCTGGCAGGCAACACTTTTTTTTTGCTTAACCTTTTATCGTCTATTGTTGCTCGTTTCCTATTTCGACAGTCAAAGCGTTCGAGTGTTCGAGTGTGTGGTGTGTGTGTTTGTGTTTGTGTGTGCTTCCATGTGTGTGTTTTACAACAATCCAAAAGTGCACTGACCTTTGCTTTTTTGTACTACTTGCTGTAAGCAAACTTTTTGCATAAAAATCTAATTTTTTTTTTTGCTACTGCTGCTGCTTCCAACACGCGACGGCATAGCATGTGAAAGTACTGTTAGGGTCAAAGTTACAGACAGAGATAGAGAGAGCGGTAGAAAGAGACAGATGCATTACAGAGGCATAGGCCTAGACTTAGACACTGATATTTTGGTTGGGGCAACGATAAATAAACATACTCATACTCAACTTTCCACACACACACACACTTAACTATCCTAATGCCCAAAATGCCAGACATTGCGGCAACATGCAATGAACCACAACGGAAACCAGCCTGAACTCCACTTATGCATTGCCACATACAGCATACAAAATGGTCGAAAAGCTACAACACATTATAGGCAGACTCTTAAAGTAGTTCGCTTTGGATTTAACGACGTTTCATGTATTCTTTGAATTTTAATCAAATTCTTAAGAAACTGCTTTTTATATCTGTGTTTTGTTTATTGCACACAACAGAAAATGTTATTTAAAAAACGTATAAAATTACTTTTCCTTTGTACAAACAGATTTATTTTAAAATGAAAAAATCTTTACCTTCTAAGTCTACAATTTTGCAAGTTATTACATTGTTTTATGTTTTCCACTTCTCAAATATTTTAAATATTTTATTTATTTATATTATTGCAACTTTTGATATATAAAACTTCAAACAATATACAATTAGTTGGTTTTGACAAACTTAAATATGATGCGAATAGTTTGCTCAGACGGCAAAAAAAAATTTGCTCACCTACATATTTCATATTCAAAATTAATCACACATTATAAGTATTAATATTAAATGTAATATTTTTTCCCCACCTTTTGCTTTTGTGTATTTGCAGGTGGGCGAGGTGGGCATGACACAGGATCGCAGCAACCCTGCCGCGTGCCTCAAGTGGAACGATCAGAAATGTTTAGGTTTGTCTTTAATCTTTCTACTCATAACACAAGTCTTCTATCTAAACTTTAAACACGCCATCGCCACCAACAACAACAACAACAACGGCAACAGCAAAAAATGCATTAGATAATTCAACAGAAAACTATTTTGCAAAACTGAGAACTGTAAAAACAAAACAAAAAAGGCGAACAGACTTCAATTCCAATTTAAAGTTTGATCAAAAAACAAAAACAAAATACTTTAAAAAAAAATAAAAGCATTTTGTGCTTAATTTAAGCATTTTCTAAGCTGACAAAAATCAATTGAACAATAGACAATTAAGCAACAAAAACAACATCAATAATAAGAGTAGACAACAGAACAAAACATAAATAAACACTGCAAGTCCAAAAAATAAATTAACTAATACTTTTTGTAGTTAAATTTAAATATAAGCATAGCTATACACACAAGAGAAATATACATAATTATTAGGCGTGGTAGATAAGAGATCAAAAAAATAAAACACGAACAAACATGATAAACATGATAAACAAAAACGAAGGTTGTTTCTTCCAATTCGGTTCGCACAAAATAATATTAATAGTAATGATTATAATTAATGTTTTAAGTTGAAATATTTTGTAATATTTTAATGAGAGTTTAGTTAAATTTGTTTGTTTTCGTTTGTTTTTCTTTTTAATACATATTTTTTAATTTTTTAATTTGTTTGCATTTAATGTGAGGGATACAAATTCCTTGTGCCAAAGTCATTTTACATGTTTTGCATGCATTGCGCCTTGGCCCTTACAGTTCCGAATGCATTGGCCTACCACAATTATTGTCCAAGTTTTGAAATGCTCTGCAGACTGCAGTGCAGCGACTTATTTTCTTACATATGCATAATATGCTTTGTACATGTCTATTTATGTACATATTTGTATATATGCATTTCAGATATTGCCAGGCCAGCCAAATAGCTACAGTTTGGGTTGCACTTCCTGCTTAACATTTTATTATCTCCTTTATTTTCTTTGTCTTTTGTAATTATTATTCTCTTATGCCGCGCAAAGAAAATTCTTCAACTACTACAGTTTAGAGTTCATAGTAAAAGACTGTTTCTTAATTTTAAACGTATATCTTAATGAAATAATGCGATTAACTGAGATCGTAACGAAAAAGAAATAATTTAAAATTCGTAATTCAACAGTAAAATGCATACAATTTTAGAGTTAAGGCGTCAAAGCAAAGCAAATACATTTTTGTATTAAAAATGTAACTAAAAAAATCAAAAAACAAAAATAAAAGTAAACGAAAAACGAAATTCTAGGGTGTAGGGTACGACTACGTCTAGTTTTAAAGTAGGCAAGCAACCAATAATAAATAATTCGAACAACAAAACCATTAATTTAACATATATATATATATATATATATATATATATATATATATAGAAACAGTTCCTGCAGTTTTGAAAAAAGTTGCAATATAACAAAGAAGAACAAAAACAATTCAAGAAAAACAAAAAAAAAATTAGCTAATTTTCTAGTGAGTATAGAAAATAATAATATTAACGAAAATCCATAAAAAAAATGAATAAAAAAACGATGGCGCACAGAAATAAAAGTTTAAGAAGAGCCAGAAGTAGGAAACAAACTTCTAGTCATACAGTTTTTGTGCGGCCTAATAATAAATGCAAATATTATTAAACTATAACTATAAACCAAACAAGTTATACATATTTACAGTTTAATTAAATCCCATATCAGAGAAAAATTGAATTATTTTACAACACTCATAAACATATCTTTGTTACAATATTTGTTGTTCATCACTTTTTTGACAATATATACATAAATTTGTTTATGGTGAGTAATTGGCTGTAGAGATGGGCGCAATTCGTGAAAGTGACACCCACTGTTTTCCATATGAGAAATATGATTTAAATATCTCATGTTTGTTCGTTTTTTCCTCAATTAAATCGTAATTTGCCCATCTCTTTTAAAAAGTCAAGTTTAATCGAAAAGAAAATCAAAACGCAACGCGAGTGCAATAATTATTGGTAATTCTATTAACTGCAATAAGCAAAAACAAATACTGTCAAAGCACAATTTTTTCAGTTTTTTTTTATTAAATTACGTCACATATCATTGGATATAATTTCTATACTTTGAAATCGGTACAAAATTTTAATTGTCTTCAAATATTACGTTGTCGTTCTGTTGAAATGAATAACCATATCGTAAACAATAAATAAATTTAAAAATAAATAAATATTAATTTGGTTAGCCATATTAATCATTTTAAAATTATATTTTTCTTTTGATTTATTTGTTTTGTTGTACTTAGAAAACTCACTTGAAATTAAATTTTTATAACTTAGCCATTTTATATGCCTAATTGAAACAAAGTGAAAGTCTTCTAGCCTATATCATAAATAGCAGCAATTATATATATAAACGTATATTACTAACCAATATTAAGCAAACAAACTTTTCCAAACAATTTTTAATGAGTTTTTCCAAATCTGTTTTCTACTTGTGTTTCGATTAATTGATAAATCTCTCAGTGCTGGCTGCGGTACTTATGCTTAAACAATTTTCAAAAAGCCTAATACAAAATAATTAAAGCCAAATTAATATTTAAGTGCATACTACATATAAAATAAAAAAAAAGAAACTAAATTTAAAAAAAATATATGTAATAACAATAAAATCTGGTACTAGGGCCTGGGGTAGATATTAAAATTAAATTTAAAAACAAAAAGAATAACAATTGCAGTTTTGGAACAAAAAAACTAAATTTGTGCGAAAATTACACTTTTTAAATGTAAAAAAATACAAACAAAAATTTGAAATAAGAACAAAAATGTGGAATATTATAATTGTAAATGAGATTTGATGCCCGCTATTTAGAATCAACAATTTTTTATGTATGTTTTGTGTATATATACTATATCTATCAATATAAATATCTGAGTAATAAAGAAATAAATTGAAAACGTATACGACATAATTATTTACCTTTAAAAAAGATTGAAACTTTTAATGCAACAACAACAAAGATCTCTAAGCTGCGCAGCTAATGAAATGTGGTCCAAAAACATTTTAGACAGTTCCAAAATTATTTTTCCACTCAAATGCAAGGTGAGTTTAGCAACAGCACATTTAAAGTACTTAAATAGTGTTGTGTAATCTTTTGTTAAGAACCCATTCCATGTTAGTATTAACATTAATATTTGATTCACCTTATTCGTTCGTAAACTCTATTATCTAACATAATTTTACAACAAATGCACACCATACACTGACCAAACCTATGCAGCCTTGTTTGCTTTCCAACACTGGTTTCGGTACCCCACATATATGCACACATCCTCCTCCCAACTGGCATTCTTCCTTATTGTTTGAGCATGTTTTTTGGACTACTGCGCTTGCTTAAATACATACATATTTGTATGTAATTGAATTTTTGTTGTTAATGGAAGAGTTTCAGCGAACTGAGTTGACTGTAGCCAAAACCTTTTCATGTACAAAAAAAATCGAAAGAAAAAAAAACTGTTGCAAACAATTCTAATTAAATTCTTTTGTTGCCCTTGTTTTGTATTCACAAAATTATCATTCGTAGTTCTTCTTTTTAGCTCTTCGATTACTCTACTAACTAAACATATATTTAAATTTTCCTTGCTCCATTTATCAATACTGTTTCGGAGGTAAATGGATTCACATCTATGTAGCTGTAACTATATAGTTTCCTATATCAAAATGCCTTAATCCCTTAAATACCTTAGTTAATTGTGTTCACTATTTGCTGCTTTCCACAGAGTGCGAGGAGCCAAGTTTCTTCTATCTGGATCTGTGCTACGATGAGTGCCCACAGCACTTCTACCCCGTAACAAATGCTGATGAGCTCGATGATGGCGTTACCCTTAGTGAACTGAGTGCTCCTGCGACTAGTACTCCATACATTGGCGGCAGCAGTAGCAGCAGCAGCTTCACCAACACGGATGATCCACTGCAGGCAGCGGAACGTCGACGTCGCCGTCGCGATGGTGAAGTTGAATCGAACATCTTGTTGCTGACACCCCGGCATAGTCGCATCTGCGCCAGCTGCGACAAGAGTTGTCTGCGCTGCTACGGTCCGAATAACTCCCAGTGCAGCACCTGCTATCCGAGCAGCCAGCTGCGTCGCCAGCCCCAGACTAACGAGACCTTCTGCCTTGCTTATGTGGTGCGCAGTACCGTTGTCGACATCTCAAATCCTTCAAGTGGCCATCACGAAACTTCGAATCTGATTCGGAGCATACACTGGAGCATAGCACTGCTGATAATAGCGGTGATTGTGTCACTGGTGGGCATGGGCGTGGTCGGAAATATGGTGTACCGACGGCGGGTGTCAAGGGAGGAGCGATACACGCGAGTGGCACTCATTGCCGACGATGACAGCGATGAGGAGCAGGATGTGGAGTTGTTTAACGCGCACCCAACTGCTCCGAGCGATGTTCTCAAATATCTCGATGAGCGGCAGTCCAATGAGCCGCCCAGTAGTCAGCCAGAGGTTGAGGATGAAGATGAGGAGCGCGCTCAGCTGATGCCTGAGTAAGCAGAATCCTATGTGATTAGTTCTTAACAGAATATATATTTAATTGCTACTCATAATCAGCGTAGGCGAAGATCAAAAATAATTTGCTGTTTTTTGGTTTTTAAACTCTAGAAAAACATATCAACATTTAAGACAACTGCTGCGATTTATTTATGATATGCATTTTAATTATTCAGATTGGTGTAAATAATTTTTAAAAAAAATGTATTATCCTAGTAATAAGAAAAAAAGTTTCTAATAAAATATGTCATTATTATTAATGGTATTTTTTTAAAATTTATTCTGGTTTGAAAGCTCTAGTCACCAATTATGAAAGGTATATTGGTATTAATAGCCAAAATCAATAAAAGCCTATATCTCACTCAATTTAAAAGGTAGATTACTAGGAAACATCTTATACAATTTTTTCCGGTGTGCCCACAAAAAAATCAGAAAATCTTATATCTGACGCAATTTGAATGCCATACTTGGAACGTAGGTTACTAGGAGCATTATTTTCGTGATTTTTGTGTTCTTTTGCAATTTTTGTCGGATACTTTGGTATCAACTTATTTCGCAGTTCGTTTCGGCCGACTTCTATTGATGATTGTTAATTTGTTAATTGAAAAAATACAAGGTGAACAGAGCCGGCAGTTAACTGATTTCAGTTGTTAATTTTGAAGTGTGTATTTTGTCAACCCTTGATTGAAGTTCTTCCTTCTAATAGATAGTTGCAATAAACTTAGCTATTTGATTTGACAGGCAGTAACAATCCACTTCAAATAAAAATAAAAAAATAATTTAACTGTTTCAAAGTTAAACAATGATTTTAGGTTGTCCACAGATTAGATAATTACAACAAGCATTAGCCAGAGAAAAAAACAAACCAATTCAACATTTAAAAATAAAAATAAAAGTTTCAACAAGTTCGAGTACTTTACATTTATTTCTACATATAATTGAATATGATTCTCACTCGAAATCAGCTAACCAACGAATTTAAAATACAGAATTATAGTAATTGAGAGACTCATTATCAGGTTGCTTATCAGTTCTGGCATAGAGTGCCAGTGAATAGAACAGTTGACAATGGTGAAGAGCTTTATTTGTGTAGCTGATTCACGCTCCCTGCTCATGGAGTGGCTATAAAAGAGCACCGCTGCTGCAGCTCATGCAATAGTCTACTCAAAATGCACCTCGGAATCGCAAGTGTTTCGCTAATCCTCGCTTGCAGTCTGTGGGCAGCCGTCGAAGGCTGCCAAACCGTAGAGCAGCGCTTCAAGTTTGATAACAGCGACGTCTATCTGAGATTGAGGCGTGGCACAAAGCTCCAGTATGAGCTGATGAAGGGCAGCCGCTCGCTGCAAACGATCACATTGGATAACTTCGAGAGCAACTCTGATCTGGTAGCCACATCCAAGGGCAGTTTTGAGCTGAGCAATGGCATTACCACCATCGAGTTCACCTTGGTGAAATCCGCAAGTGGACTCACTCATGTCCGCGTGTCGCGCGATAAGGTGGTGAAGGGCACCCAGCCTAGGGATTGCGTGGCACTGCAGATGGGTCGCGTTCATTGGTACGGCGGCGCCGAACAGAAGCAGCATTATTGGCCTGTGGAGCGACAGCAATATAGTAACTTCTCTTATGTGCCCAAGGAACTGGGCAACATGGGTGTTGCAGAACGCTACTGGCTTAATAGCGAGGGCTTTTTCCTTTACGTGGACAACACGACGCCATTGTTCATTGATCAAAATGCTGCCGGGTGGGAGGATCAGTTGTGCATTAGCGCCTTAAGTGTTTTACCCTACGATACTCGCTTGTCCTCGGCCAAGTTTAGCTACCATCTGGTCTTTGCTAAGGATGCCAAGGCGGCGCACATGTATGCGGTGCAGACGATGTTTGGCAAACCAACTGGACATCCGGATGAGCGTATGGTTAAGCATCCAGTTTGGTCTACCTGGGCACTGTACAAGGCTGAGGTCACCGACGAGGTTGTCCGCGATTTTGCCCAGCAAATTCTGGATAATGGCTTTGAGAACAGTCAGCTGGAGATTGATGACGATTGGGAGGATTGCTATGGTGCTCTCACATTCCGTAAGAATAAGTTCCCTGATGCCAAGAAACTGACGGATGACCTGAAGGAGCTGGGCTTCCGCGTTACACTCTGGATTCATCCGTTCATTAACAACAACTGCACGGCCATCTACAAGACGGCCAAGGAGCAGGGATATCTGGTGCTGGATCACAAAGACAGCGCTGATACCCAGTGGTGGAACAGTGTGCCTAAGGATGCTGCCTATCTGGACTTTACCAAGGTGGCAGTGCGTGATTGGTTCACCACGCGACTGAAGCGTCTGCAGACGGAGGATGGCATCGACAGCTTCAAGTTCGATGCCGGCGAGTCCAGTTGGGTGCCCACGGATGCAGTGCTGCAGGGTGATGCAAATCTGACGCCACTACAAATCACCACGGACTATGTGCGCACGGTGGCTGCCTTTGGGGACATGATTGAGGTGCGCTCCGGCCAGAACACTCAGGACTTGCCCATCTTTGTGCGCATCGTTGACAAGGATTCCGAATGGGGCTGGAACAATGGCCTGGTAACACTAATCACATCCATGCTGCAGATGAATCTGAATGGCTATCCATTTGTGCTGCCGGACATGATTGGCGGCAATGGCTACAATGAGAAGCCGCCGAGTAAGGAGCTCTTCTTGCGCTGGCTGCAGGCCAACGTCTTCATGCCCAGTCTGCAGTTCTCGTTTGTGCCCTGGACTTTTGACGAGGAGGCTATCGAGATTAGCAAAACCTTCGCAAAGCTCCATGCGGATTATACGCCGTACATTATGAAGATGTTTAAGCGGGCCACGGAAACTGGAGAGCCCGTGAATGCGCCACTCTGGTGGATTTCGCCCAATGATGCAGTTGCGCAGAGCATCTACGATGGTAACGTTGATCCACATCTTGACCATGACTCTGTCCACAATGTGAAAATCACTTTTTCTAATTCTTGCAGAGTTTTTGCTGGGTGATGACATTATTGCGGCACCTGTTGTTGTGGAAGGCGCCACCAATCGGGACATTTACCTGCCCGAGGGCGAATGGACAGATGGCAACACCAAAGCCATTCACAAGGGTCCCGTATGGCTGATGGAGTACTCTGCACCGCTTAACAAGTTGCCCCACTTTATACGCGTTGGCGCCCAGTTGGTGTAACTCCCAGTTGCTTAGCGCTAATTAATAAAAATAATTAAGTTCTGCAAAAAATTACATTTGTACCCCTTTAAATATAAAGCTTAATTCAATTTAATTTTTTTTATCTCTACCTTTTTTATACAATTCTTCTATTTAATAACGTACATAATGATAAACAAACGCAACAGATGAACCAAAAATAAATTATTATACAGGGATTAACTTTATAGAGCTGCATTCAAGTCACCTTAAAATACAAACACAAAATTCTGGTTTTCTAGGCAGGTACAAGGATGAATGGGTTGTTGGCCGCCCCAGATCAGATTCTTGGGGGTATGGATGAGAAAACAAGGTCTCTTTCAGTGCTATCAAACTACACTTAAATTAACTTGTCTCTTAGTAAATCTTAAATTAATACATCAGACAAGCTCATTTAAAAATGGTTCAATTTAAATATAAAACATCCATTTTAATCACACAGAAACGTAAAAATAAAACTAATTAAAATCCAAAAATGATTATGATTTAAAATATTTATAGACATCACAGATTTTTTCAAATTTCAATGAAACTAATGCATAAGAGAGCTCTCCGTGGGATTGGCAGGTTTATGCTGGTGCACAGCATGACTGGAGGAACCGAGTAGAAATTCTATGAGCAGGTCTGAGATCGATGAGTCGCCGGATCCGGAAAAACTGAACTCTGCTTTGGAGCGACGGTATCGTCCAAATTCACGCTCAAAGTCATCAGCATCCTGGGTGAGCACGGTCTTGAGATCAAGTTCACTGAAATGAGGAATGAATTGGTAGGGAATAAGGATAGTTGAAGATGCAATGGCCTGCTCACTCTTTTGGCAATTTCTGGTACTCGTCCTGCACATTCTTCTCATACAGGGCCAGTTTCAAAGCGTGCACCTGCTTGGCACTCCGCCGCCACTGTCTCTTGTACTGATCCCTGGCCTTGGATAAGTCTAGGCAGCGCTCGTTTTGTGCCCGTAGCTCGTTAAGCAATTGCTGCAGCTCCTCGCCATGGCTGCCCTGTTGGCCCAGCTGTTCGATATGCAGCTCCATGCGAAGCAAGCGTTCCTTCAGCTGCATCTTCTCTAGCGTTAGCTTGGAAATTTTCTCCTGCATTTTCAGTGTACGACTCTCAAAATCACATATGTGTTGCTCCAGCACTGATATGTGCTGCTCCATCTGACTGAATTTGGACACATAATCTGCTGCCCCGCCAAAATGGCTATTGAGTTTCCTCAACGGCCGCTGCTGCCATACTCCACTCTGCTCCTCGCTAGGATTATCGCTGACATCCATATTGGTTACTTGATTCGCGGACTTGGTGTGAACTTTAGCTGCCTCTCCTAAATTCGTTTGAGCATCAGTTTCCACTTCAGATCTATTTTTTTTAGCGGTGGAGCAAAGATTGCCGATGACATCTTTATTTGAATGGTTGAGAGCAGTTGCTTTAGTGGTGCGCTTCTTCAAGTGTTTCATTGCCTGTATAGAATACTCCAAATCACTTGACTCTGCTTCTGGAGCTACCTTAAGGAATTGCAGCTGGTTTAGTCGACCATCTTTGTTGGCTTTCATCTTTGTTGTTGCCTCTGCATTCAAAAAATCTTGCAAAGATGTTTTTTTAACAGCTCTTTTCGACTTCTTTCGAACTGAATTTTCTTCCTCAAGAGCTGTGGAATCCAGATCAGTAGTAAGCTCAATTTCCACATGATCTGTTTGAAGCTGAGTCTTAAGTCTAAACTGATTTTTATGTCGTTTTAATTCTCTGTGATCAAATTGGGTGTTCTCTGTGAAGCAACCACTCACACTTGAGTCTAATTCCGAACTACATTTAATATTGGTTCTCTGTGCTAGGCGAGGGCAGCTCTCTGCTGAGTTCGGTTCGCCGTTGGAGATTGAGCCAGGCTCCACTCTACATATGGCGTCAATATACATTTCCGTTTCCTGTAAGGCTTTGGTCTGCTCCTTATTTACCTGCACCCACCGAGCACATAGCGACAGATCATTTTTTGGCATGGCAGTCCTAGTGACTTTTTTAATTAAAACTTTACTACAAACTTTAGTTTCCGCTCGAACTAATTGCATATTTTTACTTGCTTTATTTTTGCATTTATTTGGTGGCCTTTTTATCAATTTTATCGGCTCCTCACCTTCTGTTACTGAATCCTCATTTAAAGATGGATCGATCACAATCATCTTTCTTGGCTTTTTGACGAGCTCCTCTGCATTATCCAAAGAAGGCATAAATCTATTCCGAGGATTTACCTCATTCCGTATTATCTCGATGTCTTCAAGTAATACAAAGTCTTCTTTTCTAAAGGCACTCTCCTTAATCGGTATAACCCTCAACGCTTTATTATCTGATAATTTTTGTATAGTTTTTGTTGCAGTTTCTGTAGTCTTTCTTTCGATAAGTTTGGTTGGGTTTGTCTCTAGACGACTGGAGTCCATTTCATCTGACTCATTTTGAGTTGCTTTAGACTTAATTACTCTCCGATTACGCACATGCTTAGCCTCTTGAACTGGTGTTAACATTTCACATTCCTTTTCTAATTGACACCAGGAATCGTCATCACTCTCAAAAGGTTCACCATTATTAAAAGTTGCCTTTCTTCTCATTATGGGCAGCGGCGGCGGGTTTAGCTGAATTTCTTCGTGTACATTAAGTGAAGTTGAAGTTTCATCCACGTTCAAATTAAGTTGATTATTATCTGAACTAAAATATTCAAAATTATTAAAACTATTTTCATTTTTCACAACAGCAACTGAGTTGGTTGTCAACTTCTTTGGCTCTTTCACAATACCATACGAATCTGAGATCTCTGAGTTGAAACTAATCTCTTCGGGTAAATCTATGAAGTCATCATTTGGGAAGTTTACGTTTTCAGGCTCTCGTCTCGGCGATAGCCCGCGAGTCGTTTGATTTGAGGCACACACTTGATCATTGCAGATCTGCTTTGCATCATCCTGACTTGGATTATTCGATAAAAGCCGAGTAAACTTTCTGCGACAAGTGGGAGTTGACTCTGAGATAGACGCTTCTGAGGCAGATAGCTCGGTACCCACATTCAAGCTATGCACTGAGGCTATTTCAGATGCATAATGCTTTTTGTAATTGTGCTGAAAAAAGGCCATGTTCTCTTTTATCCGACCCTCAGGCACTTTGTGTATGATAGCCTTGCTGCACACAGCCTGCAAATCGAGGTGCTTCTGCTGCAGCTCCGGTTGCTGCTCGTCGGGCTGCTGGTCCTTCTGGTCACGGCTGACTTTTAGTACGTCAACCGTAAAGGTGAAGTCCATAATCGGCTTCAGCTCACGTGCACTGGCCAGGCGACCAAAACACTCAAAAGCAAAACTGCCGCTGTGCACATATTTGGGATTCATGGCAAAGTAATCATCCGATGGAAGTAATTTACCAAATTCAATGCGATAGTTGGCTAAAAGCAGTAAGATATATTAAGTAAAATAGAAGTGGACGCAAGCCTGTCTCACTAACCTATGGATTTTCCATCAATCATCATATTAATAGGCAAATAGAATATACGCTGGAAATACAAACGTAGGCTGCTCAGCGAAGACTTGAAACGCATTCCCAAAAGATCACGGATCTCATAGGAATCCGATTTGTTCAACTTTAGATCAATCTTTGTAACATTGCCGACAAAATCGAATATTATTTGAATATTGGTCAACTCCTCCTCTTCTTCCATGCATTGAACGAGCGACCTGACAAATTTGTTGACGTTCCTAATCTGCTGGAATTGCAGCTCCACTTCGATGATGTCACAATCGACCTGCGGATTATTGCCCACCTGCAGCAAACCTAATTGCTGCAACTGTTGCACATAGATATTTGCCTAAAAACAACATTTTAGTTAGTCATGTCAATCAATTTATATAAAATATTCAACAAAAATTAAACCTTTATATGAAATGAAATTTTGATTTGGAACTCTACTTTGGCTTTCACTTTTTGGAACTGACATTATTACAAATTAAAATTATCGATTTTTTCTATAAAATTTGTTAATTTTTTTGTTTTTTTTTTTAAATTAACATTTTTTTGTATATACATATTTATTATCACTGACCCACCTGCGATTGTACCATGTTGGATGTAATGGATTTTCCGGGAGACTTCAGCGGCGGCGTACATGCATGTCTTTCCTATTTTTCCAGATAATAACAAACACAAACAAATATAGACTTATGGAAATATCGTGTAGGTGCATGCTCACTGTTTTAAACGCCATCAGATGCTTGAAATCCTTGGTGTGCAGCAGCGACTTTTTGATTATGGCAAAAACCATGAGAACCTCCGGCTTATGAGAGCGAAGCTCATTGTTGAGGCAAATTAGCTTGTGCCAGAACATTTTTAGCTGATCCGGACTATTGTTGCCCCCAACACCGATGATGGGCAAGCCACGCAGTGGCAGCAGCAGGGTGCCAATTGTCTTGCCTTCCAAGTTGTTGCAGCAGCGAAAGATGACCTTCACCGGACGATGGTCCGTCTTTATGCGCTTGATGCCGGCCATGTCACACTCCCAAATGCAGTTGCTATTAAAGACTATCGTTTCGGCTGTGCTGGAAGGTGTCCCCTTAACCTCAAAGTCCACCGTATTAAGGGCAGCCGTCATGACAATCTGCTCCCTTCGCTCGCCCTCTCTCATCTCATGGCCATAGAAATTGATGGCTATGGAATAAAAGTGTTAAAGATTTCATGGACAATTTTCAGCTGAGGCACTCACCTTCTATGACGTGTAGTACCACACAGTAGGTGTGTTCCATTGAGTTGGCGCTGGAACTGCCACTGGCACTAACGCTTCCCCGATAGGTTCCACGCAATGCATGCGACTGCCCGTTCGATTTGATCATGCTGCGTCAATACTAACAGAAGGAATTTAAGACCCTAAACAAAATACCTTTAATTGTGCACTTAGTATGATTTGAATTTAACTTGTATCGATGTGTTTTCTTAAAACCATTTACAATTCTTTGGCCGTTTTGCCAAAGATGATATTTTTATTCTCAGCTCAGAGTATTAGCGACCGGCCTACTTTGTTTTGACTTTAGTGTAACCATGACAACGGTACTTTGGTATTATGAGTACTTTTCGGCGATTGCTGCTGCTGCGATGCCTATCGATCGATCTGGTATCGAATGAGCGCCCTTTTGATAGTTTGATTTTGTAAACATATCTATTATTTTTGAGCAGGGGTTTAGCAAACATAAACATGTATGCAAATAAATTTTTAAAATGTTTACACGGAGCGACATACTAATAGATAAAAAAAACAATATCTAATGAGAAAGCTGCATGCATTTTTGTGTGAACGAATGGCATTATTAAGTTTTGTTGTCATTTTATTAAATATTTGATTTTTTAATATTAGATTAGACTATATTATTTTCGCCAATAGATGCCTCTCCAGATCAATATCAGCAAATGCTTCGATAAATCAAAACGAATTGCTAATACATTGATATTTTTATAAAAGCTTTAATTTAAATTAAAATACAAACAGAAAAGTTTAACTCTCACGATGCATGTGCATATTGTTGTTATATTTATTTTAAATACATAATTTTAGCTTAAGTTAATCATCTTTCGATTGATCCGTCTCATAGTGGCTATTCTGCAGTCGATGGTTCTTGAGCGCCGTGCCCTGAATGAATCGCTCGCCGCAGGTATTGCACTGATAAGGTCGCTCGCCCGTGTGACGTCGGATGTGGAGGGTCAGATCATTGGACTGGGTGAAGCTCTTGTCGCAGAAGGTGCACTTGTAGGGCCGTTCACCGTTGTGGATGCGCATATGCTGCTGCAGCTTGTAGGAGCGAGCGAAACCCTTCTTGCAGACGGTGCAGATGTGGGGTCGTTCGCCGGTGTGGGTGCGTCGATGGCACTGGAGATCAGAAGAGCGCGGAAAGGCCATGTCGCAGTAATCACACTTAAACGGCTTCTCTCCAGTGTGGCGGCGTATGTGTATGATTAAATTGGAAGATGAGCTCACCGCCTTGCCGCAGAAGGCGCAGAGGAAACTCTTCTGCTGTTTGGCAACTGCTGGCAACTTTGTTGACGTAGTTGCGCCAGCTGTGTGACACTTTTTCACATGGGCCGTGAGGCGATCTTTGCGATTGTATTTACTAGGACACTGACCACACTGGAAGATCTGGCACTCGATGTTGGCAATGTCGGGAACGGCCATAGGCGATTTTGTTTTTATTGTCGACTCTTCGCTGCTGAGATGCTGCAGTTGCATGTGCTGCACCAGATTCGATTCCCACATAAACATGTAGCTGCATTTCGAGCACTTGAATTGCTTCTCCGTGTTCTCGCACAGCACACGCCGATGATAGGCAATCAGATCGGGTGAAACGCTCTTAAAGATGCACAGATCGCAGCCGTCGGCAATGCGCTCCAGACGATGCATGGCCTGCTGATGCTGATGCAGCTCAAACTTGCGCACACAGCGCAGCTGACACATCCCGCACGTATAATGCCCCGGAGTCCCCGCCGGCTTAACTTCCTCATCCGTTTCGGAGTCGTCCAAGTGCAGCTCGTAGCCCAGCTGATTGGTGATTGAATAGTTCGCCATGGACTCAATCGGATGATGAGTGCCAACGGCCGACGATTGCAGATGCGAACGCAGTGCCGCAATACTGCCAAAAGATAAATCACAAACGCGACATTGGATGCACTTTGGGCCGTTCGGATGACGGCAGGCGTTGAGCAGGGCCTCCGCATAGGGCAGTTGATCGGCGCTTATGCCATGTCGCTCGATGTGCTGCAGCAGATTCGCCTCACGATAGAAGCGGCGGGCGCACCAGCGACACCGATAAATGCTCGACTCCTGAGCATGCATCAAGGTGTGCCGTGTGAGATCCTTTTGCATTTTGAAGCTACGCTTGCACTCGACACAGTCGTAGCTAACCACGGGCAGCATACGCAACTGAATATCCACATTGGAGTGCTGTTCCGCATTCCCTTGCTCCTGATGGGCCACACCATTGTGCTGCTTAAGATTTTCGCGCCATCGAAAGCGCAACGGACACTTGCGACACAAGAAACGCCGATGTGAATTGCGGCAGAGGGTGCGATAGTGATGTTCCAGCAGTTCCTCGTTCACGAATCTCGCCTGGCAATGGCTACAGACGTGCGTCGTCTGGTGCCACGTGTGCTGCTCCAGCTGGTGGGCATAGAGCTGATGTTTACGCGTTACCTGCGCCTGGCACAGTTCGCAGCTGTAACAGCGTTTCGTGCTGATCCGATCGGTTTCTGTTGCACAGTCCGAATCAGTGTCCGTTTCGCTGCTGTCCAGACTAAGTTCAATGACCGCCTCGTTGGTTATCGAAACGAATCTTTCTAGCTCCAGACCATTGACCAGATCACGCTGAATGCGTTTGGTCAATGCCTGGTGATCCAATGGCGGCTCCAGCTCCGGATAGAGATCACGACAAATGTTTGTGATGCCGCGCTCCTCGGCCAAACACAGCGTCAACTGATGGCTAGTCAAATGAGTCCGCAAATCGGAGATCTTTGTGTGCTGAGACAGGCAAATCATGCACTTGATCTGCTTGCAGCCATTGGGCCGACAGAGCTGGCTCAAGACCATCGGCATGCGCCGCAGCTGCTCACCGATAGACGACGTCGGCTGTTCGCCATGCATCCGCATGTGTGACTTGAGGCCATCCTTGCGATGGAACTTGCGATCGCAGTGGGCGCATTCGAACTGCACCTGTGACTGATGCATGCGTTTGTGGCGCGTCAAATCCTTGGGCCATATGAACATCTGCAAGATATGCTCAGATATATAACCGACTGTATCTAAATCTCAACATAAGCTTCAGTTTACCTTATCGCACTCGCTGCACTGCAGCCTGCTCTTCTCCTGCTCCTGCTGCCTTTCCGCTGGATGTTGCACCTGAACGTGCCGCTCATAGTTGGAATGCCAATAAAAGCGCTGATTGCAATGTGTACACAGGTACTTGGCATGCAGCTTGGCGCAGATGCGACGACGATGCTGCTGCAGCAGTGACTCGGCCACATAGCCCAATCCACAATCTAAGCAGACATGAGGCAGTCTGCCCGCCAGCTCTAAGTGCTGGCTCTGCTGATGCTGAAGCAGCTGATCGAGGCGGACTCGACTATCGCCACACACGGCACAGCTGTGCAGTGCTGGGGCATCGCTCCACTCCTTATCGGAATCGTTGAAGTCCAGTTCCTGTCCGCTATCCGTGCACGCATTGAAATATCTTCCATAAAGCTGCGCGTCAAAGTCGCTAGCGATTCGTGTTCTGATATCCGACAGGCTACTGGCGCCGTCATCTTGGTAATAGGTGCGAAAGAAGGCAGACTGCTTGAGTGGATCTACGTCCGTGTGTCCATCGCAATGAATAAGTAAATGAGAGCGTAGTGCAGCCATGCTGGTGGGTTGCTCATTGCACAGGCAACATTGGATCCGGCGATGAGGTGCCTGTGGCTGCTCCTGATGCCGATGCTGTAGTTCCTGCTGCAGATCCTGTTTCAGTGCGCAGCATGCATGCTGCTGCAGATTTTGCAGCCAAATAAACTTGCCAGGACAATTCTCACAGCTATAACGCTTCAGTGGATTGAGGCACTGCGTGCGCTGATGCTGTTTAAGCAGCTTGGGGCATACAAAGCCAATTTGACAAATATTGCAGCGTTCCAAAGGAGGCTCACTTCTGTCGGTATGCTCCTCGATCGTGTGGTGCACGAGTTGATGCTTGCGTGCAAAGTTGACATCGCAGCGCCGACATTGATATTTGGCACGCAGCTCTTCATCCTCCTCCTCATCATCTGAGTCGCTAAGGTACAGCTCATAGCCGTAAAAGTTCACCACAGTGCCGTAATTCTCTAATTGCTCGCGACCTTTGGCAATTTCTGTGCACACCTGTTCCTTGATTTGCTGCAAATCCAATTGGTCGGCAAACTGCTCCCGTATGACATCGTTGTCTAGGCTGAGGTTCGACAATGTTTCAATGCGAACATGAATCGCCAAATGCTCGCGCAACTCCTGAATGCGCTGGCAACTCAACCCGCACAGCTTGCACTCCACACGCATTAATCTGCCGGAGCTGTATAGACGCTCCGCGTAGCGCCACTCGATGCTCCGTGGCAGTGCCTGTCTGTCTATGACCATGTGCTTTTTGTGCGATCGCAGATGGGTCATGTACTTGTCCTTGCGCAGGAACTTCTTGCCGCAGTGCTCGCACACAAAACCCGCCTGCTCAAAGTGGATGCGAGCATGGCGCTGCATATCGCGATACCAGGAGAATGTCTTGCCGCACACCTCGCACACATGCCGACCATCCTCATTGGTGGTCGTCTCCCTCTTGGCCAGACGTGCGGGACGACCGCGTCCGCGCTTAACAGGCGACGGTTTTACCTTTTCAGAGCTGGGTAGTAAATTAATATTACTCATATTTTGTTTATAACTAAATGTTTTCTACGGCTTACGTTGACTCATTATCACTTTCTGTGATCAACTTGGGTCGCCGAGTACTGCGCCGCAGCTGCGGTGTTTTGACCTCAAAATCAAAGCTAGAAAATGGGTGAAATATTAGGTACAGTTTACCCACAGCTTAGTACTTACTCCTTCGCATTTTCCTGACTGCTATCGCTATCAGTTTCCACCTGGCATTTTAAGGCAACCTGCTTCCCCTGCTTCTCCCTCAGCTCAGTTTCGGTCGAATCTGCATATAGGTCCATGTCTGCTTCCATTTTTATGTGTTCTATGCTTATATCGATGGGTGTTTCGTCCAGACACTGTGTCTGCAATCCTTTGCGTATCTGCATCAATAGTTGCTCCTGCGCCTCACGGGCCTGTAGCACAAATGTGTAGGCAGCTTCCAGCTGGCTCAAGCATTGGCGGCATAAATGCTGCGGTAACTTATCATCTGTATGCTCAAGCAGTGGCTGTAAAATAATGCTTATAAAATTAAATAAACCAATATATATATATTTCAATAAATTTTAAAACAAACATCATTTTGTGTTAATTCGTGCAGCATGTCGCAAATACTTTTCTTTGTGTATTTCTCACTCCGCGTTGTCAGCGCCAACAAATTGTCATCTTGCAACGCACACGTACGACAAACATTCGCCGGCAACATGTTGTTTATAGCTTTTCAAGTATTTTTCGCTTAATGCACATCATTACAATGTGTACAATGATAACGCGAAACAAATATTGTAAAAACACAAAAAATCGATTTAACAAACATATCGATAAGCATTTGGCACATCTGTGCAGCTAAACAGCTGTTTTGTGTGGCAGTGTGTACACGCAAAAAACAGACACTTTGTTTTGTGTACTTGACCAATTGATTAACGTCTGTCCTAGCGCTGTTGGAATTGAAGATTAAATTACTCACTTCGTAACCGAGCTGTGCGATGACAAGAACGTGTAGAATCTGCGGTGGCGCAGATGGACGCTTCTCGATCGAGACGCCAGTTGATAAATACGCGCAGAAAACATTTAATCACTTGCTGCTGGAGCTAACAAAACTAGAGGTACGCACAATTCCTCCCCAAAATTTGCAACCCCCATCAAGTTGATATGAAAAGCATTTTTTTATGAGACGTTTTTAGGTCTCTGTGGATCAAGCAGATAAGCTGCCGCGATGGATTTGTCGCAACTGTGCGCACAGATTAGAGAACGCATATGACTTAGTAATGCAGGCGAAGGAAACGCATGAGCTTTGGCTGCTCAAGCTGACAACAGAATCTCTATCGGAGGACACTGAAACTGGTACGTTGGAGTGCCTGCGAGAGACACCCATTCAATTGCTAGAGATTGAGGGCGTCACAATTAAAATGGAGGAGACATCCGAACCAGTCGTGCCCCAAACAGATTCAGTCAGCTCGATTGATCCGTTAATTAAAAAGAACCTAGAGGATGATGCTAGCGACGATGATGATATGCCGCTCAAGAAGCGGCGGATTTCATACACAAAACTACCGACGATGCATAGGTGCAATAAGTGCGATAAGGTGTTTAAATATGTAACGAATCTCTTTAGGCACAAGCGACGAGATCACAGTCCAAAACACAGCCAAACCAAAAATAAAGCAGCAGTGGAGAGTGAAAAGACTGATGGCATGAAACCATTCGTAAAAGATGTATTCAAGAATTCTAGTGCAACAACACGCAGCAGCGAGGCAGAGTAAGTAGTATTTTTAAAGTGGTAATATTTCTGAAAAATAATCATTTATAAAAATAATCAATGTCTGTAAACGATTTAAGCTTGGAAAGCGGATCTGAGGATAACTACTACAAGTGCGATCAATGCGACAAATCCTACAAATACATAATGCTGCTGATCAAGCACAAGCAAAAGACGCACCCTTCTAGCCAGCGTCCAGCAGAGCCCAGACCCATTAGAAAAAGCGGTTATAGCTATGAGCAAACTAATACTATACAAGGATCACCGTCTCAGCGTTCTAAACCGATCAGCACAGATTCCCTGGTGCACAGCATCATTAAAGAAATCAAGTAGGTTAATAGTTTACTTAAACCTGTATCAAAAATTAACTAATTGATTTCCCTTTTGCACAGCTTACCGGATGAAGAAGATGCAGACAGTTCCAGTGCCGACAATTACTACAAGTGCGATCAGTGCGACAAGTCGTACAAATACATTGTGAGTCTCATCAAGCACAAGCACAACGAGCACAGGGAGTACGGGGATTCCGATGAGGACGAGGATGAGGCAACATCTTCCAGATATGCAGCTGATGTCACTGCCATGTCGAAGCCCTCGCGCATTGATCGTCGCGTCAAGGGCTTTGATTTGAATCGCTGCCGGCCGAACGGTTCCAAGGAGATTCAGTGCATGATCTGTCTGCGCATATTCATCAAGTTGCGCGAACTGCGCGATCACTTAAAGGCCCATCCCACAGACTTTACATTTGATGCTCATGGCGAGCCGATTGAGCGCATTGCCGAGGGCTTCTATAAAACAGCCGTAGAGTCCACCGTGGTGGGCTTGAAGCGACGCATATTTCATGATCTCAAGGTGGGCTTGCTCGGACGCTACTATTCCATAACAAACGAGGCACGCTATGAAATGAATCTGGACAGCTCGGACACGGACAGTGACGGCGAAGCGGATGTTGTGCAGCGGCATTCGTATGCCTGCGAACTGTGCGACTCCGCCGATGCGGTCTGGCCACGCAAATATCAATTGCACGAGCACCATCGGCAGCAGCATACCTGGCTGGAGGCGCCGCACGTCTGCCAGCGATGTGACTCCCGTTTTCTGAGCGCCCAACTGCTGGACCACCATACGCACAAATTGTGCCAGAACACCCTGAAGCGTTTCATGTGCGACAAGTGTCCACAGCGCTTCTTCTGGCGACGCAATCTACGTGCGCATCTTGTCGAGCACAAAAACAAGGTAGTCCAAGCGACATTATTGAGTTCAAATTGTATACATATATTCTCGGTCAACAGACCGAATTGATAAACTTGTAGAGCTGTCTGATGTCTCTGTTTATATTCATTCGACTGAGAAACTATCCAGACAATACTTTCAAATTATAACTGCTGTAGGATTCGCAATATTGAGTTAATTTAATTTATATAACAAAAAAAACTGATCTCAAAATATTCGTAGCCCCGAAACTAAATGTTTCAATTACAGCAGGAGACGTATCCGTGTGATCAGTGCTCGCGCAGTTTTCAGGACAAGAGCGCCGTTACGAAGCACAAGTTGATGCACCACGATGTCCACAACGAGCTGCTGCCCTGCCGTTGGTGCACGCGCACATTCTATCGTCCGGCGCTGTTGCACAAGCATGTGCAGCGTCATGGCTTTAGTGGGGAGGATCTGCCTCTGGCAGAGACACTGCTAGCGGATGCCGCAAAGCCATCCGGTACAAAGACGATTGTCTGCAAGTTGTGCGACATGCAGTTTATTAGCATTGCCGATCTCCGGCGACACAATTCGATGCAGGCGCACGGTGAGCAGATATCAAACTATATGATAAGCACCGAGGAGGGATTCGAGCTGCAGCTAGATGAAACGGACGAGAGTGATGAGGAGCCTACGAGTACTGCTGCCAGTCGATCTTATCGGTGCGATCTGTGTGAGATGAGCTTCCTGCGAAGACGCGACATGAGCGAACATCAGTATTCGTTGCACACCTTCGACAAACTGCCACATTCCTGTGAGCATTGCATTTACAAGACAGTCGATAAGGTGGGTAAATTATACGGTAAAGTAATTTTTATTAAAAACCTCGCCATTTCAGACCATGCTGGAGCACCATCTACGCACACAGTGTCTTAACGAAGAAAAGAAATTAAAGTGTTCGCGTTGCGGCTACAAATTCATGTGGCGTGAAAATTTGGAGCAACACATGAGCATTTTGCATCCCAAGTCCTCATCTAGTAAGACGGCCGTTGCGGCAAAGCGAAGCCGACGTTTCCGATACCAGTGTCCACACTGCTGGCGCTCGTTTGTGGTACAGCCCAGCTTGGACAAGCACATTCGGGACATGCATGTGGCGAAAAAGAATCCTGGCAAAAAGTATCTCTGCTCGCTGTGCGGCCTGGAGTCGCTTACCCCGAATAAGCTCAGCATACACATGCGGCGTCACAACGGCGAGAAGCCATTTAAATGTGATCTCTGCGATATGTCCTTCACCGTGCACTACGAACTGAAGGTCCATCGCCGCAAGCATACCGGTGAACGACCCTATCAGTGCACATTCTGTGCCAAGGATTTTGCCCGGCCGGATAAGCTAAGACGGCATGTTTACATGCATAGCGTTAAGCGTTAAATCTGAGTCAAAATCATCGCAAACATAGCCAAATAAATACTTTTAAATTATTTCTAGTCCATGTTTATAACACACTTATGTTTAATTTGTACGGAAAGCGAACGGGGGTAAGTATAGTTTAAGTAGAAGTTTTCAGTTATGAAGCAATAAATTCCTGTCTTCAGAAAAAAATGTCTGCATATTTATAGAGGGCCATTTCCAAAAATATTAATTTTTATGGAAATCGATAAGAAAAAGTGTTGACAACAATCGCTTTCTTAACTCGAGCGCTAACAAAATTGTGTACCGAATATCTAAATGAATGTATTCTTAACGGTATTTAAACAATACTAAATGTAGTTCTAGACCTTTTTCAACACTTATAAGTATCAAATGATTTTATGAGCAAAAAGCGCAAACACATGCACAAGCACTCAAAAAAAGAAAACTTAATACCGGAAGCAGAAATGGAGAAAACGCCACTAGAATCTGGAGCACAGTAAGCAGTAAACTTAACCGATAACTTAGCTTAACTCTTATTTTTTCTAGCGTTAGAAGCTTGAGCAGCCTGGAGCAGTGGCTGCCCGCTGGCTTTAGCACAGACAATTTTAAATTGCATTTTCAATTGCCGACCTCCTTCGAGATACCCCAATTAAGACGGTCGCGTCCAAACAATCCACAGTCGAAAGATGTTACGGAAAGTTTCAATCAACCTGAGTCGCCAGCTGAGCATGATTGGGATCCCAACATTAAGTCCATTTCGATCACTAAAGATTCCAATGTGGAATGCTTACCCACATCAGAGGACATCTGGAATTTATACGAGGGTCATAAAAAGGGCGGACCCCTTTGCTGGCCATTGAACATGCCTGGAAATATACAATGCCAAAACAAGGAGAACATCCCAGTGACATCCTATTCATCCTACACAGCGAAGCCAGATGAGTCGAAACTTAGCTATGAGGATGAGCAGGACCAGGCCGTCGCTTGGCTATTGGAGTCGGAAATGCAAACCGAAAAGCCAGCAACTTGCACAATGTCTTACGAGAAACCCTATAGTCAAAACAGTATCCAGGAAGATGACAACATCCAGAAATATGCCAACATCGAGAAATGTAATGACAATAAAGGAAATTGTTTTGAACCGATGGCAATACAAATGACATCAAATAGTGACATCGAGGAACATATGGATCTGCTGGAAATGGGACGTTCGGTAAAGGGTCTAAATGTGATTAAAGAATTGCCGACAGACGAATGCACAGAGACAATAAGCGAAGAAGAATCAATAGAGGATGAATCAATAGCTGATGATGTGCATCATTTAGACGTGGAACCAGCATATTTTATAGCTATTAATTATGAAGGGCAAACATCCATGGTTTCAATTAAAGATAAGGACTATATTGGCAATACAATACAGCAGCAGAGCAAGCAGTCTGAAATACAAAAGACTGAAAACAAGTGCCTACAGCAATTAGGCAATTGGGATGCATCAATCGAGTCAGGAAGGAAAATTAAATCAATAACAAATTCACCAGAAATTGATTTTGCGCAGATCACAGATCACAGTAAGCAGTTACAACTGCCAAGTGTGAGCACAGTTAGCCATAAATCCCAAATTGACAGTCTAGCAATTGGCAAAGTCGAACAATTTGATACCTTGGATAACTTTCAAGAAGTCATCGACGAGAATATGCCAGATACTGCTGGGGCTACGCGATCACCTGGAAAATCCATGGATAGCAGTCGCATCACCGAATCTACTGACCATATTGTAAACTTAAACCGTTGTCTGCTAATGCCTCCATTGCCCCCCTATCAAAATCCACGCCTCCAGCTCCTTCGCATCCTGCGTCCACAAGCCCAGAGGAATAGCGACCACGTCAATCTCCAGATCGAAATGCAGAATGCTAATGTGTATGCAACGGTGGAGATGAATTGCAGCCTGAACCTGCTGCAGCTGGCCTTGAAACCAAATGCTGTGTACGACAGCAATATTCAAGTGCTGCAAATGCACTTCGATGACGGTCAGGTTGCTTGGATCTGGCACGATGGCAGCATACTTATCATCAATGCGCCCAGCAAGGCAATTATTGCGGACACTCGAAGCAATCTTTTGCACAACATTCTCGAAGAAAAGGCGCCAGGAGATCTGGCTCAGTGGAATGTTTTATATTCCCACATGGTACACACTGCACAATTTTCGTGGGACATTTCCATCGAAGAGTTCCGGCAATTCAGAACCTATCTGCTGGCCAACGGTAGCGCTGAGGGTAGTCATAAATTTATCTACTATGTGGAAAAGAGCTTAGCCGGTGTTGCTGCTAAAGTCTTTGAGTCGGGTGCCATCCATGTGTATGCTATGAGTGCAGCCCTGGCTAATAGCATGTTGGAGAAGCTTTACCTGCTTGCGGCCAAACATCGCAAGCCCAAGTCGCAAACTAAAATATAATTGAAGCCATAATGAAACATTCTATAAATATATATTGTGTGATTAGATCAGTGATATTTATTGAATGGATTTATTGTATTATAAGTTTAGTGGTCCTTGCACTAGTCACAATTAAGAAAAGATTGCTACTACAGCCATAGAAACGATCTAATACAGAAATTTATTTTAAATTTAAAAATTTTATTAAAACTAGAAATGCTAAACCGACGATCGGAAAAATATATTGCTATTCATTATTTTTGGTTATAAATATTCCATGTTTTAAAGAAAAATAAAAATGCAAACATTTTTAATAAAAAATTCAGAGTATTGTATTTAAATTAGCTTTATCGATTCGTATAATACTGTTTTGCACTTGTCTCCTTTAGACTCAAAGTAACTCAGTGCGAATTCTCACAAATGTAAAAATACTTATTTTATTAATTAATTTGAGTAATAATAATTCATATTAAAAGGCACATGCATATAAAAACTTTTTTTTTACAAATTTTAGAAAAGTCCATCATGAAGTAAACAGCGATTTTTTTCCAGAGGTTACGATTTTCATATTTTTGCCAAACTGTTAGGATTATAATTGCAGCAGCAAAGAACTTTTAGTCTAAATAAATTGCTTATTGTTTGTTAAAATTCTATATGTGCACTGTCCAGTTTTTACAGCGCTCTCTCTCTCTCTCTTTCTCTCTCGCTCTGTCGCTCTCGATACCTCTCTCTCTCTCTCCCTTGATAAAAAGCGTTCTTTCATTCGCCGGCTGCTGTAGCTATTCAGTTGATTCGCACAACTCTAGCTGATAGAATTTGTTTATTATTAATCTTGTTGTGTTGTGAAAAGATTAGGCGTTGGCTTCTAGCCTCAATATCTGTTGTTGCTGAACGTTGCTGAAATAACTTTGTGTTTTTTAACTTAAATAACGCTATTAAAAAAGTGAACGGGTCAACAACTGCGAAGTAATAAAATATCTAAGCAGGTGTAAATAAGCTTGTGACTGCATCTACATAAAAAAGACACTTAAAACAAAAAATTCAACTATTATACTTAAAGCGAGTACCTCAGAAAATTGCAATGCGCGTAAGCTTTTAGCAATTAAACTATTTTATGTGAGGAGGCAGAGCTTTTGTTCAGTTGGAATCAAGAATCTGAGTGCGTCAAACGTGACGGCAAATTAGTGATTTATACACATCAAATGTCAATTATCAACGCACCCGGTTGGGTTAATCAACAGATTTTTACTGATCTGCTTAAACATATTCACAATGATTTTGAAAGTATCGCAAAGTTTGAGTGCAACGCGGCGATCAGCGGGGGTGAAAACTATTTGACAATTGTGCTGCGCATTGGCATCGAAATGCTGCTGAAAGGTGAGTCATCCATGAAAGAGAGCAGTATCCGATTTGTATGCAGTAACATATGTATTTATCCGCAGATAAGAGCAGCAAAAAGATAAGTTATATATTGAAAATTCCATTGGAGCATGATCGTGGCGTTGAGCACGATTTCCATGACTTTTTCGTGACAGAGTCTGACATGTATGATCGTCTCATACCCGAACTGGAGGAGCTCTATACTAGGCAAACAAATCTCACGGTTCGATTTAAGCCACAGCATTTTAAGTTCAGCGAAAAGCACTTCAACTCCGATTACATATTGATGGAGGATCTTCGCCCCAAGGGCTACATCAATTTAGAGCGCATGTTGGGGCTGGGACAAACCGAAGTTAAAGCAGTGCTGAAAAAATTGGCTCAGTGGCATGCGGCATCCGCTCAAAGAGTGACAGAGCTTGGAGACTACGACGAAACATATCAGAAAAGCTACATGAATCCCGAGTGCTTCAAGTGGATTGAACAAGCTAATCTAACATTCAATGTGCCATTTTTGGAGTGCCTGCAGCAGTACAAATTGGATCCGGGACACCAGCAATTGATAGTAAGTTAAAATGAGACTAATTGGGAGGGGTTACATTAGATTAGATTAAAACTATATCGATATCCAATATTTATTTCAGGCCAATTACACAGATCGCATGACAGACTTGTATATGGAATTTGGTCGCATTGATAAATCCGAATTTTGTGTGCTCAATCACGGGGATTTCTGGTGTAACAATTTCCTTTTCAAATTGACCTCTGGCGATATAGCTGACATATGTTTTGTGGACTTTCAATTACCGAAATATGGCACACCCGCTCAAGATTTATTCTGTCTGTTGATGACGACACCAAACATACACGTCAAATTGGACAAATTCGATGATTTCATAGAGTATTATCATCACGAGCTTGTGGCGCATCTGCACCTGTTAAAATATGGCTCCAAAGTGCCCACACTGGCTGAATTACAAAGAAATCTCACAAAATATGGTCTCTGGGGTGCGTGTTTAAACAATTATCATATTACGTAAATGGAATAATTGCTGATTCAATTATAAATTTTATGTTTTGACAATTGTCATATTTGCAGCATTTGTATGCGCTCAGCGAATGCTGCCCGTCTCCCTATACCCGCCCAGCCCTGATTCCAACATTGAAAACTTTATGGGCGACTCGGAGACAGCAATGAACTTCAAGCGTCAAATGCTATCGAATCCCAGCTATGTCAAGCAAATAAA
Source organism: Drosophila demipolita (assembly GCA_035042405.1). NCBI lineage: Eukaryota > Metazoa > Arthropoda > Insecta > Diptera > Drosophilidae > Drosophila > Drosophila demipolita. The sequence continues at coordinate 2,911,631 of JAWNLI010000349.1, read as the reverse complement.
ACTCATTCTACCCTGGCTTATTGAAAGGGGTTACATTAACTAAAAAAGGAACCTGATATGCACAATTATATGTCATATGTATTTTAGTATGTACTTGAGAATTGTAATAAACTAAATTATAAGCAATGTATTCAACATAATTTTGTTGACTCAATGTTGGATTTTATTTGAGTTTAATTTTAATTTTTTTTTTGTTTTGCTGACAAGAGTGCTATTTTGATTGTTATTATTGACACCTTTTTTTTGGAGAGAGCGTAAACAGATTTATTCTGGCAAAGAGAATAATATGGAATATTCAAATAATATCTCTTCGGCCTTATAAGGTGAAAAGAGCGCACCAAAACATAAGAGCTTATCTACAACGGCAAGAAGTGAAGAGAGGGTACAAAAGATAACATCTTTTATATTTGCTAGCTTATCTTGCATTAAATTAGGAACATCTAAAGTTGTTTTAAGAAAAGCAGCAATCGAGAGGCATTAGAAACTCATCCGCTAATGCTGAAACAAACAAGAGAAACACTCTTTAAACAATATTTAGAGATTAACTATAAATCCAAAGACAAAAATGAAGGATTCAGCTACTAAATCCCAAAACAGGGCGTAAGCCGAAATATTTTTGGATGTGTTGAATAAATCCGCCCAAGTCAAGAGGTTTAAGGTTAAAGTCGGTTCTGCAGCACTTTGCGACGATCATGTTACGAGTAAACACGATAAATAATAATATAATTTTTAACTTATTTACAACAGAACCTGAATTACATATTTTCTATAGTTTGTATGGTTTGGATGTTCCTTCAAGTTGAACTTTTTTAACGGTTTCTTTGAGCTGGAGCGCAATATTTATGTTGAAAAAAATGTTAAGATGAATCCAATCGTGATGATGATTTGTTACATCTCGTGCACTTTCAGGTGGACAAATAAGAAACAGAATTAATTACCAATTCAAACTCAACTGCGAATATCTTGTGGACAAATTAAGCATCCCTAATGCTGTAACTAAACTTATAGGAATATTTTCAGAGTATTCCTATTGTATTAAAATCAATTCTAATGATGTTATATTTAATTCAACTAAAAAGTAACATAGTTATTAATTTTTATTTACATAGATTTTAATAAACATGGTGTTTTTCAACATAAAAATAAACCCCCATTTTAAAAATTATTACAATCAAAATCAAATAATAATATTCATTTTTCTAAGCAGCATTCGCAGATTTGTAAAATTGCAAATCACCTTAAAATGCGATAAAAAAGAAAGAGATTTCGAGATTGTTTTTATAACTAGAATTACAATACTAGATTATACAACAGAAACACCAATAAATAATGATAATATCTCAATGATAGCAGAAATCTGGAAGAGCTTTTAACTCCAAAATATTTGTATATAAACTGGTGCCTTTTTTGAATATCTCTATTCCACATTCACGAAGATCACTGTGACTACGACTAAATTTTAAAGAATCTTTAGCAATTATGTCGCCAAAAGCACCAGAAACCATATTTGATACGAGTATTAAGATACCGAAGTGGCTGAAGGCAGATCTTTTTGAAAACGTACTAAAAGATAGCTTTAAAGATTTCAAGGCCATAAAAGAGTTTACGGTGGTGTCCGGCACACAACCTGGCGATAATTATGCCACGGAAGTGCTGCGAATTATAATAGTTGTGGAACTGAAAGGTAAGTGCAAGTTGAATTAATAGGGATTTTTACTTAATTTATTATATATGCAGATAACACAACAGACTCCATTACATACATGCTAAAAATTCCACAAGAAACGGAGGCATATAAAGAAGCATTTGGCAAGAATAAATTTAGCATCTTTGATATGGAACGAGAGATGTTCACGATATATGTTCCAGAGCTTAGACAGCTTTATCGGAATGTTGGCCTAGAAATTGAGTTTGGCGCCAGGTGCTACAAGTTGGACATTCCAAATGAACATGTGCTGCTAGAGGATCTAAGACCCAAAGGATTTCAACCCGCTAATCGTCAGGCATGCCTTGATGAGGAGCATACCCGAGATGTGCTCACAAAACTAGCTCAGTGGCATGCAGCCTCGGCAGTCCGGGTTGCCACAATGGGTCCATATCCTAAACATGTATCGGAGGGCATTTTCAATGAGGATGGAAAAGACTTAATATGTAAAATGTCCGATGATAGGTTGAAGTACTTGCTCAAGTCCTTTGCCACAATTGAAGGCCACGAAGCGTACTTTGAGGATTTGATAAACATGGAGGGTCACATAACAGAAAATGTTCTGGATGTCGGCGCTGTTGATCCGAATGAGTTCAATGTGTTGAATCACGGTGATTTCTGGCTGCCCAATTTAATGTTCCATTATGATTCAAGCTCAGGCAAATTACTGGAATCCTATTTTGTCGACTATCAATTGTGTAAATATGGCAACGTCGCCATTGATTTGATGTATTTACTGATATCCTCGCCACAACTGGAGCTTAAAGTGAGCAAATTCGATTACTTTGTAAAGCAGTACTATGATCAGCTCATAAAACATCTGAAACTGTTGAATTACACTAAAACCCTACCAAGACTAATTGATATACACACATCCCTACTCAAGGCTGGCATTTGGGGTAAGTTTTTTAGTTTTTTACATTCAATCCTACTGTAGCAGATTTCTAATGAATCTCCTTTTCCAGGATTTTTGGCAGCTTGCGGTGTTATGGCTGGCTGTTTGTTGGAACCCACTGAAATAGCCAGCTTAGATAATTTATATGCCGAGACGCCCGAGGGAGATCAATTGAGAACTCTCTTATTTTGTAGCAATGTCTACAAGGAGCATATTAAGGTTGTTCTTCCTTGGCTACAAAATCGTGGTGCTCTCCAATGTCGCATTAAAAGAACTAATAAATAGATTAAAATAAAAGTAATAATGCAAACAACTAAATAAACTTTTTCACCTGATGGGTACTTTATGTTTCTATCAAGACTTCGACAAATTTTTTGCAACATCATAATAGATTAAAATGAACATTTAATTGAGTATATTTTTTGAGTGGCATTTCAAAAATTAGAAATTGCAAAACTTTTGCGATAAATTCAATTGACCACAACCGATTCGACTGCAGCATCGAAATAACACCAAATAATAACGAAATAGTGAGAAATATAGAAAGCTGCAAGAGCTTTAAGTTTATGACAAGATATTTGTATATATTCCGGTTATTTGGGCAAAGCTCAACAGTTCTTATATGGAAACAAAGTTGCATACAACTACAATTATTTTGTTTTTACTTTGAGGGCATTAAGCAAAAATGACGTCAAATCAACAAGCAAATGATTCGAGGATTAAAATTCCAGACTGGCTAAAAGCAGAACTTTTTGAGAAATTGCTGAAAGAAACACTTGAAAATTTCGTGGCAATAACAGAGTTTAAAGCCGTACCCGGAACAAAACCTGGCGATAATTACGCAACGGTTATGCTGCGAATCGAGTTGGAGGTGCAACTGAAAGGTGAGCAAACGGAGTATTCAATTGATAAGACTATTTATTTTAACGTAATTGTAATCTACACAGATAACACATCTAAATCCATAACGTACATGCTGAAAATTTCACATGCCTCGGAGACATATCAGGATACCTATGGAAAAGCCAAGTATAGCATATTTGATATTGAAAGGGAAGCCTTTATCGTATATGTAGAGGAGCTGAAGCAGCTTTACCGGGCTGTTGGCCATGAGATTGAGTTTGGTGCCAAGTGCTATAAGCTGGATATTCCATATGAACATGTGCTGCTAGAGGATCTGAAGCCCATGGGTTTTCAGTCTGTCAATCGTCAGGCAGGCCTCGATGAGGATCATACTCTAGCTGTGCTCACAAAATTGGCTCAGTGGCATGCAGCATCAGTTGTTCGGGTAGCGACAATGGGTCCCTATCCCAAACATATGTCGGAGAGCATTTTAAATGAAGATGGCAAGCGTGTGATAAGTAAAATGACCGACGAAATTGTACACTACGTGCTTAAGGCCCTAGAAACAATTGAGGGACATGAGGTGTACTACGAGGACATAAAAAATTTGGGTGGTCAAATTATGGAAAACATTGTGCAAGCCGGCGCAGTCAATCCTAATGAGTTCAATGTTTTGAATCATGGCGATTGCTGGCTGAGCAATATGATGTTCCGTTATGATCAAAATACAGGCCAACTGCTGGATTCGTATCTGGTCGACTATCAGATGTGTAACTATAGCAACGTTGCTTTTGACTTGCTTTATTTCCTGATATCATCACCCAAACTGGAGCTCAAAGTAAATAAATTCGATTACTTTGTAAAGCAGTACTACGATCAGCTGATAAAACATCTGAAGCTATTGAATTACACTAAAAAGCTTCCCAGTCTAGTTGATATACACACAGCCCTTCTACAAAAAGGCATTTGGGGTTAGTATTCATTTACACAGCTCTATGAAATACGTTATATAATTATATTTATAATTTACAGGGTATATGACGACTTTTGGCGTTTTGGCAGCTAGTGCGTTAGAACCTACTGATACAGCTAGTTTTGATAATCTATTTTCCGATACGCCCGAGGGAGACGCTTTTAGAACTCTCCTATTTTCTGGTAACGTCTTCAAGGAGCATGTAAAAGTTATCCTGCCTTGGCTGCAGAATCGCGGAGCTCTCCAGTCCCGCCTAGTTCAAAAGGAAATTAAGTTAAAAGAACTGCTATGATAAAATGAAATGAATAAAAACAATAATTGTATCTTTAGAGAGCTGGTGGGCAATTTTTTAGACACACTTGTTAATCCTAATCAGTAAATCAACAAATCGTATATAAAAGTTTCGGAACAATCACATTGAGCTAAAATTATTTTAATAACTTTGAATTACGAGATAGTTAAAATATCCTTTACATACACGCCAGATTGGTCTCTAGCTGCAATGTTCCCACTAAAAATTAAATACGCAATTTATCGCTTCGAGTTAAATTCAGTAAAATATTAGTTGCATTGTCAGCATGTGTTGATACGTCTTATAGAATATAATAGAAAAACCGATTAAGCAACTAGCATCGACTACGTTCATTAAATCGCCGAATAATAACCAAATTTTACAACTAAATTAGAATAATATCAAAGGCACTTAAAGCACAGTTCTATGTCTACAATAATTTACAATGATAATCACTTACAAACAGACGTATTCCACATTTTCAATAATAAAGAAGAAGAATATTACTGTAAAGGTCATTGAACCTAGTTATGAAGCTCTGAGAGTCGTAAGAGAATTCGATGAACTCAATCACACATGAAAAAAGCTTTCTGAATATTCGGAAGAACCTTGGCATATTTGTACTTTTTTTAGAGAGGGCCCTCGATCTTGTAGTAGTAGTTTTGTACTTGTGGTAGTTTGTCGCTAGTTGTGCTCTAAGGCACGTGCAATTACTATAAATGCAGCGCGAAAGCTTGATAGCTATTAGAAACGCGCTGTTCACTACGGAAAACACAACTGCGTCAATTGAGAATAACTCGACGGGTAATTTATTTAATAGCTCAAAATGACGACTGATGCAAAAACCGATCAAACTGCCAGCAAAGTGCCCGACTGGGTACAAGCCGAACTATTTGTGGATGTGCTGAAGGAATCGGTCAAGGGATTCTCCAAGATAAAGAGCTTCATGGCCTCAGGCGGAACGGCAGCAGGTGAAAATTATGCGACGCTCATGTTACGTGTCAGTATTGAAGTCGAACTGGAAGGTGAATCATTTTACAAACTATATCTTATCACTTTTTATGAACCACTTATCCCTCTGTATAGATGGCATGGAAAAGTCTGTTTCGTATATGCTTAAATTGCCACATGATCTGGAGATGTACAAAAAGATGATGGAGAGCAACAATATCTTTGAGGCAGAGTTCAACATGTACAAAACATTTGTGCCCGAGTTGGAGCAAATCTATCGTGATGCTGGTGTTGAAGTTAAATTTGGAGCCAAGGCATACGAGTTAAAGGGCGCGAAATCTGACTATATACTGCTGGAGGATCTGGCACCCAAAGGCTTCAAAAACACCAACCGCATGGAGGGTTTGGATCAGGCACATACTGAAGTTGCCCTGCGAAAACTGTCGATGTGGCATGCTGCCTCTGCGGTGCGTGTAACCACTAAGGGTCCCTATCCAGATCAGCTTAAGAATGGCTTCTATAAGGAGGAAATGCGTTCAATGTTGACTGAGATGAATAACAATTTGTCACAGAACTTCCTTAAATGCTGTAAGTTGTACGAGGACAACGAGGAATATATTGACCAAGTAGTAAGAATCGCATCATTAAATGTGTATAAAATCATCGCTATTTTTAATATGTTTCTTTGCTCATAGAAAAAAATGCAGCCAAAGATTACTGATGAATTGATCAAAATTAGTAAAATTGATCCAAATGAATTCAATGCACTGAACCATGGAGATTTTTGGAGTAATAATATGATGTTCTCCTATGATTCATTTGCCAAAATCAAAGAGATTTGTCTTGTGGACTTTCAAATACCCAAATTTGGGACAGTAGCACAGGACTTGTACTATCTCCTCTTATCATCTACAAAACTCGAGGACAAGATCGCTAAATTTGATTATTATATCAAATTCTATCATGAAAGCCTAGTTGAAAATCTAAATATACTAAATTATTCAAAACATGTGCCTACACTCCGGGAAATGCACTTAACGCTTTTTAAATATGGCATCTGGGGTAAGAAAAACACACCATTTTTTTTTTGTACATGCTTTCAGTAACCTTTACAATTTTTAACCAGGTTACCTGACTGCGACAGGTGTAATGGGTGCAGTTTTGGTTGATCCTACGGAAACTGCCAGCTTTGAGAACTTTCTCAGCGATTCCACAGAAGGCAACGATTTTAAAATGTTGATTTACTCCAATCCACGCTATCGAAAACATATCCAAATCATTATGCCTTGGTTGTTAAATCGAGGAGCCTTTGATGAACTATAAAGATAGACATAAAATTCAAAATTTAAAAAATTTTTTTTTTCTTCGCCAATATCAGCAAAAAAAAATATCGAAGATTAAAAAATTGATAGATAATATTTGCGGAAAAGCGTTGGTCTGGAGAGCTTTATTGACTCTTTGGAACTGATAACGTTTGAAAACGATAAATGTATAATAGTAACAAAATAATCATAAGCAAAATACATTAAACTTATTTACAGATAAAAAAAATTAAAATTTCATTTTTATTGCATGATTTTTATTACTTGAAGTTTAATTTAATGTATGATTTGATATTGTTTTAATAAAATAAAAAAGAATAGAAAGTATTGCATTTCTTTCTTTTTTTTAAGTTATCTTTATGACCCTAAAAGTAACCACACTAAGATTAAGCTATGAGCGGAAACTATTAATCAAAAAATAACCGCCATCGTTATCCATTATATCAAAAGATCCGCGGTACTCTTCAGTCTCGCCGAACAAGTAAAGTTACTACATCCGGGGACTATTTTATATATACTTTTACTTCTTCAAAAGCTTAGCAATTTATATGATCAGAGAAAATACTTAATCTTATTATTAATCAAAAATGCCAATCCAAAAAATAAAATCTGGTGAGTTTGGTTCAAATATCTCTTAAAATAAAAAAGTAGTTATAGTTTATAAATCAATTAGCAAGCTGTATAGTATGTATACTATATAGTATTCAGACTATCTCATATTTCTACTTAAGGAGTGTATGTGTAAAACAATAGTTATTCCATAAAACAATCAAATATTTACAAAATAAATCATATAAATAAGTACATATACACATAACATAAATAAATAAAAAATTTAAGAAAGAAAAACGCATCTAAATACCCCAGTAAATCATCTGCCACAATGGATGTAGAGATATATATTCGCGACTAAAAGTCAACTAAACAGCCGAGCGAGCTCGACATCGATATACCCTGAACCAAGGTTGAATAAATTTTTTTTTTTTTGGCAAATTAAAATTAAAATTAAGTTTTAAAAGTTGTGATGTGATTCTTTCTGCAAGTGCACTAATTTCTTCTTCTTCTTGATGGTCTTGATGACATGGATATATTCATGGTGTTCATAGAGACGGTCGAACGGACAGACCGACAGACGCTCGGACGGACAGACGGAAATATATATACACAATGGGGTTACAAATGCCTTCTTCTTTCTGTTTAATATATTTGCACATAACCATTATTCACCTTTAACCCATTTTTAATGGATTCAGAGCCTAAAATTTACAAATCATCAAAATAATCATCGGTAGTTATAATTATACGTATTTCACAACAATTCAAATAATAACAATAGCACGCAATGAAAATTTTACTTGTTGCTGTGAACAACTATTTAAGCTCTGATAGCAGTAAGAGAAGTCCAACAATGCAAACAGCCAATTGGGAAGCTTTATGAATGCTCATTACACATTCATGCACATGATTTCAGAGAGCCCCAAAAAGCTTTGTTAGTTTTTGTAGTAACTTGTCTCTTAATCATTTTTTCATTTGCTTTTCATATAGTAAATATTTACCGTTACATTGTGAAGCTATGATCGAGTGCGTGTATATATAAATAGTGTGAAAGCTTGATAGATGTTAGAAACACGCTGTTCACTACGGACAACAGAACTGCGTCAATTGTGAATAACTCGACGGGTAATTTATTTAATAGCTGAAAATGACGACTGATGCAAAAACCGATCAAACTGCCAGCAAAGTGCCCGACTGGGTACAAGCCGAACTATTTGTGGATGTGCTGAAGGAATCGGTCAAGGGATTCTCCAAGATAAAGAGCTTCAAGGCCTCAGGCGGAACGGCAGCAGGTGAAAATTATGCGACGCTCATGTTACGTGTCAGTATTGAAGTCGAACTGAAAGGTGAATCATTTTACAAACTATATATTATCACTTTTTATGAACCACTTATCCCTCTGTATAGATGGCAAGGAAAAGTCTGTTTCGTATATGCTTAAATTGCCACATGATCTGGAGATGTACAAAAAGATGATGGAGAGCAACAATATCTTTGAGACAGAGTTCAACATGTACAAAACATTTGTGCCCGAGTTGGAGCAAATCTATCGTGATGCTGGTGTTGAAGTTAAATTTGGAGCCAAGGCATACGAGTTAAAGGGCGCGAAATCTGACTATATACTGCTGGAGGATCTGGCACCCAAAGGCTTCAAAAACACCAACCGCATGGAGGGTTTGGATCAGGCACATACTGAAGTGTCCCTGCGAAAACTGTCGATGTGGCATGCTGCCTCTGCGGTGCGTGTAACCACTAAGGGTCCCTATCCAGATCAGCTTACGAATGGCTTCTATAAAGTAGAACTGCGCCCAGTGATGATTGAAATGAATAACAATTTGTCACAGAACTTTCTTAAATGCTGTAAATTGTACGAGGGCTATGAGGAGTATATTGACCAAGTTGTACGTAATGTATTATTATAGCGGTGACAAAACAATTAATATTCTGCATCTAAATTTCGCTCCAACAGAAAGAAATGAGGCCGAAGATTACCGATCAATCATTTAAAATGAGTAAAATTGATCCAAATGAATTCAATGCACTGAACCATGGTGATTTTTGGAGTAATAATATGATGTACTCCCATGATTCATTTGGCAAAATCAAAGAGATTTGTCTTGTGGACTTTCAAATGCCCAAATTTGGGACAGTATCACAGGATTTGTACTATTTCCTATTGTCATCTACAAAACTCGAAGATAAGTTGACTAAATTCGATTATTATATCAAATTCTATCATGAATGCCTAGTTGAAAATCTAAATATACTAAATTATTCAAAACATGTGCCTACACTCCGAGAAATGCACTTAACGCTCCTTAAATATGGTTTCTGGGGTAAGAAAAACATATACTTTTATTTTTTGGACGTGTTTTTAATAACAATTAAATTTTTTCAATCAGGTTATCTGACAGCGACAGGTGTAATGGGTGCAGTTTTGGTTGATCCTACGGAAACTGCCAGCTTTGAGAACTTTCTCAGCGATTCCACAGAAGGCAACGATTTTAAAATGTTGATTTACTCCAATCCACGCTATCGAAAACATATCCAAATCATTATGCCTTGGTTGTTAAATCGAGGAGCCTTTGATGAACTATAATTTATTATACACATTCCAAACGATCGATATTTGCTTATTTTATTTCGACAATATCAGTTATATTGAGTAACAATTGCAAAGTGCTTTTTTTTAAATGACTGCGTGACCAGTAATTATTTTGTGCAAAGATAACGCAATTTACGATGCATTAATGAAATAATGTTCGTGTTTGCACTTGGGTTCTGATTGTAAAGAGAATTTATCAATCAGGCAATGTACATATAAGGAAGTAAATAGTCAATGGTCTAAAACTAGATAAGTAATATTCAGGGAAAAGACTGAGTCAGCTGAGCTTTCTTGAAAGCTTTTGAGCTGGAAACAGCTAACCAAAACAAAACACAAAAGAGAATATAATAGAATAAATAAGCGTTTTCCAAATATAATAATATAGGTGTTATAGTTTATACCCTTGATGACAAATGTTTACTTATTTATTTAGATTAAAAAGACCGATCGATGTTAATCCCAAGAACTATATGTTAATGTTAAATGTTTACAAAGAAACAGGCGTGTTCACACAAGTGAAGAATATATGAATGTGGATGCATACATTTATGCGGTTTGACTTGCTTGCATCTTGTGAAAGCTCTACTTTTTACGTCACAAATAGCTCCTAAGGTAAACAAAAACTCGTTTGCCAAATGTAAAAACACTTTTTACTGCAACGGTATCGAATATATAACGAAAGAGAAGCAGACATCAGGAGAGTAAGACTATGAGATTTTCAAAGAGAGAACAGAAAGCTTTCTACAGCAGTATATAGACCCCTAACAGCGAGAGAATCATTAGAAGCCGATTGGCGAGCACCGGAAACAGGCGTAGCAAGCGCGACGAGTGCGAAATTAACTATAATTGTTGAATAAATATACAAAATATGTCTGCCGATGCAAATACAGATCCAATTGCCAGCAATGTGCCCGACTGGGTACAAGCCGAACTATTTGTGGACGTGCTGAAAGAGTCGGTTGGGGGATTCTCAAAAATCAAAAGTTTCAAGATCAGCAGCGGAGTACCAGTGGGTGAAAACTATGCAACGATCATGTTGCGATTGAATTTTGAAGTCGAACTGGATGGTAATAAAAGTAGTGCTAAATAGCAATAAAAAAGGTATAAATTATTAATCTTGCATGTGTATTACAGATGGCAAAGAGAAGTCAGTGTCGTATATGTTGAAGGTGCCACATCAGTTGGAAATGTTTCAGGTGATGATGGAACAATATAATATCTTTGAGATAGAGCGCAATATGTATAATATATATGTTCCCGAAATGGAACAAATGTATCGCGATGCCGGTGTGGAGGTGAAATTCGGTGCCAAATCTTATACGCTGAAGGGGGCCAAGAGTGAATATGTTCTTCTGGAAGATGTAGCACCCAGGGGTTTTAAGAACACCAATCGGCTAGAGGGCCTGGACCAGGTTCATACAGAATCTGCTCTGCAAAAGCTATCGATGTGGCATGCAGCATCCGCTGTGCGGGTAGCGACCAAAGGCGTATATCCGGAACAGATAATGATTGGTTTCTACAAGGAGGAAAATCGAGCTATGATGGATGAGATGAACAAGCATATGGCAGCAAACTTTGTAAAGTGCTGTGCGACATACGAGGGCAATGAGGAGTACATAGATCATATCGTAAGTGGCTTTTATGAAGTAATTATTTCAATTATATCTCATTTCTTTGAACATCTTTGATATAGAGAGCTCTGCAACCCCATCTAAATAATATCATTTTTAAAAATGTTAAAATGGATCCAAGTGAATTTAATGCATTGAATCATGGTGATTTATGGAGCAACAACATGATGTACGCACACGATTCCTTTGGCAAGATCAAGGAAATTTATTTGATTGACTTCCAGATGCCAAAGTTTGGAACAGTAGCTCAGGATTTGTACTATTTATTGTTGTCATCGACGAAATTCGAGGATAAACTGACCAAATTCGATTATTATATCAAATTTTATCATAAAAATCTTGCAGAAAATTTAAAGCTACTTAAGTATAATAAAATTCCCACATTGCGGGATATTCACCTATCGCTCTTTAAACACGGTTTGTGGGGTAAGACTAACAGATTATTTTATTTTATAATTTCAATACGAATTTCTATATTTCGGTAGGCTATGTAACTGCTACCAGCGTGATGAGCGGCATTTTATTGGATCCCAACGAGTCCGCCAATGTGCAAAACATCCTCAGTGACTCCGCTGAGGGAAACGATTTGAAGACTTTGCTTTACTCCAACGCTCGCTATCGCAAGCACATCCAAGCAATTCTGCCTTGGCTCTACAATCGTGGTGCTCTGGAGATTGAAACTTGATAAAGAATTTTTCTTATCTATGTTATATTATACATATATATATTTCTCATATTGGTTCAATAAGTTATAAAATTTACTAATACATTTCAGTCCGCATTGTAATTCAAATTAATAAGTAATAAATAACTTCTTAAGCCCAAACCCAACCAATGTATAACAACAAATAAGAATTAAAGAGAAAACTTAAATCAAAAACTTAAGCAAGATACTATGAAATAATCGGAAGCAAGATATAAATCAAACAGTTAATTTTATCGCTTTGTGAATAGTCGTTTTGCAGATACCCTATGCACAATGTCGAGAGTAACTGCTCGTCTGAAGCTCTTGTGGGTTTTATTACGATTAGTTTTTGTGTAGAAAAATAAATACTTTGCTTTTAGAAGTTCTTTATTTTAAACTATATATAACCGATTGGTTTATTATATGATAATTTATATTCGTAATAATAAACTGTGGCCTTTTGGATTTGTTAGGAAGGCAAAAACTGATTCACAATCGTTGACCTTTTTTTCTGCTCCATCAAAGTATTTCGACAGAAAAGTCATAAAAAGACAGTGAACGCAAAAATAGTCATACCAATAGCAAAAATGAGAAATTTATATTAAAATTTGAGTTCTATTTATTGAATTGTTTACATTTTTACTACCTTTAACAATTTTTATTTAAGAAGTCATCAGATCAATGAAATTAATATGTTTTTCCAACAGCATACTAATTAACTTTAAATATTAATTTATATAGGACCCAAAAGTAAACATCTCTATTATTTTTTTCAAGACTTTTAAATAATTCGGGTATGAAATTCGATGAAAGGCAGTCACTTTCTAGCTTATAGAAAAGTAAGTAAACTATTAGAGTGGCTAGCAAGCTCAACCGACCTGAGATACATAGAGAACATATGAGGTAACCAGTACATTCGAGTTTAATGGATAATCGAAATTTTGATAAAAATAATATGTTAAAAATTTAAATCTACAGTCTCAACATGACGTATTCGGAGCATCTTACTTCTCATTCATATATTAGTATGGACCAGTACTATAAATCTGGTGATTTCGGTACTTCGTTTCTTTTGCGGCTTTTCAATCACGTCGCTGTAGCTAAATTGCAATGATGTCACTTATTTTCTGCTCGTCACGAAGATGTAGCCAAATTTGAATTATTCACTGCGGGCTCAAGTCTTATTGAGATCAGCTGCTAATTTTACTCAAGATTCCACAAGCAAAATTATGAACATTGCTAAGAGATCAGCATTTTGTTCTCTTCTTGCATTGTGGCATTGTAGCTCTTCGAATTGCACACATGAATGAACTATAGGAAAGCGTGCAAAATCATTATCGGCGACAAATAAATTTTGGTAAGATTAATTGATCACAGAAGAGAGAAGCTGTTAAGCTAGAAACTGAATAAACATATTAATAAAAAATGTTAATTTAAATCATAAATATGTTTAAAATACTATTTACTGCAGTCTAGAACAATAGACTCCCAAAAGAAACGTATTACATACATTAAACTACATACATGTATCTAACTCCATGTATGTATATGAGATTCATAATTTCTTGTCTCACCAAAAATCTATGGACTTCTCAATTTACCCATATGCTAGATGAAAGTATACACAAAAATTACTTTGCATATGTAATTGTATGTGTAGGTGTATGTAGATTGATTGTTGTCTATCACATGTTTAGCTGAGTCACAGTCGAGACACGAGCAGAAGCAATTAATAAAGAATCACATAATAATTAGAGCGCAAAGCGAAAGACCGATAGGAGAAATACAGGTGAATCGAGAGACCCGCTTTACCAACCAAGTCTTATCAATATAACAATTGTCGACGCCCCATATCAAGTGTTATTTTAAAATCATTCTCGTTGAGTTTGCGTGAGTGAGTGACGATTTCCCCGGCGATTTTGTGCAGAATTGAATTACAATATCAATTTTAACGGAGTAATAGCGATAAGAAATTTCTTTGGCTAATACCAAATAGGGCCAAGCTGAAAGTCGCAAGAATCGCACGACCCTCATTTGAAATCAACCGTTGACCGAACTGCATTCAGTCGTGCTAACTTTTTATCACTAGAGATTCTCATTTTGTCAATTAAGGAAAAAGGTTTGTGTCACATTCCACATTCGACGTTTCGAGTTTTTGATGAGAGCATCTCGTTATATAATTTGTCAAAACCCTGCCAAACAGTCAAGAAGTCTAAACATAAAGTACCAAATAAAAAAACAAATACCAGTTGCAGAGTAGCTTATTAAAAAAAAATATATATTATTATATATATTGTAAAAGTGAATAAAAGTGAAGAATGCATAAAATGCGATAACTAAGATCAGAACCCAACTTTAAGCACAAATTGCATAAAAATGCTGATTTCAGTGTTGCTAAAAAAACTGACATGTGACCTGATTAGTGTGTTGCCTTATAATTATTGGCTTGATAATGACCTAATCAATGTTGAAATACATACAAACATGTATCAGTTGGTGAAAAACAATTTCTGGGGAATTTTCCAATTGGGCATGCCAACAACACAGGTTTTTATAAAAATTATATATTTTCGAATCAAAAATTTTGAAACAAAGATTAATTTCAGCATCATGCACATGTTTTTTTTATTTATA
Source organism: Drosophila demipolita (assembly GCA_035042405.1). Classification (NCBI taxonomy): domain Eukaryota; kingdom Metazoa; phylum Arthropoda; class Insecta; order Diptera; family Drosophilidae; genus Drosophila; species Drosophila demipolita. The sequence goes on along the minus strand of JAWNLI010000349.1, from coordinate 2,896,540 downwards.
GAAACATTTGCATGCAATTATAGAATTATTGTACAATTAGTAGTAGTAGTATTTTATCTGTGTCATAAGGCATTCTATAGTAATAAAAACATTTTATAATCAGTATTATTATCTTTGTTAGAAAGTGCTCAACTCTTATAATCAAGCAAATCATATTTATTTAGTGCTCTTACCGTTTACCGAGAATCGCATTGATATACATTTTCCTTTTGTGCATTTCTCTTCAAATGTCGAATCAAAACTCAGTTTTATCTTCAGAGAGTACGGCAAAAAAAAAGAAGAAGTATTGCTATCTATATTTTCAGAATAAATATAAATATGGTAATTGGCTAATAAAAATGCGTTAGATCAATTTCTCTATCTTTGTACGCTAGATAATAAGGAGTTTGACGTGTGCTGACATCATTAAAATTATTGACGAACTATAAAAACTAGGTACGACAAAAAATAAGCAAAAGATTATATATCAATTGCATATGGGCGAGTCTGCACTTTTGAAAAGTGTATCATCAATCAATAAAAATTTAAGAATAGATTCCTTGGAGTTGACAATTAAAAAAAAATTGATTATCTTCTTAATCTATGTTGATAGCACTAAAATAAGCATATAAAATTGTAAAATTTTAGATTATTTCAATTTGTTATCATCACAACCTCCTTAAACTATTGGCTAAGCATAAATCAAACAAAACAACAATTTATTGCAAGAGATTATTTTGATTTTATTTTTTTCTTTTGGGTTTACTCCAATTTCTTGCAGAAGAAATATGTCGGAGGCCAACCACACAAATGGACACGCGGCATCTGCAGTCACAAGTGTGCCATCCTGGCTATCTCGAATCTCGCTGGAGAATGCGGTACGCAGCCAGATTGGCGACTTTGAGAAGGTACTCTCCGTGGAGCCGCAGTCCACAAATGCAGACGAGAATTACTCCACACTGATGATGCGACTGCTGGTGGAAGTGGAGCTGCTTGGTAAGTGAAATTGTCGAAGGAATATTTTCACAACAAGAAATGCTAAGCTTAAAGGTAAATTTAAAGTATACATATAAATATATATATATATATATATATGTGAGTGGTAAATTAGCTATGACTACATAACTAGCAAAAAATTAAAGAAAATTATTTCATTTGTTATTTATATTACTCAATTTATTAATAAATTTGTAATTGATTATAATGATTATATACATTATAATAGTAAGTCTATTGATTCAATTGATAGACAGATCAGATCAAGTGAAATTATATTTCTAAAGCCAGCGTTTTTCTTTTTAGGGAAAATTGATTCAAAATTTAGACAAAATATGTTTTACTTCGATGGTGCTTTTTCATATTTGTACAAGGAACTGTTAAACCAGCAACAATGTAAATCGATTCGCACTAAATTCTAATATAATAGTTTTTCAAGTAAAATATTTATTTCTGAATTTAAGGAAGAAATTGCATTTTTAATTTTTAAAAATAATATAAATTTAATAAGTAAATTAAATTTAGATTTCGTCAAAGAAGATTGCTTGCTTTAGATTTTTGATTACATTATTGATATGTTAATTGGGTTGATAAGGGTTTCAATAAGTGAACAATTAGTGAATAAGAACAATGCAAGAATGTATTAGGCAAATTGAACAACAATTTTTTATGTAGGATAATAATGATTGAAATGCAGTTATATTTTAGATAACATGCCAAACCCAAAAAAAAAAATGATTCAATATTGACAAAGTTAAGGTGGCCAAAAGATTGTATCCGATTCTAAGGGTATATGTGATACGGCAGTAAGTAGTTCAAAGATTGTGATAATTAAAATGTATCTAAGATTGAGTAGTCTGATACTAGAATAATATTATTTCTATTCTTTGCTCACCACAGATCACAGCACCAAGAGCGTCTCATTTGTGCTGAAGGCTCAGCATAATAATGAAGTCATGGCCACCATACTTAACAGGCTGCATCTTTTCCAGAAGGAGGAGCAAATGTATCACAACATTCTTCCCAATTTCGAGAAACTCTATGCGGAGGCGGGCAAGCCCATACAATTTGCACCGAAGGCATTTAAGATTGATCAGGATTTGGGCGTCGATTATGTGCTGCTGGAAGATTTGCGTACCAAGAGCTTCAAGAATGCCAATCGGTTGGAGGGTTTGGATCTGGAGCATATGCAGCAAGTGCTGGAGAAGCTGGCTGCATTCCATGCTGCCTCCGCATGCTATGTGGAGCATAACGGCCTTTTAGGGGAGGAGTTCACGGTGGGCGTGTTCAGTGAGGCCAATCGTCAGCTGCTTCAAGAGTTTAATGCCTCGGGCGCATTTCTAGCACAGCTCAAGAAGTGGAAGAACTGCCAGAAGATCTACGAGAAGTTGGTAGGTTCTCTAGGAAATATTGCACCAAGAATAATTTCGAATACCTAAGAAAATGATTTGTATATCTTAAGGCTAACAGCGATGAGCATTTAGTGGATCGCCTGCTGCAGGATCAGACGGTTTCAATGCGGGATTTTAATGTGCTAAATCATGGGGATTGTTGGAACATGAACATTATGTTTCAGTATGATGCCTTTGGAAAGATAAAGGAAACTCTTTTTGTCGACTTTCAAGTTGGCAAATATGGCTCGCCGGCAAATGATCTATATTATCTGATACTTTCTTCGGCGGCACCCAAAATTAAAATCACCAAATTCGATTATATGGTGCGATATTATTTCGATCATTTAATTGACAATCTTAAGTTCTTGCAATACCACCGCCCCTTGCCCAAGCTGAAGAACTTGCATGCGGCTCTACTCCGCAATGGATTGGCGGGTAAATATTCTAAATATATTTTATTGAGATACTTCTCTAATATTATTTATACTTTTAGCATATATGGTCGTGTCTAAGGTGTTGCCCGTTGTCATGCTCGACAAATCCGACAATAATAATTCGAAAAATTATCAGAATGACGAGTCAAAGGTTAAGGTCGCCATGTACACCAATCAGAAATATGTACAGATAATGACAGAAATTCTACCATGGTTGGATAATCGCGGTCTCCTCGACTGGCAGTAATTAGCAAATTATATTCATGAAAACATAATCAACGAATCAAGCAATGCAAAAAATGTATAATTATTATTATTATTATACAAAATAAAAATATTGAGAAATTTGGAAAAATATCCAATAAGGTTATAATTTGATTTTGAAATTACATTATTACTATATTTTGCTGCTTTAGGTTAACTATACATTAATTACAAATGTTTTCTATCTTAACTTTCCAAATATCGTAGAAAAAAGAGTAGAATAGATTCAGGCAATATTCATTGGTCATTCATATAAATATAATATTCATTTAAGTCATATAATTATTAAGGCTCGTGTTAATTCACAATTTTAAGTGCTGCATAGTTGATTCAGATTCAGATTTTAACTTCTAATAAAAACAAACAAGATTTTATTTTGATGGGCTTCGTATAGTGCACAGTGTACTAGAAGTTGAGTTATTCCATTCATATCTGCATACGAGTACTGATTCTTATTAACACTCCATTATACACTTAATGTTAGGCAACTATCCGAATTTGTATATTTCAATTCTTGATTAGCTTTAACGCATTCTACTGATTCAATGCACATGATGTGTATTTTTATGTCTATTTCAATTAATTATAATTGTCGTGACAAAACCACAAACAGGTTCGCACGCGCCTATTGAGAAACTGGGGCGAGTTCTAGATTATGGAACTAAAAAGCATCCCCCCTAACAAAAAAAAACCAAAGCCAAATATACCCTGCAAAGTTGCCATGATCAGTTAAGCTTATTTAATGATTTATTCACTAATGTATGTATGTATTTAGTGCTCGGTCGGTATACCTCCAAATAAAATGACTGGCATTTAAGCACACAACATTTTTTCGCCAAAGGGCAGTACACAAAACCGACTTCGCTTCTCATCTCCGGTTCTCCATAAAATGGAATTCGGTGACGAGCTTTCAGTATCTATTTTACGTTCGTAACTGTCGGACACTTGTAAGTCGTGCTTGGCATTCTTAACTCGTTTTTATATAACGTAGACAATTTCTGTGAGTTCATTTAAAAAAAATACTATGTAGATATAATGTAATTTTTTTATATCGCATATGATGTTGACTGTATAAAGTGATCACAAAATATTAAAATGCATATTTGATATCCCTCTTGCAGAATATGGCTCCCAATAATACAAGCGGTTCCACTAAACCGGTTAATCCTAACGAGTTTCTTGCCATACCCAAATGGATAAATGAGGACTACTTTCGTCCTATTATAGAGAAAGATGTACCCGATTTTGTGAGCATCAAAAGCTTTACTCCCATTGCTGCAACACAGCCAGGTGAAAACTACACTTCGATTATGGTGCGTGTTGTCATCGACATAGAACTCAAAGGTTTGTTTTTTTTCATTTTCTACAAGTATTTAATTTCCCTCAATAAATCTAATCTGTTTTAACAGATGGCAGTGAACAGCAGATTTCATATATCTTAAAGACAATGCTGGATGCAGATAAGGGTGGTAGTGTTGTGGCTTCCATGAATTTGTTTCCCAAAGAAATGCAAATGTATGAGTTGCACATTCCCAACTATGACAGACTCTACAAGGATGCTGGAGTTGACATTGAGTTGGCACCAAAATGTATACACATTGACCAAACGCCAGAGATCATTAGTCTGGTGCTGGAGGATCTGAAGCGACAAAAGTTCCATAACATTGATCGTCTAAAGGGTTTGGACATGCCCCACATGAGAAGAGTATTGAGAAAATTAGCTGAGTTTCATGCTGCTTCTGCAGTAAACCATGAACAGAATGGACCCTATGATCAAATGTTCTTGGAAACATTGTATTCGGAGAGCAATCGTTCAATTTTTGAGGATCTTGGAAAAATGCGATTGGAACAATATGTCAAGGCCATGAGAGAGTGGCAAATGCCGGAGGTGGAGAAATATATTGCGATGACACCAAATCAAAACGAGGCCTTTGATAGTGCAGCTACATTGAACGTAGTAGATGAAAACGAATTTAATGTTTTGAATCATGGTGATCTTTGGTGCAATAATATAATGTTCTCTGATGATGGACCCGAAGAGCGCACCATATTTGTGGATTTGCAGGTTGGCAAATGGGGATCTCCCGCTCAAGATCTGTGGTATCTGATAATCACATCAGCCGCACTGGACATCAAGGTCAAAGAGTTCGATCAATTCATTAAAATCTATCATGATCGCTTGGTAGAATGCCTAAAATTGCTGAAATACTCGAAGCACATTCCAACCCTGAGGGAATTACACTTCACTATGATTAAAAACGGAAATTGGGGTAAGTTTCTCATAATTCACAATGAATTAGTCAAAGTACATGTTTATTTTATATTTATAGGTCCACTAACAGCGAGTGGCGTTTTGGTTGCAATACTAATGCCCTCCGATAAGGATTCGAGTATAGATATGATGATGGCCCAGGGTCCAGAAGGTGACGCTTTTCGCTATAAAACATTTATTAATCCATACTATGTCAAGGCTATGCGGCAACTGTATCCGTTCTTTGAAAACAAAGGACTCCTATGAGGATATTAGCTTAATATAATCTTATTTGATATTTATAATGTATATAAGGTATAGTGCTACTATGTCAATAAATACAATTTGCAGTATTCTGTAAATTACATTCGTATTTACTAATATCAAATATAACGATGACTGGCATAAGCGAAGCGGAACAACTTTGAATTTAATTAAGATATAACAGGTTATAGTCGAATATGCTGTTACTGACGATTGTATACCCTTACCAACCTCTTAAGATATGCAGTGCTCATAAATATCTGTTATTTGATCAATGGAAATTTGAATAAGTGTTTCATTAGCGGTGGACGGACTTATTCATATAATCATATAATGACTCAACTTATTTCGAAATTGTGGAATAATAATATGACAATAATAATAATTATTATGTTTTTTTATAATAAAATATAATAAATTTAATTTATAAATAAAAAAAAATATATTTAATTACATAATAACGCGGTCTTTCATTCTTACTTAATTGGTTGACTTTGATGACATTGATTTATTTTTACAAAAACAATATAATAACTAATTGACTTATTTTTTCGGTTTTCGTTAAAGTCATTTGTTGAAGTTTACCAAAAAAAAAAGCAAATCATTAATTATTATAAAGAAGAACAATCCACGTTTGAATAACTAACCAATTCGATACATTCGAGAATATCCTGTTTAAAGAAATAGCATATAGAATATGAGAATATTCAGCTGGTACTAAAAAAACTCATTGCTTATAGCATTTCAAAGAGTTGCTTAGAAATAGGCTTTTTTACACAAAAAGGTAAGTAAACTAATGCATTCCAATGATCCTTAATACGGACTTTTTTCTTATCATTATGGAAAAGATAAATATAGATTGCTACACAGGTATGTAATTTAAAAAAAAAAAATTAGCTCTAGGTAGATCTGTTATCTTTATCCATGTTTTAAATTATGTAATAAAGATGAACTCTATGTGAAAAGAATTTGTTTCCCGACATGATCAATCATGATCAAACGTGATTAAACCATGACCAAAAATATTTGGTCTTTACAAATAGAGTCAAATAGAGTTTTGACAAAATTATGGTCTTACAAATTTTTAAAGCGTCCGCAAGAAAATTTTTGTGGTGTTTCATTTTAAAAGCGTTTTGAGTAATAATCCGGTTTTCATTTACTGAGGTCACTGCACCCAACAGGTTGATTTGTAAAACATATATAAGAAAGTGCAGTTATCTTAAGCATGTACCTTGGCAGACCTCAGTCAACCTGCCTACATCGAAATTTTAAACAAAATATATAACATTACCTGTCATTGATCATTAAAAACAAAAAAATATGATATTTTAAACCTACGTAAATGATTTTTTATCCAAAATATTATGAGCATATTAAAAGTAATTGTGTAGATCTTTAAAGAAAAGTGTATTTATCATTTGTTTATACAATGAAATGCTTTTAGACTGATAAGTACTTATCTATCTATTTACAAAAGTTAAAAATAATAGCATATTTACACTCTGTCATAAATTAAAACAATTAAAAGCTGTCTACATCTATATGTATCATATTATTACAAAATAATTGCACATATTAAGAATGCTTAGTCATACTACGTATCAAATTTAAATTCAATGTCGCTTCGCAAATAACAATGTCGAGTATGCTCGACTTGAAGATGCCCTGTATGTAGGTCTGTAACTCAATAATCTCAAGATTATTAAAGTTAAGTACCATCACATACAAAATAAAACTTTATCATTTTTTCGATTTATCTGAATTTGTAGATATCAATATGCACAGGGTATTTTTCTTACCTTGTTTCGCCTCAACCATTAAATGATTTCGATACATATGTGTATATTTATGTCTATATCAATCTATTTTAATTATCATGTCGTGCACCAATCTCAAAAATTTGAGACTCTGGGCCGAATTCAAGATTGTGGAACTAAAAAGCAACTGCCCCTAAAAAATTAATTTACAATTCCCATAATAATTTAATATTATTAAATGACATAGTCACTAACTTATATATGTATATAGTTCTCGGTATACCTCCAAACATTAAAACACACAAAAAGGCGATGCACAAAAATCCACTTCGCTTCTCGTAATTCGGTTATCACTCGTTTTTTATAAAGTGGAATTCGGATACGAGCGTTCAGTATTTCCGTAACTCTCAAAGCCGTCGGACACATTTAAATCGTGCGCATCGCTTCGAATTCTGAATTAGACAATTTCTGTGAGTTCATTTCAATTAAAAAAAAGCACAATACCACCTATTTATTATGAGAACTGTTATGTAGATACAAATATAAATTCTTCTATTATGTTATAATAATGATGTTAACTGTATAAAGTGACCACTGAATTTTAATAAAGATATTTGTTATCTCTCTTGAAGAACATGGCTCCCAATAACACAAGCGGTTCCACTAAACCTGTTAATCCTAACGAGTTTCTTGCCATACCCAAATGGATAAATGAGGACTATTTTCGTCCTATTATAGAGAAAGATGTACCCGATTTTGTGAGCATCAAAAGCTTTACGCCCATTGCTGCAACACTGCCAGGTGAAAACTACACTTCGATTATGGTGCGTGTTGTCATCGACATAGAACTCAAAGGTTTGTTTTTTTTCATTTTCTACAAGTATTTAATTCCCTTCAATAAATCTTATATGTTTTAACAAATACTCAAAGGTTTATTTTTTTCATTTTCTACAAGTATTTAATTCCCCTCAATAAATCTAATCTGTTTTAACAGATGACAGTGAACAGCAGATTTCATATATCTTAAAGACAATGCTGGATGCAGATAAGGGCGGTAGTGTGGTGTCTTCCATGAATTTGTTTCCCAAAGAAATGCAGATGTATCAGAAGCACATTCCCGAATATGTAAGACTCTACAAGGATGCCGGTGTTGATATTGAATTGGCGCCCAAATCTGTGCACATTGAGCAAACCCCGGAGTGCATTACTCTGGTGCTGAAGGATCTAAAGCGTCAAAACTTTCATAACATTGATCGTCTTAAGGGTTTGGACTTGCCCCACATGAGAAGAGTATTGAAAAAATTGGCTGAGTTGCATGCCGCTTCTGCAGTAAAATATGCACAGAATGGACCCTACGATCCGATGTTCTTGGAATCAGTTTATTCGGAAAGTAATCGTTCAGTTTTTGAGGCGTCTGGAGAACGGCGATCTGAACTATATTTCGAGGCCATGAGAAAGTGGCAAATGCCGGAAGTGGAGAATTATATTGCTATAACACCAAGTGTAAAGCAGTTCTTCGATGAAGCCATTGCATTGAACACAGTGGATGAAAACGAATTTAATGTTTTGAATCATGGTGATCTTTGGTGCAATAATATAATGTTCTCTGATGATGGACCCGAAGAGCGCACCATGTTTGTGGACTTGCAGATGGGCAAGTGGGGATCTCCCGCACAAGATCTGTGGTATCTGATAATCACATCAGCCGCACTGGACATCAAGGTCAAAGAGTTCGATCAATTCATTAAAATCTATCACGATCGCTTGGTGGAATGCCTGAAATTGCTGAAATACTCGAAGCACATTCCAACCCTGAGGGAATTACACTTCACAATGATTAAAAACGGAAGTTGGGGTACGTTTCTCAGAATTCACAATGAATTGCTCAAATTAAATGTTATATTTATATATTTATAGGTCCAGTAACAGCGCATATCCTTCTGGTTCTAATACTAATGCCCTCCGATAAGGATTCGAGTATAGATATGATGATGGCCCAGGGTCCAGAAGGCGACGCTTTTCGCTATAAATCCTTTATTAATCCATACTATGTCAAGGCTATGCGGCAACTGTTTCCGTTCTTCGAAAACAAAGGACTGCTATGAGGATATTAGCTTAATATAATCTGTATCTGATTTTTTATTTTTTTAATTCCTGCTAAAAACAGAGCACCATAATTCATTAAAATCATTTGCAGGAGAAAAACCACATTTTTAGTCAGTCAGGAACTCAAAACTTAAGTGTGCAAATGATTATAACTTACTTTAAAACAAATATTATTATTATTATCTTCTCAAGAGCATCGACCATAAAACACAAAAAAAAATGCAGAACTGTTATCTACATACATATACATGGTATATTGGTATATACTACGTTTTCACACAGAACCGGTTTGGCTTATAAGACAATTTCGGTTATAAATTACATTTGATGAATACGAAATCGATCCGAGCGTTCAGTTACCGTTTGAAAAAGCTGAAAATTTATTTCTTTAATGCTTCGCTTGAAATTCTTCAGTAATAAAAATAACAAAAATTCGACCTGTAAAAAAAATGTAAAAATTATTTTTTGAGACAACTAGTTATAAAAAGTTATCAGTGAATTGAAAAATAAATATTTGATATCATTCCTGCAGAACAATTTTCCCAATGATAACAGTGATTCCAGAAAACCTATGTGCCCTAATGTGTTTATATCGATATATATCGGAATTTTTTGAGAATTAAGAACTTTACATCATTACGGCAACAAAACGAGGTGAAAACTACACTGCGATTGTGGTGCGTGTTGTCATTGGAATGCCTCAAATTGCTGAAATTCTTAAAAACACATTGCTACTCTTTAAAATGGCACATCAAAATTAATAAACACAGTAATGGGTGTACAAAGTACAATAAACAACGTTTTTATTGCACTCTGATAAGAAGTTGTTTGAAAATAAAAGTCTTCTATGATGATACCATCTTTTTATATGTACTTATATGTTTTTTATTAACGTATTTACTTAACTCAACGTAAAAATAACACGCAAAATTCAGAAATAACGATGACTGTCATAAACGATGCTAAACAAATTTGTATTCAATTAAATACATCATATTAAAATCGGTTATGTTGTTTACCCAATTGCCTGAATGGGTTTGAAGTGTGAGTAAAAATGTTATTTGATCAATAGAAATTTGAATTTTTTTTCATTGGGCGCAATTAAAGAAAAGTTTTGTCTCTTTAGTTGTGTTCTATTTCATGGAAATTAATTGATATGTGATTTATTTATTTATTTGTTTTTATCGAATATAATCCCCACCATCACAGAAATCATTCATGAATTATTATTCACAGGGCTCGTCGGACATTCGATTGGGAGTTGCAGTTCATTCGTCAATTCCATTTTGCTGTTGGTTTGAACTTTGAAATTTCGCTTTGATTTGCACTTGCTTCACAGTTCTGTTGTTAGCCACAGAACATGCTTTGAATTTCAAAATCTTTTCGGACTCGACGTTTAAATTCGACCTCTGAAATCGACGCAAAGTTTTTTATTTCTTTATTTTATACAAAAATTTTAAACCTAAATACATATGCGGCTGCATGCTATTTTTACTTATCTTAATGAAGTAGCTTGTAAGGCGACTTCAAATCGACCCCATGTGATGGTTTCTTATTGTGAAATATTTAGTTATCTAAAAATAGCTGAGCCTTGCAGCGCCTCACGTTCATACTTGAACTGTAGTCCTTACAACAACTTAATTTTTTTATTATAAAATAAAAAAATTTTAAATAAAAATTATTTAATTAATTAAATGGTTACTATGCAGAATACACAAGAAGGACCAAGAAATAACCTAAGGATTAGATACAATTAGAAACTGAATAATTACAGCTCAATATAACTATATATACCAACTTCACAACATTTCTATAAAAATCACTTCAAGGGTATATTAACAGAAAAAGATAAAGTCAGTCAAAATCACAAAATAAGAAATAAATAATTATGACATGCTCACAACTGACGCGACAAAAATTCTGATTCATGCTGTTATTCGTTATACCAAATTTCCAAGAGTTGTGGAGAAAGCCAATCATTTGATTTCCTATCGATAATCTTATCAAGTGAACTTCAATTACGTAGAATTTAATCGTTTTGCATGTTATCTAGAGTAGTATATGCTAAAGATATTAATGGCGATAAGAGTCATGTGTTAATAATTTTGCGATTTTCATTGTTTAAAACGACAAAATCGTCATCCAAACAAAAAACCCAGGTTGACCCAGGCAAGAATGCAATCAGTTAATGGTGTATGTATTTATATATATATATTTACTACATTTTAATTGGTTTGCCATATGGTGCAAGCCTGATTATGTATAGTATTTAAACAAGTAACATTTCACAGAGAGCTTTTAGTATTTGTTTACCGTTTGAAAAAGCCGGACGCTAGTTTATTGAGCGCTTCGCTTGGAATTCATTATCAACAATATAAAAAAAGTTTTTTGTTCGTTCATATCAACTGATATAGGGATTATTAAATTTAATTGATTTTGAATTTAACTTGTAGAACATGGCTCCTAATAATACAACCGATACCACTAAACTTGTTAATCCAAACGAGTTTCTTGCCATACCCAAATGGATAAATGAGGACTATTTTCGTCCTATTATAGAGAAAGATGTACCCGATTTTGTGAGCATCAAAAGCTTTACGCCCATTGCTGCAACACTGCCAGGTGAAAACTACACTTCGATTATGGTGCGTGTTGTCATCGACATAGAACTCAAAGGTTTGTTTTTTTTTCATTTTCTACAAGTATTTAATTCCCTTCAATAAATCTTATCTGTTTTAACAAATACTCAAAGGTTTTTTTTTTCATTTTCTACAAGTATTTAATTCCCCTCAATAAATCTAATCTGTTTTAACAGATGACAGTGAACAGCAGATTTCATATATCTTAAAGACAATGCTGGATGCAGATAAGGGCGGTAGTGTGGTGTCTTCCATGAATTTGTTTCCCAAAGAAATGCAGATGTATCAGAAGCACATTCCCGAATATGTAAGACTCTACAAGGATGCCGGTGTTGATATTGAATTGGCGCCCAAATCTGTGCACATTGAGCAAACCCCGGAGTGCATTACTCTGGTGCTGAAGGATCTAAAGCGTCAAAACTTTCATAACATTGATCGTCTTAAGGGTTTGGACTTGCCCCACATGAGAAGAGTATTGAAAAAATTGGCTGAGTTGCATGCCGCTTCTGCAGTAAAATATGCACAGAATGGACCCTACGATCCGATGTTCTTGGAATCATTTTATTCGGAAAGTAATCGTTCAGTTTTTGAGGCGTCTGGAAAACGGCGATCTGAACTATATTTCGAGGCCATGAGAAAGTGGCAAATGCCGGAAGTGGAGAATTATATTGCTATAACACCAAGTGTAAAGCAGTTCTTCGATGAAGCCATTGCATTGAACACAGTGGATGAAAACGAATTAAATGTTTTGAATCATGGTGATCTTTGGTGCAATAATATAATGTTCTCTGATGATGGACCCGAAGAGCGCACCATATTTGTGGATTTGCAGGTTGGCAAATGGGGATCTCCCGCTCAAGATCTGTGGTATCTGATAATCACATCAGCCGCACTGGACATCAAGGTCAAAGAGTTCGATCAATTCATTAAAATCTATCACGATCGCTTGGTGGAATGCCTAAAATTGCTGAAATACTCGAAGCACATTCCAACACTGAAGGAATTACACTTTACAATGAGTAAACATGGAAAATGGGGTACGTTTCTCAGAATTCACAAAAAATTTGTTAGATTAAATGTTATAATTATATATTTATAGGTCCAATAACAGCTAATAACGTACTGGCTGTCGTACTTATGCCCTCTGATAAGGATTCCAATATAGATATGATGATGGCAGCGGGACCCGAGGGTGACGCCTTCCGCCACAAGACTTTCGTTAATCCATACTACGTCAAGGCAATGCGGCAACTGTATCCGTTCTTTGAAAACAAAGGACTTCTATGATGATATTATCTTGACTTATGTACTTATATGTTGTGCATAGTGCGTATGTTATATACGTTATTAATATTATTTTCATGTAAATAAAACTGTGCTTTTCTCATTTCTACAAAAATAATTTGATATCTACATATCATTAGTGTAGAAAATAATGTTATTTTACATTCAATGCAACCGTGCATCAGTAACATATGTATGTTAAGTCTCTTATTATCGATAGTTCAAAATGTTAATAGACAGTCTTGAATAAACTTTGTTTGAGTACACAACGCTGGTGGGACTCAGTTTTATTTTCTTATCCAGGCATTCCCTGACGCGAGGAAAGGATTTTCGCGCCAACAATTAGTTTTATCATTATCGTCGTATTTAAATCAAGGCCAAACCAACGCGATATTTTAAAATTTCGATAAAATTGGAATTTTGTGTTATACTGTCGAAATTAAAGAACAGTTTATCTCTCTTTTGTTCTTAATTGATATGTGATAAATTAATTTCTCCATCGAACACAAATCTCACCATCACAAAAATTATTCATGAATATTCGTAGGGCTCGCCGAACATTGGGTGTATTTACTTATGTTTATCGGCCAACGGAAACATCAACGGAAAACTCCTTCAGTTATTAAATTAAATATAATTACGCATGTAATATTTTTATGTTGAAATCTACAAATTATATTAAAATTTTGCAGTAATAATAATAGTCGAAGCATAACTTAATTATATAAATATTGACTCAACCAAACAATAACTAAATTTTTATATTATAAAATGTACTTAAATACACTTAAAAAACATAAAAAGATCGTAAAGATCTTTAGTTACAATTATAAACTCAATAATTACAGCCTCACGAAAAATAAATTCTACAGTTTAAAACTTAATGGTCAGTTTGTGTATATTCAAAAAGGAGTACGCAGTCGTCCAGAGCTGCTGCTCAAAATTTTTGTTCAATACCTAACCAACTTCACTACAATATTATAACAAACTCCTTAAGGGTATAGCATCAAGGAAAGCAAAAATTGGTCAAAATCTGGCAAAAGAGGCATTAAGAATTCATCTCTCACTACCACGACAAAAAAAAATCATTGCGAAATTTGTTTAACTAAATTTCCAAGTTGTTTAGAGTAAGAAAATCCTTCAGGCAATTCAAACATATATACGGATTTAATCGTTTCAAATATGCATGTACAAACATTTTTTATCTGGAATAAAATATGTGTATATTCGTATACAAGATTAAAGAAAAATACGATTTAGATATTGCTCCAAAAAGGGTAGAATTGGTCGATCATAAAATAAAAACTAGTTCCAACAACTCACAACTGCAAACGACAAGCGAGCAATGAGAAAATATATCTATGTAGGAATGTGTGAAAACAAAGTAAACAGAGAGCAGAGAGATACACGAAGTCGTAACGGTTAATTAACGAGCCTGAGTGAGCAAAGAGAGAATGTTGCTGAGCTGCGCGAGAATTCGGTGCCAAGAGCTTGCCAGAGACGCACGCACATTTGAGCGCAACACAATATAGCTGTAAATTTGCATAATATATAGTGAAAGAAAAATGTTATTATTTAAAAAACCGGATAATAATATACACAAATAAAATAAAAAAAAACCCGTTCTTCAGTTATTTACTGCTTGTCAAATTTTGGGAGTTTGACCTGGATTTCTGAATTAAACACAGTGAATGAAAACGATTTTAATGTTTTGTGTTACTTGTGCCTAAAATTGTTGAAATACTCGAAGCACATTCCAACACTGAAGGAAATTCACTTTACAATGAATGAATTCAAAAAACGGGGTAAGTTTCTCAGAATTGAGAATGAATAAGTCAAATTAAATGTTTTAATATATATATAAAGTTTTAACTCCAATATTAATATGACGAGAGCAAAGGGTACCGAGGGTGACGCCATCCGCCACAAGACCTTAATCAATCCATGCCAGGTCAAGGCTAAGCGGCAACTGTATCCGTTCTTTGAAAATAAAGGTCTTCTATGAGGAGATATATATATGTATATTTTGATTTATAGAACTCTATTGAATTATTAAAATTAAAATAATATATTAAAAAATTAATTTGAAACACTTCGAATTTTTGTACCGAAACCACCTATTTATCCCGTAAAATTCAAAAGCTGACGGCTTTAAAATTTAAAAAAAAAATAGGTAATTTGTCAAAACCATTAAAGTTACACGGCATACTCAAAACTTGTTTCTCATTATACATTTGAATGAAATTTACATAATTAAATTTGAAATTGCTATGTAAAATATGATTTCGGCTAAAATTGGTTGTTAACTATTGGTATAATAAGTTACCCCCATTAGTCCATGATTCAGCAGTCAGCAGTGACACAATAAATCGCAAACACTATCAGAATGTAAAAATTAATACAATCAAAAATTCAGAATCAATAGGCCAATCAAGAAATCAATCAAAACGAGTTAAATATAGTAATCGCATGTTCATCATGACTTGCAAAATTGTGGTCACACAAAAAATTGAAAATGAATTTAAATAGTATTTGCTGATTAAGAAGAGTTCTAAAAGCTCATTCAAGAGATTGGAAAAACAATAAATTCAGTTCATCACCAGACTCTCTGTGGATCAGTCGTGCTTGAGAGACGTAAGAATGTCCGATTCGATAGTTAATCCCAACGAGCATCTAATCATACCCGATTGGATAACCAAAGACTATGTTAAAACTGTGATCGACAAAGACGAACCGAATTATGTAAAGGTTCTCAAGTTTACTCCGGTTGCGGCCATACCGCCAGGCGAGAACTTTACCTCCATAATGCTGCGGATTTATATCGATTTGGAAATGAAAGGTATTAACTGTTTGTACTGATAACTAAGCCTTGTTAATTTTGCGATTTATTAGATGGCAGCACAAAAACAAAAACCTATATCATGAAGACAATGCTGGCCAGCGAAAGGGGTGGTGCCGAAATTACGGAATATCGTATGTTCCCCAAGGAGCTGAAGATGTATGATAAATATCTGCATGCCTTCGAGGCACTCTATAAGGAAGCAGGCGAGGATATACAGATTGCGCCCAAGTGTCTGCACACTGAAGAGCGCGAGGGAAACATTCACTTTATTTTTGAGGATCTGGCTGTTAAGAAGTTCCGCAATGTGGATCGCATCAAGGGCCTGGATTTGGAACACATGACACGTGCCTTGCACAAGTTGGCCGAATTTCATGCAGCCGGCTCAGTTTATGCAGAGCGATATGGTCCATATCCGAGTGAATATGATGAGGGATTCGTTCTACGCAACAGCTCTAAATTTTTAAAGGATATCTTCAGGTTGCGGGAGAATTCCTACAAAAAATCAATGGCCACTTGGGGCATGAATGATGCCGATAAATATATCAAGAACTTTGTAAGTATCATTCTCAAACTAGTTGAAATTGTTCGGATAGTTACTTACTAAATTATTAATTTCTGTTTTAGCCCACTCTGGATCAGTATTGGGCACAGTGTGTCAGCACTCTTGAAGTTGATCCCAATGAATTTAATACCCTAACCCACGGCGACTTCTGGTCAAGTAACCTAATGTGTAATTATTTACCAGATGGCAACATAGATCAACTCTTATTGGTTGACTTCCAAATCTGCAAATGGGGCAGTCCTGCAATAGATCTACTATTCTTCATCACTCTATCGGCTGCAAACGATATACGCATCAAGGAATTCGATCACTTCATCTGCATCTATTGGGAGCGATTGGTAGAGTGTCTTAAACTATTGAAATACCAGAAGCCCCTGCCCCTTTTACGTGATCTACATTCGTCCCTGTATAAAAAGAGCAACTCTTTTTATGGTAAAGTGCACAACAAATTATATATTATAACTTATATTATAAAGCACATTTCTTTTATATAGCCTTCTTCGCCATCACTAATCATCTGCCTGTGATTGTGTTTCCCACCGATAAGGATAGCAATCTGCACTCAATGAGGGCTGAAACTAAAGAGGGTGAAAAATTGAGAGTGCGGGTTACATCCAATCCTATCTTTGGAAACATTATGAAAGATTTGTATCCATTCTATTACAATCGGGGACTGTTGAACTTTGATGACTACTCGCCACAATCATAGGCATCTGTAGTGCTTGCAATCACAATAACTATCAAATTTATTTTATTTACTATAATTTATTTCACGAATAAAAAAGTTCGGAGTTGTTGTCTTTAAGAAGTTTTAACATTTAAAATTCAAGGTATATACTTATAAGATAGTTGCCATTAAGGAGATGGCAAAATACCAAAACCAACACAAGCTCGATTAAAAATATTTTGTTGTTTCTTATTTAGTATCGATTTCGATAGTAAAAGTATCGATATTGCACTGGCAAATTGACGTTTAGAAAAAAAAGTTACAATTACATTTTTCATAATTGAATTGTGTGTGCACTTTTAAAACAAAGAAAATATTAGAATACAATAAAAAGAAATTTTCACATATTGTTTAAATTTAATTATAAAAAAACAAAATGATGGACAGCAAGCAAAAAACTGCAATGCTGCGGGAAAAATACAAGGATTTGTTAGAGCCTTACGTGAGTTAATATTTGATGAGATTTTCGCAAAGCAGTTTAAATTCAGCTTTACAGGACCCGGAACGAAGCTCTGATCGCCCAATTCTTTCGCCTTCGACTTACGCCCAGCGTGATAAATGGATGAGAAATCAGGCGGCGCACAATCTGAGGAGGATGGATCGCTTATTGGCCAAGAAGAACGCGAAGTTGGGAAAATTTATATCGACAGTTATCGATCTGGACTCGCCGGAGCCACAAAAGCGGAGGAGGACATGTCAGAGTCCGTCATCCATTTCAATTGTGTCTGAGCAATTGTATTCGCCAGTATCTTCAATCATGGAACAGAGTCCACCACTTTCAATATGTTTAAGCCCACCATTTGGGATGTCGCATTTTCAGCAAGCTGCACCATGGCAAGGAACTTCAACTCCAATATTCCCAATGAAGTCGGTTGTAGCTGGTCTATTACAGCCACCAGAATCTCCCAGATCGATTTATCAGCACTGTTTGTTAGAGACACCAGCTTCTCCATTCACATCACCTGAGCCATTGATTTTTCAGCCAGAAGCTTCAACTCCTTACAGATCGAATTGTGAGCCAAAGCTGTCAGAAACACCAGCTTCTCCAGGGATGCCAACTTTTGAGTTGCCGTTGGAGAACAGCTACTACAATCACATCAACTCAACCGGCTGCGTTAGTAGGGATGCGGCTGGAGCAGAAACTATATTTAGTGGAAACAGCCAGCACTTAGACAATGAGAAGAAGCCTCAATTTCAGGCTGATGACTTCAGTTGGCTGTAATGATATCCAAGCAACTTGAGCAATATTATAATAAAATAAACTGTTTACATTTAATTTAAATCGTGACTATTTCCAAACTTTTGGTAGACACTGTTTACCTTTGTTTTGCTAAAGTGCAGGTTGTCTTATCAATTTCCGTAGCCGGTGAATAAATCGTTAGCTTTAACAAAAACATCTAAATAAAGCTTTTTTTCTTACTAGAATAATACATTTGTCTGTTCTGATTCAATATAAATTCAATTTATATTTCAATTTAAATTTTATTGTGAATTTAAATGGAACGCTTAAATCATTGAAAACGTTTGTATAATTCTTTTAATGTGAGATTGTAAATTATTGTTGATTTTTGTTCAGTTGATTTATTAAAAAAAACGGTGTCTTTATTAAGTCCAGTTTGAGCTAGTTTTACATTGAACGCGTGGAATTAAAACCTTGGGCAAAAAATGCACAAGGCAAATATTTAAATGATTACAGTCTAAAAATAATAATCGAAATATGTTGAATTTAATGCACTGTTTTGTTCACAGCTCTTTTCAGTTGTATTTGATGGACACTAGCAGTATATATATATATATATATATATATATATATATATATATATGTGTGTGTTCAAGTGCATATCGAAAACTCAGTAAACAATTATATTGCTTGACCATAAATAATATAAAATACTCTCGTGTTTTCCCTCGCTATGTTTTGCTCTCCACTTTTCTCTATATTTCTCTCCCACACTCTCTCGGTCTCTCGCTCTCTTTGTCATTATCACACTCAATTAACACTTGACAAACCGGTTGAAATAAACTAGGAGAACAAACTGTCTGATAAGATTTGAAGAGTGTCTCCCAAAAAACTCACCTGCCTTGCGTTTGGCTAACACGCCTACATTCTATAATATCTATAAATTTGTTGGTGTTGTGCGTGCCAAGAAACCGAAGCCGACACAGAAACAGGGGCCTGCAAATCATGCTTGATAAGAATGCAAACAACAGTTGCGTCTCGCTGTTCGTCGCGAACAGAACGAACACAGTTACAACGAGGCCAGAATCAACAACCACATAAATATTTATATATATATATATTGTTTATATATACTCGCCAGAGACAGAATGCCCGATAACAGCAACAAGTTCTGTGAATCGAACGATCTTCTCGTCCAGATACCCAGCTGGATCAATGGACCGTACTTCAAGAAGCTACTTAAGCGTGAACTTAAGGATTTTCGCAAAATACTGAATCTCTCGATAATACCGGCCTCACCGCCAGGCGACTGTGAGAGTTACACCTCGTTGCTGATGCGCATTATCATCGATATTGAAATGAAAGGTGAGCTAAAATAACCAAAGGTAAACACCCTGAATCTGACCAAAAAACTGCACTCGAAAAAATTAGGCACTTCTCTCAAAAAAAAAATGATCGTAATCGATTGAAAAACATGATTCTCCATTTAAAAATAAGAAATTGCTTATTCTAATTTTGGCGTTGTTTGCTTGCAGAAAATATTTCTAAATTTGATTTAAAAATATATATATTCTTAGGAATTTAATCATAAGCTCATTCTTAACTGTTTTCATATTTCTAAAAACTGAAAGCAAAAATTAATATAATGATTTGGCTTATTTGGTAAGTCTTCTTATAATAAAGTTTTCCATAATTTTAACTAAGGTATCAAAATTACAACATCCAAGTGAATGATATATTTTTGTTGTAAATTTTTCACAGATGGCTTCACACAACAAAAGTCGTACATTATGAAGACTATGCTGGCCGATCCGCAGGGCATAGGATTTATAAATACCCTTAACATCTTTCCTAAAGAGAAGCAAATGTATGAGCTGATCATACCGCAGCTGGAGCAGCTCTATCAGGAGCAGGGCAAAGCAGTCAAATTCGCTCCCAAATGCCATTGGGCAGAGGATGTGAATGGGCGCATCTCGTTGGTGCTGGACGATATGAAGACCAAAAAGTTTGGCAACATAAATCGACTCAAAGGTTTCAATATGAAGCAAATGCAACGCGTGCTCGAGAAACTGGCTGAATTCCATGCGGCCAGCGCTGTTTGGCATCAGCGGAATGGCGCTTATCCGGAGGACTTTCAGCGTGTCTATTTGCCCGCCAACTATCACAAATCCAAGTCGTATCAGGCTCGCATACAAAGCTTCAAGACGGCTATATCTTCCTGGGGTTTTAGCAATCCCGAGCAGTATACGAGTCGTATTGTAAGTAATCCATAAGAGTCTTCACCATGGAAACACTAAGTAAACTTTTTAATTGTTAATTCTTTCACTGATTTTACATGACTTAAGATTAAGATTTATTTTCCAGCCCACAGCTGATCAATTTGTACAATCTGCTGCCCGTTGCTTCAATAACGATCCGCAGGAATTTAAAGTTCTTAATCATGGTGATTTCTGGTCTGGAAATATTTTACTAAATAACCCATTATCCAGTGATACCAAAGAGTTGTGTTTCGTTGATTTTCAACGCTGCAACTGGGGTAGTCCGGCTCAAGATCTCTGGGAACTGATCCTCTGCTCATCGCATCACAGTCTGAGAACCAAACAATTCGATTATTTTATCAGAATATATCACACGCATCTGGTAAAGTGCCTGAAGATGTTGAAGTATGCCAAACGGCTGCCTTTGCTGAGGGAACTGCACATGAGCATGTTAAAACATGGCTTCTGGGGTGAGTTGATCTCTATTGCTAATCACTATTATCTTTTTACAAGTATCTTCCAAATATGTAACTCTGTTAGGCTACTTTACCACCTTTATGCATCTGGTGTTTATTCTCCTCCCAGTGGAGAGCGGTGGAAGTATACCAAAACTAATGCTACCCGGCGAGGAGGGAGATCGCTTTCGTTCCAAAATCTATACAAATCCATTGTATGTTCGTGCCGGACTGAGCATATTTCCGTTCCTGCATAGGCGTGGCCTGTTAGAGTTTTAAGCAAGAATTTTGATTTACTTACCCCACTGTAGACAAATTTCCCCTATCTGTAAATATAAGTCACGTTGCTTATCTTGAAGATTTATCTGTTGTTTTTCTGCGTCAAAACTTGTTGAATATTTTGTAAAACACACATCAACATTGTCAAGCGATTTGGAGCCAAACAAGAGCAAACAAAGGTTAGTGGTAATAGGATTGACTAGGTGATACTCTGTATGAGCGCCGTTTTTAACTAACTAACACATTTATGGCTACGAGCGGTCTTATATACCATTAGTTACTATGATATATTATTATATTTACAGTTTAATATTTGCAGCAAAGAAACCAATGTATATCAATTTCTTTAACTTCTCACTTTCAAATATTCCAACACAGAAACAAACTTATTTTAAATCTTAAGGAAGCATTTAATAAATTATTTTCTAGCTATTTGCAGAGCATCACAGTTCGCCAAAAAAAAAATACACATATAAAACATTTTTACAGCTGTGTTAACAGTACGCGCACTTTTGGATTATTTAATTTTAGCAATTAAGATATTATTATTAATCGAATTAATATCAGTTTTAAAATTTAGCGGCTGATTAGCTTCAAGCATGAGAGAGATGTTTTCTCTTCAGCTGCTCCCTGTAGTTGTCTTCAACATGATTCAATGAGACTTTGAAAGAGATAACGAAATTTGTATTTTGTATTTGGAGCACGAACTACGCTGTTTGTTTTTATTGTTTACATCGGTTTATTTTAATCAGACAGAAATGGCCTAGTTCTATTTGACCGATGCTGATCAAGAATTGTGTTGTGTGCTGGCAGAACTTTATAATACTCTTTTCACACATTTTTAATGGGCACATGTTATTAAAAATTTACATCAATTCCAAAAAAATATGTTTTAATAATCTATATTATATTCACTACTGAGTCATATTTTTCTCTACCCTTTACTGTTACCATTTTTGTTTTATAACTTGAACATATTTCACTTTCTTAATTATTATCATGTAAACCACCTTTTATATAAGTCGCTTTCTATCATAAAATTAGCAATCCATATGAGTACTTGATAACATGTTTTGTGCTTAACGGAGGGTATTAAGTAGGCGACTATAAGAAACACTTGTGCGTATCTCGCACTCTCGCAATATTCGTCACGCTCTTATTTAAATACATCTTGTAAGCGTCGAAAGCTAAAAACAGAGAGAGCTTTAACGGGCACGTGGGCTGTGTTTGGAGAGCTTGCAAATTTGGGCGTCTCTCAATCACACTCTTCACTTAACAGCTTAACGCGATAGCCGCCACTGCTCAGCTGCTCAGCTCATTTATAAAGTTATTTATTTTTTCGTTCGCTTGGTCAGGTGACTTGAAAAAGTTAAAAAGAAAAGTGATTTTAGAATGGGCACTGGAAAGAAAAACTATCAGGCACCCGATTGGCTGACTGTTGAATTTCTCCAGGATGTGCTGAAGGAGCACTTCAAAGATGAGTCGTTGATTGTCAGCGATTTGCTGGTGAAGAGTGCCCAACTCGGGGATGTGGTTGCTGGCTTTGCCAGCGAAATGCATCGTGCCTGCTTCCAACTGCAGCGCGGCGATGTGAAGACCAAGTTCTCCGTTTTCGTCAAGGATCATCCGAAGGGAGAAACGGGCGCAATTGCGTTGCGTAGCAAGCTCTTCAAGCGCGAAATACTTGCCTATAAGGAGGTGCTGCCTCGAGTGCAGGCCCTGCTCGAGTCCATTGGCGACAAGTCACAAATTGCGCCCACTTGCTATTATACGACGGAGAGTCCGGAACCGTTTCTCATACTGGAGGATATGCAGCAGAGTGGCTTTGAGAACTTTGAACGCGGCCGCCTGCTCAATCTGGACTATGTGCTGCCCAGTGTTGAGAAACTAGCCAAGCTTCATGCCTGCAGCGCTGTCATTGCCAAAGAGAGTCCCGAGGTGCTGGAGTTCTTCAATGAGGCGCCCATTTCCCGTAATCCATCTCGTCGCGACTTTCTCAGCTTCTTTCCGGTCAACATACGCTGTGTGGCCGAGGAGATAGCGCACTGGAAGGGCTTCGATGAGATCACCGAGAAGATGTTTAAGCTGGCTGAAAATGTTCTCCAGAGCTCCATCAAGATGTACGAGCAAGAGCCGGGCTTCAAGGTGTTCAACATGACCGACATTTGGATCAACAATCTAATGTTTCACATCGACAATGAGACCAAGGAACCCGACAATGTTGTTGCAGTAAGTTCAGTTATTCTGATACATAAACACATCCAGTATTAATCATTGGAATCTTTTGCAGTTGGACTTCCAGTTGGCTTATGTGGGCTCGCCAGCTGTTGATCTTAACTACTTTTTGTACGGCTCTCTTAATGAGAATGTACGCAAAGTGCATTTGAAGTATATTATTCGGGAATATCAGCGAGTGCTTCAGAATACTCTTGAAAAGCTGAACTACCAGGGACACATTCCAACACTGAAAGAAATTCATATTGAACTGATCAACCACAGTTTAATTGGTGTGTTTTTTCCTTAAATTCCATGTACTGTATGCTTCACTAAGGATTCTTCTATTTATTCTAGGTGTCATTGCGTCCACCTGTCTAACACCTCTCATATTCAGAGAACAAGCTGGCTTTGATAATCTGGAGGATTTGAACTCTCGCACTGAGATTGGCGACCAGTTCAGACGCGAGAACGTTGAGAACCCAAAATATCGTGCATATTTGCAACGCACTGTCAAAGAGTTTGAACTATCTGGATTTTTGGATACGTAACTCTCCCCAAACCAGTTGCACAACAAGATCAAAGAATAATGGGGCTTCCAGTATATAATAAAATTACCTTTAAAGCTCAATTTGTTATAGCAAAATGCACCAGATCATAAAAAGACAGCCCCAAAACCACAATCATTATTTTTTCAAATCTATAAATACACCACTCACATTTAGCCCTAAAATGTTGTAAGTAAAAAAGTATTATTTGTTATCAATCAATCGGTTTGATAAAATGTAATCAACGGCAAAAAAGATTGAATGAAAAGAAATTATCCGCCATTATTGATATTCACGTGTTACCCATTTAATCGAGTGTTTTGAATAAAAGATTCATTTTAATAAACTACTCATTTTTATATAAGTTCTTAAAGTTCTTAAAACAATCCTCACTTCGAATGGCTCCTGCGGACTCAATCTCATAGCTTATTGCAAATATGTAGTAATTTATGTTGGTAGGTTTTCAAAACTTCTCAGAATTCGGTATTTCAAACTTAAAGACCATTTTTCTTATGATATTGTGCTCCCATTAGCACATAAATGGCAAATCGATAGTTATTAAAAATACATTATAATTTTTCATATACTTGTATGTGTTTAAATATCAAATTGCGGAGCTAAAAATCCACATGTCAAAAAACATAATACCCATTGGGCTGATATTTTTACGATTTTCCAGCATTACAGACATTTCATACAATCGAATTTAATATACTTAGAAAGCGCACTAGGTCGAGACCTTTAATTGTCTAACTGTCATGGAATACTGACCATGGGGAACTAAAAGCGCTCACTATTTAAATGATTTGAGAATTATCAAAAATTACTAATAAGTTATAATTTGGTGAGTGAATATATTAAATTTAAAATTCATATTTATTTCAACGCGATATCTCAATAAAAAACACTATTTTATGTTAGGTATTTCGAGAAAATTACAAATAATTCCAATCTACAATTTAATTGACATTAAATGTGACAATAGAGATAAAACTGTATTGCTCTGAAGTAACATTTACATCTGAGCTATTTAAATAACCGAATTTTTATAATAACTATAAGCAAGAACGCAGGTAGCTGAATACGGCCTTAATGAAGTTTTGTACAAACAACTATTTTAATTATTTTATTTATTATTTATTAGTTTATTTTAAGTTTGTAACTCATTTTTAACTTCCACCATAAAACTTATTTATTAAAACATTGTTGTACCAGTTGGCTCATAAGGCAATCAATATCCACTCGTTATCATTTCTATCGGATTTATTTCCTTATCATGTTAATCAAAATATCCCAGTTTTTCTAATTTGGAGAGCACTCCCTTTACATCTTGAACGTAATTGTCTAAACTGAACAACTTCGCCCGCACATCTGCATTTTCAATTACTTCAGTGAATTCAATGCCTTTCTCATTAATGGCAGACATCAAGGGCAAAAATGTGCTTATTAGGAAGATATCTGCAAATGGAAGTGAAAATATATAATATTGACCAATTTGCAATATAAGGCATTCCAAATCAAAACCCACCATAGTATTTATGTTGGGATATTTGTTTCCAGAACTCCACAGAATTCGGTAGTTCGCCCTTAAAGCCAATTTTTTGCAATGTTGCGATGAACTCAGAGAAGTAATAGTTAATTAGTTCCTTATGGTTATTTCGACGATCTTCCATACTCATCAGCATGTAAGTGGCATAGATAATATCGAGAGTTATAGGGCCTATGTTGCTTAATTGGAAATCAATTAACATGACATCTTCCAGTTTTCCATCTACTTTGTTGTGCTTGAACATCATATTGCGGAGATGGAAGTCCCCATGGCATAAAACATAATACCCATTGGGCTGACGATTTTTACGATACTCCTGCAGTACACTTCTGCAACGGTCCAAATAATCATTTTCTATGTTCTTAAAAAACGGTAAATACTTTCTTAATTCTGGAACTTCTTCCAGTACTGCAATAAACTGGCACATGCCTGCTGTTACTAAGGGGTCATTATTGAGGGTTGGCATTTCAAACATGCCATATTTAAATTCTTGTAGGTAATCGGGTTCCTAAATATGAAGAATTAGGTTATTAAAATAATAGTAAATAGTCCTACAAATTACTTACCTCACGTAATACGTGAACACTAACTGCATGCCACTTGGCGAGCTTAGAGAACGCACTCTTTAGCTCCTCGATATTTCCAACACGATCCCTTATGACCTCATAGCCATGAGGAACCAGATCCTCAAAGATCATCACCTGCCGAGGCTTTAAGCTTGTATATATACAGGGCACATAAAGCCGAGTATTATCTCCCGCTTCCAGCAAGATTTGCTCGAATTTTGGCAACACTTTTGTATACAAGCCAATCTCAGTCTCAAAGAGATGAGATTCACTTAACATTTCTTTTTTATGACATTGCTCTTCGGGTATTGTCTTAATTATTAGCGATTTTGAAAACTTCCCTTGTTCTGTGATATAAGAAGCCTTGCCACGAAACATAATGCTCGCATAGTGGTCTCCCTTCGCACTTGCTGGAGATATCTGAACATCCAAAACTTTTAGTTCTGGGGCATTCTCATGTTTGCTGAGTACTTCCTCAATGAACCCATCATTTAGCCACTTCGGTGCCTCCAGCTCATCAGTATTAAAGCTATCATTATTTGTTACCATCGCACTATTTTTTATTTGTATTAGGTATTTGGAGAAACCGTTTAACGTTCCAGTAATACTGAATATTTGTTACTGAAAGTCATCAGTAGTAAGCAATACTATTTAAACGATTTTATAGGCAAAGCTCTCCAAAGCTTTCAAGTGCTTCGTCAACTATCTGATTGGGGAAATAGAAATTTTGTGAAATTATTAGCTAAAGCTCAACTGATAGCAGCGCCATTTAACCTGTATCTTTGTTGTTTATTGGTTCAATGTAATGTGTCCATCGCAAAATCTTATCTGCAAAAAATAACATCTAAGTTTAATTTGTAATAGTTTGTAAATATTTAGTATTGATTACCATATCTAAGCTCATAACAACAAGTAGGGCAAAAGGGAAAACCCGGTTTTGGCATCTCTCGTCTGCCTGACTGCAGCTTAATATCAAAAACTACAAGAGCAATACGGGAGATTCAGTTCTCATATGGCATTCATAGAAATTCTCATTACAATTTAGCAATTTATATAGTAATTTTGAGCTTTTGCGATAGGCAGATGGCAAGTCAGTAATTGCTTAGCAAGCTACTTAATGCGACTACAATAAAGTGATAAATGCAACCAGAACGTTATCCATCAATTACAGCTGCAACAAATTTGTGCTTCTTTTGTGTCTGTCAGTTACAAACTTCGTCAGAATAAGGCAGAATTCATGCGAAAACTATGTTTTATTATTTGTCCAACGGGTTTCTAATGGAAATACTAATATTAGGTATGTAGTAGGTGAACATATATCTACTTAAGAGTTGACTCTTAGCAATTAAACTTACGTCTCTTTCTGTGATCGGTTGAGTCTTTCTAGAAAATAAATCCGAATCAGCTCTTAAGTGTCAGAATTTAAATATAATTTAAACGACTTATAATAATCTAATCTTGTTTTTGTCTAACGCTTTTTCAAATGCTAATAATGATGATGCAAAAAGATACTTTGAAATCTACACATTTAGCTTAGAAACCGTATTAATCGTTGTCAGCTGACCTACTAGTACTTACGTTTTTTAGATTGTACAAAAGTTAAGTAGAATCGCCTCTCAAGTGAGGCGGTATAAAAGTCTTCAAAATATAAAATAAATTTAAAATAAATATTAATTAAAATAACTTGAGTATTTCTACAGATTTTCTTGTAAGTCGTAGCTTTTCAAATCAGGAACTTTATACAGAACTAATATAATCATCTACAATGTGCACGAAGAGATTCTCCATAATTTAGGGCAACTGTGTGTAATAATACATGCCATAAGCCATGTGGATTTGGTATTAAAAAACATCATTACCTCGAAAGTGTGCTCCCGAATCTGGGCTATCTTTTGGCATCAATGACATACAATTTTGTATTGGCTTAAGAGGTATTCGACTTTTTACACAAATCTATTCTCACTTACTCTTAATTAAAGAAATTACGCTTAACAGCTGTTGACTTAGTTTGGCAGACCGACCCGAGAGTCAGCCTAGCTGAGGACCCGGATTAATAAGTAGCCCAGTCTCCTACGGCGTGCTCAGGCAAAGTGCAACCTCCTGTTCTAATTAGTTTCACCCGGGTATTGTGGATCTCCGCCCGGGCGGACATATTTTTCTCTGCATCATGTGGGACCAAATGAAAAGTTTAAATAAGTCAATTATACCGTAGGATCTCCCCGCGGAGTATGTCCCAAGACATTTGGAGGACCGAGCCCTAGACGGGGGTAGACCATTCTCCACAATGGGCACCATATAGGAGAGTACCGCAGCAAGAACTCGCTGCGAAAGAACCCCTAAAGAAAGGAAAATAGCAAGGGGATCCAGAAGGTGCAGCCTGAGCCATCTTTGCCAGGATGTTCACCAAATAAACCCTTGTGCTGGCCCTGGTACAAAAGCTATGTGTGTACGATGAGGTGAAAGGCCTGTACACGGTCGATTCACAGTTAATCTGGCTTCGGAAAGAGCCAGCACCCAGAGCATGCATTATCCCCAAACGGAAGCACATTAAATCTGCTCTGAAATTCATTTTATTTAATTTATCATATTTACTATCTACTAGGTCTATTTCCAGCTGGTGTTGCAATTGCACTCTGTTGGAAAATTTCAGGCAGAGTTCTTGCAGCGAATGCCTCACACTATATGTCTCAATCAGTAATATCCTTATTTGAGCACAAATTTAACATTAAAGAAAAGTGTCGGCAACTACTGGAAACTGTCCGACATCTTTATGGGGTAATTAATGATGAGACAATAGTTGATTGTTCCTTTGTTCGAAATTGGAAAATATTGTTGCCCATATATTATCATTAAATACATAATGCAATTAACCTTGAAATGCAGTAAAATGCATTACGCCAAATTAGTCACTTTAAGTCTACTTAAAACATTTGCAAATTGGGTGATTATTAATTTTTATATTGGTTAAATAATTAGTTTGATAAGATAAATCTGCTTATTGAACTCTCTTAAAACCACATTTTTTGATTCCTGCACTAGTTTCATATAAATCATGATTTCTTTCTTTCATTATTAAAAATGGTCAACAATCAAAATGTTGGCGTATTTTTTTATAAATGAATCGATACATCGGTACTGTTTTCGGCGCATGCAGCTTATCGATATCTTGAAAACGTCAAAAATATCGGTTGAAGTTCCCCTAAATGGATGTGACGCTGGAGAAGAAATTGCAGGGATTTCAACTGGTGGCTCAGGAAAAGGTGCGTTTGTGCGGGTGTATGTGTGTGTGCACCATTGAATTAATTGTAATAAAATGCATTTGTTATGTCTCTTTAATGCAGTTGCAGGCAATATTATGCTCCATACCGGGGAAAAGGGAGCTCATCTTGGAGCCCGAGCTGATCAAGCCGCTCGAACATGTCTGCACTGCCTCCTGGCTAAAGTAAGTGGTTAATACATATTTTGCTAAAGTTGTTATTAAACAAAATCATTTATAGATTGAAGGGCATTCAGCGTATCTACAAACTGGATGCAAAACAAAAACTGCATCGAGATGACGACCAGGTGCACATCTACATGATACGCAATTTGCTGGGCACTTATCAGACGCTGTTGCGTCAACTGCAACCCTTGACCTTAGCCACGCCCAATGAGTCACCGGATCTAGCGCTGCGCATGGTTCACATCATTTGCGTGCCAAGCTGCTATACGTATTTCCATACGCTGCTTGAACAGGCCGGTCTCTGGGATCTTGTCCAGCTGCATCATTACAACTGGGATTTCATATACCTAGATCAAGGCGTCCTGAGTCTGGAACTGCCAAATGTGAGTAGAGAAACGACCATTTCATTTTATTTAAAGTAGATACCTAAGAATTATTATCTTCCTCTAGTGTAACTGTAATAATTAAAGAGGTTTTACTCATTTGAAAGAAATGCCAAATTCTTGCTAGACATTCAAATCCATTTTCTTACTTTCTAACACTCCTTCAATGCAGCTCTACGAATGCCTTTATCTGCAAGGGGATACCTCGGCTCTGCCAGCTGTGGCGCAGAGTCTGCGGGTGCTGCAAATTATTTGTGGGAAGCCAATGCTTACCCTCACCTTTGGTAGCCATGCGGGTCAACTGGTGCAACTGATGCAGTCGCTGGGCACAGTGCCGGAGTCTACAAATCCAACTGACTTTGGTGCCTGGCTGATCATTGACAGGGACAAAGATTATGCGTCGACATTGCTGACACCCGCCATTTATGCTGGACTACTGTTGGAGGTGTTCCACCTGCGTGCTGGGGAAATTGTGATTGATAATGCCAACAATAAGATACGTAGTCAAAAGCTGCAGCTGCTCCAACGCAAAGGCGATCTGAAGCCGATCACTGGCAAGCTGAGCAGCATTCGCCTGAATTCCGCCTGTGATGAGATCTACGGTGATAATCGATACAAGCATTTCGCCCAGGCGAGCAGTTTGGTGCGTGCGCAGGTGAAATCATTGAGCCTGGAGCTACAGAAGGTCAGCGACATGCAACTGGAGGAGATGCACGACTATGTCGCACGCAAGCTACCTAAGATGACGGAGCTAAAGTCCAAAGTGTTGCATCACCTCAATGCCTCCGAAATTGTCATCCAAATGTTGGGAAACTTTCGGCGCCTACAAACGCTGGAGGAGGACATCCTGAACAATGTTTCACGCAAGCGTCTTCTCACCGAAATCGATGAGCTGCTAACAACAGATGGCCAGCGTTATAATACGCTGCGTCTGTTGTGCTTGCTACATCTGTGTGCCGGCGTTGCTTCCGAAGAGTTGCAAAGTTTTGCACGCAACTATTGCAACATGTTTGGCCACCGTGAACTGTGCGTCTTCCAACAGCTGGCACATGCGGGTCTGTTGCCGGTTCTGCTGCCAGAGCGCAAAACGTCCGCCAAGCTACTCTCCAATCTGCCGCTGCCCAAGTTCCAGCAAACCGAATTTCAGGCCAATGCCAATCGTCTAAAATTGTTGACATCCTCTGCGGACGCAGATCAGCCAGCAGCATCCACGTCCGCTGCTGCGGCTGCTGCTGCTGGCGGCTTCAGTGGACATGCTGCTAAGCAGTCGTGTCCAAGCTTTGTATTCAACGGAATGTACATCCCGCTAGCGGCACAGCTGTGCTCGATACTCCTCAACGCCAACAGTGCCGAGCAGTTGGCCAACAAGCTGACCATGATTGATGGACTCCAGCTGCAAGTGGCAGGCGGACAGCCGAGCACTCCCAAAATGTTTGCTACCCAACTGACGACACCTGACATCTTTCCGCTGCGTCTGCGCAACTTGTTTGTGTTTGTGGTTGGCGGCGCCAACTATGCGGAAATAGCTGCCTGTGATCTTGTGGCCAGGTTAACGAGCACCAAAATAACTGTTGCCTCGGATACACTGCTTGCGGGTAGCGATCTAATCGCAGCCGCCTTCAATAACTAACGCTATAAAAATTTAACAGTTTCTATGTTTATATTTTTGTAATAAAACGTTGCAATTTGAAAACGGCATTTGTTTTTCTCTAGATTAACTTGTAGAGCTGAAATTTAATGGAAAAAACTGATAAACTTGGAATAACTCTGGAACCAATTCAAGCATAGCTGAATATTCTGTACCTTCTCATAATGAACAAAAAACTCTCATTTCGTAATTAAGTATATTGGTATATTCAGTGTATTCAATACCTTCTTCTGATTAGCTAAATACCATGAAATGGAAAATATAGATTTATGTTTATTTGCAACTGTTAGACTAGCTCCGATTGCCTCTTAATCTTATTGCTACCGCTGACCGCCAGACATGCCCGGCACGCGATACAGCAGCTCCCCATCGTCATCGTAGTAGGCATCCTCGACGCGATAGGTGGCTCCTTGGCGATATAGTTTGCGTGGTATAACAATGCGATCCTTTAGTTTGATCATCTCGTATTTGCGCTGATCAGCAACGCTAACAACAATTTCAGTTCGCTCGAATTTCTCCACAAAACTAGGCAGTGGACCAGTGCCACTGGGATTGGGTAATGGTCGCTCTAGCTGCTGCTCCTGCTGCTTGGGCAACACTTGCAATGCCTTTAACTCCTGCAGGCGCATTTTACGCTTGTCCACCACCTTGTCCAGCAAATAGGTTTCCTCCTCACCCGTCGTTGGCGGCATAATCCTAGCCGTTGGTCGCTGTGTTGGGTTTCCCGATTCCAGCTGCTTGTTAGCCTCTTTACCCAGCAGCGCGCGAAATTCATTTCGCTGAGGCACTGGTAGCTCTGGTTTTCTCGGCCACTGTTCTGGCCTTAAGTGCTGTAAGTCTCCTCGTTGGCGCTGAGCAAATTTCTGTAAATGCTGCAATAGCTCAGTCGGCACATCTGCACATTTTCCAGCGCGCAACTGTGTCCAGTTCCTCATAACGCTGTCATCATGATTGCGTATGCGTTCCACACTTTGTGGCCGCCACTTGGAGCGCAACACTTTCTGCACTATATCCGCTGTGGCCGGGAAACTCTCTGCCAATCGCTCCACACTCCATTCATCCCCATCACGTTCGTGGAGCAGACGCATTTGCTCTTTCTCAGCGTACAATAGCAAATTGGGCAATTTGGCATTGCGAAAGTATTTGTGTTTGATCATAAATTTTCGCACACGATCGCGTTGCTGTTGCTGCTGTGCCTCGTGTTGCTGATGTGTGTGATGGGCGGACATGAAATCCGCCTCCATGTCGGCATAATCCTCACTAGCATCCTCGACACTCGACTGCTGCAGCTGCTGCAGTTGATAGCCCAGACCGGGATTGGCACGTCGTGGCACTCGAGCTAGAAGACTCCATTGAGCAGTGTACAGACTTCTTATGATTTGATGGGCTGACATTTTAACATCACTTAACCAACAAATTATTATGTGAAGGGTAATCCAAATTTAACTAACAAATTAGTATGTGAATGGTATTCCTCAAAATTCACTTTTTTCACTTATCTAAAGATATCGATATTTTTGTGCAATTTTATTTTGTGGGGTTTTTTAGTACTTATTCGTGGGAATGCAAATTTTTAGCGAATTCCGAGAATTGTTTACACTTTGTTTTTTGCTTGAGTACATCGAAAATCAACAAACGGGAAAAAACAGAAATGTCTACGCCAAATAACGAAGCCGGTGGAGGCAATTTAATGGATGAATTCGAAGAAGCTTTTCAGGCCTGTCTGCTTTCGCTAACCAAACAGGAGCCCAACTCCGGTACCAACAAGGAGGAAATCGATCTGGAAGTGCAAAAGACAACGAATCGCTTCATCGATGTGGCCCGCCAAATGGAGGCATTCTTCTTACAGAAACGCTTTCTCGTCTCCACGCTTAAACCGCATATGCTCATAAAGGATGAGAATCAAGATCTGAGCATCGAAATAGCTCGCAAAGAGGCGCTCCTGCAAAAGCACTACAATCGCCTGGAAGAGTGGAAAGCTTGTCTGTCTGATATCCAGCAAGGTGTCCACAATCGCCCCACACCACCGATGATGGCAGGCGCGTGCCCATTGGGCATGCAGCCAATGGGAGGCCCGGGACCACGTCCTGGCCTAATGAGCGTCATGCCACCGGGCGTCCAGCTGCCTGGAGGACCACAGCACTTGCTGCAGGCACAGCAGGTGCAACAGCTGCGTATGATGGGCAAACTGCCGCCAAAGTGATGTCATAGGATCTAATATAATCTTCAAGTTATGAACATTTTAATAAACATTAAAACTTATACCACAATTAAATCTTGTACTTTTGTTCAAGCTGCAAGATGCCTTAACTTTTTATTTAATCTAACAGCTATTAAATGAACATAAAAAAATATTGAAAATCGATTGAAATTAACTTCTTAAGAATAAGCCATAGTTTTAACTAAACTTTTCCCATCAGGAAAATTCCAATTTATATAGGATTATTGAATATCAATATTTAACTATCGTCACGTTCAAGAGAAGTTCATCAAGGAAATTAAGTTTTTATAAAGATTTTCCATACGGAATATGCGGTTATTTAAGAGATTATTAAATTGTAGAATTGTAGAACTTTTAATTAAATGTGTTTCAACTAACTTTTGCCAAGATGAAGATCAAGTTTATTCATGCAACTAAAAATTAAAAACTCAAATAGTATTATTTATCGTATTCTGTGCCATTTATTGTTTATTATTCTTGCTGCGTGTGTAGTTAAATTTTTTTGCGCACCTTAGCAAAGATCGCATATAATAGCTAATATATTCATGTATTTTTAACTCATTATATATTTGTTTCTCGTGTGTGTTTTTGTAAATTGGTATCGGTGTCTAATTATAATTCTAAATGTATTAGGACAGCTTTAAACTAAATTCAGACATAAAAATTATATAAACCTATGCTTGGGCTATATATTCATGCATAATTTGTAATGATAAAAATTGTTATTCTAAAATTATTATAAGACGACAAATTAACTAACATTAAATCGAAATTGATACACAAAAAA
The DNA here is from genome assembly GCA_035042405.1 of Drosophila demipolita. Taxonomy (NCBI): domain Eukaryota; kingdom Metazoa; phylum Arthropoda; class Insecta; order Diptera; family Drosophilidae; genus Drosophila; species Drosophila demipolita. Next base: position 2,861,511 of record JAWNLI010000349.1, on the reverse strand, counting down.
AAACACGTTTGTATATTATGTTTGATGACGAGGACAATAGCCAATCAATCCTCTCGTGGTTCACCCTGTGCGTTATAATATGATGGATTCATGAACATAATATGTACTATATGTCGATTTTCATTTAATCAATCTCGTATACCTTGTCCGCCTCAAAACCGGTCGCACTGGAAGTGGGTGCAACAGGGGCGGCAACTGTTTGTCCAGTTGCCTGATTGTAGCCCGCCGCCGAAGGGTTTTGATTAGAATAGAGCAAGGGATTCATGTACATGCCGCTGGGATGTACAATGTGTGTGTGTAGTTGTAACAGATCCTTGTACATGGTCGGATCACCGTTGTTCATCTCATTGTACAGCTGCTGCAGATAGCTGGGCACCAATTGTATGACCTGATTCTGTGTTAGCTCCGGATGATCCTTCGATATCTTCATGTTAAGCAACTGCAACAGAATATCTGAACGGAATCCAAATATCTTATTTGAGGTAACACTGCCGGAAGCATTGCCAAACTGGCTGACCATCTGGGCACCAAAGGCGTTGCGATCATAGCTCATATACTGAGAGGCTTGGACGGCACGCGTTTTCTCCGCCTCGTACTCGGCCCAGGCCGATTTGCGCTCTTCCTCGGATAGATTCTCGTGCTCCTCCTGCTCAAGCAGCGAGTCGTGTTCGTGATATTTAAATATCAGCTTCTCATGCTCGGTCAGCAGCTCGGCAAACAATCGATCCTTGGGCAACAGAGGCATCTCGCGCTCAACGCTCGGCTTCAGCTCATAGGTGTAGAGCTCCATTAAATCCGTTTGATTATAATGCCTGGAGATCTGCTGCTCATCAATCACACGCTTCGCCGTTGCCTGCTTGGCCACCTGTCGTTCATAGACCTTCTGCTCCATGGTGCCCATGGCAATAAGACGGTAGATGTAGCACGGCTTCACCTGCCCAAAGCGATACACTCGAAAGATGCTCTGCGTGTCGTGCGAAGGATTCCACGAGACATCGAAAATGACGACACGATTGGCTGCCACCAAATTGATGCCCAATCCACCGGCTCTTGTCGAGATGAGAAAGAGACGGGCACGCACATTGCTGGCATTATTGAACTGCTTGCACATCGACTCACGCTGCTCTACGCTGCAGGAGCCATCCAAACGGAAGTAATCTTCGCCCTGTGTCCAGGAACCCTTAAAGTTACCCACATCACCTGCGGCAATGAGAAGAAAAATATTAGAACTGCAGAAGATTTATTCCTTAATGCAATATAGATATATATAGAGAAATGTATCCAATATTTCCGTACAACATAATATATGATGCTACTTAGATCTTGGCATAACCGATCCGCAGAACACGACTCACCCTCAAATTCATAGCCCTTGCTATTGCTATCCACCAGTGAGAGGAAATGCTCTATAACATCCAGGGATTGAAGAGATTGTGAGAAGACGAGCAGCTTGTCACCGATTGCTTCGCATTGTTGCAGCAATCGGAGCAGCATGAGCAGCTTGGGGGAATGATTAACGTTGTTCAGCTCCTTCTCCTCGACGAACGGTTTCCACCACTCGGATGGATCATCCTTCTGCACAGATGCTCCGCCGCCCATAAGCTCCACATCCGAATCGCTGTCGACCAATCCGGCGCGAACGCCGTTGCGTGTCTTCCGACTCTTCATTTTGCTGCCGCCAGCGGCATCTCTGTTGCCCATGGTTAAGCTGGCATCCGATTTGAACGAATCAACGCTCTCCGATGAATTCGAGACGACCTCCTCCTCCTCGGAATCATCACAAATGAAGCCTTCCTCCTCTGAGTCTTCATTGCTCAATAACCGCTTCGCAATTACATTGTCGCTGTTGACACGCAGATTCATCGGATGTGTCCAGATTCGTCGCAAGTCTTGAAAGTCCTGAAACAATCGCGCGCCCTTGCCACAAATATCAGAGCTGGCTTGATCCCGATGCGTTGTCATATAATAGCCATACAGTTGCTGCTGCAGCTCCGACAATGTCGTATAGACTACATACTCATGCTTGGGCGGCAAATAGGGCGCCAGCACTGAGTAATCCCGTCGCTGAATGCAACCCTCGAGCAGCTTATGTAGAATATGCGAACGATGCTTCATCAGGCGCAAATCACGCTCCGTGGAGTCCGTATACTGGCCATTGCTTATTGGATTGACAAAGCGATTCATATACTCTTTATATGTACCCAATAGACTTGGTTTCACAAACTGAATCATGCAATAGTCTAAAGGATGAGAGGAAAAAATAACGAATAATAATTTGTGTAAGGATCATCGACCTGGTGCTGTAGCTTACATTCTTTGAGATTATTTTGTAGAGGCGTGCCGGTGAGTACGATGCGTCGCTTGCTGCGCATCCTAGTGACCGCCTTGCTAATTGATGTCTTCTCGTTCTTGAGCAGATGACCCTCGTCGCAGACGACGAGATCGGGCCCGGGTTCAACGAGAGCATGCTGGAGCTGTTCGCGTTGCTTTTTACGCAGACCTTTGGCCTTCTCGTTGGCGAGAATGCGATACATGTCATAGCCCAGGATGCAGACGCCGCCCTCCTCGTACCATTCGTTCAGCTTGAAGATGCGTGTCGGCTTGTCCTTGTACCGTGAAATGTCATAGATCTCGATGTCGCGTCGATGGGCAAACGCCATCCAATGGACAAATTCACGTGCCCAATTATTCACGGTGCTCAGCGGCGAGATAACCAACACACGCTCCACACCCGTACGCCTTGAATTGATGAGTAACGTGTGGGAGAGTGTGACCACCTGCAGCGTTTTGCCCAGGCCCATGCAATGGGCCAATATGCAGCCGGAGCCGGCATTCTTTTCGCTTTCCTTGAGCGTCTCGAAGCAGGCATCCCACATAAACTTAACGCCAGCCACCTGGTGGGGTTTTAGTTTCTTCAGCAGTCCCTTGTCCACCTGAAGCAGTGCCTTTTTCGACTCCTCATCGAAATCTAATATTAGCTCGCTAATTTCGATGCTCTCCGATTTCTCAAAGATGCGATTGTAGATTTTTTGACGCTCCTCGATTCGTTTTCGACGATCGTCTTCTTCCTTGGCGGCCTCCTTTGTGGTCAAATCCAAATCCTTAGTCTTGATAATTTTTCGTATATGTTTACGTTTGTTCTTATTCTTTTCGTCGTCGCCATCGTCGCTGTCACCGCTTGATGCCTTCTTGATGCGTCGTCGCTTCTTTTTCTTCTTGTCCTCAAGCTCGAAATCCGAGGAGTCCTGTGCAGAGCCCGCATCTTTTTTATTTGCGAAATTGCGACGTTTGCGTTGTGGCATAACTTCGCTGTCACTGCTTTTTGCAGTAGCGTCTGCATCTGACTTTTCAGCATCTTTTTCCTGTTCGGAATCCGCTTGTTCCTCCTCATCCGACTCGGCGGCTGCCTTGTAGTCGGAATCGTTATCGCTGGCACTGGCGCTTTTATCGCGACGATTGCGCTTGGATGTGGTCGCTTTTTCCAGCTCGGAATCTGTGCTCATTTTGCGCTTCGGCTCGGGTTTTATAGCTGCTGATGTTTCTGTTTCTGTTGTTGCTATTGTTGATGCTTTTCTTGTTAATGCTACTGTTTCTGTTGTGGCTGCTGTTGTTTTTGCTTCTGTTGTAGTTGGTGATGCAGTTGATGATTCTGTTAATATATTTGTTGTAGTTGTTTCTGCCGTAGTTGTTGCTGATGTTGCTCTTATTATTTCTGCTGTTGTAGTCAATTCTGTTGTAGTGTTTTTTACTGCTTTTCGTGTTGCTGATTTTTTTGGCTTAGCTGCTGTTGTTGCTTTAGCTGCAATGGTTGGCAGCTTAATGCGCTTTACACGCACCACACAACGACGAAACTGTTTTGTTTTGTTTGTCTCCTCACTCGCTGTTGTGCTATCGCTATCGATTAACAGTTTTGAGAGCAAACTCTGCTTGGTAGGCAACTTCTTGGCTGGCTCCTTTCCAGCTGCTGCGCTCAATGTAGATGTGGGTGTGCTGTTGATCCGACTTCTACGCCGCACAATAATGTCGTCTTCGTCAGTTTCCGTTTCGCTGTCGCTTAATTCAATAATGGATACGTTGTTTTTGCGACTTTTACGTGGCGGCAAACCCGACGATGATCGCAAAGTTGTTGTTTTAATTATATTAGTTAATTTTACATTGGGTTTAGTTTTGTTGTTGTTGGATTTTCTAGTTGTTCTGGTGCCGTTGCCGTTACCGTTGCCTTTTGGCTGTGCCAGCAGTTTCTCCAATGGAACAATGCTTATTTTGAATGCTGGCTTTTCCAGAACGCTTTGATCGCCGTCCGAGCAGCTGTTTGAGAATTCGTCCAGTGCAGCATTCACTGTTCCATTCCCGTTAGTTCCATTACGTTTATTCGTATTGTTTTTTTTAATAGTTGCTGCTGCTGTTGTTATTGTTTCTTTCCTTTTTGTTGAATTCTCATTGAAATCGCTGATTTTATCGCATGTCTCTGGCTTTAGTTTAGTTGTGATCTCTTTCGCGGTGTTGCTAATGTCGTCGTCTGGATTGATCGAAGTTGCAACAAATGTCTCGCGAGAGTCTGACTTTTCGTCTCCCATAGGTAACGGTGTGCCACGAGCTTTTTTTGCGCCGCGTCTCAAATTTAAACAAAGCTAAAAGATATAAAATAAAATTAAAGAAACGGAAAGAAATTATTTTAAAATCATGCGACAACTAACTAGGAGGTACCCTGTCAATTATACCTAACATGTATGCTCATAAGCAAAGCTCACAAACTAACATATGACAAAACTAATTTTAATTTTTAATCTTTTTTAATTATTGAAAATCAAAAGAATGACCGTCTGAACAAGTGAAAATGCTTTTCACTGCCTCTTATAACTAAAAATGTTAATATTTTAATAATATTATAGATTTTAACCGGGTTGCAGGGTAAGCAAGTGTTCAGCACACTATTGCTTTTTCTTTGTTGCTATTTCGCTACATTTAGTTTAAAAAAAACGAGACAAGCACTTTTCGACTTGCATTCGACACGGCGCGTCCGCTTTCGGCGTTTTTGTTGCGCTCTGCTTCTTCTTCTTTTTATTTTCTGCGTTTCTTTTTTTCTTGTGCAAAATACTTTTCTCTCTTTCTGTTTCTCTCTTTTAAAGAGATGCAGTATATTTTTTCTATTTAAAAACAAACAATGCGAAAACTTACAACTTTAATGTTAATGTTACATTTGATGACAATGTGGCCATATCGAAAATTTTAAATTAGTTAATTTTTCAACATTCTACCACCGCGCTTTTTGGCACAGACGCGAACTGCACACGCACACATACATGTACTCGCACACACACACACGTTTACGTACAAGCACACATACAAAGCGTTGCGCTCACCTTTTGCGATTTTTCATTTGTGTTTGTATTTCGCACAGCACTTTGCAAGTGCATTCGGTTCACATTCACAAAGGATTTGAGTATACTTGAATTTAATTAAAATCAATTAAGTATATATAACAATAAAACAGACAGAAGCAGTGGTCTGCCTACGCCGCCGCTTAAAATTTTATTTTCTAGTATACACAGCACACAAGCACACAGATGTTGATAATAGCAAAGGCAACTCTAGCGCCGACACTAGAGATGAGCAATCATCGCTTACCTGGTATTTTTAATTTAAATCGTGACTGGATGCCGGAAAATCCATAGATTTTTACTGAAGTGAATTTTGCGCCTTGTCTATATTATTCTTCATGCATTTAATTAAAGTATAAAGATTAAGTATATTTACAATTAGTGTCATTGACAAGTTTGACACAATAATTATAATGAACATGAATTTTGCAAGAGCTGTCAAACATAAAAATCAAAAAGAGTTGAATTGCATATAATTGCAGAGACAATTGCATATAAGAAAATATATTTTAATGAATTCGTTTTGTTCAACTATTCGCACTAAAGGCCATGTCGCCAGCTGTTTTTCGCGTGGAGTTGCCACTCCGCGATTTAAGTGGATGCGTGCTGCCAACGCGTTTCGAAAATACGAAGCAAAGAAAAACACCAAAAAACGCAGAGAAAACATGCTACTAACCAAAGAAGCAAAGGCAATAAAAAGAGGAAAACAAGCAGCAAATATGTTTGATATAACGAGGCAGCGGAAGAGACAAAAATTATAAATTAGTGTAGAGAAAAAATTTGCCCAGAGTGCGAAGAGAATCAAAGTTGCATTCATTAATTGTGTAAAAAACGACGAAAATTCCTCAACTAGCAATGAGCAACAGCAATAGCAACAACAACTGCAGCAACAACAACAGCAATAATAATAATAATATGAACAGCATGCCATGCCCGGAATCGGAGGAGGAGGAGGAGGAGCTCAGCGGCTCTTACAACATCAATGACAACGCCGACTGCAGCAGCAGCAGCAACAGCAGCCCCGACGCTGCCGCCGCTGGCAGCAGCAGCGGCAAAACGGCGAGCAGCTCCAGCAGCAATGCCAGCGACGATGACGCCGACGATGATGATCAGGATGAGGATGCCACTGATCAGGATTCGCACAGCAATTCCGATTCTGATGATGCGACGACAACGCAAGCCGATCAACTGGAACTAGTTCAGCTGAGTAACCACCACATCTTCCGGTTGCCCCGAGGTCTCTGCGAGAGCGCCAGCATCTTTCACGAATTCTTCTCGGTGGAAAGCTGGCAAATGCTGCCCAATTCGATGCAGGCACGTCTCCATGCACTGTTGCCAAGCTATACAGCATTGCTTACGCCAGCACAGGCAGCCGCTGAACAGGATCGCACCCTTCTGCAGCTATTTAACGGTGGCCTGCAACATTTTGGTCAATCGCCGCTGCTCCGGCTGCAACGACAGCTGGAGGAAGGCAGCCTGCGGCCCGATGTCCACCAGCTGCGTCGCAGCATTGAGCGTTCCCAGAGACGCGAGCGTCGCTTCCAGCAGGCGGAACGTCTCAGCCGATTGGCCAAGGACCTCTTCCTGTCCCGCGAGCAAATCCTGCAACAGGTCTATAACATGGCACCACCTCCTGGTGGCGACACATTTAAGGCGCCCAAAGCCCGTTTACGCAAACGGAAAACGCCCACGATGCACTATCGCGAGAACAATAGGTTCTGTGTGGAGCGGGGGCGCAAGCGCTACTGTCTGGAGCTGCTGCAGCTGTCCCGCGATCTACAGCTGCAGCCGGGCGACATCAGTGCCGACGAACTGGACGCTGAGATGGAGGAGGAGGAAAAGGCAGCACAACTAGCTATAATTGCAGAGCAGCAGCAGAAGACGACAACGGAGACGACGACCACATCGAGGCCATCAAATGCGGCGGACAAGAAATGCATTTACAGTACCTTCTTTAAGCGACGCGACGGCTTGGATGATGAGCAAGTCCTGCGCGGCATGCAGGCCGATAAGATACAGCCGCTCAACGAGAGAAATCTCAAGAAATATCTACGTGATTACAAGCGACGGAAACTACAGCAGCCGGTAAGTAAAATTGTCCCTATATATATTATAGAAAATCATATTTTATTAAAATTTAATCTTTTCTGCTGCAAATATTATATTTTAATTAATCAAAAATCAACACTATTTGGAATTTTTTTTTAATACAAATCAATACCTATTTTAAAGTTTTCCGTAAAAAACACAAAAAGAAAATGGTTTCCAATTTGACTTTAGTTACCCAAATCAAGAGCCTAAAACTGGACTTGTATTTATTCGATTATTGACGATTATCAATGCATAAATAAGTTTATTCATTTCAGTTTTTACAATAACTAGAGCTATAATTAAAGTAAATTCTTTATTCTGTTGTTCTCAGCAATTGCCGGACTTCGACACTGCTGACATAAGATTGCGGGATATCTGCACACGTGCCCAGTTCGTGGGCAACTTCAAGCCGGGACGCAAGCCAAAGGCGCTGACCGCGCGTCTCAATCACAATGTGAGCGAGCCGCCGGCGCTGGTGCCTATTGGTGGCAACAATAACAACAAGACAAAACCGACGGAGCCTGTGGCCGAATTGTTGACGGATGAACCGCAGCAGCTGTATGGACGTGCAGCTCTGGAACCCGATGAGGATGAGCTGAAGCCCGACTTGCAGGAGCAAACTGAGCAGACGATGTCCAAGACACCGTCGCTCGCCCACCCACTGCCCAAACTGGAGCCGATTACGGTGCGCTCCATCATCAACACATCGCCCCGGGCATTGGTCAAGGCTGGAGCACACATCACGGGCAGCCCCACCCGTGAAACATTATCAACGGCGACGACGACGGCAACAACAACGACGATGTCGCGTCATGCACATGGCAGCTACTTCTCACTGCTCCGAGATCTGTTCGTTTCGACGCCGCAGCATCGTTTGAACTATGCGGAATTGCATGCTCTGATGGTCAAATGGCGCACAGAAAGCTGCAGCGGCGGTGTGCCTGATTGGCTGCGTCAGCTGCCGGTCGATTGGACGCAACTACTGCAATCAGCTGTTAATTTTCTGTCAGGTGACTTTCCAACGTTGCCGCCAGAATATGTGCCGTATATTGAGCACAAAACCCAGTTGAATATCTATCAGTGGATTGGTGCTGGGCGCGATTCGGATGCCCGTCTGCAAACGCTCTGCCAGCATTGGTTGCAACGACGCAAGGAGGACACAACGATTGTGCAACAAGTGCTGGCGACTCCACAGCAGCTGCAACAGCAGCAGCAGCTGTTGAGTCCCGTTGTGGATGTGGCGCCAACGCCGCCACCACGCTGCCCTACAAGCTGGGCGGTGCGGGTTGCCACCCAGGCGGAGATGCTGGAGTTTCAGCGACAGGAGCGTTTGCGTTTCGATCAGCCCCATCGTCCGTTCACGTACCGCCTGCATGGCTACGAGAGTGTTGTGGGTCCCGTCAAGGGCATCTATACGCAGAGTTTGGCGCTGAACAAGGCCCGGGGTCATGCGATCATGGTGGATGACCGACCGCCGTATGTAACCATATTGACGCTGGTGCGCGACGCGACGGCACGACTCCCCAATGGCGAGGGTACACGGTCCGAAATTTCGGAGCTTTTGAAATGCTCACAGTACGTCAATCGGCAGGCGGCGGAGAATGTGCTGCAGACTATTGTGAGCGGTGCACTGGATCGCATGCATGGCGGCCTCGATCCGTGTGTACGATATGATGCACGCCGCAAGATCTGGATATATTTGCATCGCAACCGGAGCGAGGCGGACTTTGAGCTAATGCATCGCCAGAATCAGACAATGGTCAAACAGAAGCAGCAGCAGCGCAAGCAAAAGCCAAAGAAGGATGAGGCAATCGAGGCGACACCAGAGCTGCCCGCTTTAGTGGCGGCCACAACTGCTGCACCACAACCACAACAAGCCCAACTCCCAGCAGCAGCAGCTGCAGGTACTTCTCCTGCAACTACTGCTGTGCTGATTAAGAAACAGTTGCTAGCACAAACTGCTCTTCCCCTGCAGGTCAAGTGCCCGCCAGTGCCGCCGCTGAAATATCATGTGCCGCCCACTGTTGCACCCACGCAGCTGATGACGACACAGAAATCGCTGCTGAAGCCTACGCAGCGCAGCGGCGTTGTCACCATTCTGGAAAGATCGCCCACAGCACCCGTTCAGCAACTGAAAACCTCGCCCAAACTACAGCACCAGGTGCAACAGGTGCCTCTGGGTTGCAGTCCTGCACGCAATACCACGCCCATTTTGGTGTCAACGCCCAGCGGATTGCAGACGGTGCATGTGGCTGCCACGCCCACCAAAAAGCTGGCCATCAAGAAGCAAATTGTTATCAATACGCCAAATGCACAGACAGGAACGATCGGAGCAATTGCGGCCAGCTTCATTATGCCACTGGATCAGCAGCAGCAAGCAAACAAAGCCTCTCCATCTCGCCAGCCAATATCGAAGAACATAATCCGTCTGCTGCCTGCAGCTGGATCAAGTGCAACAATTGGCACGGCAGTAGCCAGCAAACCTGCCGTTGTCCAGCTATCCAATTCGAATGTTGCTGCTGCCAAGCCCGCTGCTGCTGGTCAAATCCTTGGACCTCGCATGCTAGCCCAGACCACAGTACGACCGTTGCAACAGCAAAAGATTGGCGCCGTCTCCATTGTCAGCCACAAGCCACCAGTGGCAACAACGATCAGCGGCAGCCCATTGGCCAATGCCAGCGCACCAGCGGGTGGCACCATTGTCAAGATGTCGCCTCAAGCATTTGCCACACTGCAGCAGCAGCAGCTCAAGCAAAAGGCACAAGCCCAGCAGCAACAGCAGCCTCAGCAGCAACGAATTCTTGTGGGTAAGTGACTAAAACCTTGGCTCCATATAAGTTCCTTAAGCTTACATAAAACATTTCTTGAGCGAGTGGTAACATTGTTGTACTTTCGCAACTATATCTATATATCTACCTGATCATTTTGAAGATATATTGCTTTCTTGCAGGCAACACAGCTATTTCGTCAAACAAAAATATAGTTTTCCAGGCGCTGCCAAAGGCGTCGCCAAAAATACTCAGCGCGATGGGTGGACCAACGAAGGCGCTGGCCACCGCGAATCTCTCGCCGCAGCAGCAGCGGATTGTGTTGCAGAACTTTAGGCAGCCGGTGTCGTCGACAGCAGCAACTGCAAATGCCGCACAAACAACAACCACAACGCGCATCATACGAACCACGCCAATTGTGACTTCAGCTGGTTCGAGTGGCGCCCAACCAACATCCCCATCCACACAGCAGCAGGGCACAGGTGGTAACATCCTAACGCTGGAGGGTCTGTTGCAGAAATCGAATACCGGCAAGCTGATAACTACGGGCAACAACATCATACAGCTGGCCACTTCCACAGCCGGTGGCAATGTCATCACACTCTCGCCAGGTGCTCAAATCCAACAGCAACAGCAGACGGGCGTCAAACAGCTGCCGACGACAGCGCGCATTGTGAGCGCCGGTCATCATGGAACATTGGTGCCCAAAATCATTGGTAAGACAACAGTTGTGCCCGGCAAGCCGCTGTTGCTGCATGCCAAAGCGTTAAAGTTGGGCGCCAATGCGGTTGTTAGCAGCACACACAGTCCAACGTCAACAACCACACTGACAACGGGTGCAATGAAAACGCCACAAAATATTGTCATTGGTAGGCAGACAATGAAGCTACAAGCAGCGGTAAGCATATTCACAAACTGCCTGTCAAAGAGCTGCATTAAATTTAATACCACTTACAGAGCATTCCAGCGCGCAATGCTACAGGTTCGCCCATGCAGACGGTCATAATGGGCAATCAGCTGCTGCGTCTAGCCACAAGCAGCAGCATCACCACAACCAGCAACAGCTTAAGCAACAACAGCAACAGCCTGCCCAGCACATCGAGTGGAATTGCTAGTTCGCCGAAAACGCTGCTCATTGGAGCTGGTGCCGGACAAACGTTGCGACTGGGCAAGAACGTGCTGCTCGCCACAAGCAGCAGCAGCAGTGGCTGCAACACGATAACAACGTCCGCCTCAAGCAATAATGCAACATCTGGCAATAATCTTGTATTTGCCGTACAAAACAATGGCGGCCAACTGTTCTTTACGCCCAATCTGCAGGGTGTCAACCTGAAACCGTTGTCCAACATGAAAGTGATACCCATGTCGACGGCGACAACTGTTGCCGGCGTTAAATTGAGCAACGTGACGACGGCAACTGTTGATGTGGTTGCTGGCAAAACAATTAGCTCCAAATTGCTGCCCACAGCTGTATTAAAGAGGGCGCCCAATTAAGTATGGAGAAGTAGTAGAAAGAGGCTTGTTAACTACGTTCTTTGATTTATAATATATATATATATCTATACATATATATATATATACGATTATATATAATAGTTTACATATGAAATTTAGAATTTTCAAGCAATCAACAAATTTACTCTCCAAATTGTAATATATAAGCTGAGCAATATAGAAATGCGCGGCGCAGCTTGATTAAAATTGTTAATATTGTATTTAGAACTAAATAAGACCTATCGCAAAACGCAGACAGACATACCTAAAAATAAATGTTCAATGAATCTAAATTTATCTCTTCTATATAGTTATAGTTATTAGTTATAGGCTGCAAATATTTAAAACTTGCATGAAAACCTTAACTATATGAATTTATTATTAACAATGATATTATCATGATGGCTTAATCTATATGAATGTGTGGATTTGGGATGTGTGTGTTTGTTGTGCTAATCAATTAGTTTTCGCGGAATATAGGATTCTGTGTGTTCTATCAGATTGGGGCTATTATTTAAGCTATACGAATATCCATCAGAAAGGCGACTTGGTGTGCAGCCGAAGATGCCGATTTAGTTTGATTTGTAAATTAAATGTTTTTCCGCATATATTACACTCACACAACGAAACATTTACTTTCTGAGTGTTTAATGTTTCCGATTCCGGATGGGATAACTCTGATTGGGCGGCTAATATGCAGGCATCGCTTGCTGGCAGTTGCCCACTTGTGACCGACAGAGGCTGTTCTTCCTCTGTTGTGCGCTGTTCTTTAGGTGGAATTTTGCGATGCTGCTGTTGCACATGCGTCTGCAGCTGCTCGGCATCCTCGAAGGTGTCATCGCAGAAGGCGCACCCTATTAAGCGTAGCGGCGATGTGGCAGTCGCTGTTTTAGTTGTATGCATGGATCCCAGCTTGCGTGCCAGTTCCTCTTCGTGTTCTACAAGAAATTAATTTAACAATGAATACTGATACGGGTCGTTATTGTATATAGCCAACATTTACCCTGAAGATGACGATTTAGATGTCCCAGAAACTGTTTGTGCTTCAGTACTGCAAGTGGAAGAACCAAATTAGGAATCAATAGTTAAATTCTTTATCAATTGAGACCAACTTACTCTTGCCGCAGAATTCACATTTCGAGCGCATATGCACCGCACGCTCATGGTCCTTCAGCGTCTGTTTGGAGCTGCAATAAAAGCCGCATATGGGACACTTCACGTGCTTTTGTAGCTTGTGCCATTTCATGTGAAATTGGACACGCGATTCGGTCACGTTTCTGAACTTCCTGCCGCATATACGACACACGGTGTCCTTGAGCATGTGTATCAGGTTCAGATGCTCGATGTGCTGGTCCTGAGTGACAGAGACATGTCCGCACAGTTTGCAAAAGACGCCCGGCTCCTGCATTGGTGTTGGCAGCGACAACTGTGCTTCGTCGTACGCATCATCATCATAGGTGAAACAAATGATTTCTTCATCGCTATGCTGGCTATCCGCTTGTTGGTGTTGTTCTTGTTGCTTCGGCGATTCCTCGATCAATGTGGACATGAAGCCATTCGCAGCCACCAACTCCTCTGGCTTGACTTGGGCGAAGGTTGCCTTCTCGGACAGATTACCTACGATCGACTGCGCAATATATTGTATCTCGTGCGGAACACGTGCCGTGTGCTCCTCCTTGATGGGCACATGCGGTGCATCAAGTGGCGCCCAGACACGTCTGCTTCCATCCTCCTCCTCCTCATCATCGTCCGTATCAAGATAAATGAAGCCGCAATATGTCTGCTCGTTTACCTCTGCAATTTCCTGCTTAATGACCACTCCATTCTGGCCACGCCTGCTGTCCAGTTTCTCGAATTGATCCTGTGTCTCCAGACAGTTGTGCTTGAACTTCAGCAATTTTTGAAACTCACCAATGCAGGCCATGCACATGTACTGTGGCCGTCCATCGTCTTCTTTAAGCTGTTGAAAGATAACTTTAAGATAGAGCTGCTGTCAAAAAGTGACCAAATTCGCATTTACCTTTAAATTCCAGGCGTGCATTTGTTGCACTATTTCAGACATGTCGCCTTTTTCGCATTTTGTAAATATTGGTCTAATGATGGAATCGCTGAATAGGAAATAGATGCCGCATGTGCGACACGGCTCAATTCGGTCGTCATCGTCGAATGTGGTTTCCATTAATTTGGCAGTTGGCAGTTGTCGTCTTTCAATCACCTAAGTCAAATATATGTGCAACAAGCAAATTCGCAAAATTAAAATGACAGCGCTTCGTTTATTGTACTTAGTATGACAGCTAGTTGAATACAAAAAAATCATCAATATGTCACTAGGCAAAAAAATACCAACTGTGTGTAAATGTCTATATCTACATTATATCGATAAATATCATAGATCAGCAACAATTTCTAATATATTTGTCAGCTAAATACAACAAAACTATACCATGCTTATTTGTATTAAAATACTGCAAAAATCTAGGAAAATTCGCTTGCGTGTAGTAAGCCCTGTTAAAAGCATCTGGCCAGCCCTGGTCCAAATGCATAAAAAAATAAATAGGAATTATCACGCATCATTTGCAGTGCTAATAATTTATAAAAAAACATTGAGAATTGAGAGCGAATCGCCAATATTATGAATTTGACGGAGCAGAATCCGTATGGCAATGGGTTGCTGTATGCTGGCTTCAACCAGGATCAAGGTAAATAGATGTACTTTGTATATTGTTTACATATTCGTGCACACGATGCTTCAACGTGCAATAATCATACTATATATATGAAATATTTATATACATATACATAATGATAAATAATGAAATTGCGACGCAGGATGTTTTGCCTGTGCCACAGACACCGGATTTCGAGTGTACAATTGTGACCCACTAAAGGAAAAGGAACGTCAATACTTTCCCGAAGGTAAGTGTGTGTGTCGCTGTCTCCCTGCCTGTGTGTGTGTAGGCCAAATAACTTGCGTAAATTCACATCAGATAATAATATCTGATAATTTAGCTAGTATATGTTTGTATGATATGATCAATTCATGTAATTCGCAATATATTTTTCTCTGACATACTTTTGGAAAAGTTATTTTTTACGCCTAACAACAATAGGATTTGTTATATATGCAAATGTTTGTCGATAACATGGTCGGCGAATTCGATTAATATCTTGCTGAAAATCAAATTTAAATATATGAAAATGGTTTATATTTCTTTCATTTAATTTATTAACTGTCTCGAAATGCTTTTGAGTAAATTTAAAAGGATAACGTTTTTTGTTTTACTGAGAGAAGAATAATAGTTTTCTTAGCCGGTTTTATTGAAATTGGCAATGGACTTTAGAAACCTATAGAAAAGAGGTTCATTAAATTCATCATTTTCATAAGTCTAATCATACAATTTTCACTTTCCTTTTATCGAATTGAAGCTTTATTTGTAGTGTGTGACTTTTCCCATGCTTTATTAACAATGTTTCACAATTTGTATTGTGTGTTTCTGCGATTTGCAGGAGGCCTCAGCCATGTGGAAATGCTGTTCCGATGCAATTATTTGGCGCTTGTTGGCGGCGGCATTCGTCCGTTGTATCCGCCCAATAAAGTGATTGTTTGGGATGATCTACGGAAATCGCCGGCCATCTCGCTGGAATTCAATCAGCCAGTGCGCGCCGTTCGTCTGAGACGCGACCGGATTGTCGTCGTGCTGGAGGGTGTGATCAAGGTGTATACATTCACACAACAGCCACAGCAGTTACATGTGTTCGAGACGAGCGCCAATCCGAATGGTCTGTGCGTACTCTGTCCTCACAGCAATAAGAGTCTTCTCGCATTCCCGGGTCGACATACCGGTCACGTTCAAATCGTCGATCTTGCCAACACGGAGCGTGCCCCATTGGAGGTAATTGCCCATGAGGCGGCCATCAGTTGCATTGCATTAAATTTGCAAGGCACTCGCCTGGCCACCGCCGGCGAGAAGGGCACACTAATACGCATTTTCGATACGGAGAACGGCAAAAAGGTGTCGGAGTTACGACGTGGCAGCAATCAAGCAAACATATTCTGTATCAATTTCAATCACCAATCGACTATGATTGTTGTTGCCTCAGATCACGGTACCATACACGTCTTCAATTTGGAGGACAACAAGCAGCGCGAATCATCGCTAATACCCAAGTATTTCTCAAGTCAATGGAGCTTCGTTAAATTCTCCATACCGCAGGGACCTCGCTGTATTTGTGCCTTTGGAGCCGATTCAAATTCGGTTGTGGGTAAGTTATAACACACATACTTGATAAAAATAACAGTAATAACATAACCTTTTTGCTAATTTCAGCCATTTGCGCGGATGGTCACTATTATAAATTCCTATTTAATACCAAGGGTGAATGTAGTCGTGATGTTTGCACACAGTTTCTGGAACTGCAGGATGACGAAACTTAAAGTTGAACAATTATTGCGTGGCGTCCGCATATTCGCATACATATTAATGATATCTACATATAATATACAATATATATATATATATATGAAAAATGTGTTATACAATATTATATTTAAGCATGCTTTAAATTTACTTTACAAGTCGAAGTTCATATTAAATGGTAGTGAACAATGTAAATATAAAATATTTCAACTCTAATTCGTTCTGCATTCACTCTTAAAAAGCGGAACGTGAAGCGAATCGCATCGAATTCAATTCTACTGGCTGGAGAGGCTGCAGTAGTAAGTAGATTGTGTGAGTCCAAGATGGACATTCTTTTAACTATCGCACTTGCATTTGTTCAGCTTAATATAATAATCATGTACGGCGAACCCAATGTGCGACCGCTCATCTTCGTCACCAAAACTCCAAAATACACTATGCACGGGCACTTGCTTATACCCAAGCGACCGGAGAACTATTGCCGTAGGGGACTTTGTCCGCCGGGTATACGTCACATTGCCTGTGGCCACGAATTTGTGAGTATTTCACTGCCTGTCATTGAACCCGATTAGCGTTATTATATTCGATTAATTTGTCGGAAGTGGGGCGAGAACTGTCCTAAGCCGCGCTATGGTGTCAACATGGAGAGAAACAAAAATATTATAATTACGCATCACAATAATCTCCGGATGCGAATGCATAGACCATTATCAGATTTGCCACCTGCCAAGCAACTATTCCCACTGCGATGGGAAGAGGAGCTCGCCGTGATTGCAATGCGCGTAACCAATTTTTGCAATGATGAAAAATTCAGTGCGTGCGTGAATACGGCCAGCTATCTAAATGTGGCTAGAAGTTCGGAAATCCTTCATTATAAAAGTCCAATCGATATACCTGAACTACTGAAGCAAGTGATCCTACGAAATTGGGGACATCAGTTTAGTAAATTTAAAAGAGAAAGTGTGGACAAGTTTCCGCAGAACGCTTCAATAGCAGATTACAAATTTGCGAATATGATATATCAGAAAAACGATGTGTTGGGTTGCGGCATGTTAATACGTGGAAAAGAACACAAGATGTACCTCACCTGCTTGTATAACGATAAAATAAAGCCTGGTGAAAGATTGTATGATGTCAAAACTTGATCAATAAATATATATAATCATTATGTTGAATTTGTTTTCAATTCAAAATCTTCTTAAGTATGAAATGTTCGAATAAATATACATTTTTCGATTGGCAGGCATTAAATAACCACGTATCTTCAAAATCCCTTTAAACATAGTTCATAATGTTTGATCTTAATCCATTATATCCTTTAAAAACCTGAAAAAATTTGTCAGTGATTTATTGGCCTCAAGAGCCTCTCGTAGATTTTATATTTATCCTAAAAGTATGCTATAAAACTTAAGTTCTTTCAAACTTTATTTTTACTACTCCCAAAAGTAGGCCTTATAACCTAAGTTGTTTTCAATAGTGTTTTAACATTTATTTTATTATTTATAATTATCTAAAATAAAATAATTATCTTAAAAAATGAAATTTATCTTGAGGTACGCAGGAAATCACGTTTCTTATTTTTAACAGAATTAAATATGGTATTGCTTTATTGCTTACAAATATCACTGGATAGTCAAAAATTTAATCAAAAGTACTACAACTGTATGTATATCCAAAAGATCTTAGAGATGGGTGGTATTAGTGCTGCCGTCAAAGGCCAGATTGGTGGCACCACCGCACGTCTGTGGCGCAAAATCACTCTGTTGCAGATGAATTATCTTTGCCTGCTGCTGCGAACTAATTGGTATATGCAGATTCTGCAGATGGTCCAATTGCATCACAGCATTATTTGTTGTATTCAGATTCAGATTTGGCTGCTTTTCGCTATCCTTCTGCTTTGGCTGCTTGCGCAACAGATTCATATCCGACTTATTGGAAAAGTGTGCCTCGATTTCCTGCAAAACAAAAACACAATGTTGAAAAATGTGAAATTTTGATATGTGGTGAGATCAACTTACGCCCAGGGTGCGACCTTCGGTCTCGGGCAGCGTAAAGTAGAGTACGGCGAAGCCAATAAAGGCAACCATGGCATAGAACGCAAATGTGCCCGGCAACGTCAAAGTACTGATCATCAACAGAAACAGCTTATTGGCCAGAAAACCAAATACATAGCCCACACCGCCGGCGAACCCAGATGCACTGTTGCGTATATCGGCAGGAAAGACCTCACCGATGAGCACCCAGGGTATCATGCGTATGCCCAGATGCGAGAAGAAGGCGGACAGCAGCAACAGGATCAACGGCACCCACACCAAATAATTGTGCTCCTGCTTTGGCACAGTCAACAGCAGATCCTCTGCAATGGGTGGCTTCGACGGCGTCGGAATATCGCTGACTGCAACGGCAACTTCGGACATTATCGTTGTTGCCTCAAACTCTGGATCCATTGTGGTTTCCAGCTCACGTCTGCTGCGATTAGTGAATGACTCTATTGAGTCAATTGTGGTATCAAATATTGCCATTGTCGTCGTTTCCAACTCCAGGTCTGGCAACATGGTTGTCAGCATCATTTGCTCCAGCTGATGCTGCTCATCCTCGAATATTTTTGATATGTTCGCCTGCGATATGATACTCTCTTTGGGCACAAGCGCCGAGGCATTGATCACCACATTGTTGACCGCAAAGCCGGGTACATCGTTAAGGAAATGCGCATAGGTCGCCGTGCCAAGGATGCAGAGACCCGTGCCAATCGTAGAGACAAGCACCAGCGGTCGTTTGCCTGTAAAATGTATCAGAGTCACACCCAATATGGTGGACAGCATTTCGGCAACGCCCAGCAATATTGTTGCATGGTATTTATTCATGGGCGCCTTCAGCGTATGAAAGATTTGCACGGCATACGTCTGCAGCGGGGTCTTGCCGGAAAAGTGACCCGTAAAGAACGTGAACGAGACGAGCAGAAATGGTGCGAGAAAGGTTCGCTTGCGCCACATTCTAAAACGCTTGCTTAATTTGTATCGCAGTCCAGTCGCCGCAGCAGCATTGATTCCACCATTCTCGGCCGCCTCCTCGATGGTCTTCTGGGTGATTAGCTCGTCGTAGAGCTGATTGAATTCCGCCTCGATCATGTACTCCGGTACCCAGCCGCGTAACCATTGCAGTGATTTAACCGCCTCCAGGAAACGCTGCTCCCGTATCAGCCAGACTGGACTTTCGGGCACAAAGCACAACATCACAATAGTTATCACTGGAAAGGCGGCGCTCACAGCCGCCACACTGCGCCAGTCCATCAGGGAGCCCAAGATGAACTGCACAAAGACGCCAGTGATGACGCAGGTGGTGCCCAGCGCAGATAGAATACCACGGTACTTCGGCTCCGTAATCTCGGCCACATAGGTCAGCACCTGCATTTTAAAAAAACCCAAGATTACTATTGGTATTGCTTACTTCATTATCAATTACAATAACAATTCCAATGGCAATGACATTTGCCACATACGAAATGTTTATAAAAATCAATACGTGCAAAACATCTGTCTGTAGTCAGTCATGCCGTATTAAATAATTAGTAATTAACTATCTGCATATTATATATTTGATAAAAAAAATCAAATATTATCGACTCTATAAAAATCATGTACCCTCAGTTATGGAATGGTCCTCTATGAGTAACCACTTTTCTATACTAACTGGCTTGTTAGTCGTAACTTTTTTGTAAGCATTTATTTAAGTGAAACAATTATTTTCAATGATTAAAAAATGTTAATTTTTCGATTTATGTAATACTTATTATTAATTTAGTAAATGAAAAAATGTATACGTCTATTTAATAATTTACTTTGCTTTGTTAAAATTACCTTTCCTAATATGCAGCCAGAATTAAAATAGCTCAAATTCTATTAACATATTTTTATAATCTTTACGAAACTTGAAAAATGTTTATTAATTTAATTCGTTAAAATTATCTTTCATAATTTGCATAAGAAGTCAAACAGCGCCAGCTTCATGTTATATATATATATAATCTTTCGAGAACTATAAACAAGTTCATAACATATGCGCCAAACTCTTATGGTTCATTTCTGTATATGAATGAGTATGGCTAATTGCAAGATTTTAATTTGATTGTGGTAACATAATAGGTGCATATTGTTGTCGGTTTAGACAAGGCCAAGATAGAGAAATGGCAACACAACATGGCTGGGCAGAGATTAGTGCAATTATTTAGTTAGTTGGTTAGTGGGTCTTGCTTGGCCAGAACATGATCACTTACGGGTGCTTCCATGAGGCCGCCGCCGAGACCAGCCAAGCATAAAGCCGCATACAGATGATCCGTGCTCGTGGCAAAGTGAAACAAAAGCCAGGCAGCCAGTATGGGCAGGTTGACAAACTGAAACCGAAACCAGATACAGATACAAAAACATTAGCAGATGCAGCAGACATACATAAAAATCAAGCTGCCAAGTTGCCAGCATTTAAACAATAGCATGAATTTAAAGTTCAGTGTGTCAATGTTTTCAATGCTATGCTGTTACAGATTTGTCTGTTATTTTATAGACACATAAAATCATTATATATATATATATATAAATGAATATATATATATATATATATATATATATATGAATGAAATGAAGATACATACCTGCATAGCTCTTCGCTTGCCCAGCGGTTGTGTTAGTAGACCCGAGAAGAGGCAACCCAGCGGCACACAAATTAAATTTATGGAACCTAAACGTAATAATTATAATACAATAATTATGTGTGGCAATCTGCGCTTTGTGTGTTATAACTTACTGAACCACGATATTTCATCTTTGTTAAGTACTATATCGCCACTCTGCCCCTCTCTGCGTCCATCGCCCCCTTGTATCGCTGGTATTACGATTGTGGGAAAGCCAAGAGTCATGCCATATCCTGCACAATGATTTTAACATGTTAAAAGAAATATAATTGGTGGAAAATTTTCCAAAATTTGATTTAATTTCATTGGCTTAAGTTAGGGAATGAAGTCTAAATGTTTAATAACTCTATTCGCTTTTCCAGCGAAAATATTAACAAAACTGATACAAATGAATTTTAAATGAATTTCATTAAATCAAGTTGTCCATTGTTCATTGTTCAATAGCTTCATTTCCCGCTTATTAAGCGTTGCATTGAATATATGTGAAGGTAGATTAAATAACGAGTATTACAATAGTTATTTACCGAATAGCAATATGTTCTTAATACTAACAGCTACGAACTGTGGCAGGGCCCGTCGAAAGTTGCTCACTTCCACATCGTTCCGGCCGGAAATGCGTCGATTGTTGTTGCTCCCATTTTGCATGAACAAAGGACGATCGTTTAGCGAGCTAATAATGAAACAAATCAAATCAAAAACCAGTTTTTATTTTCACTTGCCACTTTTAATCGTAATCTAAAAATTTATGGAATTTTTAATACAGCTTTTTATGTATGTTTTTACCGATTTTTCTTAGCTGTTGCGTCTGTTCTGCCGTTAAACATGATTAGTTTCGGTTTCTTTATTTTTGTTTTTATTATTTATGCACAAGCACTGTGCTTCACAGCTGCTGATTATAATTGTTCAGCTTTTTTGCATAGCTAACAGAGTTATTCCTATTATTTACAATTAAACAAATTTTAGCAACTTTTTTAACGTTAATAATATTATTTATTATTTAATAAATCAAAACCGCAGTCAAAAACAATTGTCTTCAACTCATCGCGTTAATGAACTTTACAAATTAATCACTGAACAATTCAAAACGCTGTGTCATTGCTGCGTTATTCATTCATTATTGCTTTCTATGACATAGATATGAATATAAATATTATTTTCCATTATATTTGAGTGTTTATTATGCGCCTGGGAACATCGTATTTTTTGACTGTAATTATTATTACGTGTTAATATGCGCTAATTTTTTTTAATTTTTTTTTTTTTACTATTTGTGTGGCTTGTGGTTTATTTTATGCGTTGATCAATAATTGTATCAATTATCTACTTAAGATCAAATATTGATTGAGCGACTTAACGAGTGCAATAAAAAGTGTTTGTTGGACTTTTTTTTATAATTGACAGCTTTCGCAGTCAACAAAGTTAACATTAATTTAATATTCATATAACAGCTGAGCATTAAACCTGTTTAGCGCTTTTAAAGTACACAAAAACAGGATTTTCCTGTGGGTGTTTTAGGACAACAGCCGTTCTGTGTATTCTGGTCAGTTATTCATATACTGGTCAGTGTAAGACCAGGCCTTGAAGGCCTGACCCAAAAGCCAATTGGCGTTTCAAGATGCTCATCTGGTGTCCGCACTTCTTTTAAGGCCTATGGCGGGATTTCCTTTCACTTACTATTTTATTTGATATTTTCATTTTAAGCGTTTCTCCTTTCGTGCCTACAAATTTAATTTATTATTTTTTCTATTTAAATATCTCGTACTTCGCTCCAGGTGTTATCTATTTTTGGCTGTCGCAACTGATGGCGAAAAGAGTTAATAACGTATAAAAAAAAAATAAAGTAAACATAAATGTTTTTATGCCATTTGTATTTATCGAAACCGGTTTGTAATTATGTTTCATGAATATTTTGTGTGGCTAATGATTTAAATTAATCACAGTACATGTTTTTCGATGGAGATATGAGCATTTTGTTTCGAAAATGATTACAGATGTATTCCAAAGCTTAATAACTACAAATAAAGGGCCAACGAAATAAATGATTTATTTATGTTACACATTTGCAGCAAAAGGTTGCACAATCCTTAAATTCCACAAGAAGCTAAGGAAGACTGCTGACTTCTAACAACTAAATAAACTGCCAACACAAAAACCAGAATTAAATCCGCCTTTTATAATTGATTAGTACTTTAGTATTAACTACTTTTATTTAAATTCCAATTTGTAATTCCGATTTCACTGGTTGTCGCGCCTATCAAACCGTTATAAATTTACGGTGTGGTGAGTGTTTTGAGCGCGTCGCTTTAGGCCAACATTATTGCGCGTCGCGCGGTCAAAACCAACTGAAAGCTGTAGCACAAAGCACAAAGCGAACCTAAACCTGAAGCTCGGCTCGGCTCGTCGCTTACAGTACAAAATAAATAGCAACAAAACAAAAACAAACAAATATGTTTGCGCAAACGCAGCTTATAAAACAAAGCTTCTGTTCCGCTCTCTCTTTATCTCTACCTCTCTCTCTCTCGCGCGCTGTCTCTTCCTCTCTCGTCGCATTGATTGCCAACGACTCAATAAATGCATTTAATGTTCTATCCATGGATTACAGTTAGCTTGAACAATTCATGCATAACACACACACTTAGCTGACATTAACTAAGAGTTGAAAGAAATGACATTTGCAACAAAACAAATGTGTTAACTGATGTTACATGTTTAAATTTAGCTCTTTAATTTTTTGCATTTATTTTGTTTGATTTAAACCGCTGCTAGACCGTTTGACTTAACTGAAAAGAACTGCTTATCTCACTTCTACACATGCGTATGTATGTGTTTGCATTTGTGTGAAACCTGAGCTTCATTAAGTGCTGTGATTTAAATCATTAGATTGATTTGACGTTTGCATGAATAGAAAAAAATCTATAAAAGCAACAACAATGGGCATGACACATTCACAAAATGACAGTAAGATATATTTAATTTACCGGTGCAATCCGCCGAAAACCGGTCTCTGAATTTATCCAACGCTTAGAAAATAGAATTCGAGCTTCGATTATAGTACACAGACCCACACACATAAAGACGCACATAACTATGTACATGGTATTGTTGCGGTACAAAGCAGAGCAGCTTCAGCTGGTAATAAAAGCAGCGTCAGCAGGCAGTACAAATTTATGTGCAC